>CM035842.1:167361475-168747916 GCA_020510985.1 Pholidichthys leucotaenia
GGAACTGTGGCCGCCATTACGGAAAATGCCATTTTCGTGAATAATTACTGAACCACTAATCCTATCATTGTCAATCCAATTGCTAGTCATATGTTTTCATGGTCAAGGAATCTCAAAACGTACACACAAACACTGTATGGGGGGAACTGTGGCCACCATTACGGAAAATGCCATTTTCATGAATAACCACTGAACCACTAATCCTATCATTGTCAATCCAATTGCTAGTCATATGTTTTCATGGTCAAGGAATCTCAAAACGTACACACAAACACTGTATGGGGGGAACTGTGGCGCTTGGCGGAGGTCTGCGCTCTCCAAGTGCTTTTCTAGTTTGTATTGTATTTGTATACTTTATTGATCCCCAGAGGGGAAATTGAGGGCACCCACCTGGATGGATGAAGCAGCCACGGTACGGCGCTATCCCTTAACCATTCACACACACATTCACACCTAGGGCCACTTCAGAGTCTCCAGTTAACCTAACCTGCATGTTTTTGGCCTGTGGGAGGAAACCGGAGAAATCCCGGAGTAAACCCATGCAGATACGGGGAGAACATGTAAGCTCCACACAGATCACTGTTGGTCAGGGGCTGGGATCGAACCAGGGATCCCATGGCCAAGGGTGAGTTGCTGTGCTGGTGTAGTGCTAACCACTGTGCCACCGCACCGCCCAATGTGGTTGCTTGAACCATTTTGCCAGGGTGTGCCATGAATTTAACCCGGAGAGCCCACAGAAGAAATCGTTCCGCCTGCCCCCGACAACCATCCACACGGGGTCCCCCAACGCGAACAGGTACACATTTTGCACAGTGGGGCTTTCCCCACCACAGGATTAGAGGTAACCCAGCGCCGCTGTACTGTTGTGGAGGTGGAAGGCTGGACACGGTTGGGACTTTGGAGTTGACTGTTTGGTACAACTCTGTGACGGTGCTCAACTTCACGTTCCACATGACAGCACGAGGTGATAACATCATGAGCTGTGATTTATTTTACGGTCTGGGTCTCGCCATTAAAGACAATGCTGGGGAAGAGTGGTCGGACTGTGGCCAATGGAATCCTCCGATTCCGGCAATTGATGAGGACATGGTGTGGGATGAAGAACTAACGGATGCCATGGCAGTTGGGCAGGACCAGTTTTGCTCAGGTTCAGCACAGGAGGGTCTCAGTGCCGGTGCTCGGGAAAGGGTCGAAGGGGGTACCAAGCGTGACAGCGAGGCGCCTGCACCGGCGAGTGACACCAATGTGCTAGCCCTGGATGCCTCCGGAGCTTGGCCTCAGAGGAACCGAGGGTCTGCACCTACGATGGTGAACGCTACGATGGTCTTAGAAGAAGTCGGGGCAAGACCGATGAGCATGGGAGATTAGCGTGCCCAACAACAATGTCTCTGGCTGAGCTGGGCCCTGTTGAGGGTCCTGGATTGGATTCAGATTCGAGGTGAGGAGCACCCGTGCTGAAGATGGGCCAGATGACAACCTCAGGAGCGTCAGGAGTGTCTGCACATAGTGGCCAAACTGGACACAGCGTACTTCAGGCTGTCTGACGGCTCGGTGTGGCATGCAAATTGGCTTTGGCGTGTCCGGGAGAAGGCTCCGGGAGACCTGGCTGGACGTGAGGCGAGGTCGATGGTGAGGAGGAGCAGCTTCAGCGTCCGGGAGGTCAGCCATCGCCCTGGGAACCGGCTGTTTCCAGGGGCACGTCTGCTGAGGGGCTGTCCTGGGCCCCCATGCCAGTTATAGCCTTTCACCCAAAGAACTGGATTGTAAATAGTATATAGTAAAGTTCTGGTTACCTCTGGTTTTTCTCCCATCTCTTTGTCTTTTTATACCCTGATTGATGGAGCCTTGAGTATTTTTATCATGTTTATAGTCAGCTTCATATGTGCCTATGTTTGTGTCTATGTTGAATGTAATTTGTGGCTTGTAAATATGGATGTCACCAGACTGCAAAACAAATCTACCTATGGGTACAAATAAAGTAACCTGAACCTGAACCTGGTGGTAGTAATCCACCTCGCCATGCGGGCTGCATGGTAGTCCACCCGTCAGCCCTACTTTTAGTTGGTTTGTGTGAGTGTGTTAGGCCATTTCCCTTTAGTTTTAATAAGTTAGTGTGTGGTTCAGGTCCCAAGTCCCAATTTTTTTTTTTTTTTTTTTTTTGGGGGGGGGTGAGTGGCTTTGGACTTTTTTTGGGGGGGGGGGGGTGAAAATGTTGTATAGTACCTTTATTGTGAAATGCGGCATGGTGATGCACACCTCCAGTGACGTCACCACACCACCCTATATAAGGCCGGGGTTGGCCAACATATGGCCTCTTTTCTCGCCTGTGCCTTGGCTGGTGCCTTGTCTGTGACTGCCATCTTCAGAGCGTTCAATAAAGCTGTGCTCTACAAGTCACCTTGCGTCATCTGTGAACCAGGGTAAAACCATACATAACAGTTATATTTGAAGTTAAACTTAACAGTTGAATCATAAAGTGAGCAGTCAGTTTTAATAAAATGCAAGTTTTTTTCCCTCTCAAATAAGCAACTTTTTCCTCGTGATTTTATAGTGCCTTTATTGTAATGTTCTTATACAGTTGCAATCAAAATTATTCAGCCCTCATTGCATTTTAGATTTATTGGCAAAATTTTAAAATTTTCAGGTCTTTGCAATAAACAAATTACTCAAGAAGAGTTTAAATAGTTAAATAAAACAAATATAAGGATTTTATCCAAATTCAACATTACATCTTACTTCAATGACTACTGCTGTCTCAAAATTATTCAACCTCCTGAATAGAATTCCTTATAAGAGCACACATTTGCAAATAAGGTGTGGTCTCAAGCATACCTGATGCAACCAATCAAGGGCTTCATTAGTTACATCAGGTGTGCTTGAGATAGAATACGCCAAATGTTAGAAATATGGCTAAATCAAGAGAATTGTCCAACATGTTCAGAGAAGAGATCATTGCCTTGCACAAACAAGGAAAAGGATGCAAAAAGATAGCAAATGCAATGAATATTTCTAGAGATGCAGATGGAAGCATAGTTTGCAAGTTTAGCATTAAAGGAACAATGGCTACACTACCTGGACATGGCAGAAAGTGGAAGCTATCAACAGCTGCCACCAGAGTCCTGAGGAGGCAGGCGGTCAAAACCCTCGACTGACTGCAAAAGACCTGCAGCAAGACTTGGTGGCAGTAGACACTGAGGTTTCAGTTTCCACAGGAAGGTGCATACTAAATGCCGAAGGGCTCCATGCCTGAACTCCAAGACGAATACCACTACTGACCCAAAAGCACAAGAAAAGTCAGCTTCAGTCTGCTCAAAACTATATAAATAAGCCAGAGAGGTTTTAGGATTCTGTTCTTTGGAACAAAACTGGAACTTTTCAGTGCTATGGATCAGCAGTATGTCTGGAGGAGGAAGAATGAAGCATACACTGAAAAGAACACTCTGCCTACAGTGAAGCATGGCGGTGGCTCAGTGATGATCTCGGGCTGCTTCGCTTCCTCTGGCACTGGAAACCTGCAGCGTGTGGAGGGCAAGATGGGATCAATCAAGTACCAGGAAATCCTGGGAGAAAATGTCACACCATCTGTGAGGAAGTTGACGCATGGGTGTCATTGGACCTTCCAACAGGACAATGATCCCAAGCATACCTCAAAGTCTACAAAGGCTTGGTTTCAGAATAAGTCCTGGAAGATACTAGAGTGCCCATCACAGTTGCCTGACTTGAACCCCATTGAAAATCTCTGGTGGGAGTTGAAAAATGTGGTTGCGGCACGCAAACCCAAGAATATTAGTGAACTGGAGGCTTGTGAGGAATAGGCTAAAATTCTTCATGAACACTGCCAGAAGCTGGTGTCTGGCTATGCATCACATTTGCAGCAGGTCATAACGTAACCAATACGTCAGCTAATAAAGAAACGCTGAAACAATATAGTCATCAGTTTTATTCAGGGACTAACAGTCGTTTACTATCTGTATAATAGATACAGTGGTGTGAAAATGTGTTTGCCCCCTTCCTGAGTTCTCATTTTTTTTGTATGTTTGTCACACTTACATGTTTCAGATCATCAAACAAATTTAAATATTAGGACAAAGATAACACAAGTAACACAAAATGCAGTTTTTAAATGAAGGTGTTTATTATTAAGAGAAAAAAAATCCAAACCTACATGGCCCTGTGTGAGAAAGTGATTGCCCCCTAAACCTAAGAACTGATTGGGCCACCCTTAGCAGCAACAACTGCAATCAAGCATTTGTGATAACTGGCAATGAGTCTTTTACAGTGCTGTGGAGGAATTCTGGCCCACTCATCTTTGCAGAATTGTTGTAATTCAGCCACATTGGAGGGTTTTTGAGCATGAACCGCCTTTTTAAGGTCATGCCACGGCATCTCATTCGGTTTCAGGTCAGGACTTTGACTAGGCCACTCCAAAGTCTTCATTTTGTTTTTCTTAAGCCATTCAGAGGTGGACTTGCTGGTGTGTTTTGGATCACTGTCCTGCTGCAGAACTCAAGTGCGCTTCAGCTTGAGGTCACGAACAGATGGCCGGACATTCTCCTTCAGGATTTGTTTGGTAGACATTCATGGTTCCATTTACCACAGCAAGTGTTCCAGGTCCTGAATCAGCAAAACAGCCCCAGACCATCATACTACCACCACCATATTTTACTGTTGGTATGATGTTCCTTTTCTGAAATGCTGTGTTACTTTTACGCCAGATGTAATGGGACACACACCTTCCAAAAAGTTGTCTCGTCAGTCCACAGTGTATTTTCACAAAAGTCTTAGGGATCATCAAGATGTTTTCTGGCAAAACTGAGATGAGCCTTTAAGATTTTTTTGCACAGCAGTGGTTCTTGTCTTAGAACTCTACCATGCAGGCCATTTTTGCCCAGTCTCTTTCTTGTGGTGGAGTCATGAACACTGACCTTAACTGAGGCAAGTGAGGCCTGCAGTTCTTTGGATGTTGTTGTGGTGTCTTTTGTGACCTCTTAGGGATCATCAAGATGTTTTCTGGCAAAACTGAGATGAGCCTTTAAGATCTTTTTGCTCAGCAGTGATTCTTGTCTTAGAACTCTGCTATGCAGGCCATTTTTGCCCAGTCTCTTTCTTATGGTGGAGTCATGAACACTGACCTTGAGTCAGACTTGGAGTCCCAAAGCTTTAGAAATGGCTTTATAACCTTTTCCAGACTGATAGATCTCAATTACTTTGTTTCTCATTTGTTCCTGAATTTCTTTGGATCGCTGCATGATGTCTAGCTTTTGAGGATCTTTTGGTCTACTTCACTTTGTCAGGCAGGTCCTATTTAAGTGATTTCTCTTTCTTATTGTGGAGTCATGAACACTGACCTTAACTGAGGCAAGTGAGGCATGCAGTTCTTTGGATGTTGTTGTGGTGTCTTTTCTGACCTCTGGGATGAGTTGTCTTTGCGCTCTTGGGGTAATTTTTGGTCAGCCGGCCACTCCTGGGAAGGCTCACCACTGTTTGATGTTTTCACCATTTGTGAATAATGGCTCTTACTGTGGTTTGCTGGAGTCCCAAAGCTTTAGAAATGGCTTTATAACCTTTTCCAGACTGATAAATCTCAATTACTTTGTTTCTCATTTGTTCCTGAATTTCTTTGGATGGCAGCATGATGTCTAGCGTTTGAGGATCGTTTGGTCTACTTCACTTTGTCAGGCAGGTCCCATTTAAGTGATTTCCTGATTGAGAACAGGTGTGGCAGTAATCAGGCCTGGGTGTTGCAGTGTCTTGAGTGTGGCTTGTGTGTGTGTTGCCGTACCCGCCCCTGGCGTGACATCAGGCGGGCATGGCCCCTTGTATATAAATAGTTCTGTGTCCTATAATAAAGTTGCTGGTGTTGGTTCCCGCATGAACGTGACTCTGACTCCTTCCTTATTCATACACAACAGTTTGGCGACAAGGATAATTATGGCAGCATATGGGCTACCTCAACCATTAATTCTGTTTCTGGAGTATGCGGGAGAGCCAGTTTTCCTGTGGTCAAAGTGGCAGGCTGCGTTCAAGGATTACATCAGGGCGCTGGGCCTAAGCGGGCTCAATGGGAGAAGACGACGAGTGCTTCTGGCCCACCATCTCAGCATGGCGGGCTGAAGAATTTTCGCTACGTTGGGAGAGACGGAGGAGTATGAGGATGCTGTCTAGCGGCTGGCCAAATTTTTCACCGGACACACGAGCACCACGAAGCTGTGGGTGGCGGGAGTTTTGGCGCCAAAGGAGGCTAGGCTAGTTAACTTGGGGAAGCTAACAGCCCATTCGCTATCTATGAGCATGCTAGCAGCAAAGCTAACTGAGTGCCGAAAGAGAGCTCCAGGCTGCCGGCTAGACTTCGAGGTGGGACCGGGACTGCGAGAGGGGGAGTCCCCAGTCACTGAGGATGGCGGGCCAGCCGCGAAGTGCAGGAAGGTGGAGGACCGGTGCGCTGATGAGTTGGACGGCACGGTGTGCGACAACAGCGGAGAGGGAGAGCAGCAGGAGTCATCCCCGCAGCTGGAGGCAAGGCAGCGGGAGAGCGGAACCACGGTGGCTGAGGGCCCCGGGGAAGAGCAGCGACAGCGATGATGCAGCGGAGCGCCTGACACGAGGGTGCTGAGGGCAGTGACGAAGCACCTGCATTGGATAGTGGCCCCGACGGGAGTGATGCTGGGAGCCCCAAGGGAGAATAGCTACAACCGGACACAGAGACAGCGCAGTGGAGCGCCTGGAACAAGGGTGCTGGCAGCAGCGGCAAGGTGCCCAGGTCGGCAAGCAGAGCCAACGAGCGGGCTTCAGGTCTCCTTGTAGTTCAGCCACAGGGGGCCGGAGTGTTTGGGGCCATGACGGCGGTGCTGAAAGTGGTTGGGGGCAGACCGACGTGCACGGAGGGACGGCATGCCGGACAGCAGCATCGCAGGGCCCAAACAGTAAGGCAGTCAGTGGCGAACAGGGACGGTATCACGGACGAGGTGGTTTTTGATCCCGGAGGCAGATGGTGGCCAAGGGCACACATGTCATGGGGCTGCCCGGGGCTGCCCGGGGCCCCCGGGCCGATCCTACCACTGTCTGCCATTGGACATAGGTGTGACTTGAGAAATGTTAATGTAAATACATGTATATAGTGCCGGTGTGCATGAAAGTATGTATGTGGTGTGCTATGGGATTATTTTATGTATTTTAAGAGACTTGGCCTAATTTTAGTTGTTTTGTGTGAATGTGGTAACTATTTTACTACAGTTAATTATTCCCCTGTTCTCTTGATTCTGCATGATTTGGGTCCTAAATTGGGGGGGGGGGGGGGGTCTCAATTGTGTGTGTGGTTTTGCATTTTTGTAAGGGGGAGGGGTAGTGTGGTGTCGTGAGTGTGGCTTGTGCGTGTGCTGCCGTACCCGCCCCTGGCGTGACGTCAGGCGGGCACGGCCCCTTGTATATAAATAGTTCTGTGTCCTATAATAAAGTTGTTGGTGTTGTTGGTTCCCACATGAACATGACTATGACTCCTTCCTTATTCATACATAATAGATGTGGCTAGAGAAATTGAACTCAGCTTTCCAAAGATGTGATAAACCACAGTTTATTTATGTTTTAATGGGGGGGGGGCACTTTTTCACACAGGGCCATGTAGGTTTAAATTTTTTTTACCCTTAATAATAAACACCTTCATTTAAAAACTGCATTTTGTGTTTACTTGTGTTATCTTTGTCTAATATTTAAATTTGTTTGATGATGTGAAACATTTAAGTGTGACAAACATTCAAAAAAATGAGAAATCAGGAAGGGGGCAAACACTTTTTCACACCACTGTATATTACTGGACTGGAGCATATCTGTCCATACAGGGAGTATCCGTATCTTTACACCATCTCATGTGAGCCCAAAATAAAATAAAATAAACCCAAATAAAATAATTTAAAAAAATAACAGTTGAACAATAACACTTCGAGTTGAGATAATTTGCGAACTGATCCTTTAAATGTTGAGTCTTTTACCTCAGTCTTTATGTTGGTATAATGAATTTTAACAGTTTAGGTCTCTATAATGTGTGTGCTTATATTTAAGTCTCAAGAGGGGAAATATAGCTGGCCAGCAAAAAGGGGAATGGCATATATAGAGCTCTATATATAAAGACAATAGTTGGGAGTATTGTGATCCAAATACTCAAGTGGTCCAGGGAGTACTGTAGATGGCTGTTGTGGTGGTACTCCACTCCCCCACACTGGCAGGCAACCTGGCCTCTTCCAGGCCGTACCTCTTCCACAAAGCCCAAATCACCACTAGCAGGAGGACATCACAAGCAGCGGGTGATTTATGGCAAGTGAAGGCAGACGCTGAGAGGTAACGAATATGTGTTCTTAGTCGCAGCTGCACATAGACTAAACCTACTCAAAATTCACTGTGTTATGAGTTGCACAGAACAAAGTGCATCACATTTTACGCTGACTGGATAATCCACAGTTCCCAGTAAAACAGGGTGTATAAATAAACTTTTCAAAAAACACATCCCTATGGTATTGACTAATGAACAGTCGAAAACCATATGGGTTTATTTTCCACACAATGACAGACCAACTCCTTAAATGGAGTCCACTTAGCCACATGCTGATTAGCATTTTGCACTAGTGTTAGCTTAATCGCGGTTAGCATTTAGCTTTAGAATAAATGATAATTCTGTCCTTAAACAAAACCATGACATCATATCACCTCAAGAAAGTACAAAATAACATAAATATAGAGGAACACAAGTTCTCACCTATAGCAGGAGAGTATCACAACAGTGTTTCCTCTGGCTTAAAGACCTTGGCGCAGTGGCAACATATTTTTCCGGGGGGGGAGGCAAACATGTAACGGATGCCAACTAGTACTGTTCGGCGTAGAACGTTAGTAAAAAAAAACCTCCCTCCCAAAGCCTCATACAGTATCGGTAGCGCTGAGCTATCGGTCGGACCTTTAGCTCAGCGCGATCGTGCTGTGTCTCCCATGCTCGAACTGTGTTAGTTGACTGAGAGGTTGCGGGTTTGTGTCCCGTGTGGGGCGAACTGCGCAGGATGATCTCTGTCACACTGGTGCCGTGACCCGGATGGGAGTGAGGTTTAGGGGGGAGAGTGTAACGGATGCCAACTAGTACTGTTCGGCGTAGAACGTTAGTAAAAAAAAAACCTCCCTCCCAAAGCCTCATACAGTATCGGTAGCGCTGAGCTATCGGTCGGACCTTTAGCTCAGCGCGATCGTGCTGTGTCTCCCATGCTCGAACTGTGTTAGTTGACTGAGAGGTTGCGGGTTCGTGTCCCGTGTGGGGCGAACTGCGCAGGATGATCTCTGTCACAAACACATGACACTATTGTAACCGGAATGTGTTAATTTTATACTATTTATTTCTCTTTTTTTAATTTTGCACAGTAACTTTGCATATGGAACTTATTATTTGAAATATTGTATAACCAAGGCTTGAATGTTGGAATATTGGGCCAGTTGGGGTCCCACCCGGACGTCCTGTGTTTGGACTTTTTATTGGTGCCATCCTTCTCTCCTTCCTCTGCTCTCACCTCTCCTGGACCCTCTGCCTGAACACTTTCCTCTCCTTGGCTCATCTTGTCTCTCATCTTTCCCTGTCTGAGCCCTTTCTAATTCAGGTTCTCTCTCTGTCTATGGTGGTATACAAACGTGTTAGAAAATATCAAGTGTCACGTTTTGTCCTGCAGGATTTCTTTTGTCATGGTTTACATAAATGACAAAAATATGTGTATTTTTTGTATTTTTATTCTAGTGTTTCTTTTTTTTCCATTGAAAAAGAGTAGGAAAGGGAAGGGAAAAACATTCAAAATAGTAATTTACTCATGTATACTTAAATTATATGATCAGAGGTGGGTATAGTAGACAGAAATTCTACTCCTGTAAAAGCAGTACTATGAAATTAATAATTAAAAGTAGACAACCAAAAATTTCTAGTTAAGGATACAAAAGGTACCCACTTCAAAACTTGAGTAATGCCTTCAGTCTTGAAGGTTTGAGGTTTTTCTCAAATTTATAACAATTTTCTGATAGTTTTCTACTTTTCTCTGTAAATGTATCTAAATTTGAACCTCTTTCCTCAAATATGTAATTTTCTCTTGTAAAATTGACTTTTCTTGTACATTTGAGACTTTATTATAAATTTGTGGATTATTTTATTGTGGAGGGCTGCACGGTGGCGCAGTGGTTAGCACTGCGGCAGCACAGTTTACCCTCGGCCGGGGGATCGCAGGGATCATGAGATTGTGGGTTCGATCCCAGCCCCCGACCAACAGTGATCTGTGTGGAGTTTGCATGTTCTCCCCGTGTTTGTGTGGGTTTACTCCGGGATTTCTCCGGTTTCCTCCCACGTGCCAAAAACATGCAGGTTAGGTTAATTGGAGACTCTAAAGTGGCCCTAGGTGTGAATGTGTGTGTGAATGGTTAAGGGATAGCGCCGTATCGTGGCTGCTTCATCCATCCAGGTGGTGGATGCCCTCAATTTCCCCTCTGGGGATCAATAAAGTATACTAAATCTAAAAAAAAAAAAAATATGGCTATTTTTATCTATTTTTTTAATAAAATTACTAGGTGTTTTATTTAAATTTGAAACAGATGTTATGATCAGGTGAGCGCGCTCCCCCTACCTTTCTGTGGGAGGTTCTCCATCAGGCTCCCGGCTCCGCAGGTCACCAGCGCACCTGCGTGAGTGGACGCACCTGCTGCCTCTTCTCTGCCAGCGCTTAAAAGGACCTGTTCGTGAACACTCCGGCGCTGGCTCGTTGGGAATAGCTGCCTTGAACAAGAACTAGAATTGAACGCATTTTTGGGAACTCAGCCTGACACTCCTTTTCCTCCTCTCTCCTCAGGTTGCTGCCATCTCTGCGGTGTGTCTCCGGGGTTGCTGCACGCTCACCTGCCCCATTATCACCTCTGCTCCAGACTGCCTTCTCCACCCGGTCAGACTCTCTTCCCAGCTCCACTCCTCTCCCACTTCCCGCCAGCTCTGCCCTGCTGGTTCCTCCGCCTCTGCTGGGTTCCTCTACCGGGCTCTCTGCTCACCTACAGTAAGCTCTACCCTTGTTTACCCATTGCTCCCAGCTTCCCTCCTCATTTCTAATTTGCTCTCGTTTCCCTCTCTTCACAGGCTGTGTGCTCCTTTGGTGAGTGTCGCTTTTCTCTACAATTGAGTGTTATTTTCAATAAAGTTGTGTTTAACATTGCCCCTCTGTGTCATGTGCATTCTCTGGTGTTAGCAGCCTGCACGTGATCTTTTCCTTCTTGCAATTGTGACAGAGATCATCCTGCGCAGTTCGCCCCACACGGGACACGAACCCGCGACCTCTCAGTCAACTACACACAGTTCGAGCATGGGAGACACAGCACGATCGCGCTGAGCTAAAGGTCCGACCGATAGCTCAGCGCTACCGATACTGTATGAGGCTTTTCGGGAGGGAGGTTTACTAACGTTCTACGCCGAACAGTACTAGTTGGCATCCGTTACACTCTCCCCCTTAAACCTCACTCCCATCCGGGTCACGGCACCATTGTGACAGAGATCATCCTGCGCAGTTCGCCCCACACGGGACACGAACCCGCGACCTCTCAGTCAACTACACACAGTTCGAGCATGGGAGACACAGCACGATCGCGCTGAGCTAAAGGTCCGACCGATAGCTCAGCGCTACCGATACTGTATGAGGCTTTTCGGGAGAGAGGTTTACTAACGTTCTACGCCGAACAGTACTAGTTGGCATCCGTTACACAATCATGACAACAGATTGTCGTAAAATATTGATTTTTTCCTTATACAATTTACACTTTTGACCATAATTTTGCAGAGCCAGAACAGAACAACAGTTTAATTCTGATTTCAAAGAAAAAAATATCAATAAATTTATAGAATGAAATAAATTAACTTAAATTACCAAAGATGCAGTTATTTCTGTTATATTTTGATATATTCATAGTTTTTTCGAACTCTTCTCAGCAACCAGACAGCAGGAAAAAACCTCCCCTTATTTTGAAATTCGAATGTTGGCCCCTTTAGTTTGTCTGAGGATGTTGACGGATTAAAGTCACTGACTTTGTGAATTTCGGTCATCTTAACTTGCCAGGTACATAATAGTGAGTATAATTTAGTTAATGTAATGGCTGGTGAAATAAATCCTCAGCAATTCATCAATCCCCCTTGCCTTTCTCTGCATATGAAGCTGGCTGCATATGAAGCCTAATCACACCTGTTAGCTAAGCAACTCTTTATTATTTTTCCCATTACCAGTGGGTTAAACCACCATAAATGCCTCCACTGCTTACATACCTCTTCTGCTTTTTTTCTATGTTTGAAGTACTTTAATAAGCTCATGCTTCTCTCGGACAGTGATGCTAGTAGCAAGACATGCCTGCTGACTGGAACATGCGGGCGGGGCGCTTCACAGCTCCGCGCGGACAACGTTCACGTGTGTTTTTTGTGTGTGCGCTTACGGAGTGTCATTCCTTCATATTTTTTCTTAAATTTATATTTCCTTAGCGTGGCAGCATAACTTCAAGCGTGGCGGCCCACCACACGGAAATGTTACCAGAGGAAACCCTGCACATGCAGTGGGTGATTTGTGGCAAGCGACGGCAGACACTAGCCATGTTTACATGGACACAAGTAACCGGATTAAAAGCCTGATTAGAATAAAAATGCTTCATGTAAACACGCCAATCTGAATATTCTGACCCGCTCAGTATCATTCAGATCAAAATTTCATTCCGATTGAGATGGGTGGGTTATGCCGATTGTTATTCCGACTGGTGTGCATATAAACACTTATTCCGAAGCTTGGGTTGAAAATATGTCTACTGCGCATGTCTGTACGTCAGCCACACGTCGATGTGACATATTTCCGCCTTTACAGCAGCTAGCGAAAGACATGTTGGTAGTAAAACAAAACTGGTCTGTATCATTCTGCTGTCTCCCTCTGTTCGTCATATACAGAAGTATGTACTTGTAGCTTCATTACAGAGACCAGCAGAAGCAAAAGTATAGTCTGAATAACACAATACAGGTCCATTTCAAAAAGAGAAAGACACAAAGCGGGGTTTGTTTACACCGGAAATTGCTTCTTCTTCTGCTATTTTCGGAATGTCAAAATGTCGACGTGCTCATGTCAAAATGATTTAGTCCATTCAAACGTGTGACACATGGAAACACACGTCCTAATCGGATCAGCTTTTTCAGGATCCATGTAAACAGTAAAGTTCTGATCTGAATTGTAATCAGATTGAAGAAATTTTGCCCATGTAACTGTGGCTAATATTGAGAAGTAACTAAAGTGTGTTCTCAGCCACAGCTGCATGTACACTAAACCCCGCCAATTACTCCCGCCAGTCTTTCCATATGTGACTGTACAGCCAAAATGGTTGCTCTGGCAACACTTAAAGTGACAGTGTACTACTAACATAGTTAATCCAAAAAAAAACCAAACTAAAGGTGATGGCAGAATCTCAAACCCAGCACTATCTCTTAGACATGAATGCGCGATTTTGCGTGTGCTCGCCTCTTTTCATTGACTTTGTATGGATTTGCGCCACCTGTTCACATTTGGTGTGACAGCACCTTAACACTGGATTACAATAACAGCAAAAAGGTGCTCTACAAAGGACTATGCTTATCATGAAGGGGCTGAATAATTTTGAGGTGGCAGCAGTTATTAAAAGTGGCTTTTTGTATAGAATTTGGAGAAACCAATTGTTATATTAGTTGTGTTGAGCTATTTAAATCGTTCTCGTTTGACCTGCTTATTGAAACAACTGCTGTTTGTATATTTTGCCAATAAACCTAATTTGTGGTGGGGGTTGAATAATTTTGATTATGTCCTATATGTTGTTTGGAAAGTGTGGTGTGTGCGTGGCCCTTAGGGCTTACCGTAGCCGCCCTGGTGGTGACGTCAGGCGGGCTGCAGCACCAGTATATATTCTGTGGTTCTCTCAATAAAGGGTGAGTTCGCTGCATGGCATAAGAAAACTCCAGTCTCTGATTTCAGACATAACATTTTGGCGATGAGGAGAAACCATGGAGGTGTATGGGCTACTTCCACCTCTACCACTGTTTCTGGAGTGTCCGGGAGAGCCAGTGATCCTGTGGCCAGACTGGGTGGCCATGCTTGAGGGATACGTTGCAGAGCTGGGCCTGGGTAGACTTGATGAAGACCAAAGAAGAGCGCTCCTGTCCGCCATCTCGGCGTGGAGGGTCGGAGAATTCTCTGCATGTTGGGAGAGATGGAGGGTTATGCGGATGCTGTCAGGCGACTGGCTGGATATTTTGCCGAACATACAAGGGACAAGAAGCTGTGGGTAGTGAAGCTGTTGGCGCCAAAAGGAGCTAGGCTTGTTAGCTCAGAGAAGCTAAGGGCTTGGTCTGTAGCAACGGTGAGGTTAGCCACAAAGCTAAGTGTGCACCAAAACCAAGCTACAAGCTACCAGCTAGGTATCGAGGGGGGACCGGAGCCACGAGTGGGGGAGCCTCTGGTTACCGAAGACGGCAAGCCAGCCGAGGAGCTCAGCACGGTGCGTGACCTTAGCGCTGGTGGTGAAGACGGCGTGGTGAGCAAAGACAGGATGGAGGGAGAGCAGCGACCGGACTCAACTGAGTTTTCCCCGCAGCTGGAGTCGGGGCAGTGGGAGGAGGGGCACAAGCATGCTGAGAGCCCCAGGAAACAGCAGCGGCAGTTGGGCGTAGAGGCAGCGCAGCGGAGCGCCTTGGACGAGGGTGCTGGGCATGGCAGCGAGGCACCTGCGTCGACGAGTGGAGCTGATGAGAGTGATGCTGAGGGCCCCGAGAGACAGCGGCAACGGCCGGGCACAGAGACAGCGCAACAGAGCACCTTGAACGAGGGTGCTGGGTGTGGCAGTGAGGCACCCGAGTCGGCATGCAATGCCGACGAGCGGGCTACAGTTTTCCCCACAGTTCAGCCACAGGGGGCCGGGGTGTTTGGGGCTACAATGGCGACAGCTGCAGCGGTTGTGAAGATGGCTGGGGGCGGACCGACAGGCACGGAGAAACTGCGTGCCAAGCAGCAGCACTACAAGCCGAATAGGATCCCCCTGAGAGTTACAGACCGGGTTTGGGTTCGTAGGGAGGGGTGCCAACGGTGGAGGCGGGCGAGATGAGGTGCAGCTTGGTTCCAGCTGGGGGACGGCTCGAGGAGGCACGCTGGCGGGCTGTGGTGTGCCCGGGAAGAAGTGTCAGATGGTCCAGATGAGAGAAGCATTTGTGGGTAAGAAGAAGAGACGTTTTCGCCTGTGGGGTCGGCTTCGACCCCGGGGGCAGGTGGCTTCCAGGGGCGTGCAAGCCAAGGGGCTGCACTGGGTCTCCGAGCTGGTTCTACCTTTCACTGCCCATGGACAATGGTATAACTTGATAAATTCAAATATAAATATGTGGACTGGCGATCGGTCCAGGGTGTACCTGCCTCTCGCCCAAAGATGCTGGGATAGGCTCCAGCCCCCCCCCCCCCCACGACCCAAAAAGGATTAAGCGGAAGAAGATGGATGGATGGATGTTTATGTGGTGTTAAATAGTAATGAATGTATATGGGTTTGCATGTGTTTTGAAAAAAATGAGAGAATTAGATGTGTATATGAATGTGTTTTGTTTGGGGATTAATTTATGTGTTTAGTTTAGTTTAGGAACATGGCGGTCATTTTAGCTATTAATGGACTTCTTTTTAGTTTAATAGTGGCAGAATAATCCACTGTGCCGTGCGGGTTGTGTGGATGTCTACCCACCAACTCTATTTTAGTTATGTTTTTTGTGAATGTGTTCAGCCATTACAGTTCATTGCTCCCCGTTATTTTCTTAGTGCATGATTCGGGTCCTAAATTAGGGTGGGTCTGAATTGTGTGTGAGTGTTTTGGACTTTTGTAAGAGGGAGGAGAATGTTGTGTGGACAGTGTGGTGTGTGCGTGGCCCTTAGGGCTTGCCATAGCCGCCCTGGTGGTGACGTCAGGCGGGCTGCAGCACCAGTGTATATTCTGTGGTTCTCGCAACAAAGGGTGAGTTCGCTACATGGCATAAGAAGACTCCAGTCTCTGATTTCAGACATAGCACTATACATTTGATTTGTTTTATAAATTTGCAAGTGTGTATTAGTAAATTTGCAACTCTTTCTCAAACATCTATAACTTTTTTTTGTTTCACTACTTTTTGTTTTATATGAGATTTTTTTTTCTTGGAATTTTGTAATTGTTTATTTGCTGTATTATTTATAGCTTTTCTTCTAAAGCAGCATTTTCCCTCTTAAATTTCCTTTTCATATAAATTTGGACTTCATTATGAATTTGTGACCTTTAGTTTATCAATTAGTTGTTTTTTTTTTTTTTGGTCAAAGCCACAAGCGGGCCATGATTATGGACAGGAAGGGCAGCATGTGGCTCCTGCACTGCAGCTTTCAAACCCTTCACTGTGCTAAACAAACACAAAAGACTGGGTAGTATATTTGCTCTTGGCAATGCACAGACCGCTGAGATTTCACGGTGGACTTTTTCGATGGAGCAGGGGCCAACACAAAAACAGAGCTCTGGCACACCGGCCAACATCCCTCCTGCCAACAAACTACCGCTCGCAGTTGAGCAACACTTCTCTTGCAGACGGCATTGTCGGCAGATGCTGAGAGCAGAGCTGTGATTGGCTCGTCCCGGTGGGCGTTTCCGCATTCCGCGCACAGACCGTCTGCGGAAGCGCAACTTGGGGAGGGCGCAGCGGCGTGGCGTCTGTGAAGGGAGCTCCGTGGCCGTTCCCGGGGGAGCAGAGGAGCAGGGATGCCTTACGTGTTCGTCAGTACGCAGATCCGACTGGTGTGTATCGCTCACATCTGCACAGGACTCCTTTCACGGTTTTTGGGACGTCTGACTTGCAGGTTTATTTATCTGCCTGCACAATATTGCGCACATACTCCTACTAATCAGTCATTTGCAGATTATGATAGTTACATGCAGTGGCCTGTAATATTCTGCATGCCGAAAAAATACAAACGGTGAAGGCTAGAAAAGAAACCAGTGCTTTTTTGCGGGGCATTGTGTCCTAAATTTAAAACACATGTTGGCCTCTCGTTCATTTTGTTGTCTGCAATATTCCAACAGCCTAATTCTATATCCTCTTCTTATTGGATCACCTATTTTTAGTCTGCTCAGATATTAGGGATTATGATCATCACCTGCCAAAGGGCTGCAGGTGCAACCTCAGAAACAGGCAGATATAACAGGCAGCAATGCTAATATGTCTGGTCAATTTTAAGTAAACTGTAAGCTGCTGTAGATAATGGACCAACTGCTTTGTTGCAGGAGACCGGACCAACAAATGTGGGGGATGAATTTTCTGATCCAGTCATCATGAATTACCTGGGAGCGAGAAAAAAAACCATGCTGGGAAATAATTTGTGAGTACTGTCAAAGTGAAAGTCAGTTTTGTAACAGCTGGGTTGAACTAGGCTGACACATGGTCATTTCTGTCTATTAATCAGAGTACACAAATCTTATTTGCCCCCCTTAGCTGCTAGGGGGCCCCAAGGTACAAGTAAACCCTCAACATTTTTGGGGGGTGGGAGAAATTAATAATAATAATAGATTAGATTTATATGGCACTTTACATGTCAAGTGACATCTCAGAGTGCTTACAGTGAGTCCATTATTCTTTCACTCCAGACAGACAATGACCCCGGTTACATGGTCACAATAAACCGATTACTGAGAATAAACTGATGCTGGCAATAATCATTTTTCTCCTGTTTACATGTACTGAATAAACTGATTTTGGAGGGTAAACCATTTGAGTTAAAGACAGCAGTTGTATGCCCTTTATTGGATTATTCTGTTTACATGGCCAATTGAATAATCACATAATTCCAGAAATCCAATCATAACCGGTTTATTTGTGTACATGTAAACATGGTTATTGATAGTGGTAAGCTACTACTGTAGCCACAGCTGCCCTGGGACAGACTGACAGAAAAGTGGCTGCCAGTCAGCGCCAACGGCCTCTCCAACCACTACCAAACATTTATACGCATTCATACCCAGTGTCATGGATGCTGGAGGCAAGTTAGGTAAAATGTCTTGCCCAGGGACACAATGGCAGGATGGCTGGGGAGACCAGGATTCAAACCGCCAGCCCTCTGGTTACTGGACGACCCGCTCGACCTCCTGAGCCACTGCCACCCTTAAATTACCTTAAAATTTTTTTCCTCTACAGTTGCACCTATTTTTCTCTGAAGCTTTCAGCTTTCTTTCTCATAAATGTGCAACTGTTTTCTCATGAATTTGTGATTTTTTTTTTCTAATGAATTTGTGGCTTTTTCTTGTAAATTTACAGCTTTTGTCCTTATAAATTTTCTACTTTTTTCTTGTAAATTTGCTACTTTTTTCTTGGAAATTTGCAATTTGTTTCTCATAAACCTTTGAGATTTTAACCACCTTGGCGACCTCAGCCCCTGTGATAGGCGAGTCGTCCCCCTTGTCCACAAGCCCTGCTTCCTCTGTGGAAGGCGTATCAGTGGGATTGAGGAGATCCTCGAAGTATTCCTTCCACCGCTCAATGATATCCCCAGTCGAAGTCAGCAGCG
Source organism: Pholidichthys leucotaenia (assembly GCA_020510985.1). Taxonomy (NCBI): domain Eukaryota; kingdom Metazoa; phylum Chordata; class Actinopteri; order Cichliformes; family Pholidichthyidae; genus Pholidichthys; species Pholidichthys leucotaenia. Next base: position 167,380,066 of record CM035842.1, read on the forward strand.
CCCCATCCGCACCATACACAGTGTGGACAGGGAGCTGCTTCCCCCTCCTGAGCCACCGGACAGTTTGCCAGAATCTCTTCAAGGCCAACCAAAAGTCTTGTTCCATGGCCTCACCGAACTCCTCCCATACCCGAGTTTTTGATTCAGCAACCACCCAAGCTGCACTCCGGTTGGCCTGCCGGTACACCTCAGCTGCTTCGGGAGTCCCACAAGCCAACCAAGCTTGATAGAACTCCTTTTTCAGCTATTTAGTGGCCGGGCCCCAGGGGTGGACGAGATTCGCCCTGAGTACCTCAAGGCCCTGGATGTTGTAGGGCTGTCATGGTTGACACACCTCTTCAGCATTGCGTGGAGGTTGGGGGCAGTGCCTTTGGCATGGCAAACCTGGGTGGTGGTTCCTCTCTTCAGAAAAGGGGACCGGAGGGTGTGCTCCAACTTTAGAGGGATCACACTCCTCAGCCTCCCTGGGAAGGTCTATGCCAAGGTACTGGAGAGGAGAGTCCGGCCGTTGGTCGAACTTCGGATTCAGGAGGAGCAATGTGGTTTTCGTCCTGGCCGTGGCACATCGGACCAGCTCTTTACCCTCTCGAGAATCCTCGAGGGTTCGTGGGAGTTTGCCCAAACCAGTTTACATGTGTTTTGTGGACTTGGAGAAGGCGTTCGACCGTGTCCCTCGTGGTTTTTTGTGGGGGGTGCTTCAGGAGTGTGGGGTATCAGGCTTGTTGTTGCAAGCTATTTGGTCTCTGTACGACCGTTGTGAGAGTTTAGTTCATATTGCCAACACTCGATCGGACTCATTCCCAGTGAGAGTTGGACTCCGCCAGGGCTGCCCTTTGTCACCGATCCTGTTCATAATTTTTATGGACAGGATTTTTAGATGCAGCCATGGAACGGAGGGTGTCATGCTTGGTGACCACAGGATCTCATCTCCGTTGTTTGCAGATGATGTTGTTCTGCTGGTTTCATCCAGCAATGACCTACAGTTCTTACTGGGACGGTTTGCCGCTGAGTGTGAAGCGGCTGGGATGAGAATCAGTACCTCCAAGTCCGAGTCCATGGTCCTCAGCCGGAAAAAAGGTGGATTGTCCTCTCCGGGTTGGGGACAGGCTCCTGACCCAAGTGGAGGAGTTTAAGTATCTTGGGGTCTTATTCACGAGTGAGGGGAGAATGGAGCGAGAGATTGACAGACGGATTGGAGCAGCATCTGCAGTGATGTGGACGTTGTACCGGTCTGTTGTGGTGAAGAGGGAGCTAAGCTCTCAGGCAAAGCTGCCGATTTACCAGTCAATCTATGTTCCTACCCTCACCTATGGTCATAAGCTTTGGGTAATGACCGAAAGAATGAGATCATGGATACAAGTGGCTGAAATGAGCTTTCTTCTTAGGATCGCTGGACTCACCCTTAGAGATGGGGTGAGGAGCTCAGTCATCCGGGAGAGTGAAAGGAGTCAGTTGAGGTGGGATGGACATCTGATCAGGATGCCTCCTGGACGCCTCCCACTTGAGGTGTTTCGGGCACATCCCTCTGGGAGGAGACCCTAGGGCAGACCCAGGACTCGCTGGAGAGACTATGTCTCCCAGCTGGTCTGGAAACGCCTTGGTATCCTCTCTGAAGAGCTGGAGCAGGTGGCTGGGGAGAGGGAAGTCTGGGCTTCTCTGCTTGAACTGCTGCCTCCACGACCCGGACCTCCGGAAAAGCGGTAGAAGATTGATGGATGGATGGATAAACCTTTGACTTTTTTCCTCATACATTTGCACCATTTTCTTAAGAAGTCACAACTTTTTTTCTTATAATTTTGCAGCATTTGTTCATCACTTTTTGACTTTTTTCAGATAAAATTTGCTTTTTTTCTTTGCATCTAGTTATAAATTTGCTACTTTTTCTTGTAAATGTGCAACTTTTTTCTCATAAATGCTGGTTATTTTTATTCTGTGTAACAGTTCATCCAAACAATGACCTGTTATTTTGTAAATGCTTTTGTTGGTAGGGGAGTGATTTTTTTTTTTTCCATTTTAAAGGGACTCTTCCCCATTACCAAAATAGCCCCTCCCAACACAATCTTTCGTAGGGCCCCCAAAAAAGCTAAAAACGGCTCTGCTTATATGACCTCAACTTGATTATTTTTGGAGCAGTCCTTAGACAAACAGGGAAATTATAATGGCACTGTTCTTCACTATTCCCAGTAGAACTATAAATATGCTGACATTGCCATATTTCCATATTTGGACGTTTACAAAGTGGTGTTGCATATACAGAACTAAGGATATAGACAGGAAAACAGCCTCCAGTGTGGCTGAGGAAAGCTGCCGTTTTGCAGATTTTGAATAAACCATTCAAGGTGATGGAACACAGATCAGGGAAGCGTTGTCACTGGCAATCTGATTTAAATGCTGCTGGGAAATGAACCAAGGTGTGGAAGGAAGTGAATGAGCACTAGAACAATTAGCAGTGTTCGACTTTCCAAGCAACGTTTACTGAAAGATGCAGAAATCCCACATCTGTGGAAAAGCAGATTTGCTTTGTGTTTATGCTCATTTCAGCTCCGAGTACCATGTGGACGACCCGCCTCGCCTGGTGCTGGACAAGCTGGAGAAGATCGGCTTCCGCGTGCTGAGCATGACGGGCGTGGGTCAGACGTTGGTGTGGTGTCTCCATAAGGAGGCGGAGTGATTTATGACAAAGTGACTGTATCAAAAAAAAAAATCCAAAAGCCTTTAAAATTACTGAAGAATTTTGAAAAAATCACCATTCACCTTTTTTTTTTTTTTTTTTTTTTTTTTTTTTAAAGAGCCCCTATTATGGTTTTCCCTTTATTTTAGTTTATGGAATATTTTGGTGACATTATATGATCTGCAAAGTGTGCCTAGACAGGAGTTCTCTTTTAGCACAATAACTCAGGACTACAGCTCTGCTGGAAACACCTTGTTTGGACTTGCTGTTCTTTTCTGTGAGGCTACCGCTTCATTACTTGATGCAAAACTGCCTCTTGGCTAGTCTGAGTGGAAGTTTCCTATGTGCCCGAGAGCTCACATATGTGGTTATAGTGCAGCAAGCTTAGCTAGCAGCCAAACTGTGGTTTTTCGAGGTCTTCCCTGTTGTTATGACCCACTTTCTTGGCCAAGGCTAGAATTGCCTATTCAACCTGGGTTCTCCCAAGTCCGTTTCAGCCTTTACACCAAGGTGGACTGACCTAGTCTCTTTTGCCCTCGGGCAAGGTCGACATACGCCTATATCCCAGGCCAGGATTTGAACCCGTGACACCGTGATCTCAAAACCTCCTACTCTTACCACTGAGCCAAAGAGGAATTCCTCTACTAGCACAGGCCTAGTAGTGAAGATGTACCTTATGGTGTCAGGAGACTGCACCACTGACTAATTTCTTATGGAGGATTATCCGTAACCCCCCCCCAAGGAAGTGGTGCAGGTGTCAGAACCCAGACGAGCCCCCATTTGTGTTACATGCCCATACTACTCACAGTAATTGACCATGAACACAGTAGCCAAGCAGAGTCAAGTGTAAAGATGGAGATTTATTGGTGCAGAGGTGATAAATTAACAGAATGTATAACTGGTGGGAATAGGTGGGACCAGTGGCTGTGCCAAATCAAGGAAATGGAGAAAAAAAACAAAAAAAAAACAGGGCTTGTGCTACCTTTTCTTCTCAACCAAACAAACCAACCAAAATCCTCACTATTCAACTAAAAGAAGATATTGAATAAAACTTACAAAGGAGGCACCAACCACATAACCTCGTGTTTTTAACAGGAAAAAAAAACCCCTACGTGCAGCAGTGTACAGGGTACCCCAAACCTACCTGTCCCCAGCCACAACCTCCAACCAAATACCATCTATATGCTATAACAAGTGCTATCAACAGCTTGAAGGGCTGGAAGTCATTACAGGCTGAGAGACAGAGGCTGTGTCTCAGTTCAGGTGTTGCGGCCTTGTAGACCGCGGCCCAGGAGGCCAGAGCACTCAAAGGTCGGGTAGGCTGCATCTAAAGGCTGATTTCTGACTGTTAAATGAGACTGTCTAGTCTCTGGAGGACGTATGTTTGCGTGATCACATGCTACCCTGTCACCTAGCAACCATGACAACATCCGTTGAGGGTTTTTTTTTTTTTCCCTGACATTTTTGACAGAACTTTATATTCTCTTTATTGTTCTATTTTCTTCATCTTTTACTTGAGAATCTTCACCAGACAGAGAGGACCATGACAGATAAAATAAGACTTTAACTCATGTTAAAGTCAGCAGGTAAAATTAAAACCACAAAATAGATCAATTTTTATTACTTTAAATATGTATATCAGTTAGATTGAACTCTAACATATATTTGTAATTACATGACCAGTAGAAAATATAAGTTTACTGTTATCATTTCTTACCATTATGTAGCTAAATAATTGTATGTTCTGCCTTGTATCAGCTCTGACATTTAGTTTTAATGTTCTACAGCAGACCACAGTTCTGTACTGTAGGATGATGAGCCTCAACGATTTTCAGCAGCAGTAGAACAAAGTCTGTCTTCAGTTTCATCTCAGTTGGACCATCTCAGTCAATTAGAAAATCATGATTTGTCATTTAATTTTGAAAACTATCAATATTAAATCAGGTTTAAAATGCTTCACGTGTGTAATAAATATATGAAAGTCTCTTTTGGAATTATCTTGCAAAAAATCATCTTTTTCAAAAAAAAACTTCACTGAAATAGTTTTTCTAACTATTAATGGTAAACATGCAATATTTTTATTTAGCTTGTTTCAGTTTGCAAAGTAAACCACTAAAAAAAAAAATCACAATCAATAAAACGATTCATCAAATCTGTTTTATTGTGGTTATTTCAGTGAAATATCAGTTTTATAAATCTTGAGTCCAGCCAGTTCTCTCCACAGCTGATCCTCGGTTCCTGCAAGTTCTCCACCGTGGACCTCAGAAATAAACCAGAAAAAACAGAAATCTGAGTATCATTTCAGACGTGATGGACGTTTTTAAGATCAACATAATAGAATTATTACAGATGTCCTGTCCCTCCTCAGCTTCATAAACTGCTCCGTTTTCTCTAAAAATAATCTTTGGTGGTTTTTTACAGCACCACATAAGCAAATGAATAACATCAACTTCCTGATGTCTCTACGGGACTTTAAACGTTATCTTAAAGCAAGTTATTTCAACCATGTCATAGTATATTTTTATATTACTGACGTTAGTTAATAAACTGACATTAATGGGGAAAAAAGGTTTGTCTTCAGAAAAAAAAAATGTGCAACTTTATTTATATAGCGCCATTTCACAACAACAGTCATCTCATAGCACTTTCAACTGTAGGGGAAACCCCCACAATTGCAGAAAGACCCCAGCAATCAGGCAATCCCCTATGAGCAAGCGCTTGGCGACGGTGGAGAGGAAAAACTCCCTTTTAACAGGAAGAAACCTCCAGCAGAACCAGGCTCAGGGACAGGCAGTCATCTGCTGCGACTGGCTGGGGGATGAGGGGCTAGAGAAGAAGAAAAGAATAGACATGTAGAAAGCAAACAGCACGATGGGGACTCAATCTATGGGAGAGAACAAACAGATGTTAATGACCAGCAAAAAAAAAAAAAAAATTTCATTGAGAGCGAAGAAAGGAGTGAAGCCCAGTGCAATTATTGGAGGTCCCCCGGCTGTCTAAACCTAATGGCAACATAACTAAGGGAGGGTTCAGAAACACATGATCCCTCCCTAATTGTAGGCTATTATCAAAAAGGAAGGTTTTAACCCCATTCTTAAAAACAGAGATCGAGTCTGACTCCCGAATCCAGATTGGCAGCTGGTTCCACAAGAGAGGAGCTTGATAACTGAAGGTTCTGCCCCCCATTATACTTTGAGATTCTAGGTATTACAAGTAATCCAGCATTTTGGGAGCATAGTGCTCTGTTAGGATAATAGGGTAATATCAGATCTTTTAAATAAAAGGGGCCTGATTGTTTAGAGCTTTAAAAGTGAGAAAAAGGATTTTAAACTTAATTCTAAACTCTATGGGAAGCCAATGAAGGGAGGCCAGAACCGGAGAGATATGATCTCTTTCTAGTACCTGTTAAAACTCTTGCAGCAGCATTTTGGATCAACTGAAGACTTTTTAGAGATGTTTTAGGACAACCTGATAATAAAGAGTTACAATAATCTAATCTAGAGCTAACAAAAGAGGGATCAGTTTCTCAGCATCACTCTGAGACAAGATGCTCCTAATCTTGGCAATATTACGCAAATGATAGAAGGCAGTCTTAGAAACAAATTTAATATGTTAATTGAAAAACAGATCTTGATCAAAAATAACTCCAAGGTTCCTCACAGAGCTATTAAGAGAAAGAGTAACTGCATCCAGACTAAAAGTTTGATTTGGAAAGGTATTTCTAAGGGTTTTTGGACCAACAAAAATGACTTCAGTCTTGTCTGAATTTAATAGCAGGAAATTACAAGTCATGCAAGCTTTGATTTCCTTAAAACAGGCTTCTAACTTGGCTAATTGATTACCATCATCTGGCTTCATTGACAGATATAATTGTGTGTCACCTGCATAACAATGAAAATGTATACAGTGCTTCCTAATAATGTTGCTGAACGGAAGCATATATAAACTAAAAAGAGTAGGACCTAGCACAGATCCCTGTGGAACTCCATGACTGAGCTTTGAGTTGAAAGAAAACTCATTACTGACATGAACAAACTGGAACCCATCAGATAAATAAGATCTAAACCACTGCAACAAAGTTTCATTAAGTCCAACATAGTGTTCTAATCTATCAAGTAGAATATTATGATCGATAGTATTAAAAAGCTGCACTAAGGTCTAAAAGGACAAGTACAGAAACAAGTCCATTATCAGATGCGATCAGGAGGTCATTAGTGACCTTCACTAAGGCTGTTTCAGTACTATGATGGATTCTAAACCCAGATTGAAACTCTTCAAATAAACCATTTCCCTGCAAGTGGTCAAATAATTGCGTAGCAACAACTCTAAGATTTTTGAAATGAAAGGGAGATTAGAGATTGGTCTATAGCTAGCTAAAACTCCTGGATCCAGCATTGGCTTTTTGAGTAAGGGTTTAATTACAGCAGTTTCAAAAGCCTGCGGTACATGGCCTAAAGTTAATGAAGAATTGATTATTTGAAGAATAAAGCTACCAATAAATAGGAAGACTTCTTTAAATAACCTGGTAGGAATAGGGTCTAAAAGACAAGTTGAAGGCTTGGATGAGGAAACCATTTTGTCTAACTCTAAAAGGTCAGTTGGAGTAAACTGATCCAAACAGATGTCAATTGAAGGTGTTGTAGTAGTTACTGTATCCAAGTTAACGGTGGGAAGAATCCGACTGATTTTGTCTCTGATAGATGAAATTTTATGATTGAAAAAGTTCATAAAGTCCTGACTAGTAAGCTCTAAGGGAATGCTAGGATTGACAGAGTCCTGACTCTTTGTCAGCCTGGCTACAGTGCTGAAAAGAAACCTGGGATTATTCTTGTTCTCTTCTATTAATGCAGAATAATAACTCGTTCTAGCTTTTCTCAGATTTTTTTATAAATTAAAAGATGATTTCTCCAAGCTAAATAGATTTCATCTAAATTAGTGGAGCGCCATTTTCTTTCTAACTGACGAGTCTTCAGTTTTAAGCTACGAGTTTCTGTGTTGAACCAAGGAGTTAGAAATCGCTGATTAGACTTCTTTTTTAAAGGGGCTACCATGTTTAGAGTCTGATGCAGAGAAGCTGTAACACTGTCTACCATGCTATCAATTACAGAAGGAGTAAGCCGTCTATAGCTTATTTCCGTTGTGTTGACACATGGCATAGAGGAAACAATCTGCATAAATTTGGTAACATCATCTGAGAGGCATCTACTGTAGAAATATTTTTCCTTAGGAGCCAAATAGAAATAGTAAAATCAAAGGTTAACAGACAATGGTCTGACAGTACAGGGTTATGAGGAGACACTACCAGCTTTTCTATTTCTATGCCATATGTCAGAACAAGGTCCAGCATATGGTGGAGATGATGGGTAGAATTTCCTACTTTCTGAGAAAACCCCAATCGAGTCTGAAATTGAATTAAATGCCAAACTAAGGCAATCACTATCTACGTCTACATGTATATTAAAGTCCCCTATTATAATTATTCTATCTGATTTCAGCACTAAATCAGCTAAGAATTTGGCAAATTTGGATAAAAACTCTGAGTTGGTTGAAGGGGGACGATAAACTATGGCAAATAAAATTGGGTTTAGCCTAAAATTGCTAAAATGCCCAATTCTGAGGACCAGGCCCTCAAAGGAATTATAACGTGTTTTTTGCTTTACATTAACTAGTAATTTGGAATGGTGATGATTAAATTGTTGCTACTCCTCCTCCACGACCAGAACTTCTGGGATTTTGACAGTTTAAATAACCAGAGGGAGCTGATTCATTCAAACCAACATAATCATCTTGCCCTAACCAAGTCTGTGTAAGGGATATTAAATCAATCTGATGATCAATTAACAGATCATGGACTAGCAGAGACTTGGGAGTTAGAGACCTAATATTTAGCAAACCACATTTAATTTTTAAATTATGAGGAGGAACAGAGGCCAAATCATTCAATTTAGAGGCTTAATGTTTAATTTGAGTTTTACCACCTTTTTGTTTAATCACTTTGGGATTCTCATACATTATATTTTTATTTACTTTGGAGGGAGCAGACAATGATTCTCTGATGGGGAAGACAGGAGCTAAGTTGAGGGGTGGCGGATGAAGAGGAGCTGCACAGAGACGTGCAAGACTGCGACTCTGCTTCCTGGTCCCAACTCTGAGTTGTCAAGGTTTTGGAAATTTGGATAAAAATGATGCCAGATTGTTAGATAAATGAGACGCACCATCCAAAGTGAGATAGACGCCGTCTCGTCTAATAAGACCAGGTTTTCCCCAAAATGAGCACCAATTGTCTATGTAGCCCACATTGTTTGCAGGACACCACACAGACAGCCAGCGGTTGAAGGATGACAAGCAGCTAAACATGTCATCGCTGGTCAGGTTGGGGAGGGGCCCAGAGAATACTACAGAGGCAGACATTGTTTTTGCAAAGTCTCACACCGATTCCACGTTAAGTTTTGATACTGCCGGAGTCGGACGTCATTAATGCTGGCGTGGATGACAACTGTGGCGTATTTACAGTTACTTTTAGCCAGCATTTTCAAATTTGATTCGATGTTGCCTGCTCTGGCCCCGGGAATGCATTTGACTATGGCCGCTGGAGTCTCTAGGTTCACGTTTCTGACTACAGAGTCGCCAATGATCAGAGTTTTTTCCTCAGCGGGTGTGTCACTGAGTGGGGAAAAACGATTAGAAATATGAACAGGCTGGTAGTTAACCGGGGCCTTGCGACTAGGCTTCCTTCTCATCATCACCCACCCAGTCTCCTCGCTGTTGAAGAGGACCAGAGGACCGCTAACAGGCCGCCCTATGGTAGGGAGCTCCGCTGCAGCCAGGGGTCGTCCGTCAAGATTAACTGGCGCAGACGGTGTTTCAATGCAGCGGAACCGGGATTCCAAATCAGACAACCTCGCCTTGAGCGCCTCAAAAACACAACATTTATTACATTTACCGTTATCACTAAAAGAGGCAGAGGTGTAGCTAAACATCTGACAGAGAGAGCACACCAGAGGAGAAGGGGAAGGAGAGCTAGTAGCCATAGCTACTGGCTAACCCGAAGCTAACAAAAACGCCGATGAAAGGTGAACAGAAGGCTAAAGAGGGTGATTAGGTGACACTGAGTGCGCACACAGGTGCAAGAGGCTTGATAAACAGAAGTGAGAGCTAACGGTAGATGGAAAAAAGTGATTAAAATACAATTAAAGGCAAAATCCTCGGGTGAACGAGGAGAGCAACCCACAGACAGTCAGCAACACAGGAAGTGACGATACATTACCACAGGAAGGTGGTTCAACATGTTTAAACATCAGAAAAAAATTATATTGTGTAACATGAGCTTAAATAATCAGATGTTGCCATTTTCTGGAGTATTGGTGTTTTTACGTTCAAACTGCTGCGTAATTCAAGCAAAGAACTTATTTTGAACAGTTTCTGACTTCATTCCCCTTCTGCCTGAGCCGAGGCAAAAAAAAAAAAAAAAAAAAGAAGCCAGGCTGAGCCACGCGCTGAATGCTAGGATATGTTAAGGCCACCAAGATACTCTTCATGTATCCTTGGTTTTCGGGGTTTTGAAGGCTGCATTTGTCGGCCGCATGTGAAGGAACCCATGGAATGAGACAGCCTCGGACGCAGCACAGTGACGTATCTGGCCTAGAAATGCGCACTTGGAGGATGCAGAACCTGAACTGAGACACTGACAGCGCAGGTGGACTCCATATATAGGCCAGCTGATGAGGTCCTCTCAGGTGTGGAGCAATTAGTCCATCAACCTGTGGCGGGGGCGGTGGGGGGGGGACAGAAGGGAAGGGGGAGAGAGAGGGAAAGAAAAAGCAGACAAATAGTGCCTTGGCTGGGCATGTAACATCTGTGAATTCATGCCACCCCACTAAACAGCCATGGTCGCGGCTTGTTCATTAATCCAAAGTCAACAATATATCGCAATTTGAGCCTCTCCCAGCCTTTTTGGGTGAGAGGCAGGATGCAGATCACCAGTCCATCGCAGCGTTCACATACACACACACACACAGACGGACAGACAATCTTTCACATTCATACCTACAGTAAGGACAGTTTATCCCCGGTTGATGCCAGTTAACTTAATGTGCATGTCTTTGGACTGTGGGAGGAAACCGGAGAAAACCAACGGGGAGAACATGCAAACTCCACACAGGAGGGTCACCGGTGGCCAGGGGTGGGATTGAACATACAGCCTTCGTGCTGTGCTGCCACAGTGCTGGTCACAGTTCCACCAAGCTGCTCTGTTTCACACCATTCCGGCTTATTTTTGTTATATTTTGGCCATGATAGCCAGGTATATTGGGCTGCTAATGTTGATCTGGTCTAAGTGGCAACGGCCGGGATTACGGACTGACTTAGAGGTCGATTTGGGGAGTACAAGGTGAGTGAGGAGTCTGCTAGCGTAGCTGCTAGACATTGTCTATTTGCTATTTATTCTATCCATTCCTGCAAGACGGCCATCTTCCCAGCTGGATCATCTGCCAACCCTTGACCACATATTTTAGTCATAGATGTTGTTTTATCATAGTTTATTATTCTGTCGACTAAATGCTTCCTTGATTAGCAGTTGTTTGTCATTCTCTCTTTCGAGTTTGTTTTGGCACTTATGACACCTTAGGGACCGGTGATATGCCCTCAACCCCTCAGACGACACCCCCTCCCCCCGATAATGTTTTATTTGGGCTTTTAATAAACTAACAGCCAGTATTTGTTAGCATGTTGGTCAAGCAACTGAAGCTATGAGCTAACATTAGCCTCAAAAATGGTGTGGAAATCAAAACAGATCCTTGGGAAATGACAAAAAAAAAAAAAATGGAGGGTGGGGTGAGCTGGGGCTCATTATTATTTTAAGCAATGTGCCAAAAAAACATTCTGTTTTGAGGAGAGCTGCTTCCCCTTTTGTAAACTGGTACTGCAGTAATTAAGTCCTGCTGTAGTTTTGACCAAAACATGTCAGGCGTTTCATTCACACCCCTGGGAGCTGTTACATGTGGAATAAGAGCATAATCGGGGTTCTTTTACATTAACATAACTGCTACAAAAATACTTCTTAGTCAAGTAAAGTGTAAAGCTGAGATTATCCCTTACATGAGGTCGCCTATTCCTTTGAGGAGATCATGGGGATAATGAAACCACATTCCAGAGTTTCTTTTTTTTATCCTTTGCTGATAACAAATGTAGAGTTTTGGTGTAAATACAGTATGTTGTTGTGTCATATTCTCAACAGGTGTGACGGCATATTAGTGCCATCTCAAATGTTAAAATAAAGCTGGGCTGGAGGGGAATATGTGGCAAACTTATGAGGAAGAAAGGCACATTTGCAATTAAAAAAAGGGTAATCTTCAAGGAAAAAAGTGGGAAATTTATTAGATAAAAGTGGGAAAAGTTACTGGGGGGGCAGATTTACAAGAAAAAAAACATTGCAAATTATGAGGAAAAAAATGGCCAATTTTCAAGAAATAAGTGACAAATTTAAGATGAAAAAAGGTGGAAATTTTCAGGAACTTAGCAAGTGGCATATTTGTGATTAAAGAAACAACTTGTTTTTTGTGTGTGATTGTTGGTGATTTTAGCCCACAAAGTTTTTTTTAAAACTGATTTCTGAGGGTGTTTTTCTTTTGTAAACTATCCACTTTTTCTTGCAAATTTGCCATGTTTTTCCTCATAATTTTTCGTTTTGTTTCTCATAAATTTGCCAATGTCTTGTAAATTGTCCTCTTTTTTTTCTTGTTAATTTGCCACACACTGTTGTCAATAATCTGCACCCCCTCCACTGCTCTCTCTCCAAATAAAACACCTTCCTGGATGCATTTATACGTACAGCACTTAAAATGTCCCTCTGACTTAAGAATGTAATGGTGTGGACTATCTGGGTGCTTACTGTTTAAAAAAAAAATCTGACAAAACAACTGGACACGTGAAACTTTTGTGCTCATTTCCATCTTCATACAGTTGATGTAGAAATTTAGTTCACCTCCTGTTGAAACCAGCCTTCTCTTTAAAATCACTGTTGTAGAAGAGCTTGAAATAACGAGGCGATGTGATTCATAAACCAAAGTTTATTATCATCTCCTCTAACAAGTCTCATCTAGGTGCAGCAGCAGAAGAAGTGAGAGAGCGAACACCTTCGGCTCTACGAACTTATACTCGCACATAACAAAAGACATGCATATCAAAAGCTGACATCCCTCACTATCTTAATCCCCTCTTTTGTCTTCGTACCCCTCCACCTGGCCCTGGGGGGTCAGGGCGACCTATCTGGTCTCCACCGCAGCGCCTCGGATGCTCTTTGATCTTCACTGGCGGTTGAGACCTCTTTGTCCTGTTCTGAGGTGTGAAGTCGCTTTACATATGTAATCACCAAACATTCTCACATGCTTATACATATGTAGGTTATGGGATATATGATTAATATAGACCACAGCCCCCCCCCCAAACGACTAAGAAAAGGACAATAGAAAAATTCACAGTTTAAGATAATTATTATGACATACTAACTGCTACACCTCTTGACACAGAAGAAACTTTCCAGCAGCTATGCTCCTAAGAGTTCAGTGGTAATCATAACAGCATAGTAATATCACAAATCAGTCCTAAACTGTTAGAGCACAATTAGTGAACAACTGTTGAGTAGTTTGTATCAGTCCTTGTGCCGTCTGGGTTTTAATCTTCTCCCGAATCTGCTGTGGGTCCGCTTGGGCGTCCTGGTGGGACCTTCCTGTAAGGAATCTGCAGCTTGGGGAGGAGAGTGATTATTTGGTCCTTGCAGGGGGGCTGAGTCTTTTCTCTTGGTGGGTCTACCCCGCCGAGATGCTCTCGCCAACCGTGCAGGCTCGTCTCTCAACAAGAAGGCAGGTTTAAGTCTGTCAATGCTGACTGTTTCTTTTCTGTCCCCAAAATCAAGCACAAAATGCTTATCACCAGGTTCCAGCACTCTGAATGGTCCATCGTATGGTGGGTGGAAGGTTGGTTTTAAAGCTTCATGCCTAACAAAAACGAATTCAGCGTTATTTAAAGCTTGGGGGACAAAAACCCGTGGAAAAGAGTGATGTGCCGGTCCGGGGAGAGAGTCTGGTCTGTTGCTGCCTAAAAACCTCGGGGCTGGAAGATGCCCTGGCTCTGGGTTCTCTGGTAAAAATTCACCTGGGAGCCTGAGAGGTTGTGCAAAAACTAATTCTGCTGGGGAGGCGTCTAGATCCTCTTTAGGCGCAGCACGCAACCCCAATAAAACCCAGGGAAGTTTATTTACCCAATTTGTATCCGTTAGTGAGGCTCTGAGGGCGGCCTTTAAAGATCTGTGAAAACGCTCGCATAACCCATTAGCCTGAGGGTGATAAGTGGTGGTGCAGTGAATTGTCGCCCCTAAGCTGCTGGCCATGGCTGACCAAAGCTCCGAGACAAATTGAGGCCCCCTATCGGACGTGATGTCCGATGGGACGCCGAAACGTGCCACCCAGTTTGTCAAAAAAACGCGAGCGACTTCCTCCGCTGTGGTTGACGCCAGAGGGACTGCCTCCGGCCAGCGCATGGTGCGGTCTATCATTGTTAACAGATGTGTGAAACCTTGGGAGGAAGGTAGTGGCCCCACGAGGTCGACATGAACGTGGTCGAACCTTCTAGCAGGGATTCGAAAAGGCTCTAGAGGGGCTTTTGTGTGTTTGTGTACTTTGGCGCGCTGACAAGAAATGCAAGTCTTTGCACATTCTTTTACGTTTTTGCGCAGGCCAGGCCACACAAACTTTTCGGCGACCATTTTAACTGAAGCGCGCACACCTGGGTGCGCGAGGGAGTGAATCGAGTCGAAAATACGGCGGCGCCATGCAGCTGGGACTAACGGGCGAGGTCGGCCGGTTGAGATGTCGCATATTAGGGGGGGCACACCGTCGCGTAAACCCCTTTCCTCCAGCCTTAACCCTGTTGGTCCAGACAGGAGTGCGCGCACGTCCGCGTCACTACTTTGCTCCTCCGCCATGGCTGCATAATCTATCCCTGCATGGATTGGGGCCACGTATGTGTCCGCGTTGGCGAAGAGTTCTGCGGCTGAGGTAGTATAATCTGTCTCCTCGTGCTCTGGCGATGTCACAGCACAAGAGAGACAGTCTGCTACCACGTTAAGTTTGCCTGCCACATGTCGAATGTCTGTGGTGAACTCTGAAATCGCAGCTAGCTGTCTCTGTTGCCTGCCTGACCACGGTTCGGAAATTTTAGCCATCGCAAAGGTGAGCGGTTTGTGGTCTACAAAAGCCGTGAAACGCCGCCCTTCCAACCAGAACTGGAAGTGGCGGATGGATAAATGAAGCGCTAGCAGCTCCCTGTCAAAAGTGCTGTATTTACGCTCAGTTTGGTTTAGCGATTTGCTGAAGAATGCCAAAGGTTGCCAGATTCCGCTGACGTGTTGTTCTACAACTGCCCCTATGGCCAGGTCTGAAGCGTCTGTGGTTAACGCAATGCAGGCCGAGGGATCGGGGTGAACCAACAATGTGGCATTAGCTAGGGCACTTTTTACTTCCGCGAAGGCGCGTTCGCGCTCTGGGGTCCATTCGACCGCGTTGGAAGGTTTTTGTTTTCTGAGTGCGTCATATAGGGGCTGCATGAGCTGAGCTGCGCGGGGGAGGAAACGGTTGTAAAAATTAACCATTCCCAAAAACTCTTGCAGCGATTTGACCGTTTGTGGCCGTGGGAAACTTTTTACTGCATGAACTTTGTCTGGCAGTAGGACTGCCCCCTTCGGTGAAACTCTGTGTCCTAAAAAATCAATTTGAGACATGCCGAATTTGCATTTGGCTGGATTGATTATTAACCCGTGCTCTTCTAGTCTCTGAAAAACCATAGTGAGATGCTGCTCGTGTTCTTCCTCAGATGAGCTGGCTACCAGCGTATCGTCGAGGTAGACGAACACAAAGGGGAGGTCGCGTAATACCGCGTCCATCATCCGCTGAAAGGTTTGAGCGGCGCCTTTGAGGCCGAAAGGCATCTGCAAAAATTCAAAAAGACCGAAGGGGGTTATTACAGCTGTTTTAGGAATGTCCTCTGCTCGAACTGGGACTTGATGATAGCCGCAGACCAGGTCTATTTTTGAATAAATGCGCGCACCCGCCAGATGTAGTGAAAAATCTTGAATGTGAGGAATTGGGTAGCGGTCATGCGCTGTCGCATTGTTTAATCTGCGGTAATCGCCGCACGGTCTCCAAGAACCGTCGGATTTCGGGACCATGTGAAGTGGTGACGCCCAGGGGCTTTTTGAGCGCCTGATAATGCCTAATTTTTCAAGGGTGGTAAACTCGTCCCGAGCTATGGCGAGCTTGGTCGCGTCTAAGCGCCGAGCTTTGGCGAATACAGGTGGGCCCGTTGTGGGAATAAAGTGTTCGACCCCGTGTTTAGCCACTGTGGCTGAGAATTTGGGAATTGTGAGTGCTGGAAATTGGGTGAGGAGTTGATCAAACTTACCTCCTGCTGTGGTGACGCTGGCTTGCACGGGTGTTGGAGAAACTCGAGCTGAGCAGGGAATAGAAGCAAAGGACAGTGCATTAACCAAGCGTCTGTTCGCTAGATCAACTAATAACCCATGTGCACACAAAAAATCTGCGCCCAACAAGTTAAAACTCACCGCCGCTACAACAAATGTCCATCTGTAGTTGCGGCCGTGGATGCGGAGGGGCAGGCTCTTTTCGCCAAAAGTGTCGATGATGGAGCCGTTGGCTGCCACCGCTCCATTGCCCCGGGTGCCCATGGCCCGATCTGCTTGGGAGGGCATGACAAAACTTAGTTGAGCTCCCGTGTCGATAAGGAACTGCTTGCCGGTGTGTCCGTCCGTCACATATAAAAGCTTGCTTTTTTTAGCCGAGAACCGCCGCTGTTAACGATTCTCGGCTTTGGCGTTTTCCCGAAATCGTGAATTTGCAGGGGGGAACGCATTTGTAAGCCTTCTCGGCGAAGCGGTGGTGGTAATAACAAACGTCGCTCCGTCTGTTACGTCTTGGCCGTGTCGCTGTCACCGCGGGCTGATTCTGCTCGGTGGTTTGTGGCTCCCCGTGGCTCCGGACATCAGCGTTAAGGTCTGCGGATGTTGCTGTGGGTGTCTGTTCCTTGCAGGCGTTGACGAGCCGTTGAGCTTCGTGAGCCAGCGTGCGGAAGTCCTGCTGGTTGCTGCATCGCATGTTGGCAAGCGTCCCTCTCATGTGTGGCGGCAGCGTACTGAGGAATATGAATTGGAAGAGGAAGTTGTCATTGTCCTCTTCTTTAAGTTGCAGCAAGTCCTCCATGAGGGCCTTGGGTCTGCATCCTCTGTGGCCGTAGACCGCCAGGATCCTCTCGGCTCTCTCCTCGGCTGAGGGGACGAAATTTGCCACGATGGTCGCTTTCAGTTCTTTATATTTGTCCTGGGCCGGCGGCCGCTGGATTATGCTCCGCGCACATCTCAAAGTGGCGGCGTCGAGTTTGGCGACGATGTGATAGAACTTTGTATCGTCAGCCGTGATGCCCGCAAGTGCAAACTGGGCTTCAGCTTGCTGAAACCACGAGGCGGGGTCTTCCTGCCAGAAGTCCGGCAGCTTGACGGTGACGGCGTTTGTGTGGACCGTCACTGATGTGTCCGCAGGGTGAGAGTGCCTTCCTTCGGCTCTCTCAGCGGCGCTGGTGCTCGGTTGAGCCCTCTCTATCACTTCTGCCGTGGGGGAACGTCGTCCATCTGTTCCCCTGTCTGCATGGGTGCCGGCGTCTGCCTGGGTCGCCACAGATGAGTCGATCGCGGGGGAACGCCTCTGGTCCATCCTCGCGTCAGGGTCACCAGTGTAGAAGAGCTTGAAATAACGAGACGATGTGATTCATAAACCAAAGTTTATTATCATTTCCTCTAACAAGTCTCATCTAGGTGCAGCAGCAGCAGAAGTGAGAGAGCGAACACCTTCGGCTCTACGAACTTATACTCGCACATAACAAAAGACATGCATATCTAAAGCTGACATCCATCACTATCTTTTTTTTTCCACAATATCTTTATTGAACCTTTTTTTTTTTTTTAACAAACATGATACAAACAATCAAACACTAACACTAAAGTACTACAAAAAAAAAAAAAATGCACTAAAAACACCAACAACCACCAACAAAATCAAATCTTCAACAATGCTCCTCTGTTTAGTCTAGACAATCCAATACATAAGTATACATATTATGTTCACCAGTTTGGAATTTACTAGGTCCACACACATCATTCACCTTCTTCTTCAAGAGTTATGTTTAAATTTTTTACATAATCAATAAAAGGTCTCCATATATTCTCAAACACAATTTCCTTTGATTTTAGTATATATGTTATTCTTTCTAATGGAAGGTTTGTTAACATCTGTCTTAACCACTGAGTCACATCTGGTCTATGAGTCTTTTTCCATAATAATGCAATACATTTTTTGGCATTAAGCAAACTGAGGTCTATGAATGTTCTTTCACTTTTATTAAAATTATGCTTTTCTGGGTACAGACCCAACAAAAACAGTTTAGGATTCAATATGATTTGTTTTGAGATTATTTTTTCAATTGTTACCCTCACCTCTTCCCAAAACATTCTTATTAATCTACATTCCCATAAACAATGAAATAGGGTTCCTTTACTTTCCATGCATTTTGTGCATGTATCTGGTATATTTTTGTTATATCTATTTAACTCCTCCGGTGTAACATACTGTACATCCGCATTAACCATTTGAAATGTATCAATTTAAGGCGTGCATTTATTGATTTGGTTTGAGCTTCTGTACAAGCCAATTCCCATTGTTCCTCTGAAATTTCAATTTGCAGATCTTCTTTCCAGTAGTTTAATCTTTTCAGTGAATTTTCACTTGAAGATAGTGTCAATGAGTTATAAAACTCTGAAATAATACCCTTTCTTTTACTATCTTTCATCATCATTTTTTCCAAGGATGAATAAATAGGTCGAGTGAGAGCTTTATTTTGATTTGATCGAATAAAGTTTCTAAGTTGAAGATATTTAAAAAAATGTGTTCTATTGAGATTAAATTTGATCCTCAGCTCTTCAAAAGACATTATGTTGTCTGCACATGGCAAATATAAATCCTGAATCTTTTGTATCCCTTTTAAATTCCATACTTTAAATACAGCGTCCGCTCTCCCTGGTTTAAAATATTGATTACCCCATATTGGACTAAATTGTGACAATAACTGTGGTTCTTTTAAATAGTTTTTAGCTTCACACCATATTTTGATCATATGCTTTACAAATGGATTTTTAACTTGTTTTTGTAATTTTTTTGCCGAATCTGAGTATATGAATATGGGAAGAGGTAAAGGTAAATTGTATGATTCCATTTCAGTCCAGTGAGGGAGATCATTTGATGAAAAATAATATGTCATAGACCTCAGTTGTGCCGACCAATAATACAACATAAAATTTGGACATTTCAGACCTCCACGATCAAATGGTAAATATAATAAAGACAAACGTAATCTAGCCCTCCTGTTGTTCCATATAAATTCCACTAACTTTTTTTTTATTCTTGAGAATAGATCTAAAGGTGGTGATAAGGGAATGTATTGAAATAAATAAAGTATTTTAGGTAAAATATTACTTTTAAGTATATTGATTCTCCCGATCATCGACATTGGTAGTGACATCCATCTCTGAGTTAACTCACTGATATCTGACATTAAGGCTTCATAGTTGACACTGGCGACTGATTCTAGCTTAGGCATAATTTGGATTCCTAAATATTTAAACTGATTTACAACATTGAATTGATTTACCTCAGGGGCTGGGTGATTTCTCTGGGTCTCATTTAGCATTAATATTGAAGATTTAGTTTTATTTATTTTATATCCTGATATTTCCCCAAAATTCTTTATTAAATTCAACAAGGTTGGAATTGATTTTTTTAGATTCGACATAAACAAAATTATATCATCGGCGTACAGGGAGATTTTATGTTCTGTTGGTCCAACTTTAATTCCATATATTTGTGAATGTAAACGTATCGCTATCGCTAAAGGTTCAATTGCCATAGTAAACAGTAAAGGTGAAAGTGGACAGCCTTGTCGACATCCTCTATTGATTTTTATTGGTTTTGAAATATTGTTATTTGTTAGGATTTCTGCTGTAGCATTATTGTATATTATTTGAACCCATTTTATGAAATTATTTCCAAGTCCAAACCTTTGTAGGACTTCAAAAAGAAAGGGCCATTCAACTCTATCAAAGGCCTTTTCGGCGTCCAATGATAGGAGAGCTGTATCCGGTGCTTCTTTATTAAAATAAATAATATTAAATAGTCTTCTTACATTATGGAAGCCTTGTCTACCCTTTATAAAGCCATTCTGATCTCGATTAATAATATTTGGTAAAATTTCTTGTATTCGTCTTGCTAAAATTTTACAGATTATCTTAAGGTCGGCGTTTAATAGGCTTATTGGTCTCATATTTTCACATTTATTAGAGGGCTTACCTGGTTTTGGCAGCAGTATAATTAAGGCATTATTTATGTATGATGGTAAATTATTATTTTGAAATGCTTCTAAAACCATTTCCAAAAAAGGTTTTATTAATTTATTCTTAAATTTTTTATAAAGGTCAACTGGAAGACCATCTGGTCCTGCACTTTTTCCTGATTTCATATTATCAATGGCTAGCCCAACTTCTTCTTGACTAATTTTAGACTCCAATATCTCCCTGTTTTCATTTGGAATACACGGTATAGATAGTTCGTTCAAAAACCCATTTAGTTTTGTTAAATCAGGTTCATTTTTGGTATCATATAATTTTTCATAGTAATCTCTAAAGGCTCTATTAATTTCTAAAGGATCTATAACTACCTGTCCATTACTTATAATACTGGTAATTGGTGTTTTAATTTCCAATTGTTTAATCTGCCATGCTAATAATTTTCCTGATTTTTCACCTTGTTCATAAAAAGATTGTTTCAATCTTAGAAGACTCGAGGCAGCTCTATTCGCTGATTTTTTGTCGTATTCAGCTCTCAAAATCAGTAATTCATTCTCCAACCTTGGGTCACTTCCTGCATACACTTTTTCCTGAAGATTTTTTATTTTATGTTCCAATTTAGCTCTCTCCTCTCGAGTCTTCTTAGATTTTGATCCTGTATAACTAATAATATGTCCCCTAATAAAAGCTTTGAAAGCCTCCCACTTTACACATGCTGATGTTTGTGTAGTATTGATGTCAAAGAACTCGTCTATCTGTTTTTCTATATACTTGACAAATTCCTCATCCTGAAGCCATTTATGCTGAAATTGCCATCTACCTGATTCCTTTGTCAATTTTTTATCTACATATATTAGACAACAGGGTGCATGATCAGAGATCACGATGTTATCATAAAAGCAGTTTTGAATCTTGGACCTTAATTCTGTGGAAATCAAAAAATAATCAATACGTGAGAATGTCTTGTAGGTACTGGAATAACAAGAATAGGCTTTAACTTGTGGTTTCATTTCTCTCCATATATCTAACAATCTCAATTCTTTCATAAAATGATTAATAGTCATCCTACATCCAATGTGCGTACAATCCAGTCCTGTTGATCTATCCACACCTGGATTCAATGTACAATTAAAATCCCCTGCTATTATATGTTGCCCTGTAAGTGATGATAAGATGAGAAATAAATTAGCAAAGAACTTCTGATCATCTATATTGGGACCATATAAGTTCACAAGATTTATATTTTCTAATAGCAAAGAACCTTGAATGATTACATATCTTCCAAATTTGTCTCCAATTACATTTTTCACTTGAAAAGGAACTGATTTATGTATGAGAGTCATAACTCCCCTGGCTCGGGATGAAAATGAAGAGGTGAATACACTTCCCTGCCATCTACTCCTAATTCTTTTAACATCCTCCTCTATCAGATGAGTTTCTTGTAAAAACACAATTCTTGAACCCATGTCCTTTATTTTATTCATAACTTGTTTAAGTTTTTTTAAATTTTGTAGACCTCTGCAATTCCATGAAGTTAAATTAAGATTAACACTTTGGTCCATGATCAATAGAGAGTTTGGGATTACCTTGCAGTGTAAACATGCTCATACAGAGAAGCAAAAACATGAGTGGTTGAACATTCATCCTACAAACTACACAAAACAAATTTCCCCATCCCACACTTGTGGCAAACCCCCCAAAATCAAAAGAAAAATTCTGTCTCCCGATATAGCCATCGACCGTTCCACACCCACGAGGATCAGCCTAAGCCACTCCTTCTTCATCCTCCCAATCACCCTAACTCTACTGCTTTTAATGACGTAACATTAACTCTCTTCTGTAGTTTTCCAACTTAACTCCAAAATTTTTAACAACTTTGTACATCATAGTTTTTTTTTTTGTTTGTTTGTTTTGTTTTTGTTTTGTTTTTTTTATATATAATACAATCTATATTTTGTAAACTTACTATTTACTTCAAGTCAGTCAGATGCCTGTGCAAATGCTTAATTATTCTACCTTATATTTTGTTCATGCTTAGCTCCCACCAGTCTCTTCTTCTTCTTTGATCTTCTTGATGAACTCCTGCGCCTCCTCTGGGGTCTTGAAGATGTGGGTTCTGCCCTCATACGTGGTCAGCAGTCTCGCAGGATAGATTACACCATGACGAATCCCAAGGTTGCGCAGCTCCTTACGTACAGGATCAAACTGCTTCCTCAATTGCTGGATTCCTGTGGCCAAATCTGGGTAGAACCGCACCTGCTGGTCCTGGTGTTTAATCTCTCCTTTAGCACGTGCAGCGTTGAAGATCTTCATCCTGTCTCTGTTGCTAAGAAACTTCATAATTAAGGTCCTCGGCGGTCCCTTATCTCTCCGTGGGCCAATACGATGTGCTTTTTCCAGAACCACTGCTGATTGCAACTCCTCGCTGCCCAGCACCTCCGGAATCCACTTTTCCAGAAAGGAACATACGTCCCGACCTTCTGATTCCTCTGGAAGACCCACCAGCCTCAAATTATTCTGTCTCGACCGAGATTCCAAATCCAAAATATTATCTTCCAGAGATTTATTTTTTTTTTCCAAAGTGCGCACCTTTAATTGAAGACGGGTGACGTCATCTTCAGCACTAGCGAGACGGAGCTCCATCTGCGCCGTTCGTTCTACACAGTCACCCAATTCTTTTCTTATTCCTTCCAACGCTGTCATAATCCCATCAAATCTAGAGGAAAAGTCCGCTCTCATTGAACTCATGGCTGCCATCAGCGCATCTGCGCCATTCCCCGCAGAAATCGCAGCGTTGCCAGCCTCCTCCGCCATATATGGAGTTTTGTTTGCTGCGTCACAGACCTGAAAGTCCGTTAATTTGGACTGTTTCGGCGGCTCGCTTTTTCCTTTTCCTGGTTTTCCAGCCTTAGGCTTCGCCGACATATCCTCGCCCAAATGCTGGGATACGTTCTGTCCCAAATGAGAGAGTTATTTGCCGATTTTTTTTTTTCCAGGAGCAGAGCAGAGCGAGACACGTCCGTCCTACGTGGCAGCCATAACCGGAAGTGTCCATCACTATCTTAATCCCCTCTTTTGTCTTCGTACCCCTCCACCTGGCCCTGGGGGGTCAGGGCGACCTATCTGGTCTCCACCGCAGCGCCTCGGATGCTCTTTGATCTTCACTAGCGGTTGAGACCTCTTTGTCCTGTTCTGAGGTGTGAAGTCGCTTTACATACTGTATGTAATCACCAAACATTCTCACATGCTTATACATATGTAGGTTATGGGATATATGATTAATATAGACCACAACTGTCTTTATTAATTCAACTTTCCTCTGATGTGCTGCCCCCTCACAAAGTCTGCACAGCAGGTGGGCAGTGCATTATTGTCATACTACAGTATGTGGGTAAGGCTATAGGGCAGGGGTCCTCAAATGTTTTTTTTGGCAGTGGACCAGAGCAAACATGCTGCATGGGTGGATATTTCATTTTTATGTTGGGAGGGACAATAAACAGAACATTTTCTCCAGAGTAAATATTGAGTGAACACTAAGTATTATTGTTGTCAGTCACAAATTTATGAGAAAGAATGTACAAATGTACACTTATGGGGGGGAAAAGCTGCAAATTTACAAGAAAAAAAAGTCAAATTTATGAGAAAAAAATTGCTAATTTAAAAGAAACAATTGCACATTTACAAAAAGCCAAGTTTACTAAGAAACGGTTGTGCTGTTTCATCCCATCTAGCTACAATGCTCCGCACTGGGTGTGTTTATGTTTGTTTTTATTTATATATCTATGTATTCATTCCATCTAGCTACAATGCTCCGCACTGTGTGTTTATATATTTACATATTTTTTTCCACCTAGCTGCAATGCTCCGTACTGTGTGTTTATACAGTATATCTACATATTATTCCATCTAGCTACATTGCTCCGCACTGTGTTTATATATTTACATATTTATTCCATCTAGCTGCAATGCTCCGTACTATGTGTTTATATACTCATATATTTATCCCATCCAGCTACAATGCTCTACACTGTGTGTCTGTGTGTGTATATATATATATTTATAGTAATATGTACATATGTATATTAGCTGCTCTTGCTTGCTTGGTTTTTTTTTCTTCCCTTGCCTTCTGATTGTTGCTCTGAGTGTTGCTATCCCTGTGCTGTTGTAATCCTGGAATTTCCCCGTTGTGGGACTAATAAAGGCTTATCTTATCTTAAAAATGTTGCAAATTTAGTGAGAAAAAATATGTAAATTTACATGGAGACATCTATTAAAAAAAAGGTTTCAAATTTACAAGAAAAAAAAATTACAGATTAATAATAAATTATGATAGAATTGTTACAACTCTGTCAAAATTCCATTATGATCTACTGTGGAAAGAGCCATTTAAAGCAATTTTAGCTGGAACACTGGAAAGACTACAACAAGCATTTCTTACAAGCGGAGTCCCATTAGCCAATCACAGGGTTGTTGGTTGATGGCATCATGGCCTGTGATTGGCTAATAGGACTTGTGCTACAAAATGTGTCAGTAATCTTTTGAGTGTTCCTACCAGAAACAGCAACGTTACATGATACTGCTGCAGGCCAACTCAGGCTATGGTGGAAGTGGCATTCACCTGGCTGAAGGTTGATGTACCATCTAAATGACTTTTGGAATCATTATTATAAGGTGAAAATCTTACATAGTGTTGCTTTAAAATGATGATGAAACTGCCAGGTTATAAGAGTAGACTGGTCCGTCAGCATTAGTAATAGGAGAGTTTTTCATTTTAAACATGCAAGTTCTCTGTCAAATTTGAATTAAAATTTGGAATTTTTATCATTTGTGTGCAAATTGTTTCAGATTTGAAACTTTTCTCCTTTTCTAATAAATTAGCATTTTTTTCTTGTAAATATTGACTTCTATTTAAAGAAAATAACCTTTTCTTGTAACTCAGCAACTTTTTTTGAAGAAACAGTATAAAATTTTTAATCAGTTTGTGATATGTGCTCGTTAGGATGATTAGACTTTGGGCGTTTTCACACCTGAAAGTCCGGACCAAGGTCATATTTTTGTTACATTGTGTATATTTGGTCTAGTTAGATTTGGTTTCACACCACTTCTTTTCCAAGTGAACTAAACAACTTTACGTGGCACACCTGCGTCTTGTTGTCATGATGACAGTGTTGTTAGCACAGACAATAGTTAACCAACATGCTACTCACCCTCTAAGGTGTTTTTTTGCAACTATGGACACATCAGTAACTGCATTTTAAGTTGAAACTGGGGAAGACTCCATCATATTAAGAGGTGAACTAGTTATTGAGGCTAGAATATTATCCAGGTCTGTATTAAAAAGGACATTTATCCTTCACATCAGCCGTAATTAAATTCGGGTGGTATTGCTTGCCCTTTTTTCTCTCTCTCTCTCTCTCAAAAACTCTGTCACATCGTCTATGAAAATATCTGGGAAGTTTCAGCAGTTTTAGGATTTTTTTTCAAGCGACAATTTTATGCTGTGAACGTCCATGTTTCCTCTCTCCCAATGCTCCCACGGCTCATCTTCCCTCTTACCAACTGCCTTAACTTCCTGTGTTTGGTCTGAAAGTCCGATGTTTTCTGAAAACTGATTTCACACTCTAAACAAACTGCACCAAGGTTCATTTACCTTTTGTTCTTATTAAAGACAAAAATAGAAAGGAGATGTTTTGGGGGTTTTTTTACCTTCTTTACATGTTTCGACTGTTCACTGCAGCCTTCAAAGGCTGCAGTGAACAGTAATAATTAAATAATAATTTATAATAATAAATTAAATAATAAAAATTAAAAGAAGACAAAATAAACCTACTTGAGATGCACCAAGGTTCACTTTGATCTGGACCAAGTTGCAGCATTGTACCGAGACAAATTCCTAGTTTGTGTACTACATGAACAATGGCAATAAACCTGATTCTGATTCTGATTCTGATTCTGATCTCTTTTTGCCGGACCAGATTTTGGCTCTTTTGTCCGGACCGTGGTTCGGGGAGGATTCATACCTAAAAATTTTGGTCTAGATCAGACTGAAAAGTTTGAAAGTCAGAACCAAATGGGTTAGATCTGAAAGCACACTTGGCAGACAAATTGCCTTACCCAAAATATCAAAATATTCCATCAGTTTAGGATGGGGTTAAGGGTTAAGAGATTGAATTAGAGTGCCTGCAGTGTCAAAGATGACTTAGACCTCAGATGGTTTCACAACTGAGTGTGTGAAAATGACTTTGAATATTATAAAGATAATCTTTAACCCAGCCACGGGGGGTGCACAAGCCAGTGTACTCCTTGTGCTGGTCCCAAGCCTGAGTAAATGGGCAGCTCGAGGAAGGGCATCCAACATAAAACCTTTGCCAAATCAAACATGTGGATCATGATGAATGAGACTTTCATACCGGCTCGGTCGAGGCCCAGGTTAACAACGACCGCCACCGATGCTGTTAACCAACAGTTTGCCGGTGGAAACTGAGCTAGTGTTGGTCAACAGTCGAGGAGGAGGAGAGAGGTAAGGTGTGTTTGGGGGGAGAGAGAGAGAAAAGGAAAGATAGAAGTGTGAAGGTGAGAGCAGGGACGATAAATGTAGGGACTACGACTGGTAAAGGCAGAGAGTTGGATGATATGATGGAGAGAAGAAAGACAGATATACTGTGTGTTCAAGAAACCAGATGGAAGGGAAGCAAGGCTAGGAGCACTGGAGGTGGATTTAAACTGTTCTACCATGGTGTAGATAGGAAGAGAAATGGAGTAGGAGTAATCTTGAAGGAAGAGTATGTGAAGAGTGTTCAGGAAGTAAAGAGGGGGTCAGACAGAATCATGAGTTTGAAGCTAGAAGTCGAAGGTGTGATGTTGAATGTTGTCAGTGCGTATGCCCCACAAGTTGGAAGGGGAGAATGTAGCTAGACAGCATCAGATGGTAGTCTGTAGGATGTCTTTGCAAAGCAAGAAGAGGAAAACAGTGAAGGCAGAGCCAAAGACTAAGTGGGGGAAGTTACAGAAGGAAGAAGGTTGCACAGAGTTCAGGAAGGAGTTGATACAGGTTCTGGGTGGTAGGGAAGATTTACCAGATGACTGGGAAAGTACAGCAAAAGTATTGAGGGAAACAGGTAGAAAGGTGTGTGGTGTATCCAGTGGACAGATGAAGGAAGACAAGAAGACTTGTTGGTGGAATGATGAGGTGCATGAAAGTATCCAAAGGAAGAGGTTAGCAAAGAAAAAGTGGGATAGTCAGGGATATGAAGAAAGTAGACAGGAATATTTGGGCATGGCAAAGAGAGGTGGAAAAGGATAAGGCATATAGTGAATTGTATGAGAGCCTGGACACTAAGGAAGGAGAAAAGGAGTTGTATTGATTGCCTAGACAGAGAAACCGAGCTGGGAAGGATGGACAGCAGTTTAGGCTGATTAAGAACAGAAATGGTAATGTACTAACAAATGACAAAAGTGTGTTGAGAAGGTGGAAGGAGTACTTTGAAGAGCTAATGAATAAAGAAAATGAGAGAGGAGGATGGATGAAGGAAAGATGGTGAACAAGGAAGTCCCGAGGATTAAAAGGCGGAAGTGAGGGCAGCTTTGAAGAGGATGAAAAATGGAAAGGCGGTTGGTCCAGATGACATACCTGTGGAGGTATGGAGATGTTTAGGAGAGATGGCAGTGGACTTTTTAACAAGATAGTTTAACACAATCTTGAAGAGTGAGAGGATGCCTGAGGAGTGGAGAAGAAGTATTTTGGTACCAATTTTCAAGAACAAAGGTGATGCTCAGAGCTGCAGTATCTACAGAGGCACAAAGTTGATCAGCCACACTATGAACATATGGGAAAGAGTTGTTGAAGCCAGGTTAAGAGGAGAGGTGACAGTCAGTCAGCAGCAGTATGGTTTCATGCCAAGAAAGAGTACTACAGATGCAATGTTTGCTCTAAGAGTGCTGATGCAGAAGTGTAGAGAAGGTCAGAAGAAGTTGCACTGTGTCTTTGTGGATCTAGAGAAAGGATATGATAGGGTGCCAAGAGAGGAAGTGTGATACTATATGAGAAAGTCAGGCGTGGCAGAGAAGTATGTGAGGGTGGTGCAGGACATGTATGAGGACAACATGATGGTGGTGAAGTGCACTGTCGGAGTGACGGATGGATTTAAGGTGGGGGTGGGATTACATCAGGGATCAGCTCTGAGCCCCTTCTTGTTTGCCATGGTGATGGACAGGCTGACAGACGAGGTCAAGCAGGAGTCTCCGTGGACCATGATGTTTGCAGACAATGTTATGATCTGCAGTGAGAGTGGGGAGCAGGTGGGAGAGAACCTGAAGAGGTGGAGGTATGCTCTGGAGAGAAGAGGAATGAAAGTCAGTAGAAGCAAGACAGAATACATGAGTGTGAACAAGAGGGAGGCAAGTGTAATGGTGAAGATAGAAGGAGTAGAGGTAGTGAAAGTAGATGAGTTTGAATACCTGGGGTCAACCATCCAAAGCAATGGAAAATGCACAAGAGAGGTGAAGAAGAGCGTGCAGGCAGGGTGGAGATGAGTGTCGGGTGATTTGTGACAGAAAGGTAGCAGCAAGAGTGAAAGGGAAGATTTACAAGATGGTAGTGAAACCTGCTGTGATGTATGGTTTGGAGATGGTGGCACTGACAAAAAGACAGGAGGTGGAGATAGAGGTGGCAGAGTTGAATATGCTAAGATTTTCATTTGATTTGCTAAGATTTTCATTGGGAGTGACTAGGAGGGACAAGATTATTTTTTTTTTTTTTTTTTTTTTTTTTTTTTCTCTCTCGGCGCCACACGAGTCGGCTGCCTTTTGCAACAGCGGCTCGATTCCGAGTCTTTTTCCCTTCCTCTCTCTTTTGATCCGTCTTTTTTTTTCACCCCACTTATATCACGGACACACAGATCGTCCTAAATGTCTCCTGAGCCGGTGGACGGAGCCACTGT
Source organism: Pholidichthys leucotaenia (assembly GCA_020510985.1). Classification (NCBI taxonomy): domain Eukaryota; kingdom Metazoa; phylum Chordata; class Actinopteri; order Cichliformes; family Pholidichthyidae; genus Pholidichthys; species Pholidichthys leucotaenia. Next base: position 167,409,134 of record CM035842.1, read on the forward strand.
CTATAGCAGGATACGATACAGCAGAGAACAGCTGCTAGCATTCAACCGCCACCCGGTCCCATTGGAAAAACTCGACATACCGAGTGAACTGAGGCGAAAACGCCGCGGCTGCCGGGCTGGAGTAAGGCGGAGGACAAAAAATATAAGGTACAGACCCTCCCTTCCATCTGTTGTCATGGGAAATGTACGGTCGATACTGGGAAAGTTAGATGAGCTAGCGGCTATCTCCCGTTATGATAGCACATACCGGGAGTGCTCTCTCCTTTTGTTTACTGAGACGTGGCTAACTGAACTAGCAGCAGATGCTAACATTGAGCTGGAGGGTTTTCACATGATACGAGCTGACCGAACACCAGAGAGTGGCAAAACTAGGGGCGGTGGAGTGATCATGTATGTTAACAACAACTGGTGCAGACCGGGACATATCACTGTTAAACAACGACACTGCAGCAAAGACATTGAGTTGCTAGCTGTTAGCATGAGGCCTACATATCTCCCGAGAGAACACTCACACGTGATCTGCATTGTTGTTTATGCAAATCCGACGGCGAACGCTGGGACAGCACGTGACGTCATCCATTCAGTAACCAGCAGGCTGCAGACAGAACACCCAGATGCTCTTCTCCTCATCTCAGGCGATTTCAACCATGTTTCACTGTCTCCCATTCTACCCACGTTCACCCAGTATGTCACATGCCACACTAGAGACAATAAAACACTGGATTTATTCTACGCAAACACTAAGGAGGCGTACACCTCATCACAACTACCCCCACTCGGGAGATCGGATCACAACTTGGTTCATCTCCGGCCGGTGTACAAACCCCTAGTGCACAGACAACCTCCGGCCATGCACACTGTGGAGTTATGGTCTGAGGAGACAATGGACACCCTAAAGGGCTGTTTTGAAGCCACCGCCTGGAAGCAGCTCTGCGATCCACATGGTGAGGACATCGATGGCCTCATTCACACCTTCACGGGCTACCTCAGCTTCTGTGTGGACAAATCCGTTCCCACCAAGACCATACGGCGTCACTCAAACAACAAACCCTGGATCAACCCTGAGATAAAAACACTTCTGAGAGAGAAGAAGAGGATCTTCAGGTCAGGGAACAGGGAGATGCTGAAGTCCGTACAGAGGGAGCTGAGGAGAAAGATCAGAGAAGGCAAGGACAGCTTCAGGAAGAAGATGGAGGACAAGCTGCAACAGAGCGACATCAGCGGGGTCTGGAGAAACCTCAAAACCATCTCGGGGCTCCAGAATACCTCCCCCCAGGCCACAGGGGGCAGGGAGTGGGCGAACAACCTGAATCTGTTTTTCAATAGATTTGACCAACCGCCCTCCCCCCTGACTGCACAACAACCACTGCTGCCTCTAAAGAAATCAAGTCCTGCTGCCCACTCCCCACTCTACCAACACCCCCCCACTCCCAACACACAGCCCCCCATCCTGACCCTGACCAGGACCCAGGTGAGGACGGAGCTGAGGAAGATCAAGGCGAGGAAGGCGCCGGGACCGGACGGCATCAGCGCAAAGCTCCTCAAGTCCTGTGCAGACCAGCTGTGTGGGATTGTGACGTATATCTTCAACATGAGCCTGAAACTGGGGAGGGTACCACAGCTGTGGAAAACATCTTGTGTGGTACCTGTACCAAAAACTTCCCACCCCAAAGACCTGAACAGCTACAGACCGGTGGCCTTGACGTCCCACTTGATGAAGACCCTGGAGAGACTGCTCCTTGCTCACCTCCGCCCCCTGGTGGAACCAGCGATGGATCCACTCCAGTTCGCCTACCAGCATGGCATTGGGGTGGAGGATGCGGTGATCTTCCTCCTTCACCGTTCTCTGTCCCACCTGGAGAAGCCCGGGAATATGGTGAGGTTCATGTTCTTTGACTTCTCCAGTGCTTTCAACACCATCCAACCGATGATCCTGAAGGACAAGCTGCTGCGCGCAGGGGTGGACCAGCACCTGTCATCATGGATCCTGGACTACCTCACGAACCGGCCTCAGTTTGTGAGAACCCGGGACTGTGTGTCCGACACGATCATCAGTAGCACGGGGGCCCCCCAGGGAACGGTGCTGGCTCCCTTCCTGTTCACTCTTTATACTGCGGACTTCTCACACAACACAACACACTGCCATCTACAGAAGTTCTCTGATGACTCTGCGATCGTTGGCCTCATCTCCAATGGAGATGAAGCTGAGTACAGAGGGCTTATCCAGGACTTCGTGGACTGGTGCCATCGGAACTGCCTCCAGATCAACGCGAGGAAAACTAAGGAGCTGGTGGTGGACTGCCGCAGGCATGGGCAGCCCCTCACAGTACCAGTAAATATACAGGGAACAGACATCGAGATGGTGACATCCTATAAGTACCTGGGTATTCATCTGAACAATAAACTAGACTGGTCACACAATACTGATGCACTCTACAAGAAGGGACAGCGCAGGCTGTTCCTGCTGAGGAGACTCAGGTCTTTTGGTGTACAAGGGGCGCTGCTGAAGTCATTCTATGACACGGTGGTGGCATCAGCCATCACTTTTGGAGTGGTCTGCTGGGGCAGTGGCATTACTGCAGCCGATAGGAAGAGACTGAACAAACTGATTAAGAAAGCTAGCTCTGTCCTGGGGCAGCGCCTTGATCCGATGGAGGAGATAGGAGAGAGAAGGACGGTGGCTAAACTGTCATCTCTGCTGGAGTCCGAGTTCCACCCTATGCAGGACATACTGAATGCACTGAGGAGCTCATTTAGCAGCAGACTACATCATCCCAGGTGCACAACCGAGAGGTTTCGTAGGTCCTTCCTACCAACGGCTGTCAGACTGTACAACCTAAGCAGGGCTGCTCGCAGAGATAGCAAAAAGACGTAACAAACTAATAGTTTTTTGAATGCAAAAGATGCAATAGACTTACACAATGGTCCTCTCCGGCATACAACTAGGAACATACCGGTCGCTATGGAGGGTGAGAATATGTATGGGCACATAATCATACCATGTAGGATAACTAAGTAGACGGTTATGCTGTTTCATTCCATCTAGCAACAATGCTCTGCACTGTGTGTGTTTATATATTTGCATATTTATTCCATCTAGCTACAATGCTCCGTACTGTGGGTGTTTATATATTTATATATCTACATATTATTCCATCTAGCTACATTGCTCCGCACTGTGTGTGTTTATATACTTGCATATTTATTCCACCTAGCTGCAATGCTCCGTACTGTGGGTGTTTATATATTTACATATTTATTCCATCTAGCTACAATGCTCTGCACTGTGTGTTCATATATTCATATATTTATTCCATCCAGCTACAATGCTCTGCACTGTGTGTCTGTGTGTGTGTGTATATATATATATTTTATAGTAATACGTACATATGTTTATTAGCTGCTCTTGCTTGCTTGTTTTTTTTTTCTCTTGCCTTCTGATTGTTGCTCTGAGTGTTGCTATCCCTGTGCTGTTGCAATCCTGGAATTTCCCCGTTGTGGGACTAATAAAGGCTTATCTTATCTTATCTTATCTTATCTTATCTTATTAAAAATGAGTATATCAGGGAGACCGCTCAGGTTGAGCAGTTTGGAGACAAAGTAAGAGAGGCAAGGCTGAGATGGTTTGGACATGTGCAGAGGAGGGATAGTGGATATATTGGACAAAGGATGTTGAAGATGGAGCTGCCAGGCAGGAGGAAAAGAGGAAGACCACAGAGAAGATTCATGGATGTAGTGAAGGAGGATGTGGAGAGGGTTGGTGTTACAGAAGAAGATGCAAGGGATAGGGTGAGATGGAGGCAGATGATCTGCTGTGGCGACCCCTAAAGGGAGCAGTCGAAAGAAGATTATAAAGATAATCTTTAACAGTCTAACTCCCAAGCTCATGGTTCACAGGTACTGGTTCTTCATACATTGACATAATTATTGATATTTTTTAAATAAATGGATAAAACATTTTAACTAATAGAACAATGAGGTAAAATGAATCACAAACACTTTACCCATAAATGCCAAATCTAAAATATTTTTAAATGAAGGCTTTAACATTCTGTGGACAGCACGCTTTGATGCTGCATGCTTCATGGGGAGGTACTTGATTTCCAGGCACACGAAAAGCAGGAGTCTGCCTGAGAGCCGCACAACGCTGGGTGGTTTCATCACAGCCTCAGGTCCGCCAGAGAACGTCTGGGGCCAGCCCGGATTGCTAACCCACAAACTAGAAACGCTGCCAGCCAGCTCACAGCCAAACTCTTACCAGACCTGCTGCCTCACACATGCCTTCAACATCCAGCTCCACACTGAATATCAAAAGAACGTGGTGTATCCCAGTTCTGTGATAACAGACACCCCAGATAATTCTCACACATGGACAATGTGAGGAAGAGTGGGAGGAAGACTCCATAGCGATGCTTCCATTGCTGATACACAGACTTATCGTCTCATGCTGGTTTGCATGCAGCACAAGCCACTGTGAGCTCAGGGCAGGGTTGGTGGTGAATGTATTTCCTGTAACTGTATTTCCTCTGTTGTCATTTGGACAGAGTTTGTGTGTTCTGGTCTCTCTTTTTTTCTCCACATGGCTGGGATATTGAAAAAAGACTACGCATAAACAAAACCATGTGATGAGGGGATTGTGCAGGGGGAGAGCAACAGATGTCTCCGACCACACCATTTCCCTCCACAGCTGGACATTGTGTAACAGAGCCACAGTGAGGCAGAGGGAGTACCGAAGTAGCGGGGAGATGGACAACCGGTTTGGATGTTGGGAGGCTTGCCAAGCGGCTCCTAAATAGCTCGATGACAAGAGAAAGCGCTGCCATGTACAGAAACACCATTGCGCTGTGATCCCCTTCATGGAGAAGGAAAACCAGTTTGAATGGATATGTTTCAGAGTCAGAGCAACTTGTTACAGAACAAACAGTGACCGCAACAGTCTGGTACCGTACGGCCTGACTTACTGTGGGTCACGTAGCAGTAGCGTGTCATTTCAGCGAACATGAGTAAGAAGACTGTCCTCCCACAGAAAAAAACAAAGTGTCAATAACAAGGCCCTGGGAAGGGTCCGACCCCCTAATAAATTTGTGACACCCCCTCCCCAAGTTTGCACCTTTTTACCGTCTCACAATTTTGCATCTTTTTTTTCCCCCCAGTCTTGTAACGTTGTGACTTTTCACACCAGTTTTGTAAATTTGTACTTCCCACAATGCAAGTTTGCGGCTTTATCCCAGATTGAAAACTTGCAACTTTTCCCACGGTTTCATAAATTTGTGACTTTTTCCTGTCTTGTAAATTTTGACTTTTTTCTCCCCCAGTTTCGTAAATTGGTGATTTTTTTACTTCCCTTTTAAATTTGTAACTTTTTCCTGTCTTGTAAATTGGTGGCTTTTTTTGCCGTTTAACCCCCACACTCATAAATTTGGGACTTTTTCTCCATTTTGTAAAATTGACTTTTCCCCCGCTGTCATAAATTTCCTCCCTCTCATAATTTTGTGAAATTTTTCAGTAGGGGAACAAGATAAAAATGAATACCTGATACCTGGCTTTACTCATGACCCTCATGATGGCCCTAGTAAGATTTAATTTGATGCCCCTACCATTTATGGTCATTTTTACTAGAATGGATTATGACCTACAGTTGAAACCCAAAGTTTACTGCACATACACTGTATAAAAAGATACATAACCTTTTTTTCCCTCACTGTCTGACATTAAATCAGACTAAACTTTTCCTGTTTTAGGTCAGTTAGGATTACTAAAATTATTTCTATTTGCTAAATAATTTTTATATTTGCTAAATATTTTTATTTTGAGAATTTTTATTACTTTCTTCAAAGTCAGAAGTTTACATACATTTCCTTAGTATTTGGTAGCATTGCCTTTAAACTGTATGACTTGTGTCAAATGTTTTGGGTATCCTTCCACAAGCTTCTCACAATAGTTTGGTGGAATTTTGGCCCATTCCTCCTGACAGAACTGATGTGACTGAGTCAGGTTTGTAGGCCGCCTTGCCCACACACGTCTTTTCAGCTCTGCCCACAAATTTTCTATGAGACTGAGATCAGGGCTTTGTGATGACCACTCCAAAACAGTGCTGTCCTTAAGCCACTTTGTAACTAATTTGGCGGTATGCTTCGGGTCATTGTCCGTTTGAATGACCCATTTGCAGCCAAGATTTTAATTTTCTGGCTGATGTGTTGAAATGTTGCTTCAATATTTCCACAAACTGTTTTTTCCTCATGATGCCATCTATTATGTGAAGTGCACCAGTAACTCCTGAAGCAAAACACCCCCACACAACATGATGCTACCACCCCCATACTTCACAGTTGAGATGGTGTTCTCAGGCTTGCAAGTTTACCCCTTTTTCCTCCAAATCTAACGATGGTCATTATGACCCCAAACAGTTCAGTTTTAGTTGTATCCGACCACAGGAATGTCTCCAGAAATTAAGGTCTTTGTCCCTGTGTGGATTTGCAAACTGCAATTTGGCTTTTTTATGTTGCTTTTGGAGTAATGACTTCTTCCTTGCCGAGTGGTCTTTCAGCTCATGTTGGTACAGGACTCGTTTCACTGTGGATTATGACACTCTTACCAGCTTCAGCCAACATCTTCACAAGGTCTTTTGTTCTGGGGTTGATGTGCACATTTTGCACCAAAACATGTTCATCTCCGGGACACAGAATCCATCTCCTTCCTGAACGGTATGATGGCTGGACATTCCCATGGTGTTTATACTTGTGTATAATTGTTTGAACAGATGAACGTGGCACCTTCAGGCATCTGGAAATTGTACCCAAGGATGAACCAGAATTGTAGAGGTCCACAATGATGTCAGAATCATAAAGCAAAATGCTGAATTAAACTTCTAATTTAGCTTGACCCGTAAGCATAGACATAACCCCTCACAACCAGAATGAAGTGTGTCAGTGAAAACACTTGAGGTGGAAAGGTTGCCCATTTCTTCAGGATCATCAGTCTGTCAGTCGTAGGAAGTTATCCAGCCCGGATCTGCGGGGGTGGCTTCAGCTCAACCCGCTGCTGTACACCCTGAGCTAAGTGCCAAGCCACTATAGGGCCAACGCAAAGGAAGACCACACAAGATCATATCCACACCTACAGCCAATGGGGTAAAAATACTAATTAGCCTAATATAAATATGTCTTAGGACTGCGGGTAGAAACCAGAGAGCCCAGAGGAAGAACATGGAAACCCTCCACACACAAAATGATCTGAATCCTGAGAGACATCTGGAATTAAAACAAGTTTTTTACCTTTGCAAATACAGGACAAATTATATTCTTTCAAGAGTTGGATCATGTCTGTCGTCTCTGTATTTTTAGGATGATGAGAGGTGGAGGTTTTATGCCAGATTAAATCCACACAATTATGTTGTTCATTTGTGTAGTTCAAGGAAGCTTTTGACAAACTGCAACTTTTGTTTTTGTTAGTTAACCATAAAGCTATAAATATACTAATTTTGTGCATTTTTTGTTTGCAGTCATGGAGCCGGAAAATACATTTCAGCCTAAAAAAAGTGTAAAATGGTTTGTCAACACTGGTAATGAGTTTTCAGCTTACATTTTTTTCTATTGAATTTGTTTTTTTGTGCATTTGATACTTTTCTCATAAAAATGCAATTTTTTTCATAAATTTGTGACTTTTTTTTTTAAACAAAACAGGAAACCACTGGTTGGAGACAAAAGACAAAAATCTAACTTTTCCCCCCACCATTTTTTTTAATTTTTGCCTTTATTATAGTTTAAGTCAACTATTCATCCCATATATCCTTTAAAGGATCAGTGATCAGTGCACTTTTCCCCAGAGTTAAACAGCTCAAACATGTCTTAATGAAATGTTTGTAACATATTTAGTTCAAATTTTTTTTTAGTTATTGCAGCCTTTCTGAAAATGGCCTGTTTGAGTGTATGCACCTTTAAATCTTCACACTAGCCTTTAGCTCGGATCAGCAGCACTGGCTCGGACGTATCTTGAGCTGAACACATGTCAAGCTAGGAGAGAGAAAAATGAGAAAAAATTCTTTGTTTTTTTTGAAGACAAGTGAGTGTTTGGATATTAATCGATAATCATGTGACTAGGGATGCACGATATACTGTACATTGGCATGCTATTGGTATCGGCAGATAAAGCATTTAAAATTATTTAATGGCATCAGCAAAAATTAATACTAACAGCCGATATACTGTAGTAATTCTACAGCTGACAGTCAATAGTAACGCTCCGCTGTGATGCTTTTTCAGCTGTGTGAGGGAACGAGGTCATTATGTCAGGCGGCGTAGATAAACATGTCGTAGGGGCACGTCTTAACCTTCAGCCTCCATTGCTCCCGAAAGCCAGACTCTTCCCACTCACTGAAAACTTCGGCAGACCTGCACCACGGACTCCCAACAAGCCTTGCAACACACACCTAGTCGCAGGTAATTTTCAGATTTGGCCTCACTCGAGTTACAAGCTGTAATTTTTTAACATCACATTGAGGTGGTTCCAAGTTACTGCTTGAAAAAGATGCTGCTTAGTAGGCTCCTAGTTTCAAGTGATTTTATCCAGTTTATGTGATGCTGAGCTTAAGTAAGTCTGTAAAGCACGTGCAGCCTTATCTGCTTCTTTGTTCAGTAAACCTATCACACTATTTATGTTGGTGCAAATTGTTTCAGTTATTCTATAGTTGTACAATGAACACACTTCATTTTTACATGATCCTGGTGGACAGATTGCATTAATTTACATGTTTCCTCTTGCCCTGATTGTGGCTGTTGTAATGAAAGTCAGTAACTGTATTCTCAAAGCCTATCAAAAGGAGGACGTGTACAGTTATGTTGAACATGTTACTAAAAATAAAGAGCACCAAGGTGCTGTGCCTCGGTGCCTGTGGCATGGTAGCATGGGCGGCTATAAAAAAGTGGCACTCCAACTTCTACTGGCCCGGCATAGTTACACACGTGGACAAAATTGTTGGTACCCCTCTGTTAATGAAAGAAAAACCCACAATGGTCACAGAAATAACTTGAACCTGACAAAAGTGGTAATAGTAAATAAAAATTCTATGAAAATTAACCAATGAAAATCAGACAATGCTTTTGAACTGTGGTTCAACAGAATTATTTTAAAAAACAGACTCATGAAACAGGCCTGGACAAAAATGATGGTACCCTTAACTTAATATTTTGTTGCACAACCTTTTGAGGCAATCACTGCAATCAAACGATTTCTGTAACTGTCGATGAGACTTCTGCACCTCTCAGCAGGTATTTTGGCCCACTCCTCATGAGCAAACTGCTCCAGTTGTCTCAGGTTTGAAGGGTGCCTTCTCCAGACGGCATGTTTCAGCTCCTTCCACAGATGTTCAATAGGATTTAGATCAGGGCTCATAGAAGGCCACTTTAGAATAGTCCAATGTTTCGCTCTTAGCAATTCTTGGGTCTTTTTAGCTGTGTGTTTTGGGTCATTATCCTGTTGCAAGACCCATGACCTGCGACTGAGACCAAGCTGTCTGACACTGGGCAGCACAATTCTCTCTAGAATACCTTGATAGTCTTGAGATCTCGTTGTACCCTGCACAGATTCAAGACACCCTGTGCCAGATGCAGCAAAGCAGCCCCAGAACATAATAGAACCTCCTCCATGTTTCACAGTAAGGACAGTGTTCTTTTCTTGGTATGCTTCATTTTTGTGTCTGTGAATATAGAGCTGATGTGCCTTACCAAAAAGTTCCAGTTTTGTCTCGTCTGTCCATAGGACATTCTCCCAGAAGCTTTGTGGCTTGTCAACATGCAGTTTGGCAAATTCAAGTCTGGCTTTTTTATGATTTGTTTTCAACAGTGGTGTCCTCCTTGGTCGTCTCCCATGAAGTCCACTTTGGCTTAAACGAAGGATGGTGCGATCTGACACTGATGTACCTTGACCTTGGAGTTCACCATGAATGTGTTTAGAGGTTGTTCTGGGCTCCTTTGTTACCATTCGTATTATCCGTCTTCTCCTGCAGCCACGTCCAGGGAGGTTGGCTACAGTCCCGTGGATCTTAAATTTCTGAATAATATGTGCAACTGTAGTCACAGGAACATCAAGCTGCTTGGAGATGGTTTTATAGCCTTTACCTTTAACATGCTTGTCTATAATTTTCTTTCTAATCTCCTGAGACAACTCTCTCCTTTGCTTCCTCTGGTCCATGTTTAGTGTGGTACACACCATGTCACCAAACAGCACCATGACTACTTGTCACCCTTTAAATAGGCCGACTGACTGATTACAAGTTTGTAGACACCTGTGATGTTAATTAGAGGACACATCTTGGTTGAACATGTGAGATGAGATGAGATGAGATTCAACTTTATTGTCATTACACATGTATGAATACAAGGTAACGAAACGTGACTTGGCATTTGGGCACGCTCTGCAGAGCGCATCCAAGGCCGGGGCAGCCGCTAGGCGCCAGTCATAAAGAAGAAAAGAAAAAAAAAAAAAAAGAAATGATATGACACAATAGGCGAGAGAAAAAAACATGTTTTATCAAATTGACGCTTAATGGGTAAGCGAAATTTTGATTGCAGGCAAAAAAAACCCTCAATGCATATTTAGCAAACATTTAGTAGACAATCACACAGCAGAGGGAGGGAGAGCAGTGTGTGTATATTTGCATGTCATTGTGTAGTGTAAGTGTAACAGTTGTTAGTGAGCAGCAGAGGGCGCCTCCTGGCAGTGGATAGATGTTATAATCATGTGACTTATAAACAAGTCCAGAGTTCAGAGTCTATCTCTCTTCTCTCTTGCTTGCAGAAGGCACATGGGCATTGTCCTTGAGAGTCCAATCCGCTGACGACAACAACTGATTGTTGATTGTATGGGTAGACATAAGAGCCGGTTCTTCCACTAATCTCAGTCAGGAGGAATGTAAACACGGGGCAAACAAGATCAAATCAAATCAGCACAGTGCACTCAGAGAGTAGAATTTGTCCTCACCCGTGTAATTCTGTGCTTCCATTATATATGCAGGCTTAAACTGTTTTTCCATAGAGAGCACAGGGCTTCAGATATATTCCTTCACTGAATCACTGTCATTCAGTTCACCGTTTGCCGCTACTCGTGCCCTCCCCAACTGGTCGAATTTGATGAAGGAGCTGGCTGGGTCCGCTTGATCCGCTCTCTCACCTTCCTTCAATTTCTGATGCATCAGGGAACTCCACAGCCAAAAATAGAAGTCCTGAGATCATAGCCAATAATATTTCCATAGACGCATGGATTCCAATGTCCATGAGTCTCTCGTAGGTTCCAATTCTTGGGCTCCCCCTTGGCCCAATTCTTGTTGAAAAATAGTGACAATAGCACATTTAAGCCGCTTCCAAATCCATAATTTCCGTTTAGATTAAGATTCAGCAGAAGAAGAGCGACTAAACACAGACAAAAACGCAACATTGCAAAAGCTGGGAATAGGTCAGGAAGGCAGGGGAGGAGGGAAGAAAAATGCGACTGCTCTCTCTCAAGGCAAGAAGGAAAAAAAAAAAATATGACCATGTCCCTATGGTCATATTATTTTCAATCTTTTCTAGGGGTACCATCAGTTTGTTTTTTAAAGTAATTCTGTTGAACCACAATTCAAAAGCATTGTCTGATTTTCATTGGTTAATTTTCATAGATTTTTTATTTATTACCACTTTTGTCAGATTCAAGTTATTTCTGTGACCATTGTGGGTTTTTCTTTCATTAACAGAGGGGTACCAACAATTTTGTCCACGTCTGTATTACATTTCCTGTTTTCGCGGCTGCATTGACAGAAATGGTTGAGTTAAATTTGTGTTTATTTTGAAAACAAAGCCTTCTCTCGCAATTCTGGAAAATTAAAAGTCAAGAAAATATGGCGATACAATGATATAAGCCTTTAGTTCCACTTAATTTTGACCGGGCAAGCTGAAACAGAGAGACAGACAGATACACACAGCCACAAACAGACGCACTGATTACTGTATGCCTCTGTTTCACTGAGGCATACATATGCATTTATTTTCATGTTGAGGTAGTTGTCTTATTTTCCTTTCTTCATAAGCCAGTTAATCATCACTGTAGGACAAAGGAGATGTAAAAAGGTGGAAAATATGTGCAGAGTATATCCGTATCGGCAATCAGCAATAAGTACTTTCAAACTATCAGTATATCAGCTATCGACAAAAATTCTACTATCATGCATCCCTACACATGACCGATAGACACATTTCAGAGTGTTAAAACCTACAAACACTATTTTTCAATTAATGACCCCTTTAATTACTTAAAAGGTCTATGTCCCCAATACCTTTAAAATTGTGGTGAAAAATTATTTACACAAACATCACATAAAAATATAGTCAGGGTTCTAACTGGGCAGCCTGCACTGCTTGTTCAGTCCGCAGTACAATTTTAGACGGATCATAATACAAAGTCCATGGAACAATCATCTAAACCACCAGAGCCATAATGGAGGCTCCTCAAGAGTCTGTTCACTTTTCATCACACAAGCCCACAGGAATTCCAGAAAAGTCCACCTACTGGCCCAATCGTGCGCTGATTACCGTTTTTTTTTTTTTTTTTTTTTAGCGTGGGGAGAAATGATTTCCACATAGTCACATTGTAGGGTCTGCGGTTTGGATTAGTAATAATGCTCAAGTCATTTCACAGAGTTTCTGGAGGCGTATGAAGGCAACAGCAGAATGATTTTTACATTACACTTGTTTGGCCAGAGGTAATGAGTTGTCACATTAAAGCAGACAATGGCTGATGGATGCAAATTACACCATTACACTATTTTGATTGTGTGGTGGTGCTGCACAGCCAGCCAGTCTCCTCTGGCCCCATCAAAAGATAATGAACAGAGACTAAATACTCTCCTGATACCCTGAATCTCTAGATGCATTGTAATAATTTACTCTAAAATGTATTAGTGGGTGTATCAGGGAAGTTGGATTGATTAGCAATCAATCCCCAGAGCCAACTGCAGTGCAGTGTGTCTGTTTCTGATTAGCTGAGTATTGTGATAACATTTATTGAAGTTTATTACATCTTAACCCACAGTTTATATCTGCAAAAGCTGTCAGAGAACATTAAACAACTGACGATATACATCATCAAATGAAGTAAAATAAAGCTTTTCTGTCCACTTTTTATTACACAAATAAGTCATGATGGTAAATAATGTCTCAGACTTAATTTTTTAAAAGAGACAGATTTCTGTTAAAACATGCTAACCTGTGCTTAAATCATATTATAGACTGCAGAGTGTAATAATCTAACATTTGGTGTTAGTATGGCGTCCCAAGATACCAATTAATTTCTGTAACGGTTGAACTAGAAGAACCAGAGGCCTCTGCGACCACACAGCTCAATGATGAATCTTCATTTTTCTGAACTCTGCATCTTAGTCATTATACATTTGCAATTAAGAAAATTATATAGCACACCAATTAAAAACAAAGATAACTGTGATTAAAACGTTTTATTTTTGGACATTACAAAAATAACAGAACATAAAGTGGCTTTATGAAACTAAAACCTTAAACAGGTCTTTGTGTTTAGACGGGCCGGTGTGGAGTCTTGTGGTACTACGGCCTGGCAGCTTCCTCCTCATCCTGTCTCTGCATTTGTTCGATGAGTCTCTGACGCTCTGCCGCCTGCCTCATCCTCATCATCACGATACTTTCATAGTCACGCTCATTTGACAGGGACCCCTACAAGAGAGACAAACATGCAATGTCAAATTTTAATAAAAAGTGTTACTTTCAACGAAACAGAAAACAAGAACACAGGTTTGCCCATCTTAATTTTAACCAAATAAACTGAAATTGAAAGGGATTTCTACTTTGTTTTACAAATCACAGTTCCCCAGACTTCATAGACTGCTTATTCCTATTCACAATAAGCATCTCACATTCACACAAACAGGACAGTACAGAAAACCCCTAACGTCAAAGGGAGTACATGCAAAACCTCTTAAACCACCCATCCATCTACCGCTCATTTTAAACCAACCAGATTTAATCCAAAAATATTTTTTGGGAGGTGACAGTGCCAACCGCTGCACCAGCATGACACTCACAACAGACCTGTAATGAAAATTACCAACTCGACTAATCATACGATAAGAAAACACAAATGCCATACATTTTCTGGCTTCAATACATCCCCATTTCTGTGCGCGTTTGTTTACACCATCTGCCAACATTTCAGCTGGTCCTTCTGTCCCTCTCCTGTCAGTGCCCTCTCTGTGGAGGCGGGGCTAATGCGCACACAGCAGAGACAACGTGAGAGTGAAGTGGCCAGCGGAAGAGTGTGCTCACTCTATAAAGTTAGTCCCAACCGACTGCTTCTTTTTAATAGCATGATCGCTTTGTGCTGCAAAGCCCTCAGATTTGGCTCCAATGCACACATCAGTTGCTCATGCATGAGCACGTTTACCCTACAAATGTGTGATGTATGCTCGGTGTAACTGTTTATGAAGTTAATTCCCTTCCACAGCATGTGGGACACCATGTGATATATAGCAGCAGCACCAATCTCAGTTTCTCTGACCCTAGGCCACGCAGCTACTGTAAGTAGTGAAAGCTACAGTGGGGATCAGTCCTTTGGTAGCTCTGTGCATTAACTTTCCTTTCCCCACTCTATTATGCTGAGCACCAAGCTAGAAGGCATAAAGTACCATTTTTATATGGTCTTTGGTATGACCCGGCTGGGATTTGAACCCATGACCTCCCGGTTGTGGGGCGGATGTTCTACCAACTAGGCCACCACTCTGGTGCAACTGTTTGTACTGTCAGTCACTTTTTAACATAACGGCTGTGTGAGCAAACCCTACCCAGAAAAAAAAAAACAACTCAAACCATAACGTCCGTAAAGCTTAAGTGTTTCTTCTTCTCTTTTCGCCTGCTCCCTTTAGAGGTTGCCACAGTGGATCATCTGCCTCCATCTCATCCTATCCCTTGCATCTTCCTCTGTAACACCAACCCTCTCCATGTCCTCCTTCACGACATCCATGAATCTTCTCTGTGGTCCTCCTCTTCTCCTCTTGCCTGGCAGCTCCATCTTCAACATCTTTTGTCCAATATATCCACTCTCTCCTCTGCACATGTCCAAACCATCTCAGCCTTGCCTATCCTACTCTGTCTCCAAACTGCTTAACCTGAGCTGTGCCCCTTATATATTCATTTCTAATCCTGACACTCCTAGTCACTCCCAGTGAGAATCTTGGCTTCAACTCTGCCACCTCCAGCTTTGCCTCCTGTCTTTTTGTCAGTACCACCATCTCCAAACCATACATCATAGTGGGTCTCATTACTGTCATGCAGACCTTCACATTCAGTCTAGCTGGTATCCTTCTGCCACACATCACCCCTGACACTCACCTTCACCCTTCCTGCATTCTCTTCTTCATCTCTGTTGTGCACTGTCCATTGCTTTGGATGGCTGACCCCAGGTATTTAAACTCATGTTTGTTATATATAAGCTATAGAATTTACATAAAATGTATATCGGGACACACACACACACACACACACACAGAGAGTGGTGTGAAAAGGTGTTTACCCCCTTCCTGGTTTCTCATTTTTTGGATGTTTGTCACAAGTAAACACAAAATGCAGTTTTTAAATGAAGGTGTTTATTATTAAGGGAAAAAAAATCCAAACCTACATGGCCCTGTGTGAAAAAGTGATTGCCCCCTAAACCTAAGAACTGGTTGGGCCACCCTTGGCAGCAACAACTGCAATGAGTCTTTTACAGCGCTGCAGAGGAATTTTGGCCCACTCATCTTTGCAGAATTGTTGTAATTCAGCCACATTGGAGGGTTTTCGAGCATGAACCACCTTTTTAAGGTCATGCCACTGCATCTCAATCGGATTCAAGTCAGGACTTTGACTAGGACACTTCAAAGTCTTCATTTTGTTTTTCTTAAGCCATTCAGAGGTGGACTTGCTGGTTTGTTTTTGATCACTGTCCTGCTGCAGAATCCAAGTGCGCTTCAGCTTGAGGTCACGAACAGATGGCCGGACATTCTCCTTCAGGATTCTTTGGTAGACAGCAGAATTCATGGTTCCATTTACCACAGCAAGTCTTCCAGGTCCTGAAGCAGCAAAACAGCCCCAGACCATCACACTACCTCCACCATATTTTACTGTTGGTATGATGTTCCTTTTCTGAAATGCTGTGTTACTTTTACGCCGAATGTAATGGGACACACACCTTCCAAAAAGTTCAACTTTTGTCTCATCAGTCCACGGGGTATTTTCCCAAAAGTCTTGGGGATCATCAAGATGTTTCCTGGCAAAACTGAGACGAGCCTTTATGTTGTTCTTGCTCAGCAGTGGTTTTCGTCTTGGAACTCTGCCATGCAGGCCATTTTTGCCCAGTCTCTTTCTTGTGGTGGAGTCATGAACACTGACCTTAACTGAGGCAAGTGAGGCCTGCAGTTCTTTGGATGTTGTTGTGGGGTCTTTTGTGACCTCTTGGATGAGTCGTTGCTGCGCTCTTGGGAGTAATTTTGGTCGGCCAGCCACTCCTGGGAAGGCTCACCACTGTCCATGTTTTCGCCATTTGTGGATAATGGCTCTCACTGTGGTTTGCTGAAGTCCCAAAGCTTTAGAAATGGCTTTATAACCTTTTCCAGACTGATAGATCTCAATTACTTTGTTTCTCATTTGTTCCTGAATTTCTTTGGATCGCTGCATGATGTCTAGCTTTTGAGGATCTTTTGGTCTACTTCACTTTGTCAGGCAGGTCCTATTTAAGTGATTTCTTGATTGAGAACAGGTGTGGCAGTAATCAGGCCTGGGTGTGGCTTGAGAAATTGAACTCGGCTTTCCAAAGAGGTGATAAACCACAGTTAATTTATGTTTTAACGGGGGGAGGGGGGGATCACTTTTTCCACACAGGGCCATGTAGGTTTGGATTTTTTTTACCCTTAATAATAAGTATCTTCGTTTAAAAACTACATCCTGTGTTTACTTGTGTTGTCTTTGTCTAATATTTAAATTTGTTTGATGATCTGAAACATTTAAGTGTGACAAACATACAAAAAAATGAGAAATCAGGAAGGAGGCAAACACTTTTTCACACCACTCTGTGTGTGTGTGTGGGGGGGGGTGGTATAAGATAGCTTATATCGGGATATGAAATTTTGGTCATATCGCACAGCCCTATCGTTTATTGGGATAATTTCCTAAAAAACATTATTGTCCACCAAAATTTATTTCTGTTACAAGTCAAACCTACAGTGACATAAAGGTACAATAGTGAACTTGTGTCAACTCCATTTTTGGTGGCACCTTGTGGTCACAAAGTGAGAGGGACTATTGGTTAGATTACCCACTAAAGCAGCCACAGATAGGTGGTGAATTGAGGCTACAAAAGTTTCATACAGTGTCTTTAATTATGTCATTAGGTGGCCAGTTCCATCTTCTGTATATCTCTCCTATATAGCACTGTTCCCAGGCTTTTGTTCTTTAAAGCCCTCTTTATTGTTCCTATTAAACTTAACAAAAAAACAAAAAAACTGAACAGCCCCTTACCACCAACACTACAAATCACAATGTAGGAGCAGGCAAAAGCATTGTGAAATGCCAGGTTGGAAACCATAGATTGCATAGAGGGTCTTAGCTGAAGTGATTTAGTTTCTTTTAAATCTAAAATCTTCTTGCCTGCCTCAGGGACTACAGATGAATATTAGTGAGAACGCTATAATCTGGTACAGAGCATCTTTACCCTGTGTTTAATGTTTTTTCTGTACAGGGTCCCTGACAAATAAACCAATAAATCATAACTATTGACAAGAACACCTATGCAAGAATACTGTTTGTTGACTTCAGCTCAGCATTCTACACAGTTATCCCCTCCAAGTTGATCACTAAACTTGGGGACCTGGGAATCAGTACCTCCACCTGCAACTGGATCATGGATTTTCTGACCAACAGGCCCCAGCATGTTAGGTCAGGCCCCAACAGTTCTTCCGTCATCACACTCAACACTGGTGTACCACAGGGCTGTGTGCTCAGCCCATTCCTCTACTCCCTCTTCACCCATGACTGCAGGCCTATGTATGGATCCAATTCCATCATAAAGTTCGCAGATGACACCACGGTGATCGGACTCATCAGGGACAACGATGAGTCGGATTACAGGGCAGAGGTTGAGCACTTGGCTACTTGGTGCGCTGACAATAACCTGCTTCTTAACACCAACAAAACCAAGGAGCTCATAGTGGACTACAGGAAGGAGAGGGGAGAGACACATGACCCCATCCATATCAATGGCATAGCTGTTGAACGTGTCCCCAGCTTCAAATTCCTGGGGACCCACATCTCGGAGGACCTGTCCTGGTCAGTTAACACCACCAGCCTGATCAAGAAGGCCCATCAGTGCCTCTTCTTCTTGAGGACACTGAAGAAGAACCATCTGTCAACTGACATCCTGGGCAACTTCTACTGCTGCGTGATAGAGAGCACCCTGACCAACTGTGTCACAGTCTGGTATAGAAGCTGCTCTGTCGCTGACCGTAAGGCGCTGCAGCGGGTGGTGAAAACTGCCCAACGCATCACAGGGACTCCACTTCCAGTTATAGAGGACGTCTACAGGAAAAGATGTCTGCGCTGGGCACGCAGCATTCTTAGGGACTCCAACCATCCTGCTCATGGACTGTTCCAGCTTCTCCCCTCCAGAAGGCATTTCAGAAGCCTTCGGACTAGAGCCAGCAGGTTTAGGAACAGTTTCTTTCCAACAGCTGTCACGTTATTGAACTTAGTTCCCAGCTGACTCTCTTACCATCATCTCTTACCATCCTCATCTGTACATAACTGCCCATCTAACTTATTGTACATTATTTGCACATAACAGTACTCTTAACTTTCTGCACTGCTGCATATATTTGCATATATTTGCTTAAATTGCACATACTGTCAATTACTGTATATACTGCACTGCTGTCCTTTGCACTTCTGATTGGATGCTAAACTGTGTTTCGTTACCTTGTATTCATACATGTGTAATGACAATAAAGTTGAATCTAATCTAATCTATTGGGCAGGACAGCTACTGTAGTCATGTGTGCTGCCATCTGTTGGATTTTAGATAGAATGCAGGTTTAAATCACTTCTACACTGGCCTCAATTCTGAGAATGAAAGCGACTCCACATCTATCCATTCAAGGAGCATTCCCCACCCCAGTTATTTGCCAGAAGTTGCTAAATGTAGCATCCACTGAAATCAGATTTCTGACTGTATAAGTGAGGCAGCTGGACCCATACCAAAACTGAGGAGTTAGATTGAATACGGCTGCACCCAGCTTCAAGAGTGAATAAAAGTTCAGCTTCAATGTACTATTTATTAGCACTTCCAACAGCGTGAGTACAATAGCAGCTTTCATGGTGGAGTCTATCTTGGTTTTCCGGCTTCTTTAAAATGTTACAGTAGATTATGTTTACGGTCAGTTTCCATTGGCTAACTGGGAAATCCCATCTGGGAAAACCCCGTTACAGTGCATCTGAGAAGTATTCACAGCGCTTCACTTTTTAAATATTTTGTTATGTTACAGCCTGATTCCAAAATGGATTAAATTTATTTTTTCCTCAAAATTCTACATACCCCATAATGACGTGAATTTTTTTTTTAGATTTTGCAAATTTATTAAAAATAAAAAACTAAGATATCACATGTACATACTGTAAGTATTCACAGTCTTTGCTCAATACTTTGTTGATGCACCTTTGACAGCAATTACAGCCTCAAGGCTTTTTGAATATGATGCCACAAGCTTGGCACACCTATCTTTGGGCAGTTTCGCCGATTCCTCTTTGCAGCACCTCTCAAGTTCCATCAGGTTGGATAGGAAGCATCGGTGCACAGCCATTTTCAGATCTCTCCAGAGATGTTCAATTGGATTCAAGTCTGTGCTCTGGCTGGGCCACTCAAGGACATTCACAGAGTTGTCCTGAAGCCACTCTGATATCTTGGCAGTGTGCTTAGGGTTGCTGTCCTGCTGAAAGATGAACCGTCTCCCCAGTCTGAGGTGAAGAGTGCTCAGGAGCAGGTTTTCGTCCAGGATGTCTCTGTACATTGCTGCATTCATCTTTCTCTCTATATTGACTCTCCCAGTTCCTGCCGCTGAAAAACATCCCCATAGCATAATGCTGCCACCCCCATGCTTCACTGTAGGGATGATATTGGCCTGGTGATGAGCGGTGCCTGGTTTCCTCCAAACATGACGCCTGGCATTCATGCCAAAGAATTCAATCTTTGTCTCATCAGACCAGAGAATTTTGTTTCTTATGGTCTGAGAGTCCTTTGGATGCCTTTTAGCAAACTCCAGGAGGGCTGCCATGTGCCTTTTACTAAGAGTGGCTTCTGTCTGGCCACTCTACCATACAGGCCTGATTGGTGGATTGCTGCAGAGATGGTTGTCCTTCTGGAAGGTTCTCCTCTCTCCACAGAGGAACGCTGGAGTTCTGACAGAGTGACCATCGGGTTCTTGGTCACCTCCCTGACTAAGGCCCTTCTCCCCCGATCGCTCAGTTTAGACAGCCGGCCAGCTCTAGGAAGCGTCCTCGTGGTTCCGAACTTCTTCCATTTACAGATAATGGAGGCCACTGTGCTCATTGGGACCTTCAAAGCAGCAGAAATTTTTATGTACCCTTCCCTAGATTTTTGCATTGAGACAATCCTGTTTTGAAGGTCTACAGACAATTCCTTTGACTTCATGCTTAGTTTGTGCTCTGACATGCACTGTCCACTGTGGGACCTTTTATAGACAGGTATGTCCCTTTCCAAATCAAGTCCAATCAACTGAATTTACTCCAGGCGGACTCCAATTAAGCTGTAGAAACATCTCAAGGATGATCAGTGGAAACAGGATGCACCTGGGCTCAATTCTGAGCTTTATGGCCAAGGCTGTGAATACTTATGTACATGTGATTTCTTAGTTTTTATTTTTAATAAATTTGCAAAAATCTCAAAAAAAATTTTATCATTGTTAATGTGTGTAGAATTTTGAGAAAAAATTAATTTAATCACTTTTGGAATAAGGCTGTAACATAACAAAATGTGGAAAAAGTGAAGCACTGTGAGTACTTCCCAGATGCACTGTATGCACTCTAAGCTAAAAGTGAAAACATTTCTAATGGATAGGACACCTATTGCAGTCATGTGTGCTACCACCTGTTGGACTTTATATAGACTGCATCAATGTTTATGCATTAGCAGTTACCTGCTGGATTCCTTGGGGCCAAGAATGGCATTTTAAAAGTGTATTCCCTACATTCTATAAAAATATTAACATTGTGGTGACCCAGCACAATGCAGATTGACTCTTATTCACGCTCAACAAGGGTGGAGGAAACAGAAGGCAATTTGCATACAGAGGACAATGCACAGACGGACAAAGAGCCAACCAATGTCATGCTAATCATGGATATTGACTGATATGTATATCAATATGCTAATGTGCCATGCATTCTCTCTGTTTGTATAACATAAAACAGCAGCACACACAAGGCAACACGATACAGCACAGTAGCTCAGAGCTACAATGTGTGTCTCATGATGATGGAGGAAATAAAACTCTGCAACCTTCCAGCTCACCGCATCTCGCCTGAACTTATTTTTCCTCCACACTGGTGACCCTTGACAAAGAATGGAACACAAGGCGAACACCCCGGAGATCACCCGGACAGGAAGCCCCAGCACGCGTCATGGTGTGCCCCTCGCCTGATCTTATCCCTCCACACTGGTGACCTGACGAAAGAGAATGACCATCTGCTCCCTCTCACCGCGCTGTGGGCAGCAGAGAACCAGAGAATGCCTGCAACCTCTTCATCCTCACCACAGCGCGCGCCCCGGAGCGGGCAGCGCTTGGACTGACACGCATCATGAACCACGGCACGAGCAAAACGAAGGAAGCAGCCTAAACGGGGAAATCATCGACGCTGACTGCGTTGATTTCCACCAAGCTCCCCGACCCTGACTCAGCTCGCGACAAGCGGACCTCCCGCACACAGAAGCCCTGCACGCACACCGCAGGATTACGAGGACAGCGCAACTGTCAACTAAGTGGTCACTGCGCCACGCGCGTACCACGCACAGGGTCAAGCCGGTTCCAGACACTGATACAGCGTCCTCCGCCGCTGCACATGCCCGAGAAAAACGGCCGATCACCACTCTCGGAGCCTTCAGGGCTGCTCATGCACCTGAAGCAGACGTGCAGCCTGCACACAGGACTTTGTGTGGGTTTCTCAGCCACGGCGGACAAGGGGAATTTAGCCAATTGCTGTCCCCGATGGCTTTAGGGCTGCTCCTGCACCTAAAAGCCAAACCGCCAGGTCCCTCACACAGCTGTAGTTGTTTCACAGCTGCTACAAATCCTCGGGGAATTTGGCCGCTCGCCTTCCCCACATCCTCGCTGGATCAAGCTGCGAGAGGAGTCAGAGACTTAATTTTTTTTTTTTTTCACAGCCGCTGTGGATCACCGCCAGGTTTAACGGGAAGTCCCTCACCATCACAGATCCACACACAATTTTTGCACGGCCCAGACACCTTTGACGTCCCGGGCCGGCACTCACTTACTCCCACCCCCCTCCCCCTCCACAGCGCTTTTCCCACACCGCACTCCCTAAAGCCGGCCAATCGCCGTCTGGTTCCATTATGCACGACTGCACACCAGCCCATGAGCCCACGATCCACAGCCATTCAACGTGCTGGAACCCGGACCGGAGCACACTGTTTTTTTCCACCCCTCCCCTGTCCCCCCACGGACTGACATGCCCTCCGACAGTTCTACCGGAGCTGGAGCCCAAACAATGGGGGGGGTCACAGCCCCTTTTGAGCGTTCTGGGGGGAGCCGTGTGGTAACCCAGCACAATGCAGATTGACTCTTATTCATGCTCAACAAGGGTGGAGGAAACAGAGGCAATTTGCATACAGAGGACAATGCACAGACGGACAAAGAGCCAACCAGTGTCAAGCTAATCATGGATATTGACTGATATGTATATCAATATGCTAATGTGCCATGCATTCTCTCTGTTTGTATAACATATAAAACAGCAGCATAAACAAGGCAACACAATACAGCACAGCACAGCACAGTAGCTCAGAGCTACGATGTGTGTCTCATGATGATGGAGGAAATAAAACTCTGCAACTTTCCAGCTCGCTGCATCTCGCCTGAACTTATTTTTCCTCCACAACATAATGTTTCATGTATCATCAATGGTAAAAGCGTACTTCTCTAATTCATATCAAGATGCTGATTAAACAGCATGATTGTTTGATGCACAGGTTTATCAAAAAACTGTCCAAAACACAAAATCACTGTTCAATTTTTAAGCAAAGGTAAAAGATAGAAACTTCCCCTTTTTGCTATGGACAATGGAATCTGAAGCTCTATAAACCAACTGTGATATCTCTCCATGCACAATCCCTCGACTTCTGCCCCAACAGAGGCCACTGCACTATTATTAAAAAGCCAATTCCCCCCCCGCCCCCAGTGCTTGAAATCATAACAGTTATGCAAGGCAGATACAAAACAATTGTACATGTTTAATGTCTGTTTGCTTTCACAACCGGGTCTGTGGGTGCCGAGGAGAGGAGCAGCAAATCTGGATGATTTTGTCTTCTCAGTTACCACTCGCATGACGACAGGGTGAACATGAATGAGATGGCAGCCCACAGAGAAACTGCGACGGGGTAATTCCACTGCCTTAGGTCATTAAAATCCAAATTGCGGGCTGGAATTAGGCTTGGCAGTTGCTAGCAGTACTTTGACTTCAACTGCAACAGATTCTCATACTGTGGGGGAATCGGAGAGGGCAGCCACTGGCTAATGCCTAATCAAGTAGTGTGGAACTCAGGCCAGACGTCTTGCACACGCACACACACACTGAATGCAGTAGCAAGTGCCACACATGGGCCAACACACACACACAGATTCAGGCACAAGAGAAGGAGCTAGGAAGAGAAACACAAAAAAGGCTATTATTATAATGCCCATTTAAGATGTGCATCTAGAAGAATTCTTACACTGTATAGTCGTACAGTTAGGTCCATATATATATTTGGACACTAATGCAAGTTATTTTTGATGTTTAGCAAAACATTTAAGATACAGTTATATAATCAATATGGACTTAAAGTGCAGACTCTCAGCTTTGATTTGAGGGTATTGACATCCAAATTGGAGTTGTGGTTTAGGAATTACAACCATTTTTATACAAAATCTCATTTCAGGGGCTCAAAACTAATTGGACAAATTAACATTTTCATAAATAAAATAATATTTTGGTGAGAATCCTTTAACGGCAATGCCTGCCTGAAGTCTGCAATCCAAAGACATTGCCAAACACTGCGTTTCCTCCTTTGTGATGCTCTCCCAGGCCTTTACTGCAGCTGTCTTCAGTTGTTGCTTGTTTGTGGGTTTTTCTTCCTTAAATTTTGTCTTAAGCAAGTGAAATGCATGCTTGATCAGGTTAAGATCTGGTGATTAACTCGGCCACTGAAGAATATTCCACTTCTTTGCCTTAAAAAACTCCTGGATTGCTTTCGCAGTATGTTTTGGGTCATTGTCCATCTGTACTGTGAAGAGCCATCTAATCAACTTTGCTGCATTTGGCTGACTATGAGCAGACAGTAGCTCCCTATACACTTCAGAATTCATCCAGCTGCTTCTGTCTTCTGTCATATCATCAATAAACACTAGTGACCCTGTGCCATTGGAAGCCATGCATGCCCATGCATCACACTGCCTCCACCATGTTTTGCAGAAGATGTGGTGTGCTTTGGGTCATTAACAGTTTCAACACTTCTCCATACTTTCCTCTTCCCATCATACTGGTACAGGTTGATCTTTGTTTCATCTGTCCAAACAATGTTGTTCCAGGACTGGGCTGGCTTCTTTAGATGATTTTTGGCAAAGTCTATCTGGCCTTTCTATTGTTTAGGTTGATTAGTGGTTTGCACCTAATGGTGAACCCTCTATATCTACTCTCACGGAGTCTTCTTTTTATGGTAGACTTAGATACTGATACACCTACTTCCTGGAGAGTGTTCTTCACTTGGGTGGATGTTGTGAAGGGGTTTTTCTACACCATGTTAAGGAACCTGTAATCCTGATCACTGGTGTCTTCTGTGGGCGTCCAGGCCTTTTTTTGCGTTCCCAAGCTCACCAGTGTATTCTTTTTTTCTCAGAATGAGCCAAACTGTTGATTTGGCCACTCCTAATATTTTCACCATGTCTCTGATGGATTTCTTGTTTTTTCAGCCTCAGAATAGTCCGTTTCTCTTCCACTGAGAACTTATTTGACCGCTTGTTGTGAGTTTACAGCAAATGCTTCCAAATGCAAATGTCACATCTGGAAATAACGCCAGACCTTTTACCTGCTTGATTGATGATGGATTAATGAGGGAAAAGCCTATGCAACCCATGAAATAGCTTGTGAGTCAATTGTCTAATTACTTTTGAGCCCCTAAAATGAGAAGACTTTGTACAAAAATGGTTGCAATTCCTAAACGATAACTCCAATTTGGACACAAGTACCCTCAAATTAAAACTGAGAGTCTGCACTTTAAGCCCATATTGGTTATATAACTGTAGCTTGAATGTGTTGATAAATGGCTAAAATAACAAAACTTGAGTCAGTGTCCAAATATATATGGACCCAACTGTATATATGTAACACACATCTATACATCATGTGAGACTAAGGCCATGCTTTCATTGTTTTAAAAGATAATATTAAGGAAGTCTGCTGGGCCAAAGAAGTGTCTCTTTAACAAGACAGCTCTGCAGAAGAGAGTGAGCATGCACACTACAGATGGGGAGAGAGCGAGTGGGAGCAATCTGAAGAGGAGAGGTAGGTTTTTGTCAAGGCACTCGCTGAGCTAAGCCATCTGGAAAACATCACAGGGGGACTCCAGCATCCATGTGCAGGGAGAAAGTTGGTAAAGTCTGGAGGAAGAAGCGAGGAGAGGGTCGGCAAGGGGAAGTCGTCCCCCCACCCCCACCCCACGCCATCCCTGGATTGAGGAAAGCTGCTATTATCATTCCAATAATGTGAGCTCAAGACCTTGTCTGACATGTAACCATGAAATATCACGCGAATGCCATTAAGTAAATAAACAACTCTTGCATCTTAAAACTGAATGAAACACAAGAAAATATACAAGCAATGGCAGAAAAGCCTCATCCTTTACATATCATATATCCCTACTCTGTTGTGCCCCCTACTGGCCATAACACGAAAGTGCTTCTGAAAATATTAAATATCAGATTTTTTCCTGTACTATAAGTCGAGGTCAAGGGCCATCTTCACAACCATGAAGAATAAGGGGAATTCTGTCCATTAGCAGGTGCTTTATGGGCAGTGTGATGCATTTCCTCTCAGGATGATGGATTTTTCCTAGCCTCGAGTGTTAACTTACAATGTACATGTTTAGAAAATGCATCACTCTGTAACCAAACACTCGGAGCGTGCGCACATGCATGCGTGTGCATGTGTGTGTGGTGCTGGGGCCTGGAGTGAGCAGGAAACCACAGAAGACAAACAATGGACCACTGTACAAAGCCCTGAGAGGACGGTTCAAGCCCACCGCAGAGGTAGGATGGTAGTAAAACACACACATGCATGCATACATATAAACAAGCTCAGGATTGGCTATGTGACATCAGCACATGGCGAGGCCTCCTGACAGCACACCCCAGTCTGACCCCGGGGGGGAGGTACTGACATCATGAATACCACCGCTGCGGAGAGGAAAGTAGCGCAACGCCCACACAGCAGGAGGCATCTCTGAGTGCAGGTGGCCATAGCTGAATTTTATCAGATCAGCTTCACATTACACCATCACTTTGTTTTTGCGAGTATGTAATAAAACCAAAAAAGGAGAAAGACCAAAAACAAAACTGCATCCACCTCTGCAACTTTAGAGAAATCAAATGTATCCTGCAAATATCCACGCATTAAAAATGTCCCAATAACCAATTCAAACTCATACTTTACTTGCAAAGCCAAGGGAAAGTAATTGATGACTACACTGAATGCTATAGCCATGTCTCTTACAAACTGTAGTGCTGTTACTGATAAATAACACGACATAGAAGGAGTTGCACTCCGTCTTTGTGGATCTAGAAAACGTATATGATGGGGTTCCTTGAGAGGAAGTGAGGTACTGTCTGAAGAAGTCAGGAGTGGCAGAGAAGTATGTGAGGGTGGTGCAGGACATGTATGAGGACAGCAAGATGGTGATGAAGTGCACTTTAGGAGTGGCAGATGGATTCAAGCTGGGAGGGGGGGTTACAGCAGGGAGTGGCTCTGAGCTCCGTCTTGTTTGCAATGATGTTAGACAGACTGACAGACGAGGTTAGGCAGGAGCCTCCAAAACTATGATATTCACAGACAACATTGTGATCTGTAGCAAGAGTAGGGAGCAGGTGGAAGAAAACCTGGAAAGGGGGAATAGTAGATACAGTGGCAAGAAAAATACTGGTGGCTGCCAGTGGTAACCCTCAGCCTGTCTGTTGTTGAGATGTAGTTTATATGGTATTTTGACCTAGACCTTTGACATTGCAATCCCAAAACCATAGGCAGGGGTCAGGGTGATGGGGTGAACCCGTGTACAAACTTTGGTGACTCTAGCTTTACTCATTCTATAGTAATAGTGCAAAGGAAATGTTAACATTAACCTTTGATCTTTTGACCCCAAACTCATAGTCAGAGGGCAGCATCTAAAGCATCCAAAGACTTGTATTAGACACGATGACATAGATTTGCAAAAGCATCATCATTTCTTTCTCTAGTTATCACATTCACAAGATTCTGGGAAAACTGAGGTCATAGGTCACCCAAATTCAAACTAGTGTGAGATTTTTTCATAGATACACCCATGGTATCAATTTGAAAAGCCCATTGATTGACTGATTGATTTTATTCATCATTTGAAAAAACATTGTATAAAAGACCCAACATATATTAAAAACAATGAGATGACACAAAAAAGTGCACACTTACAGACGTGTACAAAATTGTTGGTACCCCTCTGTTAATGAAAGAAAAACCCACAATGGTCACAGAAATAACTTGAATCTGACAAAAGTGGTAATAAAAAAAATTCTATGAAAATTAACCAATGAAAATCAGACAATGTTTTTGAATTGTGGTTCAACGGAATTATTTTAAAAAACAAACTCATGAAACAGGCCTGGACAAAAATGATGGTACCCCTAGAAAAGACTGAAAATAATGTGACCATAGGGACATGTTCAACAAAGATGTGTCCTCTAATTAACATCACAGGTATCTACAAACTTGTAATCAGTCAGTCGGCCGATTTAAAGGGTGGCAAGTAGTCACTGTGCTGCTTGTTGACATGGTGTGTACCACACTAAACATGGACCAGACGAAGCAAAGGAGAGAGTTGTCTCAGGAGATTAGAAAGAAAATTATAGACAAGCATGTTAAAGGTAAAGGCTATAAGACCATCTCCAAGCAGCTTGATGTTTCTGTGACTACAGTTGCACATATTATTCAGAAATTTAAAATCCACGAGACTGTAGCCAATCTCCCTGGACGTGGCTGCAGGAGGAGACGGATAATACGAATGGTAACAAAAGAGCCCAGAACAACATCTAAACACATTCATGGTGAACTCCAAGGTCAAGGTACATCAGTGTCAGATCTCACCATTCATCGTTGTTTGAGCCAAAGTGGACTTCATGGGAGACGACCAAGGAGGACACCACTGTTGAAAACAAATCATAAAAAAGCCAGACTTGAATTTGCCAAACTGCATGTTGACAAGCCACAAAGCTTCTGGGAGAATGTCCTATGGACAGACGAGATAAAACTGGAACTTTTTTGGCAAGGCACATCAGCTCTATGTTCACAGACGCAAAAATGAAGCATACCAAGAAAGGAACACTGTCCCTACTGTGAAACATGGAGGAAGTTCTGTTATGTTCTGGGGCTGCTTTGCTGCATCTGGCACAGAGTGTCTTGAATCTGTGCAGGGTACAATGAAATCTCAAGACTATCAAGGTATTCTAGAGAGAAATGTGCTGCCCAGTGTCAGACAGCTTGGTCTCAGTCGCAGGTCATGGGTCTTGCAACAAGATAATGACCCAAAACACACAGCTAAAAACACCCAAGAATGGCTAAGAGCGAAACATTGGACTATTTGAAAGTGGCCTTCTGTGAGCCCTGATCTAAATCCTATTGAACATCTGTGGAAGGAGCTGAAACATGCCATCTGGAGAAGGCACCCTTCAAACCTGAGACAACTGGAGCAGTTTGTTCATGAGGAGTGGGCCAAAATACCTGCTGAGAGGTGCAGAAGTCTCATTGACAGTTACAGAAATCGTTTGATTGCAGTGATTGCCTCAAAAGGTTGTGCAACAAAATATTAAGTTAAGGGTACTATCATTTTTGTCCAGGCCTGTTTCATGAGTTTGTTTTTTAAAATAATTCTGTTGAACCACAATTAAAAGCACTGTCTGATTTTCATTGGTTAATTTTCATAGAATTTTTATTTACTATTACCACTTTTGTCAGATTCAAGTTTCTGTGACCATTGTGGGGTTTTCTTTCATTAATAGAGGGGTACCAACAATTCTGTCCACGTCTGTACGTCCACTGTGGTCCCATATCATTTCTTTCTCTAGTTATTGCACTCACAAAGTTGGTGACCACTGCCACCGCTGCCCATCCATCCGGCGGGGTGACGACAATATCTCTTCAGCCTTTCGAGGCTGGGGGGTAAAAAATAGGGCTATCACGGTAGAGGAATTTCCCTTGCAGTGATGGTGGATAGCTCAACACCGTGATATGCGGTATTATTGCAAATGTTTTTAGGGCCCTGTGGTCTCGTAATTTAAACAGGGTTCATAACTTATGTGTCAAACGATGGATGCTGTGAGAAAATCGCTGCAGCTCCACTCTCAACTTTATGTGCGTTTGTGATAATTGTACAGCGCTCCGGTCTTTCTACAGGCATGAACTGCTGATTCTGTTAAAAAAACAAACAAACAAAAAAAAAACACGATCATTTTCAGAAAGCAGTGGTGTTAACTCCAGTATTTCCACTACGGCGTGTGTGGACTGGAGACTGCAGCAACATTCAGCTTATTTAAAAAGGACACCCTCCATACAGGACCCTGCGTGGCTCTTGTCGCCGTGATTTTTGGATTTTTGCCGCTGTCCAAAAAATCACGTTCAAACAAGCAATGCTTTATGCAGTAGTTGTTTCACTCTAGGAGCTCAATTGTCAGAATCATAAACAATCCGCTCAGAAGGAAACAACACGCTTTGTGCCCTTTCAGTAATCACTGTCATGGCTGTATTTAGCAATTTGTCCAAACGCTTCCGCCATTAACTGCCTGCTGGAGTCCGTCTGGAGAGAGACTGCCCCACACGGTGCTGCCGCCAGCACCCATGTTGTGAAAGCTTCCACAGTACCAGGTGCAAACATGCTGTTGGCAATAAAAATACACTTAACATTTAACAATTTATTTAATAATCAATAGGGGCATATAAGTGAACAACAAGATATAGCCACACATACAAAAAAAGTGAACACCGCGGTTGTTCGTTATCATCCACGGTAGGCTTGTCCATAGTGCGGTACTACATAATTGCGGTTACTGTGACAGCCCTAGGTATAAAGTATGCGAACCATTTGGAATTACCTGATTTTCTACATTAATTGGCCATATAATGTGATCTGATCTCCATCAAAGTCCCAAGTATAGACAAACACAGTGAGCTTAATACCACACAAGCCATTATTATATTGCATGTCTTGTTGTTTTAAATATACTCATAGATTTGACTTGATCAGTGGCCAAGATTTCAAGCATAATCCTTACAATAAAAGGAAACACTTGGCCAAAAATTGAGTTGTTTTTTTTTTTCTTGTTAACTTGTCTGTAACATGTTTTTATGACTTACAAGACATATCAAGAGTGAAATCACTCAAATGGGAAATGTCTGTATTTTTTTTTTTTTGCTTTAAGCCCCGCCTCCTGAAAAAAGGTGTGTTTAGACCAGGGGTGGGCAGTGAGGGCCATTCCACTGCAGCTTTTCTGTTCCACCCAGTCTCTTCAGCAGGTGTTTGCTCTCATCAGCTCCAAGGATTGCTAATCAGTGAAGCCACCTGCTGAAGAGACAGGGTGGAACAGAAAACCTGCAGTGGAATGGCCCTCCGCGGCACATGATTGCCCACCCCTGGTTTAGACGGACCATTTTTGGTGATGTAACAATACAGGTCCTTAGTGTTGAGACAATCAGGACTCTCTGGCCTAAATGAAGTTAGCCTCAAGGCCCAGTTAGCATTTTTGGACAGCTGCTTTGAAAACTTGACCCAAATTAAAATGGGTTTTACCATTAAAATGCTTTTAAGGACTGATGCAGTTTCAGTCATTATCCTGCATACAACTGCATACAATTGGGCATGTCCTTGAACCGGTAAGTCTTTTTATCACAGGATTTATTCTATTTAATGTAGTGCTAGCCACTATTAGCTCTGTGGTATGTGGGTGGGCCTAATCACAGAACCTGGCATTTGAAGGAGGAGGAGAAGTGAAAACATTTTGACATGAAACTCTAAGACAATGAAAGTTTTTGTCAGAAAAAAGGGGATAAGATACCATTTTAGACAGTGTCTTTTCGTTTTTATAGGGGATTTATAGCCACTGGAGTGTGTCTTTAAATGCTGCATTCTAGGGTGATCTCCCATGTTAAAGTGGCTCTAGGGTGACCCAGGGCTGCAACATAAACTAAATCTTACTTTGACAACAAAGCAGAGAATTGTTAAATATTAAATCCCCCCAGAATTAATTTTCAAAAGGAAACTGTAACACTAACCCGCTACATGTTCTCCTTCACTGCATCAATTGATCCGTTTCTCTGGTTTTCCTCCTTCCTGGCCGCCCCATCTTCAGCATTCTTTGTCCAACACATAGTGACAAGAGAAAGTATGAACCCTTTGGAACTACCTGGGGGTGGGGGGTGGGGAATTAACTGGTCAAAAAAAATGTGATCAACTTTGACTTATTAAAGAAAACACAAACTTTTTGGGTTTGCTATTCACACAAAGCACCTGCTAATGTGAACCCATGCCTTGCCAAAAAAGAGATCTCTGAAGACCCATAATCAAGAATTGTTGATTTGCAAATAAATAGAAAGGGTTACAAAGTAATCTCTGAGACTTTAGGTATTCACCAGTCCACAGTTAGACAAATCGTCTCCATCCATCCATCCATCCATCCATCCTCTACCGCTTATCTGGGTTACAGGGGCATCAGTCCAGGCAGAGTAGCCCAGACTTCCGCCCGGTTCACATAGCACCATGATCCACATGATCCCTCCTGCAAGTGGTGAGCCCACTGGAGTGCGGACCCAAGTGCCTCCTTTGGATACCCTGGATCCTTGATGTAACGTTTTTCCATGGAGATCCACTGGACCGCTCTCAGTCTGGCCCTTCACCCAGGACCAGTTTGCCTTGGGAGACCCTAACAGGGGCAAGATGCCCCCGACAACATAGCTCCTGGGATCATTCAGGCACTCATAGCCCTCCACCATGATAAGGTGGCGATCCATGGAGGGGAAATAGTCTACAAAAGGAGACAATTTAGGATTGTGACTACTCTCATTGGAAGTGGGCCCCTAGTCAAGCTGACTCCAAAGGCACAATGCAGAATGTCCAATGATGTAAAAAAAAAAGAAGAAAAAAATAACAGCTAAAGGCTCGAAGGACTCATTGGAACTGGTTAACATCTATTTTCATGAGTCTACCACATGCAAATTACTGAACAGGCATGGTGTCCATGGCAGGACACCACGGAAGAAGCTGCTGCTTTCCAAAAAACATCATCACTGCACACCTAAAGTTGGCCAAAGAGCACCTTGACACTCCTCAACCCTACTGGGAAAATGTTTTGTGGACTGATGAAACTTAGGTTGAATTGTTCAGAAAGAACACGCAGCACTATGTATGGCATAAAAAGGGCATCGTATACCATCATGTAAACATCATCCCAACAGTGAAATACGGTGAAGGGAGCATTCTGATTTGGGACTGCATTGCTGCCTTAGGGCCTGGACCACTTGTCATCAAGGGGAAAATGAATTTTCCAGTTTATCAAGGGATACCACAGAATAATGTCAGGGTAGCTGTCCATCAGCTGAAGCTCCGTCGAAGTTGGGTGATCCAGTAGGGCAATGACTGTAAATACAGAATGGCTTAAAAGAAAATCCACCTTTTGGAGTGGCCCAGTCAGAATCTGAATCTAATAGAGATGCTGTGGAATGACCTCAAGAGAGCTGTTCACACCACACATATTAAGAATATGGCTGAGCTGAAGCAGTTCTGTAAGAAATAATGGTCCAAAATTCCTCCTGAATGTTATACAGATCTGATCAGCAGCTACTGGAAGTGTTTGTTTGCTGCCAAAAGACGTTCGACCAGTTATTAAATCCAAGGGTTCACTTACTTGTTCCACCATCACTGTGAATGTTTAAGAGATACAGCTCCGAATAAAAATTAAGCGACCACTACAAAATCTTTCCTTAATTAGCACCTCGGCAGCCGTTCAGTTTGAGCATCTGTTGAATTCCAACACAAGGACACATCAGTCTACTTAAGAAGGTACTGATTAGGCGATCATCTAAGCATGGTAAGATCCATGAAAGCTGTGAATAACAATCAGAACTATTAAGTTAAATTTTAAGTGTTGTAGTGTTTAAGAATGACCATGAACTTCTTTTCTTTGCATTATTTGATCTAAAAGCAACATCTACAAGCAATATCTTTTTTGTCGTTTGGGCCAGGTGTCATTTTCTATGAATAAATGCTCTAAGTGACAATATTTTGACTTGGAATTTGGGTGACTTGAGTTTAACTCATGCTCAAGTTAAGGTTGGTTTGTGAGGGAAATAAAAAAAACTCTGTTTAGGCTGACTGTTTTGAGTGTATCGTGCCTATATTTGTTGAAGGAGGATAACTCACTGTTATTTTCTTGAAATGAAACAGAGCTTCAAGCTTCAAATAACTGTGATGCCGATTTAAGGTCAAACTGCCCAGCCCTACTTTGAAACGACTGTTGTTGTGAATTGGCTCTATATAAATTAACTCCTCTATATTGGAGTTTTCCCCGGTGGACGAAAGGGTTGCTTCCCTGCGCCTTCGGGTTGGGAAACGGGTCCTGACTGTCATTTGTGCCTTTGCACCAAATGATGTTTCAGAGTACCCACCCTTTTTGGAGTCTCTGACTGGGGTGCTGGAGGGTGCTCCTCTTGGAGACTCCATTGTCCTACTGGGGGACTTCAATGCGCACGTGGGCAATGACAGTGAAACCTGGAGGGGGGTGATTGGGAGGAACGGCCTGCCCGATCTGAACCCGAGTGGTGTTCAGTTATTGGACTTCTGTGCTAACCACAGTCTGTCCATAACGAACACCATGTTCAAGCATAAGGGTGTCCATATGTGCACCTGGCACCAGGACACCCTAGGTCGCAGGTCGATGATCGATTTTGTTATCGTATCATCAGACCTGCAACCGTATGTCTTGGACACCCGAGTAAAGAGAGGTGCAGAGCTGTCAACTGATCACCACCTGGTGGTGAGTTGGATCCGATGGCAGGGGAGGAAGCCATTCAGACCTGGTAGACCCAAATGTATAGTGAGGGTGTGCTGGGAGCATCTGGCTGAGGCCCCTGTCCGGGAGGTCTTCAACTCCCACCTCCGGAAGAACTTCAACCACATTCCGAGGGAGTCTGGAGACATGGAGTCTGAATGGGCCATGTTCTCCACCTCTGTTGTTGAAGCGGTGGCCCAGAGCTGCGGCCGCAAGGTGGTCGGTGCATCTCGTGGTGGCAACCCCCGAACCAAGTGGTGGACACCAGTGGTGAGGGGGGCCATTAAGCTGAAGAAGGAGTCCTATCAAGCTTGGTTGGCTTGTGGGACTCCCGAAGCAGCTGAGGTGTACCTGCAGGCCAAGCGGAGTGCAGCTCGGGTGGTTGCTGAAGCAAAAACCCGGGTATGGGAGGAGTTCGGTGAGGCCATGGAACAAGACTTTCGGTCGGCCTCAAAGAGATTCTGGCAAACTGTCCGGCGGCTCAGGAGGGGAAAGCAGCTCCCCGTCCACACTGTGTATGGTGCGGATGGGACACTGTTGACTTCGACTGGGGATATCGTCGGGCGGTGGAAGGAATACTTCGAGGATCTCCTCAATCCCACTGATACGCCTTCCACAGAGGAAGCAGGGTTTGGGGACGAGGGGGATGACTCGCCTATCACAGGGGCTGAGGTCGCCAAGGTGGTTAAAAATCTCCTTGGTGGCCAGCCCCCGGGGGTGGACGAGATTAGCCCTAAGTACCTCAAGGCCCTGAATGTTGTTGGGTTGTCATGGTTGACACGCCTCTGCAACATTGCTTGGAGGTCGGGGGCAGTGCCTTTGGCATGGCAAACCGGGGTGGTGGTTCCTCTCTTCAAAAAAGGGGACCGGAGGGTGTGCTCCAACTTTAGAGGGATCACACTCCTCAGTCTCCCTGGGAAGGTCTATGCCAAGGTACTGGAGAGGAGAGTCCGGCCGTTGGTCGAACCTCGGATTCAGGAGGAGCAATGTGGT
The DNA here is from genome assembly GCA_020510985.1 of Pholidichthys leucotaenia. Taxonomy (NCBI): domain Eukaryota; kingdom Metazoa; phylum Chordata; class Actinopteri; order Cichliformes; family Pholidichthyidae; genus Pholidichthys; species Pholidichthys leucotaenia. The sequence goes on from CM035842.1 coordinate 167,444,769, forward strand.
TTTCGTCCTGGCCGTGGCACATCGGACCAGCTCTTTACCCTCTCGAGAATTCTTGAGGGATGTTGTCCTGTTGGCTTCATCCAGCAATGACCTACAGCTCTTGCTGGGACGGTTTGCAGCTGAGTGTGAAGCGGCTGGGATGAGAATCAGCACCTCCAAGTCCGAGTCCATGGTCCTCAGCAGGAAAAAGGTGGATTGCCCTCTCCGGGTTGGGGACAGGCTCCTGCCCCAAGTGGAGGAGTTTAAGTATCTTGGGGTCTTGTTCACGAGTGAGGGGAAAATGGAGCGAGAGATCGACAGACGGATTGGAGCAGCATCTGCAGTGATGCAGACGTTGTACCGGTCTGTTGTGGTGAAGAGGGAGCTTAGTTCTAAGGCAAAGCTGTCGATTTACCAGTCAATCTACGTTCCTACTCTCACCTATGGTCACGAGCTTTGGGTAATGACCGAAAGAACGAGATCGCGGATACAAGCGGCTGAAATGAGCTTTCTCCGTAGGATTGCTGGACTCACCCTCAGAGATAGGGTGAGGAGCTCAGTCATCCGGGAGAGGCTCAGGGTAGAACCGCTGCTCCTCCACATTGAAAGGAGTCAGTTGAGGTGGTATGGGCATCTGATTAGGATGCCTCCTGGACGCCTCCCACTTGAGGTGTTTCAGGCACGTCCCACTGGGAGGAGACCCCGGGGCAGACCCAGGACTCGGTGGAGAGACTATGTCTCCCAGCTGGTCTGGGAACGCCTTGGTATCCCCTCTGAAGAGCTGGAGCAGGTGGCTGGGGAGAGGGAAGTCTGGGCTTCTCTGCTTGAACTGCTGCCTCCGCAACCCGGACCTCCGGAAAAGTGGTAGAAGATGGATGGATGGATGGATGGATGGGTGGATGGATAAATTAACTTGAATAGACCAGATCACATTTTACGATCAGCTAATGCAGAAAACCAGGTAAGTCCAAATGGTTCACAATTTTTTCTTGCCACTGTAAGGCTTAAATGCAGAATTCAGACAGAGTTTCAGAGTCAGCCAGCTGTGTCAGTGGAGATATTTAAAAGCTGTAAATTCTGCAACCTGCCAAGTCAACATTTCAAAATTGATAAATGACTTCATACCCATTAGATCAAACTAAAATGAATGCTCAGCCAAGAGATGACTTTACAGACTTGTAGGAGAAACATGTTTTTTGTTTTTTATGTTTTTAACAAGTCTGCTCTGTGGTCCCGACTAACATTCTGACCTTTAATGCACTGTGGTGAAGTTAATCAAGGAACTATTTATGTGGAGTGTGTGTGGTGGCTTTGTGTGTGTTTCTCTGTTTGTGTGTGTGTCACTGAGCTGTGATTTATGAGAGGCGCATACTTATTTAAAGGTCTTTTCGTGTGTATGTGATTGCGTGTGGAGGTGCTCGAGTACTCCGGCTAACACAAACAAATGCGGTGGGGTACTGCACACGCATCACTGGAGCTGAGGTGAAACTCCCATGCAGACAAAGCTAAAGCTCTGTGAATGGCAGAGGATTAATCATTGTTCATTACAAGACTAGACAGACATTAAACTCCAAAGGTTTGCTCTATTATGCTGTTTTGGTAAAGGGGAGAACAAACAATTCATTGAGATTAAGGCCCAAATCTGCTTCCTTTATTCAAACCTTTGCATGCAACAGCAAAAGGCTACCACAAATACAGTTTGGTCAAATTCTGCACGACTGGCTCAAAGATTCTTTGGTTAAGTGTTGAGTTAACTGTCTTTTTTTTTTTTTTGCATCATAAAAGATGCAGGTAAAAGGCTCAGTGAGGACTTAAGTGGAGAATTTCCATTTAGATGCTGCTTCTTGAAAAATTCCACCAATCTGCTCTTGAGTATAGTTAGATGGGCCATCCACAGGCTTCTAAACCAAAAACAATAGCAGGATGAAATTAGAGGATGGCATTAGAAATGGTCAGATTAACATTTTAGGGCATTTTAAAGTGAAAAGAGGAGCCCATCATGGAGCTGAGCAGTATAATGCAGTCGTGGATCATCAGTGGATCTTTTCCATGGTTTTAACAAAATATTTAAAGCATCCTGCCAATAAAAGAATGTAGGTATATTATGATCCAAGTCTGGCATTTGGACAAAATTTTATGTTCACTGCCAGGTGCAAACATTCAGCCGCTAAGTGTGGTTAGTCCGAGTAAATAACTGCATATATTCCTGTATATATTTGCATCCTTTTATAGAAACGTGGACAGACTGTAATTTACTGTACATACTCTGGTTGTCATTGAATCCTTATTTAAATCCTTCACCTGAACAACGAGAGCAAGTTTTTAGCCAAAGTCAAATTCCTTGTATGTGTTGTGCATACTTGGCCAATAAAGCTGATTCTGATTCTGATTCTGATTCTGATTCTGATTCAAGACAAAAAAAGCCAGACTTAAATTATTACAGTGTGGTGGACACACTCATGGAGATTTTGTGGCTCACATTTTAGGTCAGAACAAAGGCAGGAAGCTGCAGGAATATTAGCTTCGGTATGCAAGACCTGAGTCATTAAAGGATTAAGGAAAGGATGCATTGGAGACAGTGGAAGTGATATCATGGAGAGAAATGCATTGTGACTATCTTTATAATGCAAAGTGGTCTGTGTGACATGTGATCTATGAAGTGTGAAGTCCCTGATATTTAATGACGAGAGTTTACCGTTTCATCCTCTTTTTTCTCTCTGCTTTGAGATGATGGTGTTGTGAATAAAAGCTGACTTTGAGAGAGAACTCTGTCTTGTCATTTTCACATCACCACACTGGTGACCAGAGACGTATCATGGAAGAAGAAAATTCCCCCGGGCCAGCCGCATCAGGAGCCCCCAGCCAAGCGAATGCCGCTACATTCCAGCTACCGGACTTCTGGCAGAACAATCCGCGCTCCTGGTTCAACGCGGTTGAGGCGCAGTTCAACCTCCGGGGGATATCAGTAGATGCCACGAAATTCTACCACGCAGTCGCAAAGCTGGACAACAATACGGCCCAGCATGTGGAGAGCCTGATCGACCAGCCGCCGGATAGCGACAAATACGGCACGTTGAAGGCTGCACTCATCCAGCAATTCACCCCCTTGGCGGAGGAGCGAGCAGAGAGGCTCCTGGCGCTGATGGAGGGAGAAAACGACATGCCCGCGAACCTGATGGAGAAGTTGTTGAGGTTGAAAGACTCTGACGATGATCACTTCATTTTCACCCACCTCTTCCTCAGGACTCTACCGTCAGCAGCGAGAGCGACCCTGGCCAGTTCGCCACTGTTGGCCCTACAGGACTACCGCACGCTGGGCCAGGAGGCGCAGCGGATTGTCAACGCCACCAAGCGGCGCACAGCCACGGCTGCGGCAGCGGAACTCGGCGCGACAACCGGAGACGACAGGGGACCAGAGGCAGCGGTGCCAGACTCACCGACGACGGTGGCGGCAGGGGCCAGGGAACGTGGACCGGACGTCCTTTGTTTCTACCATCGCCGCTTCGCAGAGAGGGCACGCAAGTGTGTACCGCCGTGCCAGTTCGGGCGTTTGGTAAACGCCAAGACCGGGGGTCGGTAGCAGCCACGGCCCTCGGGGAAGAGAACAAGCTGCTCTACTTGTCGGACGCACGCTCGGGGAGGCAGTTCCTCGTCGACACAGGCTCCCAGTTGAACTTCATCACACCTTCCTACGCAGACAGACTAGCTGGTTCCGGAGGTCCCCGGGTGACGGCAGCGAACGGCTCGGAGATTAAGACCTTTGGTGAGAAGACTCTGCTTCTGTCTCTACACGGCCGTACATTTGAGTGGACTTTTGTTGTAGCAGCAGTAAATTTCAATATGTTGGGGGCTGATTTTTTGTGCTCACATGGTTTGTTGGTTGATCTCGCTAACAGACGCCTGGTTAATGCACTTTCTTTTGATTCTATCCCCTGTACAGTGCGAGTGGCCCCGCCAACAGCACAAGCCAACGTCACAGCAGCAAGTGGTAAGTTCCACACACTGCTCACTCAGTTCCCAGCACTCACGGTCCCCACATTTTCGGCAACAGTCGCTAAGCACGGGGTGGAGCATTTTATTACCAGTACCGGACCGCCCGTTTTTGCAAAAGCTCGGTGCTTGGACACAGTTAAACTAGCCATAGCGCACGAGGAGTTCGCCAACCTGGAGAGGTTGGGCATTATCCGACACTCAAACAGTCCGTGGGCTTCCCCCCTACATATGGTCCCGAAAGCTGACGGATCATGGCGCCCTTGCGGGGATTTCTGCAGGTTAAACAACGCTACAGCACACGACCGCTACCCAATCCCACATATCCAAGATTTTTCCGTTCATTTGGCAGGGGCGCGCATTTTTTCTAAAATAGACTTGGTCCACGGTTACCACCAAGTCCCAGAGCGCGCTGAGGACATACCCAAAACAGCGGTAATAACTCCGTTTGGCCTATTCGAGTTTTTACACATGCCATTCGGACTTAAAGGGGCTGCTCAGACGTTCCAACGTATGATGGACGCGGTGCTTTGCGATCTCCCTTTCGTGTTCGTCTACCTGGACGATATTTTAGTAGCCAGCGCGTCCGAAGACGAACACGAAAAACACCTGGCCACAGTTTTCCGAAGGTTGGGAGATCACGGGTTAATAATCAACCCAGCAAAGTGTCAGTTCGGGGTGGCGCAGATCGATTTTTTAGGACACCGCGTCTCCCCCGAAGGAGTAGTTCTGCTGCCTGACAAAGTGTGCGCTGTGGCAGATTTTCCCCGGCCACAGACGGTCAGGGCGTTGCAGGAGTTTTTGGGAATGGTGAATTTTTATAACAGTTTTCTCCCCCGCGCGGCACAACTCATGCAGCCGTTGTATGCCGCACTCATAAAAAAGAAACCCGCGGATAAGATCGAGTGGCCCCCGGAGCGGGACCAAGCGTTCTCGGAGGTGGAAGCAGCCTTGGCAAAGGCTGCGTTGTTGGCACACCCAGACCCAACGGCCCGCATAGCCCTCACCACTGACGCATCAGAGGTGGCCATAGGGGCAGTCATGGAGCAACATGTAGCCGGGGTTTGGCAGCCCCTCGCCTTTTTCAGCAGGGCCTTGCGCGATAGCGAACGTAAATACAGCGCGTTCGACAGGGAGCTGCTCGCTCTCCATTTGGCCATCCGCCACTTCCAGTTCTGGCTGGAAGGACGCGCTTTCACCACGTTTGTTGACCACAAACCGCTAACATTCGCGATGGCCAAGGTCTCTGAACCGTGGTCAGGCCGGCAGCAGAGACAGCTGGCCGCCATATCAGAGTTTACCACTGATATTCAGCATGTGGCAGGCAAACTCAATGTAGTGGCAGATTGCCTCTCGTGCACGGTGGCGGCCCCAGTCAGCGTAGGGGTAGATTATGCAGCCACGGCCGCGGAGCAGTTAATGACGCGGACATGCGCGCGCTCCAGTCTGGACCAACAGGGTTAAGGCTGGACAGCAGGATGCTGCAAGATGGTATGCCCCCCTAATCTGCAATGTCTCCACCGGACGGCCGCGTCCAGTTGTACCGGCCGCGTGGCGCCGCCGCGTTTTTGACTCGGTTCATTCTTTGGCGCACCCTGGAGTGCGCGCGTCGGTCAAAATGGTGGGAGAGAAATTTGTGTGGCCGAGCCTCCGCAAACAGATCAAAGAGTGGGCAGCAGCCTGCACGGCGTGTCAACGAGCCAAAGTACACAGGCACACGAGGGCTCCTTTGGAACCGTTTCACCTTCCGGCCAAGAGGTTCGATCACGTTCATGTGGACCTCGTGGGACCCCTCCCGCTGTCACAGGGGTGCACACACCTTCTGACAATGGTGGACCACACCACGCACTGGCCTGAAGTGGTCCCGCTGGCATCAACCACGGCTGAGGAGGTGGCGCGCACGTTTTTAACAGCTTGGGTGGCACGCTTCGGTGTTCCGTCGGACATTACGTCCGACAGAGGCCCTCAATTTGTGTCCGAGCTTTGGTCGACAATGGCCCGCAGCCTGGGTGTCACAATTCACCGCACAACCGCGTACAATCCGCAGGCCAACGGGTTACGCAAACGTTTTCATAGGTCATTGAAAGCGGCTCTCAGAGCGTCACTGACGGATACAAATTGGGTTGACAAGTTACCATGGGTGTTATTGGGGTTGCATTCTGCGCCTAAAGAGGATCTAGAAGCCTTCCCAGCGGCGCTCGTGTTTGCGCAGCCACTCCGGCTGCCTGGGGAGTTTCTCCCAGATAACCCTGCGCTAAACGCCTCCCCGTCTCAGCTGTTGCGGAGTAACATAGAATCAAGCACGCTGCCCGGCCCCGCGCACCACAGTTTTCCGCGCGTTTTTGTGCCTAAAACTTTGAAGAACACAGAGTTTGTTTTTGTTAGACACAATGCGCATCGAACCCCGTTGCGACCGCCTTATGAGAGACTATTCAGAGTGCTAGAAACAGGGGACAAGCAATTTTTGCTAGATTTGGGGGGTAGGAAAGAGAAGATTGGCATAAACAGACTTAAACCCGCTTTTGTGGTGGCAGATGAGCAAGTGCTGTTGGCAAGGGCCCCGCGGAGAGGTAGACCACCACGGGGGGCTTCACACAGTAATGTTTCCCACAAGAATGTTTCCCCAGAACACCCGCAGAGACTGACAAAGGGTTTTCGCCCCCAGACAGAAAACCCCCAGCGTGACAGCACCGCAGAGACGTTGAACCCCAACTTCAGCAGATACGGCAGGAGGCGGAAGCCTATACAACATGTGGACTGATGTGTATTCTCTTGTTGTTCTGTATGTCTAAAATGCTGGGGGGGCTTTGTGTGGTGGACACACTCATGGAGATTTTGTGACTCACATTTTAGGTCAGAACAAAGGCAGGAAGCTGCAGGAATATTAGCTTTGGTATGCAAGACCTGAGTCATTAAAGGATTAAGGAAAGGATGCATTGGAGACAGTGGAAGTGATATCATGGAGAGAAATGCATTGTGACTGTCTTTATAATGCAAAGTGGTCTGTGTGACATGTGATCTATGAAGTGTGAAGTCCCTGATATTTAATGACGAGAGTTTACTGTTTCATCCTCTCTTTTCTCTCTGCTTTGAGATGATGGTGTTGTGAATAAAAGCTGACTTTGAGAGAGAACTCTGTCTCGTCATTTTCACATCACCACAACAGCAACTTTGATTTTTTTTTTTTTTTTTTTTTTTTCCCTTTGGGCAAATGAAATTATGATGAACTTTCAAAAGAATGATGGGGGTAAAACATTTATGGAGAAAGTGTCAAAGTAAAACATGGTGGACGCAGTCTGATGCCTGGGGGTGATGGCACAGAGCAACACACTGGTGGCCCCTTTATACAGTATGGAGATCGTTGAGAGATCAGGGCAATTTTTGATCTTCGGGATCGTTTGAAAGAACTCTATTGGTCTTTCATCAAACGCTTTGCTTTATTTTATTTTTTTTTGGGGGGGGGGAGGGGGGTAACCATGATTCTGCAATGTCAAAAACCGGTACAAAGTGGCTATTGCTATTATTTCAGCTATGGTTGATGGAAAAAGTAAATATGGCTAAGTTATATTATCTATGGAGGTAAGCGCTTCATTCCAAAGTAAGGTTTGCAGTTGGCTGTTATTGTTTAAAATAAAATAAAATAAAATAAAGGTTCAAAGAGTGGCTCATTTTGTGAATACCAAAAGGCAAAACCATGCTTCGTTGCAGATGGATGATCACACAAGGGTAGTAAAACTGACTGGACAGTGATTCACAACAGCAATGAAAAACTGACCCAAAACGTACTGTTAAAGCAATCCAAGATCTTGTGAAAGTGAGGAAGTGGAATATTTTGAAGCTGTCAATCATGTGAGCTCCATGTAAGCAGCAAATGGCAAAAAGATCCATGTAAAAATATCAGAAGAGGAGAAAATCTGGTTTTTGGGGTGATTTCCACAGATTGTATAATCTCTACATATAAACATTTATCAACAAAGAATATGAAAATAATGATTATGCCAATTATTTTGAGAGACTGACATCAAAGCTGAAAAGAGTGCTAACTCTAAGCCATCTACATTTAAGGCCAATATTCAATTTTAACACCCTTCTACTCCACTAAAATAACATTTCAGAAAGTATCGGGACCAAACTGGGGATTTATGACAAAAGGAAAAACCTCTTGCAGTCCAGAACTGACATTCAACACTGTGACATAACACCAGAGTCCAGTTGTAATTGAGAAGAGGCATGACATAATTCCCAAATTACATTTTAGCGGAGACGAAACACAAAATAAAACTGCAAAGTCTAATCAATTCATTTCAAGAAAAACACAAGTTAAAAAGGTGCAAAGAGAGCAGTGTGTGTGGTTGTTAAAGCATGTGGTCCTAGGTGGTCACGGTACTCAACAGAATAGAAGTTTGTTGGGTGGAGACAAAGAGTGCCTTTGGATTCTGTAAAAGTAAAGGAAATAAACAGTGAAAAGAGAAATGGCTGCAAAGACCTGAACTCCTGTTGCCCTGGCATTTCTCTTTATGATGGATGAGCTAAGGGATCCCAGAATAGGGAAATGTGGGGGTTTGGCTTCTTTAATATCCAACAATACATCGTTATAGAGGCAGTATTATGTCTTTCACATCCTGGCCTTCCTGGAAAAGCCCTCTGATTGCAGCAGATTTGCTATTAAAACAAAGGAGGCCAAAAGACTGGTAAGAACAGAGCCTCAACCTTGAGGTTGTCAAGACAGAACATTACAAAGAGGGGAAAAAATGAAAATGACAATAATTTAAAATGTCTGTTCATTGTGTTTGTATATGTGTGTTACCATATTAACGCATCTCTTATTATGTACAATTTTCAATGGGGAGAATAAACATACATCGTTAATGTACCCCACCATGTACTGTTTACATCAACTTTACAATCTATACAGTAATTAATCATCACAGCAATGATTAACTAATTACTGATGAACCAGAGTCAGGAGATACAACACTCACAAACCTTCACTGATTGTCTAAATTCATTTGGAGGGAAAATGGAAACATCTAGACTAATGCATATGAATAACCCTGTTAAACAAACAGAATATAACATACTGCATTACACTGTATCTTTTGTGTTCAGATGCAAGAACTCAAAACACAATACCATCTACAGTGCTGTGAAAAAGTATTTGCCCCCTTCCTGATTTCTTATATTTTTGTATATTTGTTACACCTAAATGTTTCAGATCAAACAAATTTTAATATTAGACAAAGATAACCTGAGTAAATACAAAATGCAGTTTTTAGATGATGATTTCATTTATTAAGGAAAAAAGCTATCCAACCCTACACTCGTGAAAAAATTAGGACACCCTGTATAAGCCTGTGTGTTTAACATATTTGGACATGGATATTTAGTATCAATGTTAAAAATACTGATAGATTCATGTAATACAACTAAACAATTAAAAATGAATTACACTTTTTTCAAATTTTCTGTAAAATGTAATTCTAAACAAATAGTGAGGAATAAATTAGGGCATCCCCCATCTTTTTTTTAGGACACCCCCACATTCATTCCCACTTAAAATGGCTAAAATAAATGTTAAAAAATGCAAATAAAAACAAAAACAAGGTTAGACATAGATATGTGAACATTTCTTAATAAAGAATGGAATATTTAATGGGGTGTCCTATTTTTTTTACATGACTGTACCTGACCCTATGTGAAAAAGTAACTGCCCCCTAAACCTAATAACTGGTTGTGCCACCATTGGCGCCAACAACTGGCAATAAGTCTTTTACATCGCTGTTGAGGAATTTTGACCCACTCTTCTGTGCAGAATAATTTAAATTCAGTCACACTGGAGGGCTTCATGAACTGATGGCCGGAAATTCTCCTTCAGGATTTTTTGGTAGAGAGCAGAATTCATGGTTCTGTCAATTAGGGCAAGCTGTCCAGGTCCTGAAGCAGCAAAGCAGCCCCAGACCATGACACTACCCACCACCATGTTTGACTGTTGATACAATGTTCTTTTTATGAAATTCTGTGTTAGTTCTATGCCAGATAAAACATGACACGTCTTCCAAAAAGTTCAATTTTTGTCTCGTCAGTCCCCAGAATATTTTCCCAAAAGTCTTGAGGATCATCTACATGTTTTCTGGCCAATGTGAGACAAGCCTTTGTGTTCTTTTTGTCCAGCAGTGGTTTTTATCTTTGAACTCTCCCATGGATGCCATTTTTGCTCAGTCTTCTTTCTTATTGTTCCATCATGGACCAGTGTTCAAACTGAGGCAAGTGAGGCCTGCAGTTCTTTAGATGTTGTTCTGGGTTTTTGTTTCTCATCTGATCTTGAATTTCTTTAGATCACAATGGGATGTGTTGCTTTTTGAGATCTTTTAGCCTACAGGTTGTCAGACAGGTTCTATTTAAGTGATTTCTTGATTCAACAAGTCTGACAGTAATCAGGCTTGGGTGAAGCTACTGAAACTGAGCTCAGCTTTCCAAAAAATGTGGTTAATCACAGTTAATTCATGTAACAAGGGGGGCAATTACTTTTTCACATAGGGCCAGATAGGTTTGGATATTTTTTTTCCTTTAATAAATGAAATCATCATTTCAAAACTGCATTTTGTATTTATTCAGGTTATCTCTGTCTGATATTAAAATTTATTTGATGATCTGAAACATTTAAGAGTGACAAATATGCAAAAAATATAAGAAATCAGGAAGGGGCAAATACTTTTTGCACAGCACTGTACTGGACATCTGATTGTTAGCCAGGAAACAAGGAAGTGGCAAGGTTGCTGGATAAAAACAACACTGGCCCAAATTAATACAGTAAGAGGTAATTGCTCTTAAAATACTGGAGCGATCTGTTCACAGATACAGAGGTTAGGCAGTAGTGTATGCAAGACAAATTACGAGACATCTGAAATGGAAGTACTAATGAACAGTACATTTTACACAGATTGCTGATGCATGGTGAATGGGTGCAGCCATGTTGAATCCTTAACTTAAAAAAAATTGGGTGGGGACTTAAAGAGTCAAAAATCTGTCCTTAGAAGGTGTTTCATTTCAAACTTTCTGTCAGGGAAATGGAAATTCTGAATTCAGTCAAGTCCTGGAATGGAACATGACTTTGTCAACCACAATCAAACCTTTAGTCACTACAGTGTTTTTCAACCTGGTTTCTGAGGGAAATTTTCAAATTTCACTTCTTAATTGGTCCAAACAAATTGCAAATAATTTGCCGTTGTTGTGTGTGGGTGCATGGGTAGAACCAATGCAAAGACAATGGCAAAAAATTATTTACCATTTTTTGGACCAATAAAGAAGTGAAATTAGGAACTTTCCCACAGAAACCTGAACGTTCCAGAGAGCTCCGGCTGAAAAACACTGCTTTAGTCCATTATATGTTTGACGAAAAGATTACAAGAAGAACTCAAGTCAAACCTGAGATCAGGTTGTCAAGTACAGTTAGGTCCATAGTGTATACTATATATTTGGACACTGACAAGTTGTTATTTTAGCTGTTTACCAAAACATATTCAATATACAGTTATATAACACAACATAAAAATAATTTTTTTGTAAGTTGTCTGTATTTTTTCAACTGATTTAAGACAATTTTGCACCACTGAATCCGAAAATGACATCCGTTTCTCTCGATCAGGTCAGGTTTTTATGCTAAGTTGTAAGCAGTTGTACAGCAGTTGTACAGTTGTACTGTAAATTGAATAGTAGACATTGATAAAGGTAAGTACATGTAAATTGAATGTTACGTCATCGTTCAAAATTCTGAGAATTTCAAGAAATAAAAAAGAATTTTGCATCATATAAAGCGAAAATACCCATACATGTAAACAAAAACGTAAAAACATGTGGACATAGTTCAAAAAGTTGACCTGATTGAGCAAAACCAATGTGATTTTTGGATTAAGCACATCAAAATTGTCCTAAATCAGCTAAAAAACTTGGACAATAAATTTGGTGTTGACCTGTGTAATCAATATGAACTAAAGTGCAGACTCTCAGCTTTAATTTGAGGGTATTCATATCCAAATTGGAGTTACAGTTTAGGAATTACAATCATTTTTATACGAAATTTCCTCATTTCAGGGGCTCAAAAGTAATTGAACAAATTAACATTACCATAAATAAAATGTTGCATTTTTAATACTTTGTTGAGAATCCTTTACAGGCAATAACTGCCTGAAGTCTGGAGCCCATGGTCATCACCAAATGTTGGGTTTCCTCCTTTGTGATGTTTTCCCAGGCCTTTACTGCAGCTGTCTTCAGTTGTTGCTTGTTTGTGGGTCTTTCTTCCTTAAGTTTTGTCTTAAGCAAGTGAAATGCATGCTCAATCGGGTTGAGATCTGGTGATTGACTCGGCCATTGCATAATATTCCATTTCTTTACCTTAAAAAACTGCTGGGTTGCTTTCGCAGTATGTTTTGGGTCATTGTCCATCTGTACTGTGAAGTGCCGTCCAATCAACTTTGCTGCATTTGGCTGAATCGGTGCAGACAGCATATCCCTATATACTTCAGAATTCATCCGGCTGCTTCTGTCTTCTGTCACATCATAAATAACTGGAAGTGCCATGCATGCCCTTGCAACACACTGCCTCCACCATGTTTTACAGAAGATGTGGTGTGCTTTGGATCACAAGCTGTTCCAAGACCTTCTTCCCATCATTCTGGTACATGATCTTGGTTTCATCTGTCCAAAGAATCATCTTCTTCTTTCGGCTGCTCCCTTTAGGGGTCGCCACAGCGGATCATCTGCCTCCATCTCATCCTGTCCCTTGCATCTTCCTCTGTAACATCAACCCTCTCCATGCCCTCCTTCATTACATCCATGAACCTCTGTGGTTTTCCTCTTTTCCTCCTGCCTGGCAGCTCCACATTCAACATGTTTTGTCCAATATATCCACTATTTTATCTGTCCAAAGAATGCTGCTCCAGAAATGGGCTGACTTCTTTAGATGTGTTTTGGCAAAGTCTAATCTGGCCTTTCTATGTTTGAAGCTGATTAATGCTTTGCACCTTGTGGTGAACCTTCTGTATTTGCTCTTGTGAATTCTCTTTATGGTAGACTTACATAGACACTGATGCACCTACTTCCTGGAGAGTGTTCTTCAGTTGGGTGGATGTCATGACGGGGATTTTGTTCACCATGGAAAGGATCCTACGATCATCCTTCCATCAACATCCAGGCCTTTTTGAGTTCCCGAGCTCATCAATGTGCTCTTTTTTTTTTTCTCAGAATGTACCAACCTGTTGATTTGGCCACTCTTAACATTTCTGACATCTCTCTGATGGATTTCTTCTTTTTTTTTCCAGCCTAAGGATAGTCTGTTTCACTTCCATTGGGAGCTCCTTTGACTGCATGTTGTGGGTTTACAGTAACAGCTTCCAAATGCAAATGCCACACCTGGAATCAACTCCAGACCTTTTACCTGCTTAATTGATGATGGATTTATGAGGGAATAGCCCATGCAGCCCATGAAATACCTTTTGAGTCAACTGTCCAATTACTTTTGAGTCCTGAATTGAGGAGTTTTTACAAAAAAATGGTTGCAATTCCTAAACCGTAACTTCAGTTTGGATGTGAATACCCTCAAATTAAAGCTGAGAGTCTGCACTTTAAGCTCATACTGATTGTATAACTAGATCTTGAATTTGTTTTGGTAAACACATAAAATAAAACTTGAGTCTGTGTGCAAATATATAGTAGTAGTAGATTAGTTATGGACCCAACTGTATGTGGTGAGGTCAGCAGAGGAACTTGACCCTTGCTCATGAAATCAGTTTCATTCAGCGTCCATGTAAACAATTTTGACAGCTGTTAAGAGCTATCCTAAAGGTATTTAAGAAAATGGGGAAACTAAAAGAAATTATGCCTCCAGTCATAGTTAATGGCACAAAGGCATAATACTCTGGCATCAAGACATATTTCTATCAAACCTAAAACACAAGTAATTACCCTGTTAAATACACATCACAACATTTGCCACCAACAGGCATTACATCATCAAATATTATTCCAGCCAAGTCACCACCTTTTACTGTGTCAAGTCTGATGTGATTTTACTGCTGTGATTATAAGCTACTATTAGCTTTGTCACATGTTGGTGAGTCTGCTCTTGGTATTCCGTAACGTAACATCTGGTTCTTTAAGTCAGATCTCTGTCATGTTGCAGTCATGCAACCGAGTGTCTGCACGTCCTCTTGCTAAAGCCACACTGCCAAGTTTCAGCTGGAGCACCTTCAAAAAGCCAATAACTGAGTCATAACTTTGGAGGCAAACAGTGGCTAGAACAGAATGATGACAGAGGAAGTTTTGAAAAGTCTCAGGATAACTCATGAAAGGACGGCTACTATAGAAAGAAATCTGGGATGAGTTTATTGTTTATTTATTTATTTATTTATTTACTTATTTTATCCAACCTTTCCAGTGTATGCCTTTTTTAATGTGGGCTATTCCTGGATTTAAAAACAGGCTGTATTTTATCAAAGCAAAGTCCTATATATCTGCTTGCTGTCATCAATCTCATATATAGAACAATATGACAAAGCTTTCAGTAAATCTCATCTGAATTCTTGCTGTCTAAGGACCTTGTTACAGCGGAAGTTGGGGAGCACACAACAAAGGACCAAAAGAATATCAACCAAAGCCTCAGTTTGGGATTGTAGCGCCAGTCAAAGCAATATCTGGAAACACTTTTATTCTGCAACAATAAAAAACATGCAGCATCCCAGATTTCAGGCGTAGCATAACTCCATCAAACCACACTGCCCGCTATGGTCAGGCCTTAGAAAAGAGTCTTATACCCAAATTCAGCTCAGGCTAAATGCATCAGCCCAGAGGCTACATAGCATGAGAACGAAACTAACGCAGTGAGCCAAACCTCAGTCAGACAGCAGGTCTTGTCAAGTCACACACAGACACAACAGATAACACTAGCTCTTCCTCCTGATTGTCTTTTAGCATGAAAGCAGTTTTGTGGTTGTAGATGGTGGTGGTGGTGGTGGTGGTGTTGGGGGGGGGGGGGTCTCAGAAGAGAAATATTCAGAAATGTTCTGCTAGGGTCTTCGGTAAATGTTATGATAATTTCATTTGCGTGAGTAATTGTATCTGGTATTGCAAAGTGTTCTGGTGCTGGAGTGCTGAGCGGGAAGGGATGAGGCGGCACTCCTATTGTTTATTGGCTCGATTTGAAAGGAATACTCGAAAGCATGATTTGTCTTTCACGCCCTGCATGTTCAAGTTTAGTTGACTCAACAGGACAAAGTATTCAAACTTTGGACCTGGAGATCAAGAGCATTCTCCTCCTCTCTGCAAGAACACATGGGGGATTTTTGGCATGTGGTTGACTGATATACAGTGGGGTAAAAAAGTATTTAGTCAGCCACCAATTGTGCACGTTCTCCCACTTAAAAGATGAGAGAGGTCTCCAATTTTCATCATAGGTATACCGCAACTATGAGAGACAAAATGAGAAAAAAAAATCCAGAAAATCACATTGTCTGATTTTTAAATAATTTATTTGCAAATTATGGTGAAAAATAAGTATTTGGTCAATAACAAAAGTTCATCTCAATACTTTGTTATATACCCTTTGTTGGCAATGACAGAGGTCAAATGTTTTCTGTAAGTCTTCACAAGGTTTTCACACACTGTTGCTGGTATTTTGGCCCATTCCTCCATGCAGATCTCCTCTAGAGCAGTGATGTTTTGGGGCTGTCGCTGGGCAACACAGACTTTCAACTCCCTCCAAAGATTTTCTATGGGGTTGAGATCTGGAGACTGGCTAGGCCACTCCAGGACCTTGAAATGCTTCTTACGAAGCCACTCCTTCGTTGCCCGGGCGGTATGTTTGGGATCATTGTCATGCTGAAAGACCCAGCCAAGTTTCATCTTCAATGCCCTTGCTGATGGAAGGAGGTTTTCACTCAAAATCTCACGATACATGGCCCCATTCATTCTTTCCTTTACACGGATCAGTCGTTCTGGTCCCTTTGCAGAAAAACAGCCCCAAAGCACGATGTTTCCACCCCCATGCTTCACAGTAGCTATGGTGTTCTTTCTCCTCCAATCACGACAAGTTGAGTTTTTACCAAAAAGTTCTATTTTGGTTTCATCTGACCATATGACATTCTCCCAATGCTCTTCTGGATCATCCAAATGCTCTCTAGCAAACTTCAGACGGGCCTGGACATGTACTGGCTTAAGCAGGGGGACACGTCTGGCACTGCAAGATTTGAGTCCCTGGCGGCGCAGTGTGTTACTGATGGTAGCCTTTGTTACTTTGGTCCCAGCTCTCTGCAGGTCATTCACTAGGTCCCTCTGTGTGGTTCTGGGATTTTTGCTCATCGTTCTCGTGATCATTTTGACCCCACGGGGTAAGATCTTGCGTGGAGCCCAAGATCGAGGGAGATTATCAGTGGTCTTGTATGTCTTCCGGTTCCAAGGTTGTCATAGCCAGGAGCGGCACTGGGGTTAAGCTCCCAGTGCTCATAAAATGCTCCTTATGGCGTGCGTCTCGAAAAGCCTCTGACAACTAAGTCCAACTCCTAGCCTGCCCGTGTGGTTTAGTCTCTAAGCCCGGCGGAACTGCTTTTACTAATAGGAGAAGGGGCGAGGGCGGATCTCTGGCGCCTTAAAACCAGATGTTTCGGGTAGATGGTGGCTCGTCAACCTGGGAAGGTAGCCCATCTAGGGGAAGGTAAACCCTGATTTCAAACCTCCCCTGCCTTGCAGCATACCCGGTCACGGGAAAGGCTTCGGGAGTCAACCCTGAGGAAAAATCCGGAGTCGGAGCCCCTAAGGCAGTTCTATGTTGTGCTCAACATCGTTCTGGCAGCTCCTGCAACGGCGCTGGTGCCAAACTGTAGCAGCCCTGCTGTTCCTTTGGATTCATCAGTGACGTGGAGAGGGGGGACATGCTGCATGGGCAACATCTTGTCCTCCATATCTTCCTGCCCAGGCTTGAATCCTACCAACGCCCAACGCTGGAAGGTAGAACACCGGATCACTGGAGAGGACACTCCAGTTTCGCCTTTGGCGTAGACAAAACACGGGGAATGACAGTTACCGGTTATAAGCCACTGCTCAATTGGCATAGAGCGCGGCGCCAGGGGTTATTCCCGACGGTGGGAGGGATCATCGGATCTCACTGGACAGCTACCGCCCGCCTCAAGCTGGGCAGCCCCCAGCCAATAAGGTGTTGTCCCGCCACAGCTTACTTTCCTCATTGGGTGCATGGGGATGAGGAGAAGTCCTAACAGCAGGCTGAGAACCTTCGCACCAGGCAAGACAATAAAACAAAAGAGACCAACTCTAAAACTGGGAACTTGGAACGTCCGCACTATGATGACAGGACTCGCTGCTAACCTCAAGGTCATCAACGACACCAGGAAAACTGCCATCATCAGTCCCACAACGGGGAAATCCTGGAATTTCCCCGTTGTGGGACTAATAAAGGCTTATCTTATCTTATCTTATCAATAATGAGCTGAAGAGACTGGGAGTGGATATCGCCACTCTCCAGGAAACACGGTTGGCTGACGCAGGCACACTGAGAGAGAAGGACTACAAGTTCTACTGGCAGGGAAAGGGCAGTGACGAACACAGGGAACACGGAGTGGGCTTCGCAGTGAAGAACACCTTGCTGACGATGGTGGAACCGAGCAGCACTGGCTCTGCACGACTCCTCACCCTCCGCCTGAACACCACTCAAGGCCCAGTCACCCTCGTCAGTGTGTATGCCCCAACACTGACAGCCACACCAGAGGCAAAAGACGAGTTCTACGAGAATCTCGCAACAACTGTCAGGATCACCCCCAACTCTGAACAACTCATTCTCCTTGGAGACTTCAATGCCAGAGTGGGTGCTGACCATGACTCCTGGCCCTCCTGTCTTGGACCTTTTGGCGTGGGCAGAATGAATGACAACGGACAGCGGCTGCTCGAGTTCTGCACATATCACGATCTGTGCATCACAAACTTGTTCTTCAAGACCAAGCCCCAACACAAGGTTTCCTGGCAACATCCGCGCTCAAAGCACTGGCACCAGCTGGACTTGATCCTGACCAGGCGCACCTCACTGAAGAATGTGCTAATCACCCGTTCGTTCCAGAGTGCAGATTGCGACACAGACCATTCATTGGTGTGTTGCAAGGTCAAGCTGCAGCTGAAGAAATTCCATTGTGCTAGACAACCTGGAAAGGCACGGATTGACACCAGCAAGATGGCTCAACCAGAACTTGTTGAGCAGTTTGCCTCCACCTTTGAGAAGGAACTTGGTGTACCACAAGAAGGAGAATCTGCAAAGCAGAAGTGGGAAGAGCTGCGAAACACCATCCACCGCACAGCCTTGGCTACCTTTGGGAGGAAGATCTCGAAGTCACAGGACTGGTTTGATGCCAAGTTGACCGAGATGACCCCCGTCATTGAAGCCAAGCGCTCAGCACTTGCTGAGTACAAGAAGTACCCAAACGAGAAGAATCTCCAGATTCTCAGGGCTCCGAGAAGCAAAGTTCAGCAGACTGCTCGGCGCTGTGCCAACGAGTACTGGACTCAGCTCAGCCAAGACATTCAAACCGCTGCCATAACAGGGAACATCCGGGGTATGTACGATGGCATCAAGAAAGCACTTGGTCCGGCTCAGAGCAAGACGGCCCCCCTCAAATCCTCCACTGGGGAGATGATCACAGAAAAGAACAAGCAGATGGAGAGATGGGTGGAACACTACTCCGACCTCTACTCCAGACAGAACACCGTGACACCGTCAGCCCTTGATGCCATCGACTGCCTGCCATTCATGGACGAACTTGACGCCGAGCCAACCATCGACGAACTCAGCAAGGCCATTGATAGCTTGGCCGCTGGCAAGGCACCCGGCAACGACGGCATACCCCCTGACCTGATCAAGCACTGCAAGACCACCCTACTGCTGCCATTGCATGACGTCCTCTGCCAGTGTTGGAAGGAAGGTGCCGTACCACAGGACATGAGGGACGCCAAGATCATCACCCTCTACAAAAACAAAGGGGAGAGAAGCGACTGCAACAACTACAGGGGCATCTCCCTCCTCAGCGTTGTTGGCAAAGTCTATGCACGAGTTGTTCTCGTTCGTCTACAGAAGCTTGCCGAACGTGTCTACTCCGAGTCTCAGTGTGGCTTCCGCGCTGAGCGATCGACGGTAGACATGATATTCTCCATCCGCCAACTCCAGTAGAAATACAGAGAACAGAACATGCCCCTGTACGTCGCCTTCATCGACCTCACAAAAGCGTTCGATCTGGTCAGCAGAGAGGGCCTTTTCAAGATCCTGCCAAAGATAGGATGCCCACCAAAGTTGCAAAGCCTCATTGAATCGTTTCACACCAACATGTAGGGGATAGTGCAGCACGATGGTAACGTCTCAGAGCCATTCAACATACGCAGTGGAGTGAAAAAGGGCTGTGTACTTGCGCCAACCCTCTTTGGGATTTTCTTTGCTATGCTCCTGAGGCATGCCTTCAGCACAGCAACAGAGGGAATCTACCTGCACACAAGATCTGACGGCAGGCTTTTCAACCTCGCCCGCCTGAAAGCCAGAACCAAAGTACGCGAGGCTCTAGTCAGAGACATGCTGTTCGCAGACGACGCTGCAGTCGCAACCCACACACAGCAGGAGCTTCCGACCCTGATGGACCGCTTCTCCCAGGCATGCAAGGACTTCGGGCTTACCATCAGCCTGAAGAAGACTAACATCTTGGCGCAAGGCACGGAAGCACCACCAACCATCACCATCAACGACTACGAGCTGGAGGTCGTGAATCAGTTCACGTACCTGGGGTCCACGATCAGCAACAACCTCTCCCTTGATACAGAGATCAACAAGAGGATTGGAAAATCAGCCTTCAGACTCGCTCACCTCACCACACGAGTGCGGGAGAATCCCAAACTCTCTGTCAAGATGAAGATGGCAGTGTATAACGCCTGCGTCATCAGCACACTGCTCTATGGGAGTGAGACGTGGACAACATACGCCCGACAGGAAAAGAGACTGAACTCCTTCCACTTGCGCTGCATTCGCCACATCCTGGACATATCCTAGGCAGGACAAAGTGCCCAACATAGAAGTTCTGTCCCGCGCCGGCCTTCCCTCCATGTTCACTCTACTCAGGCAGCGCAGGCTCCGCTGGCTAGGCCACGTTCACCATATGGAGGATGGCAGAATTCCCAAAGACGTCCTCTACGGAGAGTTGGCAACTGGCAGGAGAGACGTTGGCCGCCCACAGCTGCGCTTTAGAGACGTCTGCAAGAGAGACATGAAGGCCCTGGAGATCAACACAGAGCTCTGGGAGGACCTTGCAACGGACCGCTCCAAATGGAGAGGCACCCTGACCAGACAGCTCAAGGCGGGGAAGAGAGACTGACTGCTGCAGCAGATGAAAAAAGAACCCGCAGGAAGAACCGCCACAGACCCAGCAGCACGGAGACCACCCACAAGTGCGACCTGTGTGACAGGGACTGGCCACTCGCGCATTCGGGCCTGTTCAGTCACAGGCGGTGCTGTTCCAGCAGAGTAGACGTTTAGGATTCTCTTCCATGGTCATCATAGACCGACGGAGGCCGACGATGTATGTCTTCCATTTTCTAATAATTGCTCCCACAGTTGATTTCTTCACACCAAGCTGCTTACCTATTGCAGATTCAGTCTTCCCAGCCTGGTGCAGGTCGACAATTTTGTTTCTGGTGTCCTTTGATAGCTCTTTGGTCTTGACCATAGTGGAGTTTGGAGTCTGTCTGAGGTTGTGGACAGGTGTCTTTTATACTGATAATGAGTTCAAACAGGTGCCATTAATACAGGTAACGAGTGGAGGACAGAGGAGCCTCTTAAAGAAGAAGTTACAGGTCTGTGAGAGCCAGAAATCTTGCTTGTTTGTAGGTGACCAAATACTTATTTAACACCATAATTTGCAAATAAATTCTTTAAAAATCAAACAATGTGATTTTCTGGATTTTTTTTTTCTCATTTTGTCTCTCATAGTTGAGGTGTACCAATGATGAAAATTGGAGACCTCTCTCATCTTTTAAGTGGGAGAACTTGCACAATTGGTGGGTGACTAAATACTTTTTTGCCCCACTGTATGGTGTTGTTATATATTTTAAGGGGAGGGTAGTGGATAGATTAAATAGTTCACAGAAGCATTTCCAAATTCAATCTTACTGAGGGCATGCAGCAGGGTAACGAATAAAGCCAGGAGCCGCATTATTTTCAATATTAGTATCAGTCCAAAATTTCACCGTTGGTACATGCCGAGTAATTATCAGGATTAAAATAAAAATAATAGGACTTCCGGTTATGGCGGCCACGTAGGAAGACGGGTTTCACACTGCTCTGCTCCTAAAAATAAAAAGTTTACTAAAACTCTCTGAATTGGAACAAAAACCCATCCCAGCGTTTAGGCGCGGATATGGTAAAGACCAAGGCTGGGAAATTAGGTGGAGGAAAAAGCAATTCGACAAAACAACCCAAGCTAACAGACTTCCACGCTCGAGGCGAAACAGAAAAAACTCCAGAGACGATGGCGGAGGATGGAGCCAGCGGCGGAGCGGGAACTGCTAAAGAGGGGACAAACGCAGTGCTCACTGCCATCAACTTCATGAGAACAGAGTTTTCGTCTAAATTTGACGGGATTACAGCAGCGATAGAAGGAAGGAGAAAGGAAATAAGCGACTGTATGGAACGAGTATCGCAGGCGGAGCTCCGAATTTCAAGCGCTGAAGATGACGTCACCAGCCTACAAACTAATCTGCAAACACTGGAATTAAAATGTAAACGTCTGGAAGATAACGTCCTAGACTTGGAATCCCACTCGCGACGGAATAATTTGAGGCTGGTGGGCCTCCCGGAGGGAGCGGAGGGACGGGACTCATGTTCCTTTTTGGAAAAGTGGATTCCAGAAGCGCTGAATAACACGAATCTGCAGTCATCGGTCGTTTTAGAGAGCGCTCACCGAATTGGCCCACCGAGAGATAATAAGCCACCACCGAGGACGCTGATTATGAAGTTCCTCAACTACAGAGACAAGATGACGGTCACCAATGCGGCGCGAGCTAAAGGGGAAATTAAATACCAGGATCAACAGGTGCGGTTCAGAATCAGAATCAGAATCAGAATCAGGTTTATTGCCATTGTTCATGTAGTACACAAACTAGGAATTTGTCTCGGTACAATGCTGCAACATTAAACTGATAAGATAAGAGAAATAAACTATACATGTAATAAAGTGTAGGATAAGATTAAGTGATACTGGTCAACAGTTAAAATATATATTAGCCAGCAGCAGATACTGTGGAGAACTATATAGTGCAGTCGGTAATGCAGGAAGAAAACAGTGATGATTGACATGAGTCTGGTTGAGCTGCTGTACATGGTGCACGAGAGTCACTTAGTGTTCAGCAGTCTAATGGCAGAGGGGGAAGAAGCTGTTCATGTGACGGGAGGTTTTAGTCTGGATGGACCGAAGTCTTCTACCAGAGGGGAGGGGGGGCAAACAGTACGTGACCAGGGTGTGAGGGATCGGCTATGATCCGGCCAGCACGCCTCCGGGTCCTGGAGATGTACAGATCCTGGAGAGATGGGAGCTTGCAGCCGATCACCTTCTCAGCAGTGCGCACGACGCGCTGCAGCCTTAGTCTGTCCCTGGCAGTGGCTCTGCGTACCACACGGTTTATGGAGGTGGTGAGGATGGACTCGATGATGGCTGGTGTTCGGTTACCAGTATTCAGTATACCCAGTATTGTTCGGTACCCAGATTTGGCCACAGGAATTCAACAATTAAGGAGGCAGTTCGACCCCGCCCGCAAAGAGCTGCGCAACCTCGGGATTCGTCACGGAATGATTCATCCGGCAAGACTGCTGGTCACATATAAGGGGAGAACCCACACCTTCAAGACCCCTCAAGAGGCGCAGGAGCTCATCAAGCAAATCCAAAAGGAGACTGGTGGGGAGCTAAGCATGAACATGACAAAGGTAGAACATTTAAGCATTGTACAGGCATCTGAATCATATAACATGTCTACAAAATACGGACTGTATTAAAAAAAAAAAAGCTATGATGTACAAAGTTGCTATAAAACTTTGAAGTTATGTTGAAAAAACTACAGAACAGAGTTAATGTCATAAAAATAGTAGTAGAGTCAGGGTGATTGAGAGGAGAAAGAGAGAGTGGTTTGACTGATCCTCGCAGGTGTGGAACAGTCATTAGCTATAACGGGAGACGGAATTTTTTTGATTTTGGGGGGATTACCACAAATGTGGGGAAAGGGAAATTGTTTTTGTGTAGTTTGTAGGATGAATGTTCCATCATCCAGGTTTTTGCTTCTCTGTAAGAGTATGTTCATATTGCAAGGGTAATCTCAAACTCCTTATTGATCATAGATCAAAGCGTTTAACCTTAATTTAACTCATGGACTTGCAGAGGTTTACAAAATCTTAAAAAACTTAAACAAGTTATGAATAAAATAAAAGACATAGATTCAAAAATTGTATTATTACAAGAAACTCATCTATTAGAGGAGGATGTAAAAAGAATTAGGAGAAGATGGCAAGGTAACGTGTTCACCTCATCATTTTCATCCCGAGCTAGGGGAGTTATGACTCTCATACATAAAACAGTCCCATTTCAAATGAAAAATGTAATTAGACAAATTTGGAAGATATCTAATCATCCAAGGATCTTTGTTATTAGAAAATATAAATCTGGTGAACTTATACGGCCCCAATATTGATGATCAAAATTTCTTTGTTAATTTATTCCTCACTTTATCATCACTTACATGGCAACATACAGTATAATAGCAGGGGATTTTAATTGAACATTGAATCCCAGTTATAGATAGATCACAGGACTGGACTGTAACGAACAATGGATGTAGGATGACCATTAATCATTTTATGAAAGAACTGAGGATTGGTTAGATATATGGGAGAGAAAGGAAACCACAAGTCAAAGCTATTCTTGTTATTCTAATACCTATAAGACAATCTCACGTACTGACTATTTTTTGATCTCTACAGAATTAAGGTCCAAGATTCAAAACTGTTTCTATTGATAATATTGTGATCTCTGATCATGCACCCGCTGTCTAATATATGTAGATAAGAAATTGACAAAGGACCCAGTTAGATGGCATTTCAACATAAATGGCTTCAGGATGAGGAATTGTTAAGTACATAGAAAAACAATAGATGAGTTCTTTGATATCAATACTACACTAACAACGACATGTATAAAGTGGGAGGGCTTTCAAAGCTTTTAGTTAGGGGGCATATTATAGTTATACAGGTTTAAAATCTAAGAAGACCCGAGAGGAGAGAGTCCAATGGGAATGTAAAATAAAAATCCTTCAGAGAAAAGGGTGTATGCAGGAAATAACCCACAGTTTAAAGAACGAATTACTGATTCTGAGAGCTGAATTGACAAAAAATCAGCAAATAGAGCTGCCTGAGTCTTCTAAGATTGAAGCAAACTTTTCACGAACAAGGTGAAAAATCAGGAAAATTATTGGCATGGCACATTAATACAATTTAGAATCTAAAACACAATTACCAGTAATATAAGTAACGGACAGGTAGTTATAGATCCTTTAGAAATTAATAGTGCCTTTAGAGATTATTATGGAAAACTATATGATACAAAAAATGAAACTGATTTAACAAAATTAAATGGGTTTTTGGGTGGATTATCTATACCATGTTATTCCAAATGAAAACAGGGAGATACTGGAGTCTAAAATTAGTCAAGAAGAAGTTGGGGGCAAGCCATTGATAATATGAAATCAGGAAAAAGAGGCAGGACCAGATGGTCCTTCCAGTTGACCTCTATAAAAATTTGAGACTAAATTAATAAAACCACTGTTGGAAATGGTTTTAGAAGCATTTCAAAATGATAATTTACCACCATACATGATTAATGCCTTAAATTATACTGTTACCAAAACCAGGTAAACCCCCTAATAAATGTGAAAACATGAGAACAATAAGCCTATTAAATGCTGATCTTAAAATAATCTGTAAAATTTTAGCAAAACGACTACAAGAAATATTACCAAATATTATTAACCGAGATCAGAATGGCTTTATAATGGGAAGACAAGGCTTCCATAATGTAAGAAGACTATTTAATATTATTTATTCCAATAAAGAAGCACCAGATACAGCTCTCTTATCATTGGACGCCGAAAAGGCCTTTGATAGGGTCGAATGGCCCCATCTTTTTGAAGTCCTACAAAGGTTTAGACTTGGAAATAATTTCATAAAATGGGTCCAGATAATATACAATAATGCTACAGAAGAAATCCTAACAAACAGCAATATCTCAAAATCAATAAAAATCAATAGAGGATGTCGACAAGGCTGTCCACTTTCACCCTTATTGTTTACTATGGCAATTCAAATCAAATCAAACTTTATTGTCATATTGCTGTACATACAACTGTAGTTCAGGCAAGATGAAATTGCGTTTCTCTCGGCATCCATATAAATAGAAGCAGCATGATTTAATACACACTCACACATAGCTTCACCCCCCCCCACCCCCACCCCCCCCATCCATTCACACATCCCTGAGACATACTTGGGGGGGAAAAAACTAACTAACTATAATATACAAATAATATACAAAATGTCCGTAGGTGCAGTAGTGTGTATGAGAGATTCCGGGTCAACTGTTCAGCATCCTGACAGCTTGTGGAAGGAAGCTGTTGATCAGTCTGGTGGTTCTGCCTCTGATGCTCCGGAATCGTTTACCAAATGGAAGAAGTTCAAAGTGTTTATGCAGAGGGTGAGAACGGTCCTTGACAATGTTCAGTGCCCTGCTCCTACAACGGTTCTGAAAAAGTTCTTGGACAGAGGGGAGAGAGACTCCAATTACCCTCTCAGCCCCCTTGTCTATCTTCTGCAGGGCTTTTTTGTCTGACATACTGCAGCTGGAGTACCATGTAGCAATGCAGTACGTCAGAACACTCTCCACCACACCTCTGTAGAAGGTCCTGAGGATGCAGATGGGGAGAGAGGCCTGTTTGAGTTTCCTCAAGAAGTGCAGTCTCTGCTGAGCCCGCTTCCTGATCCCCAAGGAATTCTTGCTCCAGGTCATTTTAGCAAAACGACTACAAGAAATATTACCAAATATTATTAACCGAGATCAGAATGGCTTTATAATGGGAAGACAAGGCTTCCATAATGTAAGAAGACTATTTAATATTATTTATTCCAATAAAGAAGCACCAGATACAGCTCTCTTATCATTGGACGCCGAAAAGGCCTTTGATAGGGTCGAATGGCCCCATCTTTTTGAAGTCCTACAAAGGTTTAGACTTGGAAATAATTTCATAAAATGGGTCCAGATAATATACAATAATGCTACAGAAGAAATCCTAACAAACAGCAATATCTCAAAATCAATAAAAATCAATAGAGGATGTCGACAAGGCTGTCCACTTTCACCCTTATTGTTTACTATGGCAATTCAAATCAAATCAAACTTTATTGTCATATTGCTGTACATACAACTGTAGTTCAGGCAAGATGAAATTGCGTTTCTCTCGGCATCCATATAAATAGAAGCAGCATGATTTAATACACACTCACACATAGCTTCACCCCCCCCCACCCCCACCCCCCCATCCATTCACACATCCCTGAGACATACTTGGGGGGGAAAAAACTAACTAACTATAATATACAAATAATATACAAAATGTCCGTAGGTGCAGTAGTGTGTATGAGAGATTCCGGGTCAACTGTTCAGCATCCTGACAGCTTGTGGAAGGAAGCTGTTGATCAGTCTGGTGGTTCTGCCTCTGATGCTCCGGAATCGTTTACCAAATGGAAGAAGTTCAAAGTGTTTATGCAGAGGGTGAGAACGGTCCTTGACAATGTTCAGTGCCCTGCTCCTACAACGGTTCTGAAAAAGTTCTTGGACAGAGGGGAGAGAGACTCCAATTACCCTCTCAGCCCCCTTGTCTATCTTCTGCAGGGCTTTTTTGTCTGACATACTGCAGCTGGAGTACCATGTAGCAATGCAGTACGTCAGAACACTCTCCACCACACCTCTGTAGAAGGTCCTGAGGATGCAGATGGGGAGAGAGGCCTGTTTGAGTTTCCTCAAGAAGTGCAGTCTCTGCTGAGCCCGCTTCCTGATCCCCAAGGAATTCTTGCTCCAGGTCATTTTAGCAAAACGACTACAAGAAATATTACCAAATATTATTAACCGAGATCAGAATGGCTTTATAATGGGAAGACAAGGCTTCCATAATGTAAGAAGACTATTTAATATTATTTATTCCAATAAAGAAGCACCAGATACAGCTCTCTTATCATTGGACGCCGAAAAGGCCTTTGATAGGGTCGAATGGCCCCATCTTTTTGAAGTCCTACAAAGGTTTAGACTTGGAAATAATTTCATAAAATGGGTCCAGATAATATACAATAATGCTACAGAAGAAATCCTAACAAACAGCAATATCTCAAAATCAATAAAAATCAATAGAGGATGTCGACAAGGCTGTCCACTTTCACCCTTATTGTTTACTATGGCAATTCAAATCAAATCAAACTTTATTGTCATATTGCTGTACATACAACTGTAGTTCAGGCAAGATGAAATTGCGTTTCTCTCGGCATCCATATAAATAGAAGCAGCATGATTTAATACACACTCACACATAGCTTCACCCCCCCCCACCCCCACCCCCCCATCCATTCACACATCCCTGAGACATACTTGGGGGGGAAAAAACTAACTAACTATAATATACAAATAATATACAAAATGTCCGTAGGTGCAGTAGTGTGTATGAGAGATTCCGGGTCAACTGTTCAGCATCCTGACAGCTTGTGGAAGGAAGCTGTTGATCAGTCTGGTGGTTCTGCCTCTGATGCTCCGGAATCGTTTACCAAATGGAAGAAGTTCAAAGTGTTTATGCAGAGGGTGAGAACGGTCCTTGACAATGTTCAGTGCCCTGCTCCTACAACGGTTCTGAAAAAGTTCTTGGACAGAGGGGAGAGAGACTCCAATTACCCTCTCAGCCCCCTTGTCTATCTTCTGCAGGGCTTTTTTGTCTGACATACTGCAGCTGGAGTACCATGTAGCAATGCAGTACGTCAGAACACTCTCCACCACACCTCTGTAGAAGGTCCTGAGGATGCAGATGGGGAGAGAGGCCTGTTTGAGTTTCCTCAAGAAGTGCAGTCTCTGCTGAGCCCGCTTCCTGATCCCCAAGGAATTCTTGCTCCAGGTCAGGTCCTGCGAGATCTGCACTCCGAGGAACTTGATGTTCTCCACTCTCTCCACTAAACGGCCGCCGATGCTGAGGGGGACGTGCTCAGGCTGTGACCGCCGAAGTCGATAATCATCTCCTTCGTTTTGTCCACAATGAGCACCAGATTGTTCTCCCTGCACCAGCCCTCCAGGTCTCTCACTTCTTCCCTGTACATTGACTCCTCAACCCTAAAAACTAAAACTAAATGGGTTTTTGGATGGACTATCTATACCGTGTATTCCAAATGAAAACAGGGAGATACTAGAGTCTAAAATTAGTCAAGAAGAAGTTGGGCAAGCCATTGATAATATGAAATCAGGAAAAAGTGCAGGACCAGATGGTCTTCCAGTTGACCTTTATAAAAAATTTAAGAATAAATTAATAAAACCTTTTTTGGAAATGGTTTTAGAAGCATTTCAAAATAGTAATTTACCACCATACATGAATAATGCCTTAATTATACTGTTGCCACAACCAGGTAAACCCTCTAATAAATGTGAAAATATGAGACCAATAAGTCTATTAAATGCTGACTTTAAGATAATCTGTAAAATTTTAGCAAGACGAATACAAGAAATATTGCCAAATATTATTAACCGAGATCAGAATAGCTTTATAAAGGGAAGACAAGGCTTCCATAATGTAAGAAGACTATTTAATATTATTTATTCTAATAAAGAAGCACCGGATACAGCTCTCCTATCATTGGACGCCGAAAAGGCCTTTGATAGGGTCGAATGGCCCTTTCTTTTTGAAGTCTTACAAAGGTTTGGACTTGGAAATAATTTCATAAAATGGGTTCAGATAATATATAATAATGCTACAGCAGAAATCCTAACAAACAGCAGTATCTCAAAATCAATAAAGATCAATAGAGGATGTCGACAAGGCTGTCCACTTTCACTTTTATTGTTTACTATGGCAATTGAACCTTTAGCGATGGCAGTACATTTACATCCACAAATATATGGAATTAAGGTTGGAACAACAGAACATAAAATCTCCCTGTATGCTGATGACATAATTTTGTTTATGTCGAATCTTAAAAAAATCAATTCCGACCTTGTTGAATTTAATAAAGAATTTTGGGGAAATATCAGAATATAAAATAAATAAAACTAAATCTTCAATATTAATGCTAAATGAGACCCAGAGAAATCACCCAGCTCCTGAGGTAAATCAATTCAATGTTGTAAATCAGTTTAAATATTTAAGAATTCAGGTTGTGCCTAGGCTGGAATTAGTCGCCAGTGCCAACTATGAAGCCTTAATGACAGACATTAATGAGTTAATTCAGAGATGGATGTCACTACCAATGTCGATGATACGGAGAATCAATATACTTAAAAGTAATATCTTACCTAAAATACTTTATTTATTTCAATACATTCCTTTACCACCACCTTCAGATCTATTCTCAAGAATTAAAAAAAAGTTAGTGGAATTTATATGGAACAACAGGAAGGGTAGATTACGTCTGTCCTTACTATATTTACCATTTGATCGTGGAGGTCTGAAATGTCCAAACTTTATGTTGTATTACTGGTCAGCACAACTGAGGTCTATGACATATTATTTTTCATCAAATGATCTCCCTCACTGGACTGAAATGGAATCATACAATTTACCTTTACCTCTTCCCATATTCATATACTCAGACTCGGCAAAAAAATTACAGAAACAAGTTAAAAATCCATTTGTAAAGCATATGATCAAAATATGGTGTGAAACTAAAAAATACTTAAAAGAACCACATTTACTGTCACAATTTAGCCCAATATGGGGTAATCAATATTTTAAACCAGGGAGAGCGGATGCTGTATTTAAAGTATGGAATTTAAAAGGGATTCAAAAGATTCAAGATTTATATCTGTCATGTTCGGATAACATAATGTCTTTTGAAGAGCTGAGGATCAAATTTAATCTTAATAGAACACATTTGCGGCGGATGATAAAATAAGGCAGCGATGCTGAGGTTTTAAGCAGGTTTTATTAATCATACCGCTGTCACGAGCTCCTCTTCCGGCGCCGTGCGTGCGCGCCGGGAGCGAGCCCACGGCTCTCAGAGAAGAGGGACACAATGTCTGTGTCCAGCAGCAGCAGATGCAGAAGTGAGATTGAGAGGTTGAAGATGAGATTCAGACAGCTTATATACTCAGCTACAACAATACATCAAAGCATTCACATGGGTCGATATGAGCATTTGCATAAGAGAGACACAGACAGGATGCATGAACACAATGCATGGATGGCACATTAACCTCACAGCAGTGAAATGCATAAATGGCAGATTAGATCACAGCATGCAGCGGAAAAAACCCAGGAGTAGCGAGCTGTCTGTCCCTGTGTGTTGTGGGGGTTTTCCCAAACCGCCACAGCTCCCCCCCAGAGGGCTCGGCAGGTGGCCGAGACCTTGATAGTGCAGCTTGGGCAGCGAGCAGGGAAAAGCTCTGTGCAGGAGGGGGTGGAGGGGGGTGGGGGTAGTAAAAGCCGTCCGGAGACGATGAAAACGTCCGGGCCGCGCAAAAATTGCTTGTGGGTCCGCGA
This sequence comes from Pholidichthys leucotaenia, assembly GCA_020510985.1. NCBI lineage: Eukaryota > Metazoa > Chordata > Actinopteri > Cichliformes > Pholidichthyidae > Pholidichthys > Pholidichthys leucotaenia. The sequence goes on from CM035842.1 coordinate 167,475,582, forward strand.
TGTCGAAGGGCTGTCCCGTTGAACGTGCAGAGGTCCACAAGAAGAAAAATTAGTCACTGGCTCCTCCCGCGATTAAGTCCTGCAAGGATTAATAGCGGCCATGAAGAAAAGACGAGGCTGCGTGGCGGCAGTGATGAGGGCAGAGGGTCTGGCGTGTTGGCTTTAGGTGCGGGCACAACCTTAAAGCTCTCGGGAACCGCAAACCGCTGAATTTCCCTTGTGTGCCGTGGCTAAGACCATAAAATCCAGTGAGCAAGCTGCGTGCCTCAGGTGAACGAGCAAGCCTGAAGGGCCAGTGTGCAGCAGAAGGAAGGCGGTCAGAAAAGCCGTATTTGTCCCGTGCGTGGTGCGCCGTCCTCGTAACTCCCCGGTGCGTGTGCGGGGGCTCCGTGCGTGTGTGGGCCAGCTGGAGAGGAGAACCAGGGTCAGGGAGCTTAATCATCCCTGTTCAGTGTGTTGGAGTGGTGAAGGGAAGTAGACGCTCTGTCACTCGCTCGGTCATGGTGCGTTCAGGTCCACGTGTGCTCCGTCGGCCATGGGGATCGCCATCGTGGAGAGGGGACGAGGTGCATGCGCACTCGTGTGGAGGAACTGTGAGCGCGGCCGGTCCAGCGTGGATGTGCCAATCTAGGCGTGCAGATCTCACCATGAAACGTTGCACAGCTTTCCCGGTCGTGGGTGTTCTCCGGGGAGTTTCGCCTGGAAACTCCGCGTTGAGGTCTCCCTGAAGCAGAAGGGAGGGCAGATCAGTCAGGCTGCCGCGTTCGCTTGTCGTCGGAGAATCACCGCCGGGTGTTGCGTTCGCTGGCAGCGTGTTCGTTTCAGCGTCGGGTCACCAGTGCGGCGGATGATAAAATAAGGCAGCGATGCTGAGGTTTTAAGCAGGTTTTATTAATCATACCGCTGTCACGAGCTCCTCTCCCGGCGCCGTGCGTGCGCGCCGGGAGCGAGCCCACGGCTCTCAGAGAAGAGGGACACAATGTCTGTGTCCAGCAGCAGCAGATGCAGAAGTGAGATTGAGAGGTTGAACATGAGATTCAGACAGCTTATATACTCAGCTACAACAATACATCAAAGCATTCACATGGGACGATATGAGCATTTGCATATGAGAGGCACAGACAGGATGCATGAACACAATGCATGGATGGCACATTAACCTCACAGCAGTGAAATGCATAAATGGCAGATTAGATCACAGCATGCAGCGGAAAAAACCCAGGAGTAGCGAGCTGTCTGTCCCTGTGTGTTGTGGGGGTTTTCCCAAACCGCCACACACATTTTTTTTAAATATCTTCAGCTTTGGAACTTTATTCGATCAAATCAAAACAGTGCTCTCACTCGACCTATTTATTCATCCTTGGAAAAAAATTTTGACGAAAGATAGTAAGAGAAAGGGTATTATTTCAGAGTTTTATAATTCATTGACACTATCTTCAAGTGAAAACTCACAGAAAAGATTGAATTATTGGAAAGAAGACCTGCAAATTGAAATTTCAGAGGAACAATGGGAATTGGCTTGTACAGAAGCTCAAACCAAATCAATAAATGTACGTCTTAAATTGATACATTTTAAATGGTTAATGCAGATGTATGTTACACCGGTGGAATTAAATAGATATAACAAAAACATACCAGATACGTGCACAAAATGTATGGAAAGTAAAGGAACCTTCTTTCATTGTGTATGGGAATATAGGAAAATTAGAATGTTTTGGGAAGAGGTGAGGGTAACAATCGAAAAAATAATTTCAAAACAAATCATATTGAATCCTAAATTGTTTTTGTTGGGTCTGTATCTAGAAAAGCATAATTTTAATAAAAGTGAAAGAGCATTCATAGACCTCAGTTTGCTTAACGCCAAAAAATGTATTGCACTATTGTGGAAAAAGACTCATAGACCAGTTGTGACTCAGTGGTTAAAACAGATGTTAACAAACCTTCCACTAGAAAGAATAACATATATACTGAATCAAAGGAAATTGTGTTTGAGAATACATGGAGACCTTTCATTGATTATGTAAAGAATTTAAACATAACTTTTGAAGAAGAAGATGAATGATGTGTGTGGACCTTGTAAATTCCAAACTGGTGAATGTATAATATGTATACTTATGTAATGGATTGCCTAGACTAAACAGAGGAGCAATGTTGAAGACCTGTTCTTGTTAGTGGTTGCTTGTGTTTTTTTAGTATTTTTTTTTATTACTTTAGTGTTAGTGTCTGATTGTTTGTGTTATGTTTGTAAAAAAAAAGGTTCAATAAAAATATTGTGGAAAAAAAAATATTTAGGAATTCAAATTTTGCCTAAGCTAGAATCAGTCGCCAATGCCAACTATGAAGCCTTAATGACAGATATTAATGAGTTACTTCAGAGATGGATGCCACTACCAATGTCGATGATCGGGAGAATTAATGTACTTAAAAGTAATATCTTACCAAAAATACTTTATTTATTTCAAAACATTCCTTTACCACCACCTTCAGATCTATTTTCAAGAATTAAAAAAAAGTTAGTGGAATTTATATGGAACAATAGGAGGGCTAGATTACGTCTGTCCTTACTATATTTACCATTTGATCGTGGAGGTCTGAAATGTCCAAACTTTATGTTGTATTACTGGTCAGCACAACTGAGGTCTATGACATATTATTTTTCATCAAATGATCTTCCTCACTGGGACTGAAATGGAATCAATACAATTTACCTTTACCTCTTCCCTTATTCATATACTCAAGACTCAGCTAAAAAACTACAGAAACAAGTTAAAAATCCAATTGTAAAGCACATGATCAAAATATGGTGTGAAACCAAAAGAATAATTTAAAAGAACCACACTCACTGTCACAATTTAGCCCAATATGGGGTAATCAATATTTTAAACCAGGGAGAGCGGATGCTGTATTTAAAATATGGAATATAAAAGTGATTCAAAAGATTCAAGACTTATATTTGTCACGCTCAGATAACTAAATGTCTTTTGAAGAACTGAGGATTAAATTCAATCTTAATACACACAACTTTTTTAAATATCTTCAGCTTAGAAATTTTATTCGATTAAATCAAAATAAATGCGCTCACCCCGAGACCTACTTATTCATTTTTGGAAAAATTTTTGATGAAAGCTAGTAAGAGAAAGGGGTATTATTTCAGAGTTTTATAACTCATTGACAATATTCTCAAGTGAAACTTCACACAAAAGACTGTATTATTGGAAAGAAGACCGCAAATTGAAATTTTCAGAGGAACAATGGGAAATGGCTTGTGCAGGAGCTCAAACCAATCAATAATGTACGTCTTAAACCGATACACTTAAATGGTTAATGTGGATGTATGTTTACACAGTGGAGTTAAATAGATATAACAAAAACATAGCCAGATACATGCACAAAATGTATGGAAATCCATGGTTTATTGTTGCAGCATTGCACCAAGACAAATTCCTAGTTTGTGTACTACATGAACATGGCAATAAATCTCATCTGATCTGATCTTAAAGTAAAGGAACTCTATTTATTTTCACTGTTATGGGAATGTAGAAAAATCAGAATGTTTTGGGAAGAGGCGAGGGTAACAGATTGAAAAAATAATTCAAAACAAATCATATGAACCCTAAACTGTTTTTGTTGGGTCTGTATCCAGAAAAACATAACTTTAATAAGAGTGAAAAAGCATTCATAACCTCAGTTTGCTTATGCCAAAAATGTATTGCACTATACTGTGGAAAAAGATTCATAGACCAGATGTGACTCAGTGGTAAGACAAATGTTAGCAAACCTTCCACTAGAAAGAATAACATATATACTGAAATCAAAGGAAAATGTGTTTGAGAATATATGGAGACCTTTCATGATTATGTAAAGAATTTAAACATTAACGTCTGAAGAAGAAGGTGAATGATATGTGTGGACCTTGCAAATTCCAAGCTGTTTAATGTATATATGTTTTCTTATGTAATAGATTACCTAGACTAAAACAGAGGAGCATTGTTGTTGACTTGTTGTTTGTTAATGGTTGTTGTTGTTTTTATTACACTTTTTTTTGTCATTGTTCTTTTTATTTTTAAATTTACTTTTGTGTTTAGTGGTCTGATTGTTGTGTTTATTTTGTATAAAAAAAAGGTTTCAATAAAAAATGTTGTGGAAAAAAAATATATAAAAATAATAGATTGATAATTACTAATTTAATAATTTTTTAAAAAATCACAAATTTTCAAGGCAGGAAAGTTGCAAACTTGCTAAACTTTGGGGGGGAGGTTGTCAATTTTACAAGGGTTGAGAGACAAATTTATGTGACTTGAAAAAAAAAAAGGTGGAAATAAATAAGGCATGAAAAGTTATACAGTTCAAGATGGGGAAAAAGACAAAAACTTATGAGAGAGTCACAAATGTATAAAAATGGGAAGAAAGTCTCAAATTTTCAAAAATAGGGCAAAAATTTGTAAATTTATGAGACTTGGGGCTTAAGTTGCACATCTGTGAAACTGGGCAAAAAACTCACAAACTTAAGGGGGTGGGGAGGGTCCAAACTTATTAGGGAGCCGGACAAAATATACTGGAGGGGGCATTTCGGGCCCCCCGCCCTTGTTATTGACACTTGTGAGCAAGTGAGTTAGACGACTTAGGAGAAACTGGGTAGCATTCTGCTTAAACGGCTGTCCCCGTGATCTGGACCCTCAGACAAGTGTGGGTGGATGGATGGATGGAAGGATGGATGGATGGAGCGAGTCAGATGAACAAGTAATTTAACAGAGTCAAGTCACATTTAATGTACATTTAAAACATTTAATTAACAGAGCTAAATTAAACTTGCTGCCCAGGCTACAATTTCCAGTTACACATTGCCACTGCATTCCATGGTGAAGACCACGTTCTGGGAGCGGAGAATTGAAATGCAACAAGTTATCTCTCTTGTGAAATCTAGCGTACCTGCTCATACACAGCTATGTGCAATACTCTCTATGTTTAACAGAGGAGCCATAGACTCCACTCAGGCAGAAAAGCCTTTACTCTGAGTCATTAGACAAGTCAACAGCAGACAGGAAATCAGGAACTCATCAGACACAGGACAACATTGCAGAGATTAGACATCATTAACCCCCTGCTCCATGTGGATGACCCATTTGCTCACTGTCGATCACCTTCCTCTAGTAAGTACACAATCTATGAAACCTACACAAGAGCAACCTGTTGAACCCTCCCAGCATATTCAAATTCACTTTTTCCCCCCGTCGGTCCCTCTCATTCACATTTGAAGTTTCGTCTTTCCTCGTCTTTTTCCAGTAACAGTATGGATCAAACCACCACGCCTGCTTCGTGCCCACTTTCCCACAGTGATGGGCACGTACCCAATCAACAGACGGGGCTTATTGTAACACCTATGACTAAGGCCTACTCAAACCGCAGACAGGAGGAAACAAACCACCAACCAGCGTGAGATGACTCTACAAATTAACAAGGAAAATTCCTGGGTACCTAACTCTCTTGTACTCTGATCTCCCTGGTTATCATTAAGCCAAGAGACTTTCTCACCGGCAACACTGAAACAGTCATTTAACCAGGAGCACAGAAAAAAGGTAAGAAACCTTTTCCAAATCCTCCCATTTAATATCATATATAAAAAAAAAAAAAAACTTTTAAACAGTTGGTATGGTTATGTCACGAGGGGGAAAGACAATTGTAACTTAGTTTGTTCTCTGTCTCAAGGCGGTCAATGAGGTGTTCTCTGTGTGCCGACAAGCCTCATCATGTTAAAGAACGTTTGTCAGGCTGTACAGGCAGAAGCAGAGTAGCTTCCTGCAGACGCTGGCACACATGTGGGATTCAAATAGGTCGACAGGTAAGAACTAAATCAACATTTTTATCTATTATATGGTGATTTTCTTTGAGTAACTGTGTAAGAAGTTTTTTTTATCAGAAAGGGTTTTACTCCATATTCACGATGTCTACATACCTACAGCATTTTTTAAAAGACAATTCAAAATGTGTTTCTTGCCAGTGTGCTTTAACGGACTTCTTTAGTACTACCCTGGCCTTGAACAGTTTCCTGAACATGATACTCGTGGCTGAAATCCGAGGACTCCTCCTTGGCCAAACTGACATGTTTGGAAAGGAATGCTGTTATGTCCACACTCTCCCATCTCCTGCTGCTACTAAAGTGCCGATAAAACCTTTACGGGCCAACAAAACCTGTTTGCTGAAGTGGTTTACAAATTTACAGATTGAGTGTTTCAAGTCACGAACACAGACCAATGTGGGCAAAGCTGTCGGTAGACTGTAAAAATCACACAACCCAAGCAGACTATCTAGTCAGAATGCCTGTGCTGATTAACTGAGTTCTGTTTGAGTCTGTAAAATGATCGCAAGTCATGAAATCCAAAAGGGTGTCTCTTATTTATCATAAAATGTTGCTGTTATGATAACATTTTGTTGGTGGAAATTGAACTTAAAACTCATACAATTACATATATTTCTTAAAAAAAATTATTGTGGGATATGTCTTAAGTGTAATGATGTTTTTAGAATAAAAATATTCAGTTTTACATTATCAACTTCCACATCCACAAGCAAAAATTTTTTAAAAAAACTGCCACAACACAAACAATCCAGCTGAAGTGTTTTGTTTTCTCAGAAAAACAAACATGTGTTCTAAATTCTAAACCTATTTGCATAATTTCTGACAGAAGTTGGGGTGAGAGGGAAAAAAAATACATTCCCCCAAAACAAAACGAGAACAGATAAATGGATTCCCACACAGGATAATTAGCATTTTGGGGTTTGCATATTGTTGATTTTGTTACTGGAAGTCTTAAGTACCCTAACTGCCTTTGTTTATTGACATGCAGCAGACCACACCTGCATTTATCGGAACACTCAAGGATTTCCAAGAGTAAATATTCATAAATGAAGGCTTCAAAGTATTGCTGGAACCTTCCTCTGAGTCCTAATAATGGCAAATTTAAATCAAAATTAAGCAGAGCAGGTGCAAACGCAAAACAATAGTTGCTGGTTCTCAAGTCATCAGACACAGTCCAATACTTACATCTGGTGTTGGATCACATCACAAATACAAGCATGGACTTGCCCCATATTCAACCATGATGAGGGGGAACCTGAATAATGTCCTGTTGTGTTTTAGCAAGGACTTTAACAGGAAGCTTGGTTTCAAACTGCTATTTGCTAAATTATAACCCCTGTCTTCTGTTTTGTTGCAGCTGGCATTATACCTTTAAGCCGCACTACTTCCTAGGGATTTAATGACTGAATACTGGGGATCCTGAGGAGTAAACAAAAGCATTCAAGGATACTTCAAACAAAGCCTACCAGAATGCCACTGAGAACATCATTGTACAGAAAATCATCTTCCAACCGATGGCCTAGCAGGAACTCTAAGCGGAGGGAGGTACTGTCTGTCAACATGATCAGTCTACCGCTGGCTGATTTCCGCCACATCTCTCATATTGGACAGAATGCAGACAGCTTTGGAGATCTGTCCTTTCTAAAGATGGGCCACAACCTGCTTATGCAAAGTTCCCAGAGCGAGCAGAACCTTTTCCTGGCCTGCTCGCCACCTCCAAAGCCTCCTCGTTTGAATCTGGATGAGAGTGATGGCACAGAAAGCCCTGACTGGTCTGTGGACCAGAAGAGGAAAAAATGCAGTTCTATGCCACTGCTGGATAGCATGGAAGGAGACGATGAGGTGGAAAAGCAGAATAATTCTACTTCCAGTCAGACGAACATCCCCAGACAGGAGAGCACGAGTTCAGATGGGAATAGAGACTTTACAGAGACCTGTGACAAAACTACGGGACAACAGAAAGATGAAGACAGCAGCTTTTCATTCAGCCTTGACCTGGGCCCTTCAATCCTTGATGATGTCCTCCAGGTGATGGACAAACTACACAATTAAACAAGACATCAGAAAGAAGAATTACAAAAGGTCTGAACTTGGAGAAAGGATGACACTCTTGATGACTTTATGGAGAAACCAGTTTTAAATAATAAACCTACAATATCTTCATCTTTGATTCTATGCAGCTAAGAAGTGATAAATGAACACAGCTAAATATTTCACTCTTCTAAAGAGAAGCAGACATTTTTCTTACAGAGCATTGTGGTCTAAAGAATTAAACTAGTAAACAAAAGATTGTTTATTCAGTCTTTTCACCCGAAGTTAATGTTCACCTTATACTTATCCCTCCCTTAAGACAGATAAAATGTTTAAGTCAGTGATTGAACTCATGTCAAATTCTTTCTTTACATTTCTCCTTTGCGACTGCAATCCCTTAAACCACACGTCACAGCACTGGAGGCGGCTGTTAAGACTTAAGAGTGTTGTTTTTGAGAAAAAGAAAAGCTACGGCTGGAATCCAAGGTCCTTGAGCTGTGATGTCTAGGCTCTTGGCGTACTTGCCAACCCATTGTATGCAGAGGGCAATTTTTACTCCGCACGCATCCCAGAGGCCCCACTCGAAGGTAGACCAAGGTACCCCCCATCTCTGATTCCCAACAATGCAGTGAAAACAAACACTTAGGCTCTGCTTCCAATAAAAGCCAGCCAGTGGTGGCAGTTTGGACCGCAGACCAAGCCAGGCCACAAGTCCAAGACCTCAGATGAAGAAAAAAAAATTGCCAGAGCAAGCTGGTTTTTTTAAGCTGCAAATCAAGAGTTGGATGCTCTTGTGAGTGGAGCACGAGAAGGAAAGTGGTAAAGAGTAATATGATATTTCCACATATGCAGGGGGTGTTGGGGGAAGAGGACCAGAAACATCTTGATGAGGGTTTAAACACTACCGTCTAACCAAATAAGCCCTTGACATGTGAAGCATACCTCATATACACTGGCACGCAGGTAAAGAAAGGTAAGCACACACATGTAGGTGGTCAAATGGAGATTTATGAAAATGATTAAGGTTTGTTTTCTTCAGTTCTAAAGAGAAAGAAAAGCTTGTGGTTTGGTTGGGGTCTACAAGGACAGACTGCGGGACAAATTCAGAACAAGTGAAATTCCTCAGTGCCCCACGGGTCATGCTGCAAAATCTACAAACCACAAGTAGACTGCTCCAAGCAATAAATTTAGAACTGCAAGTATGTCAAAACAGAAACAGTAATGTCTGTGGGTACATCTGCATTCTGTATCTTTTTGTGGCACGTCACATTTTATAGTTTATTTTGGTGCCTAAATAAGCTATACTATATAAGTTATGATGATATAAAGTCAAGGCATTTCTTGCAATAAAAAAGTTTTGGGGTTTTTTGTATCCTGTAAATAAAATATTCTAATTTTAATAGTGGTGATTTTTATCATTGTGTGTCTGTATTTCACAAGAGCTTGTAAAAGGTTGTTTACAAAGTTTGTTAACATGTGACTGTCATTTACTGAGTTTTAATAAGGCTGTACCCACATATTTCATTATTTGGACATTGGTTTACTACACTGGTATTCAAATATCCCCCCACCAAAATTAACATAAAACAAGAGCACTCTGAGGTGAGTGCAGTGTCCAACGCCTCCGTTTTCTTTGAAGATTCCAATACTTACTGACGGAGAGCAGTTTTCAACTTTTCAATATAATTACTAAGGCAGAACCAAATTATGATAAGCCCATCGTCCACGAATATACAACAATGTATACAACCCATAGTTGTAGGTCAGGATCCCAAGGTGAACCTGTGTAGCAAGTTTGGTGACCCTAGCCTTCTTTGTGTTAAGATAGAGTTATAAGCCATTTTGATGTTGACTTTTGACCTTGCGATCCCAAAACCAGTCACACTGCAGGACACAGGGTGAACCAGTGTACCAAGTTTGGTGATCCTAAGTTTACTTGTACAGTAATAAGGCATAGGGAATGTTAACCTTGACCTTTGACCTTTTGACCCCAAACCCATAGTCAGAGGTCAGGATCCCAAAGTGAACCTGTGTACCAGGTTTGGTGGCCCTAGCTTTACTCGTTTTATAGTAATAGTAAATGTAGCATTTACCATAGTGCAACTGCAACGTTAACTTTGAACCTTTGACCCCTTGACCCCAAACCCATAGCTAGGTGAGGGTGTAAGTCGTCCAAGATGTGTATTAAATACAACTACTGTATCGATTTGAAAAGCCTACATCATTTCTTTCAGTAGTTAGTGCGTTTACAAGATTTAGGGAAAAATCTGACCTGACCTTTGACCTCAAGGTCATCAGATGAGAGTGAAATTGCAATACGCGCATTATCAGAGTATATCAAACCATGGTACCAAGTTTCAAAACAATCAGACCAAAACTGTAGGAGGAGTTGATTTCACAAGACAGTTACTGTCTATGAAGTGAGGTGAAACAGGAGATCACAGGTCAGGTGCTACAATTCATGCAAAAATCACCCGATCAGAACCAAATTACAATATGTGCATCCTCTGTGTATATCAAACCATGGTACTAAGTTTCAAAACAATTGAACCAAAACTGTAGGAGGAGTTGATTTCACAATGGTGGGACGAACGGATGGACCCATAACATAACCCCCCTTCAGTCTTTGCCCAAAGGCCTCTTTGACCTCTTTGGGCTTCGACTGGCAGAGGATCAAAACCCTGCAAATTTAGGAGAAAAAGCTCACAAATTCACAAGAAAAAAGCATCAACTTGACGAGAAAGCAAAAAAAAAAAAAATAAAATAAAAAAAAATTATCATGTGCAAGAACAATTACATAAAGTTTACAACAAAAGCTGCAAATTTATAGGAAAACAAGAGCACTGCACATGGTATATTATACACCTGTCCATAGGCATTATCGACAGCGCAAAGCGAGCACACCAACAACAAAAAAGCGATTAAAAATTCAAGATTCAATATACTTTATATCTGTAATAAAACTAATAACCATGTACAGTAATTGCAAGGAGTTTAAGCAAAGCAAACAATCTACAATTGAAAGAGGAACACATTTCGAGAATATCAAAAAAATCATTGAACCCCTACAATATGCACCTCTTCAATACATGTACAAATACTGTGGGGAATGTAAACATCCTGCTTGGAAACTGCAGGAGTTAGCCAAACAAACCATGGACCCTCTATTGACATTGCATTCAAAAAATGACAAAGTTCTAAAACCTATAATTTTCACAAAAACCCAAATCCTTGTAATAGCCACATCTTCAATACATGTACAAATACTATGTGATATTTAAAAAAAAATTCCTAGCTTGAAAACTGTAGGAGGAGTTAGCCAGACAACTCGGACAGACGGACATCATCATATCATAATACGTCCCATCTTTAGAGACGGGCGTATAAAAAACCAAGCAAGAAAAAGAAAAAAGCTGATAATTACATAATACAATTTATTGAGAGAGAAAAAAACAGCACAAAACATTCAGATATTTGTTCTGGATATTTGGAGCCATAAAGCTGGTATTCAGGACAGCCCAAATTTTTTAATAACCAAAGAACTACTGTTTTAATAAGCCTCATGAGTCACTTTTGCCCACCAGTTTGGAGAGAAACCTGCAGCACAACACAATTAAATACTTTAAGGTGCAGGAGACTCAATGGTCGAAATGAGGCAGGTGTGCCAGGCAGGAGTTCAAGCAGACTCACTAATGCTTAACTACAGTAAAGTGGAAATGAAGCCATGATGGGGGTTGTTAAGTTTGTACAGGGGGACACCTGAAGGACAGAGGCTACACATCCAAAACAACCAAGGTGTGTCAGCAGTTCACAAGATAAGCAAAAGAAGCTATTCACACTAAGACTTCACACTACATTGTGCTCACTTTTCCACTGCAATGCTCCTCAATGGACAAATCCTTATTTCACAAATAAAAGGAAGAATTGTTTAGACAATTACAGAGGAAATTAAAAATCCAGCTATTAAAGACAAAATGGAAACTTTGCTCCTTCCCCACCTCTCTGGTTCTGGGGAAGGACCTTGAAATGCACGACGTTGAGAGATACCGGCTACATATAGTTGGGCTCTCCTCAATGCACAGCCCTGGTTCTGGAACTAGTCTCCTGGAGAAGGGCTAGAGCTTGGCTGACTCTGGAGTTGCCCCGGGTGAGAGGTGGCGAGCAGGGGTGGGTATTTCTTGTATCCCCCTGTCTTGCTGCCTCTACATTGTAATTTTCCTGGGTGGACAAAAGGGTAGTTTCCCTGCGCCTTTGGGTTGGAAACGGGTCCTGACCATCATTTGTGCCTACGCACCAAATGATGGTTCAGAGTACCCACCCTTTTTGGAGTCTCTGAATGGAGTGCTGGAAAGTGCTCCTCTTGGAGACTCCACTGTCCTACTGGGGGACTTCAGTGCGCACGTGGGCAACGACAGTGAAACCGGGAGGGGTGTGATTGGGAGGAACGGCCTGACCAATCTGAACCTGAGTGGTGTTCAGTTATTGGACTTTTGTGCAAACCACAGTTTGTCCATAATGAACACCATGTTCAAGCATAAGGGTGTCCATATATGCACCTTGGCACCAGGACACCCCAGGCTTTAAGAAAATGATCGATTTTGTTATCGTGCTATCAGAACTGCAATCATATGTCTTGGACACTCAGGTAAAGAGAGGTGCAGAGTTGTCAACTGATCACCATCTGTTGGTGAGTTGGATCCAATGGCAGAAGTGGATACCATTCAGACTCGGCAGACCTAAACATATAGTGAAGATGTGCTGGGAATGTCTGACTGAGGTCACTGTCTGAGAGGTTTTCAACTACCACCTCCAGAAAAACTTCTGACTACATCCTGAGGGAGACTGGAGACATGGAGTCTCAATGGGCCATGTTCTCCACCTCCATTGCTGAAGCAGCTGTCCAGAGCTGTGGTCGCAAGGTTGTTGGTGCATCTCGTGGTGGCAACCCCCAAACTAAGTGGTGGACACCAGTGGTGAGGGCAGTCATCACGCTGAAGAAGGAGTCCTCTCAAGCTTGGTTTGTTTGTGGGGTTCCCGAAGCAGCTGAGGTGTACCGACAGGCCAAGCGGAGTGCAGCTCGAATGGTTGCTAAAGCAAAAACTCAGGTGTGGGAGGAATTCAGTGAAGCCATGCAACAAGACTTTCAGTCAGCCTCGTAGAGATTCTGGCAAACTGTTCGGTGACTCAGGAAGAGTGTGTTCCAACTTGAGGGGGAAATCACACCTCTCACCCTCCCTGGGAAAGTCTATTCCAGAGTACTGGAGAGGAGAGTCCGGCCATTGCTCGAACCTCGAATCCAGGAGGAGCAATGTGGTTTTCGTCCTGACCGTGGGACATCGGGCCAACTCTTTACCCTCTCGAGAATCCTTCAACTTCAACTTTATTCATTTATGTCCCCAAAGGGCAATTTGTTTTACAGCAAAACAGTATAAACACATGAAACTCTCACACACACCTGAGCAGTGATCCAGAGGCCAACCCCACAGGGGAGACTGTTGCATTACAAAAGCAATAAATAACAGTAATTCCAGCTGAATGTACATGATTTAAAAAATGAGTAAAAATTAACTAAATAAATAAATTTACTAAAAAGAAGAACACCCCATGTTTAATTAACGATAAATTCTGCCAGGTAAGGGCTTGCTAACACCTTCCCAGACCTAAATTTAAACTAGAAATGGCTATGGGGATAAAAGAATGTTTATACCTGTTGTTCTTAACAGGGGGGGAACCTAAAGCTGGTATCAGAGGGCAAATACTGGAATTCCGTGAACAAGGGGTGGCTGGTATCTGAGAGGATACTTTTAGCCTTCTTCCCCACCTGTCCAGCAAACAGATTAGAGAGCATGCTCTGCTGTACCCCCAGCTCTCCGAGGGTTCGTAGGAGTTTGCCCAATTAGTCCACATGTGTTTTGTGGACTTGAAGAAAGCATTTGACTGTGTCCCTCGTGGTCTCTTGTGGGGGATGTTTCCAGAGTATGGGGTATCGGGCTTGTTGCTACAAGCTATCCGTTCCCACTATGACCGTTGCAAGAGTTTGGTTCATATTGTCAACACCCAGTCAAACTTGTTTCCATTGAGAGCTGGACTCCACCAGGGCTTCCCTTTGTTACTAATAATAATAATAATAATAATAATAATAATAATAATAATGCATCGATTTTATATAACGCTTTATCATATATACTCAAAGACACTTTACAAATAGGTACATTATTCATTCACTCCAGACAGACAATGGTAGTGGCAAGCTACTTCTGCAACCACAGCTGCCCTGGGGCAGGCTGACGGAAACATGGCAGCCAATCTGCGCCAACGGCCTTTCCGGCCACCACCGAACATTTTATACATTTATACACATTCATACCCAGTGTTATGGGCACTAGAGGCAATGCGGGTGAAGTGACTTGCCCAGGGACACAACGGCAGGATACCTGGGGAGAGCGGGATTCGAACCGCCAACCATCGGGTTATTAGACGACCTGCTCTACCTCCTGAGCCACTGCCGCCCAAATGATGCTGTTCATAATTTTTATGGACAAGATATTTACCCACAGCCAAGGAACGGAGGGTGTCATGTTTGGTGACCACAGGATGTCATCTCTGGGATGAGAATCAGCACCTCCAAGTTTGAGTCCATGGTCCTCAGCCGGAAAAGGGTGGATTGTCCTCTCCGGGTCAAGGACGAGCTCCTGCCCCAAGTGGAGGAGTTTAAGAATCTCAGGGTCTTACTCATGAGAGAGGGGAGAATGGAGTAGGAGATTGACAGACGGCTTGAAGCAGCATCTGCAGTGATGCGGACATTGTACCAGTCTGTTGTGGTGAAGAGGGAGCTAAGCTCTAAGATAAAGCTGTCGATTTACCGATCAATCTTCATTCCTACCCTCACCTATAGTCATGAGCTTTGGGTAATGACCGAAAGAACAAGATCACAGATACAAGTGGCTGAAATGAGCTTTCATCATAGGATTGCTGGACTCACCCTTATCCTGGATTTACACCGACCCCGGATGCATTCCATTATGGATGCGATCCGGTCTATGCAGCAAATAGTTCCCATTCTCATCAATTTTCTAATCCCCATCTGGTCCGGACCACTGCAGAATGAATCCGGCTCATCAGATTCGGTTTGCTAATGAAATACAATGGGTCCATTTTTGACAGATGCTGGATCCAATCCGCAAGGAAATGGTGCCGTATCTCGCTGTATTTAATAGCCATTTGTTCATTCAAAATGATTTAAAGATCATCTGTTATTTTCTAAGGTCTACTCCTCCACCACTGTGTCAGAGAAGATAAAAACTTAAAATTAATGGGCAACTTAGGTTTGCGTGCCCCAGTGATCCCAGGAGCTATGTTGTCTGGGGAAATTTGCCTCTGATAGGGTCACCCAAGACAAACTGGTCCTGGGTGAAGGGCCAGACTAAGAACGATGCAACAGACTCTCATGATAAATTCTAGATCAAGGATTCAGTGTACCCTGCCCGGTATGAGGTTACCGGGTCCCCACCCTGGAGCCAGGCCTGGGGGAGGGGCTCAATGGCTAGCGTCTGGTGGCTGGGTTTCCACCCATGGGACCCGGCCGGACTCAGCCCGAAGGAGTTACCTGGGTCCACCCTCCAGTGGGCTCACCACCTGCAGGAGGGATCATGGGGGTCCGGTGCTATGTGGATTAGGTGGTGGTAAAAGGCGGAGACCTTGGCGGACTGATCCCAAGCTTTCTAAACTGGCTTTTGGTACGTGGAATGTCACCTCTCTGGTGGGGACGGAGCCTGAGCTGGTGTACGAGGTTGAGAGATACCGGCTAGATATAGTCGGCCTCACCTCAACACACAGCTCCGGTTCCAGAACCAGTGTCCTGGAGAGGGGCTGGAGCTTGGCCTTTTCTGGAGTTGCCCTGAGCGAGAGGCGACGAGCAGGGGTGGGTATTCTTGCATCCCCCCACTTTTCTGCCTCTATATTGGAGTTTCCCCCGGTGGATGAAAGGGTTGCTTCCCTGTGCCTTCGGGTTGGGAAGCGGGTCCTGACCATCATTTGTGCCTATGCACCAAATGATGTTTCAGAGTACCCTCCCTTTTTGGAGTCTGTGACTGGGGTGCTGGAGGGTGGTGATTGGGAGGAACGGCCTGCCCAATCTGAACCCGAGTGGTGTTCAGTTATTGGACTTCTGTGCTAACCACAGTTTGTCCATAACGAACACCATGTTCAAGCATAAGGGTGTCCATATGTGTACCTGGCACACCCTAGGTCGCAGGTCAATGATCGATTTTGTTATCGTGTCATCAGACCTGCGACCGTATGTCTTGGACACTCGGGTAAAGAGAGGTGCAGAGCTGTCAACTGATCACCACCTGGTGGTGAGTTGGATCCGATGGCAGGGGAGGAAGCCATTCAGACCTGGTAGACCCAAACGTATAGTGAGGGTGTGCTGGGAACGTCTGGCTGAGGCCCCTGTCTGGGAGGTCTTCAACTCCCACCTCCAGAAGAACTTCAACCACATTCCGAGGGAGTCTGGAGACATGGAGTCTGAATGGGCCATGTTCTTCACCTCTGTTGTTGAAGTGGCGGCCCAGAGCTGCGGCCGCAAGGTGGTCGGTGCATCTCGTGGTGGCAACCCCAGAACTAAGTGGTGGACACCAGTGGTGAGGGGGGCCATTAAGCTGAAGAAGGAGTCCTATCAAGCTTGGTTGGCTTGTGGGACTCCCAAAGCAGCTGAGGTGTACCGGCAGGCCAAGCGGAGTGCAGCTCGGGTGGTTGCTGAAGCAAAAACCCAGGTATGGGAGGAGTTCAGTGAGGCCACGGAACAAGACTTTCGGTCGGTCTCGAAGAGATTCTGGTAAGCTGTCCGGCGGCTCAGGAGAAGAAAACAGCTCCCTGTCCACACTGTGTATGGTACGGATGGGGCGCTGTTGACTTCGACTGGGGATATCGTCGGGCGGTAGAAGGAATACTTCGAGGATCTCCTCAATCCCACTGATACACCTTCCACAGAGGAAGCAGGGTTTGTGGACGAGGGGGATGATTCGCCTATCACAGGGGCTGAGGTCGCCAAGGTGGTTAAAAATCTCCTTGCTGGCCGGGCCCCGGGGGTGGATGAGATTCGCCCTGAGTACCTCAAGGCCCTGGATGTTGTTGGGCTGTCATGGTTGACACGCCTCTGCAACGTTGCGTGGAGGTCGGGGGGCAGTGCCTTTGGCATGGCAAACTGGGGTGGTGGTTCCTCTCTTCAAAAAAGGGGACCGGAGGGTGTGCTCCAACTTTAGAGGGATCACACTCCTCAGCCTCCCTGGGAAGGTCTATGCCAAGGTACTGGAGAGGAGAGTCCGGCCATTGGTCGATCCTCGGATTCAGGAGGAGCAATGTGGTTTTTGTCCTGGCCGTGGCACATCGGACCAGCTCTTTACCCTCTTGAGAATTCTCGAGGGTTCCTGGGAGTTTGCCCAACCAGTTCACATGTGTTTTGTGGACTTGGAGAAGGCATTCGACCGCGTCCCTCATGTTTTTTTTTTGTGGGGGGTGCTTCGGGAGTATGGGGTATCGGGCTTGTTGTTATGAGCTATTCGGTCTCTGTACAACAATTGTGAGAGTTTGGTTCGTATTGCCAACACTCAGTCGAACTCATTCCCAGTGAGAGTTGGAGTCCGCCAGGGCTGCCCTTTGTCACCGATCCTGTTCATAATTTTTATGGACAGGATTTCTAGGCGCAGCCAGGGAATGGAGGGTGTCATGCTTGGTGACCAAAGGATCTCATCTCTGTTGTTTGCAGATGATGTTGTCCTGTTGGCTTCATCCAGCAATGACCTACAGCTCTTGCTGGGACGGTTTGCCGCTGAGTGTGAAGTGGCTGGGATGAGAATCAGCACCTCCAAGTCCGAGTCCATGGTCCTCACCCGGAAAAAGGTGGATTGTCCTCTCTGGGTTGGGGACAGGCTCCTGCCCCAAGTGGAGGAGTTTAAGTATCTTGGGGTCTTATTCACGAGTGAGGGGAAAATGGAGCGAGAGATTGACAGACGGATCGGAGCAGCATCTGCAGTGATGCGAACGCTGTACCGGTCTGTTGTGGTGAAGAGGGAGCTTAGTTCTAAGGCAAAGCTGTCGATTTACCAGTCAATCTACGTTCCTACTCTCACCTATGGTCACGAGCTTTGGGTAATGACCGAAAGAACGAGATTGCGGATACAAGCGGCTGAAATGAGCTTTCTCCGTAGGATTGCTGGACTCACCCTCAGAGATAGGGTGAGGAGCTCAGTCATCCAGGACAGGCTCAGAGTAGAACCGCTGCTCCTCCACATTGAAAGGAGTCAGTTGAGGTGGTATGGGCATCTGATTAGGATGCCTCCTGGACGCCTCCCACTTGAGGTGTTTTGGGCACGTCCCACTGGGAGGAGACCCCGGGGGCAGACCCAGGACTCGGTGGAGAGACTATGTCTCCCAGCTGGTCTGAGAACACCTTGGTATCCTCTCTGAAGAGCTGGAGCAGGTGGCTGGGGAGAGGGAAGTCTGGGCTTCTCTGCTTGAACCGCTGCCTCCGCGACCCGGACCTCCGGAAAAGCGGTAGAAGATGGATGGATGGATGGGCAACTTATGTTTTATTTAGAGCCCAAAAATCAGGGTCAAGAGCTGCTACATCAAACTTCCTTGTTGTTATCACGTGATCGCGATTGGTTCATCTCGTTTACTCTCAGGTCTTTCTCAAGATCTCACATTATTTTGTATAAGTCTCACGCAAGCTTGTATTTCGAACTCTGTTCTTATCTATGCCGCTGCAAAACACAAACTGAGTTGGTAGGGATGAACGCAAGGGGCCATATGCACTGCATCTGCAACAGACTGCATCTGGAATCAGTGTCAATCCTGGGTTAGAGACAGGGTGAGGAGCTCAGTCATCCGGGAAAGGCTCAGAGTAGAACCACTGCTCCGCCACATCGAAAGGAGACAGTTGAGGTGGTTTGGGCATCTGATCAGGATGCCTCCTTGATGTCTTCCACTTGAGGTGTTTCGGGCACATCCCACTGGGAGGAGAGCCCGGGGCAGACCCATGTCACCCTGGACAGACTATGTCTCCCAGCTGGCCTGGAATGCCTTGGTGTCCTCTCTGAGGAGCTGGAGCAGGTGGCCAGGGAGACAGAAGTCTGGGATTCTCTGCTTGAGCTGCTGCCTCCGCAACCCGGACCTCTGGAAAAGTGGTAGAAAATGGATGGAAACTTTGCTTCCCCCAGGCTCCCTGTTTTAATGTGAAATTTTGTTGT
Source organism: Pholidichthys leucotaenia (assembly GCA_020510985.1). Lineage (NCBI taxonomy): Eukaryota > Metazoa > Chordata > Actinopteri > Cichliformes > Pholidichthyidae > Pholidichthys > Pholidichthys leucotaenia. The sequence goes on from CM035842.1 coordinate 167,494,719, forward strand.
TCTTTTAATTTTCATGTATTAGTTTTGCATTATTAATTATATTTCAGAGAATCATTATTTACCTTTTAGTTGATCTTTATATAAGATACATAAGTTCAAACAGTGTTAGAAACAGAAGATTTTCAAGTGGTATTGCACCAGACACATTTTCATTTATCTTGTCACCTACACCTTGTTCCAAATTCTTATGCAAATAGGATTTTAATGTCATAAACATTCAATTTTTTTTGTTTTTCAATTAAACTCATGGATGGTATTGTGTCTCAGGACTCTCTGGATCATTGATATCAATCTCAGACACCTGTCATAATTAGTCTGCCAGGTGAGCGCAATTAAAGGAAAACTACTGAAGAAGGATGTTCCACATTATTAAGCATGCCACAGGTTTCAAGCAATATGGGAAAGAAAAAGGATCTCTCCGCTGCCGAAAAGCATCAAATAGTGAAATACCTTGGACAAGGTAAGAAAACATTAGATATTTCATGAAAACTTAAGAATGATCATCATACTGTGAAGAAATTTGTGGCCGATTCAGAGCACAGACGGGTTTGTGCAGATAAAGATAATCAGGAAGGTTTCTGCCAGACAAATTCATCAGATTAAGAGAGCATCTGCTAAAATGCCATTACAAAGCAGCAAACAGGTATTTGAAGCTGCTGGTGCCTCTGGAGTCCCACGAACCTCAAGGTGTAGGATCCTCCAGAGGCTTGCAGTTGTGCATAAACCTACTATTCGGCCACCCCTAACCAGTGCTCACAAGCATGTTTTGGGCCGGAATCATGGGGAGAGAGCTGGTAGGCCCCTTTAGGGTCCCTGAAGGTGTGAAAATGACCTTGGCAAAGTATACAGAGTTTCTGACTGACCAATTTCTTCAATGGTACAGAAAGAAGAACCTTGCCTTCTTTAGCAAAATTATCTTCATGCATGACAATGCAAACAATCTTATACTGCAAAGAATACCTCTGTGTCATTGGCTGCTATGGGTATAAAAGGAGAGAAACTCATGGTGTGGCCCCCATCCTCCCCTGACCTCAACCCTATTGAGAACCTTTGGAGCATCCTCAAACAAAAGATCTTTGAAGGTGGGAGGCAGTTCACATCAAAACAGCAGCTGTGGGAGGTTATTCCAGACATCTTGCAAAGAAATTCAAGCAGAAACTCTCCAAAAACTCACAAGTTCAATGGATGCAAGAATTGTGAAGGTTATATCAAAGAAGGGGTCCTCTGTTAACATGTAACTTGGCCTGTTAAGATGTTTTTGATTGAAATAGCTTTTGATTTCAGTAAATATGACCTCCTAATGCTGCAAATTCAACAAATGACCATTTTCAGTTCTTTACAACTAATAAAATGTTTTGAAACTCTGTTGTGCATAACAGTTTGGAACAGTGCATTTTGAGGGGTTTTTTTTAATTATTTTTGCAAAATAGTAGTTATCATGGGGACGTTTGTTCAATAAAATTTGAATTTTGCTTTAACAGTTGATGACTTGAAAATTATACCGACTTCCATTTGCATCGACTATTTAAGAAAATCAGAGACAAATATCATTTGCATAATAATTTGGAATGTGGCGTAGAACTGTCAGATTACACCTAATACAGGAAATAATTGTTTTCTCTTCTTCTTCTTTTACATGATAGATCACTAGAGTAGCTCCTGATTTCTCTATTTCACCAAACAGACAGTGGGTGCAAACTCTCATCTGATGTTCTCTTCCTGCTTTATTTAAGCAAATACTTCTGTACTGGCATTACTCTTGCAAGCACATCACTTTGTACTGTAAGAAATCTGAATAACATTACAAAATAAAATTGAAGTTTGTATACATAAAGTGCTGATTCTGCAATTATTCACTCGTAAATTGTTTTCTTAAAATTACTAAAGGTTTAAAAATGTTCATTTCATATAGTCGTCCCGGAAATTTTATCAGTTAGCTTTAAGACAACTGTCACTCTTATTGCTGCTGATCACAGAGATTGCATTAATGGAATGTTCTCCATCATCGAAGTATTTCTTTTATCAGTGACAGAAAAATCTGAATGCTGTCCCATTATTTTGACAGACTACACTGAGGGTGATTTATTGTAACTTAACCATTACATCCTCTCAGTGTCTGCCACAACTGAAAGATGTCACAGGAGATGAAGAGGAAAAGTTTCTTTTAAACAGCCATAATTTGTTATCTTGATAAAAGGGGTGAAATAGTCGACTCTCCTTCAGAATGACTGAAAAAACTGTGTGGTTTAGTTGAAGGATGTGTCTGTATACAGTGTGCAGGAGGCAGCACAGGGCAACCACTCATAAGCTGTAAATGCACCAGACTAATAGTGGTGCTATTAGGACAACAGCACAATTTGACATCAAAGTGACTTCATACTGAGAGAGCTGTTTGGTCAAGGCCAACAAATCTTTGACTAGATTATATTGGATATGCACTTCCGTTAGCTAATTTCTGGAAATGGCTTCACTTTGACAGATAAAACTGAACACACTGAAAGAAATTACAGTGCATATTATAACATCTAAATTATCTGTCTTGATGTGTGCTTTTTCTGTGGGGGGGGGGGGAGTTGCACAATGAGGAGTCCTTGACTTCTTTGATGCCTCCATCTGCACAAGAGCAATGTGTGAAGAATTTGATAAACTAAGACTTAACAAGTGTTCCAGCACAGGACTGATGACAAAAGAAAAGAGCCTCTAATTGAAGACAAATTATCTTGTCTGCACTGCACAAACTGGCCAAACTGTAAAATATCAGAATCACATGTGGTACCACTTCTCACATTGCAAATGCCTATCCTTGTCAACATGCAGAAAAAACTGTTATCCCACAAAACAGCAGCTCTTTGAGTTTTTTCAGTTTTAAAGTATACCAACACAAATATTACTTTGGCAAACTACAGGACACTCAGAGAAGGCATACCTCACTGAGCCTCTGTCCTTCCCTCCATCTGTACTGTCATCCTCTAAGCGTCCCTTTATACCGCCATCTGTTGGTCCCACCATCCTTCTGTCCATCCGAACATTATTATTATATTGCCTTGGTGGAGGTAAGAACTCATGGATCATCTTTAAAATCTAATGGGCTCATTCGTAGCCCAGGGGCCAACTCTCCGGAGACAATTTGTGCATCCGGAAAGTATTCACAGTGCTTCACCTTTTCCACATTTTGTTATGTTACAGCCTTATTCCAAAAGGGATTAAATTAATTTTTTCCTCAAAATTTTACACACAATACCCCATAATGACAATGAGACAAAAGTTTGTTTATAAGATTTTTGCAAATTTATTACTAAGAAATCACATGTACATAAGTATTCACAGCCTTTGCCATGAAGCTCAAAATTGAACCCAGGTGCATCCTATTCCCACTGATCATCCTTGAGATGTTTCTACAGCTTAACTGGAGCCCACCTGTGGTAAATTCAGCTGATTGGACATGATTTGGAAAGGCACACACCTGTCCCACAGATGACAAGGTCCCACTTGCACTGTCAACAAGGACCCACAGTTGACAGTGCATGTCAGAGCATAAACCAAGCATGAAGTCAAAGGAATTGTCTGTAGACCTCCGAGACAGGATTGTCTCGAGGCACAAATCTGGGGAAGGTTACAGAAAAAATTCTGCTGCTTTGAAGGTCCCAATGAGCACAGTGGCTTCCATCATCCGTAAAGCCGGAAGCAGTTCAGAATCACCAGGACTCTTCCTAAAGCTGGCCGGCCATCTAAACTGAGCGATGAGGGGAGAAGGGCCTTAGTCAGGGAGGTGACCAAGAACCCGATGGTCACTCTGTCAGAGCGTCAGCGTTCCTCTGTAGAGAGAGGAGAACCTTCCAGAAGGACAACCATTTCTGCAGCAATCCACCAAACAGGCCTTATGGTAGAGTGGCCAGACGGAAGCCACTCTTTAGTAAAAGGCACATGGCAGCTCACCTGGAGTTTGCCAAAAGGCACCTGAAGGAATCAGAATCAGAATCAGAATCAGATTTATTGCCATTGTTCATGTAGTACACAAACTAGGAATTTGTCTCGGTGCAATGCTGCAACATTAAACATGATAAAATAAAAGAAATAAACTATACATGCAATAAAGTGTAGAATAAGAGTGAGTAATACTGGTCAGCAGTTAAAATATATTAGCGAGCAGCAGATAATGTGGAGAACCATATAGTGCAGTCGGTAATGCAGGAAGAAAACAGTGATGATTGACATGAGTCTGGTTGAGCTGCTGTACATAGTGCACGAGAGTCAATAAGTCACTTAGTGTTCAGCAGTCTGATGGCAGAGGAGAAGAAGCTGTTCATGTGACGGGAGGTTTTAGTCTGGATGGACCGAAGTCTTCTACCTGAGGGGAGGGGGGCAAACAGTACGTGACCAGGGTGTGAGGGATCGGCTATGATCCGGCCAGCACGCCTCCGGGTCCTGGAGATGTACAGATCCTGGAGAGATGGGAGCTTGCAGTCGATCACCTTCTCAGCAGTGCGCACGACGCGCTGCAGCCTTAGTCTGTCCCTGGCAGTGGCTCCTGTGTACCACACGGTTATGGAGGTGGTGAGGATGGACTCGATGATGGCTGTGTAGAACTGCACTAATATCTTGGTGGGTAGCTTGAGCTTCCTCAGCTGCCGCAGGAAGAACATCCTCTGCTGGGCCTTTTTGATGAGGGAGCTGATGGTCAGCTCCCACTTGAGGTCCCTGGTGATGGTGGTGCCTAGGAAGCGGAAGGAATCAGCAGTGGTGATGGGAGAGCCTGTGAGGGTGAGGGGGGGCAGAGGGGTTGTGACTTTCCTGAAGTCCACAATCATCTCCACTGTCTTCAGAGCGTTCAGCTGCAAGTTGTTGTTGTTGCATCAGGACGCCAGCTGGGCCACCTCTCTCCTGTAGGCGGACTCGTCGCCGTTGGAGATGAGCCCGATGAGGGTGGTGTCGTCCGCAAACTTGATCAACTTGACAGACTGGTGGCTGGAGGTGCAGGAGTTGGTATAAAGGGAGAAGAGTAGGGGGGAAAGTACACAGCCCTGGGGTGATCCGGTGCTGATGCTAGCAGAGTCTGAGACAGTCTTTCCCAGCCGCACATGCTGCCTCCGGTCCGTCAGGAAGTCGGTGATCCACCTGCAGAGGGAGTCAGGCACGTTGAGCAGGGACAGCTTGTCCCGGAGCAGAGCGGGGCGGATGGTGTTGAATGCGGAGCTGAAGTCCACAAACAGGATCCTGGCGTAGGTTCCCGGGGAGTCCAGGTGCTGCAGGATGGAGTGGAGGGCCAGGTTGACTGCGTCGTCTACAGACCTGTTGGCTCGGTAGGCAAACTGCAGCGGGTCCAGGAGAGGGGTGGTGATGGACTTGAGGTGGGGCAGGACCAGGCGCTCAAAGGACTTCATGACTACAGAGGTGAGCGCTACAGGTCTGTAGTCATTAAGTCCAGTGATCCGTGGCTTCTTGGGGACAGGGATGATGGTGGAGGATTTGAGGCAGAGCGGCACGTGGCATAGCTTAAGGGAGGTGTTAAAAATGTCTGTGAAGACAGGAGCCAGCTGTTTCGCACAGTGTCTCAGGGTGGAGGGAGACACACCGTCCGGACCGGGGGCCTTGCGCGGGTTCAGTCTGGAGAACTGTTTCAGCACGTCCTGCTCACTGATGACAAGGGCAGGGGGGGAGGAGGGGGGGGCGCCTTTGATGAAGTAGGGATTGTGGAGGCTGTGGAGCTGGAGAGAGGGGGGGAGTTGGACACAGATGACGAGGTGTCAAAACGGGCATAGTGTTAGGACAGTCTTTGACAAATGGCTTTGTCATCCTGACCTTTAGGAGCCTGAGGCCGATAGTTGGTGATTTGCCTCAGTCCTCTCCACACAGAAGCCGAGTCATTAGCAGTGAACTGCGAACCACCTGCTCCAGCTTTTTAGAGAGGATACCAAGACGTTCCCAGGCCAGCTGGGAGACATAGTCTCTCCAGCATGTCCTGGATCTGCCCTGGGGTCTCCTCCCAGTGGGACGTGCCTGAAACACCTCAAGTGGGAGGCATCCAGGAGGCATCCTGATCAGATGCCCAAACCACCTCAACTGTCTCCTTTTGATATGAAGGAGCAGCGGTTCTACTTTGACCTTCTCCCGGTTGACTGAGCTACTCACCCCATCTCCAAGGGTGAGTCCAGCAATCCTACGAAGAAAGCTCATTTCAGCCACTTGTATCCCCGATCTCCTTCTTTTGGTCATTACCCAAAGCTCATGACCATGGGTGAGGGTAGGAACATAGATTGACCGGTAAATCGACAGCTTTGTTTTGGAGCTCAACTCCCTCTTCACCACAACAGACCGGTACAACATCCGCATCACTGCAGATGCTGCTCCGATCCGTTTGTCAATCTCTCGCTCCATTTTCCCCCCACTCGTGAATGAGACCCGGAGACACTTAAACTCCTCCACCTGGGACAGGAGCTTGTCCTCAACCCAGAGAGGGCAATCCACCCATTTCCAGCTCAGGACCATGGACTCGGACTTGGAGGTGCTGATTCTCATCCCAGCCACTTCACACTCAGTAGCAAACCATCCCAGCAAGACCTGTAGGTCAGTGCTTGAGGAAGTCAACAGCACGATATCATCTGCAAACAGCAGAGATGAGATCCTTTGGTCACCGAACAATCAATCAAATTCCTCTTTAGTAACTTATAATATGGAGCTACCACAAGGTAATATTTTAGGTGCATAACTTTTTCTTCTTTACATTAATGACTGTCCAAATGTAAGTAAACATTCCAATTGCTTACTGTATGCTGATGATGAAGTTATTTGTTTCTTCTGACCCTAGTCCAGATGTTGTAAATTCAAAACTTTCCTCTGATTTGAATATTTCATGTGATTGGATCACTTAACATTTAATGCTAAGAAAACTGAATGCATGTCCATTCTTCTAACGAGCCCTTATTTATTTCTGATCCTACTGTCTTGCAGATCAACCATTAACTATTACAAAAACCTGTAAATACCTTGGCGTACTCCTCGATTTGCATCTTACAAGAATCATATTTAAAAATTATCAAGTCAGCGCCATCAAAAATTATACGTATGTTTACAGCAATACAGCTTACCCATGCTGCTTCTTATATTTATCTACATGCAAATATTTTATCAACTGCATTGAAAGAGACTAGTGAACCAATAGGAAGGCTGTACAATAAAGCGCATAAGATCCATGGTAACCTTCCCTGTTGGCCCCATCACTGCACCGCCCTTACTCTCATGCTTTAACTTTTCCAAATTATGTAAAGAACTTTGCAAATAATTTTTATTTTCAGTTACACAATAATAATGCTTATTTCCAAAACATATCTCTAGACAAGACAGCATTACCAGGTCAGTTTCTCAAGCACTAATCTGAGTTCCAGGCTATAATAATACTTATAGGCAGAGATCTTTCTTTTATACAAATACAAAACTCGAGAATGAGATTCCATATCACATTTGAGCAATATTTTACACATTTTAAAGTGGCATATAAACAGTATTTACAGGAAGGAAATACTTGCAATCACTATTTATTTTATTTTCACATTTTGTTTTATCTGCCTCTCGTAAACCATTTGTAAACTGAGTGGTTTTGAACGTTTGTCCTTTTTGTTGGGTGATTGTGATTTTTTTTATGTGCTACAGATCAGGAAGCTCTGTAAACCAGCTTTTAACTGAGTCAGGCCAGTTAATTGTATTTTCTTGTTACTTTTATTTTTCCCATATAAATAAGAATAAAGTAAAGTAATTCTACAGGTTTTTCAATGACAGATACCTAGGGACATATTAGAATCACCAGTTAATAGACTTGTAATGGTATATGTATTCGTATTTTTCGGTACGCCACCCATGGTATGGTACAGAGGCGTACCAAGGTACGGACATGGACTATATTGAGTGATGGACAGAAAGTGTAATTGTCATATCACGCCTCCTCCTCCACTGTTTCCCCGTCTCCATCAGCCTGTTGGCGGATCTCTGCTGCAATCCGCCCCGGTGATGAACGACTGAAGTGGGGCCACTTCTAAACACCACACTGGTAAGGTTAGCAAGTTTTAGCGAGTAAAGTTAGCACTTCTTACTTTCAATGAGCGACTGTCTTAGCTTTAGAAAACTGATTAAACTGTCAGCATGTGCCAACACAGACAATAATCTCTCTTGGATGATGATGTCTGCTGGGTAACCTGTTACCTGCAGTAAGTGAGTAAATTGCAGGAGTAGGTTAATCTTTTTCATCCTCTCTATTATTATTGCAGTAATATAAGCCCTCATTCCAAATATTAGTGGATCTCAAGAAATCAGAACACCATGATTTGTAATTTAATTTAAAAAAGATAACCATAATCAGAGATAAATTATATTATAAAACAGCTTAAATATTTCACTGCATGTGTAGTGAAGGCTCACATTCCTGCACTGTAACTTAAAACCCCTTACCATTCAATTCTTTTTCCTAAAAATGCCTGAAAATACCCAAATTAAATCAAAAGCTGTTCTTCAACCCTTTGCAGTATGATGTAAGGCATGACTATGTACTGCAAGCATGTTTACCACAATTCACTGTGTCACAGCAGAGACATTTAAATGACCCCACGCACGAGCCCGGAAACGTTAAAAGGTTAAAGGGGTCATTGACTGAAAAATGGTATGTTTGCAGGCTTTAACCATCTGAAATTAGCCTACTGGTCACGTAATTATCAAAACAATTTTAAAACAGTCATCCATCCATCCATCTTCTACCACTTAATCCTTTTCGGGTCACCGGGGGCGGGGGGGCGCTGAAGCCTATCCCAGTGTCTTTGGGTAAGAGGCAGGGTACATCCTGGACAGATCGCCAGTCCATCGCAGGGCCAACACAGAGACAGACAACCATTCACTCTCACATTCATACCTAAGGACAATTTAGAATCCCCAGTTGATGCCAATTAACCTAACCTGCATGTCTTTGGCCTGTGAGAGGACACCAGAGTACCCGGAGTAAACCCACACAGACATGGGAAGAGCATGCAAACTCCACACAGAAGAGTCACCGATGGTCAGGGGATGGGATCAAACCCACGATGGTCATGGGTGGAATCAATCCCGTGACCTTCTTGCTGTGCTGCCACAGTGCTAACCACTGTTCCACTGAGCTGCCCTTAAAACAGTCAATTCTCTTAAAAAAGCACACACAGCCTTTAGCGCATTTTTTTTTCTCCCAAGAAATGCCAGACACGTTTTTTACTCTTCTGGATAAATTGTATACGTCAAGTCTAGAAAAAGCCAATCCACCCCCATCCTAAAGACCCATCCCCTGCTCTATTACTGGCCCACCTAGCTGTCTGTCATGTAGATGGAAGGGGCAGGCTAAAGGTAGCATATTAGCCCCTGAGCTATTAGCCCCCGAGCTAACACTGGTACCAGGATGCAGATGTCCTAACAAGCTCAGGGGGGACAGAAACTTCCCGTGGAGCATAAGGGCAAAAGCTTGCTTGATCTTGATTTTCAGTATGAATACAGATCGTGAAAGTTGGACCTCACAATCCTTCTGACTTTTTGGGTTTTAAGCTGGAGGGGTCAGAAAAGTTACCACAGGGATAACTGGCTTGTGGCAGCCAAGCGTTCATAGCGACGCCACTTTTTGATCCTTCAATGTCTGCTCTTCCTATCATTGTGAAGCAGAATTCACCAAGCGTTGGATTGTTCACCCACTAATAGGGAACATGAGTTAGGATTAGACCGTTGTGAGACAGGCGAGTTTTATGCTACTGATGATGTGTTGTTGCAACAGTAATCCCGCTCAGTACGAGAGGAATGGCAGGTTCAGACATTTAGTGTATGTGCTTGGCTGAGTAGCCACTGATGCGAAGCTATCATCTGAGGGATTATGACTGAATGCCTCATAATCAGAGTCCTGCCTAGATGTAGCAATACTGTAGTGCTGCGGCTCTCCGGTTGGCCTTGGCTAGCCGGCCCAGCCAGTGACAGCTCTCGCAACTGGGCTAGAGGATGGCTGGAAGGCAGCCGCCCCTCCCTGATCATGGACGCATGTTTGTGCAGAACCCAGTCCTAAATAACTCAGAGGACAGCTCCCCCACTGTCCTCCGGGGCTCTGCGCAATCCCGTGGGAGCAGAGTGGAGTCCCACAGAGCGACTGGCGGGGGGGGGGGGGGGCTGTCCAGTGCATGGTGCTTGCGATTTCTTGCGGAATTACAGCAAAATTATTGGGAGATGGGCCAGAGTGGCGCGAGATACACCATCAACTGTGACTCAGTAAACCAGAGTCGCTCATCTGAGCTAAGAGGCTATAAGCTAGTCAGCTAATGGCTAACTGATATAAGAGGGAGGGTGGAGTTGAGTAGGTGAAGGATGGTTCTTAAAGTGATAGGCTTTAAATCAGAGCATTTCAAGAAAGCCAGGAAAAACACAAAACAAATTTGCTTCAATAATTAAAAGAATTAAAGAAAACAAGTACCAAAAGCCAGTTTAGAAAGCTTGGGATCAGTCCGCCAAGGTCTCCGCCTTTGACCGCCACCTAATCCACATAGCACCGGACCCCCATGATCCCTCCTGCAGGTGGTGAACCCACTGGAGGGCGGACCCATGTAACTCCTTCGGGCTGAGCCCGGCCGGGTCCCATGGGTGGAAACCCGGCCACCAGACGCTAGCCTTCGAGCCCCTCCCCCAGGCCTGGATCCAGGGTGGGGCCCCAGTAACCCCATACCGGGCGGGGTACACTGAATCCTTGATATACAATTTATCATGAGAGTCGTTGGATCGTTCTTAGTCTGGCCCTTCACCCAGGACCAGTTTGTCTTGGGAGACCCTATCAGAGGCAAATTGCCCCCGGACAACATAGCTCCTGGGATCACTGGGGCACGCAACCCCCCCCACCACGATAAGGTGATGATCCATGAGAAGGACAGGATTTCTAGGCGCAGCCAGGGAATGGAGGGTGTCATGCTTGGTGACCACAGGATCTCATCTCTGTTGTTTGCAGATGATGTTGTCCTGTTGGCTTCATCCAGCAATGACCTACAGCTCTTGCTGGGACGGTTTGCCACTGAGTGTGAAGCGGCTGGGATGAGAATCAGCACCTCCAAGTCCAAGTCCATGGTCCTCAGCCGGAAAAAGGTGGATTGTCCTCTCCGGGTTGGGGACAGGCTCCTGCCCCAAGTGGAGGAGTTTAAGTATCCTGGGGCCTTGTTCACGAGTGAGGGGAAAATGGAGCGAGAGATCGACAGACGGATTGGAGAAGCATCTGCAGTGATGCGGACGTTGTACCGGTCTGTTGTGGTGAAGAGGGAGCTTAGTTCTAAGGCAAAGCTGTCGATTTACCAGTCAATCTACGTTCCTACTCTCACCTATGGTCACGAGCTTTGGGTAATGACCGAAAGAACAAGATCGCGGATACAAGCGGATGAAATGAGCTTTCTCCGTAGGATTGCTGGACTCACCCTCAGAGATAGGGTGAGGAGCTCAGTCATCCGGGAGAGGCTCAGAGTAGAACCGCTGCTCCTCCACATTGAAAGGAGTCAGTTGAGGTGGTATGGGCATCTGATTAGGATGCCTCCTGGACGCCTCCCACTTGAGGTGTTTCAGGTACGTCCCACTGGGAGGAGACCCCGGGGCAGACCCAGGACTCGGTGGAGAGACTATGTCTCCCAGCTGGTCTGAGAACGCCTTGGTATCCCCTCTGAAGAGCTGGAGCAGGTGGCTGGGGAGAGGGAAGTCTGGGCTTCTCTGCTTGAACTGCTGCCTCCGCGACCCGGACCTCCGGAAAAGCGGTAGAAGATGGATGGATGGATGGATAAAGAAAACATGAACAAAATATGTCCCAATCATTTCATTAAGACATGTGTGAGCTGTTAAAATGTGGACAAAGTGCAGTCAATGACCCCGTTAAAGCATTTGTAAACTGATATTATGGACTGGAAGAAGTTCTTTTAATTTTCATCTGAAGCCTAATTAAACTTTTAAACTTCTAGACCCAGCAAGGTTTCAAACAGGATGGACAAGTTTGTTATTTTCTTTTTGACGTCAATGGAGCTGAACATTATTCATGTTATTATTCCAGTCTGTTTTGAACACGCAGAGTTACAACAGCCGAGAATCGAGATTTTAGGCATAATACCAACTAACCTAACATGCATGCCGTTGGACTGTGGGAAGAAACCAGAGCCCCTGGAGTAAACCCACACACTACAGAGAGAACATAAAAACTCCATACAGAACCAGCAACCTTCTAGCTGTAAGGCAACAGTGCTGACTAAGGGAACTAAGGCTGGGCAATTAAATGAAATAAAAGTGAAATCGATGTTCTTGCTCATGTTGATTATTTTTCCATTTCTTCCCCTCTCCCTGTTGCATGTGTGTGTATATGGGAGCTTTCATGTACTGCCCCTTTAAAATGTCTCCTATGTGCTCGGTCATGCAACTCCGCAACCCAGAAGCAGTGGAGTCAGCACTGTTCAGAAACTGAAGAACACGGCAGAAAAATTAAAATGGCTCATACCGAAAAGGAATGTGGTGTACAGCCACACAGCATGTGATGACTGAGTCTTTATTTCATCTGAAAATGCCAAGAAAATCAAGCAAAGTGTTCAGAAACTAACACGGAAATGTACCAAAGCAAAATCGCTATTAGCTTCTGACTGCTATCCGCATCAGCTTGACTGTTTCACAGCTAGAATGGACAACAAAATGGACAAGGTAAGGCTGTATTTAAGAACCTGGTAAGAGATTCATAATACCTATGTAGTGATAACATAATCACGGCAAAATAAAGGACTCCCCAACACAACCAAGAGCTAACTAGCTGCCGCCAGGAGTCACGTGAACCACAAACCCTCAAGAGGTATGTATATAAATACCAACTTCTGCACTGGACAATATTTAATTTGATTACAAGTGTGTGAAATCACAACAAGCCTATTCTCTTCTAAGCTGGGTTCAACACTACAGTGTTTGACTGACTTTTACAGACGTTTTGAAAAATCAGATAAATTATTCCAAACACTGGTGAAATTACGTTCATGAGCAGGTTATTTTTTAATCCAGCGAACACCAACTTTTACGAACTCTTGCTAGACGTCGCCCGGGTTAACAAGGACAGGAGTTCCTGGCAGTGGAAGGCGAAGGACAAAGCTGCATGGAGGAATCTGATCAGACCTAAATGAAACAGTCATTGTCGCCCTTGGCAGACAGCTATGATGATGATGATGATGCTAGCATTTGCCAGTGTTGTATTCAGCATTGGCAAACTTTTGCCAACTTAGGCTAGTGTATGTGTAGCTGTTGCCAACTTAGGTGAACTTACGCTAAGGCTGTCACGGTAGAGGAATTTCCCCTGCGGAGACGGTGGACAGCTCAACACCGCGGTATGCGATATTATTGCAAATGTTTTTAGGACCCTGTGGACTTGTAATTTAAACAGGGTTTATAACTTACATGGCAAATGAGGGAAGCTGTGAGAGTCTCGCTGCAGCTCCACTCTCAACTTTATGTGCGTGTGTGACAACTGTGTGGAGCTCCGCTCTTTCTACAGGCATGAACTGTTGATTCTGTTAAAAAAAAAAAAAAAAAAAAAAAAGGAGATCATTTTCATAAAGCAGTGGCAGGAACTACGGGGTGTGTGGACTAGAGACTGCAGCGACATTCAGCTTATTTAAGCAGGAGAGTCCCCGTACAGGACCCTGCATGGCTCTTGTCTCCAGAATTTTTGCCACTGTCCGAAAAATCACATTCAAACAAGCTGCTCTCGGAGCTCATACACAAGAGCATACACAGTCAGGATCATACACATGCCGCTCAGAAAGAATTAACACACTTTGTGCCCTTTCAGTGCTCAGTGTCATGGCTGTATTTAACAAGAAGTTCAAACACTTTCAACACTAACTGCCTATTGGAGTCCGTCTGGAGAGAGTGCCCCAAACGGTGCTGCCACCGTCGGGTGCTAATGACAGCAGTACCATGTGCTGTGGAAGCTTCTAGAGTACCGGGTGCAAACATGCTGTTGGCCATAAAAATGCACTTCATTTAACAATTTATTTAATAATCAATAGGGGCACATAAGTAAACAACGAGATATAGCCACATGCACACAAAAAAAGTGAACATCACGGTTGTTGCGGTTGGTCGTTTTCCTCCGCGTTAGGCACGTCCATAGTACGGTATTACATAATTGCGGTTATCGCAACAGCCCTAACTTACACAAACGAATACTCAGCGCGGGTCAGCTGACATCAGCGTCAGGCGACGCTCATATAAAGATCAGCGTTTGTGGAGGCTTCCTGCCATTCTGGACCTGCTTTTTTGGGTGGATTCACACTACAACGTTTGGATCAACTTTTACTGACGTTTCGGCAAACATCTGGCTCTGCTGGCAAACGTTAATAAAAGTTAATGATAGTTGGTGTTTATTGGGAAACACTGGCGTTGTATTCCTTGAAAATTTTCAGCATGCTGAAAATTTGCTGACATTTGGAAATAAACATTGGTGAAAGCTGTGCTCAGTTTGTAAAAATTCCTGAGCGCTGGGCTGTTATGCAGAGTTCAACTAAGTTGGCCTAAGTTAAGCTCCGTTGGCAAATGTTGACTAAAATGCCAGTGGAAGCAGAGGTTTTTAGACCGAAACTCACTCCAAACATGCACGGACGAAAGAGAAATGGAAAGAGGGGGAAATTAAAAAAAAGAAAAAATATATACACACGTGGATAAAATTGTTGGTACCCCTCTGTTAATGAAAGAAAAACCCACAATGGTCACAGAAATAACTTGAATCTGACAAAAGTAGTAATAAAAAAAAACATTCTATGAAAATTAACCAATGAAAATCAGACAATGCTTTTGAATCGTGGTTCAACAGCATTACTTCAAAAAACAAACTCATGAAACAGGCCTGGACAAAAAATGATGGTACCCCTAGAAAAGATTGAAAATAATGTGACCATAGGGACATGTTCAACCAAGATGTGTCCTCTAGTTAATTAGAGGACACATCTTCTTCTTCACTTCTTCTTCCGGCATTCAGAGAGAGCAGACGCTTTTCTCCCTCCTCTCCCTCCTAATCCTCTCCCTTCTGATCCCAGCTTGCAATGTTGCGTTTTTGTCTGTGTTTTAGTCGCTCTTCTTCTGGCTGAATCTTAATCCAAACGGAAATTATGGATCTGGAAAGCGGCTTAAATGTGATTGTCACCACTTTAAAAGAAGATCGGGTCAGGGGGAACCCAAGGGGAAGACTCATGGTCATTGGGAACTCATGTGTCTGTATGATTCGACTGGAGATGCAGAAGATATCTATTGGCTATGATCACAGGACTTCTACTTTGGCTTTGGAGTTTCCTGATGTTTCAGAAATTGAGGAAGGTGGAGAGCTGTTCAAAATGCGGACCCAGGCAAGCTCCTTCACCAAATTCGACCAGTTGGGGAGTGCACGAGGCGGCATGGTGAACTGAATGGTAATTGATTCAGATGGTGGAATACATCTCGAGCCGCTAGTGCTCTCCAGGGAATGTTTTTAAGCCTGTATATGGAAATTATGAAGCACAGAATCGCATGAGAGAGGAAAATTCTATTCTCTGTGTGCACTGTGCAGATTTGACCTTGTTTTTTTGGTGCCCTGTTTACATTCCTCCTCGATGAAGATAAGGTAGAAGAGGCGGCTGGCTTTTCTCTCTGCTAACCCAAACAATCGACAAACAATTGCTGTTGTTTCAGCAGACTGAACTCTTCAAGGACAGTGTTACCATGTGTCTTCAAAACTCTGCCATCTGCATGCACGAGAGAGATAGACTCTGGATTAGCTTATAGATCACATGATTATAACATCCATCCACTGCCAGGAGGCGCCCTCTGCTGTTCACTAGCAACTGACACACCCACACTACACTCTGCATACAACACCACATGACTGATACATATACACTGACACACATACACACACACTGTCTCTCTCAACTTTTGTTTTTGTGTGATCTATATTGTCTGCTAATTGTGCATTGGAGAGTTTTTTTTCTATGTAATCACAATTTTGGTCATAAAATGAGCTTTATTTTGATTAACAATGCTTTTTTCTCTCTGCCCATTGTGTCACTTCCCTTTCCCCTCATTCCCTTCTTTACCCTCTACTGCTGACAAGCGCCTCCATGGCTGCCGCGTCATCGAGATGCGCTTATTCAGCGCGCCCAATGTCAAGTCAAATTCCTCGTATGTTTATGTTTTTTATGTAAACATGCTTGGCAATAAAGCTTTCTGATTCTGATGTGTCTACAAACTTGTAATCAGTCAGTCGGCCTATTTAAAGGGTGACAAGTAGTCACTGTGCTGTTTGGTGATATGGTGTGTACCACATTAAACATGGACCAGAGGAAGCAAAGGAGAGAGCTGTCTCAGGAGATTAGAAAGAAAATTATAGACAAGCATGTTAAAGGTAAAGGCTATAAGACCATCTCCAAGCAGCTTGATGTTCCTGTGACTACAGCTGCACATATTATTCAGAAATTTAAGATCCACGGGACTGTAGCCAACCTCCGCAGGAGGAAACTTGATGAAAAATGGAAGAGACGGATAATACGAATGGTAACAAAAGAGCCCAGAACAACCTCTAAACACATTCAAGGTGAACTCCAAGGTCAAGGTACATCAGTGTCAGATCGCACCATCTGTCGTTGTTTGAGCCAAAGTGGACTTCATGGGAGACGACCATGGAGGGCACCACTGTTGAAAACAAATCATAAAAAAGCCAGACTGGAATGTGCCAAACTGCATGTTGAAAAGCCACAAAGCCTCTGGGAGAATGTCCTATGGACAGACGAGAGAAAACTGGAACTTTTTGGCAAGACACATCAGCTCTATGTTCACAGACGCAAAAATGAAGCACACCAAGAAAAGAACACTGTCCCTACTGTGAACCATGGATGAGATTCTGATGATGATGATTCCTTCAAACCTGAGACAACTGGAGCAGTTTGCTCATGAGGAGTGGGCCAAAATACCTGCTGAGAGGTGCAGAAGTCTCACTGACAGTTACAGAAATAGTTTGATTGCAGTGATTGCCTCAAAAGGTTGTGCAACAAAATATTAAGTTAAGGGTACCATCATTTTTGTCCAGGCCTGTTTCATGAATTTGTTTTTTTTGAAGGGTGCCTTCTCCAGACGGCATGTTTCAGCTCCTTCCACAGATGTTCAATAGGATTTAGATCAGGGCTCATAGAAGGCCACTTTCAAATAGTCCAATGTTTCGCTCTTAGCCATTCTTGGGTGTTTTTAGCTGTGTGTTTTGGTCATTATCCTGTTGCAAGACCCATGACCTGCGACTGAGACCAAGCTGTCTGAGACCAAGCTGTCTGACACTGGGCAGCACATTTCTCTTTAGAATACCTTGATAGTCTTGAGATTTCATTGTACCCTGCACAGATTCAAGACACCCTGTGCCAGATGCAGCAAAGCAGCCCCAGAACATAACAGAACCTCCTCCATGTTTCACAGTAGGGACAGTGTTCTTTTCTTGGTATGCTTCATTTTTGCGTCTGTGAACATAGAGCTGATGTGCCTTGCCAAAAAGTTTCAGTTTTGTCTCGTCTGTCCATAGGACATTCTCCCAGAAGTTTTGTGGCTTGTCAACATGCAGTTTGGCAAATTCCAGTCTGGCTTTTTTATGATTTGTTTTCAACAGTGGTGTCCTCCTTGGTCATCTCCCATGAAGTCCACTTTGGCTCAAACAACAACGGATGGTGCGATCTGACACTGACCTTGACCTTGGAGTTCACCTTGAATGTGTTTAGAGGTTGTTCTGGGCTCTTTTGTTACCATTTGTATTATCCGTCTCTTCCATTTTTCATCAAGTTTCCTCCTGCGGCCACGTCCAGGGAGGTTGGCTACAGTCCCGTGGATCTTAAATTTCTGAATAATATGTGCAACTGTAGTCACAGGAACAGCAAGCTGCTTGGAGATGGTCTTATAGCCTTTCCCTTCAACATGCTTGTCTATAATTTTCTTTCTAATCTCCGGAGACAACTCTCTCCTTAGCTTCCTCTGGTCCATGTTTAGTGTGGTACACACCATGTCACCAAACAGCACAGTGACTACTTGTCACCCTTTAAATAGGCCGACTGACTGATTACAAGTTTGTAGACACCTGTGATGTTAATTAGAGGACACATCTTGGTTGAACATGTCCCTATGGTCACATTATTTTCAATCTTTTCTAGGGGTACCATCATTTTTGTCCAGGCCTGTTTCATGAGTTTGTTTTTTAAAGTAATTCTGTTAAACCACGATTCAAAAGCATTGTCTGATTTTCACTGGTTAATTTTCATAGAATTTTTTTTTTTATTACCACTTTTGTCAGATTCAAGTTATTTCTGTGACCATTGTGGGTTTTTCTTTCATTAACAGAGGGGTACCAACAATTTTGTCCACGTGTAACCTCCCAAAAATGTGACAGTCCAAAAGAAAAAAAAATCTCCTAATTGAGAAATTTACTCTTCTTAATTTTCTGCTCCATGTGTAATAATTCTCCAGGATTTATTGGTTCAGCTTCCATTGTGGGGAATCAAACAGCGCTGATATGGTGTCAAAAAGTAAACGACATTTAACAGGATTTTATGTTATTTTAATGGAGAGAGTTGTAACAGTCAAAATATAATCACTCGTCATTTTATTTATATGATGATACACTAAATAGTTTTTTTTTTTAATTCCATCCACATTCACATTTTAATTTCAGACTTACTATTGGAGTCTATAGGCATTATTGTATTTTTTTTAGAGGAATGAATCAATCAATCAATCAATCAATCAATCAACAGGGGTAAGAGGTATGCAGAAGTAACTACATAGGAATATAAAATGAAAATAAATAGTGAAATGTATACCCAAGGGAGATGTATTCATTCCAAAAGCAGGTCCAGAACGGCAGGAAGCCTCCACAAATGCTGATCTTTATAATAGCGTCGCCTGACGCTAATGTCAGCTGACTTGGGCTGAGTATTTGTTTGCTTAAGTTAAATGAAGTTGGCAACAGCTAGACATACACGGGCAGCATGGTGGCGCAGTGGTTAGCACCACGGCAGCACAGTTTACCCTCGGCCGGGGGATCGCAGGGATCATGAGACCGTGGGTTCGATCCCTGCCCCCAGCCAACAGTGATCTGTGTGGAGTTTGCATGTTCTCCCCATGTTTGCATGGGTTTACTCCGGGATTTCTCCGGTTTCCTCCCACATGCCAAAACATGCAGGTTAGGGAGTTAAGGGGCGCTTGCGCACGCAGCGACCGGCAGCTGGTGGCTTGTCACCGGACTGCAGAACAAATCTACCTACGGGTACAAAATAAGTCCAAAAAAAAAAAAAAAATACACTAGCCATCCATCCATCCACCCATTTTCTACCGGTTTTCCAGAGGTCCAGGTCACAGAGGCAGCAGCTCAAGCAGAGAAACCCAAACTTCCCTCCCCCCGGCCACCTGCTCCAGCTCTTCAAAGAGAATACCAAGACGTTCCCAGGCCAGCTAGGAGACGTAGTCTCTCCAGCGTGTCCTGGGTCTGCCCCAGGATCTCCTCCCAGCTGGACGTGCCTGAAACACCTCAAGTGGGAGGTGTCCAGGAGTCATCCTGATCTGATGAACAAACCACCTCAACTGGCTCCTTTCGATATGGAGGAGCAGCAGTTCTACTCTGAGCCTCTCCCGGATGACTGAGCTCCTCACCTCATCTATAAGGGTGAGTCCAGCAATCCTCCAGAGAAAGCTCATTTCAGCTGCTTGTATCTGTGATCTCATTCTTTCAGTCATTACCCAAAGCTCATGGCCATAGGTGAGGGTAGGAACGTAGATTGACCGGTAAATCAACAGCCTTGTTTTGGAGCTCAGCTCCCTCTTCACCACAATACACCGGTACAACATCCGCATCACTGCAGAGGCTGCTCTGATCCGTCTGTCAAGCTCTCCAGAGAGGACAATTCACCTTTTTCTGGCTGACGGCCATGGACTCAAACTTGGAGGTGCTGATTCTCACCCCAGCCGCTTCACACTCAGTAGCAAACCATTCCAGCAAGGCCTGTAGGTCATTGCTTGATTAAGCCAACAGGACAACATCATCCGCAAAAAACAGAGATGAAATCCTGTGGTCACCAAGTAGGACACCCTCCAATCTTTGGCTATGCCTAGACATCCTGTCTATAAAAATTAGGAACAGGATCAGTGACAAAGGACAGCCCTGGCGGAGTCCAACTCTCACTGAAAACGAGTCTGAGTGGGTGTTGGCAATACGAATCAAACTCTTGCAATGGTCGTATAGGGACCGGACAGCTTGTAACAATGAGCCCAATACCCCACACTCTCGCAGCATCCCCCACAAGAGAGCACGAGGGATGCAGTTGAATGCTTTCTCCGAGTCCACAAAACACATATGAACTGGTTGGACAAACTCCCACGAACCCTTGAGGAGTCTCAAGAGGATCAAGAGCTGGTCTGATGTGCCACGGCCAGGACGAAACCCACATTGCTCCTCCTGAATCTGAGGTTCAACCAGCAGTCGGACTCTCCTCTCATGTACCCTGGCATCGACCTTCCCAGGGAGTCTGAGAAGTGTGATCCCCCTAAAGTTTAAACACACCCTCCAGTCCCCCTTTTTAAAAAGAAGAACCACCACTCCGGTTTGCCATGCCAAAGGCACTGTCTCCGACTTCCACGCAACACTGCAGAGGCGTGTCAACCATGACAGCTCTACCAGATCCAGAGCCTTGAGGTACTCAGAGCGAATCTCATCCACCCCTGTGGCCCGGCCACCAAAGAGTTTTTTTAACCACTTTGGCGATCTCAATCCCTGTGATGGGCGAGTTGTCCACCTCGTTCTCAAGCCCTGCTTCCTCTATGGGAAGGCGTGTCAGTGGGATTGAGGAGATCCTCGAAGTATTCCTTCCACCGCTCGATGATGTCCCCAGTCAAGGTCAGCAGCGCCCCATTCGCACCATACACAGTATGGACAGGGAGCTGCTTCCCCCGCCTGAGTTGCCGGGCAGTTTGCCGGAATCTCTTCGAGGCTGACCAAAAGTCTTGTTCCATGGCCTCACCAAACTCCTCCCACACCCAAGTTTTTGCTTCAGCAACTACCTGAGCTGCACTCTGCTTGGCCTGCCGGTACACCTCAGCTGCTTCAGGAGTTCTACAAGCCAACCAAGCTCGATAGGACTCCTTCTTCCGCTTGATGGTCCCCCTCACCACTGGTGTCCACCACTTAGTTCGGGGGTTACCACCACGAGATGCACCAACAACCTTGCAGCCACAGCTCTGGGCAGCTGCTTCAACAATGGAGGCAACGAACATGGCCCACTCAGACTCCATGTCTTCAGACTCCCTTGAAATGTAGTTGAAGTTCTTCTGGAGGTAGGAGTTGAAGACCTCCCAGACGCTAGCCTAAGTTGGCAAAAGTTTGCCAATGTTGAATGCAATGCTGGCAAATGCTAGCAAAAGTTCGTAAAAGTTTGTAAAAGTTGGTGTACGCTGGATTAAAAAAAAACCTACTAACATATGTAATTTCACAGACATTTGGACTAATTTCTCTGATTTTTCAAAACGTCTGTAAAAGTCAGTCCCACCACTATAGTGTGAACCCAGCTTTAACTTAGGCCGACTTAGGTAAACTCAGGAACTTTTACAAATTGAAACTTTCACCAACATGTATTTCCAAACATCAGCAAATTTTCAGCATGCTGAAATTTTTCAAAGAACAACTTTTGCCAGCGTTTGCCAACAAACACCAACTATCATTAACTTTTGCCAGCAGAGCCAGACGTTTGCCAAAATGTCAGTAAAAGTCCATCCAAACGTTGTTGTGTGAATCCACCTTAACATATTATGCTCATTTACAACCGAATGATATATACTGCAGTGATACAGTATATACATTGACTGTATTATTAAATGTAATATTGCTTAATTACAAACCTTGTCAGGGAACTATAAGGTATAAGAAAGGAAAGAAAAAAAAGAAAAAAACAATACCCCAAAACGGACGTTAAAGCTTCAATTAATCATGATGCTGATTTAGGGTCAAATTGCCCAGCCCTCATGCTAACTACTGTAACACCATGCTGTCCAATCAGAAAAAAATCTTTCTTGAACTTGAACTGCTTGTCCCCCTCCTAGACAGCTATCATCTTTATCCAGAGAGGTCTAGTTAGAATATGCGTAAAGTATGGCAGCATGCTCAACAACTCATCCAGACAAACTCTATTTAAGGTGAGACTGCATTTTTCAAGCACTATCAAACCAGCAGGCTGGAAAAACAGTCCCAGAATAGCTGATCTGCAGCATCCGGTTTCTGTCGTGAAAACCCAGCAAGGAGACTCTGACTCTAGATGGAAGAGGCAGACACAGAAAGCTTGAATTTAAATCCTTTACAAAATAGCTGCTTTAATAAATATAGCATGCACAACCGTGAAGCAAGAAAGAGTGATTAATGATGGCATCATATCTCTGGAGGCACAGACGTCACATCTGGCAGGGACAAGACAGATGGCTAGATAGGAATTCCATATTCAAAATCCATGACAGTCTTGGAGTCAGAATGAACTATTAGCCAGAATCTGCGGAATCCATAAAAGTTTTTTTTTCTTCAATTTAGCAACAACAGCTTTCAGAAAAAAATACTGGACTCAGATATACAGTCAATTTTAACTGCAAAAACTCAGCAAACTGATTTACATGTAGTTGGTTTTCTTCAAGGTGAAATAATTTCTTCAGGATTGTTCAAGTTTTGAAAGAAATATTGGGACTAATGCAGAAAATAAAAGATTCCTAGTCTTTGACATACTGTATGTAACAGATTTATTACATTATAAACCCTCTAATATTCTTTTGGGAGTTTTCCCTTTATTGTAACCTATTATGTACTTTTTTGTGACATTATATGGTCTGCAAAGTCAAACAGGCCAAAGTCCACCTGCACAGGAGTTCTCTCCTACACAAACAAATCTGACTGAAACACCTTGTTTGGATTTGCTGTTCTCTTCCATGGAGTTATCATGTCATAACTTATCAGACCTGATTCAGACCTGCCTCCTGGTCTGGCATGCCTTCTCTTTGGAGGGGAATAGGGAGAGATGTTTCCCACCGAGCCCCAGAACTCACACACCTACAGTGCAGCTAGCTTAGCTAGCAAGTTAGCGCAGCTCTTCTTTGTAAATTTTAGTCACCCCACTAGACATTTATGCTTCTAAGCTCATTCATTAATCTACAGTCAATAATCCCATGTCATTCTGGGCTATTTTGTTATTTTATGGCCAGCATTAATCAGGTGGCGGGGACCATTAGCATGTTACCATAGTGACACGAACTAGCATGACCAGGCATTTCGTGGTGCTTTGCTTTAAATTCTAGTCATCATACTTGACCATCTCCTTCATTAATCCACAGTCAATGATATATCTCATTCTGGGCTTATTGTATTATACAGTATTTTGGCTGGGACAACAAGGTAGCTCAGGGATCTTTGATTAGAGGGGCAGAGTGACCACAGTTGGGCTTTATGACCAACTTCCAGGCTGACATGACTTGTACAAACTGAAAGATGAGATGAGCCTTTAATTTGGCTTAGTTAGCCTTTAGCTTAGCTGTGGCCTTAGTTAGCCTTTAGCTTAGCTGTGGCTCGAAATCAATGTTTGACTATTTTCTATACCTATCCATCCCCACTAGACATCCGCTTTCCCAGCTGGACCATCAACTAACCTTTGATTCATGTACAGTGGGGTAAAAAAGTATTTAGTCAGCCACCAATTGTGCAAGTTCTCCCACTTAAAAGATGAGAGAGGTCTCCAATTTTCATCATAGGTATACCTCAACTATGAGAGACAAAATGAGAAAAAAAAAATCCAGAAAATCACATTGTCTGACTTTTAAAGAATTTATTTGCAAATTATGGTGAAAAATAAGTATTTGGTCAATAACAAAAGTTCATCTCAGTACTCTGTTATATACCCTTTGTTGGCAATGACAGAGGTCAAATGTTTTCTGTAAGTCTTCACAAGGTTTTCACACACTGTTGCTGGTATTTTGGCCCATTCCTCCATGCAGATCTCCTCTAGAGCAGTGATGTTTTGGGGCTGTCGCTGGGCAACACAGACTTTCAACTCCCTCCAAAGATTTTCTATGGGGTTGAGATCTGGAGACTGGCTAGGCCACTCCAGGACCTTGAAATGCTTCTTACCAAGCCACTGCTTCGTTGCCCAGGTGGTATGTTTTGGATCACTGTCATGCTGAAAGACCCAGCCACGTTTCATCTTCAGTGCCCTTGCTGATGGAAGGAGGTTTTCACTCAAAATCTCACGATACATGGACCCATTCATTCTTTCCTTTACACGGATCAGTCGTCCTGGTCCCTTTGCAGAAAAACAGCCCCAAAGTATGATGTTTCCACCCCCATGCATCACAGTAGGTATGGTGTTCTTTCTCCTCCAAACATGACAAGTTGAGTTTTTACCAAAAACTTCTATTTTGGTTTCATCTGACCATATGACATTCTCCCAATCCTCTTCTGGATCACCCAAATGCTCTCTAGCAAACTTCAGACAGGCCTGGACATGTACTGGCTTAAGCAGGGGGACACGTCTGGTACTGCAGGATTTGAGTCCCTGGCAGCGTCGTGTGTTACTGGTGGTAGCCTTTGTTACTTTGTCCCAGCTCTCTGCAGGTCATTCACTAGGTCCCCCCGTGTGGTTCTGGGATTTTTGCTCACCGTTCTCGTGATCGTTTTGACCCCACAGGGTGAGATCTTGCGTGGAGCCCCAGATTGAGGGAGATTATCAGTGGTCTTGTATGTCTTCCATTTTCTAATAATTGCTCCCACAGTTGATTTCTTCCACACCAAGCTGCTTACCTATTGCAGATTCAGTCTTCCCAGCCTGGTGCAGGTCTACAATTTTGTTTCTGGTGTCCTTTGACAGCTCTTTGGTCTTGGTCATAGTGGAGTTTGGAGTCTGACTGTTTGAGGTTGTGAACAGGTGTCTTTTATACTGATAACGAGTTCAAACAGGTGCCATTAATACAGGTAACGAGTGGAGGACAGAGGAGAATCTTAAAGAAGACGTTACAGGTCTGTGGGAGCCAGAAATCTTGCTTGTTTGTAGGTGACCAAATACTTATTTTACTGAGGAATTTACCAATTAATTCATTAAAAATCCTTCAATGTGATTTTCTGGATTTTTTTTTCTCATTTTGCCTCTCATAGTTCAGGTATACCTATGATGAAAATTGGAGACCTCTCTCATGTTTTAAGTGGGAGAACTTGCACAATTGGTGACTGACTAAATACTTTTTTGCCCCACTGTATATCATTAATAGATGTTACTTTACCTTATTTTATTATAGTTTATAATCTGGGCTTGACATTAACTTTTTTGCTCACCAGCCACTGTGGGTAGTGATTTTCCAAAGTTACTCACCACTCAGCCTCTTCACTAGCCACAATTTTTATATATATTATATATTGGCGGGGGGGGGGGGGTTAGTGGTGTTGGACGATTAAAATTTCTAATCGGGATTCATCTTTTGGAACGTTGAGTTAATCGCGACTAATAACGCATTAATCGCATGTTTTTCCATTCAGATACAGTGTACCTTAAGTTGGTAATTTTTCAAGTTTTTCATACTATTATACACATGGGAGTGGACAAATATACTTGCTTTCTTCACCTGCAGGTTTATTAAAGCTCTCAACATACCCAAAATGACAAAACTATCCAGAATATTCTCCAGAAAATCTTCAAAAGTACTACATGTACAAAAAACAACAGAATGCCAGGGCTCAGTAACGTCACTGCAACACAACTACACTTGCATAGCAAACATCCACCAGTTGAACACAAATCAATAAACCTCGTGTGTCTCAACAGACACAATTTCCCTTTTAATAGAAAAATTGTAAACATAAACAAACAACTATCTCACACATGACGTCACCAAACATGCAGCAAAAACAGGGTGTGGGAGTGAGTGGACATTACGAACACAGCTCGAGAATTTTAGACTGCTACTCACCTACCAATAGTTGGACCCAAAACTATGAAGATGAAACAGGCGAGTGTCTGTCCTCAGCTGCTGGCAGGCACTACACCCATAGCACGTAGTTGTTTATTGCTAGCCAGCTTCCAAAGAAGAACAACCGACATCCAGGCGAAGTTTTGGAGGTGGCTGTGACAATTATCCAGGTGAGAGCTCCGACAGATAACGTTGAAACATGACAGCGTTGTGGGGATTTCCATGGTCATGATCCAGCTTGTTTGACTTCACAGTGTCTGTCACTACCCAGAGCAGCTTCCGTAGCTCCATACGGAGTGCAGTACAGGCAAAAAAAAGTACTGTTCGCGCTTTCTGCTGTTAACTGCGGTTAACCGTGATCACAAAATTTGTCGCCGTTAACGAGGACGAAGCGTTAATGGGCAATTAACGCGATAACGCCAACACCGCTAAAAAACATAATTTTTCTATTTTCTATCCACCTTATTCCTGGGAGTGCCGCTGTAGGAACGATTATGGGCGGAGCTTCCGGTTTGGCTGACCTAGTGTTAATTCAGTCAGTAAGAGTGGAGTAGCAGGGGCATTTAAAATACTGTTAAGTTTTTTAGATTCATTTTAATGTATAGTCCACATACGTGTTTTGTACTCAAGTGGCAGCTAATTTCAGCACATAGTTTTTGTATTTTTGAATGTTTTTGCTTAGTTCTGGTACTTGCTGCTGTTCGTGGTGTGGGGCTCCTCACAGATAAGCACAGCTAAATCGGTGGCTTCAACAGCAATAAGTAGATCATGTACTGAAAACTAAAGGATTGTTCACGTGATCGGTGGTACAGACGCAGCAGCACCAGGTATTATTTTCACTTGTATGAATGTCACAGATCTGATGTTTAACCCCGAATTTAAAACACCCAAGCACGGTGTTGTGGTTCTTTGTGGCTCTGTCTAGACTCTACATCTGCTCTGAGGTAAATTTGATTATGTCCAACATATTTTAACAAAATGCAGCCAACTTTATTGCGGTGGAAACATTGATATATCTCAGAGCTTTTATTTGTTTACAGCATTAGCATGTTAGCAGCGGAGCTAACTAATGGAGCTACTGTCCACGGAGCTACTGGTCACTTTTTAAGGTCATCTTCTCATCCCTCCACAGTCATGGGATGTGGTATGATTATATTACTGTTTTTGAGGTGCAAAAGGCTGTGTTCCCACATTTTTGATGCTGAAGTCATTGTTTTTTAACAAGGAAAAGTGTCCTGTTTCAGTGACAACAATACGTTCTAAACTAGTATCAGAAGTTGCTACCATAAGTCACCCAAGGCATCATGGGGCCTAGGAATAAGGTGGATAAGAAAAGCTGCAAATTTACAAGAAAAAGTCAAATTTGTGGAAAAAATGTTACAAATTAATGACAAATTTAAGTGAGGAAAAAAGTCAAATTTTTGAGACAAAAGCAGCAAATTTAATTGGCATCAAAACTGGGGATTCTAAATTGTCCTTAGGTATGACTGTGAGAGTGAATGGTTGTCTGTCTCTCTGTGTTGGCCCAGCGATGGACTGGCGATCTGTCCAGGGTGTACCCTGCCTCTCGCCCACAGATGCTGGGATAGGCTCCAGCCCCCCCACGACCCGAAAAGGATTAAGCGGAAGAAAATGAATGAATGAATGAATGAAGTAGCAAATTTCGGAAAATAAATTAATTTTATTAAAGTTAAACAGTCAAAATGAAAGGACATACAAGAGTAAAACACTATATTATGACTGAAGAATAAAGTAATGCATTAACTAATGATGTAAATAAATGTAAATTAAAGCCTACATGCTATCAGTTTGTGGTGCAATTTATTTTGTGCAATAAAAAACAAACATAACATTAATACATGTTTAATGCTTTACATACCTTTGAGAACATAGGAATACTAGAGCAATAACCCTCCTTGAATGCTACACAAAAACAACACATTACCTACATTTGGAAAACATCAGCTTTTTATAAGTTGCGCTGGCAAACTCTAGCCTTTATAAATATTACACATGACATTATGTATTGCTGACAATGTTGCAGGTAGGGTGCTGTCTGGGAAAGGGTCAAATTATATGGAAGGCCATCATATTCAAAATGTTGCCACAATGTGTAGTTACATTTCTGGAAAGGTGCATGTCAAGTCAATATTAGCTATACAGTATATTCATTGCAGCCCAGCTGAGCTCTCGGAGGAGTGAAGGTTTGTCAGCAGATCCTTCATATCGCTGTTGTAATATCATCAGGGTTAAATACTGCATGCCGTATTCACTAGGTATTGTTGCTAGTAAATCATAAATTTCTTTTGACCAAAGCAGGTGACAGGCATTTCATTAACACCTCAGAATAGTGTCATCATGTGGAAAAAGGGGCACTCTAAGTGTTAAATACATGAAAAAATGTGCAAATCAAACTAGACAACCCCCCCCCAAAAAAAAAGCTCTGAATAAAGTAAGGAACACCGGGAGTGATTCCTTTCTTATATGAATATTTTAAATATAAATGGTAAGAAAACCTGGGTGAGTGCAGCACGGCTGGTTATAAATCATGTTATATCTCCTTCGTAAGACAAGCGGAACAAAAACAGAGCCAACAGTTCAGCACAGTTCATGGTGAGAAACGTTAAATCTAACACATCATGGGATAGTTGGTCATGTTCAAGGTCTCTGGACCCTGAGGGGAGTCTATCATGGTGAATTTTTGCACCCCCACTTTACCAGACACCCCCACATAGAACCAATAACTCACTGGTGGAGACTGAAATAAAGCTGAGGCTGAAGTCATCTGTATCTCTGAGCTCCCTGTAGTGAGACTCTGACTCTCTTAAGTGCTGCACTTGACTTGATTCGGTTAAAGAAGCAAGTCCTTGCCTGACTCTTATGCATTTACAGCTGGCCAATCTTTGGGCACAATGGAGGGGGGGGCAGATTTTTAGATCCTGATAGAATCAAAGGACCTATGTGCATCTGGTTCTTAACATACTGTATCTATTTTCCCTTCTCCCTCCTCAAGTCCACAGACTAACATGCCAGCTATGGACCAACATTGCTAATATTTATTATTATTATCATTTATTAAGTCATGAAGGGCCGCTTACTCAGAACTACATCACTGAGGAATAATTTGAAAATCACCTTGCAATAGTAATATTTTAATGAAGCAATCAGCTTTGGATATCGGTACATCAAACCGGGTTATCATAATAAGATTTTAAGAGATTAGGGTGACAAGTCCCAGTGTGCAGGCTCCATTTCAGATTCTAGCCCCAAGTAGGGGGCCTGAGACCTCACACAGGGTAAAGGGGTAAAACCTAGTTCAGCATCAGTTTTGGACAGAGAAAAGTCAAGGGAAAAGTACACAAATGAACAATCAAAAAAAAAAAACTTTCTGTACAGGTGAAATGGAAATTATGGGGGAAAATTATGCTTCATATTTACATAATGAAAATACACATTAAGATTATTCTTGGAAAGGAAACAAGAACATTTGCCTTTAAGATCATGCAGGCAATATTAACTTTGTTTTTAAATAACAAAAGGCAATACATAAACGAAAACTACTGATTGATATTTAGGTCTTTTCAAATTCCATCTTGGTTTACTACACACCTCAGTTTACACATGTGGCACCTGTATTCCTCAAGCATCATTAAAAATAAAACTCCTTTATAGCTATCTGCTGCTCCTTTATCACTCAACAGAGTAAAACTTTATGATGATAAACTCTGCCAGTGATTGACAGTGTTTACATTCTACCACAGAGTCACTGGTGTACACACTTCGCCACACTGTAGCAGCAGTATTGTCACTTATCCATGTTTTAAAGGGGTCATTGATTGCACTTTTCCCCCCACATTTTAACAGCTCACATGTCTTAATGAAATATTTGTGACAAATTTAGGTAAAATTTTCTTTAATTATTGCCTCTCCTGGACAAGTGAGCTCCTCACCCTATCTCTAAGGGTGAGTCCAGCAATCCTACGGAGAAAGCTCATTTCAGCCGCTTGTATCCGTGATCTCATTCTTTCGGTCATTACTCAAAGTTCATGACAACAGGTGAGGGTAGGAACGCAGACTGACTGGTAAATCCACAGCTTTGCTTGAGAGATCAGCTGCCTCTTCACCACAACAGACTGGTACAACATCCGCATCACTGCAGATGCTGCTCTGATCCGTTTGTATATCTCTCGCTCCATTTTCCCCTCACTTGTGAATGAGACCCCAAGACACTTAAACTCCTCCACTTGGGGCAGGAGCTTGTCCTCAACCCAGAGAGGGCAATCCACCCTTTTCCAGCTCAGAACCATAGGTTCTCAGCACCTCCATAGGACTTGGAGGTGCTGAGTGTCATCCCAGCCGCTTCACACTCAATAGCAAACCGTCCTAACAAGACCTGTAGGTCAGTGCTCAATGACGTCAACAAGACAACATCATCTGCAAACAGCAAAGATGAGATCCTGTGGTCACCAAACATGACACCCTCCGTTCCTTGGCTACACCGAGAAATCCTGTCCATAAAAATTATGAACAGGATCGGTGACAAAGGGCAGCCCTGGCGGAGTCCAACTCTCACTGGGAATAAGTCCGATCAAGTGTTGGTAATACGAACCAAACTCTCACAACGGTCGTACAGAGACCAAATAGCTCGTAACAACAAGCCCGATACCCCATACTCCCGAAGCACCCCCCACAAGAGACCACAAGGGATGTGGTCAAATGCTTTCTCCAAGTCCACAAAACACATGCGGACTGGTTGGGCAAACTCCCACAAACCCTCAAGGATTCTCGAGAGGGTAAAGAGTTGGTCCAATGTGCCACGGCCAGGATGAAAACCATATTGCTCCTCCTGGATCCAAGGTTCAACCAGCGTGTGGACTCTCGTCTCCAGTACCCTGGCACAGACCTTCCCAGGGAGGCTCAGAAGTGTGATCTCCTTAAAATTGGAACATACCCTCCATTCCCCCTTCTTAAAGAAAGGAACCACCGCCCCAGTTTGCCATGCAAAAGGCACTCCCCGACCTCCATGTAATGTTGCAGAGACATGTCAGCCATGACAG
This sequence comes from Pholidichthys leucotaenia, assembly GCA_020510985.1. Classification (NCBI taxonomy): domain Eukaryota; kingdom Metazoa; phylum Chordata; class Actinopteri; order Cichliformes; family Pholidichthyidae; genus Pholidichthys; species Pholidichthys leucotaenia. Next base: position 167,525,789 of record CM035842.1, read on the forward strand.
CCCTACAACATCCAGGGCCTTGAGGTACTCAGGGCAAATCTCGTCCACCCCCGGGGCCTGCCACCAAAGAGTTTTTTAACCACTTTGGCAACCTCAGCCCCTGTGATGGGCGATTGCTGCTTCCCCCTCCTGAGTCGATGGACAGTTTGCCAGAATCTCTTCGAGGCTGACCGAAAGTCTTGTTCTATGGCCTCACCAAATTCCTCCCACACCTGAGTTTTTGCTTCAGCAACCACCCAAGCTGCACTCCACTTGGCCTGTCGGTAGACTTCAGCTGCTTCGGGAGTCCCACAAGCCAACCAAGCTCAATAGGACTCCTTCTTCAGTTTAATGGCTCCCCTCACCACTGGTGTCCACCACTTGGTTCGGGGATCAAACCCATGAGATGCACCAACAACCGTGCGGCTACAGCTCTGGACAGCTGCTTCAACAGTGGAGGTGGAGAACATGACCCATTCAGACTCCATGTCTCCAGTCTCCCTCGGAATGTGGTCGAAGTTCTTATGGACAGGGTCAGACTGGGGCCTCAGCCAGACGTTCCCAACACACCCTCACTATACATTTAGGTCTACCGGGTCTGAGTGGCATCCTCCCCTGCCATTGGATCGAACTCATCACCAAGTGGGGATCAGTTGACAGCTCTGCACCTCTCCTTACCTGAGTGTCCAAGACATATGGTCGCAGGTCTGGTGACAAGATAACAAAATCGATCACTGACCTGCAACCTAAGGTGTCCTGGTGCCAGGTGCACATATGAACACCCTTATGCTTGAACATGGTGTTCGTTATGGACAAACTGTGGTTGGCACAGAAATCCAATAACTGAACACCACTCGGGTTCAGATCGGGCAGGCCATTCCTCCCAATCACACCCCTCCAGGTTTCACTGTCATTGCCCACATGTGCATTTAAGTCCCCCAGCAGGACAACGGCGTCTCCAAGAGAAGCACTCTCCAGCACCCCAGTCAGAGACTCCAAAAAGGGTGGGTACTCTGAACCATCATTTGGTGCGTAGGCACAAATGATGGTCAGGACCCGCTTCCCAACCCGAAGACGTGGGGAAACTACCCTTTCATCCACCGGGGAGACCTCCAATGTTGAGGCAGCAAGATGGGGGAATACAAGAATACCCACCCCAGCTCGTCACCTCTCCTCCGGGGCAATTCCAGAGTAGGCCAAGCTCCAGCCCCTCTCCAGGAGACTGGCTCCAGAACCGGAGCTGTGCGTTAAGGTGAGCCCAACTATATCTAGCTGGTATTTCTCAACCTCGTGCACCAGCTCAGGCTCTTTCCCCACCAGAGAGGTGACATTCCATGTTCCAAAAGCCAGTTTCGAAAGCCGAGGATCAGACCGCCAAGGTCTCTGCCTTCAACAGTCACCTGATCCACATTGCATCGGACCCCCATAGTCCCTCCTGCAGGTGGTGAGCCCACAAGAGGGCGGACCCATGTAACTCCTTCGTAGGGTTGTCACGGTGGAAGAATTTCCCCTGGTGTGACAATGGATAGCTCAACACTGTGATATGTGGTATTATGCCAAATGTTTTTAGGACTCTGTGGTCTCGTTATTTAAACAGGGTTCATAACTTATGTGGCAAACGATGGAAGCTGTGAGAAACTCGCTGCAACTCCGCCCTCAACTTTATGTGCATGTGTGACAATTGTGCGGAGCTTCCGTCTTCCTAGGCATGAACTGCTGATTCTGTTAAAAACTAACAAAAAAAAAGATCATTTTCATAAAGCAGTGGCGGTAACTCCAGTATTTCAACTAGGGATGAGCTGATACCACTTTTTCAAGACCAATACCAATACTGTGACTTTGAGTATCGGCCGATACCGATCCAAACCCGATACCGTCTCGCTTATTTAAAACAGCAAAAGTACAGAACATACTTTGCTAATCACTAGTTGCATTTTGTACACATATAAAAACAAAAATCTAAAAGTCAAAGAATATATTACAAATTTGACTCCGATCAGCAATGCTGCTGCTTTTTTTATTTTAAACTTTGCAACACTAGCAGCATTTCACTGGTCAGCCCCATGTAAACGTGCATTCTGAAGTTTTAAGTGCAAGTTTATACAAAACGTTGAAGCTGAGTATTTAAATAACATTCAGATGAAATTCAAAGTGCCACTTTATGCATGAAGTAAAAAATGCTGTAGATCTGAAAATAAAGGAACTAACCCTTTAAGTTGTATTTTTGTCATCCATTATCGTAAGTATTCTCCTGGTCCTCAGTTTATTTAGTAGTGTTTATAATATTATTTTCTGTCCATATTTAGATTTTAGGTTTGCTCTTATTTTGAAGTGATTCCTGTTCCATTTCATGTTCATGTAGCCTTGCACCCTCTGGGATTAATAAAGCATACAAAATACAAAAAAATAATTGCTATTTATGTTTCTGTCACCTACCTCTCCTCAACTGTACTCCCCGAAAGGTACGCTCCAGTCTGGTTTTTACTTTTTGTTTCGTTTATTTTTAGGTTTCACTTTTAGCGCCCAGCCTCCTGAGCTGGAAAAACAGCGGCTGCTGCTGCAGAACACGCGTCTTTCTGCTCAGTTCTTGACTCAATTCAGTATAATCCTTTGCCGTGATATTTTTGCAAGTGTTTTATCAAGTTAGTGGTGTAAAATTGTAAATGCTGCTACCACACAGCTACATACTGAGGCGAGTCTCACAGACAGACTGCAGTGATGAGACACTCGTTGCCTCTGATTACAGAAGCTGTGCACAGCACAGCTGAGAACAGGATCGTGCCTTCATTTTAATATTGTTAATGTATCGGATCAGTAAATTACTTTTATTCCTTACCAATACCGATCCAGCCATTTTGCTTGGATCGGACCCGATACCACGGATCAGATCGACTCATCCCTAATTTCAACTACAGGATGTGTGGACTGGAGACTGCAGAGACATCTGGCTTATTTAAAAAGGACAGCCTCCATACAGGACCCTGTGTGGCTCTTGTCGCCGTGATTTTTGGATTTTTGCCGCTGTCCGAAAAATCACGTTCAAACATGCAATGCACTATGTAGTAGTTGTTTCGCTCTCAGAGCGCAATTGTCAGGATCATAAACATTCTGCTCAGAACGAAATAACATGCTTTGTGCCCTTTCAGTGGTCACCGTCACAACTGTATTTATCAAATCGTCCAAACGCTTCCGCCACTAACTGCCTGCTGGAGTCCGTCTGGAGAGAGAGTGCCCCACATGGTGCAGCCGCCATCAACCGCCATTAGTACCGGGTGCAAACATGCTGTTGGCAATAAAAATACACTTAATATTTAACAATTTATTTAATAATCAATTGGGGCACATACAGTAACTCACAAAAGTGAGTACACCCCTTACATTTTTATAAATATTTTATTATATCTTTTCATGGGACAACGCTGAAGATATGACACTTTGATACAATGTAGTCAGTGTACAGCTTGTATAACAGTGTAAATTTGCTGTCCCCTCAAAATAACTCAACACACAGCTATTTATGTCTAAATCACTGGCAACAAAAGTGAGTACACCCCTAAGTGAAAATGTCCAAATTGTGCCCAATCAGCCATTTTCCCTCCCTGATGTCATGTGACTCATTAGTGTTACAAGGTCTCAGGTGTGAATGGGGAACAGGTGTGTTAAATTTGGTGTTATCGCACTCACACTCTCTCATGCTGGTCATCGGAAGTTCAACATGGCACCTCATGGCAAAGAACTCTGAGGATCTGAAAAAAAGAACTGTTACTCTACATAAAGATGGCCTAGGCTATAAGAAGATTGCCAACACCCTTGAAACTGAGCTGCAGAACGGTGGCCAAGACCATACAGTGGTTTAACAGTACAGGTTCCACTCAGAACAGGCCTCACCATGGTTGACCAAAGAAGTTGAGTGCACGTGCTCAGCATCATATCCAGAGGTTGTCTTTTGAAAACAGACGTATGAGTGCTGCCAGTATTGCTGCAGAGGTTGAAGGGGTGGGGGGGTGGGGTCAGCTTGTCAGTGCTCAGACCATACGCCGCACACTGCATCAAACTGGTCTGCATTGCTGTCGTCCCAGAAGGAAGTTCCTTTCAAAGATGATGCACAAGAAAGCCCGCAAACAGTTTGCTGAAGACAAGAAGACTAAGGACATGGATTACTGGAACCATGTCCTGTGGTCTGATGAGACCACAATAAACTTATTTGGCTCAGATGGTGTCAAGCGTGTGTGGAGGCAACCAGGAGAGGAGTACAAAGACAAGTGCGTCTTGCCTACAGTCAAGCATGGTGGTGGGAGTGTCATGGTTTGGAGCTGCATGAGTGCTGCCGGCACTGGGGAGCTACAGTTCATTGAGGGAACCATGAATGCCAACATGTACTGTGACATACTGAAGCAGAGCATGATCCCCTCCCTTCGGAAACTGGGCCACAGGGCAGAATTCCAACATGATAACAACCCCAAACACACCTCCAAGACGACCAATGCCTTGCTAAAGAAACTGAAGGTAAAGGTGATGAACTGGCCAAGCAAGTCTCCAGATCTAAACCCTATTGAGCATCTGTGGGGCATCCTCAAATGGAAGGTGGAGGAGCGCAAGGTCTCCAACATCCACCAGCTCTGTGATGTCGTCATGGAGTGGGAGAGGATTGCAGTGGCAACCTGTGAAGCTCTAGTCAACTCCATGCCCAAGAGAGTTAAGGCATTGCTGGAAAATAATGGTGGCCACACAAAATATTGACACTTTGGGCACAACTTGGACATTTTCACTTAGGGGTGTACTCACTTTTGTTACCAGTGGTTTAGACATTAATGGCTGTGTGTTTAGTTATTTTGAGGCGACAGCAAATTTACACTGTTATACAAGCTGTACATCGACTACTTTACATTGTATCAAAGTGTCATATCTTCAGTGTTGTCCCATGAAAAGATATAATAAAATATTTACAAAAATGTGAGGGGTGTACTCACTTTTGTGAAATACTGTAAGGGAACGAGATATAGCCACACACACAAAAAAAGTGAACACCGCAGTTGTTGCAGTTGCTCGTTATCCTTCATGGTAGGCTTGTCCATAGCGCGGTACTACATAATTGCGGTTATCGCAACAGCCCTACTCCTTTGAGAACCACTGCTCCTCCACATTGAAAGGACCCAGTTGAGGTGGTTTGGTCATCTGATCACAATGCCTCCTGGATGCCTTCCACTTGAGGAGTTTCGGGCACATCCCACTGGGAGGAGACCCAGGGGCAGACCCAGGACACGCTGGAGAGACTACGTCTCCCAGCTGACCTCGGAACGTCTTGGTATCCTCTCTGAAGAGCTGGAGCAGGTGGCCAGGGAGAGGGAAGTCTGGGCTTCTCTGCTTGAACTGCTGCCTCTGTGACAAAGACCTCCAGTAAAATGGTAGAAAATGGATGGATGGATGGATTTAATTAATGCACCAATTTTTTTATTTCCAACCTTTCTGAGAATGGCTGGTTTCAGTTCTTCATCACTTTAAAATCTGAGACCAACAATGGGGACATGAAACCAGAGATCAACTGCAGACGTGGCCTCGCTGCATTAGCCCTGCAGACACTACGGAAACCTCTCTTGTGCCATCATTCAATCTCCCAAAAGACGAAGCTATGCATATACAATGCTTCAGTCCTCTCAATCCCCAGAGACATGGCCACTGAATAAGACTCTGGCCTTGAGAATAGATGGGTTTGATAGTCGGGCCCTCAGAACCATTGAGAACATCAGGTGGCCCCAGCACACCTCGAATGATGTGCTCCGAGCCCCCACACATCAGCCTGCAACATCCCACCTTATTACACAGAAGCGCATCTGCTGGTTTGGCCATGTCCTTCGCCTCCCACCAGAACACCCGACAAAAGCCATCCTCGTGTTCGACCCCAGAGCCTCAGGGTGGAAAAGACCTCAGGGCAAGCCACACACCAGACGGTTCGATGTGGCGGAGAGATACTTCCGACAGCTCGGAGTCGCTGTTGATGACGCAGAGGAGCTGGCCCAAAACCAGCAATATTGGCACACACTGGTTAACCTGATTGGCTCTACGCATAGTGATGGCCACCCAGCCCTCACCCCGCAGGAGTAGTCAAGTCAAGTCAAACCTTTAGCAGCAATCACTGCCAACAAGTGATCTCAGTACTTCACAATAAGATGTCCGCATTTGCTAACAGGTAGTATGTCCAATTCTTCCTGTGCAAACTGCTCAAGCTGTCTCAGGTTTGCAGAGTGGCGTCTCCACACTGCAATTTTCAGATCTTTCCTTAGATATTCAACCAGATTACGATCTGGGCTCATGGAGGACCATTGAGGAATATTCACATGTGTTTTCTCAACTATTCCTGAGTGCCTTTTGCTGTTTGTTTTGGTTCATTATCCTGTTGGAGGACCAGACCTGTGGCTGAGGCTGAGCTTTCTGACACTGGGGGGAGTACGTTTTGCTCCAGGATATGTTGGTAGTCTTAAGACTTCATTGTACGCTGCACGGACTCAAGGTTCCCCATGCCAGATGCAGCAAAGCATCCTCAAAACAAAACTGAGACGCCTCTATGTTTCACAGACGGTATGGTGCATTTTAAGGCTTCATTTTTCCTTCTGTAAACATAAAGCTGATGTGACTGGCCAAAAAAAACTCCAGTTTTGTCTCATCAGTCAAAAGGACATTCTCCCAGAAACTTTGGGGCTTGTCAACAAGAGTTTTGGATGACTTTTTTATGTTTTCCTGTCAATAGTGGAGCCCTCCTGGTCTTCTTCCATGGAGCTCATTACTGTTCAAAATATGATGGATGGTGCGTTGAGAACGTGGCGTACCTTGACCTCGGATTTTAGCTTGAATGATTTTGGATGGTGTCCTAGGTTCTTGTTCTACAATACCCACTATCCTTCTGATCAACCTGGGGTTGCATTTCCTGTTGAGTCAAATTTTATAACCTTTACCTTTAACATGGTTATATAATCTTGTCTAGAATGGTCTATAATCTTATTTCTGAGCTCCTCAGACAGCTCTCTCCTTTACTTTCTCTGGTCCATGTTCAGTTCATTGTGAAGCACAGAGATCACTTGTTGGGAGTGTTTGCTGCTAAAGGTGGTAGCATAAAATATTAGTATTAAAGGTACCATTTTTTTTGTAAATGTCATTTTACTTTAATCATAAAATATTCACCTGAATCAATAATCACAGGCAAAGTCTAATTTGTGTTAACTATGATATAAACAATAAGGGATGCCATAAAACTTTTGTCAGTTTCAGGTTATTTCAGAGACAGTTGTGTTTTCTTGTTTTTTGTGGGAGGGAACCAACAAATTTGTCCACGTCTGTGTATACTATGAAATGCATTGTAAAGTGTGCATGCACGTGCTTGTATATGAGTGAATAATTGCATTCATTCCATTCCTCAGACTAGCCCCGCCAATATTCACCAACCGTTCCATAGCTGGGGAAATGTTCTATTCTGCAGAACAACAGGGAGTAATCACTCTTAAAACATTCCAAACTTTAGGGGTCAAACCTCAGTCAGTACAGGACTGACACTACAGTATGAATGCACCCTTAGTTTGAGCAGAAAAAAGCACCTCTTACATACGGTTAGCTGCACTCGTTTGCTGCACATCCAAACTAAAATGGTCCGTTATGAATACAGACACTATTCCACCCTGATAAAAAAGATCTGAAATTTAAAAAATTAAAAAGGCTAAAAGATCCTTTAATTTCAAATACCAATATAGAGCTTGCATCACTTATCACTTGTAAAGGACATTTAGGGAGTTACAGTTAGATCCGTGTGTGTGTGTGTGTGTGTGTGTGTGTGTGTGTGTGTGTGTGTGTGTGTGTGTGTGTGTGTGTGTGTGTGTAAATTGACACAAGTTTTGTAGTTTTAGCTGTTTACCTAAACATATTCAAGAAAGAGTTATATAATCAATATGGGCTTAAAGTTTAGACTCTCAGCTTTAATTTGAGGGTATTCACATCCAAATTGAAGTTATAATTTAGTAATTACAACAATTTTTATACAAAATCTCCTTTTTTCAGGGGTCAAAAACAATTGAATCGGTGAATTCAAAAAGGGCCCAAGTCCCCTTTGAAAAAGTGTGGACTTGGGCCCTTTTTGAATTCACCGATTCAATTGGACAGATTTACATTACCATTAATAAAATGTTCATTTTTAATGCTTTAACGAGAATCTTTTGCAGGCAATGACTGGCTGAAGTCTGGAACCCGCAGACATCACCAAACGCTGGGCCTCATCCTTTATGAGGCTTTACTGCAGCCGTCTTCAGTTGTTGCTTGTTTGTGGGTCTTTCTGTTTAAATTTAGTCTTAAGCAAGTGAAATGCATGCTCGATCAGGTTGAGATCTGGTGATTGACTCAGTCACTGCAGAATATTCCACTTCATTGCCTTCCATCATTAACAAAGACTAGTGACCCAGTGCCAGTGGAAGCCATACATGCCCATGCATCACACTACCTCCATGTTTTACAGAAGATGTGGTGTGCTTCTGGGTCATGACCTGTACGAAGACCTCTCCATACTTTCTTCTTCCCATCATTCTGGTATAGGTTGATCTTGGTTTTATCTGTCCAAAGAATGTTGGTCCAGAACTGGGCTGACTTCTTTTGATGGTTTTTGGCAAAGTCTAATTTGGCCTTTCTATTTTTGAGGCTGATCAGTGGTTTGCACCTAGTGGTGAACCCTCTGTATTCATTCTCGTGAATTTTTCTCTTTATGGTAGACTTACATAGATTCACCCAGGTCTCCTTGGACATTTTCATTAATGAGCTGCTGACGAGGGGGCTTTTGGCCAGCACCACCCCAGTCCAAAACAAATAAACTGAAGTCCATTTAACAAAACACGCTGTTCAAGGTCAAACAAAATGAGTGCAAGCAGTGGGGAAACATTTGAACCACTCACATGAAAATAAAAGCTTGTAACATTTATATAACTTTCTTTGTGTTTGTACTAGAGGCAATCTGAATGAGAGGATTTTGCAGCAAGGGGCTGATCAGCTTTACAAGAGAGGCAGGGAATTAGAGAAATGCATTTTTGTGTTCTAGCACTACCTGTGAAGACATGAACTGCCCGGAGTAAGACGGTGTCATCTCAGGCTGTCCTTCGAGCCACGAAATCTTCAAGGGGTTTGAAGTCAATCCACTTTCATTTTTCACAGCCAGCTCCTCAAGACAAAATAATCTCAGTATTTATTCAGACAGTTTAACAGTAACAGTATTCTATCATGAGAATTTTCTCTTTGCCATGAAATCTGTAAGATAATTCAGTCCAAAAGGGTTACTGTCTGGACATCAACAAATTCCTTGTCTGCTTGATATGATCTTCAATTAGCCTGGTTATAACTATAAAGTACAAAATCCCTTTCATACCGATTTCAGGATTGACCCAACTAAAGGAAAAACACCCCATATTTTCATAACTAAACTCCTCCAAACCCAGAGGTGACTGCTTATTCATCAACTAATTTCACAGCGGCCAATTTAATAAGAAGCCGTGGGTAAAGTGAGGTGTTACTGATCATTTCTTATTGAAGCACCAACCCTGATTTACTGTAATTAATTTCTGGGCAAAATATCTGCTCTGAAATTATTTTTCCATATTTACATATCAGTGAAGCTGCCTGAAGGGATACACTTTTATTAGAATAGATTCATCGACAGTCAGGTATAAAGTAAAAAAATAGGAACAAAGAAATCCATCAACAGGAAGCTAACTATTCTATGTTTACATATGGATCTTTTGTTTGGATTTCCATGCTTACCCACTTACACTTTTATTGCAAACATATTATAAATCACACGTGTTAATAGTTTGTCAGCATACAGTGATGTGAAAAAATGTTTGCCCCCTTCCTGATTTCTCATTTTTTTGTAGGTTTGTCACACTTAAATGTTTCAGATCATCAAACAAATTTAAATATTAGACAAAGATAATACAAGTAAACACAAAATGCAGTTTTTAATTGAAGGGGTTTATTATTAAGGGTAAAAAAAAATCCAAACCTGCACGTCCCTGTGTAAAAAAGTGATTGCCCCCCTGTTAAAACATAAATTAATTGTGGTTCATCACATCTTTGGAAAGCTGAGTTCAATTTCTCTAGCCACACCTGTTCTCAATCAAGAAATCACTTAAATAGGACCGGCCTAACAAAGTGAAGTAGACCAAAAGATCCTCAAAAGCTAGACATCATGCTGCCATCTAAAGAAATTCAGGAACAAATGAGAAGCAAAGTAATTGAGAGCTATCAGTCTGGAAAAGGTTATAATGCGGCGGCAGATAAAATAAAGCAGCGTTGTTGGAGGTTTTAAGTAGAGTTTTATTATCATACCGCCGTCACGAGCTCCGCTCCCAGCACCGTGCATGAGCGCCGAGAGCGAGCCCACGGCTCTCACAGAAGGGACACAAAGTCTGTGTCCTGCAGCAGGGTTGAAGTCAGATTGAGAGTGAGAGTGAGAGCTGTGGGCTCGCTCTCGGCGCTCATGCACGGCGCTGGGAGCGGAGCTCGTGACGGCGGTATGCTCTCCTCTTTGCCTTCTGCCAAGCTCTGCACCAGATGAGACAAGATAGGAGAGCTGTTCATTAAAGACTCTGTTTTTAATACAAAATCGCCTCATCATTTCCAGCTCCTCTACAATAAAGCCATTTCTAAAGTTTTGAGACTCCAGCAAACCACAATGTGAGCCAATTATCCACAAATGGTGAAAACATGGAACAGTGGTGAACCTTCCCAGGAGTGACCAGCTGACCAAAATTACCCCAAAAGCGCAGCGACGACTCATCCAAGAGGACACAAAAGACCCCATAACAACATCCAAAGAACTGCAGGCCTCACTTGCCTAGGTTAAGGTCAGTGTTCATGACTCCACCATAAGAAAGAGACTGGACAAAAATGGCCTACATGGCATTGTTCCAAGACCAAAACCACTGCGGAGCAAAATGAACATAAAGGTTCGTCTCAGTTTTGCCAGAAAACATCTTGATGATCCCCAAGCCTTTTGGTAAAATACTCTGCGGACTGACGAGACAAAAGTTGAACTTTTTGGAAGGTGTATTTCCCATTGCATCTGGCATAAAAGTAACACAGTATTTCAGAAAAGGAACATCATACCATCAGTAAAATATGGTGGTGGTAGTGTGATGGTCTGGGGCTGTTTTGCTGCTTCAGGACCTGGAAGACTTGCTGTGGTAAATGGAACCATGAATTCTGCTGTCTACCAAAAAATCCTGAAGGAGAAAGTCCTGCCATCTGTTCGTGACCTCAAGCTGAAGCGCACTTGGGTTCTGCAGCAGGACAATGATCCAAAACAAACCAACAAGTCCACCTCTGAATGGCTTAAGAAAAACAAAATGAAGACTTTGGAGTGGCCTAGTCAAAGTCCTGACCTGAATCCGATTGAAATGCTGTGGCATGACCTTAAAAAGGCGGTTCATGCTCGAAAACCCCTCCAATGTGGCTGAATTACAACAATTCTGCAAAGATGAGTGGGCCAAAATTCCTCCACAGTGCTGTAAAAGACTCATTGCCAGTTATCACAAACGCTTGATTGCAGTTGTTGCTGCTCAGGGTTGTTATGCATGCCCCTTTCAGGGCATAAATGACGCACCAAACCGCAGCAGTGAGTTTGCTTATTTATTAATGAAAAAGAACAAAAGAATGCACCATGAGGGGTGAAATACAAACAACTAAACATACAACCTCAAAGGGTGAATCACAAGAGAAATAAAGAGAGTTAATACAAACACTTACATAAATATAGCAAGGGCAAAACCTGACGCTGAAAAGGGACTGGAGTCAGGGTTGGGGACTCAAGCCTAAGTTGGGCAAGGTCGCAGCGAGGAATAACCCTCGCTAGCGATCTTAAACAGTGAACTAAAACTCAGACCACAAACAGGTGTGGAGACAAGATAATTAAACACAAACAGCTGTGACAGGCCGCAAGCAGACTTGACAGCCGGAAGTCCTGCCACGGCACTGTCAAAATAAGAGCACAAATAACCCCATAAATAAATGAGACTAAATATACAAACAGAGAATGGGGAAAATAATAAGTGACTCGAGCACAGGACAGACCCACAATCGGGATCACTACAGGGGTGGCCCAACCAGTTATTAGGTTTAGGGGCAATCACTTTTTCACACAGAGACATATAAGTTTGGATTTTTGTTCCATTAATAATAAACACCTTCATTTAAAAACTTCATTTTGTGTTTACTTGTTGTTATCTTTGTCTAATATTTAAATTTGTTTGATGATCTGAAACATTTAAGTGTGACAAACATACAAAAAAATGAGAAATCAGGAAGGGGGCAAACACTTTTTCACACCACTGCATGTGTCAGTTTGGTTCAGTCTATTTTTAACCACAGATAAATTCAACAGTCACCAATGCAAGGGAGGAATAAAAGTGGAAAAAAATGTTCATTTTCTGTTGTCAAACTGGAACAAAAAACAATGGTTAAATATTACACTACTGTGATAGTGTGGACTTCCTGGTTCAAGCCTAGGTCTGATTTAAGTCACCAATATTTTCTTTAGTTAAGCACATAAGGATAAGCATACTGTATGGGGGTATTTGTAGAGTCTACATGTAAAAAAAAAAAAAAAAAAAATCATGTGTGATACAAGTGGTGAAATGTAACTGGATCCTGAAGATGGGCACGGGGAGAGGACAGAACTTCTGCCCAGACGCCAGTAGGCTGGTAGACAAGTTTTCTGGAGGGAAAACACATGTCTTGGTAAGGAAACCACAACAAAAAAGTAAACCATCACGACAAAGGGCCTGAGGATCCAGACAGTGGTCAACAATGAGACAGTTCGTGGAATTCTGCCTGATGGTTTTCATCAGCACAGAAATCTCTGCTGTATAAAATGACAAAAATCAAGTTTTGGTGACAGAGGGTACCCTAAGGCTCGGAAGTCTATGACAAGTGTCACTCTTGTTAATAATCAAACTTAGCAGGTCGCCTGGGATCATAACTAAATGATAAACAAAAGTGGGGCTATGTAAATTTTGTCTTTAGAGAAAATTTTCATGGCAGGACAAACTTAGGTACTTACAGCTGCTCGTATATTTGCAAATTCAACAACAGCACTTCCTTTCTTCTTACTTGATACAATCACGTTCAAAACGTCACCATACTGGAAGTCAGAAAGGAAAGAGAGAAAAAAATTCACGTGGAGGAAGAGGAATGATGCAGAACATATGAATTAGTATTTTCTTTCACTGCAAAATCCAGATAAAAAATGAAAATCAAAAGCATATGCAGATTGGAGAATTGAAACAGTGTTGATACAATGGACCTTTGGAGAAGAATTTAGGTTTTTAATAACTGGCTGAACAGCCTGATCCTGAAAGATGACAGTTTCAGAAGATTTCTTGTCCAAAATAAATAAATAAATAAATAAATAAATAACTTTAAGCATAAAACTGGAATTAGACATTTCAAAAAACCAGACTATAGAGACATATGTTTTTCAGCACATGGTACAGGCAGACTTCATACAATTGAAGGAAAGATGAATGGACAAATGTGCAGAGACATCCTTGATAAGAACCAGTTGCCATTTTCCAAGATGCTGAAGATGAAACGAGGGTGGACATTTCAGCAAGACAATGACTCCAAACACACAGCCAAGGAAACTCTCAACTGGCTCCAGAGAAGGAAAATAAAGCTGCTAGAATGGCTCAGTCAGTCACCTGACCTGAATCCAATTGAAAATCTATGGAACGAACTGAAGATCAGAGTTCATAGAAGACACCCACGGAACCTTCAAGATTTGAAGACAGTTTGTGTGGAAAAATGGGCTAAAATCACTTCTGAGCAATGCCTGCGCTTAGTTTCTCCATACAGGAGGCGTTTGGAAGCTGTTATTACCAACAAAGGCTTTTCTACTGAATATTAAATTAATTTTAACAAGTGTGTTCAATACTTATTCCCCTTGACATTCCACTTTATTAAATATAACTTATTTTGTGAATACATGTGCCTTGATTTCTTTGTAGGTATGGATTACTTGGGTAGTTACTGATACCTGTTGAAAATCTCAGGTCAATGGCTCCATCAAAAATATGTTTAATGAGAAAAATGTTGATGTGTTCAATACTATTTTCCCTGCTGTATATTGTTAAACCTCACATTTTTGTGTTAGGAAAAACCTATAACCAAGATTTTCTTATATACGAATCTATTCCCATCTAAAGATTGGTTTGATAGCAAAAAATAGAGTAGAGAGAGAGAGACCTTTGAGAATCTTATTCTGGATTTTTTTTTTTTAGCTTTCTGGGAAAGTAAAGTCCAGGAATGCCGATTCTTACTAAGGACACTCTGGAGCAAGCCAACAGCGACAAAGGAGACTCTCCAAAGGCCTCTGATTCAGAAAATATAAATGTCTTAACATATTTTTGAAACGAAGCTGTATTATTTTGAGCAGCCAAAGAACACAAGCCCTCACACGTACACATGCAACCGTACACATAATCAGGCTTGTTTTCCCACACAGTGGTGGCTATTTCTTCTTGCCCAAACCATTAACTGTCACTCAAACAAGCTTGCCATCTTAAACAGCATTTTTTTCCCCTGCTGCTTACAAATGTAAAAGAAACAATGCTTTTCTTCTCAACAGTTTTTATTCCCTCCTGCCTGAGACCATATTGATTGCATGCGTGCAGAAGGGAAATTTAAATGTGTTTTTTACAGACAACTTGACGTCAGTGACACTTGCCCTGTCCTTATTTCAGGCCAACCTATGCCCCACCCAAAGCCCCTGTGACGGGTAATGGTACAAGGTGGGTAATCGGTTGCATGAGAAGAGCACATTTCCTAATGCCTCCCTTGGCACTGCTTAATCGCTCAGTGAGAGAGGCACGAATAGTGTTATGCGTGGCTGTAAAAGGGCACTATAGCATTGCCCTTAGCACTTTCACTGCAACAAAATTTAATGGCCCTGTTTAAAGGGAGGTATTAAAAAAACAATCTACAACACTGATGTCATGCAGGCTTGAAATATGAATGGAGGCACGCAGAATTTTTTGCAATTCCATAATCACATTCACGGTTCTACCCTGAAATGGTCATAAATCTATGGAAATGCATAAATGTTATAATTTCCTTAAAAAAAAAAAACTAGATACACAGTATATTAGACTGAGCTGTTTTTGTGGTCACAGTATTGCTCAATTCTAAAACACAATACAAGTGAGTTTAAATTAAGACCTTTTTTACAGCCACTTGATCAAATTTAAGACTTCACATCTGCAAAAACTGTTACCACACTACAGTTGGACTTGACAAAATAACTACCACTACCATTAATTGGATTTACTAGAAATTTTGAGTCATCACTCAAGTACATATGAAATTTGGTCTTCATCAGGATGTTGCCGCAAGACAATTCAATTTTTAAATAATATAACTGAAATTAGTCAAGACACCACAAACCAAAATCTGCAATATAATGGAAATTATGTCATAAATCAACTAGAAAGTGATTCCAAAACAGCCACAGTTCAGGGTCACAGTGTACCAAGTTTAGCGATCATAGCCTTACTTGTTATGTAGTAAAAGTGCAAAGGTGATGTTAGCCTTGACCTTTGATCTTTTGACCCCAAACTATTAGTTCTAGGTCAGGGTCCCAAGGTGAACCTGTGTGCAAAGTTTGGTGACCCTGGTTTTCTTTGTTGTTGAAATACATAATTTATATGGCATTTTGACTTTGACCTTGTAATCCCAAAACCATAATCACAATTCAGGGTCACAGGGTGATCCTGTGTGCAAGGTTTGGTGACCCTAGCTTTATTCAATCTATAGTAAGAAGGTATAGGGAACTGTAACTTTGATCTGTGACCTTTTGACCCCAAAACCATAGTCAGAGGTCAGGGTCTCAGGGTGCACCTGTGTACCAACTTTGGTGACCCTAGCTTTACGCATTCTACAGTAATAGGGTACAGGCAATGCAAATCTTGACCTTTGACCTTGACCCCAGAGGGGAGGGTCTAATCTATCAAAGATTTGTCTTAGATACAACCATGGCATCAAAAAAAACCAGCATCTCTTCTTTCTCTAGTTATTGCGTTCACAAGATTTAGGGAAAACTGACCTCTGACATTGACCTGAAGGTCAGAGGTCACCCACATTTGAACTCATCTGAGATTTTTCTTAGATGTCACTATGGTGTTGATTTGAAAAGCCTACATCATTTCTTTCTCTCGTTATCAACTTCACAAGGTAAGTGTTGACGCCACTGCCCATCCGCCTGGTGGGGTGACGACAATACCCCTTCAACCTTTAAGAGGCTGAGGGGTAAAAAGTCACAAATAAAAACTAGAAAAGCACTCGGAGAGCGCAGACCTCCGCCAAGCGCCACAGTTCCCCCCATACAGTGTTTGTGTGTACGTTTTCAGATTCCTTGACCATGAAAACATATGACTAGCAATTGGATTCACAGACAAACAGACAGACAGACAGACAAACCAACGCCGATGAAAACATAACCTCCTTGGCGGAGGTAACAAAGTCATAAATTTTTAAGTCACAAAATCACAAGAAAAGTTTTACATTTATGAGAAAATTGTCACAAAATTACATGAGAAGTCTCAAATTTACAGCACAACTGCTGCTTGTTCTGCTCATTTCACTTTCTAGTATTTTAAAATTCAAAGCAGGAGCTACAAATTCACCAAAAAAAATGTTTACAAGGATTTCACCCAACAATGAAAGAAACCATAGCTATTGTGTTTATCTGAGGTGTTTTTACGACACTGAAAAGTAGATTTAAGGATTTATTGTAATTTTTAAAACTAAATGAGGCCTTGATGTTGGATAAACAAAATTAAGACTTTAAAACTTTTTAAGGCCCCGCAGACACCCAATAAAAAGACAACAGAAGTCCTTGATTTAAATATTTAGCTGTGTAAGATTCCCAGTAAAGTGGCTTTTCTGTAATTTTAAGGATCTTTACCTTTTGAAAAAGCTCAAAAAGACAATCCTGAGAGTAGTCTCCATTCATCTCATTGTCTTTTTTACATTTCCACTTCAACTGGAAGAGAAGAACAGAAAAGGGAGAGAACAGTATTAATCATCAGGTGTTTTGCGAGCAAGAGAAGTGCATGATGAGGTCTAATGTTAAGAGCACAATTAATTAAAGTCAGCTGACAATGAAGCAATGCTTGCCAGGGGGTCTTGGCTCTGATCAGCTGCAGACTACTAAAATCATCAGCACTGACTGAAGCTACGGGAGAACGGCACTGTTAAGCTCTTGGAACATGACCATGAAACCACCTGCAAGACCTGCAGTCAATTTCCATTCATACCAAAGGCACTGGACAAATGGGTCAAAACTTAGCCGGTGGACCAAATGTATATGAGTCACCTGTTTAACTATTAATCCTCAGAATACAAAAGAAAACACTGGATAAATCAATCACAGAGAAAATCAAGGCAGTCCGATGCCCAAGATACGAACGAAGAGGGGAAAGTCCCCTTTCACTTTGTTTGGTTTGAACTGTGGTAAACTTATTTGCTTGTGTAACCTTTTTTTAAATTACACACAAACAACATCCTGAATAAAGCTGATTCCGCAAAATGTAACATGTGTACAGGATGTTTCTGCTTTTGTGCACATTCGTCTACTGGCTTGGACACCCATCACTAAATGCTGATGAGAGTTCCCGTATTCCTAAAAAGATATTGCACAACTTCCCATATCCATTTGCAAGTGAGCGCAAGAGAATCTAGCCAATATCACAGCAACTCCTTAAAAAGCATAAGAAATGGCAAGCACTGTTGATTCAGCTCCATTTTTTTTTTTTTTTTTGCTTGCTGTCAGAGAAAAAATATATTTCTGGGAATTTCCAAGTGAACATAATGTCTTTAACCAACAATTATGGTTTAAAATGATTTATCCCATTTCAAGAGCATTGTCCTGAACCTACTGGTAACCCCTCCTCCCTTAGAATTAAGTCTTAAAGAGGATTCATCCACTGATACATATAAAAGTGTTTTTTTAAGATGTGATGCCGATGGTTTCAATCCAGCAAACAGTAGCTCCCATTTCTTTTATTTAAGGGACTGTGTGGTCATGTCATAACAAACACCTGCTTTCTGTTCTGTGTAAATGCTGATGTGCTTACACGTTTCTCACAAGAAAATCAGTTTTTAATTCAAGAAAAAAACTGTTCTGGTGCAATCAGCCAGACCCTATGTTCTTGTAAAACTGGGTGTAAAAAGAGTATAAGCAAATATAAATATGTTGGATGGGGAAACCTTAACTGTATGTGTTGCATTTAAACAATATACAAGGGGAGGCTGAAAAGTTCATAGTGGTCAGATTTGATCAAATGTGGTTTATTTTTCAACCACAGGGATCCAAGCATTGCAACACTGATGGAAGAAGTGTATGGATCGAAGGGGAGACTATGTTGAAAAATAAACCACATTTGCTCAAATGTGACCACTACGAACTTTTCAGCCCCCCCTTGTACACTGTTAGAATGTGAATTTCTAAATCTAACCAGACCATGAGTAGCTCATTCTGGACTGATGAGCACACTCCAAGATAAAGAAAGGGTTTCACTTCCCTCACTACATACAGTATACACACACATGGATACAAATCAATCCATGCAAATAATTCAAGTACACAAGACACCATTATCGCGGTGGTGTCTTCATCATTTAAAAGAAAGCTGTCCATTTAGCGGGACAATTTCATTCTTTTAGCATCACTTTTGATAAGAGCACTGCAGTGTCCCAGTTTTAAAGCTGTGGGAGAAGAACCATGTACCTTGTATTGAAATTTAATTAAAAAATGACAACATTCTCCATCCATCCATCTTCTACCGCTTTTCCAGAGGTCCGGGTCGCGGAGGCAGCAGTTCAAGCAGAGAAGCCCAGACTTCCCTCTCCCCCACCACCTGCTCCAGCTCTTCAGAGGGGATACCAAGGCGTTCCCAGACCAGCTGGGAGACATAGTCTCTCCACTGAGTCCTGGGTCCTGGGTCTGCCCCGGGGTCTCCTCCCAATGGGACGCGCCCGAAACACCTCAAGTGGGAGGCGTCCAGGAGGCATCCTAATCAGATGACCATACCACCTCAACTGACTCCTTTCAATGTGGAGGAGCGGCGGTTCTACTCTGAGCCTCTCCTGGATGACTGAGCTCCTCACCCCATCTCTGAGGGTAAGTCCAGCAATCCTACGGAGAAAGCTCATTTCAGCCGCTTGTATCCGCGATCTTGTTCTTTTGGTCATTACCCAAAGCTTGTGACCATAGGTGAGAGTAGGAACATAGATTGACTGGTAAATCGACAGCTTTGCCTTAGAACTAAGCTCCCACTTCACCACAACAGACCAGTACAACGTCCGCATCACTGCAGATGCTGCTCCGATCCGTCTGTCAATCTCTCGCTCCATTCTCCCCTCACTCGTGAATAAGACCCCAAGATACTTAAACTCCTCCACTTGGGGCAGGAGCCTGTCCCCAACCCAAAGAGAACAATCCACCTTTTTCCGGCTGAGGACCATGGACTCGGACTTGGAGGTGCTGATTCTCATCCCAGCTGCTTCACACTCAGCGGCAAACCGCCCCAGCAAGAGCTGTAGGTCATTGCTGGATGAAGCCAACAGGACAATATCATCTGCAAACAACAGAGATGAGATCCTGTGGTCACCAAGCATGACGCCCTCCATTCCCTGGCTGCGCCTAGAAATCCTGTCCATAAAAATTATGAACAGGATCGGTGACAAAGGGCAGCCCTGGCGGAGTCCAACTCTCACTGGGAATGAGTCCAACCGAGTGTTGGCAATATGAACCAAACTCTCACAACAGTCGTACAGAGACCGAATAGCTCGTAACAACAAGCCCGATACCCCATACTCCCGAAGCACCCCCCACAAAAAACCACGAGGGACGCGGTCGAATGCCTTCTCCAAGTCCACAAAACACATGTAAACTGGTTTGGGCAAACTCCCACGAACCCTTGAGGATTCTTGAGAGGGTAAAGAGCTGGTCCGATGTGCCACGGCCAGGACGAAAACCACACTGTTCCTCTTGAATCCAAGGTTCGACCAACAGCCGGACTCTCCTCTCCAGTACCTTGGCATAGACCTTCCCAGGGAGGCTGAGGAGTGTGATCCCTCTAAAGTTGGAGCACACCCTCCGGTCCCCTTTTTTGAAGACAGGAACCACCACCCTGGTTTGCCATGCCAAAGGCACTGCCCCCGACCTCCACGCAATGTTGCAGAGGCATGTCAACCATGACAGCCCTACAACATCCAGGGCCTTAAGGTACTCAGGGCGAATCTCGTCCACCCCCGGAGCCCGGCCACCAAGGAGATTTTTAACCACCTTGGCAACCTCAGCCCCTGTGATAGGCGAGTCATCCCCCTCGTCCACAAACCCTGCTTCCTCTGTGGAAGACGTATCAGTGGGATTGAGGAGATCCTCGAAGTATTCCTTCCACCGCCCGAAGATATCCCCAGTCGAAGTCAACAGTGCCCCATCCACACCATACACAGTGTGGACAGGGAGCTGCTTTCCCCTCCTGAGCTGCCGGACAGTTTGCCAGAATCTCTTCGAGGCCGACCGAAAGTCTTGTTCTTGACAACATCTTGACAATGTTCTAACACCTGTAAATTTCACAAAAATGATCCAAAATCAAAATCCTTGGAATCTATACATCTTCAATACATATACAAACACTGTGTGAAACAAAAAGTCACAGCTTATAAAGTGAGGCAGGAGTTCACTGTACAACTCGAACAGACAGTCGGACAGACATGGACAGACATCATCATCATATGTCCTGTCTTTTGACGGCTGTATAAAGATGTCAAGGAAATCAGGAAGAAGGCATGCAATTCTCAATTGCTCCTATGGCAATAACAACCTTTAAAAAAATATGCTTAAACACTTTTAAGATGACTGAAAATTCTAATTTACAACTCATACAGAACAAAGTTCTACATAGAACTCATTACACGGACAAAGCATGTTCAAAATGGGCCTTAGTCACACAAATATTTGCTCTCATTGCACCAGCAACACCCCTAATAATATGCATGCTATGTGGTCCTGTGCACCAGTCCAAAAGTTCTGGCAGGGGACATGTGAAGATCTATCACATAGCTTATGTGTCACATCCCAACCTCTCCCACACTTTGCATACTGGGCGATTTAAGGGAAGTAAATCGAGAGAATGGGCACATGACATCACCCGATGGAAAAACTGCAAAGAATTGTGGGAAAAGTGTTCTGCCTGTCTTTGTTTAGTAGTGAGCGACGAAAGCTGTAAAGCTGAAGTTTTTGAGAGGGTTACCTCAGTGTTAATATTATTCATCCGAATGCCACACAACAATAGAATGGGGAAGTTTTGCTGCGTTATCAAATGCAACATCTGCTCTTACGATTGGCGTGGAAAAAGATTGATAACGGCATACGCTTTTTTAACTTCCCAACTTGGAAGAAAAGTAGAGCAAATTGGGTCTCCGAGCTAACAAAGAGGAATCAGATAGAATGGATTGCAGCAGTCAGAAGACATCAGCATCGACAATATTCCTGCACACATGGTCGTGTGTTCACGGCATTTTCACGAAGGTAAGTTGTGATTTAAACACATAAAGGTTACTCATATGCATGTGGAGATGCTGCAGCTGTAACAGAGGCGCAGGCGTGTGGAGTTGTTGCCAACTTTTAACAAGCCAGCTGCACACCTACATATCTAATCAAAGTCATCATTTTTTTGTACAGGCAAACCAGCCTATGAAATGTTCAATTGCCATCACGACTGGGTGCCATCATTACATCTCAGTTATGAAGTGAAAAAAAAAACGGACACTGAACAGTCAGAGATGACCGAAG
This sequence comes from Pholidichthys leucotaenia, assembly GCA_020510985.1. Taxonomy (NCBI): domain Eukaryota; kingdom Metazoa; phylum Chordata; class Actinopteri; order Cichliformes; family Pholidichthyidae; genus Pholidichthys; species Pholidichthys leucotaenia. The sequence goes on from CM035842.1 coordinate 167,547,645, forward strand.
CAGCATCACCTTCATTACGCATGGATTTAAAATCAGCTGGGGACTGAAGTCCATAGAATGTTTGGTATCGTTAGATTCAGCAGCTTCTCCTCTTTCAGGTGACTATAAAACATCACTGTCCTGATTTGGTATGTTTTAATAATGGCTAATTATACTGATAATTTTTTCGATGCGCCAGCAGGAGCGTCAGGCTTATCACGTTACTTGATTAGTATTTCATGTCCAGTTGTGTAATAATATGTATGTGTATATACTTATCAAGCATCATATGACAAATTTGAACATAAATCCAACATTTCACCACTGGGACCTGGAAATGCCTGTAGTTGCAGAGACACATGCTAGTGCAGAAAACTGTGTAGAAATAATGATTGCTGACGTTTGTGTACACAATGATTTTCTGGTCATTCACTCAGAAGATTTGAGGCACATGGACCCATCCATTGGTGAACCAGCCATGAGCCTCTAATGATTTATAGTTGGCAGTTGGTCAAGATCAGTGGTCCATTTCTTGAGCTCAGACGGATCGATCCTGTTTATTTCTTTAATTTTTTGGAGGTAGTGCTCCTTTGCTTCCTTATTCAGCTTCTCTGAATAAGGAATTTTAATTTTCTGTTTGCTGCATTCCATCGAAGGTATGTTTGTTCGCATTAGCAGCTGCCATAGACTACAGGTAAACAAAGAAGCCAGACCTCGAAAATGGTGACGACAGCCCAAAATGCAACGCGGCATGACATCAGTGCCCATTCTCTATAGAGGTAAACATATCACACATGGTTTACAGTGCCTTATGCATCACCAAGAAAACAATCCTTATGAACTGGAAATCTAAAAATAATTTATGTACCACACAACATAGGAACCTCCTGTCGGACCACATTAGCCTGGAAAGAATGTCTGACTCTTCAAAAAACAATTGACTGAATCTCACTCTCTCTGTTCCCCACTCATTGATTCTATAACTTAAGGAAAAGGTGGCCATGGCTCAATCTCCGTGGTGCCTCTGGGCAGCTGGCTGTGCCCTGGATGTGGGGTGGGGGCCTCCCGTGGTCCGCTGCTGGCTGTGGATGGGGTGGCTGTGCGTCTGGCCTGGTGGGGGTTGTGTGGGCCCGTGGTTGGAGTATCCGGTGGTGGTGGGTGCTGTGGCCCTGGACCAGCGAGCCCTGTCCTATGTGGTGTGGCTGGGCGCCAGCCCCGGGCCCCAAGTGCTGTGTGTGTGTGTGTGTGTGTGGGGGGGGGGGGGGGGGGCTGTTCCTTCTCTGGCCTGGGGTTCAGCTTGTGCCAGCCTCCACGGAGTCCTGGCAGCGCTCCGGGGCTGGTGCCCGTGTTCCTGGGGGAGTTTGTCCATAACCTCCTTTTCAGGAGCCTCTCTGTGTGTGTGTGTGTGTGTGTGTGCGTGCGTGCGTGCGTGCGTGCGTGCGTGCGTGCGTGTATGTGTGTGCGCGCGCGCACCATGTGTGCGGGTTCGGTGTGCATGCCGTTGTGTCTAAAAGTAAAGTATTACTGCTGGAGGAATGGGGGCTGATTGGTGGACACACCCCAGGATCTGGGTGGGTTCGCTAGCCTGTGGTGCCAGTGGTGTGTCTGGGGGGTGACGATGGCAGGCCCTGGGCCGCATGGCCTGGCGCTCCTCGCCCTGAATTGCGATCTGGGGAGTGGGGGTAGCCTCTGGAGCCAGTTTGGGAGCTGGCTTCTGGGGAGGGGTGGGGGGGGGGGCGAGCGGGGGGGGGGGCATACCTGTCAAGTGATACGGTTTCGCCGTATTTTAATACGGGGAAAATGCAATTTTAGCAAATACAGGCGTATTGCCATTTCTGTACGCCAAAAAGAAAAATATACGGGAAAAAAAATTATTGAGAGTGTGGAGGAACACCTCGTGTGTGACCCCCACAGCGTACGAGGCTGGCAGAGCGCTCAGCGTGAGCAATTATCAGAACAGTGAGAGGTATGGACTGATCATTATGCAGATGCGCCTCACACCCTCTTTCGTCCTGAAGCTCCGGAACAGAGAGGAATCCCGGCACCAGTAATCCTGCGGCTGATATGTGTGACTCTAATGCAAATGTCCATGCTTTCCTGCTGTATACTGTGACGCTAATGTGCCATGCATGCATTGTCTGAGCTGGGTATATAAGTTGACTGCATATCTCTTGCTCTCTCTCTTTTTGATCACTCACATTGCTTGTTGCTGACTTTGAGACACAGGGCTCGCTCCAGCACGCTGCCACAGCCCTGGGCGAGCCTCGTGGAGGATGAATAAAGCACCCTTTTAAACTTCAGTTCGCCGTGTCCGCCTGCACTTATTTTGTTCCTCCACAAGAGAACCTAAAATCAACTGAACAGCAATTCGATGCCTGGCGAAACTGAGCGCACCTAACCAAGTTCATCCAAGTGCATTAGTGTAACAAAGCTGACAATTAAAAACTCTTTAATTCCAAGTGTATATATCTAGCTGACAATTAAGAACTATATTCAGAATTATTCTTATTGTGTACTTTCAAATTAAGCAATCGACCTTGTGCTAATGTAAATTTGAAAAATATTGTTTTTTATTTATTTTTATTTGTTTATTATTAATATTATCGTTTTTTTTAGTTTATTTATTTTTTATTTTTTTATTTATTTTTTTGTGCTACTTGGCTTATTTTCACATTACCAAAAAGTTATGGCTCAAGATTGTGTCCATATAAGTGTACATTTGAATAAATATGTTTGAAATAGTTCATGTTGCAATTGTTGTTGTTTGTTTGTTTGTTTGTTTTTTGCTTCAGTTTTCTTTCATCTGCCAATAAATACAGTTTTTAAGTACTCAGTACAGGTGTGAAAGCCCCCCCAATAAGGGAGGCATGAGGTATGCCTTGACAGGTATGGGGGGGGGATGCCTCCCTCCCAGTCTTACCTACCCCCAATCTAGGTGGACCACACATCTTATTTGCTGTGTGCTGTGGGGTGTCAGTGGAAAGGGTCTCACTTGCTACACGGCATGGCTGCCCTCACCTCAATTTTAATTGCACCATAGACACTGAGGGCATGGGTGGAGAGTGGTGGGGGCTCTGCTGTCAGCAGCAGTGGGGTGTCCCACCACACCCTCCCCCCAAATTTTAACTACCCTTTAGTAGTACATACGTGTGCATCAATTTTCTTCACATTAAATACACTTGCATCCAATTTCAACACATAACGTATACTTGCGCTCATCCACCAGGGCCACCTCCTTCCCGGCCCTGCCTGTCCCTCGCCCACCTTCTCCTTCCCCCATTCTAGGTGGACTACACATCTTATTTGATATACCTAGGTTTTGGGGGTGGGGGACTGCTGTGGGGTGTGTGGATAGAGCAAGCTTTTTTGTGTTTAATAATACTGCGTGGCACCAAAGAGATGTGGATAGCACATTTAGTTTTGGATGTGAAGCCGAATAAACAATATCTTGTGACTTTTGAAATTGACTTTGAGCACAACCCAGATGCAAATTCATCTGAGGAGCATTGTGTGTGAGTTTGTTGACCATCTGAGTAATTGCAAACAGATACAGTGCTGTGAAAAAGCATTTGCCCCCTCCCTGATTGCTTATATTTTTGCATATTTGTCATAATTACCATCACACAGGTAAGTTAGGATCTGGCATCATTTAAAAACTGCATTTTGTATTTAACCAGGTTATCGCTGTCTAATACTAAAATTTGTCTGATGATCTGAAACATTTAAGCGTGACAAATATGCAAAAATATAGGAAATCAGGAAGGGGGCAAATACTTTTTTATAACACTGTAGAGAGGCAAACAACAGACAATGGAGTGCCAGGGAATTAGCTCATTTCACCTTTGCCAGAATGTACTACATACTGAATTCTAATATTTAAAGGCAACTTAAAAATAAAACCAAAAGAAACATAGTTCTAGATTTTACAGATTTATGTATCATTCATTTCATTCATCATAAAGCCCAATATAGTCAGAAAATTTGACAAATACAAAACTTTACAAATGATTTTGATGCAGAAAAGACTGAGATCTGAGCAGTAATGTGCTCATGACCAAGAATGTGGTCTGTGATACTGTCAGTCAAACTGCTGTTTGTTATTCTAACTGAACACACAAACACAAGAGAACAGGCTGCTCCACTAGATGGCTATCAAATTTTAAACCAGATTTAATATCTAAACACATTAGCTAAGATCCCCTGTTAATACACGTGGATTCGGGCCTTTCCAGGAGGAAATATAATAAGCCCACTCTTCACTTAAAATACTGGCCTCTTGACGACACTGTGACCACTCAAGAGGACTCAGAATTGCATGTGCGCTTACTGGTGAAAGATGTGTATGTGGTCTTCAAATAATGAAAATTCTCAAGGTTATCTCAAACTTCCTACTCAGATTCTGCCTGCACTTTCACTCAGATGGAGCAGATCCTCCTGAGAATACTGAGATTCCCCCCTTCCCTCTTTTTATTTTCCAACATCCCATTTTATTCTCCAATGAGGCTCACCATGACCTCTCTCCACAGCCTTGTCCCTAGTCCTTACCTTTAATTTGGGAGTTACGTTGCTCTTGGAGCATCTCTCTACTCTCGAATCTGAGGGGGAAAGGGGATAGAGTTCAGGAGGGAGATGAGATAGTGCACCAAAGAGACAAAGAAGCACTTGTTTGATAGAAATATTGCACTCAAGATAGCAGTGAAGGGCCTCATGCAAATAGACAGTAATTTTAAAATAGCGGTCACATGTTGCATGTACGCTTCTTGCAGCCAGAGTGCTTAGCCAGGCTGAGTGCGTGCAAAAGCAAGAAGCTCAAAAGAAATGCATATTCTGCAGGGGTAATTGTCCAGACAAAAAAAATGGAGTCTACTTTATGGTCAGGACGTTTGTAGCTCTACTAAGCACATCCACTTATGCAGCCTTTTACTGTGAAAATATTATAAGAGGTTAAAAGTTTGATGGCTGTCTCCCTGTGTGTTGTTACTTGGCATTCTTATGCTACCTTGCCAAGTTTTCTTGCAGCCAAGAAACTAAAAAAGACCTCTTCGAAAATGAGTTCAGTTATTGTTATTGTCTGTGATGTGAATAATATTTGGTGAGCCACAGGGAGCCTGGTGGATGCTGTGGTTGGACTGACATTATGATGGCAGGGAAACACGGGGGTTCACTTAACTGGGGCTTCAGGATAGTAAAAAGACTCCAGTGATTCAAATTAGATTTATCGTGACAGACCGGGACTACGTTGAATCAGTCTGGTTATACTGGACTGGTGCTGATATTCTGAAATCTTTAAAGTAGCCATACTTTTGGAAGTGTAGTCTCCTGTTTGCTGCTGTGCTTCTCTTTCTCTCTGGATCTGGTCTCTGATGAGCCTCTGTTCCTCTTCAAGCTGCCTGGATCCCTCCTCTCTTAATCGGGCAATCTTGGAGGGAGAAAAAAAAGCAGAGACACAAACCAGTAATATGCATAAATAAATAGCTTAACGCAAAAACTGACTCAATTCAGTGTTTCCAGGCAAGTGCACAAACTACCTCATTTCACCTTGATGATGACAAAAATGGAACAATGCCATATTGGTTACCTTTCCATCCAAGACGCTTCATTAAATATATTAATCACACTGAGCACATGCCATGAGTCACCTTGGAAGCATGCACCCTATTATTATTTATCATGGGTGTTCTGCATCAAGTGCATCAAGTCATGCAATATCACCTAATGGCCTTACTGATATTTGAGTATGTGGGGAAAAAAATCCATCAGATAAGTTGTTTGTTCCCAACCCAAGTCTTTGGAAAATTTCAAATCAATAAAGATAAGGTACTTGATGAAAAACAGAAGAAAACACTAGGGTGTGCTTTAGAGTTTAATGTTGTACAGGAACACCTTTTTCTCAGTATTCGGCTGATGTCTTAATCCTAACTGAATCAATATAAACACAGGTTGAATAAGATTCTACGGTGGCGGTGGCGCTGGGGTGGGGGCAGGCCTGCTGTGGGGGTGTGTGGGGGAACTCCCACCAGGGGCACGGGACGGTGTCCAAACCAGGGGATGGGGGCGCTGGCCTCCCGGCACCTGGGGCCTGGGGGCTGTATTGGCCGGGTTGGCTGGTCTGGGGATGTGGGCCGGCCGCGCCAGCCGCTTGGCAGCCCGGCCTCCCTTGGCCGTCCCTCCTGGGGCGAATCCCTGGCTGTCCCGGGGCTTGTTGGCCTTGGGACATTTGTACTCTGTGGGGGTTGGTGGCGTTGTCCTGCTTGCTTGAGGTTTCTGGGGGAGAAAGGGGGGAGAGGAGTTGCTGTGACCGGCCGCCTTCTTCATATGTTTCCTGACAAACCACTCACATGCACACATATGTCTCTCTTTTAACAGGTCCAAATACCAGACTTGTGTTGAGACCTCTTCAGTGGAAGAAACAGACTGTCTTCTGTTTGTTTCAGTTGTTAAAGTCTGTTTGTCTTATTTTTAAGATAAGATAAGATAAGCCTTTATTAGTCCCACAACGGGGAAATTCCAGGATTGCAACAGCACAGGGATAGCAACACTCAGAGCAACAATCAGAAGGCAAGAAAAAAAAAAAAAAGCAAGAGCAGCTAATATACATATGTACATATTACTATAAATATATATATATATACACACAGACACACAGTGTACAGCATTGTAGCTGGATGGGATAAATATATGAGTATATAAACACACAGTGCGGAGCAATGTAGCTAGATGGAATAATATGTAGATATATAAACACACAGTGCGGAGCATTGTAGCTAGATGGAATGAATATATAGACATATAAATATAAACAAACATAAACACACCCAGTGCGGAGCATTGTAGCTAGATGGAATAAATATGTAAATGTATAAACACACACAGTGCAGAGCATTGTTGCTAGATGGGATGAAACAGCACAACCGTCTACTTGGTTATCCTACATGGTATGATTATGTGCCCATACGTATTCTCACCCTCCGTAGCTACCGGTATTTTCCTAGTTGTATGCTGGAGGGGACCATTGTGTAAGTCTATTGCATCTTTTACATTCAAAAAACTATTAGGTTGTTACGTCTTTTTGCTATCTCTGCGAGCAGCCCTGCTTAGGTTGTACAGTCTGACAGCCGTTGGTAGGAAGGACCTGCGAAACCTCTCGGTTGTGCACCTGGGATGATGTAGTCTGCTGCTAAATGAGCTCCTCAGTGCATTCAGTATGTCCTGCATAGGGTGGAACTCGGACTCCAGCAGAGATGACAGTTTAGCCACCGTCCTTCTCTCTCCTATCTCCTCCACCGGATCAAGGCGCTGCCCCAGGACAGAGCTAGCTTTCTTGATCAGTTTGTTCAGTCTCTTCCTATCGGCTGCAGTAATGCCACTGCCCCAGCAGACCACTCCAAAAGTGATGGCTGATGCCACCACCGTGTCATAGAATGTCTTCAGCAGTGGCCCTTGTACACCAAAAGACCTGAGTCTCCTCAGCAGGAACAGCCTGCGCTGTCCCTTCTTGTAGAGTGCATCAATATTGTGTGACCAGTCTAGTTTATTGTTCAGATGAACACCCAGGTACTTGTAGGATGTCACCATCTCAATGTCTGTTCCCTGTATATTTACTGGTGCTGTGAGGGGTTGTCCTTGCCTGCGGCAGTCCACCACCAGCTCCTTAGTTTTCCTCGCGTTGATCTGGAGGCAGTTCCGATGGCACCAGTCCATGAAGTCCTGGATAAGCCCTCTGTACTCAACTTCATCTCCATTGGAGATGAGGCCAACGATCGCAGAGTCATCAGAGAACTTCTGTAGATGGCAGTGTGTTTGTGTTGTGTGAGAAGTCCGCAGTATAAAGAGTGAACAGGAAGGGAGCCAACACCGTTCCCTGGGGGGCCCCCGTGCTACTGATGATCGTGTCGGACACACAGTCCCGGGTTCTCACAAACTGAGGCCGGTTCGTGAGGTAGTCCAGAATCCATGATGACAGGTGCTGGTCCACCCCTGCGCGCAGCAGCTTGTCCTTCAGGATCATCGGTTGGATGGTGTTGAAAGCACTGGAGAAGTCAAAGAACATGATCCTCACCACATTCCCGGGCTTCTCCAGGTGGGACAGAGAACGGTGAAGGAGGAAGATCACCGCATCCTCCACCCCAATGCCATGCTGGTAGGCGAACTGGAGTGGATCCATCGCTGGTTCCACCAGGGGGCGGAGGTGAGCAAGGAGCAGTCTCTCCAGGGTCTTCATCAAGTGGGACGTCAAGGCCACCGGTCTGTAGCTGTTCAGGTCTTTGGGGTGGGAAGTTTTTGGTACAGGTACCACACAAGATGTTTTCCACAGCTGTGGTACCCTCCCCAGCTTCAGGCTCAGGTTGAAGATGTACGTCACAATCCCACACAGCTGGTCTGCACAGGACTTGAGGAGCTTTGCGCTGATGCCGTCCGGTCCCGACGCCTTCCTCGCCTTGATCTTCCTCAGCTCCGTCCTCACCTGGGTCCTGGTCAGGGTCAGGATGGGGGGCTGTGTGTTGGGAGTGGGGGGGTGTTGGTGGAGTGGGGAGTGGGCAGCAGGACTTGATGTCTTTACAGGCAGCAGTGGTTGTTGCGCAGTCAGGGGGGAGGGCGGTTGGTCAAAATTCTGGGTACCCTGTCAAAGTTTCCATTCATTACCTCCTCAAGTGCCCTCTCCTCTCGGCGCCACACCAGTCGGCTGCCTTTTGCAACAGCGGCTCGATTCCGAGTTTTTTTTCCCTTCCTCTCTCTTTTGATCACTTTTTTTTTTCACCCCACTTATATCACGGACACACAGATCATCCCAAATGTCTCCTGAGCCGGTGGACGGAGCCACTGTTTATAGCAGGATACGATATAACAGGGAAGAGCTGCTAACATTTAACCGCCACCCGGTCCCACTGGAAAAACTCGACATACCGAGAGAACTGAGGCGAAAACGCCGCGGCTGCCGGGCTGGAGTAAGGCGGAGGACAAAAAATATAAGGTACAGACCCTCCCTTCCATCTGTTGTCATGGGAAATGTACGGTCGATACTGGGAAAGTTAGATGAGCTAGCGGCTATCTCCCGTTATGATAGCACTTACCGGGAGTGCTCTCTCCTTTTGTTTACTGAGACGTGGCTAACTGAACTAGCAGCAGATGCTAACATTGAGCTGGAGGGTTTTCACACGATACGAGCTGACCGAACACCAGAGAGTGGCAAAACTAGGGGCGGTGGAGTGATCATGTATGTTAACAACAACTGGTGCAGACCGGGACATATCACTGTTAAACAACGACACTGCAGCAAAGACATTGAGTTGCTAGCTGTTAGCATGAGGCCTACATATCTCCCGAGAGAACACTCACACGTGATCTGCATTGTTGTTTATGCAAATCCGACGGCGAACGCTGGGACAGCGCGTGACGTCATCCATTCAGTAACCAGCAGGCTGCAGACAGAACACCCAGATGCTCTTCTCCTCATCTCAGGCGATTTCAACCACGTTTCACTGTCTCCCATTCTGCCCACTTTCACCCAGTATGTCACATGCCACACTAGAGACAATAAAACACTGGATTTGTTCTACGCAAACACTAAGGAGGCGTACACCTCATCACAACTCCCCCCACTTGGGAGATCGGATCACAACTTGGTTCATCTCCGACCGGTGTACAAACCCCTAGTGCACAGACAACCTCCGGCCATGCACACTGTGGAGTTATGGTCTGAGGAGACAATGGACACTCTAAAGGACTGTTTTGAAGCCACTGCCTGGAAGCAGCTCTGCGATCCACATGGTGAGGACATCGATGGCCTCATTCACACCTTCACGGGCTACCTCAGCTTCTGTGTGGACAAATCCGTTCCCACCAAGACCATACGGCGTCACTCAAACAACAAACCCTGGATCAACCCTGAGATAAAAACACTTCTGAGAGAGAAGAAGAGGATCTTCAGGTCGGGGAACAGGGAGATGCTGAAGTCCGTACAGAGGGAGCTGAGGAGAAAGATCAGAGAAGGCAAGGACAGCTTCAGGAAGAAGATGGAGGACAAGCTGCAACAGAGCGACATCAGCGGGGTCTGGAGAAACCTCAAAACCATCTCGGGGCTCCAGAATACCTCCCCCCAGGCCACGGGGGGCAGGGAGTGGGCGAACAACCTGAATCTGTTTTTCAATAGATTTGACCAACCGCCCTCCCCCCTGTCTGCACAACAACCACTGCTGCCTCTAAGAAATCAAGTCCTGCTACCCACTCCCCACTCCACCGACACCCCCCCCACTCCCAACACACAGCCCCCCATCCTGACCCTGACCAAGACCCAGGTGAGGACGGAGCTGAGGAAGATCAAGGCGAGGAAGGCGTCGGGACCGGACGGCATCAGCGCAAAGCTCCTCAAGTCCTGTGCAGACCAGCTGTGTGGGATTGTGACGTATATCTTCAACATGAGCCTGAAACTGGGGAGGGTACCACAGCTGTGGAAAACATCTTGTGTGGTACCTGTACCAAAAACTTCCTACCCCAAAGACCTGAACAGCTTCAGACCGGTGGCCTTGACGTCCCACTTGATGAAGACCCTGGAGAGACTGCTCCTTGCTCATCTCCGCCCCCTGGTGGAACCAGCGATGGATCCACTCCAGTTCGCCTACCAGCATGGCATTGGGGTGGAGGATGCGGTGATCTTCCTCCTTCACCGTTCTCTGTCCCACCTGGAGAAGCCCGGGAATATGGTGAGGATCATGTTCTTTGACTTCTCCAGTGCTTTCAACACCATCCAACCGATGATCCTGAAGGACAAGCTGCTGCGCGCAGGGGTGGACCAGCACCTGTCATCATGGATCCTGGACTACCTCACGAACCGGCCTCAGTTTGTGAGAACCCGGGACTGTGTTTCCGACACGATCATCAGTAGCACGGGGGCCCCCCAGGGAACGGTGCTGGCTCCCTTCTTGTTCACTCTTTATACTGCGGACTTCTCACACAACACAACACATTCCTAGTTGTATGCACTCCGGCATACAACTAGGAACATACCGGTCGCTATGGAGGGTGAGAATATGTATGGGCACATAATCATACCATGTAGGATAACTAAGTAGACGGTTATGCTGTTTCATTCCATCTAGCAACAATGCTCTGCACTGTGTGTGTTTATATATTTACATATTTATTCCATCTAGCTACAATGCTCAGCACTGGGTGTGTTTATATATTTATATATCTACATATTATTCCATCTAGCTACATTGCTCCGCACTGTGTGTGTTTATATACTTGCATATTTATTCCACCTAGCTGCAATGCTCCGTACTGTGGGTGTTTATATATTTACATATTTATTCCATCTAGCTACAATGCTCTGCACTGTGTGTTCATATATTCATATATTTATTCCATCCAGCTACAATGCTCTGCACTGTGTGTCTGTGTGTGTGTGTATATATATATATTTTATAGTAATACGTACATATGTATATTAGCTGCTCTTGCTTGCTTGTTTTTTTCTTGCCTTCTGATTGTTGCTCTGAGTGTTGCTATCCCTGTGCTGTTGCAATCCTGGAATTTCCCCGTTGTGGGACTAATAAAGGCTTATCTTATCTTATCTTATCTTATTGCCATCTACAGAAGTTCTCTGATGACTCTGCGATCGTTGGTCTCATCTCCAGCGGAGATGAAGCTGAGTACAGAGGGCTTATCCAGGACTTTGTGGACTGGTGCCATCGGAACTGCCTCCAGATCAACGCGAGGAAAACTAAGGAGCTGGTGGTGGACTGCCGCAGGCATGGGCAGCCCCTCACAGCACCAGTAAATATACAGGGAACAGACATCGAGATGGTGACATCCTACAAGTACCTGGGTATTCATCTGAACAATAAACTAGACTGGTCACACAATACTGACGCACTCTACAAGAAGGGACAGCGCAGGCTGTTCCTGCTGAGGAGACTCAGGTCTTTTGGTGTACAAGGGGCGCTGCTGAAGTCATTCTATGACACGGTGGTGGCATCAGCCATCACTTTTGGAGTGGTCTGCTGGGGCAGTGGCATTACTGCAGCCGATAGGAAGAGACTGAACAAACTGATTAAGAAAGCTAGCTCTGTCCTGGGGCAACGCCTTGATCCGATGGAGGAGATAGGAGAGAGAAGGACGGTGGCTAAACTGTCATCTCTGCTGGAGTCCGAGTTCCACCCTATGCAGGACATACTGGATGCACTGAGGAGCTCATTTAGCAGCAGACTACATCATCCCAGGTGCACAACCGAGAGGTTTCGTAGGTCCTTCCTACCAACGGCTGTCAGACTGTACAACCTAAGCAGGGCTGCTCGCAGAGATAGCAAAAAGACGTAACAAACTAATAGTTTTTTGTTTTTGTTTTTTTTTTGAATGCAAAAGATGCAATAGACTTACACAATGGTCCTCTCCGGCATACAACTAGGAACATACCGGTCGCTATGGAGGGTGAGAATATGTATGGGCACATAATCATACCATGTAGGATAAATAAATAGACGGTTATGCTGTTTCATCCCACCTAGCAACAATGCTCTGCACTGTGTGTGTTTATATATTTACATATTTATTCCATCTAGCTACAATGCTCTGCACTGGGTGTGTTTATATTTATATATCTATATATTTATTCCATCTAGCTACAATGCTCCGCACTGTGTTTTTATATATCTACATATTATTCCATCTAGCTACATTGCTCCGCACTGTGTGTGTTTATATACTTGCATATTTATTCCACCTAGCTGCAATGCTCCATACTGTGGGTGTTTATATATTTACATATTTATTCCATCTAGCTACAATGCTCTGCACTGTGTGTTCATATATTCATATATTTATTCCATCCAGCTACAATGCTCTGCACTGTGTGTCTGTGTGTGTGTGTGTGTATATATATATTTTATAGTAATATGTACATATGTATATTAGCTGCTCTTGCTTGCTTGTTTTTTCTTGCCTTCTGATTGTTGCTCTGAGTGTTGCTATCCCTGTGCTGTTGCAATCCTGGAATTTCCCCGTTGTGGGACTAATAAAGGCTTATCTTATCTTAAACCTATTGAAAAACAAATTCAGATTGTTCGTCCACTCCCTGCTCCCCGTGACCTGGGGGGAGGTATTCTGGAGCTCAGAGATGGTTTTGAGGTTTCTCCAGACCCCGCTGATGTCGCTCTGTTGCAGCTTGTCCTCCATCTTCCTCCTGAAGCTGTCCTTGCCTTCTCTGATCTTTCTCCTCAGCTCCCTCTGTACGGACTTCAGCATCTCCCTGTTCCCCGACCTGAAGATCTTCTTCTTCTCTTTCAAAAGTGTTTTAATCTCAGGGTTGATCCAGGGTTTGTTGTTATCTTTTGGCAAAGTAAATCTGTTTGGCACAATAAGGGAAGCAAACTTCTGTTCTGCTCACTTAGCTGCCTGACAGGACAAGGGAAAAAAAAAGAATAAGATCCTACCTCTTCTTCAAGTGTCCTAGTTATCTGCACCTCGTCCTGGGTCTGAGCTTCTGCTTGTCGCTCCCTGGCCTCCAAGTCTGCCATAACAAAGGCATACTCATTATTTCTTTATTTGAATCAATGGTAAACAGAGCTAAATAAAATCACAATTTACTACCAGGTGTTTTCTAATCACCCATTCCATTTTGGAAGCACTAGCCATTGTAGCACTAATCTTCATTAGTGCTAATCTGTAGCACTAATCTTTGAAGCCATTCAAAAAAACCCAAAAAAAACCATTTAAAACCATAAAACATCAAAAAGCAAACAAACAGAAACAAAACCCATAATAAGCCATTCAGGGGCTCTGAAATCCAACTCACCAAGTTTAATTTTCTTTCTCTTATCATCTAGCTTCTTGTTTCGTTCTTCTGCTTGTTTCTTGGCAGCACAAACCTTGTCATAGGCAGCCTGAAAACAGTTTTAGCCATGGGTGAACTGCATCTGAGAATGAGCGTGTAACGGTTTGCTTGTTTGCTTGTTTTTTTTAAAAACAGGTTAAGCAACATCAGTGTTCTTACCCTGGCGGCAGCATCGGTAAGCACCTCCAGAGCTTGGGACAACTGGTGGAAGAGTTCAACTAGAACAAAACAACAGAAAGGAGAACAACAACAGTGCAACTAAATATCCATACAATATAAACACATTTTTATTATTTTAGGTTTTTCTGTTATTGTCTCCTACTGCTGGCAACAGTGGCTGCATTCACTACATACACACCAATACTCGGATCTTAACAGAAATAAGTTTATACTTCAAATAAGACAATGCCATCTAAACAGCAGCTTTTATGGTACGTGTCCACTCTCTGTTTCACATACAGAATGAATGGGAAACGAGGAAAAAAAAAAACGGATTCAGTGGACACCTATCATTAGACTAGATGGTAAAAGTTCATTTATGGGATAAGCAATGGCAGGTTAAGCCATGTGGAGTAGGGCTGGAACTAACAATTATCTTGTTACAGATTAATCTACTGGTTATTTTTTAGATTAATCAATTAATCACTTGGATGCTTGGGTTTTTTTTTCCTCAGAAATTTGTAGTTTTTTTCCCACTCTCTTTTTAAGTTTGTGACTTTGTGTAAGTTTGCAAATTTCTGTCAGGAAACTTGTGGGGTTTTTCCTTGTAAATTTGTGACTTTTTTTACTGTAAGTTTGCAGCTTTTTTCTCTGAAATTGGTGATTTATTTGCATAGAATTTTTTTCCTCATATGCTTGTTACATTTTTCTAAAATTTCTGAGCCTTTTTATATATGATTTTTTTCTTTTTCTCTTGTTTTTGCAGCCCTTTAAATGTGCGACTTTTTGTCCTTGTAAATTTGTGACTGTTTTCTTAAGACATTTTCTTCTGCTGAAATTTGTGATTTTTTTTTTTTAATTCCCCTAAAAAAATTACCTTTTTTTCAAGTAAGTCTGTGATGTTTTTCCCTAAAATTTGCAACTTTTTGTTAAAAACTTGTGGAGGTTTTCTTTGAAATTTGTGATGCTTTTTCCCCTCAGAATTTGTTTTCCTCATAAATTAAAAATGGGTGGAAAAGGGTGCATTTTTTTTTTTTTGGACTTATTTTGTACCCGTAGGTAGATTTGTTCTGCAGTCTGGTGACAAGCCACCAGCTGCCGGTCGCTGCGTGCGCAAGCGCCCCTTAACTCCCTAACCTGCATGTTTTTAGCATGTGTGACAAGTTGTGTGACAACCTGCATGTGTGACAAGTTGATTATCAAATTAGTTGTTGATTGATCAACTAATCAATTAATTGACTAATCATTTCAATTGGAGTTTGTCAGTCTTATTTGTGCTGAACACCTACATTGGATTAAATATTCCCACCTGTGTTTTTGCAGCATTTTTTCCACTTATTTCCAGCGACAACCCCAGCTGTGATGTTTCATGCCAATTTAAAACCTACAATAGGTCTCACAAAACCTGTTTCCTCCAATGACCTTGCCTTTCAATGGCTTGGCTTCTTCCCATCCATCTCACGCTGCCACAGACATCACTATTGCAGTTGTCATCCAACACGTACGAAATGCACACATGTACGCTAAAGAGACCACAATCCAACCCAGCATGTCTTAGAAAAATGGCGCACTACTGCACAATACTAGCCAGGCTTAATCATTCACTGATGGGAGGCCTAACAGTCTGATACTCTTACTCCCTTTGGGGACTGGGGGTGATCACGCTGCCAGCAGAGGCGGTCAGGTTACCTACAAGCATATAATGGGCTGCAATGAAATCCAAGTGGGGGGAAACCTGCCATGCCCACTAGGCAGCTCAGAGTGTCACACCATGGGGGTTAAGGAAAATGAGGGACTGCTGGTGGGGGGGACTGCTGGTTGTCTTCAGTCAGTGAGGAATTGTGACCTCTGTGTCACCCCTCACATGCATACAGCCTCCCCACAAGGGTTAGCGAGTACCAAGGTTTGCTGTACTCTCGTGCGATAAAGTGCAAGTCTGATCATACGCGGGTTCAAGTGCTGAGGCCCTCCAAACCACTTCTTTTCCATTTCTGGGAAACCGACCCCCTGCTTTTTTTGTTATCCCTCCCAGTTTTTTTTCCTCTGACATAATCAGAAATTGTCTGAACCATCCAGCAACCACATAAACCGAATTTGAAAACGTACCTCATGACCAGTTTTTTGTCCAAAGTGCTTTTTCTCCCTCCATTGAAAAAAAAAATCTACACTGAGATTTCTTGGTCTAATTGTTGATATGCTGGCTGGCAACAGGCTACATGTGCAGTATGCATGAAAGCAGTAAGAGATGCGGTAAGAGATGGCAGTGCTTTTCTAGCAAGTAAGTCGGTAGGAGAAACAGTCCCCAGCTAGCCAGGGGACAGACTGCAGTGATTGGTCTGTTTGGCAGTTTAAGGCCAAACTGGCATGAAGCACAACTGCCTCATTACATGTCATCACATCTGCATGGTTGTTCTCTCTTCGCCCTGCTATCCCAATGTGTTTGACATTCTGCTTTATTCATTTTTACATGCACACTTTGATAAATAAGTTCATGACTATATTTATTTTGCAGCTAATATAGATCCACTGTGACACGGCACTCACTAACAAACCAAAGTTAATGCTACAAATATTCAGACTTGCTGTGTGGAGGCATTTGTCTTCCACATCCAAAATTGACTGAAATGGGCCCACCTCTTTACAGGTCAACGCATGGTATTCTTTAGAGTTGCAACTATCGATAATTTTAGTAAATGGGTAATTTATCAATGTAATCAATCAGCTGAGTATTTGGATACTTGATGAAGACCTAAAGATTAAAAACTTGGTACTTATGTTATAAAGAAACTTTTCATGGATCCAAGTGTACAGAACATTTTTCCTTGTGTATGTACAGTGGATATAAAAAGTCTACACACCCCTGTTCAAATACCAGGTTTTTGTGATGTAAAAAAAAAAAATGAGACCAAGATAAATCATTTCAAAACTTTTTCCACCATTAATGTGACCTATAACCTGTGCAACACAATTGAAAAACAAACTGACATCTTTTAAGGGGAAAAATAAAAAATAAACAACTTACCTGTTTGCATGAATATACACACCCTTAAACTAATACTTAGTTGCAGCACCTTTGGCTTTTATTACAGCACTCGGTCTTTTTGGGTAGGAGTCTATCAGCGATCAAGAAAGAAAGCAAACTGATCAAGAAAGAAAGCTAGCTCTGTCCTGGGGCAGCGCCTTGACCCGGTGGAGGAGATAGGAGAGAGAAGGACGGTGGCTAAACTGTCATCTCTGCTGGAGTCCGAGTTCCACCCTATGCAGGACATACTGAATGCACTGAGGAGCTCATTTAGCAGCAGACTACATCATCCCAGGTGCACAACCGAGAGGTATCGCAGGTCCTTCCTACCTACGGCTGTCAGACTGTACAACCTAAGCAGGGCTGCTCGCAGAGATAGCAAAAAGACGTAACAACCTAATAGTTTTGAATGCAAAAGATGCAATAGACTTACACAATGGTCCCCTCCGGCATACAACTAGGAAAATACCGGTCGCTATGGAGGGTGAGAATATGTATGGGCACATAATCATACCATGTAGGATAACTAAGTAGACGGTTGTGTTGTTTCATCCCATCTAGCAACAATGCTCTGCACTGTGTGTGTTTATATATTTACATATTTATTCCATCTAGCTACAATGCTCCGCACTGGGTGTGTTTATATTTATATATCTATATATTTATTCCATCTAGCTACAATGCTCCGCACTGTGTGTGTATATATTTACATATTTATTCCACCTAGCTGCAATGCTCCGTACTGTGGGTGTTTATATATCTACATATTATTCCATCTAGCTACAATGCTCCGCACTGTGTGTGTGTATATATTTACATATTTATTCCACCTAGCTGCAATGCTCCGTACTGTGGGTGTTTATATATCTACATATTTATTCCATCTAGCTACAATGCTCCGCACTGTGTGTTTATATACTCATATACTGTATTTATTCCATCCAGCTACAATGCTCTGCACTGTGTCTGTGTGTATATATATATATATATATATATATATATATATATATATATACATATACTGTATATTTATAGTAATATGTACATATGTATATTAGCTGCTCTTGCTTTTTTTTTTGTTTTTTTCTTGCCTTCTGATTGTTGCTCTGAGTGTTGCTATCCCTGTGCTGTTACAATCCTGGAATTTCCCCATTGTGGGACTAATAAAGGCTTATCTTATCTTATCTTATGTGGCAATATTTGCCCACTCTTCTTTGCAAAAATGCTCCAAATCTGTCAGATTGTGAGGACATCTCTTGTACACAGCCCTCTTCAGATCACCCCACAGATGTTCGATCGGATTCAGGTCTGGACTCTGGCTGGGCCATTCCAAAATAATTCATAATTCATTTATTAGTGTAATAAAAGTACAATTAAAAATTGTATAAAAACACATCATAACGGATAACAAGTATAAAACATAACACACGTGTGACACATAGCACTCATATGGTGGCGTTTCTCAGGTTACGATTATAGAAGTCATCATAACTGTTTTTAAAAGCATTTACATTTGGCGAGAAGACCACATGATACGGTAAACTGTTCCATAGTACAGTGGATCTATTACTAAAAAATCTCTTTCTGACATTCAATTTTGACCTTTCTACTTCTAAACATAGGGGATGACCACGAAGGCCGGCATAACGCCTCAATTCAAAAAATACATTATACTCAATATTCTCAAAACCATGTAAAATTTTGTACATTTCAATTAGATCACCTCTAATTCTTCTATCCTCGAGTGTGGTTAAACCTAGTTCAGAGAGCCTATCTTCATAAGACATGTGTTGTAACTCAGGGACCAACTTAGTGGCCCTGCGCTGTACCTTCTCTAGAACAGTTTTATCTTTCTCTAGATAAGGCGACCATGCCTGAACACAAAATTCTAAATGTGGACGGACAAAACTTTTGTATAACACAAGGAAAGAATCTTTGTCTATGTACGAAAAAGTTCGCTTAATCATACCCAAAATACCATTAGCCTTGGCTGCTGATACAGCAATATGCTTTGAAAATGACAAATTATTTGACATGAGGACCCCAAGGTCCTTCTCCTCCGTAACAACCTCTAACTTTTTACCTTTCATAAAATAATCATATCCTGGATTGTTTCTACCAACATGTAACACCTTACATTTATCTTCATTAAAACCTAACAACCAATTCCTTGACCATTCAACTAATTTGACAATATCATTTTGCAATACTTCCATATCGACTAGCGAGAGAATGGGATGATACAGTTTTGTGTCGTCAGCAAAAATTTGACATTTTGACTCAATTTTACATGGCAAATCGTTAATAAATAAGAGGAACATTACCGGGCCGATAACCGACCCTTGAGGCACTCCGCTAGTTACATCTAACCATGGGGAACAAGTTCCGTTTAAACTCACTCTTTGTTTCCTGTCTCTCAGAAAATCTTCTATCCAATTACACAACTTTCCACCAATACCATATTTGCGTAACTTGTAGATTAACGTGAGGAACGGAATCAAATGCCTTTCTGAAGCCAAGATATAAAACATCAAAGGCTAAACCATCGTCGTACAACTTTGTCCATTCTTCTAAAGTAACAAGCAAGTTTGTAAGGCAGGATCTTCCCCTGCGGAAACCATGTTGCTCAGTAGCTAAAATCTTTTCAATAAATATCACAATTTTATCTCTCACAAGTTTTTCACACAATTTACAAATCTGCGAAGTCAAACTCACCGGTCTATAATTGCCAGTAACCATTTTGTCTCCCTTCTTATGTATCGGAGTTATGTTAGCATACTTCCAAATTTCAGGTAGCTTACATTGATCAAACGACTGCCTTAAGATACAGTACAATGGAAAATATATAATATCTGCACACTCTTTAAGCACTCGAGGATGGACCTCATCTGGACCCATTGATTTGTTTGGGTTGGTTACCATTAATAGTTTCTTTACATCATCAGGAGAAAAGAATATGTCATCTAGTACATGGTTATCGACAGTCCTATCAACAAAGTCAAAAGGTTCACAGACATCATCTCCACAGATACAGTGCATGAAGTCATTAAACCAAATCAAGCTCCTATCCTCCTCTTTTTCAAATACCGATTGGAAGAAACTGTTCAATTCAGTAGCTATTTCTTGATTACTATTGATTTCAACACCATTAGTACCTCTCAATTTGTTGATTTTTGACCGACTTTTTGTTTTATTATTTACATACATATAAAAGACTTTAGGATTCTTTTTGACTCTTTTACAAAGATTTTTTTCAAAATCTCTCTTTGCAACTCTTACACTTTTGTTGGCAGCATTTCTCCTTTTAACATACTCTAGGTATCTAGCATAAGTTCTAGACTCTTGATACCTTTTCCAGGCAAAATACTTTTTCCTGATACTTCTCTTGACTGACATATTAAACCAACTAGGATTAACCTTACAACCACTTGTTATTTAGAAGAAGGTTAAAACCTTAACCTTCTTCTGGTGAAGCCATTCTTTTGTTGATTTGGATGTGTGCTTTAGGTCATTGTCATGCTGAAAGATGAAGTTCCTCATCATCTTCAGCTTTCTAGCAGAAGCCTGAAGGTTTTGTGCCAACACTGACTGGTATCTGGAACTGTTCATAATTCCCTACACCTTGACCAAGGCCCCAGTTTTGGCTGAAGAAAAACAGCCCCAAAGCATGACGATGCCATCACCATGCTTCACTGTAGGTATGGTGTTCTTTTTGGTGATGGGCAGTGTTATGTTTGCACCAAACATATCTTTTGGAATTATGGCCAAAAAGTTCAACCTTGGTTTCATTGGACCATAACATTTTCCCACATGCGTTTGGGAGATTTCAAATGTGCTTTTGGAAAATGTAGCCGGGCTTGCATGTTTTTCTTCCTAAGATAAGGCTTCTGTCTTGCCACCCTAGATGGGAGATTGTTATCACATGTACTAAACAGCCAGTACTTGCCAGAAATTCCTGCGGCTCCTTCAGTGTTGCTGGTGGCCTCTTGGCAGCCTCCCTGACCAGTTTTCTTCTCGTCTTTTCATCAATTTTGGAGTGACGTCCAGTTCTTGGTAATGTCACTGTTGTGCCATATTTTCTCCACTTGATGACTGTCTTTACTGTGTTCCATGGTATATTTAATGCCTTGGAAATTCTTTTGTACCCTTCTCCTGACTGATACCTTTGAACAATGACAGCCCTCTGATGCTTTGGAAGCTCTCTGCAGACCATGGCTTGTGCTGTAAGATGTGACTACAAAAATGTCAGGAAAAGCCTACTAGAACAGCTGAACTTTATTTGGGGTTAATCAGAGGCACTTTAAATGGTGGCAGGGGTGCACTGATTCCCATTTAACATGAGTTTGAATATGATTGGTTAATTATGAACACAGCCACATCCCCAGTTATAAAGGGTGTGCATATTTACTGTATGCAACCTGGTTATTTTAAGTTTTTTTATTCTTCCCCTTAAAAGATTTCAGTTTGTTTTTCAATTGTATTGTACAGGTTATAGGTAACATTGGACTTGGACTTGGTGTATACAAACTTCCCAGATGCATATAAGGCAACATCTTGCCCCCACCTTGGTCATTCTGACCACCTATCCATGATGCTGGTGCCTGCCTACAAGCCCTTACTGAAGCGCATCAGGCCAGTAGAGAAACAAATCAGGATTTGGCCAGAGGGTGCAGCCTCGGCACTTCAGGACTGTTTTCTGCACACAGACTGGGAGGTTTTCAAAACAGCAGCCTCCCAGGGAGATAGAACAGATGTGGATGGGTACGTTGAAACAGTGACCAGTTGCATCGCGAAGTGCACAGAGGATGTCACTATAGTGAAGACTTTCACTGCACGGCGCAACTATAAACCCTGGATGACTGCAGAGGTGCGCTCGCTGCTCACAGCCAGAGATGCAGCCTTCAGAGCGAAGGACAGGATCGCCCTCCGCTCAGCCAGGTCTGCACTCTCAAAGGGAATTAAGACGGCAAATGCGCCTATGCGGAGAAAATCCAGGGACACCTCTGTGGCACAGGGAACACCAAACGGATGTGGCAGGGAGTTCGGGCGCTGACAGATTATATGTCTAGGCAGGGGGTCGATGATGATGACACTTCGCTTCCAGACAGGCTCAACAACTTCTTTGCACGTTTTGAAGCATCAAAACCGACAATCAGAGGGAGGGCTGGCCCATCAACGCCATCTGTTGGGCCAACTATCATCATCAACGCAGCTGACACACGGAGGACCCTAATTAGGGTCAACCCACGTAAAGCTGCAGGTCCGGACAACATCCCAGGATGTGTGCTCAGAGTCTGCGCGAGCGAGTTGGCGGATGTCCTGACTGGCATTTATAACATCTCCCTGAGTCAGGCCATCGTTCCCAGATGCTTTAAGACCTCTACCATAGTACTGGTGGCAAAGAAACCAGTTGTGTCCTGTCTGAATGACTATCGTCCTGTCGCACTGACACCAATTGTGATGAAGTGTTTTGAACGACTTGTCAAACCACACATCACAGCCTGCCTCCCTGCATCACATGACCCACTTCAGTTTGAGTATCGTTCAAATCGCTCCTCGGAGGATGCTATAGTCACCACCCTGCACTCTGTCATCACCCACCTGGATCAGAAAGACACCTACACCAGACTCCTGTACACTGATTTCAGTTCAGCATTCAACACCATTATTCTCCAGAGACTGATGGAGAAATTACTCCTTCTCAGTCTGAACACCGCCACATGTCTCTGGATCCTGGACTTCCTGACCGAGAGACCTCAGTCTGTCCGTGTTGGAAACAACATCTCCAACTCTATCACACTGAGCACTGGATCCCCTCAAGGCTGCGTACTCAGTCCACTGTTGTTTACACTTCTAACACATGACTGTGTATCCAGACACGAGGGGAACCAGATTATTAAGTTTGCGGACGACACCACAGTGGTGGGACTTATTCAGAGGGATGAGGAATCAATGTACAGGGAATAAGTTAGAGACCTGGAGGGCTGGTGCAGGGAGAACAATCTGGTGCTCAACGTGGACAAAACGAAGGAGATGATTATCAACTTCCGGCGGTCACGGCCTGAACATGTCCCTCTCAGCATCAGCGGCCATTTGGTGGAGAGAGTGGAGAACATCAAGTTCCTCGGAGTGCAGGTCTCACAGGACCTGACCTGGAGCAAGAATTTCTTGGGGATCAGGAAGCGGGCCCAGCAGAGACTGCACTTCTTGAGGAAACTCAAACAGGCCTCTCTCCCCATCTGCATCCTCAGGACCTTCTACAGAAGTGTGGTGGAGAGTGTTCTGACGTACTGCATTGCAACATGGTACTCCAGCTACAGTATGTCAGACAAAAAAGCCCTGCAGAGGATAGTTAAGGGAGCTGAGAGGGTAATTGGAGTTTCCCTCCCCTCTGTTCAAGAACTTTTTCAGAGCCGTTGTAGGAGCAGGGCACTGAACATTGTCAAGGATCACTCTCACCCTCTGCATAAACACTTTGAACTGCTGCCATCTGGCAAACGATTCTGGAGCATCAGAGGCAGAACCACCAGACTGATTAACAACTTCCTTCCACAAGCTGTTAGGATGCTGAACAGTTGATCCGGAATCTTTCATACATACTACTGCACCTTATGGACACTATGTATATTATATGTGTATAGTTCTAGTTAGTTTCAAGTATGTCTCAGGGATGGGTGAATGGATGTGTTGGGGTGGGGGGTGAGGGGGTGTGTGAGTGTGTCTTAAATAATGTTCTTTTTACTTATATGGATGCCTACAGAAACGTAATTTCATATTGCCTGCACTACAGTTGTATGTACAGCAACATGACAATAAAGGTTGATTTGATTTGATTAATGGTGGAAAACATTTTTAAATGATTTATCTTGATCTCATTTTTTTACATCACAAAAACCTGGCATTTGAACAGGGGTGTGTAGACTTTTTATATCCACTGTATATGCATGCTTAATAAATTGTATATATAGTAATAATTCTAGATGCACACATACATTAGCCTAATATCGATATTCACTTAGTTGACTGATACTGGCCTATCGGCAAATAAAATAAGATTCCCCAACAGCAGTGGCTGATATTTTTTGGGTGTATCCCAGTTGTGTGGTGTTGATTTTGCTTTAAACACACAGCAGTAGGCTACAGCTGTAAATTCAGAAAACACCCAGGGCTGAATTGTGTAAGTATTTCAGTTCAGTTATTTCTTTAATAAGTTCCTTGCATTAAAGATGGGATCGACGGAAATAAAAACAAAAGAAATAATCATCCCACAGTTCAAAGACACAAATGTTAGGTTAATTCTCGATTCTAAACTGGCTAAGGGTAGTATTTCACTGGGCTGCACATGTTCACAACTAGTTTAAGATAAAATAGAACAAAATAAAAAACTATTGACAAATATGAGAATGTGCAACAATTTTCACTTGGAATTTGCAACAATTTTCACTTGGAATCGCGCTGAATTGGCACTTAGGGCATGTTCGTAAATGCTTCGTATCTTCCACAGATAATGTCAGTGTACTAGACGTACAGCACCATATGAGGAAAGAAATAAGGAAAAAGATTACTTTTGATTAGATTTGATTTCTTGCTAGATTTAATTTCAAACTAAGCTGCATTTCCACCAAGCATAGTTTTTTTTTTTTTTTTTTCACTCCAAGTGTCTATTTTCTGTTGATTTTTTTATGTAGTCTGTCAGTTAGTGGACATGCAGCAGAATGCAGATATTCCTACTAGCCAGTTGGCACAGGATCTTCTACACAGTTTTACTGAATCATCTCCTCTAAAGGTGCATCTTCATTTCTGTCTCACTGGGCTGCGACCGAGGTAGGCTTAATGTCGCTTTGCCTTGTCAATAACGAAAAAACTAAATTGAGAAGGGTTTGAAAAAGGAAAAAAATTAATAGAAAAAATTTGTTGCACAAACATTTTGAACATGTTCAAAATTCCCGTGACATGAGAGTGAGTCCTTGCAACTCAAGAGAGGAAATTGTGAACCAACCCAAACATTTGGAGAGATTTTGGAAACTCCCTTGCGAATGCCATTCTCCAACTAGTAACAAGCTGTCACAGCTAGGGCTGCAATTAACGATTAGTTTGGTAGTCGACTAATCTAATGACTATTTTTTTCGATTAGTCAACTAATTACGATTATTTCTCATGTCCGCCATCTCTGCTTCCTGTTGGCACGGCTCCTGTTCGGGGCTCCAGGTCGTGTTTTTCCTCACCTGAAACATTCATAGTTTTTAGAACTTTTCCTCGAAAAGAGTACACAGGCAATTAGTCTACTATCAAATTAGTTGTTGATTAATTTTCTGACGATCATCTAGTCGACTAATCGTTACAGCACTAGTCACAGCCCATGAGATACTGTCCTAAAGGTGACTGAGTAAGAGTGAACGGATGTTGTCTCTCTCTTTGTCTATCAATTATTATCATGAAAAATTACACTGTCTATCCATCCATCCATCCATCTTCTACCGCTTTTCCGGAGGTCCGGGTCGCGGAGGCAGCAGTTCAAGCAGAGAAGCCCAGACTTCCCTCTCCCCAGCCACCTGCTCCAGCTCTTCAGAGGGGATACCAAGGCGTTCCCAGACCAGCTGGGAGACATAGTCTCTCCACAGAGTCCTGGGTCTGCCCCGGGGTCTCTTCCCAGTGGGACGTACCTGAAACACCTCAAGTGGGAGGCGTCCAGGAGGCATCCTAATCAGATGCCCATACCACCTCAACTGACTCCTTTCAATGTGGAGGAGCAGCGGTTCTACTCTGAGCCTCTCCCGGATGACTGAGCTCCTCACCCTATCTCTGAGGGTGAGTCCAGCAATCCTACGGAGAAAGCTCATTTCAGCCGCTTGTATCCGCAATCTCGTTCTTTCGGTCATTACCCAAAGCTCGTGACCATAGGTGAGAGTAGGAACGTAGATTGACTGGTAAATCGACAGCTTTGTCTTAGAACTAAGCTCCCTCTTCACCACAACAGACCGGTACAACGTCCGCATCACTGCAGATGCTGCTCCAATCCGTCTGTCGATCTCTCGCTCCATTTTCCCCTCACTCGTGAACAAGACCCCAAGATACTTAAACTTCTCCACTTGGGGCAGGAGCCTGTCCCCAACCCGGAGAGGACAATCCACCTTTTTCCGGCTGAGGACCATGGACTCGGACTTGGAGGTGCTGATTCTCATCCCAGCCGCTTCACACTCAGCGGCAAACCGTCCCAGCAAGAGCTGTAGGTCATTGCTGGATGAAGCCAACAGGACAACATCATCTGCAAACAACAGAGATGAGATCCTGTGGTCACCAAGCATGACACCCTCCATTCCCTGGCTGCGCCTAGAAATCCTGTCCATAAAAATTATGAACAGGATTGGTGACAAAGGGCAGCCCTGGCGGAGTCCAACTCTCACTGGGAATGACTCCGACCGAGTGTTGGCAATACGAACCAAACTCTCACAACGGTCGTACAGAGACCGAATAGCTCGTAACAACAAGCCCGATACCCCATACTCCCGAAGCACCCCCCACAAAAATCCACGAGGGACGCGGTCAAATGCCTTCTCCAAGTCCACAAAACACATGTAAACTGGTTGGGCAAACTCCCACGAACCCTCAAGAATTCTCGAGAGGGTAAAGAGCTGGTCCGATGTGCCACGGCCAGGACGAAAACCACATTGCTCCTCCTGAATCCGAGGTTCGACCAACGGCTGGACTCTCCTCTCCAGTACCTTGGCATAGACCTTCCCAGGGAGGCTGAGGAGTGTGATCCCTCTAAAGTTGGAGCACACCCTCCGGTCCCCTTTTTTGAAGAGAGGAACCACCACCCCGGTTTGCCATGCCAAAGGCACTGCCCCCGACCTCCACGTAATGTTGCAGAGGCGTGTCAACCATGACAACCCAACAACATCCAGGGCCTTGAGGTACTCAGGGCGAATCTCGTCCACCCCCGGGGCCCGGCCACCAAGGAGATTTTTAACCACCTTGGCGACCTCAGCCCCTGTGATAGGCGAGTCATCCCCCTCGTCCCCAAACCCTGCTTCCTCTGTGGAAGGCGTATCAGTGGGATTGAGGAGATCCTCGAAGTATTCCTTCCACCGCCCGACGATATCCCCAGTTGAAGTCAACAGTGTCCCATCCGCACCATACACAGTGTGGACGGGGAGCTGCTTCCCCTCCTCCCCTCCTGAGCCGCCGAACAGTTTGCCAGAATCTCTTTGAAGCCGACCGAAAGTCTTGTTCCATGGCCTCACCGAACTCCTCCCATACCCGCGTTTTTGCTTCAGCAACCACCCGAGCTGCACTCCGCTTGGCCTGCCGGTACACCTCAGCTGCTTCGGGAGTCCCACAAGCCAACCAAGCTTGATAGGACTCCTTCTTCAGCTTAATGGCCCCCCTCACCACTGGTGTCCACCACTTGGTTCGGGGGTTGCCACCACGAGATGCACCGACCACCTTGCGGCCGCAGCTCTGGGCCGCCGCTTCAACAACAGAGGTGGAGAACATGGCCCATTCAGACTCCATGTCTCCAGACTCCCTCGGAATGTGGATGAAGTTCTTCCAGAGGTGGGAGTTGAAGACCTCCCGGACAGGGGCCTCAGCCAGACGCTCCCAGCACACCCTCACTATACGTTTGGGTCTACCAGGTCTGAATGGCTTCCTCCCCTGCCATCGGATCCAACTCACCACCAGGTGGTGATCAGTTGACAGCTCTGCACCTCTCTTTACTCGGGTGTCCAAGACATACGGTCGCAGGTCTGATGATACGATAACAAAATCGATCATCGACCTGCGACCTAGGGTGTCCTGGTGCCAGGTGCACATATGGACACCCTTATGCTTGAACATGGTGTTCGTTATGGACAGACTGTGGTTAGCACATAAGTCCAATAACTGAACACCACTCGGGTTCAGATCGGGCAGGCCATTCCTCCCAATCACCCCCCTCCAGGTTTCACTGTCGTTGCCCACGTGCGCATTAAAGTCCCCCAGTAGGACAATGGAGTCTCCAGGAGGAGTACCCTCCAGCACCCCAGTCACAGACTCCAAAAAGGGTGGGTACTCTGAAACATCATTTGGTGCATAGGCACAAATGATGGTCAGGACCCGTTTCCCAACCCGAAGGCGCAGGGAAGCAACCCTTTCGTCCACCGGGGAAAACTCCAATATAGAGGCAGCAAGGTGGGGCGATACAAGAATACCCACCCCTGCTCGTCGCCTCTTGCCCAGGGGCAACTCCAGAAAAGGCCAAGCTCCAGCCCCTCTCCAGGAGACTGGTTCCGGAACCGGAGCTGTGTGTTGAGGTGAGGCCGACTATATCTAGCCGGTATCGCTCAACCTCGTACACCAGCTCAGGCTCCTTCCCCACCAGAGAGGTGACATTCCACGTACCAAAAGCCAGTTTAGAAAGCTTGGGATCAGTCCGCCAAGGTCTCCGCCTTTGACCGCCACCTAATCCACATAGCACCGGACCCCCATGATCCCTCCTGCAGGTGGTGGACCCACTGGAGGGCGGACCCATGTAACTCCTTCGGGCTGAGCCCGGCCGGGTCCCATGGGTGGAAACCCGGCCACCAGACGCTAGCCTTCGAGCCCCTCCCCCAGGCCTGGCTCCAGGATGGGGCCCCGGTAACCCCATACCGGGCGGGGTACACTGTGAATCCTTGAAATACAATTTATCATGAGAGTCTGTTGGATCGTTCTTAGTCTGGCCCTTCACCCAGGACAAATTACACTGGTCAACAGCAAATTTGTTGTCTATGTTTTTTTAGCTGATTTAGAACAATTTTGATGTGCTGAATCCAAAAATCACATTGGTTTTGCTCAATCAGGTCAACTTTTTGAATTATGGCCACATGTTGTTTAAGACGTTTTTGTTTACATGTACAGGTATTTTCGCTTTATATGACGCAACATTCTTTTTTATGTCTTGAAATTCTCTGAATTTTGAACAATGATGACGTAACATTCAATTTACATGTACTTACCTTTATATAAAGGTAAGTACATGTAAAATAATAATGTACTTACATTTATATAAAGGTGTACATGCACAGTACTAAGTAAGTACAGGTTTTTACTTAGCACCTGGTCAAGAGAAACAGATGTCATTTTCGGATTCAGCGGTGCAAAATTGTCTTAAATCAGTTGAAAAAATACAGACAACTTACAAAAAAATTATTTTTGTAACCCTGTGTTATTTTCCCCATTCACAAGAGTAAATATGGTAGGCTCCACCTCTAACCCCCTTCGCCAACCTTAAAAGTTAATTTTATAAAAGTTAAGCTTGCACTTCATTAATCAGAATTGTATGGATTCATCTTTTTCAATCAAACCTTTATTATTAAAAAAAAGGTTTGGTTAAAGCAAGTTTTGCACTTTATTCATATTTGTTTGCAACAAAATTCTATTTGAAATAATTCCTTGTCTTCAATCAAAAATATCTAAGAAAATCAAAAATCCAATGTGGCATGAAAAAAAATCAGGGATTTTATTTTTAGGTCACATTGCCTGTCCCTAGTTACCTGCTTTTGGGTTGTCTGGGTTCTTGTCTGGATGGCATGTCAGGGCTTTCTGCCGATAAGCTTTCTTGATCTAGGAAAGAAAAAGAAAAAAAATAATAAATATTGACTGGACAAAGACAGGGCAAACTTTGGGCATCATGTTATCAGTCTTTATTCTGTCATAGTTGGCTGAGAAATCAAAAAGAAAAATTAATAAAAAATTATGACTCCCACTGAAATACTGGCTGTTTTCTGAAAAAAAAAGTTTGGGATAAAAAGTGCTCTGTGTTTTTATAATTGTATCATGGATTGTTTTATTTGATTTAAATCAACACCCGAGCTGACCCTCTGGTTTGTGTCCTTCTGACATGTCATTAATGTCTTTTAAACACTGTGGCATATTGCACAGCTAACTAACCATACAAGAATTCCAAATTACTCATAAGTCTACTGCCAATTTTCAAGATTTGTCACCTAGTGTTAAGTCAATTTTTATTCAATCAAATAAAGATGTAGCAAAACGTTAGAAGAACATACACAGACACAGTCACTATTATTTTAGGCTGGTAGTCAAACGTTTTGGGGGAACCAAAGTGGAAAAACTCAACAATACTTTGGAGTATTGTAATGTCATTTGAGGTTTTGGTTATATTTGTCTTTTCTTTTCCTCTCTCTCTAGATCACCGCTCAGATTTTTAACCATTGTTGGTCCTTAGGGGATCAGTTCATGACAAGGTGGTTTTCATTAAATATCTAATTTTTTGGCAAAAGGAGCGAAGCAAAAAATTAGGCTGTGTAGTTCAGAGCTGAAGATTTCTACTCACGACCTCCAAAGCACCGGCTGATATACATTATACAGATTGCATGCAAACAGTCTGGCTCATATGCCCCCCACCCCCCAAATACATGCAAGCTCAGACCAAACACACTGACATAAAATTTCTCACTAGCCTTAATAAGTCATGCCAACATTCTGCATGTTTTCACATTCCCTCATCTTAGCTCAAATCAACCTCCTGCCAGTATGCTACAGGCCACAAAAACTGGGAGCTCCTTCCTACATGTCTGGGAAGCGTTTGCATTGAATGCTTTGTCTTCTGGCAAATGTAGTGTTTCGCTCTAATTTGTTTTACTCAATTCTACCTCCAGAACGCACGCCAAAGCATGCAGGGATGCCTTTACAGGGGGAAAACAAAAGTAAACTCTAAAGGGAACAAAACAGAATAGTGTAATCCATCAGTGTCCAGCCTTTTCAACAGCAACTCCAATGAGTCTCAATGACTGTCAAGTTAGACACATTAGGCCCGGTGCCCACTGTCCACGGTACAGGAGCCAAAAGCTCACACACTCACATAAACCCAAAGAGCCTCCAGAGAACCTTTCGGGGATTGCTGTGACATTTGGGCAGTTCCTAAATGTCACAAATTCGTTCACTGATCAAATATTTTTTTCCAATATGCTTCCAATGGTAAATGAGAGCTTGGTTCACAGAGAGGCTGCAAGAGACTCAGCATCATTAAGGGATATTTGTCTTGTTTATACTTGATGCTCAGGCCCTCGTAAATAGTGGTGCAAGCCAAAAATTATATCACGACTGTTGTCATGTGGTGCGCATTTATGTTGTTGCGGTAGATTGTGCAC
This sequence comes from Pholidichthys leucotaenia, assembly GCA_020510985.1. Classification (NCBI taxonomy): domain Eukaryota; kingdom Metazoa; phylum Chordata; class Actinopteri; order Cichliformes; family Pholidichthyidae; genus Pholidichthys; species Pholidichthys leucotaenia. The sequence goes on from CM035842.1 coordinate 167,578,771, forward strand.
CTCTCAATTTTTGGAACTTGGCACACGCAGTGCAGTCGGCACATTAAAACAAATGCAGAAAAAAATCTGGTTTTCTACCACCTATTCATCTATAAGTGCACAGATTCATTATTTATTCATTTTGGGTTTTTTATGCACAGGAATAAATGTTTTTTAAAAATGAATTGGGTATTTCACAGCAAAAACGGAAATGTGTGTATGACGAAACATTAAATCGAGACCTAGCTCAGTCACTCAAAATAATAAATAAAATCATTGTTGATTACAGTAAAAACCTGAGGTGCCCCACGCACTAGCATGAACAGGTTATAGCCATTCAGTGACGTCACTATTTGCTTGTGCAGTGGCCTGTGCGTCAGGTATAAACACGCTCAAGTTTTGCTGCTTGGCACGCCGAGCCTTCCTACAGATTGCTCCTGACAGGCAGGACTGTAGACTTCATCTTTTCCAAGTGCTAGCCTGTTTTTCTTTCCAAAACATTTCAAAAAGGTGTTTTGGAGTAAAAACACAAGGTGACTATATAGATTATTGTCAATCATACATATATGGCTCAAAAGAAGATAAATTCAAAGCATATGAATGGAAAGCAGACTGGAATTTTTTTTTGAAAAGTGTGGTAGAAAAAGGTGCAACAACAACAGGGGTGATGTGAATAGCTTCACAAGGAGTGAACAGAGTCTGGTCTCTGTGTATCAAGGACCATCACACACAGACACCCTCAGGAAAGGGGGCTACAACTGTCACGTTAACAATATTAAGCCACTCTAGAATCTGACAACGTCAGAAGCTTCTTAATTAGGGGGAAGAAAAAAAAAACAGACTGTTGCTCAGTTGTCCAAAGTCCTTTTTTTGCGGTGAAAGAAAATGTTGCATTTCATTTGGAAATCAAGGTCCTAGACTTTTGAGGAAAGGTGGTGAAGCACAGAATCCAAGGTGTTTAATGTCCAGTGGGAAGAATCCATGATTTGAGATGCCATGTCATCTGCTGGTGTTGGTCTACTGGGTTTTATTGAGTCCAAAGTCAACACTCGTATCTAGCAGAAATTTTAGAGCATGGCTGAAAAATTTTGATTTTCCTTTTCCAGCAGGGCTTAGTACCAAAACTATACAAAATGGTTAGATGACCATGTTACCACCATGCTTGAAGCCAGACACACAGGGACCACAAGCCAGTGTACTCCTAGTGCTGGTGGAAAGACCAGGAAATGGGGAGGACTGTGTCAGGAAGGGCATCCAATGTAAAATCTTTGCCAAATCAAATCTGCAGATCACGAATGAGATTTCTATACTGGATGGATCGAGGTCCAGGTTAACAATGATGGAGATCCAGCTACTGTTATCTTTTTTTGACAAAGAGAGGCAACGCTGAGATGGTTTGGACATGTGCAGAGGAGAGATAGTGGACATATTGGACAAAGAATGTTTAAGATCATAGAGAAGATTCCTGAATGTAGTGAAGGAGGAAATTGAGAAGCCTGGTGTGACAGAAGAGGATGCAAGAAATAGGCCGAGATGGAGACAGATGATCCACTGTGACGACCATAAAGGGAACATCAACTAGGAGGAGGAGGAGGAGAAGAAGAAACGGGGCTCATTTTGCATGAATTACGGCATCAATGTTGCGTAGTATGAAGGCAATCAGCCTGTCGCACTGCTGAGGTATTATGGAAGCCCAGGTTGCTTTGATAGCAGCTTTCAGCTCGTCTGCATTGCTGGGTCTGGTGTCTCTCATCTTCCTCTAAACCAGGGGTCTGCAACTTTTGCCAACCAAAGAGCCATTTTGCCCGTCTCTGCCGCAACAGCAATTTGACTTCTAACATAAAGATTATACTGCTTATAAAGTTTCTTATATACATACCTCTGAATATGGCATTAATGAATTCATACTGCAACAGTGGAAAAAACTGTCAAGTTATATATAGCTTCATTTATGAAATAAAAGTATAAGAAATTTATTACAAATTGTTTTGTGCTGAAAAATAAATTTCTGAATATCTGACCATAATTTTTTTGCATAGTTTTTTAAATTATCAGCACATTTATAAATTGTTTAAATCTGAAAAATATCATCTATCTCCTACTTTCAACAGTGATCACACAGCTTTAGTTTCTGATATTTTAATAAATTAGAGAAGGAAGTTTTATTTAGAAGAAGCTACTTTTCATCCTTTTTGTGTTTCCTCATAATGCTGCTTATTCAAATGTATTTAATATACAGTGGATATAAAAGGTCTACACACTCCTGTTCAAATGCCAGGTTTTTGTGATGTAAAAAAATTTGAACAAGATAAATCATTTTAAAACTTTTCCTGCCATTAATGTGACCTATAACCTGTACAGTCCAACTGAAGAACAAACTGAAATCTTTTAAGGGGAAAAACAAAAAATAAAAAACTTACAACAACCTGGTTGCATAAATATGCACACCCTGTTATAACTGTGGGTGTGGCTGTGTTCAGAATTAAAGCCAAGCCAACTTAAAGCAATCACATTCAAACTCACACAAGCCATGGTCCGCAGAGAGTTTCCAAAGTATCAGAGGGATCTCATAGTTTAAAGGTATCAGTCAGGTGAAGGGTACAAAAGAATTTCCAAGGCATTAAATATACCATGGAACACAGTGAAGACAGTTATCATCAAATGGAGAAAATATGGCACAACAGTGACATTACCAAGAACTGGACATCCCCCCAAAATTGATGAAAAGACAAGAAGAAAACTGGTCAGGGAGGCTGCCAACAGGCCGACAGCAACATTGAAGGAGCTGCAGGAATTTCTGGCAAGTACTGGCTGTTTAGTACATGTGACAACAATCTCCCGTCTTCTTCATATGTCTGGGCTATGGGGTAGGGTGGCAAGATGGAAGCGTTATCTTAGGAAGAAAAACATCCAAGCCCGGCTACATTTTGCAAAAACACATTTGAAATCTCCCAAACGCATGTGGAATGACCGGAGTGGTGGCCTAGTTGGTAGAGCATCCAGCCCACAACTGGGAGGCCAGGGTTCAAATCCCGGCCAGGTCATACCAAGGACCATATAAAAATGGCACTTTCCGCCTTCTAGCTTGGTGCTCAGCATAACAGAATGGGAAAAGGAAAGTTAACGCACAGAATTACAAGAGGATTGACCCCCCACACATTGTAGCGTTCACTACTCACAGTAGCTGAGTGGCCTAGGGTCAGTGAAACGGAGATAGATGCCACCCCATACAACACAGGTGTGGAAGGGATTAACTTAAACGCATGTGGGAAAATGTGTTATGGTCCGATGAAACCAAGGTTGAACTTTTGGGCCATAATTCCAAAAGGTATATTTGGCACAAATACAACAATGCTCATCACCAAAAGAACACCATTACCTACAGTGAAGCATGGTGGTGGCAGCATCATGCTTTGGGGCTCTTTTTCTTCAGCTGGAACTGGGGCTTTAGTCAAGGTGGAGGGAATTATGAACAGCTCCAAATACCAGTCAGTGTTGGCACAAAACCTTCAGGCTTCTGCTAGAAAGCTGAAGATGAAGAAGAACTTCATCTTTCAACATGACAATGACTCAAAGCACACATCCAAAATCAACAAAAAAATGGCTTCACCAGAAGATTAAGGTTTTGGAATGGCCCAGCCACAGTCCAGACCTGAATCCGACAGAACATCTGTGGGGTGATCTGAAGAGGGCTGTGCAAAGGAGATGTCCTCACAATCTGACTTGGAGCATTTTTGCAAAGAAGAGTGGGCAAATATTGCCACATCAAGATGTGCCATGCTGACAGGCTCCTACCCAAAAAGACTGAGTGCTGTAATAAAAGCCAAAGATGCTGTAACAAATTATTAGTTTAAGGGTGTGCATATTTATGCAACCATAAATATGCACGGTGGCGCAGTGGTTTAGCACTGTGGCAGCACAGTTTTACCCTCGGCCGGGGGATCGCGGGGATCATGAGATCGTGGGTTCGATCCCAGCCCCCGACCAACAGTGAGCTGTGTGGAGTTTGCATGTTCTCCCCGTGTTGCGCGGGTTTACTCCGGGATTTCTCCGGTTTCCTCCCGCACACCAAAAACATGTAGGTTTAGGGCGCTCGCGCACGCAGCGACCAGCAGCCAGTGACTTGTCACCAGACTGCAAACCAAGTCTACCTACGGGTACAAATAAGTAACAAAAAAACAAAAAAAAAAAACAAAAAAAAAACATTTTTAATTTTTTTTTTTCATTTTTCCCCTTAAAAGATTTTACTTTGTTTTTTAGTTGGATTGTACAGGTTATAGTTCACATTAATGGTGGAAAATTTTTTTGAAATGACTTATCTTGGTCTCATTTTTTTTACATCACAAAAACCAGACATTTGAACAGGGGTGTGTAAACATCTTATATCCACTGCAATATACTGTATATCTGCATCCTTCATCTGTTCTCCAGGCTCTCAATTTGACAACTAGTGGATTCATTGTCTGATATTCTTCTTTATTTTGGAATAAAACAAAAAGAATTCTAAACAACTGTCTAAATAATATAACTTTAAAAATCACTTGGTGCAAATTAGGCCAATTAGAAATAATTACAGCAGAGTGGAAAAATGTTTTAAAAAATATCTTCTTCTGCTGAGCTAAATATCTGTTATAATTTTTTTTTAAAAAAATGCGTGGCACTGATAGACAATCTACACAGACAGGGCGGGGGGGGGGGGGTCATAGGCTGACTAATAAGGAGTTATGCTTCAGCAACCAAACTAGTCATGCATTAAATTCAACTTTTTCTGATACTAACTGCATTGTTTTCAGATACACTGACATTAGCAAGTATGCTGAAAAATAAACGACATTTGGTCAAATTTGACCACTGCATCAATCATCAGCATACAAACTTTTCACCCCCATCCCCCTCATATAATTCACTGTTCAAAACCCCACAGATAACTAACTAGCAGTTATCCTACAGACAAAAAGCTGAAAACATCCTTAAAAGAAAAGGCTCACCTCTACATCACCGTCAATCTTCTCTCTTCTCTTTTCACTCATTTGAACTCCTTTTACTATTTTTTCTTTTTTATTGACAGATTGTGAGGAAACACTGTCGGTTGTAGGTTGTTGATTTCAGACAAGTATATCTGTTGATGGCATTTCATAATAAAAGCACATAAAAACAACCATTCTGAAAACTAAATCACTGTAGAGGGCTTTTATTTTTACATAACTCAGGAAGTATTGAGCTGTGACGGTGAAAATAATTTTACACTAATTCAGACTTCGATCTTGTCTGGTGAATCCAGCATTTATAGCGCCGGTGACAATAAGGTTATTGAGCAGGAATTCAAGGATTGTTTCTCATTTTTAAGGATAATTAAGGTGCTGATTTTACATAATCACATTTAAGACTTTTTATGGACCTGTAGACACTAATGAGGTGGCTGTTTTTCATTGTTTGTGGTCTTGTGGAGAAATTCTCTCCATAACAACCTACATGAACACAAATTAATCTGTCCACACAGAATTAGACTTTCTATTTTCCTCTGTGATTTTACTTTTTCTGGATTGGCTCATGTCTTACCGAGAGTGGTAGGAAGCTGCTGCTGTCTGTGCTCTCTCTCCACATGCACTGAGGAGAGGCTGAGCAGCTCTCTGAGCAGCCACCATCAGATGTGACACAGTCACACATGGTTAACAACATAATAAATAATTTTTAAAAATATATATTTTACATTCATAAATGTATCTGTTTCCATTGAGAAATGTATCAAATTGCAATAAACAATAATTTAAAAAATAAAATGATTAAAATGAGCTCCATTGATTTCCATATATTTTGAGATATAACTGCAGGGAGCCACAGCATGGGAGCTGAAAGGCCTCATGTGATTCTGGGATGCCGACCCCTGCTTTAGACAATAACCCATAGATTCTCTATAGGGTTTAGGTCAGGAGATTTTGGTGGCCAGTCAAGCACAGTGATACCATGGTCATTAAACCAGGTATTGGTACTTTTGGCAGTGTGGGCAGGTGCAAAATTCTGCTGGAAAAATGAAATCAGCATCTCCATAAAGTTTGTCAGAAGAGGGAAGCATGGAGTGCTCTAAAAATTTCCTGGTAGACGACTGTGCTAACTTTGGACTTGATAACACACAGTGGACCAACATCACTGTGCTTCATTGGCCAGCAAATCTCCTGACCTAAACCCTATAGAGAATCTATGTGGTATTGTCAAGAGGAAGATGAGAGACACCAGTTCCAACAATGCAGACGAGTTGACGGTCGCTATCAAAGCAGCCTGGCCCTTCATAACACCTCAGCAGTACCACAGGCTGACCGCCTTCATGCTACGCCACACTGATGCAGTAATTCATGCAAAAGGAGCCCCAACCAAGTACTAAGTGTCTACATGGACATATTTTTCAGTCAGCCAACATTTCTATTGAAAATCCATTTTTTAAACTTTTTTTGTTATATTCTAATCTTTGGAGAAAATTAATCTGAGGTATTCCTGAGCTATAAGCCATAACTATCAAAATTAAAGGAAATAAACGCTTAAAATATACAGATTCCTTACACACAGAGTGATATAACATAGAAGTTTCATTTTTTGAATTGAATTACTGAAATAAATTGGCATTTCAATGACGCTCTAATTTATTGAGATACACCTGTATTCAGGAGAAAGCCATCATCAAAACAACTTGGGCTTCAGTTACACAGTAGTACCACAAGCTGATTGCCCCGTCACATTGATGCTGTTGTTTAGTTGTATTACATGAACCTCCCAGTAGTTTTAACATAGATATTAAATATCCATATGTCCAAATATGTTAAAAAAAAACACACACAGGCTTATACAGGGTGTCCTAATTTTTTCACAACTGTAAATGAGTCAGGTTTGTAGGCCGCCTTGTTCACACACATCTGTTCAGCTCTGCCCACAAATTTTCTATGGGCTTGAGATCAGAGCTTTGTGATGGCCACTCCATAACACTGACTTTGTTGTCCTAAAGCCACTCTGAAACTAATGTGGCGGTATGCTTAGGTCATTGTCCATTTGGAAGACCCATTTGTGCCCAAACTTTAACTTCCTGGCTGATGTCATGAGATGTTGCTTCAATATTTCCACCACATAATGCTCTTTCCTCATGATGACACCTAATTTGTGAAGTGCACCAGTCCATCCTACAGGAAAACATCCCCACAATATAAGATAAGATAAGATAAGATAAGCCTTTATTAGTCCCACAATGGGGAAATTCTAGGATTGCAACAGCATAGGGATAGCAACACTCAGAGCAACAATCAGAAGGCAAGAAAAAACAACATCTAGTAAACATATGTCCATATTACTATAAATGTATATATATAGACACACAGTGCAGAGCATTATGGCTGGTGAATGTGCAGCAGAAAGTCTAAGCTCTCTCTCCGTGGATGCAGCGGGCCAGCTGGAAGTCTTTGGGCATGATGGTGACCCCCTTAGCGAAGAAGAGACCACCAGGTGGGCCTCGCTGGTCTCCTGCAGAGCCATGACGGCGAAGCTCAGGAAACGCTGGAAACGAAATATGATGCTGCTACCCCCATACTTCACTGTTGGGATGGTGTTCTCAGGTTTGCAAGTTTCCCCATTTTTCCTCTAAAATACAACAATGGTCATTATGGCCAAACAGTTCAATTTTAGTTTCATCAGACTACAGGACATGTCTCCAAAAATTAAAGTCTTTGTCTCTGTGTGCATTTGGAAACTATAATCTGGCTTTTTTATGCTGCTTTTGCAGTAATGGCTTCTTCCTCGTTCAGTGCCCTTTCAGCTCATGTCAGTACAGGACTCGTTTCACTGTGGATAATGACCCACTTACCAGCTTCAGCCAACATCTTCACAAGGTCTTTTGTTCTGGGGCTGATACGCACATTTCTCCACCATGTCCTCCCTAAATGGTATGATGGCTGGACATTCCCATCGTGTTTATACTTTGGTATAATCGTTTGAATAGATGAACATGGCACATTCAGGCATCTGGAAATTATACCCAAGAATGAACCAGACTTGTGGAGGTCCACAATCCACTTCCTGAACCTCTGACTTGAAAAACTGCAATAAAAAAAAATTCCAAAAAAATTATTTTGAAATAGTAATTTATAAATAATTTTGGTAATCCTAACAGACCTAAAAGAGGAAAAGTTTAATCTGATTTAATGTCAGACAGTGAGGAAAAAAAAGGTGATGTGTCTTTTTATGCAGTGTATGTAAACCTCTGGTTTCAACTGTAAATGAGCACACTCTTCAGAAGTTGGACATTTCTGTATTGTAAATCCTTATTTTGGGTTGAATTTGGGGGACATTACAATTATTTAAGATATTGGATTTCTGATTTTAATAAACTATAAATCATAATCCTCAAAATTTAAAAAAAAAATGTTTTCCCATTGCTTTTAAAGAAATATAAAATATGTGACCCGCCACAAATAAACCAGCAGCAAGTCGACCTGATGTGATTCCTAAAAAACAGAAAAGTTGTTTTTTTTTTTTTTAATTTGTGATTTATTTTTTTTTTAATTTTTTTTTTTGCAAACTATGCTAGCTGAAATCATGAAGAAGCTACTCCATGCTTCAAATACAGTGGGGATATAAAGTATTTAGTCAGCCACCAATTGTGCAAGTTCTCCCACTTAAAAGATGAGAGAGGTCTCCAATTTTCATCGTACGTATACCTCAACTATGAGAGACAAAATGAGGAAAAAAAATCCAGAAAATCACATTGTCTGATTTTTAAAGAATTTATCTGCAAATTATGGTGGAAAATAAGTATTTGGTCAATAACAAAAGTTCATCTCAATACTTTGTTATACACCCTTTGTTGGCAATGACAGAGGTCAAACGTTTTCTGTAAGTCTTCACAAGGTTTTCACACACTGTTGCTGGTATTTTGGCCCATTCCTCCATGCAGATCTCCTCTAGAGCAGTGATGTTTTGGGGCTGTCACTGGGCAACATGGACTTTCAACTCCCTCCAAAGATTTTCTATGGGGTTGAGATCTGGAGACTGGCTAGGCCACTCCAGGACCTTGAAATGCTTCTTACGAAGCCACTCCTTCGTCGCCCGGGCAGTGTGTTTGGGATCATTGTCATGCTGAAAGACCCAGTCACGTTTCATCTTCAATGCCCTTGCTGATGGAAGGAGGTTTTCACTCAAAATCTCACGATACATGGCCCCATTCATTCTTTCCTTTACACGGATCAGTCGTCCTGGTCCCTTTGCAGAAAAACAGCCCCAAAGCATGCTGTTTCCACCCCCATGCTTCACAGTAGGTATGGTGTTCTTTGGATGCAACTCAGCATTCTTTCTCCTCCAAACACGACACATTGAGTTTTTACCAAAAAGTTCTATTTTGGTTTCATCTGACCATATGACATTCTCCCAATCCTCTTCTGGATCATCCAAATGTTCTCTCGCAAACTTCAGACAGGCCTGGACATGTACTGGCTTAAGCAGGGGAACACGTCTGGCACTGCAGGATTTGAGTCCCTGGCGGCGTAGTGTGTTACTGATGGTAGCCTTTGTTACTTTGGTCCCAGCTCTCTGCAGGTCATTCACTAGGTCCCCTCGTGTGGTTCTGGGATTTTTGCTCACCGTTCTCGTGATCATTTTGACCCCACGGGGTGAGATCTTGCGTGGAGCCCCAGATCGAGGAAGATTATCAGTGGTCTTGTATGTCTTCCGTTTTCTAATAATTGCTCCCACAGTTGATTTCTTCACACCAAGCTGCTTACCTGTTGCAGATTCAGTCTTCCCAGCCTGGTGCAGGTCTACAATTTTGTTTCTGGTGTCCTTTGACAGCTCTTTGGTCTTGGCCATAGTGGAGTTTGGAGTCTGACTGTTTGAGGTTGTGGGCAGGTGTCTTTTATACTGATAACGAGTTCAAACAGGTGCCACTAATACAGGTAATGAGTGGAGGACAGAGGAGCCTCTTAAAGAAGAAGTTACGGGTCTGTGAGAGCCAGAAATGTTGCTTGTTTGTAGGTGACCAAATACTTATTTTCCACCATAATTTGCAAATAAATTCTTTAAAAATCAGACAATGTGATTTTCTGGATTTTTTTTCCTCATTTTGTCTCTCATAGTTGAGGTATACCTATGATGAAAATTGGAGACCTCTCTCATCTTTTAAGTGGGAGAACTTACACAATTGGTGGCTGACTAAATACTTTTTTGCCCCACCGTAACTGTGGGAGATTTTAAAACCATAAACTTCGTATTTGACATTGGGTGTGATATTAGATGACAAAATCAACTGAAAATCTCATATAAAACATGTACAAAATAAGGTTTCAAGAAGTATTTCTGTTCTATCTAAAGCCAAACACTTCCTGGGCTACAAATCGTTGCACATTCCTTAGTGAGAATGCTATAATATGGTACAGAGCATCTTTCCCCTGTGTTTAATGTTTTTTTTCTGTACATAGTCCCTGACAAATAAACCAATAAACTATATCTGGTTTGTTTGGCTATTTACACATCTTTGTTATTCATTTCGGCCAATCAGCAGCATGTTCAGGTTGAAGCACATGGCTACTTAAGCAGCTTAAAGAGGGTTTCCAGAGCTCCTTTTGATAAGCACTGTAAGGGGGGGTTGGGTTCATGCCAAGTCATGCAAATGACCAGCTTTTGTTACCGCCCCCCACCTGGTTCCCCTGGAAGGTGACAATCCTTGGAAACTTTGAACCTGAATTTCTCGGAAAAGTAGCTTGAGAGGTGCCAACGTTCAAATGGCTACATCATCTTCAAATCTTTTCGGATTTCCATGTGATAGACATCATTGGAAAGCTTAGATTCCACACTTTTAGAAGCTGTAAATAACTCAAAACACCCTTTGGGAGACTTGTTCCTGGTTTTTCTATGGCTGGTCACATATATTAAAGTTCACTTTTGGAATTAAATTATAAAAAAAACTGAAAATTTTCATAACATTTTAATTGTTTTAAGATGCACCTATAATCTCATTTTAAAAGCAGATTGAACAGTATGCGCAAAACTAATTGAATTTTGACACAAATAAAGCAGCTCTGGGCCTCTCTGTAATGTGCTACACTAGTTTATCTTGTGTCCTTATTTCACTTTTAGCCTATTTCTCATGCTCTTTATCACCTGCAGCCGGCAGATAAGGTAAACGTGTCAACATTTTCGGTAAATACAACAGATGTTCGCCACTGTTGGGAAAAACATTTGGCTAACTGAGCTGTCAGACAGTATAACGTGTCACTGAAGTTGTTCTCTGGGAGAGCAGTAATCTTACATGTCATCATCACTCCCTTTCCCTCTGCTTCACCTCTTTCCTTTTACTTTATGATTCTGAGAGCATTCTCCAAAATACAGTGTCTCTCTTGTGCCTTCAGTGCTATTTTGGTAAATAGTGCCCGATTACTTCCATCAATGCCATGACACACAAGCCTTAATTGATACTGGAAGACTGTTGGCCTGTTTGTCCCACAAACTAGAAGCCAAAGTAGGCCAACTTTTAAAGACGTTAGCAACATGTGTGGATAAGCGTTCTTACACTGAGTGGCGTCTTCTTACCAAAGCACCCCAGCCAATTACTGTTGCAATTACCTTTCTCCATGACCATATAACTAACTAACCTGCACTTATATAGCGCTTTTCTAGTCACAAAGACTACTCAAAGCGCTTTCACTAATACTAATAAGGGCCTATAGGAAACATATCTAGGGACAATTTAGAACAACCAATTAACCTAACATGCATGTCTTTGGATTGTGGGAGGAAACCGAAGCCCCCGGAGTAAACCCACGCAGCACAGGGAGAACATGCAAACTCCATACAGAAAGGTTCCTACCCCTGCCAGCCAGGGGATTTGAACCAGGAACCTTCTAGCTGTAAGGCAACAGTGCTAACCACTGCACCACTGTGCTGCCCGGTAGATATAGAGCTAGTTCTTGAAAGGATGTGCTGATGTGCAGTGTGTGGGAAAAAAGGAAGTTAAACTTTGGACGAAAATCAAATACTGCCATGTGAATTTAGATGATCACAAGTTTAACTATTCATTTCTCCTGTCTCTCATGTGAATGTTGTATACTCAGATGAAAGTAAATAGAAGAAATCTCTGCTTTTTCCCCACAACTCAGTTAGCAAAAGAAGGAACCATAAAATGAATGCAAGTCCTTCAACTCAAAGCAGGGTAGCAGTAGCCACCAGCCGCAGTGGTGGCCTAGTTGATAGAGCATCTGCCCCACAACCAGGAGGTTGTGGATTCAAGGCCCAGCCGGGTCATACCCAAGACCATATAAAAATGGTACTTCCCGCCTTCTAGCTTGGTGCTCAGCATAATAGAATGGGTGAAGGAAAAGTTGTTTGTGGCACCGCCTTGCATGGCAGCGGCCCCTCTGATTCTACATGTGATTAACATTGTAGATAGGAGAAACATAATTTCATTCTACCGTACATGATTGGCTGTATGGATTGAATGACATTAAAGTTGGTTTCCCTTCTCTTCTTCTTGTAGTTACATCTTTTAAAAAAAAAGATGCTCTGTGCTGCCCTGATTCCTGCTTTGCAACAGCTAAACGAATGTCCACATGTTGTCCTCATTACACCAGTCATTTATAATGTGTAACTGGTCCTAGAGTTGCCACTGCACACCCCAGTAAAGCCCTCAGCCCTTGTGGCTGATTAGCTGCCTGATCTGCCTACTTAATTACAATACTCAGCTATTTACAGAATAGTCTCAGCACAAAGAAAAGAACAAGAACACAAAGGGAAAACTGAACGAAGCTGAAAGGAAGAAATGAAGAGTGTGGGACTAGGAACTGTTGGCAACACATGCTTGTAAAGCTGACCAAAACTCCACTGATAAAGAGTATTCATTCATTATGATGCAATATTTTTGTTATTTAAAAAGATTAGATAATATTAAACAAACCTATCATGTCGGCATGAATTCAACCATCCAAAAACCTTCTGTTTTTTCCTAGATTTTTTAAAGCATATACTTGTAACAAGAGAGTGTTTTAGTCCAACATAGTCACTTACAAAAACTTTTATAAATTAGACAAATCCAAAGGCTTTGACAGATGAAATACTGTATATATGTATATATTCAAGATAATTTATCAAAACATAAAATCATCCAAACTTCTGATAACTACCCTGAGAGAAAAACTCCCAACTCTGACAGAAATATTTCTTAATAATCCCATGTCCAGAGAGTTTGAACACAAAACTATCTCCACCCACACATCTATAGAGGTCATATTCCCTTTTTTATTTATTAGAGGCGAGTGTCCCTGCTTGTTACTTTGGCATTAACATTCACTACTCTGGTTGCCTCTCTGATCATTTTCCCCCCTTTCTTTTTTACCTTGTTCTATTTATTGGTTTATGTAAACAACTATAATGTTCTTAGCTATATTTCAAATGAAAATTCTAATGATGGGTCATAACTAGTGGTGTTGGCATTATTGCGTTAATCGGCCGTTAATGCTTTGCCCCCCTTGACGGTGACAAACTTTGTGATCGCAGTTAACTGTAGAAAGCACAAACAGTACTTTTTGGCCTAGCGGCTCTCCGTACCAAAGCCACTCTGACCACAGACACTGTGTGCGCCATGCAGACATTGCGAAGACAAACAAGCTGGATTACAGCCATGGAAATCCCCAAAGTGCCGTCACGTTTAAGCTTACAACGTTATTGGCTGCACGGTGGCGCAGTGGTTAGCACTGTGGCAGCACAGTTTACCCTTGGCCGGGGGATTGTGGGGATCGTGGGATCGTGGGTTCGATCCCAGCCCCCGACCAACAGTGATCTGTGTGGAGTTTGCATGTTCTCCCCGTGTTGCGTGGGTTTACTCCGGGATTTCTCCGGTTTCCTCCCACATGCCAAAAACATGCATGTTAGGTTAATTGGCTGTTCTAAATTGTCCCTAGATATTTGTTTCCTATAGGCCCTTAGAATAAAGGCTTAGTATTAATGAAAGCGCTTTGAGTGGTCTTTGTGACTAGAAAAGCGCTATATAAGTGCAGGTTAGTTAGTAGTTAGTTAGTTAGTTATCTGTAGGAGCTCTCATTATCTGTAGGAGCTCTCATAATTGTTACAGCCTCCTCCAAAACCTCGCCTGGATGTTGGGTTGTTGTTCTTCTGTGGAAGCTGGCTAGCTGGCTAGTAGCTACATGCTAGGTTGTAGCTGAAATCCAGCAGCTGACATGGACAGAAATTTGCCTGTTTTCATCCTCAAAGCTTTGGGTCCAACTGTTGGTGAGTACCAGTCTAAAAAAATTCTCAAGCTATGCTCGTAATGTCCATTCACTCCCCCACCATTTTTGCAGCATGGTGGGGTGTCATCGCGGGCGATTTAACTGTTTATGTTTGCAATTTTTCTGCTAAAAGGGAAATAGTGTCTGTTGTGACACACGAGGTCCGTGGTTTTGTGTTGATCTGCTTAAAAGTTGTGGATGTTTGCTATGGGAGAAAGAGCAAGCTCCATTTGTGGCTGCTGGCTGGTTGGATGCTGAGTTGTGCTGCAGTGACATTAATGAGCCCTAACATTCCATTGTTTGCACATGCAGTCTACTTTTGAGAATTTTCTGGAGAATATTCTGGATAGTTTTTGTCATTTTGGATATGTTGAACGCTTTAATAAATCTGCAGGTGAAAACAGCAAGTATATTTGTCCACTCCCGTGTTCATAACAGCATGACAAACTTGAAAAATTGCCGACTTAAGGTACACAGTATCTGTATGGAAAACACGCAATTAGCACGTTATTAATTGTGATTAACTCAACATTCCAAAAGATTATACGTGATTAAAAATTTTAATCTTCCAGCACCACTAGTCATAACATTTTTATGACAGGTGACAATAAAGACTAACTGTGGAATTAGCACTTATTGGGCATTAAATTGCATGAACAATGCTACTTTCAAAGACTAGAAAGTCTATATTCCCCAGGGCAGCACAATGCAATAAACAATTCTATGTACTTCCTCAGAACAAGCAAATAAAAATGCAACCTTATGGGTAATGACTTGCTTTTAATGACACACTGCCATGAAGTGTAATCGACTTTCATCAAACGCTCCATATGTGAGTAAATCACCCAATCCATCAGTTACTGCATTCAGAACAAGCCATTGTTCAATACCCTATTCAAAAGCAAAAGCCTTTATTTTAAAAAAAAAAAGGTTAAAAAAAAACATAATTCAAACCCCAATAGCAGCCTGAGCAGCCAATGTTCTTATTATCTATCAGCGATCCAAGTGCAGCTATGACAGAATGCAGATTGCAAATTCCCTACGTATTACAAACTGTGGCTAAGTCCACCATAAACAGGCTCCGGGATGAGCTCTCCCTCTTTTCTGTGATAAACAACATGCCTAATAACAGTGGTGAGCCAAATATCTAGGATAAGCCGCCCATGCGATGACATCCACCTTCCTAGAGTCGATCAATTTTTCAGCACTCAACAGATTCACAAAAGCACAAATCCTCCATCTCGCTCGACCATCAACAGACCCCACAGAACCAACTCCAATTGAGGCCACAATTCAGCCAAAGCCACAACCGCTAACTTCCTGAAGAATAATCTTCTGAGGACAGAATTTAGGAATCCAATTAAGAAATTAACGTCTCCTCTCTTTTTGGCAGAAATCTTGATTTGCCTTCAACCCTGTGGATTCTGGATTGTGGAAACTGTGAGGAAACATGTTGGATTTTGGAAGTCTAGATAGGAAAGAAAGGTAAATTATAGAAACAGGATGGATAAAGAGAAGCAACAATGTTTTATTTTGCACTTAAAATGTATAAATGTGAGAAGTTTGTTTTGGCTATATATAAATCAAATTGTAAGCATTTTTTCTTGTCCCTTTCCCAGGAAAAAGTCAAGACAATACATACTTCAAATGACTTAAAGTGACTGTAAGTTTTAATAAAACAAAACAAATGAACACCCACATGACAATATAAAAAAACATCAGTCCCCAAAAAGGAGATATTAAAAATATATGTACATGTATATTTAATCATGTTTATAAATTTGTTCACGTATTTATAGTAATAGTTAAAGAGTAGTTCTACTTCTTATTATAGCCACAGATTATGAAAGCTCTGAGGGAGACAATTCTCTCTAACAAAATCCTCTTCCTCTTAAGTTACATGTTAATTCACATTTCTGAGCTTTTCTTATCTTGGGTACCAGATTTCTGTAGGGGATTCCAATTTCCCAGTAATTCTCTATATCAATCATTGATCTCTGATAGTTGTGAACAACTCAAGAGAATGAAGGGTTGCTCTTCCCTCTCCAATACCCGATTATGACCCTGCTATGGCCTGAGAAACCTGAAGACATTTGACCTTTTGAGCACTTTTTTAGAAATCCATGTTGATGTGCCTCATCATTGCCAAGAAATTCCATCCACCAGACAGGTGTGGCACATCAAGATGCTGATTAAACAGCTTGAATTGTTAAACAAGCTTGCTATAAAAGGCCAAAATATGCAGTTTTATCACGCAATACGATGGCTACAATTTTGCAGGTTTTGTGGGAGTGTGCCACTGGCATTCTTGTTGCAGGTATGTCCATCAGATCATACATTTAAAGCCCTTTAATCAAGATATTACTGAACATTTCAAAGTGACCTTTTAACAAGAACAAAAACGAGCATTTGTACAAAACTTCACGCAATCAGCGTCTTGAGATACGACCACAGCTGTCATATGGATGAATTAACTTGTGGCATTGATTTTTAAAAGATTTTGGGTTTAATGATTCATAGAACTGGTAATATTCAAATCACTTACCCCAACATAAAAACAATAGTTTTTACATTTATTAAAAAAAAATACACTAACAGGCTGAAATCATAGCTTTACTTGCCCGTCATTGTTCAGATGCAAGGAAAATAAGTCTCATTCTTAGAAGATTTTTGCATCCAGAATGATACTCACGAGTGCCTGAAGCAACGTCTCCACCCAGTGGTCTTTTCGATGTATCACAACCGTGTGAATGAGCTAATAGCTGTGTAAAATGTTTCTTTTCTGGGCTAAGTCACTTAAATTCTCATTTGTTCAAGTATATTTACTCTAATAAAAAAAAATCTACTTTTGATATGTCATTGTTTACATCAAACATGATGTAAACACTGGCGCAAGCATAAATGTAAAGAATTAACGTAGCCTCCTGCTTTATATAAAATTTCAAATTAAAAATTACAAAATTAAAAATAAATAAATTATAATGTAGCATTTTAAGGGCAGGTCTAAAATGCACTACTAGCAAGTATGACAAACTGACAAGTCAATGCTGCTTTAATTTAACCAGATTAATCAGTTACCTCCCGCTAGCTTTAACTGCTAACCACGTACCTCTTTAGTAGAAGCCGTACTTTCAATCCCGAGTAAACCGTACAGGTCCATCTGTAGGATATCCTTTGCCTTCCCGGACATTTTTCTCAATAAGAACTACAGCGTCAACGCGGGAACAAATATTAAAAAAAATACTACAAAATATCTTTTTAGCTTGCTGGGCTAATTTAGCCGTTTGTTTATTCCAAGCTCCCGGCAGCGTGAGTTTGACGTTTCCGACCTCTCAACCAGGAAGTGCATCAAAATTTGGGAAATGTAGTTTTTTATTCAAGCGATCAAACGTTAAAAAATCTTTTAAGGAAATGACCTTTTTTCCATCATGATTAATTTAAACACGAACGCATGCTTTAGGGCGTATGTAAGCCTGGCTATGTACATCATCAACTTTATTTCAGGAATGAAATGCCTACGACAGTAATCTTTAATGCGGATCCCTAGCATATGTGTTTTACACATTCGTTTCCTAATATAAAAGTAATATCTAGCTATAAAGTAACCATTTCAAATGTTTGTTTTTAGTTTTAAATTTCTATAAATATATAGCGTTGTTAAAACTTGTAAGAAAATAAACAAGATTAATTTTGTATCAATATTTTTTTTACATAGTGAGATCATAGATAATGATATTAAAAGGGTTAGACGTATTTACTGAAGCTTCTTCTTGTATAATTTTGTTTTATTTATTTTTTTAAAATCTTAGAATCACAAGAACATAAGTCTTTAAGATGGAAGAATTTTATAACAGAAAAACTGTAGTCTTGTGGAGGAGCAAAATAAGTTCAGGAGAGACACAGCGAGCTGAAGGTTTTCAAGTTTTATTCCTCCATCATTATGAGACACACTGCAGCACTGTGTGCTGTGTGTGCACTAGTGAGGCATGTAAAGTCAGCTCTTTTATACAGACAAGAGAGAATGCATGGTGTGGCGGATGAAATAAGGGGTACCCAGTTGGAGGCACGGAATAAGTGCAGGCAGGACATGGCGAACTGAAGTTTAAAAGGGTGTTTTATTCATCCTCCATCACGAGAGCTCACTCTAGCACTGTGGGAGCGCGCTGGAGCGAGCCCTGTGTCTCTAGTCAGCAAACAGGCAATGCGTGTGATCAGTAAGAGAGAATAAGAGAGAGAGCAAGCGATATGGTTGACTTATATACCCAGCTAGACAATGCATGCATGGCACATTAGCATCACAGTAACTGCAGGAAGGCATGGACATTTGCATTAGTCACACATATCAATAGCAGGATTACTGGCGCAGGGATTAGACAAAGAGAGGCTGCCTATTGATATCAGTCCATACATCTCACTGTTCTGATAATTGCTCCAGCTGAGCACTCTGCTTGTCCATAGACTGTGGGGGTCACCCACACTACTCCCCCCCCCCCAGAGGGCTCAGCAGGGGGCTGAGGCCTCGATCGTCCGGCTTTGGTAGCGAGCTGCGGGAAAAGCTCTGTGCAGGCGGAGGTGGAGGGAGGGGGGTGGGGGTAGCAAGTGCCGGCCCGGGACGGCAAAGTTGTCTGGGCCGCGCAAAAATTGCATGTGGATCCACAATGTTGAGGGGCTGTCCCGTTGAACGTGGCGGAGATCCACAGCGGCTGTGAGAAGAAAAATTTGTCTCTGACTCTTCTCGCGGTTCAGTACTGCGAGGACGCGTAGCAGCCATGAAGAAAAAACAGGAGCTGGAGCTGTGTGAGGGACTTGGCGTGTTGGCTTTAGGTGCAGGCGCAGCCCTAAAGCCCTCGGGGACAGCTGACGGCTGGATTCCCATTGTGCGCCGTGGCTGAGACCCATACAAAATCCTGTGTGCTGCGTGTCTGCTTCAGGTGTGTGAGCAGCCCTGAAGGGTCCGAGGATGGCGATCGGCCGTGTTTCTCGGGCGTGTGCAGCGGCGGAGGACGATGGCGGTCTGTGGAGCCGGTATTGTCCCGTGCGTGGTGCTCTGTCCTCGTAACCCCCCGGTGTGCGTGCGGGGGTTCGGTGCGTGGGTGGTCCGCTGTTGAGAGGTGGGTCAGGGTCAGGGAGCTTGATGGAAATCAACGTCGTCGGCGCCGATGGTCCTCCCTGTCTTGGCTGTTGCTGTCGTTTGCTCGTGCTGGGTCATGGTGCGTTCTGGTCCACACGCTGCGTTCTCCGTTCGGCCCTGGAGGTCGCCGTCGTGGAGAGAGGACGAGGTGCGTGCGCACTCGTGTGGATGCGGAGGAGCGGTGAGAGGGAGTAGACGCTCTTTGTCCCTCGGCCGGTCCCAGCGTGGATGTCCCAATCCCAGGCGAGGGTCGCACCATGACGCTTTCTGCAGCCTTCCCGGTTGTGGATAATCTCTTCAGGTTCGGGTTACTTTATTTGTACCCGTAGGTAGATTTGTTTGAACTCTGAGGGAGTTCGCCTGGTGTCGGTTCTGCGTCGAGGTCTCCCGTGTGGCAGAAGGGAGGGCAGTCCATTTGCGTCAGGCAGCTGCGTTCGCTTGTCGTCGGAGTCACCGCCAGGGGCTGCATTCGTTCGTCGTCAGCGTGTTCTTGTATTCGGGGTCACCAGTGTGGCGGATGAAATAAGGGGTACCCAGTTGGAGGCACGGAATAAGTGCAGGCAGGACACAACGAACTGAAGTTTAAAAGGGTGTTTTATTCATCCTCCATCACGAGAGCTCCCTCTAGCGCTGTGGGAGCGCGCTGGAGCGAGCCCTGTGTCTCTAGTCAGCAAACAGGCAATGCGTGTGATCAGCAAGAGAGAGTAAGAGAGAGAGCAAGCGATATGGTTGACTTATATACCCAGCTAGACAATGCATGCATGGCACATTAGCATCACAGTAACTGCAGGAAGGCATGGACATTTGCATTAGAGTCACACATATCAATAGCAGGATTACTGGCGCAGGGATTAGACAAAGAGAGGCTGCCTATTGATATCAGTCCATACATCTCACTGTTCTGCTAATTGCTCCAGCTGAGCGCTCTGCTTGTCTGTAGGCTGTGGGGGTCGCCCACAATGGCACATTTACATATTGATATACATATCAGACAATACATATCAATTGCGTGATTAACTGGCGCCAGACTCCTCTCCTTCCTCTGGGGATGAATAACAATAGACATTGTTCTGGTTGTCCACCTAGGGCTCTCTGTTCGTATGCAATTCCTGCTGAGCGTGAATATTATTAGTCTGCGTTGTGCTGGGTGCCCACACGTGTGCTGGGTGCCCACAGTCTAAATATTACATGAGGTGCTTTTTCAGAGAAACTTTACCCACCTTGTGGTAGGTCATTGCAAATAGAAAGTTCAAACAGTGCTCTTGTTTAAACAGCTTCTATCTGATTACCTTTTTATGCTTGTATGCATGTGGATAGTAGGCTATTTTCTTGTTTAAACATGATATTGTTTATTTTATTTTTTTGGCCTTGCTGATGCAGCATCATAGATGCATCGTTACTGTTATCTTTAATAAGAATGAGGCGCAGACAGCAAATGTCGACCGTACTCTTTTATTCAACACACAGTGTAGTTTACTTTATTGGTTTATTTGTCAGGGACAATGTACATAAAAAAAAAAACCATTAAACACAGGGTAAAGATGCTCTGTACTAGATTATAGCGTTCTCACTAATTTCCATCTGTAGTCCCTGGGGGCAGGCAGGAAGATATTAAAAGAAAAACGGCACATATAGAAAGCAATTCAGGTCGGGTTTCAGAAACTGTTGACTCTGAAACAAGCAGAGAGTAAGTTTAAAAGGTTTACACAGGTAAAAGGTTTAAAAGGTAACAACTAATTATTACAGAATATTGGCGCTGTATCCCCATGGCGAGCTCCCCCACGTTATCATGGCATCTACGGCAAGTCACCAAGTCCAAACACCCCATTTACTCCTTCCTTGAAAACCTCAAAGAACTTTGTACAGCTACCTGGGCACCCGGGTACACTACCGGTATGCCCACGTGACCGAGTGGGTTATTCTGCCACTGTCGTCGGTCACGTTCTGGCGACACTCAAAAGTTCGTCACAAAGTCCTTCAGGTGGTGAAGTCACTGCCAAATCCATGCTGAACGGCGCTCAGGCTGTGCTGCCGCCACTGGCCACTGTTGGTGCCACCTTCCTGAAGCGGTTGGCGTGCCACCGTGACCCATCAGTGAGACAAAAAGTGGCTGGGCCCAGCTGCGCTGTGATCTGCATCCAAAGCGACTGCAGCTTGTGGACGCGGTTTAGGCGTTGGATCCAAACCCAATCCAGCACTGCAAGTCCTGGTCACATGGCCCGGCATTTCCTATCAAACCTCTGTTTCATTCGCCGTTGCTGTTCAACTACCCTCCCCCCAGATGATGATCTCTCTGTTGGGATAGCGTCAGATGGGGGTTGTCGTTGGTCCAAGGGAAGACACATTTCATATCCAAGCATTAGTAGGGCCAGGAAGCATCCCATCGTGGCTTGAGGCATCGCTCTGTAGTGTAGCAAGGTGCTCTGTAACGCAGCTGAGAACGAGAACCCATCCACCAAGTCTGCTCTACGACCATCCTCGAGGGTCTGGTTGAATTCCCCCCCCTCCCTCGTTTGCCTGTGGTGGTAGAAGGTGGTTATAATGTGCTTGATGCCCCGTTCCTTCATGAATGTCTCAAAATCCACCAAGGTGAATTGCAATCAGTTGTCTGTTGTAATGGCATCCGGCACACCCCAGCGGGCGAAGAGGGAGTTGAGGAACTCGGTGACTACGTCTGTGGTAACCAAGCCGGTGGGCAACACCTCAGGCTATTTCAAGTGAAGGTCTTATGCCACTAATAGGAAGCGTTGGTGCTGGGGGCGCTATGTAGTTCGCTGCACATGTCCAATTGGACATGTTTCAACTGGGCTGATGACCACGGTAATGGCTGCAGATGTGGCGGTGGTGGCCGCCTGTTTTCCCGCTGGCCAGGCCTGGCTTACAGTCCTTCACCATGTTCTCCATGCCTGGCCACCAGACCAAGCCTCTACACAGTTGTTTGACTCTAACACCCAGATGGCCCTCGTGTATGATGGTCAGGATGTGGCCCCTTAGCACCTCTGGAATCACCGTGCATTGGCCTCTTGCTACACAGACATCATTCCAGCATAACAAATGTTTCTGACTCTGTGGAAGGGTGTCAATTCCCCCGGCCCGTCAGAAGGCTAGCGCTCACGAATAAAAGTATGCAATTTGGTCAGGGTTGGGTCTTGTTCAGATGCTGCCTGGAGCTCTTGCAGAGAGACAATGTTTTGAATTTGCCCGTGCATCATGTGGATCAGTTTCGACTCCAGGGGGTCTCGATCGCTGTTTGGAGTGGGATTAGGCGTGGCCTGGGACAAGAGGTCCGCCACTATGTTCTCTGCCCGGCCTGAACTGGGTATCAAAGTCGTATGCTTGAAGTCTTTCTGGCCACCTGTAGATGCACAGAGGTTTGTGCCCTGACCCCGATGTCTCCAGCAGTGCTGTGAGTGCTCTGTGGTCTGTCCGCAGCGTGAAGTGTCGTCCATATAGGTACGTGTGCCAGCGCTCACATGCCCAAATGCATGCCAGTGCCTCCCTCTCTCCCACTGAGTACTTCTGTTCGGCTGAAGTGAGTGACCTTGAGGCTAACGCCACTGTGCGCTCAGTTCCTTCATGCAGCTGTGACATAACGGCTCTCACTGATGTATTGGAGGCGTGACACATCACAAACGTGGATCTTTGCAGGTCGAAGTGGGTGAGCACCGGTGGGGAGGTGAGCTGCTTCTTCAGTTTGCTGATGGCAGCGGAGCACGCTGGGGTCTACGCCCATGGTGCAGCCTGCTTCAGGAGGGCGCACAGGGGCTCTATCATCTCAGAGAACTGGGAAATGAAACGCCTGTAAAAATTTGTTATACCCAAGAAGGATGAGAGCTGTGCTGGATATGAGGGCTCAGGTAGCTGTAGTATCGCCTCAACATTTGAGTGTAGGGGGCTCAGGCCTTCAGCAGACAGATGGAAACCCACAAACTCGATGGTCATTGCTCCAAAAACACATTTCTCTCTGAGTGTGAGGAAGTGTTTTGCTAGTACCTCCATAACTTTATCAAGGCGGGCTTCATGGGAGACCGATGTTGAGCCATGCACCACAATGCCGGCTAAGTACACCACCACCCCTGGGAGATCGGCAAAAATGGTAGCCATGATCTTTTGAAAGCAGCTCGGAGCGGGACTAAGGCTGAAGGGCATGCGGGTGTACCTGAATACTCCCATGTGGGTGATGAAGGCCATCAGGTTGCGGCAGGCTGGGTGAAGGGGAACCTATAGGTAGCCTTGGCAGAGGTCCAGTTGGGGAAAAAAAATCTTCAAACCATGGAACGCTGCTGTCAGCTCCTCCGTTGTAGGCAGGGAATATTTGTTGGGGATCACCACTTTGTTTACCATTCTGAGGTCGATACACGGTCGAATGCTGCCCGTCTTCTTCTTTGCCACCACTAAGTTTGAGATCCAGGGGAATCCGTCAACCCGCTCGATGATGCTGGTGTCTAGCAGTTTCTGCAGTTCCGCTGTGACATTGTCCCGTAGCACAAGGGCTAACCAGCGGAGTGGCTGAATTTTCGGGGATACCGTCGGGTCAGTGGTTGAAAGAGGTGAGGCAGCCCAGCCCTGTGAAAAGCACTGGCCAGCGGTGGTTCCAGGATGAGGTGACTGTCAGAACAGTGGCGCCCATTGGGTTGGTTATGGAGAAACCCAGCTTGCTGATCAGATTGATGCCCAGTAGATCAGCCCCCTTTCGCGTCACTTGGAAAGTGAATAAAGGAACAGTCTTGGAGCCATATCACACGGCAAAGCTGACCCTTCCCACCATACCTATTTTGGTGTCACCATAGCCAAATAAGTCATCCACATCCGCTGCAATGGTTTTCCAAGGAAACGGCTTCCTGACACACTCAGAAGGGACTTAGAGGCCCCGGTGTCCAGCAGCGGCAGCACGTCGACGCTGTCCAGTTCCACCATGCACCGCCTGAGCAGCGAGTATTTGGTGCCAATTGAGTGGGCGCGGTGGCTGAGTGCGGTGAGCAGGCCATTGAGTCTGTGCAGGTTGAGCGACAGACCCTGGCAAAATGGTTTAGCTTCCTGCAGCAGTAGCATTTCACCCATCTGGCTCAGCAGGCGGGTGATCGAGTCTGATGTTTAGATGAACCACAGCCACTGCGGTGCTCACCTGCGTTGTCCTGTTTCCTACCCTTGTTCTTTCAGTTGTAGTGGGGAAGTGAGGGGCTGGAGTGCTGAGCGGTGACGGTGGTGACCTGTGTTCACAGGGTCGGACAAGGCAGTTGTTGGCTAGGTGGCATTAGCTGTGATAATACCTTGTCCTCTGCCTCCATCTGGGACACCAGTGTCACATTCTCGTCCAGGGTTAGCTTGTCTGCCATTAAAAATAACTTATTCCGCAGCCTCATGTTGTTAGTATTCTCCGCTAGTTTATCGCATACTACCTCTTCCATCACCTCTCTATAATCACAGGTGCTTGCTAAGTCTGAGGTCTGCCACACAATGCCGGACTGACTCGCCTTCACGCTGGTGACACCGGTTGAAAGTTGCTCTCCGTGCCGTTATAGGGCTTTTGTTAATGTAAAGCATGTTTATCATGGCCACACAGTCTTTGTAGGTGTTCGTAGGGCCCAGAGAGTGAGGCACACACTGTCCTTCAGCACCGAGACAGTAGGTTAGCATCCCCTTTAGCTTCTCATCATTAGCATTGTTCGCCCCTGTGGAGGTGACAAAACTCTGAAACAACTTGTGAAGGCGAGGCCAGGGAATTGGCAGCTCACCTGATAGAACGACAAACGGTTGCAGGGGATCTGTGCACGCTTTCATGACGGAGTTATTAGGGTTTATCCTTGTCACCATTTGTTATGCTTAAAGCGTACCTCTGGTGGTCGTGAAGACGCATTTAACTTGAAAGCATTATGAAAAAGTATTTCTTATTTTGGTAAATAATTCTTGCCAGCCATATACCACCAGACATATATTCAAATAGGACCTTGGCCACGGGCAGCCAATGAAAACTGTGGGCGCAGCCATGACACTTGCGGATGTGACGTCACTTCGTGGATACGAAAAGACAATAATCAGCGTTTCCCCGCGATTACGGTGCTGTTGTCCGTTGTTTTTGTTCTATTATGGCCGAATTTTCTGACTGTGCGGAAGAATCCGGGCGACATGGCTACATGTTTGAGCCAGAAAGGTCTTCTGAGGGTTAAAGTGACGAAGTGGTCCTCACACACAACGCAATTTCGTCTGAAATTATTCGTCTGTGCCCTGTTTCCGCTCCGATCTTCTGACAAGGTGAGCTGGGTTTGGGTACACAAAAAAAGTGTTTCTTTGTTTTTTTCGCTTATTATTCAGACATCCAAAGGCTTTACATTCCGCCATGTTGCGATATCCATATCGCATTGTATGTTTTTGTTTTTACAAGAGCACCGAGTGTCTGCTGCTCTGTATATAGTTTTAGAATCATCTTCCGTGTTGCGGCAATTAGGAGCTCAGATCAGATGAGACAAGCCGCTGAATTTAAGCATTTATTTATTTATCTACTCGTTTCAGTTCTGCGTTTAATATGAACCCTGAGTTTGAAAAACGTTTGAATTTGAATATCCCCGAAGCCGCTGCACATCCGGGTACTTGGATCGCATAGTTTTAGAATCATCTGCCTTTATGAGCTCAGATCAGAAAAGTCGGCCCGCTGAATTTAAGCATTTATTTATTTATTTTCTACTCGTTTTAGTTCTGCATTTAATATGAACCCTGAGTTTGAAATAAACGTTTGAATTTGAATATCCCCGAAGCCGCTGCACATCCGGGTACTCGAGGCTCAGCCAATACTGATCCAGATCGCAGTAGCCACGAAATTACGTCACAGGAAGCGTCCTGGAAGTCCATGTAGCCGCTAGTATGGCTGTACCCATGTTTTGCTGACATAGCTGAACCAGCACATCAGCAATGGATTTATATCAAATTGCTTTGAACGTGAATTTCAACTTAAACTTGAACTAGAACGTGAGACAGGGGCTCAATATAATATCTTTTTTTTCACGACCACCATAGGTACGCTTTAAGAATGAGGTACGGACAGCAAATGTCGACCGTACGCTCCTTTATTCAACACATAACTAACTACATACAGAATACTGGCACCGTATCCCCACGGCGAGCTCCCCCCATGTCATCACGCCATCTACGGCAAGTCACCAAGTCCAAACACCACACTTGCATGCACTGGAACAGCTCTTCTTTTTCTAAAATTCGTTTGTCACAGAAAAGCTGATGATGGCAAACTGATACAGCCTTCAGTGTAAATTAGAAAGTCAATAGATGTCCCTTCCGATGTGCTTTTTTTTTTTTTCACTAGTCACCAGTAAAACAATATAAAATCTTGTTCTCTGTAATAGATGTATTCCAGCTGGTAGTCCAGCCACATTAGAAAAAAGTTTATCATTTATTTATTTTGTTCTATATTCCATTCATGTCATGAGCTGAGCACTGGAGGTTTCTGCCATGGTCAGTCTCATGGTTTTTTCTCTATATTTATATATTTGTTGTATTTTGTGCTTTTTGGTTTCTGTAATTCTCGTACTGTTTTCTATTTTCCTGTTTGTCTTAGTTTTGTTATGCTTGTGGGACACGTGGGTTTCATATGCACAAATGTATATCACCTTATGCTTCATATGTATATCACTGTATGCTTACTGTATGCTTCACGTCTCAGATGAACAAAGGACTGAGCCTCCTCGGAGATAACAGGAGGATGTGAAATGTGGTCTTTGGTATGCAAAGAGATGGCCGTGGGGGATTTCCTGGCTGCCAGTGACTTTGGGTGGAGGTGATAAGATCTGAAAGGGATGTATTGTTACTTGGGATTAAATGCAATGTGACTGGAGCTTTGAAGGAGAGAGCGGAGAGACTCCTGGCTTTGAACGACTTGGGAGATGGCACGCCCGTTGACCTGATGGAGGACATGCTGAGGTTGAGGGGCTCAGACGGCGACGACTTCCTCTTCACCCACATTTTCCTGAGAACCCTACCGTCGGCCACGAGAGCGACCCTGGCCGGTTTGCCGTTGTTGGCCCAGCGGGACTTCCACACGCTGGCCCAGGAGGCGCACCGGATTCTCAATGCCAGCAAACAGCGCGCGGCCACTGCAGCAGCGATGGAGTGCGGCACGACAGCCGGAGACGGCGAGGGGCCAGAGACGGGGTAGCAGACCCACCAACGACGGCGGCGGCGGGGGCCAAGGATCGCGGAGGAGACACCCTCTGTTTCTACCATTGCCGCTTTGCAGAGAAGGCACGCAAATGTATACCACCGTGCCATTTCAAGCGCTCGGGAAACGCCAAGACCGGGGGTCGGTAGCAGCTGCGGCCCTCGGGGAGGAGAACAAGCTGCTCTACTTGAAGGATGTGCGCTCGGGGAGGCATTTCCTCGTGGACACAGGCTCCCAGATGAGTTTCATCACACCTTCCTCCGCTGACCGGCTGGCGCCTTCCAGAGGTCCTGGGGTGTCAGCAGCGAACGGCTCGGCGATTAAGACCTTTGGTGAGAGGACTCTGCTTCTGTCCCTACACGGCCGTACATTTGAGTGGACTTTGGTCATAGCTGCAGTGAATTTCAATATGTTAGGGGCTGATTTTCTGTGCTCACATGGTTTGTTGGTTGATGTTGCTAACAGGCGCCTGGTTAATGCAGTCTTTTTATTCTATTCCCTGTACAACTCGAGTGGCCCCGCCAACAGCACAAGCCAACGTCACAGCTGCAAGTGGTAAGTTCCACACACTGCTCACTCAGTTCCCAGCACTCACGGTCCCAACATTTTCGGCGGCCGTGGCTAAACACGGGGTGGAACATTTTATTACTACCACCGGACCGCCCGTTTTTGCAAAAGCCCGGCGCTTGGATTCAGCTAAACTGACCATAGCGCGCAAGGAGTTTGCCAACCTGGAAAAGTTGGGCATCATCAGGCGTTCGAAAAGCCCATGGGCTTCACCGCTTCACATGGTCCCGAAAGCTGATGGCTTGTGGCGACCTTGCGGAGATTTCCGCAGGTTGAACAACGCCACAGCGCACGACCGCTACCCAATCCCGCATATCCAAGATTTTTCAGTTCATTTGGCGGGGGCGCGCATTTTTTCTAAGAGACTTGGTACGCGGTTACCACCAGGTCCCAGTACGCGCTGAGGACATACCCAAAAGAGCGGCAATAACTCCGTTCGGTCTATTCGAGTTTTTGCACATGCCGTTTGGGCTTAAAGGCGCGGCGCAGACGTTCCAACGCATGATGGACGTTGTGTTGCGCGATCTCCCCTTCGTGTTCGTCTACCTGGACGATATTTTGGTAGCCAGCGCGTCCGAAGACGAACACGAAAACCACCTCACGGCAGTTTTCCGGAGGTTGGGAGAGCACGGGTTAATAATCAACCCAGCGAAGTGTCAGTTCGGGGTGGCGCAGATTGATTTTTTGGGGCATCGCGTCTCTCCAGAAGGAGCGGTTCATCTGCCTGACAAAGTGCGCACAGTAACAAATTTTCCCCAGCCACAAACGGTCAAAATGTTACAGGAGTTTTTGGGAATGGTGAATTTTTATAACAGTTTCCTCCCCCGCACAGCGCAGCTCATGCAACCATTATATGCCGCACTAAAACAAAAACCCACAAATAAAATCGAATGGTCTCCGGAGCGAGAGCGAGCGTTATCGGAAGTCAAAACAGCCCTGGCAAACGCTGCGTTGTTAGCACATCCAGACCCAACGGCCCGCATAGCGCTCACTACTGACGCGTCAGATGTGGCCATAGGGGTGGTCGTGGAGCAGCATGTAGCCGGGGCTTGGCAACCGCTCGCCTTTTTCAGCAGGACCTTGCGCGATAGTGAACGAAAATACAGCGCATTCGACAGGGAGTTGTTAGCTCTCCACTTGGCCATTCACCACTTCCAGTTCTGGCTGGAGGGACGCCGTTTCACCGCGTTCGTTGATCACAAGCCGCTGACTTTCGTGATGGCCAAGGTTTCAGAACCGTGGTCAGGCCGGCAGCAGAGACAGCTGGCCGCGATCTCAGAGTTTACTATCGATATTCAGCATGTGGCGGGTCAACTTAATGTAGTGGCAGACTACCTCTCGCGCGCCGTGGCGGCTCCAGTCCGCGTGGGGGTAGATTATGCAGCCATGGCCATGGATCAGGTTAGCGACACGGACGTGCGCGCACTCCAGTCTGGACCAACAGGGTTAAGACTGGAGAACAGGGTGCTGCAAGACTGTATGCCCCCCCTAATCTGCGATGTCTCCACTGGGCGACCGCGTCTGGTGGTACCCACTGCGTGGCACCGCCGCATTTTTGACTCGATTCATTCTCTGGCGCACCCGGGAGTGCGCGCGTCGGTCAAAATGGTGGGAGAGAAATTTGTATGGCCGAGCCTGCGCAAATAAGTTAGGGAGTGGGCAGCAGCCCGCATGGCCTGTCAACGAGCCAAGGTACACAGGCACACGAGAGCTCCTTTGGAGCTGTTTCACATCCCGGCTAAGAGGTTCGATCATGTTCACGTGGACCTCGTAGGCCCCCTTCCGCCGTCACAGGGGTGCACACACCTTCTGACAATGGTAGACCGCACCACGCGCTGGCCGGAAGTGGTCCCACTGGCGTCAACCACAGCTGAGGAGGTGGCGTGCGCGTTTTTAACAGCATGGGTAGCGCGTTTTGGAGTCCCGTCGGACGTTACGTCCGACAGAGGCCCTCAATTTGTTTCAGAACTTTGGTCAGCAATGGCCCGCAGCCTGGGGGTAATGATCCACCGCACAACCGCGTACAATCCGCAGGCTAACGGGTTATGCGAACGTTTTCACAGGTCATTGAAAGCGGCTCTCAGAGCGTCGCTTACGGATGCAAATTGGGTGGACAGGCTACCATGGGTTTTATTGGGGTTGCGTTCTGCACCTAAAGAGGATTTAGAAGCCTCCCCGGCGGAGCTAGTTTTTGCGCAGCCACTTCGGCTGCCCAGGGAGTTTCTCCCAGATAATCCTGCGCCAGAATGTTCCCCGGCTCAGCGGTTGCAGCGTGGCACGGAATCGGGCGAGCTGCCTGGCCCCGTTCACCAGTTTTCCGTGCATTTTTATACCTAAGGCTTTAAAAAAACGCGGAGTTTGTTTTTGTCAGACACGATGCCCATCGCCCACCGCTACGACCACCTTATGATGGGCCATTTAGAGTGCTGGAAATGGGGGATAAGCATTTTTTGCTAGATTTGGGGGGCAGGAAGGAGAAGATTGGCATTAACAGGCTCAAACCCGCCTTTGTGGTGGCGGACGACGATGTGCTGTTGGCCAGGGCTCCTCGGCGCGGCAGACCCCCTAGAGAACATCCACCAGAACACCCACAGGGATTGACTAACAATTCTCACCCTCAGACAGCAGCTCCCCAGCAGGATGGCGCCACGGAAGTGTTGAAGCCGGCTTACAGCAGATACGGGAGGAGACTTAGGCCCAAGCAACACGTGGGCTGATGTGCAATGATTTTATCATGACAGGCTGACTGTTATTCCGTTGTTACATCTTAGACGTTTGGGGGGGGGGGGTCATGTGGGACACATATGCACAAATGTATATCACCTTATGCTTCATATGTGTATCACTGTATGCTTACTGTATGCTTCACGTCTCAGATGAACAAAGGACTGAGCCTCCTCGGAGATAACAGGAGGATGTGAAATGTGGTCTTTGGTATGCAAAGAGATGGCCGTGGGGGGTTTCCTGGCTGCCAGTGACTTTGGGTGGAGGTGATAAGATCTGAAAGGGATGTATTGTTACTTGGGATTAAATGCAATGTGACTGGAGCTTTGAAGCTCCTGGGGTATAAAAAGGGATGAAGGTCTGGGTTTCTTCCTCTTTCTGTATTGCTGATGTTGGAGAATGTGAATAAACCTGACTCGTGAGATAAACTCTGCCTCGTCCTTTCACATTTCCACATGCTCTTATTTTGTATTAATTTGTATTTATACCTCAGTCTGCATTTGTTGAGATTTTTTTCTTTATATCCCATACTGTTGTGTTCTCCCTCTGGGTTGACAGCTGTTAGTGGCACTTCCGGGTTTGTGCACCGTGTGGGCATCGCCCCTGTCAGCTGTCAGCTCCAGTTGCTTCCCTCTCATTGCTCCCAGCTGGTCCAAATTATTGATTATTGTTACCTTCTGCCAGCTCATGTGACCCAAACCTGTCAATACTTGTATGATTTGTGTCTGACCCTATTTAAGGGCAGTTATTTTCATTTATGGTTGCCGCAGTCTTAAGTTCTTCTCTCTCGTCGCCACCAGAACCCAGCCCTTGTTCAGGTGTGCTGTATTACCATAAGGTGTTTTGGATTTCTGTTTGGACTTTCTGTTTGTGCACTGTTTGGACTTTGTTTCTTTGTTTTTCAATAAATCTTACAAACACACAGTTCAGTGCATGGGTCTTCCTCTCTGCCCCGAGGGGCAATTCATGACAATTCAGTATAGTCTTTATTGCCTTATTCAAGTTTTTGTAACACCTCTATATCACTGTTCCTCAGTGTATCAGACTTTCATTCATGCTTTTTTTTTTCCATCCATTTTTGACTAGATTGTTCCCTTTTAGGAAAATTGCAATTTGTCCAAGTTTCTGTTGCAGAAAGTATATTCCAAACCACCTACACAATTCCCATCTCTTCTCCTCTGGCTTGTTTACACTGCATACCAGGATTAATTTTAGAATATCATTATTACAACAACAATCTGGAGCTTCTCATGGTCCAGTAGGTCGAATAAATTCACTTTTGCCGTTTAACTCTTTTGGTTTGCTCTTAATCTTTACCTCAGTTTATTGAAATAATTTGCATATCACACTCCTTTAACAGTAGCCTATTTAAGATGTTGTCGTTTTAAAGAGAAGGTTTTTGTCGGAATTTTTGTCGGAATTCATGACTGACTTTAGCGTCCAGAAAGACAATCGTTGGAAACGGGAGACATTGTAGGTTTTGACTTTGAAGATTAGGTGTTTGATTCCGGCTGATGTTTTTTGATCCTGTTTAACAAGCTCAGCAAGTGGACTGTTCATGGTGAGCTCAGAATATTTGCTCAGTAACTCTCGATTAAACAAGGCAGCCTCATTATTTTCAGTCTGACAGCTTGGACACTGGTATGCTGCACATTTTCTGTTGTCATCCCTGTTATGTATGAATAATGAGACAGGAGCCGTGCTGAACTGAACACTGAACACTCTTTATCAGAACACAGAATGATATACACCCACCTGACATCACCCTGTGGGCGTGTATGGCATCACACACACTACACTCACGACACCACACTTCCCCTCCTCCTTACAAAATACAAGACCACACACAATCGAGACCCTCCCCAATTTAAGACCCAAATCATGCACTAAGAAAACAGGGGAACAATTAACGGTAATAAAATAACCTACCACATTCACACAAAACAACTAAAATTAGAAAAAAGTCTCTAAAAATATGTAAAATAATCCCATAACACACCACATACATACTCCCATGCACACCAGCACTATCTACATACTCCACAGTCACTGGACAGCCATGGACAAAACCAGCTCGGAGGCCCCGGGCAGCCCCACGGCATGTGTGCCCCTGGCCACCGTCTGCCGCAGGATCAAAGCCACCCTCCCTGGCGAAAATGTCTCCTCTCGCCATCAACCGCTTCTCTCCTCTGGCCTCACAGTGCTGCTGCCCGGCACGCCGTCCCACTGTGCCTATCGGTCTGCTCCCCACCGCCTTCAACACCGCCATCATGGCTCCAAACTCTCCGGCCCCCTGTGGCCGCACTCTGGGGAAAACCGAAGCCAGCTCATCGGCGTCGTTTGCTGCCTCGGGTGCCTCACCGTAACACCCAGCACCCTTGTCCAGGGTGCTCCGCTGCGCTGCCTCTGTGTCCAGCTGCTGCTGCTGCTGCTCTCCCTCGGGGCTCTGAGTCACTCTCGCTGGCGTCATTCTCCAACCCAGGCACCTCGCTGCTGCTCCCAGCACCCTCGTTCCAGGCACCCCGCTGCGCTGTCTCCATGCCCAGTCGTAGCTGCTCTCCCTCAGGGGTCTCAGTGTCACTCTCGTCGGCATCCCTGTTCGACCCAGGCGCTTCATCGGTGCTCTCAGCAGCCTCGTTCCAGGCACTCCACTGCATCGTCTCCATGTCCAGCCATAGCTGCTCTCTCCCGGGGCTCTCAGCTTCGCTCTGGTTGGCATCACTCTCCGACCCATGTATTTCATCGCTGCTCTTGGCACCCTCGTCCCAGGCGTCCTGCTGCGTCGACTCCATGTCCGGCTGCAGCTGCTCTCCCTCAGGGCTCCCAGCGTCACTCTCATCGGCTCCACTCTCCGACCCAGGCGTCTCGTCACTGCTCTCAGCACCCTCATCCCAGGCGCTCAGCTGTGTCATCTCCATGCCCGGCTGTCGCTGCTCTTCCCTGGGACTCTCAGCCTCTATGGTCCCGCTCACTTGCTGCCTCGCCTCCAGCTACGGGGATGAGTCCTGCTGCTCTCCCTCTCCGCTGTCATTGCACACTGCACCGTCCAACTCATCAGTGCTCAGGTCCTCCACCTTTCTGTGCTTCGCGGCTGGCCCGCCGTCTTCAGTGACCGGGGACTCCCCACCTTGACGCCCAGCTGGTAGCTTGGAGCCCTCTTTTGGCGTGCAGTTAGCTTCGTGGCTAGCCCGTCCATAGACACTGACTGCACCGTTAGCATCTCCCAGCCAAGTAGCCTCGTTTGGCGCCAACACTCCCGCCACCCACAGCGTCGTGGTCCTCATCTGCCCTGCGAAAAAAATCGGCCAACCGCTCAACAGCATCTTCATAGCGCTCCGTCTCTCCCAACGTACCGAGAATTCTTCGGCCTTCCACGCCAAGATGATATGCCAGGAGCGCTCGTCGTCTTCTCCCGTCAAGTCCACCTAGGCCCAGCGCCCTGATGTAACAATCAAACATGGCCCTCCGCTTCGGCCACAGGATCACCGGCTCTCCTGTGTACTCCAGAAACGGCACTAGGGGTTGAGGTAGCCCATACGCTGCCATAATTATCCTCATCGCCAGTATGTTACGTATCAATAATGAGGCAGGAGCCATGCTGAACTGAACAGCGAACACTCTTTATTATCAGAACACAGAATTATACACACCAGTGGCCGTGCCCACCTGACGTCACCCTGTGGGCGTGTACGCATCACACACGCTACGGTCAAGACACCACAATCTCCTGATGACTTTATAGCCTACTGCTAATTTCTCCTTTTAAAAATTCTAATATTAATAATAGGACCATTATTACGCTTGCTTTCTGTAGCAAACCTTATAATAGGCTACCTGAAGTTATGTCTAATTATAAAGGCTTAATTTTCCCCCTGTAATTGGTGGAACAAATGAGATTTATCACAAAGTATACTAAAATCCAAATGTGTTTAAAAGCAAATATGCACGATTTCACAAAGAGATTTAAAACAAACAAAAAATCACAAAAGAAATTTCAATTCAGGCTCTTCCTGGCATTTTAATTTCAGCTGCACAAACTCAGGGTGGGACTAAGGGGGCTGTTCTGTAGCTCCATCCTGTACTTAAAGAATGATTGATCTGGAGAAGCTATTGTCCTCAGTCTCTGCCAGAGGCAAAGGTCCAGCTGATGGGATGGGGAGTGTGCGAGGAGGGCCCAGACCCTTTCAGCATCACCCACAGCTTTAAGTTACACAGTGACAGAGACATTGGGACCGGAAATGTAACAAATTTGCCTTCAAAATAAAATATGGGGCAAAACGCCGCTTGTTTAAGGTCCCATTCACTGAAAAATTGTGTTTTTGTAGGATTTAACCCTCTGAAATGTGTCTGTTGGTCACATGATTATTGAAAAAACAAAACAAAGCATCAAAACACTCACTCTTCTTAAACACACACAGCCTTTATATCAATTTTGACTATGACGAGCCGATTAACTCTCCTGGGTTTGCTCCTGTATGGAACAAAAGGTAAATCCAGCCTTGACACCTGCCGGCTGCTCTATTATTGGCCAGCCTAATGTCACAGAGATGCTGTGCACTTGAGCTAGCAGTGCTACTAGGGAGTTAGCTTACCTAGTATGGTTTATATGCTATTTTCTTTACATTTCACTGTGATGATACATCGAACTGTGAGCATTAGCTTGGCTAGGCGGTCAGTCAGTCAGCCTTGTCGCATTCGAGTTCTCCTAAGCCGGGAGATGCTAACAGATAGGCCTCCTGGCAGTAGCTTAACTGTCAATCCAGCCAGTTTTGATTGCCAATTCGATTAACAGTCACTGGAATTCTTGTTTATCTACAAACACTTGACTTAATACATTATTCTTTGATGTTATTTTAGCTTGGTTTACGATGGCTTGTTGTCTTTAACCTCTTAAAATTCCAGTGTTCCACCAGCAGGACGTTTCAAATTTTCTAATGCAACTCAATTTGATTGTCTTTCCGTATGCTAAATTTAGGGAAACTGGCTGAAATGTTAAGGGATTGAAAGAAAAGTCTGAAATCTACAAGAAAAAAGTTGCAGATTTACAGGAAAAAGTTGCAAAATTTCCAAGAAAAAAAGTTTCATATTTATAAGGAAAAAGTTGTAAATTTACAAGAAAAAAGTTGCACATTTTTTATGAAAAAAGGTTCAAATTTTTGAGAAAAAGTTGCAAATTTACAAGAAAAGCAAATTGAGGAGAAAAGTTACAAATTTAACCTCTTAAAATTCCGATGTTCCACCGGTAGGACGTTTCTGATTTTGTACTGACACTCTTTTTTTTGCATATGCTAAATTGGGAAAAATTGGCTGCTAAGGGGTTATCTGAGACCCAAGGTGGCTTGGGTCTCAGTTTGGTTTCAGTTTGGCTTGGGCCACCATTCACTCATTCACAAATGTTTCTGTGCTTCTTGTACTGACAGGGACTGGACTTAACCCGTCAACCACTGAAGCCACACATCCCTGTTGACCAGTGATGCTTAATTTCATTCATTAAAATGAATTTGTCAGTTGGTTCAGACTCGCTTGCTATGTCCATAACCAGCACTCCAATGACGAGGCTGGAGGTGCAATAGAATGTGACTTTATTATATGACTCACAGCGATACAAGGCGCTCCCGTACAGGCAGAGGTGAAGGTCAAGAGACCATGCCTCTTCCACATCAGCCCTTTATACTCAGGGTGGCGACGGAACCGGAAAGGTGGAGCCACCACCCACATCACACAATAATACATCTTGTTATTACATTACATCGCGATCTGAGCTAGGAGCTAGCCAGCTAACATTTGCAATAGTGACAAAAGAGAGAGAGCAAATTTAAATGTGGCTCTTGGGCATTTAAAGAGACATGCACTGAAATTAACTATTCTGTGGAAGTCTGCAAAAGATAATTCACAATGATGCAGCAATAATTAATCAATTAAAGACAATTTGGCCAAAGCATGTCACAACCACTTCTCTAAGATGTGTGGGAGCTGTTAGTTTGCGGAAAAAGGGCAGTAAAGGGGACCTTTAAGTCAATCCAACTTTGTACTAATCCAACAGCAGGACTCAATTTTAAAGTTTACTTTAAAATCCTGTTTGGGTCTTTTTCAGCATGATATTACTTTGATGACTGTCCTAAATACATCACCGAAGTGATGGTGCATGAAAGGTGGAGACTTTCTTCCAACAACAATGCCCTCTATGAATGTTACTGCCAGGTAAAATGACCTCTATGTACGTTTTAACATTAAGCGACCTCTAGTGGCCATGTAAATAATGACATGAAGTGACATAGCAGAAGGTTACACCTGTAATCTGTGTAAAGTAGTACTTAAGTGGTTTTGAAATTAGAAAATGCCATCAGGCTATGAAAGGTCTCATGATGTTTTGACATTGGTAACGTTTCTGTTGTCGATGTGGTAGTTAACGTCAAATAGGCAGGAAAAACATGATGTATTATTAGTAGGAGGACTTCTTGGAAAGCTGACATGCTTCAAGGATTATTTTGCACCCACAGCTGCCGATCCATCCAGTTTTGATTGTCATTTTCTATAAACCCACAGGTGCTGCCATCTGCTGGCATTAAAGTAGAACAAACAATACTTCTGCATTTTTGCTTTTCAGAACAAACCACCTTTCATATCAACGGGGGGGGGGGGGGGCTGAAAAGTTCATAGTGGTCAAATTTGACCAAATATAATTTATTTTTCAACATGGTCTCCCCTTCGGTCCACACACTTCTTAGTTTACTTTAATTTTGTTTATTGGTTTATTTGTCAGGGACCACGTCAAAGTCAAAGTGCCTTTATTGTCATTCCATTGTTAATAAACAATGCAACGGAATTCAACGGTTGAGGAAGCAGTTTGACCCCGTCCGTAAAGAGCTGCGCAACCTTGGGATTTGTCATGGAGTAATTCACCCTGCAAGACTGCTGGTCACGTATAAGGGTAGAACACACATCTTCAAGACCCCTGAGGAGGCGCAGGAGTTCATCAAGAAGATCCAAGAAGAGACTGGTGGGAGCTAAACATGAATAAAATATAAGGTAGAATATTTAAGCATTTGCACAGGCATCTAATTGATCTGAAGCATATAGCAAGTTTACAAAATATAGATTGTATTACAAAAAACAAAACAAAAACTATGATGTACAAAGTTGCTATAAAATTTTGGAGTTAAGCTGGAAAACTACAGAAGAGAGTTAATGTTACGTCATTAAAAGCAGTAGAGTCAGGGTGATTGGGAGGATGAAGAAGGAGTGGCTTTGGCTGGTCCTCGTGGGTGTGGAGCAGTCAATGGCTATAGCGGGAGATAGAATTTTTTTTTTTGATTTTGGGGGGGATCACCACGAATGTGGGAAGGGGGAATTTGTTTGTGTGTAGTTTGTAGGATGAATGTTCAACCACTCATGTTTTTGCTTCTCTGTATGAGCATGCTTACATTGCAAGGTAATCTCAAACTCCCTATTGATCATAGACCAAAGCGTTAATCTTAATTTAACTTCATGGAATTGCAGAGGTCTACAAAATTTAAAAAAACTTAAACAAGTTATGAATAAAATAAGACATAGGTTCAAAAATTGTGTTTTTACAAGAAACTCATCTAATAGAGGAGGATGTAAAAAGAATTAGGAGTAGATGGCAAGGAAGTGTGTTCACCTCATCATTTTCATCCCGAGCCAGGGGAGTTATGACTCTCGTATATAAATCAGTCCCATTTCAAGTGAAAAATGTAATTGGAGACAAATTTGGAAGATATCTAATTATTCAAGGATCTTTGCTATTAGAAAATATAAATCTGGTGAACTTATACAGTCCCAATATAGATGATCAAAAGTTCTTTGCTAATTTATTTCTTATCTTATCATCACTTACAGGGCAACATATAATAGCAGGGGATTTTCTCTTTCTTTCAAAGGTCTTTTTATTATTATTAATTGAAGTATCAATACAATACAAAGTATTTAAAATTTTCATTTTTGTTTTAACCAAACAGTGAAAAACTAGAATTTAAAGCTAACAAATGTAAATGCTTCAAAGCACAAAAACCTTTAAATAAACAATAATTAAAAAAAATACAAAGAAAAATTGTGTGTGTGAAGTGGGGGTGGGGTAAAGGGGATATGAGCTACTCAGAAACTATAATCGTGGGTCTTTCAAAGAAGTCAAGAAACGGGCGCCATAATTTATAGAATTTGTTTTCAGAGCCACAGACTGTATATCTGATTTTTTCTAAATCCAAACAGGACATTATATCTTTTATCCACTGTAAATGTGAAGGGGGCGAAGAGTCTTTCCACTTCAGTAATACAGCACGTCTGGCCAATAATAATGAAAATTTGAATACTTTTTTTTTCCACAATATCTTTATTGAACCTTTTTTTTTTTTAACAAACATGATACAAACAAACACTAACACTAAAGTACTACAAAAAAAAAAAATGCACTAAAAACACCAACAACCACCAACAAAATCAAGTCTTCAACAATGCTCCTCTGTTTAGTCTAGACAATCCAATACATAAGTATACATAATATGTTCACCAGTTTGGAATTTACAAGGTCCACACACATCATTCACCTTCTTCTTCAAAAGTTATGTTTAAATTTTTTACATAATCAATAAAAGGTCTCCATATATTCTCAAACACAATTTCCTTTGATTTCAGTATATATGTTATTCTTTCTAATGGAAGGTTTGTTAACATCTGTCTTAACCACTGAGTCACATCTGGTCTATGAGTCTTTTTCCATAATAGTGCAATACATTTTTTGGCATTAAGCAAACTGAGGTCTATGAATGTTCTTTCACTTTTATTAAAATTATGCTTTTCTGGGTACAGACCCAACAAAAACAGTTTAGGATTCAATATGATTTGTTTTGAGATTATTTTTTCAATTGTTACCCTCACCTCTTCCCAAACATTCTTATTAATCTACATTCCCATAAACAATGAAATAGGGTTCCTTTACTTTCCATGCATTTTGTGCATGTATCTGGTATATTTTTGTTGTATCTATTTAACTCCTCCGGTGTAACATACATCCGCATTAACCATTTGAAATGTATCAATTTAAGGCGTGCATTTATTGATTTGGTTTGAGCTTCTGTACAAGCCAATTCCCATTGGTCCTCTGAAATTTCAATTTGCAGATCTTCTTTCCAGTAGTTTAATCTTTTCAGTGAATTTTCACTTGAAGATAGTGTCAATGAGTTATAAAACTCTGAAATAATACCCTTTCTTTTACTATCTTTCATCATCATTTTTTCCAAGGATGAATAAATAGGTCGAGTGAGAGCTTTATTTTGATTTGATCGAATAAAGTTTCTAAGTTGAAGATATTTAAAAAAATGTGTTCTATTGAGATTAAATTTGATCCTCAGCTCTTCAAAAGACATTATGTTGTCTGCACATGGCAAATATAAATCCTGAATCTTTTGTATCCCTTTTAAATTCCATACTTTAAATACAGCGTCCGCTCTCCCTGGTTTAAAATATTGATTACCCCATATTGGACTAAATTGTGACAATAACTGTGGTTCTTTTAAATA
This sequence comes from Pholidichthys leucotaenia, assembly GCA_020510985.1. Lineage (NCBI taxonomy): Eukaryota > Metazoa > Chordata > Actinopteri > Cichliformes > Pholidichthyidae > Pholidichthys > Pholidichthys leucotaenia. The sequence continues at coordinate 167,619,124 of CM035842.1, forward strand.
GTTTTTAGCTTCACACCATATTTTGATCATATGCTTTACAAATGGATTTTTAACTTGTTTTTGTAATTTTTTTGCCGAATCTGAGTATATGAATATGGGAAGAGGTAAAGGTAAATTGTATGATTCCATTTCAGTCCAGTGAGGGAGATCATTTGATGAAAAATAATATGTCATAGACCTCAGTTGTGCCGACCAATAATACAACATAAAATTTGGACATTTCAGACCTCCACGATCAAATGGTAAATATAATAAAGACAAACGTAATCTAGCCCTCCTGTTGTTCCATATAAATTCCACTAACTTTTTTTTTATTCTTGAGAATAGATCTAAAGGTGGTGATAAGGGAATGTATTGAAATAAATAAAGTATTTTAGGTAAAATATTACTTTTAAGTATATTGATTCTCCCGATTATCGACATTGGTAGTGACATCCATCTCTGAGTTAACTCATTGATATCTGACATTAAGGCTTCATAGTTGACACTGGCGACTGATTCTAGCTTAGGCATAATTTGGATTCCTAAATATTTAAACTGATTTACAACATTGAATTGATTTACCTCAGGGGCTGGGTAATTTCTCTGGGTCTCATTTAGCATTAATATTGAAGATTTAGTTTTATTTATTTTATATCCTGATATTTCCCCAAAATTCTTTATTAAATTCAACAAGGTTGGAATTGATTTTTTTAGATTCGACATAAACAAAATTATATCATCGGCGTACAGGGAGATTTTATGTTCTGTTGGTCCAACTTTAATTCCATATATTTGTGAATGTAAACGTATCGCTATCGCTAAAGGTTCAATTGCCATAGTAAACAGTAAAGGTGAAAGTGGACAGCCTTGTCGACATCCTCTATTGATTTTTTTATTGGTTTTGAAATATTGTTATTTGTTAGGATTTCTGCTGTAGCATTATTGTATATTATTTGAACCCATTTTATGAAATTATTTCCAAGTCCAAACCTTTGTAGAACTTCAAAAAGAAAGGGCCATTCAACTCTATCAAAGGCCTTTTCGGCGTCCAATGATAGGAGAGCTGTATCCGGTGCTTCTTTATTAAAATAAATAATATTAAATAGTCTTCTTACATTATGGAAGCCTTGTCTACCCTTTATAAAGCCATTCTGATCTCGATTAATAATATTTGGTAAAATTTCTTTTATTCGTCTTGCTAAAATTTTACAGATTATCTTAAGGTCGGCGTTTAATAGGCTTATTGGTCTCATATTTTCACATTTATTAGAGGGCTTACCTGGTTTTGGCAGCAGTATAATTAAGGCATTATTTATGTATGATGGTAAATTATTATTTTGAAATGCTTCTAAAACCATTTCCAAAAAAGGTTTTATTAATTTATTCTTAAATTTTTTATAAAGGTCAACTGGAAGACCATCTGGTCCTGCACTTTTTCCTGATTTCATATTATCAATGGCTAGCCCAACTTCTTCTTGACTAATTTTAGACTCCAATATCTCCCTGTTTTCATTTGGAATACACGGTATAGATAGTTTGTTCAAAAACCCATTTAGTTTTGTTAAATCAGGTTCATTTTTGGTATCATATAATTTTTCATAGTAATCTCTAAAGGCTCTATTAATTTCTAAAGGATCTATAACTACCTGTCCGTTACTTATAATACTGGTTATTGGTGTTTTAATTTCCAATTGTTTAATCTGCCATGCTAATAATTTTCCTGATTTTTCACCTTGTTCATAAAAAGATTGTTTCAATCTTAGAAGACTCGAGGCAGCTCTATTCGCTGATTTTTTGTCGTATTCAGCTCTCAAAATCAGTAATTCATTCTCCAACCTTGGATCTCTTCCTGCATACACTTTTTCCTGAAGACTTTTTATTTTATGTTCCAATTTAGCTCTCTCCTCTCGAGTCTTCTTAGATTTTGATCCTGTATAACTAATAATATGTCCCCTAATAAAAGCTTTGAAAGCCTCCCACTTTACACATGCTGATGTTTGTGTAGTATTGATGTCAAAGAACTCGTCTATCTGTTTTTCTATATACTTGACAAATTCCTCATCCTGAAGCCATTTATGCTGAAATTGCCATCTGCCTGATTCCTTTGTCAGTTTTTTATCTACATATATTAGACAACAGGGTGCATGATCAGAGATCACGATGTTATCATAAAAGCAGTTTTGAATCTTGGACCTTAATTCTGTGGAAATCAAAAAATAATCAATACGTGAGAATGTCTTGTAGGTACTGGAATAACAAGAATAGGCTTTAACTTGTGGTTTCATTTCTCTCCATATATCTAACAATCTCAATTCTTTCATAAAATGATTAATAGTCATCCTACATCCAATGTGCGTACAATCCAGTCCTGTTGATCTATCCACACCTGGATTCAATGTACAATTAAAATCCCCTGCTATTATATGTTGCCCTGTAAGTGATGATAAGATGAGAAATAAATTAGCAAAGAACTTCTGATCATCTATATTGGGACCATATAAGTTCACAAGATTTATATTTTCTAATAGCAAAGAACCTTGAATGATTACATATCTTCCAAATTTGTCTCCAATTACATTTTTCACTTGAAAAGGAACTGATTTATGTATGAGAGTCATAACTCCCCTGGCTCGGGATGAAAATGAAGAGGTGAATACACTTCCCTGCCATCTACTCCTAATTCTTTTAACATCCTCCTCTATCAGATGAGTTTCTTGTAAAAACACAATTCTTGAACCCATGTCCTTTATTTTATTCATAACTTGTTTAAGTTTTTTTAAATTTTGTAGACCTCTGCAATTCCATGAAGTTAAATTAAGATTAACACTTTGGTCCATGATCAATAGAGAGTTTGGGATTACCTTGCAGTGTAAACATGCTCATACAGAGAAGCAAAAACATGAGTGGTTGAACATTCATCCTACAAACTACACACAAACAAATTTCCCCTTCCCACACTTGTGGCAAACCCCCCAAAATCAAAAGAAAAATTCTGTCTCCCGATATAGCCATCGACCGCTCCACACCCACGGGGAACAGCCTAAGCCACTCCTTCTTCATCCTCCCAATCACCCTAACTCTACTGCTTTTAATGACGTAACATTAACTCTCCTCTGTAGTTTTCCAACTTAACTCCAAAATTTTTAACAACTTTGTACATCATAGTTTTTTTTTTTGTTTGTTTTGTTTTTGTTTTGTTTTTTTAATATATAATACAATCTATATTTTGTAAACTTACTATTTACTTCAAGTCAGTCAGATGCCTGTGCAAATGCTTAATTATTCTACCTTATATTTTGTTCATGCTTAGCTCCCACCAGTCTCTTCTTCTTCTTTGATCTTCTTGATGAACTCCTGCGCCTCCTCTGGGGTCTTGAAGATGTGGGTTCTGCCCTCATACGTGGTCAGCAGTCTCGCAGGATAGATTACACCATGACGAATCCCAAGGTTGCGCAGCTCCTTACGTACGGGCTCAAACTGCTTCCTCAATTGCTGGATTCCTGTGGCCAAATCTGGGTAGAACCGCACCTGCTGGTCCTGGTGTTTAATCTCTCCTTTAGCACGTGCAGCGTTGAAGATCTTCATCCTGTCTCTGTTGCTAAGAAACTTCATAATTAAGGTCCTCGGCGGTCCCTTATCTCTCCGTGGGCCAATGCGATGTGCTTTTTCCAGAACCACTGCTGATTGCAACTCCTCGCTGCCCAGCACCTCCGGAATCCACTTTTCCAGAAAGGAACATACGTCCCGACCTTCTGATTCCTCTGGAAGACCCACCAGCCTCAAATTATTCTGTCTCGACCGAGATTCCAAATCCAAAATATTATCTTCCAGAGATTTTTTTTTTTTTTTCCAAAGTGCGCACCTTTAATTGAAGACGGGTGACGTCATCTTCAGCACTAGCGAGACGGAGCTCCATCTGCGCCGTTCGTTCTACACAGTCACCCAATTCCTTTCTTATTCCTTCCAACGCTGTCATAATCCCATCAAATCTAGAGGAAAAGTCCGCTCTCATTGAACTCATGGCAGCCATCAGCGCATCTGCGCCTCCCCGCGCAGACATCGCACCGTTGCCAGCCTCCTCCGCCATATATGGAGTTTTGTTTGCTGCGTCACAGACCTGAAAGTCCGTTAATTTGGACTGTTTCGGCGGCTCGCTTTTTCCTTTTCCTGGTTTTCCAGCCTTAGGCTTCGCCGACATATCCTCGCCCAAATGCTGAGATACGTTCTGTCCCAAATGAGAGAGTTATTTGCCGATTTTTTTTTCTCCAGGAGCAGAGCAGAGCGAGACACGTCCGTCCTACGTGGCAGCCATAACCGGAAGTCAAAATTTGAATACTTTTAATTTGGAATTTGGCAAGACAAGTTCTGGAGCCACACCAAAAATGGCACATAATGGATCAGGTTTAATTTGATATTGCAGGACTTCAGACATAGTGATAAAAACAGAATGCCAAAAATTCATCAATGCAGGGCAGGACCAATACATGTGAAGCAAAGTGCCAGGAGCGCTACCACACTTTTCACAAGTTGGGTCTATATCCGAGTAAATACGTGCCAACTTAACCTTGGACAGGTGCATCCGGTGTACAATCTTAAATTGAATAAGAGCGTGACGAGCACACATTGATACAGTGTGAACCTGGCCAAGAATAGAGTCCCACAGTTCATCAGTAAAAGTAAAATTAAGATCTTGTTCCCAATTCAATTTGATAGCGGCCAGAGAAGAAGATTGTAAATTTGAAATTAAATTATATAAAACTGACATTACCCCCTTAGAAGTTGGTTTAACTAATAAAAAATCATCTAGAGGATTATCAGAAGGTTTTTGAGGGAATTGTTTTGTCATGGTTTGCACATAATGTCTGACCTGGAGGAAGCGGAAAAAATGTGTAGAAGTGATGTCGAATTTAGTGGAAAGTTGAGAAAAACTTGCAAATTGACCATCAAAATATAAATCCGCAAAAGATTTTAAACCTTTTCTGTGCCATATATGAAATGCACTATCAATAGTTGATGGGGTAAATAAATGATTTGCGGCAATTGGACTTCTAATGGAGAAAAACTGAAGACCGAAGTTTTTCCTGAATTGAGACCAAATTCTAAGAGACTGACGAACTACTTTATTATTACCCAGTGTAGACAAAGCAAGGGGAAGTGGTGAACCTAAAATTGCCGGTAGGGAGGTTTGATTGTCCACATGTGACTCCATAAGGATCCAAATTGGTGATTTGGGTTCCAGATAAAAATGTTTCCAATATAACATGCACCTGATATTTGCTGCCCAGTAGTAATATTGAAAGTTAGGCAGAGCCATGCCACCCACTGATTTGGGTCTTTGAAGAAAAACTTTCCTCAATCTCGGATGTTTACCATTCCAAATAAATGAGGTAATCAGAGAGTCCAAAGACTTAAAAAAGGATTTAGGAATAAAAATGGGGAGACATTGAAACAAATATAAAAACTTTGGAAGTAACATCATTTTTACAGAATTGATTCTGCCAATTAAAGACAAGGATAATGGGGACCATTTGGAAAGTATTAACTTGCACTGGTCAAGTAAGGGGAGAAAATTATTTTTAAACAAGTAATTAAATTGTTTAGTGACACATATCCCAAGATAATTAAAATGATCAATAACAACCTTGAAAGGAAAATTTTCAAAATCCTGAACTTGAATCTTTTCATTAATCAGAAACAGTTCACTCTTATTAAGATTAATTTTATAACCAGAAAACCTACTAAAACTATCCAAAATGTTGAGTATAGCGGGTAATGAAGTAAGTGGGTTGGAGAGAAATAGTAAAAGATCGTCAGCATAGAGTGAAACCCTATGCTCAATGCCACCCCTACGAATGCCTAGAAAGTCCCGGCTCCCACGGATTGCAATAGCTAACGGCTCAACTGCCAAGGCAAAGAGCAAGGGGCTCAAAGGACAGCCTTGCCTCGTACCACGGTAAAGTCTAAAATAGTCAGAATAGCGACAATTAGTTAACACTGAAGCTAAAGGACTAGCATAGAGAAGTTTAATCCAGGAACAGAAGGAAGGACCAAAACCGAACCTCTCCAAAGTAAAAAACAAATACTCCCACTCAACCCTATCGAATGCCTTTTCAGCGTCCAAACTAATAAGACATTCAGGTATGTTGTGGTGAGGAGTATAAATAATAAACAACCGCCGCAAGTTAAAAAAATGGCGATTTTTAATTAAACCGGTTTGGTCCTGTGAAATTATAAAAGGAAGAATCTTTTCCAACCTAGAAGCTAACAACTTTGACAAAATTTTAACATCGGTATTTAACAAGGAAATAGGCCTGTAAGAAGCACAATCAACAGGATCCTTATCTTTTTTAAGCAACACAGTGATACAGGCCTGATAGCATGAAGGAGGAAGTGTACCGGAGTCAAGCGACTCTGTAAAAACTTGACAAAGGAAAGGGGCGAGGTCGTCAGAGAATTTTTTGAAAAAATCAGCGGAAAACCCATCAGGTCCTGGAGATTTTCCTGATTGCATGGATGATATTGCCAGTTGAATTTCTTCTTTTGTGATGGGAGCTTCTAAAATTTGCTGAGATTCTGAAGAAATCGAAGGAATATCAATAGAATCAAAAAAATTTTCCAAATCCTTTAAGTTTGTTGTATATTCTGAGGTATATAATTTGGAATAAAATGACCTGAAAATATCATTAATCACTTGTTGGTCTGATGTCACCTCTCCTTTATCTGTCCTAACTCCAGTAATAATTTGCTTAGCTCTAATACCACGCAGTTGATTAGCTAGAAGTTTACTGTTTTTTTCGCCATGTTCATAAAATTCACTCTTGTTCCTTATTAAACAACCTTCAATTTGTCGAGTAGAAAGTAAATTAAGTTTAGTTTGTAATATCATACGTTCCTTGTACAGAGTGGGTGATGGAGATTGAGCATATTGTCTGTCAATGTCCAGGATTTGATCTAAAATAGCCTTCTGTTCCTGTATTAAGGATCGTCTTTTAAATGCTGCCAATGAGATAAATCCCCCCCTAAGAAATGCCTTCATGGCCTCCCATATCGTTTTATTTGGCATACCAGGAGTTTTATTTTCTTTCAAAAAAAAATTAATTTTAGAAGAAATATTCGCAACCAATTTTTCATCTGTAAGTAATACTGGATCCAATCTCCAATGCTTTCTCATGGAGTCACATCCATGGAGGATCATTTTAAGTACAAGAGGGGCATGATCAGAAACCGAGATGCTATCATAACTGCAAGAGCTAAGGTTATTAATTAATAAATTGTCAACAAAAAAATAATCTATTCTGGTATAAGTATGGTGTACGTGAGAGAAAAAAGAATAGTCCCTGCCGTTAGGATGTAAAAAAACGCCAAGGATCTGTAAGGCTATATTCCTCAAGAAAAGACTTAACATAAGTTGCAGATTTATTAAGACTAGCAGGTTTTGAGGATGAGCGGTCTAAGATCGGATCCATATACAAATTAAAGTCACCCCCAAGAATTAGAGAATGAGTATTTAAATCCAGAAGTTGCGAAAAAAGGTTGCGAAAAAAGTGCACATCATCAAAATTCGGTGCATACAGATTAGCCAAGGTGACATGTTTATTGCCAAGTTTACCTGATACTATGACAAATCGTCCATTTTTATCTAATACAACATTAGAGGGAATAAATGGGATATTTCGATCAATAAGAATAGCAGTGCCCCTGGCCTTAGCTTTAAAATTTGAATGAAAAAATTGTCCTGACCAACATTTTGACAAACGCAAGTGGTCGGAATCCTGCAAATGGGTTTCCTGCAAAAACAATACCCCAGGCTTAAACTGCTTTAGACGTGACATGACTCTCTTTCGTTTAATTGGATGGTTCAACCCCTTTGTAATGTTCTCCTGGAACATGTAATGACGAGGCGCACACACCGGGTGTCAGTTAGGACTTTTTACTTGTCACTTCAAGTGCAACTAACCACTAACCACACTGTGACTCAAGTACAACTCCTTTTATAGTCAGGTCATGGCTGGGGTCATACTGCCCTCTAGTGGTGACTCTATAGGAACTTCACATATCAATACATCTCCCTTTTTTTTTTAAGTAAGGTCATGTCCAACTATAAACTTTTTCTCAAATTTCTATATACAAAATAAACTCCATTTCTATTTACATTTTTTTTTTCAACATTGTACTCTGAATCACAAGTTCAATTTTTCTCTGTTTACAATTCAACATCAACACATTTTTTTCCTCTGTTTACAATTCAATATCAACACTTTTTTTTTTATTTTTTTTTTTCATTTCAGTACTCCTTACATTTCCTCAATCAGTCTTTTCGGTTTCACAATTTGCCTTTGTGAGCATCTCCTTTGTGTCACCTCAGTCTGTTCGTTAGTGTCTGTCTCTATGTTTTGGTTCTCAGTCATTTCTGGTTGTTCGGTTTGGCTGGAAATTAGCATGTCGCTTGTTTCACTGTCTATGACTCTCATTTTTGTCTGAGGCACTTTCAGTAAGTGACATCGGTTTCGCCTCATTGTTTTTCCATGCTCTGTGATGACTTCATATGATCTGGGAGTTGTTTCTTTAACCACTTTTGCCAGCGGTCCCCATTCTCCATCACATCTCACTCGCACAATGTCCTCATGTGCAAGTGGTCTCAGAGGTCGTGCTGTTCTGTTGTACAGTTCAGTTTGCCTCTCATCACGCCTCACATCTCTCTTTTCCATCACCTGAGATGCTGATGGAAGTCGCGTTCTGAGTTTTCTGTTCATGAGCATTTCTGCTGGGGACAGTCCATTCTCCAGTGGTGATGCTCGGTAATTCAGGATCGCCAGATGTGGGTCTTCTGCATTGTCTGCAGCCTTTTTCAGTATGCGCTTCACTATTTGCACCCCTTTCTCTGCTAACCCATTTGACTGTGGGTACAGAGGGCTTGAGGTCACGTGCTTGAACCCATATGTGTCTGCAAAGTCTTTGAAGCACTGACTCGTGAATTGTGGTCCGTTATCACTTACAACAGTCATTGGAATTCCATGGCGTGCGAACATTGTCTTTGTATGTGCAATCACCTTTTCTGCTGTTGTGTCACTCAACCCTGCAAACTCTGGGTAGGTGGAATGATAGTCCATGACTAACAGATAGTCCTTGCCCTTAAGCTGAAATAGATCCATGCCCACTTTTCTCCATGGCCCTTGAGGCTTCTCATGGGGCCTCATAGGCTCCCTTGGCTGTTGATACCTGTGGTGCTGGCAAATGTCACAGCGCTGCACATATGCCTCAATGTCCTTGTGCATGTTGGGCCAATATAAAACATCCCGTGCACGTCTTTTGCACTTTTCAATACCCAAATGCCCCTCATGCACTAATTTAACCATTTCTGATCTCATGGAGGTAGGTATGACTATCCTTGTACCTTTTAACAGAACCCCATCTAACACAGACAGTTCACCTTTAAAGTGTTGGTAAGGCTTGTCAATCATAACCTGTCCTGGCTGATGTATCTGTTCCATTACTCTTTTTAGTTTCTCATCCTATTGTGTTTCTTTCACTATCTTCGTCCATTTTGCATCTGACACTGGCATGTGTGCCTTAATAGAGTCTACATGTATTTGCACAGCTTCCTCTGTTGTGCTGCTGGTGTTGCTCAAGCTAGCCCTACTCAGCGCATCGGCTACAATTAGTTGCTTGCCTGGTGTAAACTCAAATTTCAAGTCATATTTCTGTAATCTTAACATTAGACGCTGGATGCGCGGTGGTGCGTCACCCAGTGGCTTCTGTGAGATCGCAATCAGTGGTTTGTGGTCTGTTTCTAGTATTACTGACCGTCCATACACATATCCATGAAACTTCTCACATCCAAACACTGCACCTAGAGTCTCTTTCTCTATTTGCGCGTAATTTTTTTCTGCGCTTGTCATGGTGCGCGATGCGTATGCGACTGGATACCACTCTGTGTCATGTTTTTGCAATAGCACAGCTCCTAGGCCGGCTTTGGACGCATCTGTGGACACTTTTAGCAGTTTGTCCTGATCATAGAATTTTAACACTGGCTCCTTTATTAGACTGCTTTTGAGCCACTCCCATTCTCTGGCATGCTCTGCCATCCACTGCCACATTGTATTGGTCTCTAACAAGCTTCTAAGAGCTATTGTGTTAGCTGATAAATTTGGGATAAATTTCCCCATGTAATTGACTAGTCCTAGGGCTCTTTGCAAGTCATTTTTGTTCTGCGATACTGGCAGCTCTGCTATGGCCCGCACTTTTTCCGGATCTGCTTGCACGCCTGCCCCAGATAATTTTTCTCCCAGGTATGTAATCTCCCGTACCCCGAATTGGCACTTACTCTTATTCAGTTTCATACCTGACTTTTGCGCCTGTGTGAGAACTCTTGCCAACCTTTCATCGTGCTCCTCTTTTGTTTTTCCCCAGACTACCACATCATCAAGAAAAACTCCCACCCCTTCTATTCCGTCAAACAATTGCTGCACAGTTCTATGGAAAATTTCAGGGGCTGAGCTAATCCCGAACGGCATTCGTAGAAAGCAATGCCTTCCGAATGGCGTATTAAATGTGCACAATTTAGCGCTTTCCTCGTCGAGCACTAGTTGGTAAAACCCAGATTTGGCATCTAATTTTGTGAAGTAATTTGCTCCACTCATTGTGCTGGTTATGTCAGATTTTGTTGGTAGCCTGTAATGCTCCCGCTGTATTACTTTATTTAGATCTTTTGGATCTATGCACAATCTCAAATCTCCATTTGGCTTCTCCACTATAACTAGTGAGTTAACCCATTCAGTTGGTTCCTCTATTTTTCTGACCACTCCGTCTGCTATCAGTGAGTCTAGTGTTTCTCTCAGCCTCTTTTTAAGAGCTATTGGCACTTTTCTTGCTGCATGTATGACTGGCTCTGCATTCTCTTTCAGCCTAATTTTTTGTTTGCCTGGTAGGCGGCCTATTCCTTTGAACACCTCTTTGTATTCTTTCACCCAGTCAGTGTGTTTGTGCTTACTTATTGTAGCCTCTGTATTTTCTCGTGTTGTCACTTTGTCTGTATCAATGACATTCACCCTTTTGATCAGACCTAGCTGATCGCATGTTTTTAAACCCAAAATTGCTTGTCTATTTCCATCAACAAGTACAAACAATGCATTCACTGTTTTACCTTTGTTTGACAGTGTAACCCTGCACATTCCTTTAGTGGGTATTGGCTTATCGTCATATGTTCTCAGATTAATCTTTTTATTTCTTATTTTCGGCTTGTTTTTCAGTCTTTTAAATTCTTTCATTGGCAGGATGTTTACCTGCGCACCTGTGTCGAGCTTCAGTGACATGTCCGTGCCATTCATCTCCAGGCACACTATCCATTCGTCAGCGCTCGTCTCTCCCTCGATGGCGTCCACGTAAAACTGATCCTCCTCGCTGTCGCTCTTTTTCTCCACGAGTTGCACCCTCCTCTTTGAGAAGCAGGTCTTTGCGAAGTGATTTTTTCCGCCACACTTGCGACATTCCTTCCCGAGTGCTGGACACTGTTTCAGTGCGTGTTGCCTTCCACACCACTCACAGTTCCCGCGCGCGCGCTCTGGGTTTGCCTCCCTTTTTCTTGCCTGCAACGTTCCTTTCGGCTTCGCGCGCTGCACTGCATCGACCTCAGCAGTCTCTTTTTCCTTGCTGCTAAAAGTCTTTAATTGTGCCTTTATACTCTCAGACGCTTGGCAAATCTGTATCGCTTTCTCCAGCGTTAAGTTAGTCTCTTTCAGTAATTGCATCCGCAATTTGTTGTCTTGGACCCCAATTACAATTTGGTCCCGTATCATTGACTCACTCAATGTTCCAAAGTTGCATGACTGACATTTCAACCGTAGGTCTGTGACATACAGCTCGATGGACTCTGACTCTTTCTGAAGTCTTTTTCTGAACACATACCTCTCGTACGTTTCATTCTTTCTCGGTGTGCAATAATCGTCAAATTTCTTCATCACGGCGTCGAAGTTGCCTTTTTCTTCTTCCGTGAAGATGAATGTGTTGAACACATTTAGCGCCGCTCGCCCTGCTACTGTCAGCAGTAATGCTATTTTCCTCTCCTCGTCACGGAGACCGATAGCAAGCGAATAAAGTTCAAAACTCTGTTTGAATACTTTCCAGTTCTCGTTGACGTTACCGGTCAACTTTAACTCGTCCGGCTGTCGAAGAGCGTTCATCTTCGCCGTCGGTTCGTAGTTTTATCCTGGTATCATGTAATTTTCTCCTGGTACCATGTAATGTTCTCCTGGAACATGTAATGACGAGGCGCGCACACACCGGGTGTCAGTTAGGACTTTTTACTTGTCACTTCAAGTGCAACTAACCACTAACCACACTGTGACTCAAGTACAACTCCTTTTATTGTCAGGTCATGGCCGGGGTCATACTGCCCTCTAGTGGTGACTCTATAGGAACTTCACATATCAATACACCCTTCACATTCCAGCTTACCAAAGTAAGATTACTATTCATTCAAAGAGTAAAATTTATATATTATGTTGTGTAGCCCAAAGAAGAGTAAAGTGAGGTACGGGTAAAAAAAAAAAAAAAAAAAAAGGAGGGGGTAAGGGGGTGTAAATAAATCCATAACAAAAAACAAAACAAACAAAAAAAAAAAATCCAACAACCAAACCTATAACAACACTCCAGCCGGTTGCAAAAAAACAGCAACCGCTCCATCTCCTGCTCTATTTTCATCCTAATAGAATGCTCCCATACAACTGGCTTCAATCCTGCATAATATGAACGTTTTACCCTAAAAAAAAATAAAATTAAATAAAATTAAAAAAGAATTAAGTAAACAACAACGTATAGGGAGCCAATTTTACCTTGTTTTTGAACATCTAAAAATGCATCAATGTCCAGTCAGTGCAGCTTCAATGAAGTAACAAGCAGTCCAGCGCGGCAGCTGGTCAACCCAGAAATGTCCAGTTCAAGGCGAAAATTGCTGGTTTCTCTCCCTGGTTTGCATGAAGCGGGTGGCCTCTGAGACGGACGCCAACCACTGGTTTTGGCCGTCTGGAAGAGTTATCCGGAGCCTGGCGGGGAAAAGAAGAGAAGGACGAAAACCTCTCTTGTACAACTCGGACATAACCTCCTTATATTCGGCTCGTTGCTTCTGAACGTCGGCGTTATAATCCTCGTAGAACTGAAGTTTATGTCCACGATATTCCAAAGTCCCACGGCGTCTCCGCGCTTCTCTCATCACCAAGTCTTTGGTCCGAAACCGGTGGAAACAAATAATGACAGCGCGCGGCTTCCCATTCGGACTCGGCTTGGACATGAGGCTGCGGTGGGCTCTATCCAGCTCTGGGGGAGATGGCAAAGTTTGTGTGCCAAAGACGTCCACCAACAGCCGAGAAAAAAATTCAGATGGCCGTGGACCCACATCAAAGGACTCCGGCAGACCCACCAGACGAATATTCAGCCTCCTGCTTCTTCCCTCCAGGTCAGAAAGTTTGTTTTTCAAAAGTTTGTTCTCCTCCTGCATTGACTCACATGTAACTTCAAGCGCCGCTAGGCGCTGGCTGACGTCCTCCGCGTTGTTTTCAAGGTCGCCAATGCGTTGCTCCTGGTTCGCCACATCTGCTTGAATCTTGTCCAGCTTACCATTAATAAGCTCAAATGAAGCTTTGAAGTCAGCAGCTATGGACATTCTATGTTGCTCTAGCAAGGCAACAAGTGCAGGGTTAAGGCTGATATTAGCATCCTCAGCTAAGCTGGTGTTAGTATTGTTCCCTGCTGCCTCCTTTTCAGTCTGCTTTCTTGTTTTGGACATATTTCACAACTCAAAACAAATTCTGCGCGTATTAAATGTCCAAAACATTAACAGCTTACAGCAAAATAGGGTTTAAAAAGTAAGGAAAAAAAATATAGCAGGAGCCAGCAACGCACACACCTACTCTATTGCCAGCACACCTGATGCCCAGCAGGGGATTTTAATTGTACATTGAACCCCGGTATAGATAGATCAACAGGACTGGACTGTACGCACAATGGATGCAGGATGATCATTAAGCATTTTATGAAAGAATTGAGATTGCTAGATATATGGAGAGAAATGAAACCACAAGTTAAAGCCTACTCTTGTTATTCTAATACCTACAAGACATTCTCACGTATTGACTATTTTTTGATCTCCACAGAATTAAGGTCCAAGATTCAAAACTGCTTTTATGATAATATTGTGATCTCTGATCATGCACCCTGTTGTCTCATATATGTAGATAAGAAATTGACAAAGGAACCAGGTAGGTGGCAATTTCAGCATAAATGGCTTCAGGATGAGGAATTTGTTAAGTACATAGAAAAACAGATGAGTTCTTTGATATCAATACTACACAAACATCAGCATGTATAAAGTGGGAGGCTTTCAAAGCTTTTATTAGGGGACATATTATTAGCTATACAGGTTCAAAATCTAAGAAGACTCAAGAGGAGAGAGTCCAATTGGAACATAAAATAAAAATTCTTCAAGAAAAAGTGTATGCAGGAAGTGACCCAAAGTTAGAGAACGAATTACTGATTCTGAGAGCTGAATATGACAAAAAATCAGCGAATAGAGCTGCCTCGAGTCTTCTAAGATTGAAGCAATCTTTTTATGAACAAGGTGAAAAATCAGGAAAATTATTGGCATGGCAGATTAAACAATTAGAATTTAAAACACCAATTACCAGTATTATAAGTAACGGACAGGTAGTTGTAGATCCTTTAGAAATCAATAGAGCCTTTAGAGATTACTAAGAAAAATTATATGATACAAAAAATGAAACTGACTTAACAAAACTAAATAGGTTTTTGGATGGACTATCTATACCGTGTATTCCAAATGAAAACAGGGAGATACTGGAATCTAAAATTAGTCAAGAAGAAGTTGGGCTAGCCATTGATAATATGAAATCAGGAAAGTGCAGGACCAGATGGTCTTCCAGTTGACCTTTATAAAAAATTTAAGAATAAATTAATAAAACCTTTTTTGGAAATGATTTTAGAAGCATTTCAAAATAGTAATTTACCACTATACATGAATAATGCCTTAATTATACTGTTGCCAAAACCAGGTAAACCCTCTAATAAATGTGAAAATATGAGACCAATAAGTCTATTAAATGCTGACCTTAAGATAATCTGCAAAATTTTAGCAAGACGAATACAAGAAATATTACCAAATATTATTAACCGAGATCAGAATGGCTTTATAAAGGGAAGACAAGGCTTCCATAATGTAAGAAGACTATTTAATATTATTTATTCTAATAAAGAAGCACCGGATACAGCTCTCCTATAATTGGATGCCGAAAAGGCCTTTGATAGGGTCGAATGGCCCTTTCTTTTTGAAGTCTTACAAAGGTTTGGACTTGGAAATAATTTCATAAAATGGGTTCAGATAATATATAATAATGCTACAGCAGAAATCCTAACAAACAGCAATATCTCAAAATCAATAAAGATCAATAGAGGATGTCGACAAGGCTGTCCACTTTCACCTTTATTGTTTACTATGGCAATTGAACCTTTAGTGATGGCAGTACGTTTACATCCACAAATATATGGAATTAAAGTTGGACCAACAGAACATAAAATCTCCCTGTATGCTGATGACATAATTTTGTTTATGTCGAATCTTAAAAAATCAATTCCGACCTTGTTGAATTTAATAAAGAATTTTGGGGAAATATCAGGATATAAAATAAATAAAACTAAATCTTCAATATTAATGCTAAATGAGACCCAGAGAAATCACCCAGCTCCTGAGGTAAATCAATTCAATGTTGTAAATCAGTTTAAATACTTAGGAATTCAAATTGTGCCTAAGCTAGAATTAGTCGCCAGTACCAACTATGAAGCCTTAATGACAGACATTAATGAGTTAATTCAGAGATGGATGTCACTACCAATGTCGATGATAGGGAGAATCAATATACTTAAAAGTAATATCTTACCTAAAATACTTTATTTCAATACATTCCTTTACCACCACCTTCAGATCTATTCTCAAGAATTAAAAAAAAGTTAGTGGAATTTATATGGAACAACAGGAAGGCTAGATTACGTCTGTCCTTACTATATTTACCATTTGATCGTGGAGGTCTGAAATGTCCAAACTTTATGTTGTATTACTGGTCAGCACAACTGAGGTCTATGACATATTATTTTTCATCAAATGATCTCCCTCACTGGACTGAAATGGAATCATACAATTTACCTTTACCTCTTCCCACATTCATATACTCAGACTTGGCAAAAAAAATTACAGAAACAAGTTAAAAATCCATTTGTAAAGCATATGATCAAAATATGGTGTGAAACTAAAAAATATTTAAAAGAACCACATTTACTGTCACAATTTAGCCCAATATGGGGTAATCAATATTTTAAACCAGGGAGAGCGGATGCTGTATTTAAAGTATGGAATTTAAAAGGGATTCAAAAGATTCAAGATTTATATCTGTCAAGTTCAGATAACATGATGTCTTTTGAAGAGCTGAGGATCAAATTTAATCTTAATAGAACACATTTTTTAAAATATCTTCAGCTTAGGAACTTTATTCGATCAAATCAAAACAATGCTCTCACTCGACCTATTTATTCATCCTTGGAAAAAATTTTGACGAAAGATAGTAAGAGAAAGGGTATTATTTCAGAGTTTTATAATTCATTGACACTATCTTCAAGTGAAAACTCACAGAAAAGATTGAATTATTGGAAAGAAGACCTGCAAATTGAAATTTCAGAGGAACAATGGGAATTGGCTTGTACAGAAGCTCAAACCAAATCAATAAATGTACGTCTTAAATTGATACATTTTAAATGGTTAATGCGGATGTATGTTACACCGGTGGAATTAAATAGATATAACAAAAACATACCAGATATGTGCACAAAATGTATGGAAAGTAAAGGAACCTTATTTCATTGTGTATGGGAATGTAGGAAAATTAGAATGTTTTGGGAAGAGGTGAGGGTAACAATTGAAAAAATAATTTCAAAACAAATCATATTGAATCCTAAATTGTTTTTGTTGGGTCTGTATCCAGAAAAGCATAATTTTAATAAAAGTGAAAGAGCATTCATAGACCTCAGTTTGCTTAACGCCAAAAAATGTATTGCACTATTGTGGAAAAAGACTCATAGACCAGATGTGACTCAGTGGTTAAAACAGATGTTAACAAACCTTCCACTAGAAAGAATAACATATACTACTGAAATCAAAGGAAATTGTGTTTGAGAATATATGGAGACCTTTCATTGATTATGTAAAGAATTTAAACATAACTTTTGAAGAAGGTGAATGATGTGTGTGGACCTTGTAAATTCCAAACTGGTGAATGTATAATATGTATACTTATGTAATGGATTGCCTAGACTAAACAGAGGAGCATTGTTGAAGACCTGTTCTTGTTAGTGGTTGTTGGTGTTTTTTTAGTATTTTTTTTTATTACTTTAGTGTTAGTGTCTGATTGTTTGTGTTATGTTTGTAAAAAAAAAAAAAAAAAAAAAAAGGTTCAATAAAAATATTGTGGAAAAAAAACAATGCAAGGAAATTGAGATACTGCTCCTTAAAAACAAACTATCACACTCACAGTTCACTCATGCATTTAACATTCTTATAATTACAACAATAAATAATGCTTGAAACAATATTACCTAAAAGTTGAATACAATATGTACGTAGCAATAATGAAAACATACTGAACGATAAATATAAAAGCCAGCTTATACACACAGGGTTATTGCCACAAAATAACCTAAAATAACAAAATAATATCAGCAGTCTGTGTGTGTGTTACATAAATCTGTTCAAAATAGGTACTGCTGCTGGGAAAAAATTATGATTAAACCTGGTAGTCCGGGTTTTATGGGATCTGTACCGCTTTCCCGAGGGGAGCAAGTGAAAGAAATCATGGCCTGGATGAGCACAGTCTTTAATGATGGCAGAAGCTCTGTTGAGGTACCGAGACCTGGAAATCTCTTCAAGAGAAGGGAGAGAACAGCCAGTGATTTTTCTGATAATGATTCGAGACGAGTATGGCAAGGCTTTAACCATATCACAAACTATAAGGGCAGCAGCATCATTTCCAGTGACATCAGCGCCTCACTGGCAGAAGAACTGAACTGCTTTTTCGCACGGTTTGAGGCAAATACACCTCGCCCGGACCCACAGATGTTATTGAATGCCAGCTCTGATGTGCTTATCCTGCAGGATCATGAGGTGAGACAGA
Source organism: Pholidichthys leucotaenia (assembly GCA_020510985.1). NCBI lineage: Eukaryota > Metazoa > Chordata > Actinopteri > Cichliformes > Pholidichthyidae > Pholidichthys > Pholidichthys leucotaenia. The sequence continues at coordinate 167,637,330 of CM035842.1, forward strand.
CACTGAGAGCAGTTCACCCGAGAAAGGCTACTGGTCCCGATGGAGTGCCAGGAAAGGTGCTCAGAGCATGTGCAGATCAGCTATGCTCTGTTTTGACTGACATTTTTAACTTGTCTCTCAAGGCAGCCGTTGTTCCACAGTGTTTAAAATCTGCAGTCATTATTCCTGTACCAAAAAAACATACTATTAGCAGTCTGAATGACTATCGACCAGTAGCATTAACACCCATTGTTATGAAGTGCTTTGAGAAAATGGTATTGAAACATCTTTTGCCTAGTCTCCCCCCAGACTTTGATCGGTACCAGTTTGCCTACAGGCGGGGCAGATCCACTGAAGATGCTATTGCTATAGCTCTCTACTCGGCATTCAGCCATTTAGAAGACAAGGGGAGCTATGTAAGAATGTTGTTTGTTGACTATAGCTCGGCATTTAATACAATTATTCCCAACATTCTCATCACCAAATTGCTTCAGCTTGGTCTGCCTACTCACACCTGCAGCTGGATTAAGGACTTCCTAACAAACAGAACACAGACTGTTAGACTCGGACCCCATTCCTCCTCTACAGTCATGCTTAACACAGGCTCGCCATAGAGCTGTGTGTTGAGCCCCACTTTGTATTCATTGTACACATATGACTGCATACCTGTTCATCCCACAAACATAGTGAAGTTTGCAGATGACACAACAATAATAGGGCTCATATCAGGAGGACATGAGTCCGCATACAGAGATGAGGTCCAGAAACTGGTGAGATGGTGCTCAGATAATAATCTGCTATTGAATACAAAAAAACCCCAAAAGAACTCATTATTGATTTTAGGAAGCATAGCAGTGAACCGCCTCCTCTATATATAGGCAAGGAGCATGTGGAGAGGGTGGAGGCTTTTAAGTTTTTGGGTGTTCATATTTCTCACAACCTTACCTGGGCAGTTAACACCATAGCTACGATAAAAAAGGCTCAACAACGTCTACACTTTCTGAGGCTCCTCAAGAAGAATGGCCTGAATGCACAGTTGCTGGTTTTATTTTATCACTCTGCTATTGAGAGCATTCTGTTACAGTGGGGCAAAAAAGTATTTAGTCAGCCACCAATTGTGCAAGTTCTCTCACTTAAAAGATGAGAGAGGTCTCCAATTTTCATCATAGGTATACCTCAACTATGAGAGACAAAATGAGAAAGAAAAATCCAGAAAATCCCATTGTCTGATTTTTAAAAAATTTATTTGCAAATTATGGTGGAAAATAAGTATTTGGTCACCTACAAACAAGCAAGATTTCTGGCTCTCACAGACCTGTAACTTCTTCTTTAAGAGGCTCCTCTGTCCTCCACTCGTTACCTGTATTAATGGCACCTGTTTGAACTCGTTATCAGTATAAAAGACACCTGTCCACAACCTTTAACAGTCAGACTCCAAACTCCACTATGGCCAAGACCAAAGAGCTGTCAAAGGACACCAGAAACAAAATTGTAGACCTGCACCAGGCTGGGAAGACTGAATCTGCAATAGGAAAGCAGCTTGATGTGAAGAAATCAACTGTGGGAGCAATTATTAGAAAATGGAAGACATACAAGACCACTGATAATCTCCCTCGATCTGGGGCTCCACGCAAGATCTCACCCCGTGGGGTCAAAATGATCACGAGAACGGTGAGCAAAAATCCCAGAACCACACGGGGGGACCTAGTGAATGACCTGCAGAGAGCTGGGACCAAAGTAACAAAGGCTACCATCAGTAACACACTACACCGCCAGGGACTCAAATCCTGCAGTGCCAGACGTGTCCCCCTGCTTAAGCCAGTACATGTCCAGGCCCATCTGAAGTTTGCTAGAGAGCATTTGGATGATCCAGAAGAGGATTGGGAGAATGTCATATGGTCAGATGAAACCAAAATAGAACTTTTTGGTAAAAACTCAACTTGTCGTGTTTGGAGGAGAAAGAATGCTGAGTTGCATCCAAAGAACACCATACCTACTGTGAAGCATGGGGGTGGAAACATCATGCTTTGGGGCTGTTTTTCTGCAAAGGGACTAGGACGACTGATCCATATAAAGGAAAGAATGAATGGGGCCATGTATCGTGAGATTTTGAGTGAAAACCTCCTTCCATCAGCAAGGGCATTGAAGATGAAACATGGCTGGGTCTTTCAGCATGACAATGATCCCAAACACACCACCCGGGCAACGAAGGAATGGCTTCGTAAGAAGCATTTCAAGGTCCTGGAGTGGCCTAGCCAGTCTCCAGATCTCAACCCCATAGAAAATCTTCGGAGGGAGTTGAAAGTCCGTGTTGCCCAGCGACAGCCCCAAAACATCACTGCTCTAGAGGAGATCTGCATGGAGGAATGGGCCAAAATACCAGCAACAGTGTTTGAAAACCTTGTGAAGACTTACAGAAAATGTTTGACCTCTGTCATTGCCAACAAAGGGTATAAAACAAAGTATTGAGATGAACTTTTGTTATTGACCAAATACTTATTTTCCACCATAATTTGCAAATAAATTCTTTAAAAATCAGACAATGTGATTTTCTGTTTTTTTTTTTTTTTCTCATTTTGTCTCTCATAGTTGAGGTATACCTATGATGAAAATTGGAGACCTCTCTCATCTTTTAAGTGGGAGAACTTGCACAATTGGTGGCTGACTAAATATTTTTTTGCCCCACTGTATATGGCATCACGGTGTATGAGGGCTGTTCAGCCGCAGACCACAAAGCCTTCCAGAGAGTGCGCAAAAAATCACTGGCTGTTCTCTCCCTTCTCTGGAAGAGATTTCCAGGTCTCGGTACCTCAACAGAGCTACTGCCATCACTAAAGATTGCACTCATCCACGCCATGATTTCTTTCACTTGCTCCCCTCGGGAAAGTGGTACAGATGCCATAAAACCCGGACTACCAGGTTTAATCATAGTTTTTTCCCCAGCAGCAGTACGTATTTTGAACGGATTCAAATATATATATATATATTTATTTATTTATTTTTTTGTTGTTATTTTAGGTTATTTTGTAGCAACAACCCTGTGTGCATAAGCTGGTCTTTTGTATTTATCGCTCAGTATGTTTTTCATTATTGCTACATACATATTGTTTTCAACTTTTAGGTAATTTTGTTTCAAGCATTATTTGTTGTAATTATAAGAATGTTAAATGCATGAGTGAACTGTGAGTGTGATAGTTTGTTTATAGTTTGCTTTTAGGGAGCAGCATCTCAATTTCTTTGCATTGTTCATTAACAATGGAATGACAATAAAGGCACTTTGACTTTGATTTTTTGCGCAGTCTCGATCACTCTCTGGAAGGCTTTGCGGTCTGCGGCTGAACAGCCCTCATACCAAACCATGATGCCATATGACAAAATGCTCTCAATAGCAGAGTGATAAAATAAAACCAGCAACTGTGCATTCAGGCCATTTTTCTTGAGGAGCCTCAAAGTGTAGACGTTGTTGAGCCTTTTTTATCGTAGCTATGGTGTTAACTGCCCAGGTAAGGTTGACCTGAGGGACTCCAGCTTTACCCATGTCATTAATTGGGTCAAGCCATTTGGTAAGACAACTAGGAATGGTTTTACTGACACCATCACATGTAGGCTCATTAGCATTATTATTACCTCCATGAACCAGGCTATACTGTATGTTCACTGGAATTTGCTTGTCTGTGTTGGATTTTGATTAAATTTCCAGCATAGTTGGGCCTTGGGCCAAAGACAAACCCATTATACTTTGGGGCAGATCCAGTACACTATGCATGTTCTGGATTACTTAGTCACATTTTCAACATTGTGAGATATGGCTTTTTTTTACATGGATTTTTGCTAGCATCATGAAAAGTCACAGGCTGATTAAACTGACAATGCAAAGCACAGACAGCTTATGATGATTTATCAGCTGATTCATTTTAATCACATTGTAATCAGCAGACAGGCAACCTTGGATGGCCCCCCCAGTGGCCACTCCTGGTCCCTGCCACTCGACAGTCTAACATAATTTTAGAACTTGTTTTTCTATGTCATACTTTACATGTAGTAGAGGTTTAAGAATAATTGAGTGCTGTATATTAACAAATATGAACAAAATACAGCAAAGCAGGACAGATCACACTGTCGAGGTGTGTTCAGACTAGGGCTGCAACAATTACTCAAATAATTTGGTTACAAAAAATTCTCAATTCAAAATTTATGCATCGACGTGGCGTTCAATGTAGCACTTCCGGTCTATATGACCTTTCAGTGTGACCTTCTTCTGGTCATACTACTTAAATAAAATGTAGATTTGTTTAACGGCACCATGGCAGAATGGTATAGTGATGAGCCTGTTATGTATGGAAATACCTGGGTGAAGGATGAGGCAAGATGGACTTGGCGAACACAGCTTTTTACTGAAGAACTATTTACAAGCAGTTACACAGCAGCCACCTGGCACAGGCATCCAGCATAAAGAGGCCTAAGATGGCGCTCATCACTTATATAGGGCAGTGCGGTGATGGGACGTGCATGTCACCACACTGCACTTCACAATAAAGTGACATTTATTATATGCAACATTTCCTCCCCCCTTTAGACAAGTCCAAAACCACATGCTCAATTGAAACCCACCCTAATCTGGAACCCGAATCACACTCTTAAAATAACGTAAAGTGAGGTACTAAAAGGGCCTAACACATTCACACAAAACAACCTAAAATACGACTCGTGGACTGCCACACAGTCCGCACGGCATGGGGGATTGTTCTGCCACCACCTAACTAAAGAGTCTTTATTCAAACTAAAAATTACTTGCCGTGCTCCTAAACTAAAACGCAAATACACACATATATAACCCCACAACATAACATGCACATAAAGCACACAAAACTATAAACAACGTACTACCACACAGTCATTTAGGAGGAAAAAGTTGGAACTTGCATGAGGGGGTCCAGGACAGCCCCTCAGCAGGCGTGCCTTTGGAAGCAGCAGGCCCCCGGAGCGATGGCTGATCTTCTGGATGACGGAGCCCGGATCCCATCCAGCCCCATCCAGCCTCGCCACCTGGAGCGTCCTCCTGGACACGCCATGCCTCATCGAGCCGTCGGACAGCTGGAAGCACGCCACTCCCAACTTCGCCACTATCCGCAGACGTGCTTGATGTTTTGCTGGCTGTTGTTAGGCCCATCTTTGCCATGGACACTCTTCACCACAAACCCGAACCAAGTCCATAACCCAAAGTGGAATTTTACTCTGCGCGATGTGCTGCTGAGGAGCATGCAGTAAATCCATGCTTGTCGGTCTGGCCCCGTCCTCTTCTATAAGCGTTGTAGTGTTCACCGTCGTAGCTGCAGACCCCCCCACCCAACTGTGGCCAAGTACCGAAGACATCTTGGGCTAGCATGGTGTCGCTCATTGGCATAGGTAACGACACTGGGCAAGAACTGGTTGACTTGAAAGCGAGGGTGTCCATTAGCTCTTTGTACCATTCACTCCCAGTGTCCGTCGGGGCTGGGCGGGGTGATTTCTCCCTTGGGTTCCCCGGGTAAGACAAATGGCACACCCTGGCATAGTGATTCAAGCGTCCACATCTACTACGTTTTCCTCTCGCCGAGCATTTCTTTGCTTTATAGCAGTGCGTCATGGACCCACAACCCCTGCAACGGGAGTGTTCCGGGGCAGACCTTTGGCTGGCAGCATTGATTTCCCAAAAATCTTTGTCCAAGCTATCCTCGCTATCAGGGTCTGCAACATTAGCTGAGGTGGGCGGCTCCAATGGCTTCTGCGACTGGCACCAATTTAGCTCCACAGCTGGCTTATCAGTGGCTTCCAACCGGAGAGCTAACTCCACTGCTTTAGCTAACGTTAAGTCATTAGGCGCCACTAATAGCCTAGCATTCAGCTCAGCGTTGCGCATGTGCTCTGCTAGTTGGTTGCGTACCATCTCATCTTCAAGCGGTCCAAAACGACACTTGCTGGCTAGCTGCTTCAAGTCAATGACATACTGGCAGATAGGCTCACCTACACACTGGTGTCTCGGGTGAAAATGAATTCTCCGAACAGTCACATTGTCTGGGGTGGAGAAATGTCTAGCTAGCAGCTCCACAACTTCCTCATATGAGTCCACCATGCTAAGCGTCCGTAGGACCCTCAGGCCTTTAATACCCAGGTTGTGGACGAGAAGCGCCTGCACCCTCACCCTATCAAGCTTCCCGAGGTCCAGCACTGTAATATACGTCTGACAGGCCTCCAACCAATGCGGCCACAAAACCGGTGGTTCACCCAGGAACTTGAGGAAGGGACGAAGTGGTGTAATGCACGCCTCCATGAGTTAATCCTCGATCGCCAAATGTTATGTATGGAAATACCTGGGTGAAGGATGAGGCATGAAGAATGAGGCACGAAGGACTTGGCGAACACAGCTTTATTGAAGAACTATTTACAAGCAGTTACACGGCAGGCACCTGGCATGGGCATCCAGCATAAAGAGGCCATAAGATGGCACCTATGCTTATATAGGGCAGTGCAATGAAGTGACAGGAAGTGCACATCACCACAATGCACTTCATAATAAAGTGCCATTTATTATATGCAACAGGGCTGGCAAAAGTAAAGAAAATTTTAAAAAATGACAGAAGTATCTCAGGTCTGGAATCATTTCAAGCTCAAATTGAAGGAAAACATTGTGCAGTTTGTCTATGGTAAAGCCGAGCATCGAGCTAGCATGCTACAACGTTGGATGTTAGTGTCTCGGCAGAAAGCATCCCACATCATGCACAACCCACGCACCCGAGACAAGGTACTTGATTGAAATTTAAACTTAAGATGAATAGAATGTAGTCAGCTATGCTAATTATGCTTATATTGTGGAGTGTGTGAAATAAGAGGCTGATTCATGGCAGACAGTTTATTACACACTTCACATCTCTCAAGCACAGAACAGACTGACACATTTCAGCAGGCACTCTTCTTTTACCCAAATCTCTCCTCCCAAGTTTCATGGCATTTTCCCACACACATGACATTTGCATTACACTGCATTCAATCCCCTACGTCCTTGACTCCTTCCTGCTATCTCGCCAGGAACCTCCTGAGCATTGTTCTCCCATGCTTATCCACTGTCTCTTGTCTGAGATGCTAAATAATCTGGTGCTACCCCCCCCCCCCCCAGCATCTTAGAACAATAGAACATCAGTCCACATGCCATTTGGGCTTACATCTCCTTCTGTATCTGATGTAACTGGGGTTTACCGCCTCCATGGCGCTGCTGTGCCGGTGGGGGGCTGCTGGGAGTGTGTCTGACTGCGGGTGGGCCGTGACGGGGGGGGGGGGACTTCGGTCTGTCCGTGTGGCTGCTCTGGTGAATCGTTTCCCTGGGGAGCTCTCCGTGGGGGTCTTTCACGCCGAGGAGCCCTAGCCATCAGCATTTGCTCGTCCGCCACAACGAAAGCGGGTTTGAGTCTGTCTATGCCAATTTTTTCCCGCCTACCCCAGAAGTCTAGCAAAAAACGCTTATCCCCTGTTTCCAACACTCTGAACGGTCCATTGTAGGGTAGGTGCAATGGAGGGCAGTGGGCGTTGTCTGATGAACACGAACTCCGCGCTCTTCAAAGTTTTAGGCACGAAAACACGCGGAAAACAGTGGTGGGCAGGGCCCGGCACCGTGCCTGTGTTTGCGCTACGCTGCAAAAGCTGAGACGGGCAGCTGTCCGGCGCGGGATTATCTGGCAGAAATTCCCCGGGTAGCCGTAGGGGCTGGGCGAAAACCAGCTCTGCCGGGGAAGCTTCCAGATCCTCTTTTGGCATGGAGCGCAACCCCAATAAAACCCACGGCAACCTGTCTACCCAATTTGCATCCATCAGTGAAGCCCTGAGTGCTGCTTTCAGTGATCTATGAAAACGCTCGTATAAACCATTGGCCTGTGGGTTGTATGCGGTTGTGCGGTGAATTGTAACACCCAGGCTGCGGACCAGAGTTCGGAAACAAATTGAGGGCCCCTGTCGGACGTAATGTCCGACGGGACTCCAAAATGTGCCACCCATGCAGTTAAAAAAGCGCGTGCTACGTCTGGACGTGGTTGCCACCAGCGGGACTGCTTCTGGCCAGCGCGTGGTGCGGTCCACTACTGTCAGGAGGTGCGTGCACCCCTGTGATGGCGGGAGGGGGCCCACGAGGTCCACATGAACATGGTCGAACCTCTTAGTCGGTACCCGAAACTGCTCCAAGGGAGCCTTTATGTGCCTGTGTACCTTGGCTCGTTGGCACGCCACGCAGGCTGCAGCCCACTCTTTTACTTGTTTGCGTAGGCTCGGCCACACAAACTTCTCTCCCACCATTTTGACCGACGCGCGCACTCCTGGGTGCGCCAGAGTGTGAACCGACTCAAACACGCGGCGGCGCCACGCGACCGGGACCACCGGACGCGGGCGTCCCGTGGAGACATCGCAGATTAGGGGAGGGCCGCCATCTTGCAGCACCCTGCTCTCCAGCCTTAACCCTGTTGGTTCAGACTGGAGCGCGCGCACGTCTACATCGCTAATCTGCTCCGCGGCCATGGCTGCATAATCTATCCCCACACAGACCGGGGCCACCACAGCGCGCGAGAGGCAGTCCGCCACCACATTCAGTTTACCCGACACATGCTGAATATCGGTAGTAAACTCTGAGATCACGGCCAGCTGTCTCTGCTGCGGGCCCGACCACGGTTCTGAAACCTTGGCCATCGCGAACATTAGTGGCTTGTGATCCATGAACGCGGTGAAGCTGCGCCCTTCCAGCCAGAACTGGAAGTGGCGTATGGCCAGGTGGAGAGCCAGCAACTCCCTGTCAAACGCGCTGTATTTACGTTCGCTGTCACGCAAAGTTCTGCTAAAAAAGGCGAGCGGCTGCCAAGCCCCGGCGACGCGCTGCTCTACGACAGCTCCTATGGCCACATCTGAAGCGTCGGTGGTGAGTGCTATCCGGGCCGTCGGGTCCGGATGCACCAGCAGTGTGGCGTTTGCCAGGGCTGCTTTAACTTCCGAGAACGCCCGCTCTCGCTCTGGGGTCCATTCGACCCTATCTGGGGGTTTCTGTTTCTTGAGCGCGGCGTACAATGGTTGCATGAGCTGCGCCGCGCGGGGAAGGAAACGGTTATAAAAGTTCACCATCCCCCAAAATTCCTGCAGCGCCCTGACCGTCTGAGGCCGGGGAAAATCCGCCACGGCGCGCATTTTGTCGGGCAGCGGGATCACTCCTTCAGGAGAGACGCGGTGCCCCAAAAAATCAATCTCCGTCACGCCGAACTGGCATTTCGCCGGGTTGATTATTAACCCGTGCTCCTCCAATCTCCGGAAAACCATCGTGAGGTGGGTTTCGTGTTCGTCTTCGGACGCACTGGCTACCAGGATATCGTCCAGGTAGACTAACACGAATGGGAGATCGCGCAGCACTGCATCCATCATGTGCTGGAATGTCTGTGCCGCTCCTTTTAACCCGAATGGCATGCGCAGGAACTCGAATAGACCGAACGGAGTTATCACCGCTGTTTTGGGTACGTCCTCCGTGCACACTGGGACTTGGTGGTAACCGCGGACCAGTTCTATTTTAGAAAAAATGCGCGCTCCGGCAAGGTGAACAGAAAAATCCTGTATGTGGGGAATTGGGTAGCGGTCATGCGCTGTGGCGTTGTTCAACCTGCGGAAATCACCGCACGGTCGCCACAATCCCTCAGCTTTAGGGACCATGTGTAGCAGGGATGCCCATGGGCTGTTCGATTGCCTGATGATGCCCAACCTTTCGAGGTTGGCGAACTCCTCGCGCGCTATGGCCAGTTTAGCTGCATCCAAGCTCCAAGGTCTTGCAAAAACGGGCGGCCCGGTGGTGGTGATAAAGTGCTCCACACCGTGTTTAGCGATGGCCGCCGAAAACGTTGGGACCGTGAGTCCTGGAAACTAAGTGAGCAGTGTGTGGAACTTACCGCCTGGAGCTGTGACGTTGGCTTGTGCTGTTGGCCGGGTCACTCGAGCTATACAGGGGAGAGAGTCAAAGGACAGTGCATTAACCAGGCGTCTGTTAGCAACATCAACCAGTAAACCATGTGCACACAGAAAATCAACCCCCAGGATATGGTAATTCAGTGCTGCTACGACAAAAGTCCACTCGTATGTACAGCCGTGTAGAGATAAGATCAGTGTCCTCTCACCAAAGGTCTTAATTTCTGAGCCGTTTGCTGCCAACGTCTCGGGGCTGCTAGGTCTTGCCAGCCGGTTGGCGTAGGTTGGCAGGATGAAGCTCTTCTGGGCTCCGGTGTCCACGAGGAAACGCCTCCCCTAGCGCACGTCCGTCAGGTAGAGCAGCTTGTTCTCTTCACCGAGGGTCGCTGCCGGCCATGACGTTTTCCCGAGCGCTTGAATTGGCACGGTGGCGCACATCTGCGTGCATTCTCTCTGAAGCGGCGGTGGTAGAAATGGAGCGTGTCTCTCTGGCGCTCCTTGGCCCCCGCTGCTGCTACCGTCAGTGGCTCCTCGCCTCCTCTGGTTGTCTCGCTGGGCTCTGCCGCCGCCGTGTTGACTGTGATTGCCCTGGTGGTGATGATGATCCGGTCTGCCTCCTGGGCTAGTGCATGGTAGTCACGCGCGGCCAGCAATGGCGAATTGGCCAGAACCGCTCTCGCCACTGTTGGAAGGTTCCGGAGGAAGAGGTGGGCAAACAGAAAGTGCCCGTCGTCCGTGCCCATTAATGCCAGCATCTTCTCAATCAGGTCTACGGCCGAACCATCTCCTAACTCGGCCCGCGTCAGGAGCCTCTCCGCTCTCTCACAGTCCGAGAGCGTGTAGCGCCGGGTCAGCGCAGCCTTGAGCGCCTTGTATTTGTTGCTGGCTGGCGGCTGATTGAGCAGGCTCACTACCTGCTGAGCTGTGTGGGCGTCCAGCGCTGCGACCACATGGTAGAATCTGGTGTCATCTGCCGTTACTCCCCGGAGGGCGAACTGGGCCTCGGTGTGGTGGAACCAAGAGCACGGGTTGTGCTGCCAGAAATCCGGTAGCTTGACTGAAACCGCGCACGCGTGGCTGGGGGTTCCAGTCCGGGCTGTCTGTGGGATGGCTGCTGCCTCGCTGGAGCTTCCTGACCTGGCCGGCTCCAGGGTTCTTGCCTCGTGTTCCATAATACATCTTGGGTCACCAGTGTGGAGTGTGTGAAATAAGAGGCTGATTCATGGCAGACAGTTTATTACACACTTCACATCTCTCAAGCACAGAACAGACTGACACATTTCAGCAGGCACTCTTCTTTTACCCAAATCTCTCCTCCCAAGTTTCATGGCATTTTCCCACACACAACATGACATTTGCATTACACTGCATTCAACCCCCTACGTCCTTGACTCCTTCCTGCTATCTTGCCAGGAACCTCCTGAGCATTGTTCTCCCATGCTTATCCACTGTCTCTTATCTGAGATGCTAAATAATCTGGTGCTACAATATGACCAAAGAGCATATAGCCACCACCATTAGCATCTGCATGCTAATTGCGGAGGCTAACATGTGCGAACGGCTAGCGAAAGGAACTTTATGGTGTAACGTACTGTTTAAAGTTACATTCTATGCAATAAACATTGCGATAAGCATTGCAATAAATGTGTACCTGTTTTATTGAGTGTTTGGTACAATTACTACTGCTCTTTGGGAAAGAAAGTTCCACAAATGTTAGTCAATGCAAGTTTGTTTAAAAAAACAGTATCAGATTACTTGAGTAATCTTTGATTAGAGTGGGTGATTACCCGCGCCGTAAAATAGTCATTAGCTGCAGCTCTATCCATCCATCCATCTTCTTCCGCTTAGTCCTTTTCAGGTTGCGGGGGGGCTGGAGCCTATCCCAGCATCTTAGGCCGAGAAGTTCAGACCAAACGCGAACGAGTGTGCAGTGTGATTACATCATAAATTGATTTTCATGTGCCTCCCCAAGATGTTCAGTCCCCCCCCCCATGAAAAATTTCTGGAGGCGCCCCTGCTCTGAGTGTCCTCCAGTTTTTAATGCGCATTAGCTTTATTCTGAAAATCCATCCACCTACCGGATGCCGTAGGTCAGCTATGCTGTTTCCTTGACACTGTCAGTCTTCTCCAAGTGAGTGAAAGCTCGGGGGGGCTGAGGCGGTTTTAAAACGGTACCATCCGCAGTGCCATAGACACCAACCTGCCCACCAGTATCGAGGTATTTGGAGTTCAGTGTCACATTTTTTTTTTCCTTCATAACAAAAAAGCTGTCTAGATGACTGCAGCGCCTCCCTTCACCTAGAAAAGACTCGACGGGACGCGGTTCCACAAGTACAAATTAATGGACTAAAACCAGGTAAGGCATCATTATGATCCTAATGGCGATCTATAGCGGTGTATTAACAGCGTTACTGTGCAGTAGCTGCGGCAGGCATTTGTTAAGATTATTTCATCTGGCGCATCTTGAGGTGACTGTTAGTCCCGTTATGTTCCCTGGTATGTAGGAAAGAAAATCGCAGCGCAAAGGTGCGTAATGACTGGCTGTGGACGCTGGCAGGAAAAGTGCCATTGGTCCCTTTTTACTTCCGACTGCCGCTCTTTTCAGCCGTTTTGTCTCGGCAGAGAAAACGATGGAGGCGCTGATGAACAAAAGGGCTGCCAAAATCACCCAAACTCCTGACTGCAGTTTGAAGGCTGTATTTAGGGGAGGGCGGGGGGGACATTTGTCAGCGCAAGAGCTCGACAGATGTTTTTGTCAGTGCCCTGATGGTGACTCAAGCTGCCGCCCATTCCATGGCTCACACAGTCCAGGAATAAATGAAAGTTTAAAAAAAAATACTACTCCCACATTCCCCAACTCCTGGCGGACTCTGCAGGCGTGCAGGTCACTCCCAAAACCAGCGGCGAGGGGAGGAGGTCCGGATGGGAGTCAGATAGGAGCCACATGTTTAGGGGAGACGCTCATTTCTGGAAATACCACGTGGGCTTTGGTGACGTGAACATTTGGCTAATCATGTGGAGTTCTGCTCTGGTGTCACCTGTATGTCCAAGGTTAATTTGTGTGTGTTGTGATTATGTTCAGAGCACATCAAGAAAAGTGCTGCTTTAGCTTAAAATATAGATCCATCCATCCATCAATCTTCTGCCGCTTATCTGGGGATCCGTATAGCGCGGCGGCATCAGTCCAGAGTAGCCCAGACTTCCGCCGGGTCACATAGCACCATGATCCGCGGACCCACGTGCCTCCTTTGGGTACACTGGGTTCTTGATGTAACTTTTTTTTTTGTAATGGCGATCCACTGGACCGCTCTGAGTCTGGCCCTTCATCCAGGACCAGTTTGCCTTGGGAGACCCTACCAGGGGCAAGTTGGCCCTGCCAGCATAGCTCCTGGGATCATTCAGGCACTCATCCCCCTCCACCACGATAAGGTGGTGATCCGCAGAGGGGTAAAATATAGTTTCACAGCAAAATATTATTGTTCTAAATCCATAGGCGTAAAAGGGGGGGGGGGGTCCAACCTGGAAAAAAGAAAATTTGCAAACCTTTCTATATCGTCTTTAGTCCAGTCAATCTTGGGTTGGTTGTACCACAAATTGCAAGAGAATTTTTTTCCTTCAGGGTCTATGTCAAAATGGTCTCTATACAACTTATTAAAGATGCGCCCAAATGTATCTTGGGAAAAGGTTGCTAATTTGCATAAATCCAATATGACCACCAAACTGTCTAGAAAAATGTTTTTGCCCAAATAATTACTCTTGAACAATTTAGTTAGGGATTTACAGTTTAGAATGTATTTTTGATGGTTATGGTCAACCTTTTGCAAGATAGACAGGAGCACTGTGAGGCGAGTGCAATATCCCCCACCTGTTGGTATATTGAATATCCCAGTATAATGAAGGAAAGCATTTTTCAACTTGCCTGTGTACAGTTTGGTGACCCTGCCTTTACGCGTTCTATAGTAACACAGCATAGGGAATGGCAACTTTGACCTTTTGACCCCAGACCCATAGTCAGAGGTCAGGATCCCAAGGTGAACCTGTGTAGCAAGTTTCGTGACCCACTGAGACTTCGAAAATTCTGTCAGAAAGTAGGTTCCAGCACTTCCAGTATTCAGCCCCAGACGTTGCCTCCAACATCAGCAGCAGCTTAAGAGTTTACCACCAAGTGCGGAGGTGGAGAGGATTTCAGCTGCCGCCCACAACCTGGGGTTGGAAAATGTCTGCTTCCAACCTATGCCCTGTGATGACAAACATGTCACGCCAGAAGCCTTACTAGAGGCAGTCGGATGCTCCTGGAAGACCAGCCGCTCAACCACGAGATGTTCCTGTCACAAGACGGATCTAGACTGCTCTCTAGCATGTGGGGAATACCGTGGCATGTGACAGCAGTTGACAAGAACGAGTCTTCTATGGATGATTATGCACAATATTGTATAATTCTCCTTTGGACATGATATATATACAATAGGCTGATTAGATATACATTAGTTTATTATCATTTTTATGTTACTGAGATGGTTCATTTATTGAGTTCTTTTTTAGATTTTGTGTGTCTTGTTGAAGAAAAGTATATTTTTAACTTGTAGGGGTGGGTAATATTGCCTAAAAATGATGTCACGATATTTTTGCAAATTTTCACGATAACGATATTGTTCACAGTATCACAAATTTAGTTGTTTTTTAAATTTATAACGAACAGTTTTACGGGCTAGTGTTATTTACCTTCAACATATTTAGTAAAAACAAAACAAAAACTCTTATTTCTTCAGTTTATAAACAGCAGCTCAGACTGAGTTTCAAATATTTTTCATTGTGTATCAGATATTACAAGAAAATAACATAAACCACATTGTAAGTGTACTGATGTAGTCGGGGGTTTATGCAGACTCCGTTTACCTGCAGCAGTAGTCTCCATTGCACGGACTTCTCCTGGGACTTTTTGGCTCTCGTCACACTGAAGTGATGTTTTTTTTTGTTTGTTTGGTTTTTTTTTTGGTTCGGGTGGTCAAATAAAATCAAGCTTAAGCAACCAAAACGGAACGAAAATAAAACTCTGACACCTTGGACGAGCTGTGTTGCAACTTCATTTTGGCTTTAATAAAAAGGTCTCTGCCCGGTACCCTAGCAACCACCTGACCTGCCAATCAAAGCTTGCCTTCAGGCTTTACAGCTTGCCCTGAAGCTCTGCACTAAATGCACTAAACAGCATTAAACAAGGAAGAAAAAAATATCCATTACTTCAAGCTTTTGTGGTTAAATATTGATCATGGGATCCTTTCAGCCTGATTCTGATTGGCTGATTAGTGAGGTGTGCTGCTGATGAGCTCCAAAAGTTGAACTTTTTTCAACTTTCAGCACCATGCGTGCAGCAGCAAAAGCCACTCACAGCTGAGAGCACTTTTGCACTGAGCACATTACATGGCTGGACTGCACAGAAAATAAACAGAAAATAATGAATTAAATAATTTTTGTTTTAATATTTCCTGACAAATGGGCACTGCTGACATGCCAGCTGCAGCCAAACGGTCCTTCTGTTATTAATTTGATTGATTACAGTTTCAAAAAAGCTTTTAAGAACCAAATATTATTACATTTTAAGAGGAATACATTAGAATGGGTCTCAAATATTTGTATAAGTGTCACATTTGTTGACCTGATGTCCCATTTGGTCTCTTTGGTATGATTTATTACCTTATTTGGATGTTTTGTGTCCAGTGTGTCACTACAACAATGCAACAATAAATATTAAAATAAAAATGATTTAATTCATTACTCGGGCATTTGGTGTCCTGTTTGGTCCCATTCATTGTTTAGTCAAACTTGACAAAAATGCACTCTGTGTGAGGGGGATGAATTTAAACTTTCCATCTAATATAACCTTGAAATGTTGACTGCAAATTATTGAATGCTCACTGGACAGCCAGTTCTCATGTTTGTCAGCAGTAATCAGTATTTCTCCTTTCAACTTCCTTGGGAAAGCGATAAAAACGAAATTCCCTGTTTGCTAGAATGATTAGATCAACCCACAGCAGCACAGCAAGACATGATTACGTAAAATGTTGCTAACAATCACAAATCGGTGCAATTTAATGTTTTGGTTTTTTTTTTTTTAAATCACGTGGCTTATAGCATGATGTCCAATATGATCATGATAACAGCTTGACCTTTGACTGGGGGGGGGGGGGCGTTGCTGCACATGGTCTATATCTGGCAAAGTGTCCCCCATGCTCAGTAACTGTATTTTACTCTTTAAATCACCAAAATTTCATGTTTAGCATGCTTATAATGTAATATGACTAAACAGTAGGTTGGGGGGGGGGTGGAGTTGGAAACTTTGGTGGCCATATTGGATTTATGCAAATTAGACACATTTCTCCAAGGTACATTTGGGTGTGTTTTTAATGTTGTTCTAGAAATCTTTCTGATAGAGAATCTGAAGAAGAAAAATTCTGTTTCAGCTTGTGGTGGGTTAGACTGTCATATGCCATAGTTACATTAGTTACATAAGTGAGTAAAATGCATCTGAAGGACCGATGGTAAGCATAATGGTAAATGACAAAAATCAACTTTACTCATTAAAGGTGATGGAGACAAGATTCCAACCTTCTGGACAGTAGGTGTTGCACTTACTCTTGCACTGACTGGTTACAGTAAATACAATGAACAATTGTTTGTGTATCCTGTTATCATAATGCTGAAGGTGCTGTCGACCATTATAATTACAGAAAATGGCACCTCCATTTGCCTTGAAAATATTATCTATGTCCCATCAACTGTATCATGGAGTCGTCTACGCTTACATCACCGATTGCGTGAACTTGGCCTTAGTGGCAGAGCAAGGTATAAGCAATCCCCTGTTCTCAATGTCTTTCAGTGGAAATGTTAGCTACATTTAAACAAGGAATATGCCACAATGGTGCACAATTGGCTCATGTAGCCATCACCATCTCATGATGGATGATAATGGCAAGCAGAAATATAAGGGTTTTTTAGATTCCCATTGGCCAGCAAAGATAACCGAAGGAGGATATTGTGAGCTAATGCCTGCCGAAGGAGAATGTCTTTTCATAATAGGATGCAGAGGCGGAGGGATGATGTGACCCATGTCTCTGTCTGTTCTGACAACTTTATAATAGGCATTGTCAATTTACCAAAACTACAGACTCTTATTAAGCATTAAGTCATTTGCTTACACATAAAGCTAACGCAAGCATACGAAAAATGCCTGAATTTGCATCCAAGGGAGTTGATAGCTAGAATAGAAGTTGACTCGGTAGGAATATTAACTCCAATTTGAGCTGCTAATCGGCCTCAGAGTAAAAGTATCAGCGCTGCAGTCAAACTAGTTTAAAAATGAGATCGCCACTCTCCTGCAGACAAATGGACCGAAGCTCTGTACAGCTGAAATGAAGTGTTGGGATTAGCGAGTGTAGAAGTGTAAACGAACAGCAGTCGCACGTCTTTGTGGAGGCAAGTAATATTCTCCCAGCTGTGAGCTCCGCTAGATACATTTTGCAAACCTAAACATGATGGCTTTTTGGGGATTTCCACAGTAAGTGCAATTTAATTTCTATTATTAGTGTTTCGCCAATGCACAGCGAAGCTGGTGCATGTATCCGGCAGTTACAAATATCAATAAATGTTGTTTCTGGCCATTCCGTTGGCTCATTCTTCCACATACTGGCTGGTAAATGGCAGAGACATTTTTCAGAATCATAAATTTAAAGTTTTTGATCATGTCTGATCCGATCTTGCAGTGGACGCTCGTCATAATATTGATATGACATATGGTTTCAGTGGTAAACTGCTGGTTTTATCACCTCAGCGCATTTTGTTGGGCGCGCTCTCGCACCAAGTACCCAGATGTGTAGACGGCTCCATACCGGCCACTGGAGCGTAGACTGGAGTCTCCTCATCCAGCTGATCAGATGTAAATATTATTATTTCTGACCTGTAAAAATTATTCAAATATTTATTCATCAATATTTTTTTTTTTTGAAGAAGTCAGAGACTTTTATTCTGCACCTTTCTAAACATTTTTGATGCATTTTTTAAAATGCTGTATATTTGTTTTGGTTTGGTTACATTTTTACTCAGTAGAATGTCTTTTTTTTCTGTTCATCAAGACAATGACAGTTTTCTTTTTCATTGTTTTTGCTTGAGAGGGGAGAAATATGTTTACCCCCCCCCCCCGCCAATTTTACAGGGTTTTGAACTCTTCCCTATTACAAAGATGGGATCCTCAACCACAGTCTTGCATAGATCCCCCAAAAAGCTAGAAACGGCAATGACCGCAGTAATACTTAATGTCCCAATCATTATTTACTCTTCAGGAAATGTTTTCTCGAGAAATTGAGCCTTTGTTTGCTAATAACACATTAATTTATCCCATGATCACAAGAAAATAATTAGTTAATATATTTTATCAAGGGCCTCCTTTCAAAGCACTCAAGGACATCAATTAAGCAATAAAAACAAAAGCAAGTGAAGCATACAACAGAATAAATAAGAGGAATAAAATAATATAATAAATTACAGAAAGTGAGGAATTTACAGTCGTAATCAGAGTGAGTATGCAAATTGAAAAATTGAGTTTTGAGATACATTATAAAGTTGGTAAGAGACTTACTTCTGCAGATTTGGTGAAGAAGAATTTCCCACAGCCTGGGGGCAGATCAGCTGAAGGCTCTAAACCCCACAGTACTGAGACGGGCAGGTGGTGTAACCAGCTGAACCACATGTGAGAGTCTGGGACTTTTGGAGGGTGTGTAGACACGAATAAGTTCAGAAAGATATAGGTGCAAGAAAGAAGAATTTTGAAATCAGTCCAGTATTTAATGGGAAGTCCGTGGAGAATGGGGAGTGATATGTTGGGCTGAAGAAGTTCTAGTAATTAGCCGAGTTTTGGACAAGCTGGAGTTTGTGAAGACCAGAGAGGACTGAGTTGCCATAGTCACTTCAAGATGTAACAAAGGTGTGCACAGGAATCAGGTGTACGACACATGATTGATATTGTAGGAGTTAAAATATGCTGAATGAATGACATTATTTGTGTCTCAAAGGATAGTGTGTCATTCAGGACAGCAGCCAGACTCTTAACCTCTTGCGCTCCGTTGTACCACGGACGGGCAAGTCTCTGCGTCCTAGAGCGCACGAGGGCGCATGAGAGTGCCCTCGTGCACTCTAGGACGCATGATGGAGATTGTGATGTAGGTAGCGCACTGAAAATAAAAGCTGCAGACACAGCCGCGAACAGATTAGTTCATCTGATTGACCTCTCATTCGACTAATAAGAGCCTTGAATTGGGTTTCTGAAACCTTGAAGAACCAATGACTGAAAACCTAGCCAGAAGGACCCGCCTACCAAGGCTGTGAATGCAGTGAGCCAATTGAAGCAGAGAAGTTCGCGAGCTGTTTTTTTTAAGGCTGGATGAAGCCTGACTGCTGGAGCGGATCAAAAAAGGACCCGCAGGAAGAACCCCACAGACCCAGCAGCACGGAGACCATCCACAAATGCAACCTGTTTGACAGGGAGTGCCATTCGCGCATCGGCATGTTCGGCCACAGGCGGTGCTTATTTTGTTTTTGTTCCAGCAGAGTAGACGTTATGATTTCTTCCAGGGTCATAGACCGACGGAGGCTGACGATGAAGGCTGAGTGACACACACGCCTTCGCCAGTCTTTTTTTAATTACTACTGTTATTTGTTTTGAAAAATCGTTCGCCAAAAACCGCAATCATGGAAGCACAAAACTGCAATAATGGAATTATGTTTTGATCGGGTCGCGAGACCAGAACCACGAGCGGACCAGCGTCGCGTTCGTCTGACAATGGGGAAGAGAAGTTCGCCAGGACACTGCTGTGAAGAGGTAAGGTGTTATAAGCTAAATTATTCTTTATTCCTGACTATTCTTCTGTAGCGGGGGGGGAGCCGCGTTGACTGAGCTGCTGTCCCACATCCCACATGAGGCTAATCCGTCATGTAGTGATGGCCGATGTCCATCCTCTGTAGCAAGGGGGGGGGGGGGCAACCCCCCCACCCAAACACACACACACACAGACACAGCCTTGAGTGTGACCTTTCATTAGAGCCCAAAATGAAGCTTCTACATTGAATCATTCAAAAGTTACAGACGTTTTTCCAAACTGTGCCATTTGGCACAATTTGGCACAGTTCCAAAACGCCTGGGAACAGCCTGAGGAAAAAGCTGTGTAATATATTCATTTTTTGTGGTATTGTTACAAAATTTGGACCTCAGCTGGATAACACTTGGTTCTACATTTCTGTTGCATTTTCCAGCCCGGTTCTGAAGCTGTGTGTTATTTGCAAGTATTTGTATCCAAAAAAACACCCAGGCCAAATTTATTTTCTTCAAGTTCACTATGTTTAGATGACTGTAACTCAGTGGCCGGAGCACTTAGAGAGATTATGACTTTTTTGCCAAAAAATTCAAAGTGTTTTCTTTTAAATGAGACCAACCCCATGAAAATGCTGCAAAGGGTTGAAGAACAGCTTTCGATTTACTTTGGGCACATTATTTTTTGGCGTTTTTAGGAAAATTGACCGGAGTGCAAGGGGTTAACCTGATGGGAAGGATGAACTATGGAATGATCTGTTTTAGATCAAGTACAGTAGATTCTGACCGCACCAGGAGCTCCTGGTGGGGGTTTATCCTGTGAGCACAAGAAAATATGCAGTTATTCTGTAATGGCAAATTAATGTATCCAAAGATCACGAGAAAACAAGCAGTTATTCCATGTTAATGCAACAATTTTGTGATCTTATGAATAAGCCATTGTCCTCTGATGACTAATCATTTAACTTTTGATCTTGAGAAAGTGGAATGGAAAAAAGACGGTAGATCATGGCCACTTTCAGCTTTGGTACCAATGAAACAGATATGTCAGTTTAGTGAAATAAAATGTTAAATGATATTTTCTTTGAAGGCTCATTAGTAAAATAAGAGAACATTTGAAATCCATATATTTTAGACAGGCATAGGCTGTACATCTGTCTGAGAGGAAATGAATCGGTCTGTGTTTTCTCTGCATGTTCAGAAGTGTTGGTGTACAGTAGCAGTAGGCTGCTGCTGTGTGGGCAGCTTAACCAGAGGACAGATGAGTGGGCTTGTCCTGTATTGCAGTGATTCAGCCTGCTATTAGAGGTACATGTTCTGGCAGACAAGGTCGATAAATGATAGTTGCTTCTATCCGAGGATTTCACAATAGAATGAGCACATGCAAGTGTTGGAGAGGCTGAACTGCCTGTAATTAAACTGGCAGTGTAGACACATTTTTCATACAACTTTCCATCTGTCCCCACATCTGTCTTAATTATTTCCCTAAAACATCTAGAGCAGGGGTGTCCAACCATGTGCCATGGAGAGCCAAGACCCTGCAGGTTTTACCTCCAACCAGTGTCTTCAACAGCAGATTTCTGTGAACTTCTTCCCACTGATTGCTGATAAGTGAAAACACCTGCTGAAGAGACTGGGTAGAAGAGAAAACCTGCAGGGTCTTGGCTCTCCATGGCACATGGTTGGACACCCCTGATCTAGAGCCTTTAAGGAATCATGCTGACATTGCAATTGTTGGAGCACGATCAAAGTAACAGTTGGAAAGCACTGACCTATCACTGATGTGTATATTCTGTGCAGTAAATGTCAGTATATTTTTTTTGCACTGTTATGCAAAAAAAGATGCTTGCAATAATTTATAAATGGTGGCATCACATAGTTTATTCAGCAGAGCTCTCAGTCGGCTGCCTCTCAACAAGACGCATATGCGTGTGTAATGAATTTCATCCAGTGTTTTTCAACTCCCCCCAAAATGTCAGTGTCAGCATCTGCATCAAAAGTCATTCAGACTCCACTTTAACTATAGATGGTGGAGTGTTTTGCTGCCCATGTTTGACATGTGAAAGTGAGGAAAAAAAACTGGCACTTTTTTGCTATATTTTTGTGGATTTTTAAGATGACACTGATAACTTATCCCTTTCTATTGACCCCAGCAGACAGTTATCCTGTTCACAGTGATTTAATAATATTGGTATTAATAATAGAAAATAAAGTGCAGTACGAGGGCTGAAAAGCTAAAACACATCACAGAGGACTGAATGTATCCAAACCTTAGAAACTGTGGAGCCAGGGAGACAAAATGAGCAAACCATAACTTCTGTAGTGAGATACAGATAAAGTATTAATGTTGCCACAAGGAACAGCCGTCGGCGACTCAACCGGCAACCCCGCCCTACCGAGGGTGTAACTGGGCATCCTGACAGAACTCCAAGCAATATCTGTTACAGGTATGTGGTGGGCCACTCCCAGTTACACAGGGTTAGACTGGACATCCTGGCAGATAAGCACATCTGTCGCAAGGTCTGTGATGGACCTTTGCTAGTAGGTGCATCGTGACATGCACTATACAAAGAGCAGAGATAAACAAACCTATCATCTGGTCAGTCACTGCGACAGATACTGGAGTCAGTTTGTCTTGGCCTGTCCTTGCCACTGATAATACCTTTATCTGCCAAGAATGTGCCACTAGTCCAGCAAAAGCTAGCGGTACTCGAATACTTTGCAAGCAGTTTCATGAAATGGTCAGTCAGGGTTAACAAGGTCAGGAGTTCCTGGCAGTGGAAGGCGAAGGACAGAGCTGCGTGGAAGAATCTGATCAGACCTAAATGAAATAGTCATTGTTGCCCCTGACAGACTGCTATGATGATGATGATGACAAGGAACAGCAAGACCAAGAAGAACTTACATTAAATTATATTACATAACTGAAAAAGCTGCAGCCGCCCTGGGGCAGTCTGGCGGGGGTGCAGCTGCAGGTCCGCGCCGGCAGCCTCCCCGGCCACTGCCAGGCATTGGTGCGCGTTTGTGCCCACTGCATCTGCGCCGTGGCCACCCCAAGTGTTAAGGGTGAATAAGTGTGAGTGCGTAAGAAAGGGTAAATATGAGTCAGAGCGCAAATGAGTGTGTATATGAGTGAGCGTGAGTGGGAGCGACTGTGTGGGCGAGTGGGAATGGGAGTGAGACTGGACAAGTATGGGAGTGGGTGAGAGTGAATGAGTGAGTGTGGGAGTGCGAGTGTAAGATTGTGTGAAGGAGAGTGTGAGTGACAGAGCAAGTCCATGTGAGTACAAGTAAGCACGTGAGAGTGGGTGTATGTACTGGTGGGGGGTGCTGGACTGAGGGGATGGCACCTTCTGACTACGTGGACTCCCTTGGACTGGGGGGGCTGCCCCCCCCCAGGCTCCCCGCACCTTTCTGCCACCTTCTCTGGGCGTGAGGGCCTGGGGGCTCTCAGGGCATGGGTAGGGGGTGCTGGGGTGGGTGCGGGCCCGCTGTGGGTGGGTGGGTGGGTGGGGCAGGCCATTGGCCTTCTGGCACCTGGGAACCGGGAGCTACAGTTAGCCCCCCTGGGGGGGGGGGCAGGGGCAGGCCAGTCTGGGGACGGGGCCACGCTGCACCAGCCTTCCTCAGCCGTCCCTCCTGAGGCGGTTGCATGGCTGTCCTGGGGCTTGCTGGCTTTCGGACATTTGTGCTCTGTGGGGGTTGGTGGCGCTGTCTTGCTTGCACGGCGTTTCCATGGGGGGAGGTGTTGCTGTGACCTGCCGCCCTCTTTGTATGTTTCCTGGCAAACCACTCACACGCACACACTCACTTTGCTCGCGCTCTCATATATGTGCATGCACACATATGTTCTTTTACAGGTGCAGATCCCAGACTCGTGATGAGACCTTTTCAGAAGAAGAAACAGTTTGTCTTCTGTTTGTTTCAGTTGTGTCAGTTTGTTTGTTTTTTTTCCTATTTGATCCTCTCTCTTTTTTCCCCTCCCCACCCCTCCCTTCTCCATTCTTCCCTG
The DNA here is from genome assembly GCA_020510985.1 of Pholidichthys leucotaenia. NCBI lineage: Eukaryota > Metazoa > Chordata > Actinopteri > Cichliformes > Pholidichthyidae > Pholidichthys > Pholidichthys leucotaenia. The sequence goes on from CM035842.1 coordinate 167,661,134, forward strand.
TCGGGTCTATCATGGGTAAAATGATTTAAATAAAGTATTAAAAGTTATTACAAGAGGAGTCTATAAATAATATACAGCACATACAGTAGATATGTGCTGTATAAAGCTCCTTTTGGTAAAGTAAATCTGTTTGGCACAATAAGGGAAGCAGATTTCTGTCCTGCTTACCTAGCAGCTTGACAGGACAAGGGGGAAAAAAACATAGCCAAAAAAGTAAAGTAGAGGATCATGGACACAGACTATAGGAAATGATCTAACAAAATAAACAGGAAGCAAAACTATATGAAAGTAACCAAGGCAGGGAGTACTATCAAAATAAACTTGAGACTAAGAGGTACTTCATAAAATGAACTAACATCAAAAGAACCTCACGCAAGAATAAGACAGAATGACATTACAAAACTGGACAAGGGTGACAAAACCAGAAGAACCAAGGAATATTACAATGTAACCAGAAACTAGAACAGACTGAATCATAACTAGAAAAGCACTGATAGAGCGCATACCTCCGCCAAGGCTCCTTCCGTTTCTCATGGATCACCTCCAAAATGTAATGGGTTTGTGTGTAGGCCTAGAGCCACTTGTGGTGAAAATGGCATCAAAGTCTGTCCATCAATTTTGGAGTATTGTTGCTAACACACTGTGAGAAGATAAGAGCCTTGGCTGAGGTATGCATTCTCAGATCATCACCAAAATATAATGGGTTCCTCTCTAGGCCAAGAACCACCTCTGGTGAAAATTTCATCCAAATCCATCCAGTAGTTTTTGTGTAATCCTGCTGCACAAATACAAATAAAGTCCTTGGTGGAGGTATGCACTCTCAGATCATCACCAAAATCTAATCATCTGTTCCCCGTGCCATTACACACCTTTCCTGAAAATTTCGTCAAAATCCGTTGACAACTTTTTGAGTTATGTTGGTAACAGACAGACAAACCCTGGTAAAAACATTACCTCCTTGGCGGAGGTAATGGAGTCCAATGAAAAACTCAGACAACATTACATAGTCATTCTTTACAATGATATTTGGTTTTCAGATTTGGGATTCAGATTTTTTTTTTCCTATGAAGTTGCTTGATTTTATTAAAGACTCATTCTGGTTGATATAAATCCCCTATAAAAACAAATCTACATGGTCTAAAATTGTATCTTATGCCCTTTTTTCTACAAAAAAAAAACTTTCATTGTCTTACAGTTTTGTGTCAGAATCTTTTCACTGTTCCTCCTCCTTCAAACACCAGGATCTGTGAATAGGCCCACCCACGTCCCACAAGGCTAATGGTGGCTAGTGCTACATTCAACAAAATAAATCCTGTGATAAAGACTTACTGCTTCAATACCACAATGCACCGCTTTAAATCAGGTCTGCGCGGAACTGCATTGTCGTCATAGCTGTTCTGATCCAGAACAAGAAAGTTACATCGTACTGCTTTAAATTTAAAAAAAAAAAAGCAGTACTAAATTCAATTCCTTAAATTTACAAGGAAAAAAATACTCAAATTTGCAAAGACAAGCTGCAGTTTTTTTTTGTTTTGTTTTTTTTTGAAAGCTGCAGATTTATGGAGAAAAAGTTCAAGATTGTGATACAAGTCACATTTCTGAAAAGCGCTGATTTAGTTTACTGAGGGAGGAAAAAAGAGTGCACCGAATATTCAGATATTCACTATGGTTTGCTTCCAAATATTCAAAGTCCCAAGACTGTAATTCAAGACAACTGTAAAAGGTGAAACAAATCAACCGCTCCTCAAGCTTATTTTGCCACTATCCACACCATGTAAAAATATGCTTCGGAGCAGGAATAGTCATCTCTATTGATTTTATATGTATTATCTAAATACTGTAACAAAACTGGACTGGGACAGAAATTCAGGCTGGGAAGTTGAGTCTATCCCAGGCCACCCCACTGAAAACTAGAAATGACCAACAATTTAACATGACAGATATCACACTAGTTATAAATGTGGTTACAAACTTCACCGATGAGGAAAATGATCCAGATTTTAGGGCTGTAACTAGACTAATTTTAAATTGTACTTTTGTGAGTAGTTTTATTGGAGGATACTTTTTAACTCTTAATTGAGTACTTTTTTTGAGAAAAACCCATATGTTTACTCAAGTACATTATCTGGAAAAAGTAATACATTTTCACCAAAAAATACCTGAAATTTATGAGAAAAAAAATGCCAATTTTACAAGAATAAAGTCTCAAATGTACAAGAAAATATTTGTGAATTTACAGGGGGAAAAGAGCACAAACTTGGGAGCAAAAAAGTTTCAAATTTATGTGAAAAATCTCACAAATTTACAAAAAAGTTAGTAAATTTGCAAGAAAAAGGTAATAAATTTAGGAGGCAAACCTCAAATTGGCAAAAGTAAAGTCGTACAGACGGCTCAAGCAACTTTTTAAATGGGTAGTTTCTTCCTCGTACTCGAGTAACGTTTGAGGGGACGAGTCTTGAGTAAATAGTAGTAAGGTAATGGTACTTTAATCTGAGTACAGTTTCTGACTCCTCTGCCCACCTCTGCTGTAACTTGTGTGAAATCAGTTTCACCTCACACAGCAGCTTTGCAGTTCATCTCAGTTTAGTCCCCCCCCCCCCCCCCCAAGTGAAGTAACTGCTAACAGAAAATTCTGCTTTTCAAGTAGTTTCCTGATCATACAAATGCTGGATTTTCCCACCATTTTTTTTTTTTTTTTGATGTTTCCTAAGGTCACCCAGAGCAACCGACTGGCTGCAGAGGTGGGATGAAATCAGCATCTTTAGGAATGAAACTGAAGTTTAGAAAAAAAAAGGAGGAAGTGGAGTCGTCACGATGGCATGTTTATCATGAGTCAAGCTTCCTGTCCTGGGAAAGCCTTTCCTTCCCTCTGAAAAGCTCCTGAGCCACGCTGGGGACACGAGCACAGACAGCACCATCCCCTTTGAAGTTTCAGACATAACCACGGCTCTGCAGAGAGCGGAATCGATTTAACCGAACTCTCAGTGCATTTTAATGAACAAGTATTTTCACAAGTATTCCTGACTGTGAAAATTCTCCAGATTGCAGGCGTCAACTTGCAACTTTTGTTCTCCGCTAGCGTTGGCAGATGAAGGCACAATGTACTTCTGAATCAGAAAGCGCTTCTTTTTTCTTTTTTCCAGGGATTGTTGGTGATACCTCCTATTAGCCTGAAAGGGGGCAGGGAGCACCCATCCATTTGGTGACTGGTGAACAGAGCTCTTTGAAGACTGTTGAAGGCCTATTGTGAAGCGCCATTGTCTTCACTGCTTGCTGCCACGGTAACACTCGTGCAGCAGGACTGAAATGCTGCAGTCAGAAACGACAAATGCCCTGCCAGAAAATGTGAGAAAAGAAAGGCTTCCTTTTACCTTGACTGTCAGTGAATTGGAATTCATTTTGCTGGCTTTTTCACAAGCCAGTACCTCAGCACAACAGCTTAGAAAGGAGTCACCCACATCTTTTGCAAGAAGCTTGTAGCTGGACCGCTTCCTGAACTCATTAAATGCAGAAAAAAAGGAGTCTTAATTTGTCTAGATGGGGAAATAAATGACTTGAGAGAGCTGTAATTTGTTCCCAACTCCTCGTTTTTGTGCTCATTGCTTATACTCGCAGTAATTCTCCAATTCATCTTGTGGAGAAAGTTTTTTAAAGAGCCTTCAAGAAGTCCCAGTTTATTTTGAGTGTGCCCAAAGGTCTCATACCAGAAGTCAAGTGTGCATTCATGTCAGTGGCAGATGTTGTTACGATTTGGCACGCAACATTTTTTAAGAGTCATTCTTGTTTATAGATCCCAGCAATGAGCCTGAGAGTTTATTCATTTTTTGCATAACATAGAACACACTGTCCAGACAGCATCGAGCCTGGCATTGTGCAGAGTTTTCATGACTCGCTTTCAAAACGGGATTAAGTTGGAATGTTTGGCAGGGCTGCTCACTGGTTTTCACTCATCCACCAAATGCAGAGCTGTCATTTCCACATTCTGCTTCCCTTTCTGATAAGGCCTTGTTTTGGGGCTGCCTCCGCTAGTTTGGATAGCAGTGATGACTTTGTAAACTCGGCACCGTTACTGGATATCAGTGCAAACAGGCAGTCCAAAAATAGCTGAATTCTTCGTCAGTTGTTTCCTGCAGATTGCCTCCCTTTGCATCTGTACACTAACAAACCTCTGAGCTCTCTCTTTTGTTTTTTTTCTCTGTTGCCCCACCAGCCATCATGTCAGGAAAATCGGACGTGAAGAAGAAGTGGGCTGCCGTCAGGGATCGCCTGGGCTCCTCGCAGGACTCCGACACCCAGCAGGAGGCCAACCTTGAGAGCGCTGATCCGGAGCTGTGCATCAGACTGCTGCAGGTGCCCACTGTGGTCAACTACTCCGGGCTGAAGCGCCGGCTGGAAGGCAGCAACCAGACATGGATGGTCCAGTTCCTGGAATTGAGCGGTCTGGATCTCCTCCTGGAGGCTCTGGACCGCCTCTCCGGGCGGGGATGCTCTCGCATTGCAGACGCGCTCCTGCAGCTGACCTGTGTCAGCTGTGTCCGGGCAGTGATGAACTCAGCAGCGGGGATCCACTTCATTATAGAAAATGAGGGATACATCCGGAAGCTCTCTCAAGGTTGACCATGAAAACACTTTTTCAGTTTTATGTTCATGTCTCAGCTTAATCACAGAAAATAACACTGGAACATATTAGATGGCATTACGTGTTAGACAGCTGGATATGATGTTAAAGAAGTCATAGCTCACATGATAATGGGATTTTCTGTGACTCACTCTGCTACACTGTTTCCAAGTCACACACTAAGCTCTGTAGGCAGGAATCACAAAGGCTTGCTTCAGGATATGTTTAAATATAATATCACATATCGGAGCCATTTCTGCCAATAAAGCAGAGCACACAAATGCTACAGCTCCCCTCAGCCACAGACATGTTTGAGGAGGAAGAATTAAAATTGCATTCAACTTTTATTTCCTCGCAAATTTGCAACTTTTTTCTCTTAAACTTGCAACTTTTTCTCAAAGTTTTGCTACTTTCTTTTTGAAAATTTGAAACTTTTTCAGATAAATTTGCAGTGTTTTTCCTCATCAATTTGTGACTTTTCTCATAAATTTGTAATTTTATAAAGTTGCTACTTTTTTTTCTTGTAAATTAGTAATTTTTTTTCTGGTAAATTTGCAATTTTTTTTTCTTGTAATTTGGCAAATTTTTCCTCACATTTTCAACTTTTTCTTGCAAATTTGTGACTATTGTAAATTAGGGATGCGAGTTATCAGTTAATCCATTAATTGATAATTGATTCACCTTATCAGTTGATTAACGATTAATTGATAAGCGACGTTTTTCCTGAGAATCTGAATTTCCCTCAGTACAATATGGTTTATCTTTAACATATAAAACATTAATTACTGTTTTTGACATAATGAATAAAACATGAACATCATATTCCTCAATGATTTATTGTACCATTTGCATTTTTTTTACTCCAGACAGTGGCATTTTTTGTACTTAACAAACTTGGCACTATAGTGTGCACTATGTGCTGGTACATCTCAGTAAATTGCAAATGTCATGATTTTTTATTTATCTCAAAAACTGTTATCAATATCATAAAATTTATCCTTTTTAGTTATATTACAAAAAACTTTCATGTTCTAATTTACTGAGATGCCTTGGTAGACTGAACAGGAAAATAAATTGTGAGCTGCTTCATCTGTCGCACGTTAAACATTATCACAGTATCCTGGCAATCCAGGCAAACCCAGTACGATCTGGGCTCGCTCTGTTGTGTTATCTCAGTGGGAGCTTGAGTCCGGTCTGCTTTTCCGTCTAGCGGCTGGTTGAAGGCAGTGGGGAAAGGTTTTTGCGGTCGTGTAGTCTTTTTACTTGCTGCGGTCCCTTTCTCCACCCTGTTGATTTGAAGTAGGCGCGTGGACATTGGAACATGCTGTGATTCTCCGACATAACCCGGAAGGGTTACACGCATGCGCTCTGGGGGCTTAGCGTCATCTTCTACTTTTTCGGTTGAAATGCGGCAGTGGCTGACAACGTGCGCCCCCGCCTGCATGGCAACGCCACTACATTTCGTAGAATAAGCTCCCATTGAAAAAGACTGCTGAGTTATCAGTTAATTGACAACTAATTTAATTTAGTCGACTAAATTCTTATTGACAATTAGTTGAAAGTCAATTAATCATTAACATCCCTAATGTAAATATAACACTTTTTTTCATAAATTTGTGACTTTTTCACATAAATTCATGTTTTTACCCCTCAGCCTCTAAAGGCTGTCGTCACCCCGCCAGGTGGATGGGCGGCGGCGGCGGTCGCTGCAACACCTACCTTTTGAATGCAATAACAAGAGAAAGAAATGATGTGGGCTTTTCAAATTGGTACCATGGGTGTATCTATGAAAAATCTTGGATGAGTTCAAATTAGGGTGACCTCTGACCTTTAGGTCAAGGTCAGAGATCAGTTTCCCCAAATCTTGTGAACACGATAACTACACGGTGGCGCAGTGGTTAGCACTGCGGCAGCACAGTTTACCCTTGGCCGGGGGATTGTGGGGATCGTGGGTTCGATCCCAGCCCCCGACCAACAGTGATCTGTGTGGAGTTTGCATGTTCTCCCCGTGTTGCGTGGGTTTACTCCGGGATTTCTCCGGTTTCCTCCCACATGCCAAAAACATGCATGTAAGGTTAATTGGCTGTTCTAAATTGTCCCTAGATATCTGTTTCCTATAGGCCCTTAGAATAGAGGGTTAGTATTAATGAAAGCGCTTTGAGTGGTCTTTGTGACTAGAAAAGCGCTATATAAGTGCAGGTTAGTTAGTTAGTTAGTAGTACACAAAGGAATGATGTAACCTTTTCAAATTGATATCATGATGTCTAAGACAAGTCTTGGACGGCTTAGACCCTGACTTCTGACTATGGGTTTGGGGTCAAAAGGTCAGCGGTCAGGGCTAGCTTTCCCTGTGCCCCATTACTATAGAACCAGTAAAGCTGGGGTCTCCAAACTTAGTACACATGTTGACCCTGAGACCCTAACCTCTGACTCTGATTTTGAGATTACAAGGTCAAAGGTCAAGGTCAAATTACCATTTAAACTACACTCAAGGGATTTAATAATGTGCCACTCTATTTTTGGACCAATTTGGGAAGAGCTTTTCTCTATTGAGAAAACAAGTTGTACAAATGCATGTAGAGTAATTCCCAACATTTAGGATTCGGTCGTGCCTGTCTGATTATTGTGAGTAGTCCTGTGTCTCAAAACAGTTTTGAAGACGTGTCAATACCTCAGTGTATTGGGTTTGTTTCTTTTTGGGGATTTTTCCTGTTTTGTCACTGATTAACTGATATTCATTAAAAGGTAATTAGAAGCATTATGAGTGGTCATTTGCATACAACACAAACTACACCAACAAATTTACAAACAAAATGTAGTGGTGCGTCATTAAATCCCTTGAGTGTATCTCAACGACACAAGAAACCTAGGGTCACCAACCTTGGTACACAGGGTCACCTTGGGACTCCGACTCACAACTATGGGTTTGGATTGCAAGGTCAAAGATCAAGGTCAAAATGCTATATAATCTACATCTCAACAACAAGCAAAGAGGCTTGTAATTCTGCAGTTTTTTTTCTCATATTTTAAAGTTTTTTTTCTTGCAAATCTAACTATTTTCATGTAAAGTCAACACTTTTTTCATCATTTTGTGACTTTCTGGTAAAGTTGCAACTTTTTCTCAAATTTGTGAGCTTTTCTTGTAAATTTGCACCATTCACAATGTTGCTGGTTAAATATTTATCGTGTATAATGTTTTAATTATTTTTCCGTTCAGCTAGACAATGACCCAAATTTATGTATTTAATGTCTTTGTTTGGAGTGATTTTCTTTCTTGTTTTTAAACCCTTCCCCATTACAAGAATAGGGGCCCTAAAACACAATCTTGCATAGGGTCCCTATAAATCTAGACATGGCCCTGTCATGGCAGTGCATCGTTTTCCTACCTAAAAACAAAAAAAACATGTTTATCTACAGTACAGTGACACATCTTCAGAGATCAAAGTTCATGTTGTGCTTTCTAAATGATGTAGTGAAAAAGCATATTCTGCTCAACTCAAACCACGAGCTGTAAAGAGTAGAGAGTGGAGGTTTTATTTTTCCCGTGTTGATGTTTGTGACTCTGCTGCTTCACAGCCTTGGACACCTCCAACACGATGGTGAAGAAGCAGGTATTTGAGCTCCTGGCAGCCCTCAGCGTGTTCTCTTCAGACGGTCATCGCCTCGCACTAGACGCCCTCGACCACTACAAGGCAAGTAGATAAACGTGCCAAAAAGTTCTTTGTTTGCATATTGTTTTGCTGGGGGGGGGGGGGGGGGCGGGATTATGACCCCACATAAGTGATCTGTATCTCTGGAGACACATGTACACCATTGTCAGTATTTAATTACTTCCTGTTACCATGAGAAATAACACACATTTACAACTTCATAGTTAAAAAAATAATTTAAGAGAGAAGTCCCACATTTAAGGGAAAAAAATCTGATGAAATTGATGAAAAGGTCTCATATTTTAAAAACAAATCTGGTAAAATGGTATATTTGCACAGAAAAAACAAATAAATTGAACTTGAGGGGAAAAAATAAACGAAATTCCAAGAAAAAGTTCAAAATTTACAAGAAAATGCTTGCAAATTTAGGAAAAGAACCTCCTATCGCAGTGTTTCCCCTACTTTTATATTGTGATTGAACCTAATTCTATTTGTTAAATATATATCTATTTGTATGCCTGCAACAGACGCAGATAAAAGTTGGAACAGTGAATGGACAAACTTTTTAAAAAATGCAATAACTCCTCTAGAAAGGGGGTTTGTACTTGTTAAAGATTTGTGATGAAATGTTATACTGTAAAAATTGTCATATAGTAATTGTTTAGAAAAAAGAGAAAAAAGTTCTATTGCAAAACTTGCAAAACTTACTCCGCGCAGGCATCTGCTGCAGTGGTCTGCTGTGGTCCACCATGTTTAACAAACTGAATGTAGACTCTTGTCTGTTATAAAAAAACAACAATTCACATGGAAGATCTGTTGTTTGTTCACACTTACCAGTCCCTCCAGGATTTCACATTATTGCGATGGCACGAATTCATGCGAAATCAGGCCATCGCCACATTTTTTGAGCAACCTTGCAACTTTGTCCAGTCACCGCAACTTTCCCACAATTTTTTCCAGTCTTTGTCAACTTCCTCCAATTTCGCCAATCAGATTTCTCCCCGAGTAGTGCTCAAACACTCAGTGTAACCAATCACATGCATCGCTGCACCATACTCACTTCCGTATTTACAGTGAGTATTAACAGAACACAACAGCAAAAAGAGTGCGATTTAAAAAAAAAAAAAAAAAAAAAAAAAAAAAAAAAAACTCACCCGCAAGTTTTCTCATACCATCCCGTCCTCAGTCTTCCCCGGCCCGCCGGTGGACGTCTCCCTTTGTCTCTGTCTTGACTGCCTGCACAAAGTGCCAGGTTTGTGTTGAAAAAAGTCTGCCTGCCTGAAAAGCACCCCGTTGCTGAAGCGCGCGTGAGGAGAGACGCCGTAAAACCACAAACAAACGAGCAAATCTAACACTACAGCCAGTGCTGCAACATTTTAGACATCATTAGAGGTAAAATCATTGCTACATCTTGTCAATGAGGTTTAAAGCTGTGAATCTCCAGTCTGGACACGGACCAACGTGCGCTCCCAGCAAACCCCCAAGGAGAGCCCCTCCTCCCGGTAAAATTCCTGGTAAAGGAAAGGTGAGTATCTGATGAGACAGGTGTGTGTCAAGACACAGCAGATAGACAGACAGGTAGGAGTCAGAAATAGAAGGACAGAGAATATTCAGTATTTTTTTTTTTCAGAAAAACACACGCTTCAATAGACAATACAGAGCAACAGAATAAATTATTTCTTTTTTCTCTGCGCTCGGTACCGAGTGGTTGGGAATCGCTGCAGTTAGGGAGTTTTCAAATGAAGATGCTGCCATAATTTCCAAATCTATACTCTTTAACATGCATTCAGTGCAATTTAGCTGTTGTTATGGATAATTATTTTTTCATCCTTTTTATTCAAGTTTTCAGCAAGAGTAGCCTACAGTGTTGGTCATTATTATGACAAATTTATGAGTAGCTACTTCGTTCTTGCTTAATTATTACCACTAATAAAGTCTGTATTTGCTGTTGCACAAAAGAGTTTTTCTGTGTAGCAGAAGTTTCTGCTTAATTTACAAATCACTGTTTAATAGGAATTTTTTTTACAATCCTGTGTTTTTCTTGTGGTGTTATATAGAATATCATTGCAGTAAACTATGAAAAAAGCATCTGCTTTAAAATTTGTAATTCTTCCCACAACTTTTAGTGCAAAAAACCCTCAAAACATCACAACTTTTATCGCAGCTTTTTGTAAAACTCCCGCAAACTCAGGCTTTTTGGGCTGCAACAATCATAAAAACATCCTGTGAAATCCTGGAGGGACTGACTTACCCACATTTGCCAGCTGGGTCCTGTTCATGGTCTGCTGACTGGTCCATTTTGGAGCGGATCTATAGTGCTCCCTCCTCTGTACAGTGTAGACAAGGGAGAATATATGTTAGACCCCAGGAAGAATAGCCAATGTTTTATACAAGTGCTAATGGGGATCTCAATAAAACAAACTACATTTAATTTCATGTAATGTCATCTGCTGTGAAGCTGCAGATATCCTGTGCATGCCTGGGGAGCACAGTTGGTCATATTTAAATTTAATCTTGTGAGCCTTGGCCTCTGCAAATCTTGCAATTAGAAAAACAGTAAAAAAAAAAATTGTTGTTTACCTGTACTGTCAGCAACCCGCGTCACCACTGCCTCCTCATTAACAATGGGTGCTCATCATTAGCATCATGTGTGCTCGTACAAGCAGCATTATCTGCTCCTTGGGAGGGTAAGTTTCCTCACAGGTTGAAGTAAAAAAGGTTGTTTTGATAAAAAATTTTCTGTGCTCTTCCCTTTTTCTCCATTTCTCTGCACTGCTCGGATAACTTAGTTTCAATTTGCCGCTATTCTACACGCTGTACGGTTTGTTTACAATGTAACCAAAGATACACGCATGCGCATGTCTCAGAGACAACATGGAAGAGTCCAACAGTCTGAGGAGAAGGGGGGAGGACGTTACATTCGTGATTTGATTTGTCGTTTATGTAAATACTGGTGTTTCTTTATTTTATCGGACATCATGTTAAATATGCTAAACATTTAAAAAATTATATGGGATTCCTAGTAGATTGGGGCCCTTGGCAGATTGGGCCCTAAGGCGGTTACCTTTGTCTAATGGTAAGTCCGCCTCTGGGCGGGGAATGTTGGGACTTGTAGTTTTTAGCAATGAACTGAAAACTCCAGGAAGAAAATACCTCATCCTTCTTTTGCATAACTAAACAGCAAAACCAGTGTGAAAACAATCGGTGACAAATAAATTGTGTAGTTGCTGAATACGTGTTTTTTTTTTTTTTCTTCAGTAACCACTATTTTATAACTCTCTCAGCTAGAGATGGACTGTGACAGGAAGTCATCCATGTGCTGTAAAAAAAAGTTACACTGCCACCTCTAGTAGCCCGGCATAGTTGTTACAATACCTTTTTTTCCCAGCTCCATTGACGGTAAAGGTGAGTTAAATTTGTGTTTATTTCAAAAATAAAGCCTTGTCTCGAAATTCTGGCAAATTAAAAGTCAAAAAAATATGGTGATACAATGATAGAAGCCTTTAGTTGAATGTAATTTTGACCGGGTGAGCTGAAAAGCTGGTAACAGACAGATACAACCACATACACATCGACTGATTACCGTATGCCTCCGTTTTCACCAAGGCATAAAAATAAATATGTGAAGATTTAAATATGGAAATATGATTCCTTTAACTAAAAAAGCTGGCGACACAGTATTACTATTGATAACAGGCCTAACTTCATGCTAAGGGGCAAATATTGTCGCAGTCGGGCGCAAACCTTGCATCTCCATATTTTCTTTTTTTTTTTTTTTACATTTTTTTGTATAAAGTCATTGTTTTGCTCAGTCTTTAGGTCTCTGAATGTTTTTTTTACTCATCTCAAATCAACTGTAAGCATTAGAAAAGCCATGTAAATAAATTTCATAACTGCTAAATCAATCAGAAAATATAGGGTGTTTCTCATTTTCTGAAAAACGCCTGTTTCGGAGATGTGAGGTTTGTGCCTGACGGCAACAATGTGTTTTGTGGCTGACTGTCGAGGCTGCTGCCCCCTGCCCCATCGTCAGTGTAGGCAATAAATCCCTCCATGCCACCCCCTGGTGGTGCGTTACATTCTCAATTTTTCCACAAATAAACTGTTGCACGGTTATCTTTGTCTGCCTGTTTTACTCCAGGGTGTGAAGACGCAGCAGTATCGCTTCAGTGTGATCATGAACGAGCTTCAGGCCACGGACAACGTCCCCTACATGGTCACGCTCCTCAGCGTCATCAACGCCATCATCTTCGGGACGGAGGAGCTCAGGCAGCGAGACAGGATGAGAAAGGAGTTTATCGGTTGGTTCTCTGTCAAGCTGCTGTTTAATTAATTAGCTTGCAGTGCAATCATCATTAGTGAAGTGCAGCTGTGGGTAAACTGTTTACTCAAAGCAAATGCAAAGGCGGGAAAGCAGGCCTTTAGGGGGCGCACATTACAAATATCTCTGTCACTAGGTCTGGCTAAGAATAGGTCTAATGGCCTCATTCTCACGTTGACAAAATGCCTGAGAACTAAGGAAACCTCATGTGTGTACTGCATTGGGTATTGGTGCCCTTTTCACCACAATCCAGAACACAGAGCTTGCCACCATTTTTTGTAACGATTAGATTATCTCATACAAAGGAGATACTGATTGCATCTAAAATTGTTTAAATGAAATCTTCCATCTTGTTTGTAGAGCAGGCCACCTCCTTTGTTGTAGCACATTCTGGGCTAAATAGGATTAACCTTAAATATGTAGTAATTCTAACCTGGTGATCACTTTATTTAAGGCTTCAGTGTTACAAACCACAACACTACATGAAGATCGTAACATCTGGGTCCTTTTGGCTATTTTAATGGAGTGCTGGTCTAGTGGTAGAGCTTCCACCAAACAGATGGGGGTTCACATCGAAAGACCATGTAGAAATGCTGATTTCTACCTTGGTGCTCAGCATGAACAGAATTGGGGGGTGGGTGCAGAATTCTCAGAGGACTGAACCCCCACCCCACTCCAGTCACCTTCACTACCTACACTCGCTGTGCAGCCTAGGGTCACAGGAAGTGAGATAGGTACCGCCCTGTGCATCACATGGTGTGGAAAGGACTTAGCCTTTGAGCTGAGGGACCAATGGTGGAATCTTCAAAATATAAACAGGAAGATCAGCATAGGAAGGATTTGCTGCGCAGGTCGAAAATGGGCATCTGCTTTGGAACGTTAGCAGGTCAATCAGCTGGTAAGGTCGTGTTCTTTGTTTTTCTTTGAATCTACCATAAATATTGCGTCTCTCCTTTGGGGGGGGGGGGGGGCAAGAAAAATCTGATTTTTGAAGCTACATTTTAACAAACTGAGTGAACCAAATGTTGTTTTGTGCACACATGATGTAATTCATTGCCTCTTTTTAGTTATTTTGTTCTCATTTTATTTCATTCTCACATTTTATATATTGACAATGTCATATGAAAACAAATGATTTTTTAAAAATAATAAATCCACAAAACTTCTAGAAAGGTGCAGAATGAGCATCTGTATTTTTTTGGAAATAGTTTTTGAAGATTTTTTTCCACTGGTGCTAAACGAGCAAGATATTTCCGTTTTAGCAGTGAGCCGAGGAGAGCAATGGCATCAGTGTAAGAATCTCAGAAGCATCACTGCAGGCGTGTTTGACATGGACTGCAACTGATTTAGGGGGGACTTGAGCATCTGACATGGACTGCAGGGGTCTACATGGGTGGAGTAAAAACGCAGCGCCAGTAAGTCAGGTTCCTCTTCTTGCAGCATTATATATTTTTTAAAACTTTATTAGAAATACAACTACAGTTACTGAAATACAAAATGTTTTTAGAAATTTACTGAGAGTAATTAAGCAACCTTTTTTAACAGTTGTGAAATGGAAAAAAAAAATCAACCCATTTATCATTAAACGTTGATTTATTCTTGTATTTGATGCATCTGTGCACACTTATTTGTTTATATGGAGAAAAAGTAGAGATGAGAGCATGTAAGCGTCTGTTTATGGAAATGTGAGAACTGTATAGAAAGTTTGTCATTGCATAAACCAGCATGCATTTTATAACAAAAAACACAGTTTTATTAAAATTGAATTTCAGATCAAATACCACAGCTTATATTTGTTTTCCACAAAGTGTTAGTTTTGTTCCCTTAAAAATTACTGTATATTCAATGCACAAAAACTAAGTACATTTAAGCCTCACCTGGTTGGTTTTATTAATTGCATAAAATATTTCTAGCCTCTTTAAATAATGATGCTCATTTTTCTATATAAATTCAATTAAAAAGTGTTTTAATCAACTGAGTTTTGAATATCAAGTACATGTGCTGAATACACTAATGTGACAACCCTTAAGTTTCAGACAAAAAGGATGTACGTTTGAGGGATAAATCCCTCATAAGCCACATATTAAATCTGTTTTTTCTTTTTTTTTTTAATAAGGGATTGAAAAGTGAACTGTACCTTGTCAGCCTGGTGAGTCAGTGGTGGTTTAAACCAATCAGGGCGAAGTCTGTCATCACAGGTGTGTATCCAGCCGATGCAGCAGGAGGAAAGCAGCTCGGCCACCTGCGAGATTTTAATACCACAGCGCATTGCTTTAAATCAGCTTGTGCAAATCTGCATAAAGTCGAACACATCATAGGTTGATATCACTGCCTTGGCATTTGTCAGGAAACTCAGGGGTTGCCAAATACTGTGAACTGTGACTTGTGGATATGTCTCAACCTGGCAGCTACCAGAATATTAGATTTTTAGTTTGACTTTATACAGACCTGCACAAACCTGACTTAAAGTATAAATAAAGTGTATTGTGGTATTGAAGTAGCACATGCTGGTTAGAAACCCATGTCCCACTTAAGCCGGTGCTGCAAAACGTCACCATGTCACATGAACTGAAAACCTCGCAGGAGCAAGTCAGCTGAAGTCAGATCTTGCAGTTGCTTCAGGCCAGCTACAGCGGCTTGGATCCAAAACTGATGTCAAAACTCTGTCCTGAATGGCTTAGAGCAGGCGTGTCCAGTCATGTGCCATGAAGGGCCAAGACCCTGCAGGTTTTACCTCCTACCAGTTTCTTCAACAGCAGATTTCACTGAATTTTTTTCCCACTGATTGCTGATAAGTGAAAACACCTGCTGAAGAGACTGGCTAGAAGAGAAAACCTGCAGGGCCCTGGCCTTCCATGGCACATGATTGGACACCCCTGGCTTATAGCTTTGTCACCGTGCTGTCAAGGTACAACCCCATTTTTAACCCCTTTGCTTGCGCTCCTCCCTGTGGATGGCTAACCAACTTTATTTTCCCCATTCTATTAGGCTGAGCACCAAGCTAGAAGGCAGAAAGTACAATGATTACATGGTCTTTGGTGTGACCCGGCTAGGACGCGAATCCGCCACCTCCCAGCCGTGGGGCCAATGTTCTACCACTAGGCCACCACTCTGATAGTGAACTGGATTAAACATTTGATTAAAAACTTAGATAAACTCGGGTGTTTGATACCAAATTTAATTTTTAATAATTGGTGGCTCTTTTTTTTTTTTTTTTTTTTTGCTTTGTTTAAAAATGATAATTTGAAACAACACATCTATAAAATACAATATTTTTTTTTTTTAATGATAAATGGGTTGAAAATAATTTTAGGTCATTTTACAACTGTTTAAAAAGGTCGCTTATTGACTTATGGTGAATTTTCATATTGTATTTATGTTAATGTGCATGTAATTATTTCAGTTCTTAATAAAGTTTTTACAAATAAGCTTCCAAAAAAGGCAAGATGGTGTTGCCCGACTTTGCTGTGCTGCATTTACGCTCCACCCCTGCAGGTCACGTGAGCCGTGCCCGTTATCTCTGTCACACCTAAGGAATTCATTCCCACATTCTGATGGTCTGGATTAAGTGAAACTCACCCCATTGGTGCCATTCTGGTGAGGACTAAGATCAGTGAGGGGCCGTCAGTGTCAGAACTTTTTGGCTAGTTAAGTGTTTAAACTGTGGGGATGAATGGGGATGTTTAAATAAAATAAAGTTACATTTCCTCAATTTGGTAAAATATGGCTTCAGAATAATTTTTCCCCTAAGAGGCTCAGTGGAAATAAGGGGTCATTAACAGGATGTACCTTTTAGTGCCTGGGCAGCACTCAGGAACAGAGGGTGATGCACTTATTCAGCTGGTGCAAAAGACCATTGAAGCCAAAGAACCAATGGACCAGTCTGGTCACAGGTAGCCACACCTTCTTTGTGATTGCTCACCTGTGCTAATTACCCAAATTAACATATACTACCTTGAAGCATTAGGTGACACGTGTCAGCGATGTTAAAAACAGTTGACTGCTTGTTGTGCTGTCCGTCTGTCTGGTTTTGTCTTTTGTTTGTTTTTGCAGGGCTTCAGCTGCTTGACATTCTGCCAAAGCTGAGGTGAGACATCTCTCGGGAGTTTGCATTTGGTTTGTCACTCTCTCCATTTTTACAATGCAGCCACTTCAGTTCCCTTTTAAAGGCTGATTTTAAAAGGTAGAATTATTGCAAGACAAATAGTGGTTTTAGAAAAGGCTCTCCCACACAGTTTTCATTCATGCATGATGCAAGGTTCATATCAAAGTTTTGTTTGTAAAATTGAACACGGCGTGCCACACATGCAGTGATCTGTATCTGTTACCCGTTTGTGGTGCAGGGAGCAGGAGGATGAAGATCTGATTATTCAGTGTGAAGCTTTTGAAGAAGCGATGGCTGAGGATGAAGAGGAGCTGCTGCGGGTGTATGGGGGCATCGATATGAGTAATCACTTGGAGGTTTTCACCACCCTCTTCAACAAGGTTAGAACAGACCCAACAAAGGCCTGCATTCAAAAGGTGTACCACAGTAGAAATATAAACACTTCAGCTTTTACTGCTCAAGAGTCTTGTAGTAAATTCCAGATGTCCGAATAATCCCTGTGAACGTGTGCGTGCAGGTGAGCAGCTCTCCATCGTCCCTCCAGCTGCTGTCCATCCTGCAGTCCCTGCTGGTGCTGGGACCCGGCCACCCTGATATCTGGCTGGCTCTGGAGGCCATCACTAACAGAGCCATACTGCTCGCCCAGGACTGTGAGTCAGCACGGGAGCGGCAGTTGGTTCACTGTAGGCCAACAGTTATGGGAGGCTAATGGCTAGTTAATGGGCACGTCGGCAGATGATGCTCGAAGAGGAGTGGTTGGACAGGAAAGTGGATCGTAGAGATGAAATGAGGGGCAGCTGGTGATGGGAGGGCTGAAAGCTTCTGTCAGAGTGAGAGAAATTGTTTCAAATGTAGTCGATCCATGTGTGCGCTGTCTGGATTGGTGGTCCAGTTCAGGTGGATCCCTAGGGAAAGGTCAGGCAGTGGCTATCTGTTTTTAAACATGTTAAAAATTTAAGGGGAGGGGGGGGGGTTTCAGAAGAAACGTAGAAGAGAGAAGCTATAAATACACTGGGCACAAAAGTATATTAGTTGTGATAAAAGTTCCAAAATAAGACTGAAAGCTGTATTTCAGATGGGGTCTTGTTGCAGCTTATTTTTTTTTAAAGTGGCACTATAACTTTCTTGTTCTTGATGGGAGCACTAAAAGGACTACAACTATGGCGACTATGACCTCAGTCCCAACAGCCAATCACGGGGTGCTTTGCTGGTGGTCACAGTTGTCCCCTGTGATTGGCTGCTGGGACTGAGGTCATAGTAGCCATAGTTGTAGTCTTTTCCGCATTCCTACTGAGAACAGAGGTGTTGGAGGCAATCTGGGCCGACCCGAGCTGTGGGGGAAGTGACATTCACCCGGTAAAAGGTTGTTCTATCACAATGATTTTGGAAACATTTTAAGGTGAAAATCTTGCATGGTGTTGCTTTAAGGAACAGCTGTAACAACTGGTGTGAATTCAGCTCACTGCTGTTTTGGCAAACATGTATTAAAAATTGCACCAATTTACGAGAAAATGGTGAAGTCACAAACTTTGCAAGACAAAAGTTGTAAATGTACTGGGAAAGAAAGTCATGAATTTACTACAGGGCAAAGTTGTAAATTTACAAGGGTTAAAAGTAGTAAATTAGGACTCCTAACAGCTTTGTTAAAGCTTTGAGGGTTTTTTTTTCCCAAGTGATATCTTTGAAAATTGGAATCTGTGGCTTATGGCTGATTTAAGAAACCTTTTTTAATGTCACAATTTCATGATATAAAGCAAAATGTGGGGAAAAATGTCTCCATTTACAAGAAAATCAGAAGTTTACAAGAAATGAAGAGCTATAAATTTACAGGGGAAAAGTTATTAGGGGTAAGAGTAGCAAATTAGGAGGGCTGACAGTTTTGGTGGCAGTGAGAACTCGTTTCAAATGTCATCTGTGTGTGTTCTGTCTAATTTGGTGTTCCAGCTCATTTAGAGTCCTGTGAGAAGATCATGCACCGGCTGCTGTTTCACAAAAGGAAAAAGAGCTGTGACCATCTGAATGAGGTGGACGGTCCGTTAATCAGAGTGGACAAGGCCGTGCAGACCGACCCCGATCATCACAGCGGGGACAAGCTGAACAAAAGCACCGCATCCCCTCAGAAACCACCGTGTGCCTCACCCCCTCCTCCACCCCCACTCCAGCCTTCGAACCAGTGCCCACCACCGCCTCCTCCTCTTCCTGGAGGATTTGGTGGTCCACCGCCGCCTCCCCCACCGCCTCCACCGCCTCTTCCTGGAGGATTTGGTGGTCCCCCACCGCCTCCTCCCTTACCTGGAATGCCACCGCCGCCGCCTCCACCACCACTCCCCTCAGGTCCAGGGATTCCTCCGCCTCCTCCGCCATTACCAGGAATGGGTGCTGGACCACCACCACCACCTCCTCCTCTACCTGGCATGCCTCCTCCACCGCCTCCTCCCCCAGGCATGATAGTGGCTCAGAGTAGCCAAGTCCTTGGGTGTGGTGTGCCACCCATGAAGGCGAGCCGCTGCCCCACTTTGAGGATGAAAAAGCTCAACTGGCAGAAATTGCGAGCTGTTACTGGTAAGTTAATGTGTATTTTAGTGGAATTTAGTCTATGAAATGTGTGGCCATCACCCACTTTTAAGGCCCAGTTTACATGGTAACAGGTGTAGCCCAAACTGGAGAACCTCTGTTGTGGTTAGGACATTCATTTACCTGACAGAAGGTTTTGGAAGTGTGAAAGGGTAGCCATTTGAAACTGGGCTCCAAATCTTTCTGACACACCACCCAGGCCCTGACATTAACTTTTGTGCTTACTGGCCACTGTGGCTAGTGATTTTCCAAAGTTAATAGCCACTCAGCCTTTTCACTAGCTACAATTTTGTGGTTTGAAAGTTATGTTTAATATGATCAAATTTGACTATTGCATGCTAAATTTTACTTGAACTAAATTTACAACCATTTTAAATGTAAATGACCCTTATACGTGCATAAAAATGGCAAGCTAAACACTGTTTAACAGGAGTAAATGCTGTAAAGCAGTCGAAAAATATTTGCAATATGAGAGTGAAGTACGGTTAGATTTGGGGTCTATCCAAATTCTCATTTGTACCCCTTCCCCTTTGCCTACCCCCACCCCTTGGTCCTTGAAATCAAAGGCCAAGGGGTAGGGGTTTAAAATGACCCCAACGAATTGGGACACCCATTCAGGGCTGCACGACGTCATTAGTAATTGCTGGTGGATTTAATCTAAATGGACACAACCTGTTTTCACTAGAAGAAAAAGAAAACTGATGAGAAAAGTCTCATCTTGAGGAGAAAAATGTCTCAAATTTACATGAACAATTGTAATCGGTAGAAAAAGTCAGAAATTTACTAGAAAGAAAGCTGTAAATTCAGAGAGAAACTTAGATCCCCTGGTGGGCCACATGTTTGACTCCCCTGGACCAGCACATTAAAAACACATAATTAGACGTTTTACTTCAATGAAATGGCTGCAAATCAGATATCATAGATAATCACAGATAAAAGTTCACCTCAGAAGAAGCTTCATTTGTGCTTTACAGCAACATAAAGTTGTCATTTTCTGTCATACAAAAACTTAAATTTACACAATTGCGGACAGTAAATGGGAATTTCTTGCTCTAAAAATAATATTTGACCACAGAGGTGGGAGAGCACAGGTTCTTCTCACTGCTGGGACAACAGGAGATCGGGGGCAGTTGTCCCCGTGACCTGATCACTGAGAGCGGCTACTGTCTGTTCATCGCCATTTCTCTCCAGACTATAAAGAAAATAGAATAGGCTTTATTGTATAGATGTACAGCACAATGAAAATGAACCGACCTGCAGAGCCAGACTTCTGGACTGCAGCTGGCTGACACTGGACCAATGAGAATATACTGGGTGTGTGCCGATAGTGCTTATGGGAGCTGTGGTTTTGTAGTCTCACTTTGCGACAGGTTTATTATTTAGATGTCGTTTGAGAAAACTACAGCCCGCCAAAATGGCTAGTGGGAGTTGCTGTCTTACCCGCCACAGCCGAGCTATACCCACCATGGGCGGGTGTTGATGTCAAGCCCTGGCACTGCCCAAAGCGTCGCTTGGTAAATTGGCAGAACACGTTGGCTGTAGTGGTGGGAGTCGCCCGACACTCTACAATATGATGTTCTCATGATACTTGGGGCATGATACAATATTATCGCAATTTTGAGAATTCAGTGAGCATTGTGATGCAGTTTTATTGTGATTTCTCATTCCTAGTCTTTTTCTTGTTCAAACGCTCGGCTAAATCTCAGAAGTCACTCTTCTGCTGTTTTAACTATATGGTTATATTTTTGGAGGAAAAATTGCTCTTTCTATAGTAGACAATGTCCACCTCTAACTTAAACCTGCTAACCACATTGTTGAAAAATCCATTTTTTTTCCCTACAGTCCTTTTATGACAGAAAAGAAGCACCTTAAGTGTAGCAGGTTGCAGGAAGTTTTGGAAGAAAAGGGCTCCTCTGGCACGGTATTGAAGCAAAATAAGTCTGCACGAGCTCACGATGCATTACACTCTCCCCGCGTGCACACAGACGGTGACTCCATGTGGGCCTCGGTCCAGAAAGATCCGCTTCCTCGGGAGCCCGACTACAGCAGCATCGAGCAGCTGTTCTGCCTCCCGGTGGCCGAGCACAAAGACAAGGGGGCAGCTGCTCCTGTCAAGAAGGAGCCTAAAGAGGTGTGCTTGGTCAACACTCAGATCTGCTCTTCAGAGCCGCTGCTGTCACATACAGCCCAGATAATTATCAAAACTAAATGGGCAATATTCTTTTTTTTCCCCCCCTTTTTTATAGGTTACATTCATTGATCCAAAGAAGAACTTGAACATAAACATATTCCTGAAGCAATTTAAATGGTGAGATAACATTAAGCCTTCTTAGCATTTTTTTCCTCTCCCTTTGTCTAAACAATGTTGTTTTTCATCTGCCTAGCTCAAATGAGGACTTCGTAGCCATGATCCAGAACGGGGACCGGACAAAGTTTGATGTTGAGGTTTTAAAACAGCTTCTCAAGCTCCTTCCTGAGAAGCACGAGGTCAGTGCTGTCGACATGCATGCATTCATCTTAAGAGAATTTTTCTGCAGATTTGGCTGCCGGTACAAACTTGAAAATAACCCTGCATGTGTGGCTCACCTTGTGCCTTAAATGTAGATTGAAAACCTGAAGTCCTTCCAGGGAGAAAAAGAGAAGTTGGCAAATGTCGACCGCTTCTACACCTTCCTTCTCACTGTGCCATGGTAACGTTCTACTCAAGTGCTGGTTTGAGTGTTTTGGTTTTTTGTTTTTTTTTGTTTTGTTTTTTTTTTTTTGCATGCCTTCTGCTGCTTGCATGATGTCTATTTTTTTTCTTGTCTCCTCAGTTATCAGTTGAGAATTGAGTGCATGCTTTTGTGTGAGGAGACCGCTTCAGTGTTGGAGATGCTCAAGCCTAAAGTGAAGCTTGTAGAGGAAGCTTGTCAGTGTAAGTAATCCCTCAGTCTCCACATGCATTCACTTTTCTTTTGTCCTCTTCTCACCTCAGGGGAGGGGATCATTCTCCCCTTAAGGGTTTCATATTATGCATTTTTTGGGGATAAAAAAGATGCAGCCTTAAAGATCATTTCTGTGTCTTGGGCTGTATTTATAGTGACCACACAGACTAAAGGATGCAGCTCTGTTCCTCATATTCAGTGGACATGTGTGAAATGTTCCTGTGTTGCAGACAGCACAGCTGACAAGTTCAGTTTAGTGCAGACCCACTGCATTCTGTCAATGTGGTCGCTATTTATTTATTTTTTGACTGCACTAAACTGTCCACCTGGACGCTTGGTGGACTGGAAGATGAAATTTGCATCACTAGCTCTCTGTGGCTGTATGGAAGCAGACATGGACATGCTACCATGAATCGGTGCTGCAACGAAAAGTAGCAAGTGGCACATTTTAAGAAACATTGCAAATTTACATGAAAAAGTCAAACTTATCAGGGGAAATGAAAAAATCACATTTCTTTAAGTGGGGGGAAAAAATCAAATGTCTCAAAATAGTTGCAAATTTATGAGACATGGTAAAGTAGCAAATCTACAAGGAAAAAATACAAATTTCCTAACAACAAGTAACGTTTATAAAGTGCTTTTCACAGACATGGTCACAAAGTGCTGCACAATAAAATGGAATAAAAAGTCAGACTTATGAGAAATGATTCACAAACCTGAGGGGGGGGGGGGGTGGCAAGTTAGTTTAGTTGATTGATCAAAAAGATGGTCATTAGTTGCAGCCCTACTTTGAATCCAGCCTTGCAGCTCCAGAAAAGCTGTTGGAAATGGTTGGAGTTCAGCTTCCTTATAAACATTAATAATGAGCCTCTAATCTGATTGGATAAATGACGTCTGAGAGAGCCAATCACAAGTAAGGCCATTTGTTTTTGCGGACTTCTTGGTTTGTGCAATCTGCTGATTTCTTTAAAGATGCACTCCGGTGGCTTTAAAACCACCTCAAAAACAAATGTGTATAGCCCAAAATAGTATATTGTGGATTTTTACCCACAAAATTTTCATTGCCTTAGAATTGCTTGGAAAAAGATTTAAATCTTTCACCTACTTAAGTATGTATGGATCTATGAATATCCTAATTAGCGACCTGCAGGGCTTGCATGTGATTGGTCACCACGACTCTTAGTGGATGAGCTGCTAGTCTGTTCACAACACTTTGGGACATTGAAGTTTTGCCTATATCTTCAAAAGTAAAAAGCGAAACATTTTTCTGAAAACAGTCGAAGGAAGAGACAAATGTGTAGTTGCCAAACATGTATTTACTTTTTACTAACAACCAGTCCCCCGTCCACAGGTGACCGAGCAGGGAGAGGAGGGGGGTAGGACCCGATTTGAATGTGGCTGCTCTCAGCTCAGTGTAGTGCCCGTCTGCCAGCGAAGTGAGTGGTTTTTGCACAGCCACATTCGAATTGCCCCCACCTCTCTGCCTCTCTGCTGCTATCCCAGCCCGCTCTGCCTCAACCCTGCTGCTCCTTGGCTCCTTCCTCTTCCCCCGAGGTAGCCAAGAGTATCCGTCTGATTGGTTAATGTTATAACCAACCAGGCTAAGCAGGAATGCTTACGTAGCTACTAACGGTCTGTCCAAACTCGCCCGTTTCAGGGGGGCATTACCAACCCTGGAAATTCACAGCAGAAAAACAGACTTCATACTGTGGTGAGATTTTGCACTTTGTCTTGTAAGTCACAAAAATGTTATCAACAGGAAAAAAAACTTGATTTTTGCCAGAGCATCACTTTAAGAGTTTAACCAAAAAAAAAAAGCAAGTGTGCATGTTTGAAGTGAGGATTTTAATATTATGGATGTATTTCATAATGTCAAAACCCACAAAAATAGACATTTTTTTTTTTTGTCCAATATTGGATCTTGAAATGTAATTCAATTTTATTTATATAGCACCAAATCACAACGCAGGTCGTCTCAAGGCACTTTACAGAAAAGAGTGGGTTTAGGCCACTCTCTGTTTATAGAACCCAGCAGAGACCCCTAAGAGCAAGGACTGCGGCGACACAGGTGAGGAAAAACTTCCCTTTAACTGGCGGAAACCTTGGGCAGAACCATAGCTCATAGAGGACGGCCATTGGCCTCGACCGGCTGGGTTGAGTAGCTACATTCAAAACAAACATACAAATAAAACATTCAAAGCCAAACAGTCCAGTACCAAGCCTGGCCAGGCTGCACATGCAAGCAAAGGCCTGGCAGGGGCAGCATTTCTAACTAAAGGCCTTATCAAAGAGAGAAGATTTCAACTTGCTCTTGAATAGTGTCTGCCTCCCAAACTGAACTGGGAAGCCGGTTCCACAGGAAGGGAGCTTGATAGCTGAAAGCTGTACCTCCCAGTCTACTTATAGATACCTTGGGGACCACTAGTAGCTTGGATTTTTGGGAGCGCGGAGCTCTGGTTGGATGATGGGGAACTAAGAGTTCTTGCAGGTAAGAAGGAGCCATACTATTAAGAGCTTTATAGGTTAAGAGCAATATCTTGAATTCAATTCTATATTTTATTGGGAGCCAATGTAAAGAAGCTAAAACTGGAGTAATGTGATCTATTCTCCCTGTTCTCATAAGGATACATGCAGCTGCATTTTGAATGAGTTGGATAAACTTTATGGACTTATTTGGGCAACCTGATAAGTGAGTTACAATAGTCAAGTCTAGAGGTGATAAAGGTGTGGACAAGTTTCTCTGCATCTTTGAGACGGGATGGACCTAATAATAGAAATATTACACAGATGGAAGAAGACGTCTTAATGGTTTGCTGTATGGCAGCGGAAGGCTAAGGACAGAGCTGCATGGAGGAATCTGATCAGACCTAAATGAAACAGTCATTGTTGCCCACGACAGACTGCTATGATGATGATATGATAGTTGAAAGACGCATCCTGGTCAAAGACAACTCCAAGATTCCTGTCAGAAGACGTAGAAGCCAGTGCAATGCCATCTAGTGTTATCTTGCTAAAAAGAGTACTTGTAGCATGTTTGGGGCCAAGAACAATGACTTCTGTTTTATCTGTATTCAGCAATAGAAAATTGTAGTTCATCCAGGTTTTGATATCCTTAAGACACTCCTGGAGTAAACCCAACTGGCTGGGATCATCTGAATTGATGGATAAATAGAATGCTTCCTCATAATGTCTCCCAAAGGCAGCATGTATAATGTAAACAATACTAGTCCAAGTACTGATCCCTGCAAAACTCCATAGCTAGCCGTGGTCTGAGTAGAGGATTTGTTATGGACATGAACAAACCGGGAATGATCTGATTGGAACCATCTTAGCGTTGTTCCATTCAAACCAATTTGCTGTTCAAGTCTCTCTAGCAGAATATGGTGGTCAATGGTATCAAAGGCAGCGCTGAGGTCCAATAAAACAAGGACAGAGACAAGTCCTTTGTCAAATGCCATAAGGATGTCATCAGTAACTTTCACCAAGGCTGTCTCTGTGCTGTGATGTTTCCTAAAACCCGACTGTAAGGCTAAATTGTGCTTAAATTCCACAAACTGGTGTGAACAGTCGTGTTAAAAGGTACAGTTGTCTAACTTGCAGCTCAGTGGAGGAGAATTGGCATTAATGTTAAATTCTATTGATGTTTGAATCACAAATCTCTAGTAAAAGGTAGTCCCATTTCCTTCTCTACAGTGATACGTACAGTATATTCTAAAGGGGAAATAAAATGGTTCCAACATAAAAATAACCTGATTCTCATTTTTAGAATCATGGCTTCTCACTTCATTAATTGTATTTTTTTCCCCCACTTCATGCACAAGGCAA
This sequence comes from Pholidichthys leucotaenia, assembly GCA_020510985.1. Classification (NCBI taxonomy): domain Eukaryota; kingdom Metazoa; phylum Chordata; class Actinopteri; order Cichliformes; family Pholidichthyidae; genus Pholidichthys; species Pholidichthys leucotaenia. The sequence continues at coordinate 167,687,151 of CM035842.1, forward strand.
TTGCCAGTTAGTCCCATTATATTAAAGAGAAAGCATCTTTATAGCAGCCAATGCCAAAACTGCTTAAATTTGCACTGAAAAAAATGTTGATAAATGATACAGGCCAGAGCAGATGTTAACGGCATTTAGTGTGGAGAGACAATTTTTGAGCGGCTTTGGCCACAACATGTACTTGAGGCTTAAAATAAGGCTAAAATAGGCAACTTCTAAATATAAACTAGCCTGTCAAAAGGAAAAATGTGTGTGTGTATATAATTTTTTTTATTTATTTTTTTTTTGGTGAAATCCTCAGTCACTGGTAATAAGCAAAAGGGATGCAGGTTGCATACCCCTGGCCTAAGGGAAAATCCATGTATCTGACTGTTCCTGTAACAAAGTATGCATTATAGATTTAATTTAACACAATGTAACACATTTCCCAGCTCTCAGGACGAGCACACTTCTGCCAAGCTTCTGCCGGCTCATCCTCCATGTGGGAAACTTTCTCAATTATGTAAGCACCTGTCTCTTTTATATATTTTTCTTAGCTGACATTTAGACGGCGCTTGCATATTTAACCGGTCTCGCTCCCAGGGAAGCCACACGGGGAATGCCGAGGGGTTCAGGATCAGCTCCCTGCTCAAGCTTACAGAGACCAAGGCCAACAAGAGCCGCATCACGCTGCTTCATCACATTCTGGAGGTATGAAAACTGGCTCACAGCAGCCGAAGCCATCTCGGTCAAGAAGGTGTTTAATTGCATACTGCATTATTGGTTTGTTGTGAAGGAAGCGGAGGAGAATCACCCGGAGCTGCTGGCGCTGCCGGATGAAATGACCATATGTGAAAAAGCAGCAGGGTACAGAAATCTTTCACATTCACTTATGCTGACACGCTACCTTCGTACCTGGTTCAGGATGACTGAGCTGCTTTAACCTTTGTCTTCAGGGTTCACCTGGACTCTGTTCAGTCGGAAGCTAGTGCCTTATTAAAGCGACTGAATGATACTGCAAAGAAAGTTTCCAACTCTGTGGAAGAAGTGAAGGAGCAATATGAAAAAGTTCTCGAGGTGAGTTGCTAATCTTTCATTTTCTTTGGAATAGGTGGGGGGGGGGGGGGTGAAAGCAGATGAGTCGGCTGTTTTGTGGCAGCTCATACCAAGAGCTCCTCTTTCTCTCCGCTGCAGGAAAACCTGGAGGAGTGTCGCACTTTAACCGTGAGATTTACTGAGATGGAGGAGAAGAAGAGTGAACTGGCTGTCTATTTATGTGAAGATCCTAATAAACTGTCATTGGAGGAACTCTTCGGAACAATCAGGACTTTTCGAGACCTTTTCATCAAGTCTCTGAAGGTCAGGGATGATGTTTAGTTAATGTTTGTTGTTCTGAAGCGGTCATGCTTGCTTGTATATTTGCTTGCTCTGCTGTGGAATTTTGTGTTCATGAAAGTCTTCCTCTTGTGTGTGTGTGGGGGGGTAGTGTTGTGTTTAAAGTGTTTGTATCAACTGTGGAAAATCTAAAAGATGTTAATATCCTCTGCCCAAGTGATACAAAGACAAAGTGTTGTGGACATGGTGTACTTGCCACAGTGATCCTTCTCTTGTGATAACAGGAAAACAAATCGAGGAAGGAGCAAGCAGCCAAGGCGGAGAAGAGAAAGAAGCAGCTTGCAGAAGAGGAATCAAAGCGACAGAAAGGGGAGAATGGAAAAATAAGTATGCATCAGTGGGACGTTTCACCCTCTTAAACAATGACTAGCTTGTGTTCTGAGCCCTCACTTTACCCTTATTCTTTCAGTCAAGAAAGGCTTTGTGCCGCAGAACGATGGCTGCATCATAGACCACCTCCTGGCGGATATCAGGAAAGGTTTCAGCCTAAGAAAGACTCGCCCCAGGTGCGATTCGGAAAGTGTCCCTTCTAGTGAAAAGCATAGGGATCCCTGCCCACCCGGTAAGGACAAGAGTCTGTGGCCTCCATCTGCAGTTTTTAGCGCCGCTCCCAAGCCACTGAACCACAAGCTACAGAACTCCCTTGTCTTATTACTTGTGCTTCTAATCCGCGGCACTCCCATCCCACTAAGCTAGCTCCATTGCTTCTGCTTGCTAATCTGCTCCAGCAATTCTTTGAAAATTGCCGTCCTTTAACTCCCTCTTGTCTCCGTTTTAGAGTCAAGTGCGAAGTCTGCAGGAGGAGAAGCCGTCGACATGGCCACCACTTCTGTTCCCACCAGTCCTCAGACAGAGGATCACAAACGCTCAAAGGGCGAACTGAACGGCTTGATCAGCCCATCAGAGACTCTGCCGGAGCCTCGGCTGAAGGCAGCGGGAGACTGTTCAGCTGCATCACCCAGCACACCCCCAGGAATTCGAGCCACCACGGCTCCCCCAGAAAGGCCTGCGCCTCTTCTGGAGGGTCCACAAACAGAGAAGCGATGCAATTCTTTCCAAGGGTGCAACGCATTGCTTCCAGACAATGACGCAGCATTGACGGATGTGCCGCATACTCCACCTGAGGTTGAAGGGGAACCATGCCCCCCCACTAATGGCTTTTCATTGGATTCAACAGAGACCAGTGTCCTCAGCCCCTCTTCTCTCTCGGATTTTGATCTGCTGGAGGCTGCGTTGGATGGCACGTCTGAGGAGGCAGCAGATTTTGACGTAAATGTTCACATCAGGGAACGCATGGACACAAACGTGACAAATGGCAGTGAAAGCGGTGTAACTGGGGAGGGGAAGGGTGAAATTGGTGATAGTGCAGAAACATCTGGCCAAGATGAGGACTGGAGGAGCTGCAAACATTCAGACACTAAAAGGAATGTGATTACACTGAGGGAGGGCAGTAGGGGGTGTGACGTCCCAGATGGAGTGGAACCAGAAGATCTGCCAACAATGTTGGAAGCAGAGCCTCCGACTGTTAAGCCTGAGACAAAGAAGCAGATGAAGCTCTTTAAACGAAGCAAAAAGAAGAGTAATCAAGGTAATCCATCCATTCGATTAAAGATTGTCCTCACGATGCTAGTGTGACACGTCCTAAAAAAAAATCCTCATCTGACGTTTTTAATTAATCTAATATTATGCCTGGTTATTGTTCTAGTAAATGCTTTTTTTTAAAAAATTAAAGTCTACTTCTACAGATTTAATGCTGAATGGATTTGAACCTGTGGTCAGTTTGTTTGAATGCTGTTTTCCGTTCTGACTCTCTGAAACACAAGGTAACAGTGGGAAAGGACACACAAAACATAAAAAGGGCTGTGTGTTGCAGTGAGGTAGGTCAACTCGATGAGAAACGGGCGTGTCCTCCTAATTAACTCAATCATCGTCAGCGCTTTTGTCCCCAGTAACATGTCATCTGTTGGTCTGACCGGAATCTGGGTTCCATTTGTCTGTGTTGTCCAACTTTAAATACTTGCTCCCTCGCTCTCTAATGCACTTTCAGTTCAGTCGCCGTCAGGCTGAACTTTTATGTTCTTGACTTGATTCTAATATCAGTCAAACTTGGGGAAACCAAAACAAATATATGCTAATCATCAGCGGTGGCAATGCTGTTTTCTAATCTAAAGCAGCCTCATACTCTGTGAAATTGTGAGAACTGTCTTTTCTGTCCTCCATATATTCTTGTCCATTCTCTAAATCTGCAGCTGATAACCTTATTTATTCTGCTAACAGTCTTGTGTACTTCTATAAACTAATAAACATTAAACTGAATTTATTATCAAAACATTTTAAAGTTGTATTCACATTTGTGGCTTTGAGCCAGCAGTGTTGACTAATGTAACTTTAAAATGGATTAAAGTTGAGTTTAATTCCTGCTATTCATTGTAGTATTTCTTTCTCCAGGTGACTCCAGAAAAAGGAAAATGAGAGGAAAAAGAAAATGTTGATCTCCAAGTTCTGAACTGAAAAGACAATTGAACATTCTTTTATCGGACCAAGAAGCGGGTGTACACACACACACACACATCCAAAGCTAGCGTTTTTACAGCATGGATATTAACAAGTCACTTTATGTAAATAGTTGATTTTTGTGCATTTAGAAACTATTAAACAATTTAAATGTGCTTTATATGTTTGTATAATTGCTCTAACATGCTGTGAATGTGTTTTTTGCTATAAACGGTTTACATTGCAGCACACACAGGGATGACGTGTTTGGTGCCAGATCTTTAAATAATTATTAAAACAAAACTACTTTAATCTTATGTCTTAATTATTGAAATTATCTGCATTTAATAAAACTGTAACTTTTAATGTTGGATATATTTTAATAAAATGGAAGTTACTGTATTTCTCTCTTTTTCTGACTTAAGAGTTGTGGAAGCTAGGGAAGGGAGGTGACTGTTGGGGAGCAGCAGTACGGTTTTATGCCAAGAAAGGGTACTACAGATGGAATGTTTAAGAGTTCTGATGAAGTATAGTCAGGAGTTGAACTGCTTTTTGTGGATCTAATTAAAGAAAATGTATGCTAGAGTGTAAAGAGGGGAAGTGTGGTGACGTATGAAGTCTGGACTCGCAGAAGTATGTGAGGGTGGTGCAGGACATGTATGAGGACGGTGACTATGGCGATGTGCTGTAGGAGTGACGGATGGATACATTAAAGGTGGGGTGGGATTACCTGCAGGGATCAGCTCTGAGTGCCCTTGTTTGCCGTGGTGATGGACTGGCTGCAACTGTATGAGGGTGGAAATACACATTTATTCAAGAAATGATGCAAATTTTTATAGCAGAGAGTTGTAAGCTTGGGCAAAAAGGCTGATTTAATAAAAAAGATGGAATTTCAAGAGAAAACTGGTAAGGCTTCATGAGTTCTATACCAAAAGTTGCCAACACTTGGTTCAGGTAAACTTGGAGGTGGGTAGTAACTAGTTTAAGAAAAATTTGAGTAAAGGTGCAAATTTCCAAGAAAAAGTTACCAATTTATAAGAAACAAATACAAAATTCATGAGGGAAAATAATTTTGAAAACTATCAGGAAAAAGAAGGCATCAGTTTATGGGGGAAAAAATGACGAGAAAAGTTGGTAACAAATTTAAGAGGAAAACAAAATTTATAAGAAAATGGCGGCAAATTTAAGAGCTCAGACAGCAGACAAAGTCACTACTTTCTCAAGTAGCATTTTTAGTAGGCAGCTGTTTCCACAATCGAGACAAATGCTATGCACCCCCTTATAACTTGTAGCTTGGGGGCACCAGATGAAGCTACAATTTACCCTCAACATCGTTTGGGGGGAATAACAATTTCCTTAAACATTTTCAAATTTTTTCCCTCATAAATTTGCAGCTTTTATCCTCCAAATTATCTATCTTTCTTGTAAATCTGGAACTTTTTATCATACATTTGTGACTTTTCTCATGAATGACCTTATAAATTAATTTTTTTCTTGTGAATTTGTTACTTTCCTCATAAATTTTCAACTGTTTTCATAAATTTGTGACTTTTCTCAAATTTGCTCAGCTCATATGGATGCTAGTCAGTAACGTACACAAACATTTCAAGGGGCAGGTGCTCAACCAGAAAAGGGAGCACTCCTAAATACTGAAAAAAGGTGGTTACATTAGCAGAAATTTTACTGTACTTATTTAATGTATCACTTTTAATTTAATTCCTATGGAGATATTTAATGGCCCATAAATTAATTAACCCATAAATGGGTTACAAAATCAGTTAAATCCTGCTTACAGAGGAAAGCACTTGCCTTTAAACGGGTCTGTTTCTGAGCTACAGGTTGCCACAAAAGAGCTGAAGTCCGAAATTTTAAGAGCAAAACAGAATTATAAATCAGAGTTGGAAAGCAAGATGGCAACAAAGAAGCTTGGTTCAGCCTGGGCCAGTATGAAAACTATTGCAGGCCTTCAGAGCGCAGTAATTGTGTGTTTTTAGATGGTTTTAATTCAGACACAGAACTGGCTAATGCTCTTAATTGTTTTTATGGTCGTTTTGACTCCTTTGATTTTAGCACAGAAACTCAAAGACAATCAGCACTTTAATATTGAGGTGCAGGATGTTAAAAGGGAGTTCTGCGCTGTAAACGTGAACAAAAGTCAGGGCCCTGATAATATATGTGGGCGCTTGGTAAAGTCCTGTGCACATGAACTGAGTCCTATATTTCATTAGATTTTCAAAAAGTCCTTACAGACACAACATGTGCCTAAGATCTGGAAAGAAGCCGTGGTTGTTCCTGTTCCAAAATCCAGCTGTCCTAAAACGGTAAACGACTTTAGACCAGTCGTTTTGACTTCAATTTTAATGAAATTTTTTGAAAAACTGGTCAGATGTGAGGTCCTAAAGCAGACTGAGCATGCATTGGATCCTCTGCAGTTTGCCTATAGGCCTCACAGAGGAGTGGAGGATGCCACTGTCACTCTGTTTAACATGCTTTTTAAACATCTGGATTTTAATGGGACACATGCCAGACTTTTATTTGTGGACTTTTCCGCCGCCTTTAATACAATCCAACCTCATATCTTAGTTGAAAAGCTCCTGCAACAATTGAATCGGTGAATTCAAAAAGGGCCCAAGTCCCCATTGAAAAAGTGTGGACTTGGGCCCTTTTTGAATTCACCGATTCAATTTGATTTGAGTAATAATCTGGTGGGTTGGATTCTGGATTTCTTAACCAACAGGACGCAGCGAGTAAGGGTCAATGGTACATTGTCGGACCTAAAGTGCTCTTCTACTGGCTCTCCTCAGGGGTGTGTGTTGTCACCACTACTCTTTATCCTGTACACAAACATGTGTCGGAGCAGACATGACAACAGACACATTATAAAGTATGCTGGTGACTCAGTTATTGTCAGTCTCCTCCAGGATGGTGAGAGTGGCCATGGCCCAGTAGTTGATGATTTTGTTCACTGGTGTGAGGATTCCTACCTGCAGCTGAATACGACAAAAACTAAAGACATGATTATTGACTTTAGGAGGAAAAATCCCAGGCACAAAGTCACCGTACTAAAAGGCCAGACCACCGAATGTGTACAATCCTACAAATATCTTGGGACAATTATTGATAGTAATTTAAACTTTGAAGAGAACTGTGAAAGGGTGTGCAAAAAGGGTCAGCAACATTTGCATTGCTTGAGAAAACTTGCACGCTTCCAAACTGACCAAACCATAATGACAATGTTTTATCGGGCTTTTATTGAATCTGCTTTATCCTTTTCTTTAGTGTCATGGTTTGGTCAGATAAAACTGAAACAGAGGAAATCCTTGGATCAGGTAGTTAGATGGTCCAGTCGTTTGCTTGGTGAGTCACAGCTGAGCCTGACATCCTTGTACACCAGACAGGTACAGAGGATGGCTACCTCCATTTTAAATGATGACTCCCACCCTTTGCACTGCAACTTTCAGCTTCTTCCCTCAAGACGGAGGTTTGCTGTCCCAAAAAGTAGAACCCAGCACTACAAAAACAGCTTTGTTCCTGCTGCTGTCAAAGAGTTGAACAAGATGTAACAATATATTGCACATAATTTAGGTACCTATTTATTAACTCCATTTTATATTTACTTATTTTTGTAGGATGTTACTTGGGTTCTAAATATTTTATTGGGTTTTAGACCTTTGAGTTTTTAACCTCTTTGACTAGTTTTTAACTTTTAATATGACCCTTCTCTCTTTCCTCTGGTTTTTCTCTCATCTCTTTGTCTTTTTATACCCTGATTGATGGAGCCTTGAGTATTTTTATCATGTTTATAGTCAGCTTCATGTGTGCCTGTGTTTGTGTCTATGTTGAATGTAATTTGTGGCTTGTAAATATGGATGTCACCAGACTGCAAAACAAATCTACCTACGGGTACAAATAAAGTAACCTGAACCTGAACTTGAATTTATACAAAATGATCAACAAACAGAGAAACCATGGTCTTCATCACTGTTTATTTACATGACAAAAGGTCAATGACAAAAAAATGGGTAGCTTCTTAAAAATATGTTCTCATATTTGTTTTTTCCTTATAATTTTCTTTTTTCTTGTAAATGTATTACTCCCCCCCCCATAAATTACAAAGACACTGCAAGTTTATTTGTACAGCACATTTCGTGTACAAGATCATTCAAAAAGCTTTGCATAAAACATTAAAGCATTACAGCAAATTGCAAAAGGAATACACTGAAGAGGATGATAAAATAAAGCGTTGGATTTTTAATAGCTTTATTATCATCCGCCTTCATCAGAACTCGGCTCCAGCCCTTAGTGTGAGCAGGCTGAAGCCGAATTCCTCAGGCTCTCAAAGAGGAGACAGTGTGTGTGTCTCGCAGCAGATGCAGAATCAGAGTGAGAGAATAAGAGAGTTTGCGTTACAGAGTTGCAGCATATATACTCGACTACAGCAATACATCAAGGGCATACCCCAGCAGTTGGTATGATCAAAGAGATAACAGAACAGGCATAAGACATTTGCATTTGAGAGACATATTGATCTCAGTCCCTAGGTCACAGTGAGGACAGGACTCATGAGCACAATGCATGAAAGGCAACATTAACATCACAGAAGTGAGCCAGACGAAACGAGTCTGCCTGTAGACATTAATACACATTTCACTGTTCTGTTATTTGCTCTAGCCGAGTGCTGTGTTTGACCAGTCTGTTTGTGGGGGTTTACACCAAAGCACATCTACATACCAGTAGTGCAGCAGAAAAAACCAAGAGAAGAGAGCTGAGTGTCCTTAATCTGTTGTGGGGGTTAACCGAACCGCCACAACACAAGAATTTAAAAGCAAACTAAAAAATAAACAAGCTAAAATTAATATTTTAAACAAATACCAAACATTGATATAATTTTGTACTGTTTCACCATATAAAAATGCGATTGATTTGTCATGAATTAGTAACTGCTTTTCTCATACGCAAATTAGAATTTTTTTTATTTTGTGACATTTTCTGTGTACATTTATGGCTTTATTCTAATGAATTAATGAGTTCTTATACATTTTTTTGTGTAAATTTATTATGTCTAGGCAGGGCCTATGTGCCAGTTTAACTGGAAACCAAAATATCGGAAATATCAATTTCTGTCTCCGTCGAGGGGAATTAAAATCCTTTAAAAATCCTTAAAAAAAAAAATAAGGGCACTTAGTTATGTCTGAAGTTGGAGTCAAGGAGGAGAGCAATATAGGTGCTGAACACTCGTTTATTATAATACAGGGCGCAGCGCACCGAACCGCACATACAGCCGCTTGGCAGCGGAAAGGCGGGAGAGAGCGCCCCCTGACCTGCAGCCCTTCTTCCGCGCACAGGGTTGGCGGAACCGGAACATGGAGCCACCACCCCGTGCCACCCAAATAAGAGCTCCAAACACAATGCAATATATGAACAATAAATAACTACATTACACACTTCAGAGGGCAGACAAAGGGGCTGGTGCTAGAGCACCACCTGTGCCTGATGCTGGTTATTTCTTTATTCTTTTTAATGTTTTTTTTTTTAATCTAGACACTGACCCAAGTTTATTTTTTATGTTTTTGTTAGGAAGGGGAGATATTTTTGTTTATAATAATAATTATTATTATTACATTTTAAAGAGTTTTAACTCTTCCCCAAAATCTGGGTCCCTCACCTTATATAGCTAGAAACAACCCTGTTAATTCTTTACTCGATTAACTCTTTGGTGACTCTTACTTGAGTAACTAATATCATAACGTAACGCTACTTTTGTTTGAGTAAATTTTATGGTGAACCCAACTCCTTGACTGCTGCGCAGTAATCCGTAGGTTAGAGCGCCGTTACCGTGCGTAAAGTCCGTGCGTCTGGCTCTGACATCAGCGGATATAAAGTTACTCATATGGCAGTGCTGCTCTCGCAGACAGTCTAGTCTCGCTGGAGCGGACGGACGGAAGGCACCATGTCGCTCAGCTGGTCTGCGAAAGAGCAAAAGAACGCAAACCAGCCCGCCGCCGCCGGGCAGAAGCGCTCCCGCTGCGACGCGGGGAACAAGGTGACGGTGGTGCTCGGAGCGCAGTGGGGAGACGAGGGAAAGGGGAAAGTGGTGGATTTGCTGGCGACCGAAGCTGACATAGTCTGCAGATGTCAGGTAAATGTTTCAGGCACAAGTATTCCATATAGTGTGCTGTTATGACTGAAATACTCTTTGGAAAACCAGTTTTGTTGTTTTTTTATTGGTTGGGCGCAACAGGCGCTTAGAATGAAAATGCTTGTTGCCCACCGCTTGAATTTGAGGTATGCTGTAAAATATTTTATAGACTTACTCTTTAATTGTTATAACAACCCACTTTGATATATGTATTGCAATTTGTGGAAGTGCATTGGCACATTTAAATAATGAAATAGAAGATGGTGATAATTTGACCGAAAATTCTTATATAAGGTCAGATGTCAAACACACGAGCAAGTTATAAGCCTTGTTCCTTTCTAATGAAATTTTGTTCCACCTTTGATCCTCGTCTATATTTGCTGTGACCTTTGATCGACTCTCACACCACTCTGAATTCCCGATCAGCACACCTCCAGACAGGCCACTTTCTAACCCCTTGCATTAGACACAACACTAGCGAGGCCTATCAACAGTCTGCTGTGTTGTACTACAGACAGGAGCGCTGGCACCCAGTGTTCTGAAGGCTTGGGGCCCCCGCCCACCAGCCTAGATAGGTCACATTCTCTGGCTGGCTTGATATGTGAGAAGGCCATGTTTTAGCCTGCAGGGACAGTGCTGAGGGTCCACCACCACTGGCCAAGTCTGTTAAAATAGGTGCTGGAAAAGAGCTTGGCGAAGAGGATGGCTTAGTACCGTCTCAGGAAAATCAGACAAGACATGTCCACTAATGCTGACTCTTCTGTGTGTGTGTGGGGGGGGGGGGGGGCTTTCATTACCTCTGTCATAATGTGCACAAACTGTATCTTTTATTTATAGGGAGGCAACAATGCAGGGCATACAGTGGTAGTGGAAGGCAAGGAGTACGACTTCCACCTTCTCCCCAGTGGAATCATTAACCCCAAAAGTGTATCACTCATTGGTAAAAACTACAATTTTGCTTTTTAGAGACATTGTGTGTCACTTAAAAAACTCTGATCAACACTTAATTTTCTCTTTCAGGCAATGGAGTGGTCATACATCTACCTGGTTTGTTTGAAGAGGGAGGCAAAAATGAAAAGAAAGGTACTTAACTGACATTTTTAAAGTTAGTGTGTAATAGGATTAATGTGTACAGTGGTGTGAAAAAGTGTTTGTCCTCTTCCTGATTTCTCATTTTTTTGTATGTTTGTCACACTTAAATGTTTCAGATCATCAAACAAATTTAAATATTGGACAAAGATAACACAAGTAAACACAAAATGCAGCTTTTAAATGAAGGTGTTTATTATTAAGTGTAAAAAAAAAAAAAATCCAAGCCTACATGGCCCTGTGTGAAAAAGTGATCCCCCCCTCCCATGGTTTATCACATCTTTGGAAAGCTGAGTTCAATTTCTCTAACCACACCTGTTCTCAATCAAGAAATCACTTAAATCGGACCTGCCTGACAAAGTGAAGTTGACCAAATGATCCTCAAAAGCTAAACATCATGCTGTGATCCAAAGAAATTCAGGAACAAATGAGAAACAAAGTAAATGAGATCTATCAGTCTGGAAAAGGTTATAAAGCCATTTCTAAAGCTTTGGGACTCCAGTGAATCACAGTGAGAGCCATTATCCACAAATGGTGAAAACATGGAACAATGATGAGCCTTCCCAGGAGTGGCTGGCCAACCAAACTTACCCCAAAAGCGCAGCAATGACTCATCCAAGAGGTCACAAAAGACCCCACAGCAACATCCAAAGAACTGCAGGCCTCACTTGCCTCAGTTAAGGTCAGTGTTCATAACTCCACCATAAGAAAGAGACTGGGCAAAAATGGCCTGCATGGCAGAGTTCCAAGACCAAAACCACTGCTGAGCAAAAAGAATATAAAGGCTCGTCTCAGTTTTGCCAGAAAACATCTTGATGATCCCCAAGACTTTTGGGAAAATACTCTGTGGACTGATAAGATAAAAGTTGAACTTTTTGGGAAGATATGTGTCCGATTACATCCGGCATAAAAGTAACACAGCATTTCAGAAAAGAAACATCATACCAACAGTAAAATATGGTGGTGGTAGTGTGATGTCTGGGGCTGTTTTGCTGCTTCAGGACCTGGAAGACTTGCTGTGGTAAATGGAACCATGAATTCTGCTGTCTACCAAAAAATCCTGAAGAAGAAAGTCCGGCCATCTGTTCGTGACCTCAAGCTGAAGCGCACTTGGGTTCTGCAGCAGGACAATGATCCAAAACACACCAGCAAGTTCATCTCTGAATGGCTTAAGAAAAACAAAATGAAGACTTTGGAGTGGCCTAGTCAAAGTCCTGACCTGAATCTGGTTGAGATGCTGTGGCATGACCTTAAAGGGCCTATATCATGCTATTTTAAGCCTTTCAGAGTAAACTATATGCATGTATGTGATAGTATATTACCTTTGGTACACTGGAGAATGAATTTCTTATCAAACATGAGTTATTTTCGTGAGCTACTTTTCCAACCCGGAAGTAAGATGCCGCGATCTCTGAGGCTCAGCCTCTCCTTCTTGTGGTTGCCGCCCATTTCATGACGTAACCCCTGAACCGGCTGCTGCAGCGTGTCGCTAGGTTCCGCCCATGAAAACTTAGAAGACATTGTCTTACATAAAAAAGCAAACAGTTGTTGTCACTGAGCAGATTAGGTGTGAGAGGAACTACTTCTTCACAGCGTCAGTGCTAAAGTGAAAGAGTTTTGCCGATCACCGCTCCGTTAGCTGCGCAGAGAAAGTGGGTGTGTGCGTTAGCCTGGGGGCGGTGCTGACTGCACAGGCACTTGCTGGAGTGGGCGGCTCATCCATGTTCATACGTATGAACGTGGGGACCCAGTCATTATCAGGGACAGGGCGGAGCAACAGCTCAGAGAGCAGGGTTGAGGAGGAATATTCAGAGATGCGTGAATGGAGCAAAATACCACTTTGGGGGTGTTTTTGGTGAGGAATTAACATTATAACATGCTTAAAAGCTCAAAAAAGTTGATTTTGCATGATATAGGCCCTTTAAAAAGGCAGTTCATGCTCGAAAACCCTCCAGTTGGCCGAATTACAACAATTCTGCAAAGATGAGTGGGCCAAAATTCCTCCACAGCGCTGTAAAAGACTCATTGCCAGTTATTACAAACACTTGATTGCAGTCAGGAAGGGGGCAAACACTTTTTCACACCACTACATGATTTCTTTTCTTTGTCCAGGTCTGAAAGGCTGGGACAAGAGGCTAATTGTTTCGGACCGAGCTCACCTGGGTACATTTTCTTGACTTAATTATACACATTTTTTTTTTTTTGTATTGTGAAATTTTTTTTTATTTAATTTCTCTCTCCTCAGTGTTTGATTTCCACCAGGTGGTTGACGGCTTGCAGGAAACTGAAAGACAGGCACAAGAAGGGAAGAAGTAAGATTAGGGAAGGATATACACAGATCACCAGTACAATGCCTATAAAATGTATTCACCCCCCCTTGGATGTTTCAGCCTTTATTTTATTGTAAAAATCTGTTTTCACTTTGACATGAAAGAAGCTTTTTTTTTTTTTTGCAAATTTTTGTCAAAAAAGCCAAATTATTTTGACCATGATTTCATTTTATAAAGCAATAAAAGGTTGAACCATCCAAGAGGGGTGAATACTTTTTACAGGCATTGTACAAACTGTACAGATAAAAACTGACTTGTCACAATATTTCACGTAACAGCATTGGAACCACTAAGAAGGGCATCGGACCTGCATACGCCAGCAAAGCGTCTCGCACCGGCCTCCGTGTGTGTGACCTCCTGGGTGACTACAAGGATTTCTCATCTAGGTAAGAAAGGTGTCATTTTAAGGGAGTCCCAACCATTCATGCACATAAAAGGGAATATATCATGCCCTTTTTCCACGTGTTGGCACATGTTAATGAAATGGCTGTAACATGTTTTGGTCAAAATACCTCAGGATTTATATACAACAGCATCATTTTCCACCCAGATTAAACATCGTTCTCCACATCAACTTGTTTCAGTGCTTTTGGTGGTTGTTTAAATGCTGAGAGCCACTGTTGATGCAAAAGTTAGCCATCAGCTTCCGTTGTCATATTTAGCCTGGGCTAACAAACAGAAAACTGACTGAGTGTGAAAATGTGAAAGCCCAAATAAAGTATCGCCAGGGCCTGGGGTTTAGGGTTTGACTGGTTTACAGGACGATCCCCCTCAAGGATCGTCACCTTATTGTGGTGGGGGGGTTTACGTGCCCCAGTGATCCCAGGAGCTATGTTGTCTGGGGCAATTTGCCTCTGATAGGGTCACCCAAGACAAACTGGTCCTGGGTGAAGGGCCAGACTAAGAACAATCCAACAGACTCTCATGATAAATTCTGTATCAAGGACTCAGTGTACCCCGCCCGGTATGGGGTTACTGGGGCCCCACCCTGGAGCCAGGCCTGGGGGAGGGGCTCGAAGGCTAGCGTCTGGTGGCCGGGTTTCCACCCATGAGACCCAGCCGGGCTCAGCCCGAAGGAGTTACATGGGTCCGCCCTCCAGTGGGCTCACCACCTGCAGGAGGGATTATGGGGGTCCGGTGCTATGTGGATTAGGTGGCAGTCAAAGGCGGAGACCTTGGCGGACTATTCCCAAGCTTTCTAAACTGGCTTTTGGTCCATGGAATGTCACCTCTCTGGTGGGGAAGGAGCCTGAGCTGGTGTACGAGGTTGAGAGATACCAGATAGATATAGTCAACCTCACCTCAACACACAGCTCCGGTTCCGGAACCAGTCTCCTGGAGAGGGGCTGGAGCTTGGCCTTTTCTGGAGTTGCCCCTGGGCAAGAGGCGATGAGCAGGGGTGGGTATTCTTGTATCTCCCCACCTTGCTGCCTCTATATTGGAGTTTTCCCCGGTGGACGAAAGGGTTGCTTCCCTGCGCCTTCGGGTTGGGAAACGGGTCCTGACCATCATTTGTGCCTATGCACCAAATGATGTTTCAGAGCACCCACCCTTTTTGGAGTCTGTGACTGGGGTGCTGGAGGGTGCTCCTCTTGGAGACTCCATTGTCCTACTGGGGGACTTCAATGCGCACGTGGGCAATGACAGTGAAACCTGGAAGGGGGTGATTGGGAGGAACAGCCTGCCCGATCTGAACCCGAGTGGTGTTCAGTTATTGGACTTCTGTGCTAACCACATTTTGTCCATAACGAACACCATATTCAAGCATAAGGATGTCCATATGTGCACCTGGCACCAGGACACCCTAGGTCGCAGGTCGATGATAGATTTTGTTATCGTGTCATCAGACCTGCGACTGTACTGTATGTCTTGGACGCCCGGGTAAAGAGAGGTGCAGAGTTGTCAACTGATCCAAACATATAGTGAGGGTGTGCTGGGAACGTCTGGCTGAGGCCCCTGTCCGGGAGGTCTTCAACTCCCACCTCCGGAAGAACTTCAACCACATTCCGAGGGAGTCTGGAGACATGGAGTCTGAATGGGCCATGTTCTCCACCTCTGTTGTTGAAGCGGCAGCCCAGAGCTGCGGCCGCAAGGTGGTCGGTGCATTTCGTGGTGGCAACCCCCGAACCAAGTGGTGGACACCAGTGGTGAGGGGGGCCATTAAGCTGAAGAAGGAGTCCTATCAGGCTTGGTTGGCTTGTGGGACTCCCGAAGCAGCTGAGGTGTACCGGCAGGCCAAGCGGAGTGCAGCTCGGGTGGTTGCTGAAGCAAAAACCCGGGTATGGGAGGAGTTTGGTGAGGCCATGGAACAAGACTTTCGGTCGGCCTCGAAGAGATTCTGGCAAACTGTCCGGCGGCTTAGGAGGAGAAAGCAGCTCCCTGTCCACACTGTGTATGATGCAGATGGGACACTGTTGACTTCGACTGGGGATATCGTTGGGCGGTGGAAGGAATACTTCGAGGATCTCCTCAATCCCACTGATACGCCTTCCACAGAGGAAGCAGGGTTTGGGGACGAGGGGGATGACTCGCCTATCACAGGGGCTGAGGTCGCCAAGGTGGTTAAAAATCTCCTTGGTGGCCGAGCCCCGGGGCTGGACGAGATTCGCCCTGAGTACCTCAAGGCCCTGGATGTTGTAGGGCTGTCATGGTTGACACACCTCTGCAACATTGCGTGGAGGTCGGGGGCAGTGCCTTTGGCATGGCAAACCGGGGTGGTGGTTCCTCTTTTCAAAAAAGGGGACCGGAGGGTGTGCTCCAACTTTAGAGGGATCACACTCCTCAGCCTCCCTGGGAACGTCTACGCCAAGGTACTGGAGAGGAGAGTCCGGCCGTTGGTCGAACCTCGGATTCAGGAGGAGCAATGTGGCTTGTTGTTATGAACTATTCAGTCTCTGTACGACCATTGTGAGAGTTTGGTTCGTATTGCCAACACTCGGTCGGAGCCATTCCCAGTGAGAGTTGGACTCCGCCAGGGCTGCCCTTTGTCACCGATCCTGTTCATAATTTTTATGGACAGGATTTCTAGGCGCAGCCAGGGAATGGAGGGTGTCATGCTTGGTGACCACAGGATCTCATCTCTGTTGTTTGCAGATGATGTTGTCCTGTTGGCTTCATCCAGCAATGACCTACAGCTCTTGCTGGGACGGTTTTCCGCTGAGTCTGAAGTGGCTGGGATGGGAATCAGCACCTCCAAGTCCGAGTCCATGGTCCTCAGCTGGAAAAAGGTGGATTGTCCTCTCTGGGTTGGGGACAGGCTCCTGCCCCAAATTTAAATTTAAATTTAAATCACCCTTATTGTCATTCAACCGTACAACCAATCATGTACAGTACAGTACATGTGGAGGAGTTTAAGTATCTTGGGGTCTTGTTCATGAGTGAGGGGAAAATGGAGCGAGAGATTGACAGACGGATTGGAGCAGCATCTGCAGTGATGCGGACATTGCACCGGTCTGTTGTGGTGAAGAGGGAGCTTAGTTCTAAGGCAAAGCTGTCGATTTACCAGTCAATCTACGTTCCTACTCTCACCTATGGTCACGAGCTTTGGGTAATGACCAAAAGAACAAGATTGCGGATACAAGCGGCTGAAATGAGCTTTCTCCGTAGGATTGCTGGACTCACCCTTAGAGATAGGGTGAGGAGCTCAGTCATCCTGGAGAGGCTCAGAGTAGAACCGCTGCTCCTCCACATTGAAAGGAGTCAGTTGAGGTGGTATGGGCATCTGATTAGGATGCCTCCTGGACGCCTCCCACTTGAGGTGTTTCAGGCACGTCCCACTGGGAGGAGACCCCGGGGCAGACCCAGGACTCGGTGGAGAGACTATGTCTCCCAGCTGGTCTGGGAACGCTTTGGTATCCTCTATGAAGAGCTGGAGCAGGTGGCTGGGGAGAGGGAAGTCTGGGCTTCTCTGCTTGAACTGCTGCCTCCGCGACCCGGACCTCCGGAAAAGCGGTAGAAGATGGATGGATGGATGGATGGATGGATGGATGGATGGTTTACAGGATATGACCGGTCACTGGGATATATTTAGCACAGAAACAGCCCTGAATGACTGAATGGCTAGCTCTGTTAACTGCTAAACTGCTAACCATGTTTGTTGGATGAGCCATCCCAACCGGAGTGTAATAAACTATAGCAAAATAAGCTGAAATAACATCTAGGACTGAGATATACACTCACCACTTTACATCTGTTCAGCCACATGTTAAATGTCTAATCAACCAATGGCAGCACATCAATGCATTTAGGCATATAAGCATGGACAAGACAAGCTGCTGAAGTTCAAACTGAGCATCAGAATGGGAGGAAAAGGTGACTTTGAACCTGGCATGGTTGTTGGTGCAGATATGCTGGTATGAGTATTTCAGGAACTGCCACGATTTTTACATACAAATATTGCCAGGGTTTACAGAGAATGATCTGAAAAAGAGAAAATATCCAGTGAGCAGCAGTCTTTTGGCCCAAATACCTAGTTGATGCCAGAGGTCAGAGGAGAATGGCCAGACTGGCTCGAGCTCACTGAAAGGCAACTCAAATACTCATTATAACTGAGGTATACAGGAGAACATCTATGAAGGTACAGCACACTGACCCTTGAAGGAGATGTGCTACAGCAACAGAAGACCTCAACTGGTATCATCTCTGTCCGCGAAGAACGGGAAACTGAGGCGACAGTTCATCAAAAATGGACAATAGAAGATTGGGAAATGTTGCCTAGTCTGTTTCTCAAATTTTGCTGCCACATTTAGATAGCAGGCTCAGAATTTTGGATAAACAACATGAAAGAATGGATGCATGCACATAGAGTCATGGATGTTCAGCAAACAAATCTGCAGCAACTGTGTGATTCTAGCATATCAGTATGGGTCAGTATCTCAGATGAATGTTCCTTAAAGTGGGCAGCGAGTGTCTGGTCAAGTGCTAAATGATCCGGCTGGGATCATAGATATTGAGTGGAGTGAGTGTGTTATGTCAAAGGGGAATCACTAGTGCTAGCTAAGCTGGGCTAATTTGGCTAGACTCTTTTTTGATGATTACTGGGTTATCCTGGCCAAAATATAACAAAATAAGAAAGAATAATTGTTGCATGCAAGGTATATAATTGAGCGTGGTTTAATGAACAAGCTTGGGACACAGATGTTGAGTGGGGTGAGTAGACTACATAGAGAGTAGTAAACCACAGTCTAGCTTGGTTGTGACTAGGCCATGTTTCATTTCTGAAGCTCACAGAGAGCCCGGGTCACATCTACCCCTGCCCCCACCATCATTAAAATGGGTGGAGGTAAGGATGGGATGGTGATATCATTCCAGTGACTTCCACTTTTCACATCACAACTGGAGACAAATCTGAACGGCTCATTGATTGATACCTACACACGTGGACAAAATTGTTGGTACCCCTCTGTTAATGAAAGAAAAACCCACAATAGTCACAGAAATAACTTGAATCTGACAAAAGTGGTAATAAATAAAAATTCTATGAAAATTAACCAATGAAAATCAGACAATGCTTTTGAATTGTGGGTCAACAGAATTACTTCAAAAAACAAACTCATGAAACAGGCCTGTACAAAAATGATGGTACCCCTAGAAAAGATTAAAAATAATGTGACCATAGGGACATGTTCAACCAAGATGTGTCCTCTAATTAACATCACAGGTGTCTACAAACTTATAATCAGTCAGTCGGCCTATTTAAAGGGTGACAAGTCGTCACTGTGCTGTTGGGTGACATGGTGTGTACCACACTAAACATGGACCAGAGGAAGCAAAGGAGAGAGTTGTCTCAGGAGATTAGAAAGAAAATAATAGACAAGCATGTTAAAGGTAAAGGCTATAAGACCATCTCCAAGCAGCTTGATGTTCCTGTGACTACAGTTGCACATATTATTCAGAAATTTAAGATCCACGAGACTGTAGCCAACCTCCCTGGACATGGCCGCAGAAGGAAACTTGATGAAAAATGGAAGAGACGGATAATACGAATGGTAACAAAAGAGCCCAGAACAACCTCTAAACACATTCAAGGTGAACTCCAAGGTCAAGGTACATCAGTGTCAGATCGCACCCTCCGTCGTTTGAGCCAAAGTGGACTTCATGGGAGACGACCAAGGAGGACACCACTGTTGAAAACAAATCATAAAAAAGCCAGACTGGAATGTGCCAAACTGCATGTTGAAAAGCCACAAAGCCTCTGGGAGAATGTCCTATGGACAGACGAGACAAAACTGGAACTTTTTGGCAAGGCACATCAGCTCTATGTTCACAGACGCAAAAATGAAGCATACCAAGAAAAAAACACTGTACCTACTGTGAAACATGGAGGAGATTCTGTTATGTTCTGGGGCTGCTTTGCTGCATCTGGCACAAGGTGTCTTGAATCTGTGCAGGGTACAATGAAATCTCAAGACTATCAAGGTATATACACTAGAGAGAAATGTGCTGCCCAGTGTCAGACAGCTTGGTCTCAGTCGCAGGTCATGGGTCTTGCAACAGGATAATGACCAAAACACACAGCTAAAAACACCCAAGAATGGCTAAGAAGGAAGCATTGGACTATTCTAAAGTGGCCTTCTATGAGCCCTGATCTAAATCCTATTGAACATCTGTGGAAGGAGTTGAAACATGCCGTCTGGAGAAGGCAGCCTTCAAACCTGAGACAACTGGAGCAGTTTGCCCATGAGGAGTGGGCCAGAATACCTGCTGAGAGGTGCAGAAGTCTCATTGACAGTTACAGAAATCGTTTGATTGCAGTGATTGCCTCAAAAGGTTGTGCAACAAAATATTAAGTTAAGGGTACCATCATTTTTGTCCAGGCCTGTTTCATGAGTTTTTTTTTAAATAATTCTGTTGAACCACAATTCAAAAGCATTGTCTGATTTTCATTGGTTAATTTTCATAGACTTTTTATTTATTACCGCTTTTGTCAGATTCAAGTTATTTCTGTGACCATTGTGGGTTTTTCTTTCATTAACAGAGGGGTACCAACAATTTTGTCCACGTGTGTACTGAGAGTAAGGCAGACCCTAACAAAGTGACAGGGTTGTGTTTTTCCAGAGTATTTCCACTGGTAGCTACTCTAGAAACCCGACTTCAAGTGCTAGAGCATTGGAAAAAGCGAAAGTTTCATCTTCGGTCCTCTTTAATATGTCCCAATGTTGCATATTGTTAAATCCTTGTAGATTCAAGAACCTTGTCCAACAGTATCAGTCCATGTATCCATCCTTGACAGTTGATGTTGAGGACCAACTGAAAAAATTAAAGGTACTGTAAATACTGTAAATAAAAAAAAATATTCGGAAGCCACATCTGCTTCTATTGATGGGACTTTCTGTATTTTGTTTTGTAGGAATACGCTGAGAGATTGCGGCCAATGGTTCGAGACGGAGTTTACTATATGTACGAAGCTCTTCATGGACCCCCTAAGAAAATTCTGGTTGAAGGGGCCAATGCAGCTCTGCTTGATATTGACTTTGGTATGGCCCGTCACTCTTTTCAAAACTCTTGGACTGTTTTTCCACTGTAGAAATGTTCTCCCTGGTGCTTCTTGATGGTGGTTCCTGATTTTTGTATATTCACATCAAGTTTGAGTTTTTGTCTGTGAAAATCCCTTTTCAGGAGCTGGTTTGACTCCCACTCAAGTGCAGGGGCTTTAGAAAAGTAGTAGGTCCATCTCATGATCCTGGCGTCTGTGTTTAGTCCAAGCGTAAAATACCACAGATATTTTGTGACAGTATCCAGATCATAATCAGTTCAGTTACAAGGGAAAGTAAAGCAAAAATCGAAGTCTGCAATTACTATTAAACTGGTATAGTGTGTCACTTTACTGATTGTGTCACTTCACCACAGCTCTTCATCATGATTGGAATGTGACAAGAAAAAAGGCCCCAAAAGAACATAAGCCTTGTTGCCACTGAAGGAACTATGGGTAAAACATCAGGAGGGACACTGGTAAGTTCTATTCTTGTAGGTGTTCTTCTCACCCAACGTGTCTCCATTGTTGGATAGGAGTCATCTGTCTCCAGACGTCACGTAATCAATCTTTGTTATACAAAAGTCTTGACCAAAATGGCAAATCTAGACTCAGCAGCACATCAAAACAAATACCGACAATATCAAATATTGTTCTGCTTCTCCGCAATTTTCACGATGCTCTTCTGTCAACCCTTCTGGTGGATTTTAAAATTGCAGTTCTTGTTGGCTTCTATTTAGTTTAATTAACATCTTCATGACACTGAACTTTGTTCAGTCAGCAAGCCCCACCTATCAGCTTTCCATGGCAGCCCTGTAGTGCCCACTACAATGCAGAGAATTATTTCAGTTTGTACAAACTCTCAAAAAATTTTCTACTGAGGGAGGTTCCGTCTATGGAGACACACACCACACTGATCAAGTTCTGGTAAAATTGGTTCCAAGTTCCTTTGTTGGAAACGGGCTATAGTTCCTGAAACAGTTCCTCTCCTGATAACGTGACTTAAAATCTTCCAGTACTTTGCAGTGGAAAAACAGTTTTAGAGAAGATAAATGTCATTTTTTGGAAATGCTGTAGGCCAGTGTTATTGAAATGCATTTGATGTTCCCTTTAGGCACTTATCCTTTCGTTACCTCATCAAACTGCACCGTGGGAGGGGTGTGCACCGGCCTCGGCATCCCTCCGCTGAATATCGGCGATGTCTTTGGCGTCGCAAAGGCCTACACAACCAGAGTAGGAATCGGTGCCTTCCCCACAGAGCAACTCAACGTAAGAGCATTCAACCAATTTCAAAGACTGTTATGTCAAAAGCCAACTGCATGTTTGATTTGACTCCCCTGGCCTACATATTTACAGGGAGACATGCAATCTGTTATATAAGTCGATGATATTCAACTTGACATGTACAGTGTGTTTGTGATAGCTCAGCTGACTCATGGGGGGAGTAGAGGGAGGGGTGGCCAGGGGTATTCTGCCTGAGTGCAGCTGTCAAATTTTGTGTGAGATGGGGCTGTAACGCTATTTACCTCTTTTCCAGATCACATGGTCACAGGGATAAATTTAGGGCCAGAGTCCGGGTTAAGGATATATTTTACTGTGTGATCTGGGGCTAATGTTACCCATCACGAGAACTGATCATAGGCACCATAGGTCAAAACAATCCCCTCACCTACCTGCTGTATGTTTTATTGTTTTATTGTTCTCAGCTGTGTAATACTACCTTATCAATTAAATATTTTTTAGAAAAAAATTTCAATTTTTTTCATACAATTTTTATCTTTTACCCTTTATTTGCATAAATTTAAAATGTTATTCCTATATATTTTAAACTTTTTCTTTATATTTGCAACATTTTAATTGTATATTTTCTTATTTTTTCTTGTAAGTTTGATGAATTTTGTTTGAGTTTAGTTTGATGAAGTATATACTTCCAAAATGGGTGGTGTGGTGGCGCAGTGGTTAGCACTGCGCCAGCACAGCGACTCACCCTTGGCCATGGGATCCCTGGTTCGATCCCAGCCCCTGACCAACAGTGATCTGTGTGGAGTTTGCATGTTCTCCCCGTATCTGCGTGGATTTATTCCGGGATTTCTCCGGTTTCCTCCCACAGGCCAAAAACATGCAAGTTAGGTTAATTGGAGACTCTAAAGTGGCCCTAGGTGTGAATGTGTGTGTGAATGGTTAAGGGATAGTGCCGTACTGTGGCTGCTTCATCCATCCAGGTGGATGCCCTCAATTTCCCCTCTGGGGATCAACAAAGTATACAAAATTAAAATCAAATAAAAAAAAATCAAAATTTGTATTCCACCCCTCCCCCCGAGTCTTTTTTAAATAATTCTTTTGTCAAATGTTATTAAGGTGGTCATGACCGCTTCACAGAGCCGTTTATGCCTATAAAGCATATGGAAATTCTATGGGCCCCCTCACACACTCGGGAACCTCCAAGCTACAAGTTCACCTTAAACTTTTTGTTGGAACTATTATAATTGCCTTCACCATTTCTCAGATTTTTTTTCTTATAAATTTCTAACTTTTTCATATAAATTTGCTATTTTTCTTGTAATTTTGCAACTTTATATCATAAGTTTTGGACTTTTTCTCATGAATTTCTACTCTTTTCTCATAAATTTGCTACTTTTCCTGATAAATTTGCTATTTTTTTCTTGTGAATATTTGACTTTTTGTCACAAATTTGAAAGTTTTTCTCACAAATTTGCTTTTTTCTCATAAATTCAATATTTTTCCCACCACAAATCTGCAATTTTTTCTCAAAGTTTCAGCTTTTTTCTTGTAAATTTGTTCCCTTTTTTCTTTTTAAATTAGCAACTTTTTCATGTAAATTTGAAACATTCATATGAATGCTGGTAAATGTTTTACCCCTTAGCCTTTAAAAAGGCTGATGGGGTAGTGTCACCCCACCGGGAGGCTGGGCAGCGTCAGTGGCATCAACACTTCCCTTGCAATAACTAAAAATGCAATAAAATAACTAAAATGCAATAACTACAGAAATAAATTATATAAGTTTTTCAAATTGATACCATAGTTGCATCTAAGAGAAATCTAGGACTGGTTAGACCTTGACCTCTTACTATGGGTTTGGACTCTAAAGGTCAAAGGTCAAGGATGACATTTCCTTTGCACTATTACTATAGAATGAGTAAAGCTAGGGCCACCAACCTAGGTACACAGGTTCACCCTGAGACACTGATTTCTGACTATGGATTTGGGGCCATAAGGTCAAAGGTCAAGGTTAGCATTCCTTATGACCTATTACTATAGAACGAGTCACCAAACTTTATACACAGGTTCACCATATGACCCTGACTATGGTTTTTTGTAACTTAAGATTTTTATTCATTTTTCATTATATATATTGCATTCAGATCACAGTCTACATTTTAAAAAAAAACAAAGGGGCTAGAGTAAAAAAGAAAAAGGAAAAAAAAAAAAAAAAAAGGGGGGGGGGGACAAATGTTGGAGCATCAAGTTTTTAGTTTCCATCTCTTAATTCTTCTGGTTTTTCCAGCGTCTTTGGTTATTCTTTCAATATCTGTCTCGTTGTTGCACTTTGTAGTGTGTCCATTTCCGCCATTTTTTTTCCCATAGTCCTTCTTGCATTCTTTGTCGATATGTTAGTTTTTCCATCATACGTATGTCCTCAATAATGTCAGTCCATTGCTCTTGGTCAGGAAGAACTTCTGATCGCCATTTTTTTGTGATTGTTTTTTTACATGCAATCAACAAGATTTTAACTAGATATCTGTCCTCAGCCTGTATAACATTGTCTCTTTTAAGATCACATAGGTACATCAAGTTACAGTTCATTGGTATATTATATCCTAATATCCTCTGTATTGTCACATGTATAGATTTCCAGAATGATGAGATTTTGCAGCATTTCCAAAACATATGCGAGTGGTCTGCATTTTGAGCCCCACATCCCCTCCAGCATATAGATTGGGTATTTGTATACTTTCCTTGAATCTGTGGTGTAATGAAAAAGCGAATCAGGTTTTTCCATCCAAATTCCCTCCATGTTCTTGAATTTGTTGACGTGTGTTGTGTTTTCCATATTTCCTGCCAGCTTTCTTCTGTTATGTTTAAATTGAGCTCTTTCTCCCATTTCTCCTTTATATAGTTACTTGAATGATTGTTTGCCATAAGTTTCTGATATAGCTTTGAAATAATTCTTGTTTTATTTCCTGTATATGAGCTTAAAATGAATTGTATAATCTCGCTCACATCTGTTTGGAGGTTATGCCTAATCTTCTTCATATAATAGTCTCTCATCTGCAGATATCTGAAGAATTCCGATCTTTCTAGTTTAAATTTTCTCCTGATGTTTACAAAGCTCCCGAGATCTTTTTTTCCGATATTGCCCCATGCTGTGATTCCCTTGTTCACCAGATTTTTGTATCCCCTATCTTGTTTTGCCGGTTCAAACTGACTGTCAAATGCTACCCATTTCAATAGTTTTATGTCTTCCTTTATATTATACTTTTGTACTATTTTATACCACAGTTCTAAAGTAAATTTAGTGATTGGGTCTATTTGTTTGATTTGCTTATATGCATCTTTATCTCCTATTATGCTTTGTACTGGGAGTCCCTCAATTTCCTTTTCCATTTCTTTCCATTTTGCCTCATATCCCTCGTCGCACCAACATATGATATATCTTATTTGTGCTGAGTAGTAATATTCCTTTAGACTCGGTAGGCCCATGCCTCCTTTCTCTTTTGGTAACTGGAGAGTTTTATATTTCACTCTTGGTTTTTTACCTCCCCAAACAAATCTCGATATCATCCTGTCCCACTTTGAGAATTGGGCATCTGGAATCTCTGTTGGTATAGCCTGGAAGAGGTAAAGTAATCTAGGTTGTATGCTGATTTTGACTGTCTCAATTTTTGAATTCAGATCCATATTTAAGATTGACCATCTATCAATATCTTTTTTTATTTCTTGTTCCAACCTATCATAGTTTGCTTTATAGATTTTGCTTAGGTCTTTAGGTATGTTCACTCCAAGGTATTTTATTTCTTTTTGTTTCCAGTTTAGTTTGATCTTATCAGTTATCTGGTTTAGAGGGTTATAGTGGAATGTCAGTATTTGTGTTTTTGTTATGTTTATCTTGTATCCTGATAATTTTCCAAAATTTTCTATCAAGTTCATCATTTCCATTATTGATTCATCTGGTTGTTCAAGGTAAACTATAATATCGTCTGCAAATAGCCCAATCTTGTGTTCCGCCCCCTTTATTGTTACACCTTTTAATTTCTTATTTTGTCGTATCGCTTGAGCCAGTGGCTCTATGAACAGAGCAAACAAGGTGGGCGATAGGCAGCATCCCTGCCTAGTTGATCTTTGTATATTTACTTTGTCTGTTAAGCTACCGTTTATCTTGATTCTTGCCACAGGTTCTTGATACAGCGTCCTTATGCATTGTACTGATTTTTCGTTAAATCCAAAGCGTTCCAGCACACTATATAGGAATTTCCAGTTAACCCTGTCAAATGCTTTTTCTGCGTCTAAACTCATTATTACTGCGCTTTTCTTTTCTTTATGTATTTGATTAATTATATGTATTGTTCTCCTGATATTGTCATGTGTTTGGCGTCCCTCTATGAAACCAGTTTGATCATCTTCTATCAATTCCGTCAAGAATGTCTTTATTCGTTTACATATAATTGTTGTATATATTTTATAATCCACATTTAATAAAGAGATTGGCCTATAGTTTCCGCATTGTTCTCTATCTTTCCCTGGCTTTAAAATGACTGAAATAATGGCTTCGTTCCATGATGGAGGTATTTTGTTGTTGTTCAACGTCCAATTAAATGACTTTAGGAGCTGTGGCGTGAGTTCTTCTATAAACAGTTTATAAAACTCAGATGGGTATCCATCACTACCTGGTGATTTACCGTTTTTAAGTGACTTAATCACATCTCTAATCTCTTGTGTTGTTATTTCTGCTGTTAGCTTTTCATTTTGTTGATTTCCTATTGATGGCAAGTCCAATGTGCATAGAAATTTTTTAATATCTTTAGTATTTGTTTCTTCAGGTTGCGAGTATAGTTCTTGGTAGAAATTATGGAATATTTCTTCGATGTTTTCTGGGTTAACTGTGGTTTTATTTGTGGTGGGGTCTTTAATCTTATATACATTATTCATTGATTGTTGTTTTCTTAACCGTTTTGCCAGCAGTTTTGTGGCTTTTGGTCCCGTTTCATAATATTTTTGCTTTAGATATCTATTTTTCCTTTCAATTTCATCCATTTGTGTTTCTTTTATCTTTATTTTTTCTTCTTTAATTTCTTGATATATTTTTGGGTCATTTGTGCTTTGATGTTTATGTTCTAATTCCCTCAGTCTCTCACATCTTTGTTCATATGCTTCCAGTTTAGTCTTATTTGCTTTTCCTGTTTCAACAATTAATTTACCTCTTAACACGGCTTTTAGTGCATCCCATAGTATTGTTGGGTCCACTTCTTCATTGTCATTCTCTTGGATATATTCATTTATGTTTACTTTTATTCTTTCTTTCATTTTATCATCATTTAACAGTCCTACATTAAGTTTCCATGTTGTTTGTCGTTTTCTATTGTTTAAATTTATTTCCATGTATATAGGATTATGATCTGATATTTCTGCCCCTCCAATCCAACAATTTCTCACCCTGTGTCTGTCACCTTCATTCATAAGGAAGTAATCTATTCTAGAGTGTACTTTATGGACTGCTGAATAATGTGTATAGTCTTTTTCGAGTGGGTGCAGGTCCCTCCAAATGTCTACCATACCCATTTCTGCCAGTGAGGTTCTTATGAACTTTGTTACATGTTTTTTTGTCTTCTTAACACTTGTTGTATCAATTTCATGATCCATGACAGCATTTAAGTCTCCTCCACAAATTAGGACTCCTTTACTGTGTGTTGCTATGAGATCAAACAGATGTTGAAAAAAACCCTTGTCACTTTCTGGTGGGGCATAGATGTTCACTAATGTGATCTGCATTCCATCTATGCTACCCTTTATTATTACATACCTGCCTTCTTTATCCTGGATTTCCTGTTCACATTCAAATTGTATTTTATTTGAGATTAGTATCATAACCCCCCTTTTAGTTCCTCCCTTAAATGAACTGTAGTAGGAGTTCTTATAGCCAAATCTCTTTAGTTTCACATGTTCTGTCTTGCTCAAATGTGTCTCTTGCATAAATATAATTTCGGCTTTTTCTTTCTTGAATTTTCTTATTATTCTTTCCCTTTTAACAGGTGAGTTCAGACCATTCACGTTTAGTGTTATTATCTTAAGATTTTTACCCATAATCATGTTTTTCCATTTTTTTAACTTGTGCTCCTAGCCCCTTTAACAACAAAAATAACACATATTTATATAAAAACACATTAAAAAATCTCGACCTCCGTACTTTGGGCCTTTCTTCTGCCCACTGGTCCCTGTTGGTGGGTGGAGGGAATGTCCTCACCGAGTGAGGGGCCCTCCCTAGACCTGTATTTACTATCCAAGAAATAGTCATTAGTCTAGAAATGTCCAACAAATATCACTTAAACCTCTCCTAGCCGTCTGTTTCTCTTTTACCTTGTCTTCTTGGCCTTCATTTCTTCTGTGTCTTTCTTAATCTTTGTTATAATCTAGGCTTTCAGTTGAAAGCCTTGTAGTCTTTCCTGGGCCCGCTGCGCCACGTCTCCCCCCGTCTTTTGCCGTTCACTCGCCTCCACTCCGGCTGTCGTGATGCGTTCAGGGCCTCCGCTGCTCCTACCGTTTCCTCCGGCACGTACACCTCAAGGCCCCGCTCCATCATGTCCTGCGCTGCCTCTCTGGCTGTGTTGTAGGTTCTTACGCCATTCTCCCAATGAATCCTCATCTTCGTTAGCGGCGTTTGGAATCTAATTTTTTTTTCTTTCAGCGTTTTTTTTAATGTTGGCATATTTCTTCCGCTGCTGCACAATTTCTGCCGGGTAGTCATGATCAAAGAATATCTGCTTGTCGCCGATTCGTATCTTTTTTTTCCACGCTCGTGTCAGGATTCTTTCTTTTACATCATATTTCAGAAAGTTTACCACAACTGACCTGGGTGTAGAGCGTGGGTTCGGGTTCTGTGCCGAAGCTCTGTGCGCTCGTTGAATCTGCAGATCCGCTTCGCTGGGCAGTTCCAGCTCTTTTTTTAAGAACTGATCCATGAATTTCGTCATCGAGTTGCCTTCAATGCCCTCCGGGATCCCGAAGATGCGTATATTGCCCCGTCTGGACCTGCTCTCCAAGTCGGTTACTTTCTCCTGCATCCTCTGCATTTGTGCCGTCAGGGTCTGCAGCTGTTCGCTTGCCTCGCTATTCCAATCTTCCAGCTCTGATATTCGGGCCTGCGCTTCTGTCATACACGCCCGCTGGGAGCGCAGCTCCTCCATGTTTTCTGCTAGCTTGCGCTCCATTTCTCTTCGGAGGCCCATAATTTCTTCCTTAATCTCTTTTTTCAGCTCCTCCTTAAGAGCCGCTAAATCCTGTTGTAGCTGCCGTTTGAAGTCTCTCAACTCTTTACCCAAACTGGCGATGCCAGTGTTCATGGTATCGAGTTTTGTGTCCTCCATTTTCTCTGCTGCGGTCACCTCGTTTTTTTGGGCCCCGTGTTCAGCGGTTTCTCCTGCGTTGTTGAAGAGAAATTCTTTAATTTTACTCTGCTTTTGTCCTTGTGCCCGGCTCCTTCGTGTTTTCATCCCTTAGTTTATTGATCCGCTTATGTCGAGTTGGCCATTTACCGATGATTTTTAATCCGGCTAGGGAGAGCTCTCTGTTTAAGCGTTATGTCTCTCCACCATCTTCCCGGAAGCCGACCCTGACTATGGTTTTACGATCACAAGGTGAAATGTTCAGGTCAAAATGCCATATAAACTTTATCTCAAGAACACAGAAAGCTAGGGTTACCAAACCTGGTACACAGGTTCACCTTGGGATCCTAACCTAGAACTATGGGTTTGGGATCAAAAGATGAAAGGTCAAGGTTTTTGATTTTCATTCAAATTCAGTTGATTTTCACGATTTTTCATTAGGTTCTCACAGATTAATGCCACGACAAACGGGCAGCCGCATTGACACACACTCATAATTTCCATTGGGAATTTTCTAGTTGTACCTATGACAAATCTTGGACAAGTTTTAATTTGGGTGACCTTTAACTAAAGGATTGTTAAGCTTCAAAGCTCTAAACAATCAGGCCCCTTTTTATTTAAAAGATCTGCTATTACCCTATTATCCTAACAGAGCACTACGCTCCCAAAATGCAGGATTACTTGTAATACCTAGAATCTCCAAAAGTACAAAGGGAGGCAGAGCCTTCAGTTATCAAGCTCCTCTCTTGTGGAACCAGCTGCCAATCTGGATTCGGGAGTCAGACTCGATCTCTGTTTTTAAGAATAGGGTTAAAACCTTCCTTTTTGATATAGCCTACAATTAGGGAGGGATTATATGTTTCTGAACCCTCCCTTAGTTATGCTGCTATTAGGTTTAGACAGCCGGGGGACCTCCAATAATTGCACTGGGCTTCACTCCTTTCTTCACTCTCAATGAAATATTTATTTTTTTGCTGGTCATTAACATCTGTTTGTTCTCTCCCATAGATTGAGTCCCCATTGTGCTGTTTGCTCTCTACATGATCTGTGTGGAGTTTGCATGTTCTCCCCGTGTCTGCGTGGGTTTACTCCGGGACTTCTCCGGTTTCCTCCCACATGCCAAAAACAAGCAAGTTAGGTTTATTGGCATCAAAACTGGGGATTCTAAATTGTCCTTAGGTATGAATGTGAGAGTGAATGGTTGTCTGTCTCTTTGTGTTGGCCCTGTGATGGACTGGCGATCTGTCCAGGGTGTACCCTGACTCTCGCCCAAAGTTGCTGGGATAGGCTCCAGCCCCCCCGTGACCCGAAAAGGATTAAGTGGAAGAAGATGAATGAATGAATGAATATCTGTTCTTTTCATCTTCTCTATCCCCTCACCCCCCAGCCAGTCGCAGCAGATGACTGCCCCTCCCTGAGTCTGGTTCTGCTGGAGGTTTCTTCCTGTTAAAAGGGAGTTTTTCCTCTCCACCGTTGCCAAACGCTTGCTCACAGGGGATCACCTGACTGCTGGGGTCTTTCTGCAATTGTGGAGGTTTCCCCAACAGTTGAAAGTGCTATGAGATGACTGTTGTTGTGAAATGGCACTATATAAATAAAGTTGAGTTGAACTGAATTAAAGATCAAGGTCACAGATTAATTTTGCCAAAAACACTGTAAACATGATAACTCAAAAAGGACATGGCGTACATGTTTCACAGTGATACCACAGCTCTATCTTTGAAAAATTTGGGATCTATTAGACCCAAAAGCAACATAGATGGAAATGATACTGAGTGTCAAACAATGATTTATTTACAATAATAGTGCAATAATAATGTGCAGAGGTGACTTGTAGCGAGGATCTGGCAACCCTACAGGGATAAAGCAGAACAAGGGTGAGTACTGTAAACAATGCAACAATATAGAATGTATTTTATGCTCTTATGCTTACAGGTCAGCAGGGGAGGAGTGGCTGATACCAGGTGACTGCTTGTCCTTTGTCGGGGGAGCTGGTGAGGGGAAGGAGGTGCACCCCAGGGCAGGAGGTATTACGGGAAACCACAGGGGAAAGAGACTGGGGGGAGGCTGGCCAGGCTTGGATGAGGGGAGAAGGTGAAGGAGGCAGTGCAGATAAACTTGGTAAGTCGACTTACTTGTGATATGGGGAGAGGGATGTGCACAGTCCGGGGAATAACAAATCCAGTCCAACAGGCTAGTACGGGAGTCCAGAAACAGGCATGGGCCAGGGCACAATAGGAGGATCAAAGGTAGACAAAGTCCGAGGCGTGAGGCAGGCACAGGGTCTAGCGCAAGCAGAGGTCAAAAAACATGGCAGAGCAAAACAGATCTCAGATGGCAAGACAATATACCGGCAGGTACAGAGTCAATGTGACTCTGTCTTAGACTGGCGGCAGGTGGTAATCACAGCTGCAGGGAGAGCGCCTAATTAGGAGGAGAGAGAGAGAAATAGGGCAGAGTGTGAAGAACCCTTACAGTACCCCCCTCTCAATGAACTCCTCCTGGCATAATACGGGGTTTGTCCAGGTGACGCTGGTAAAAGTTGTGGATGAGGGCATTGGACATGATTAAAGACGCCGGGATCCATGATCTTTCCTCCACTCCACGAGGAACTGAATGCCTCGGCCCCTGCGGCGGGAGTCCAGGATCTGGGTCAGCTTGTATACCAAAATGCCACCCATCATCTTGGGTGGTGGAGGGGGTTTAGCTGGGGGGTATGGGGAGCTGGCAGAAACAGGTTTGATGTGGGAAACGTGAAAAGTGGGGTGGACCTGGAGTGAGGGGGGAAGGTTGAGTTTCACCGAGGCGGGTTAACGAGGGCCTTGATGATGAAAGGGCCGACGAACTGGGGAGCGAGCTTCTTGGACTCGGTCTTAATGGGAAAATTTCTGGTCGACAGCCAAACCCTCTGGCCCATCGAATACGTGGGGGTGGAGCCCACACTGCATTCTCCTGTCGATCGCAACAACGCCACCTTAGTATCTTTCCACACTCGCCGACATCTGGACAAGTGGGCGGCGACAGAAGGAATGGAGCTCTCCTCCTCAGAGATGGATAGAAGAGGGGGTTTGTATCCCAACGATGCCTCAAAAGGAGAATGGCCATTTGCGGCAGAGGTAGCAGGATTGTAGGCGTATTCGATCCAGGGTAGGTGGGTGCTCCACGATGAGGGGTCTGACGCCATGACTCACTGAAGCATAGCCTCCAGCTCCTGGTTCACACACTCACATTGCCCGTTAGCCTGGGGGTGATAGCCAGAGGAGAGGCTGGCCGTGGCCGCGATGGAAGAGCAGAAGGCTCGCCATATTTGAGAGGAGAACTGGGGTCCACGGCCAGACACAATGTCTGCTGGTATGCCGTGTAGCTTCATAACATGGGTAGTTAGCAGTTGGGTTGTCTCCAGAGCAGAGAGTAATTTCTTGAGTGGAATGAAGTGAGCAGCCTTGGAGAATCTGTCGACAATGGTTAAAATTACAGTGTGCCCATTGGAAGGTGGCAACCCGGTGACAAAATCAAGAGCGATATTGGACCAGGGGCAAATAGGGACGGGGAGGGGCTGCAGCAGGCCAGCGGGGGGGGGGGGGGGGGGGGACTTGCCTGCGGAGCACTGCGGGCAAGCCTTGATATAACTACGGACGTCCCTATCCATAGAGGGCCACCAGAAGGAGTGGCAGAGTGCAGAGAGGGTTCTGGTGACTCTGGGGTGGCATGAAAACTTGGCCGTATAGAACCAGTGGATGGCCTCACCCTTGACTGCCGCAGGAACAAATAAATGACCCGGCGGACCCCCCTGGTCCAGGTTGGAAACCTTTGCCTCCCTAATCCGCCGCTCAATATCCCAGGTGAGTGTTCCAACAATGATGTTCGACCCTGGGGACAGACTGGTCGGGGGCAAACTGGCAAGAGAGGGCATCCGGTTTGGTATTCTTCAATCCTGGCCTGTATGTAATAGTGAAGTTGAACCTGGTGAAGAACAGAGCCCATCTGGCCTGATGGGAGTTGAGTCGTTTGGCGGTTTTAATATATTCCATATTTTTGTGGTCAGTCCATACCAGAAAAGACTGGGCGGAACCCTGTAACCAGTGCCACCACTCCTCAAGGGCCAGTTTGACCACCAGCAGCTCTTGGTTGTCGATGTCGTAGTTTCTCTTGGCAGGGATGGGTGTAATTTGTTAATGGCAGCCAAGCGCTGCAAAAGTACTGTCCCCACCCTGATGTCTGAGGCGTCCACCTCAACAATGAACTGGCAAGTGGCGTTGGGTTGGGTCAGGAGAGGAGCTTCGGTGAACCAGGACTTGAGCAAGGAAAATGCCTCGTTAGACTCAGGGGTCCAACGAAAAGGGGTCTTAACAGATGTGAGGGTGGCAAGTGGGTGGGCAATCGAGCTGTAATTCCTGATGAAACGTCGGTAAAAGTTGGCAAAGCCTAGAAATTGTTGGAGCTGTTTCCTAGTAGTGGGAGTGGGCCAGTCAGTGACAGCTTTAATCTTCTGGGGATCTGGTTCAATCTGGCCCTTGGAAATGATGAAGCCGAGAAAGGTGGTGGTGGTGGTATGAAATTCATACTTCTCGGCTTTCACATACAGTCTGTTTTCGAGGAGATGCTGGAGGACCACTCGGACGTGTACTTTGTGTTTGGCCAGAGACCTGGGCTGGGGAAGATGAGGATGTCATCTGGATAAACAAACTCGAATGACCCCAGGAAGTCACGCAGAACGTCGTTAATGAGACACTGGAATACAGCAGGGGCGTTAGTGAAACTGAAGGGCATGACACAATACTCAAAGTGTCTGCTGGGCATGTGGAGCCCTGTCTTCCATTCGTTACCCTCGCGGATGAGGTGTTAAGTGTTGCGGAGATACAACTTTGTGTAGATGGAGGAGCCTTGGAGCTGATCAAAAGCCGAATTAATGAGGGGGAGAGCGTATTTATCTTTAGTAGTAATGTTGTTCAGTTTTTGGTAATGCAAGGGCGCAGGGTGCTATCCTTTTTACCTACTAAAAAAACGGCATCCACAGCGGAGAACGGGGGTGAATGATACCAGCGTTGAATGACTCTTTAATGTTTTTGTCCATGGCCTCATTCTCGGGCGTCAACAAGCTGTATAAATGACTTAAGGGTAGTCGAGCTCCCGGCTGGAGTTCAAAGGCACAGGTGGTGGTGGTGGTTGGGGGGGGGGGGTGACAAAGCTTTTTCTTTACTGAATACTGGCTCTAGATCGTGGTAATTGGGAGGGGACATTAGATAACTCGGGAATTTCAGGAGCTGTGGGCTAAATGGGGATAGATGGGGAACAGGCAACTGATCGAAGGCAAGCGAACATGCACAGAGAGCTCTTAAGAGCTAATAACCCCCTTGTCCCAATTTAACACCGGATTATGGAGTTTTAACCAGGGGAATCCTAACACTACGGGCAGGTGGACACAGGGAGGACAAGAAAGGCTAAATGCTCATGGTGATTGCCGGAGGCTAATAGGGCAAGGGGAACAGTTTATTTGGTGATCCAGCAAAGGGGCTGGCCGGAGAGGGCAACTACTTTTTGTGGTTGGGGCAGATTAATGCAGGGAATGTTGAGTTGGGTTGCCAGGTTCTCAGAAATGAAGTTCTGCTCCACTTCAGAATCAGTAGGAGCAGAGCCGACATACTCAGTGGATTTGAGCAGGAAGCAGATGGGAAGAGAGAAACGGGGTTGAGAAGAGTCAGGAGAACTACCCGCCAGTCCCCCTACTCGGACTGGCGGGCCCATTCTGTTTTTTGCGGGACATAAAGCAGTGGCATGACCGACCCACTGCCATAGGCTCAGGTGCATCGAGGGAGGGGGCAGAAGGAGGGAGGGCAAG
Organism: Pholidichthys leucotaenia; assembly: GCA_020510985.1. Taxonomy (NCBI): domain Eukaryota; kingdom Metazoa; phylum Chordata; class Actinopteri; order Cichliformes; family Pholidichthyidae; genus Pholidichthys; species Pholidichthys leucotaenia. The sequence continues at coordinate 167,722,495 of CM035842.1, forward strand.
AAGTGGGGAACATGCTGGTGTGGGACGGGGAAGAGCATGCAAGCCGGCTAGCCGCTCTCTCGAGTGCTGGCAAAGCCTATTATTGAGTTTAATAATCAGGGACACTAACTCGTCAAAAGAGTCGGACTCACCTCGGAGGTGGGCAAGCTCATCACAGAGATTGGAGCTAAGGCTGTGGATAAACGCTGAGCGCAGCACGATGTCGTCCCACCCTGCCTTAGCTGCGAGGACCTGGGACTCAACGGCGTGTTCAGCTGCTGTCTTTTGCCCCTGGCAAATGCTCATTAGCTGAGAGGATGCACTCCCCTCCCGGTCGGAATGATCAAAAACACAGGCAGACTCGGGAACCTGAATTATAGCCTGTGCCCAAGAAAGAGCGCGCTCATTGAGAAGGCCCGTCAGGAAGCTAATCTGATTCCGGTCGGAAGGAAAATCGTTAGGAATGCAGTCAAACACAAGCTGGCACTGGAGCAAGAACCCCCGAGCCTCCCCCAACTGACCATTATAGCGTGGTGGCGAGGGAACCAGCTGGGGGCGAGTGGCCTGAATAGTGGGGGTAACAACAATGGGTGAAGGAGCGGCCGCAGCTACAAAGCCCTTGAGATTTCTTCCAATTTGGCAACACGTTGAGAGTTTGCTCAACTCGTTGAGTATAGCCTGGTTTTGGTGAGCTGTTTGTTCATGATGCTGCTCAAGCACACTGAGTCTAGCTAATATCACCTCCATCTTAGTTGCTGGGTCTGAAACTGCTGGTCACATACTGTCAGGGTTTGGTGGCCAAGACCCAAAAGCAACATGGATGGAAACGATACTGAGTGTCAAACAATGATTTATTTACAATAATATTGCAATAATAATGTGCAGAGGTGACTCGTAGTAAGGATCTGGCAACCCTACAGGGAGAAAGCAGAACAAGGGTGAGTACTGTAAACAATGCAACAATATAGAATGTATTTTATGCTCTTATGCTTACAGGACAGCATGGGAGGAGTGGCTGATACCAGGTGACCGGGGGAGCTGGTGAGGGAAAGGAGGTGCACCCCAGGGCAGGCGGTGTTACGGGGAGCCACAGGGGGAAGAGACTGGGGCAAGGCTGGCCAGGCCTGGATGAGGGGAGGAGGTAAAGGAGGCAGTGCAGATAAACTTGGTAAGTCGACTTACTTGTGATATGGGGAGAGGGATGTGCACAATCCGGGGAATAACAAATCCAATCCAACAGGCTAGTATGAGAGTCCAGAAACAGGCAGGGCTCAGGGCACAATAGGTGGATCAAAGGTAGACAAAGTCCGAGGTGTGAGGCAGGCACAGGGTCTAGAGCAAGCAGAGGTCAAAAAAACACGGTAGAGCAAAACAGATATCAAATGGCAAGACAGTATGCCGGCCGATTAAAGAGTCAGTGTGACCAGACCAGAGCGATGGGAAAGCATGCTATTTAAGGGCTCCTCTTAGATTGGCGGCAGGTGCAGCTGCAGGGAGAACGCCTAATTAGGAGAAGAGAGGGAGAAACAGGGCAGAGTGTGAGGAACTCTTACAATCTGGTGTCATAGTGTGAGGACAACAACCTCACCCTCAACATGGACAAGACAAAGGAGATGATAGTGGACATGAGGAAGAGGAGGAGGAGATCTCATTGGCCGCGGTTCATCTGGGAGCTTGAGGTGTAGAGGGTGAGCAGCTTTAAATACCTGGGCATCCACATCAGCGACAACCTTACGTGGACACACAAAACCACAGAGCTGGTTAACCCTTAAAAGGGCAAGCACATATACAAATCTTGGAAAAATAATTGCCATTTTCAAATATTTCAAGGCTAAAATAACACAATTCAGCCTTTTTTTTTTTTTCAAAGTATGTCTTTTATTTTCTGTTTTACAGTTTGTATCTCCCAGGATACATTGGCCATTTAGGGTATAAATTTAACTTTTTCTAATATTTCATGTGTACACTTTAAAATCATATTTTAGGCAATTCATTAGCTACTCTCTTTCATGTATTACAAAGTTTTTAAAAAGTGCGGGAAAAAACAAGTTATTCACGTTTTGAACGCTGGAAACAAATCTAGCTTTATAATATACAATGAGCTAACATTACACAAAATATCCAACATCCTGTTCTTATGCAAAGATCTCTCCTGTGGAACTCCTACACTATCAGTATCCTATAGGGGATTTTCATGTGACGTCACGGATCTAGGTCACAGGCCAGCGCCGCCATGCTGGCGGTCAAGCGCTGGCGGGCATAATACACAAGCTTGTGTAAACAAACCACTTTCACACGTTTTCTAAACCCTGTCATCGCCGTTTTTGTCGTTGTTGTCATGCCGGAGACGTGTTGTGCTGTTCACTGCCATAATAGGTGTGGACAGAAGGAGAATTTTTTTTTTTTTGTTACTTATTTGTACCCGTAGGTAGATTTGGTTTGCAGTCTGGTGACAAGCCACCAGCTGCCGGTCGCTGCGTGCGTGAGCGCCCTAAACCTACATGTTTTTGGTATGCGGGAGGAAACCGGAGAAATCCCGGAGTAAACCCACGCAACACGGGGAGAACATGCAAACTCCACACAGCTCACTGTTGGTCGGGGTCGGGATCGGGATCGAACCCACGATCTTATGATCCCCGCGATCCCCCGGCCGAGGGTAAACTGTGCTGCCACAGTGCTAAACCACTGCGCCACCGTGCAGCCCAGAGAATGTGAACTTCTACAGGATTCCTGCACTGAGTCAAGAGCCTGACCGTAGAAACATGTGGATTGCTGCAATAGACAGGAAAGGCTGGACTCCCACAGAGTACACTCGCTTGTGAGTCTCGCTTGGTCTTGTGAGCCTCAAAATTCTCCAGACTGTATGGTGAAGGGTGCACGATCAGGTAAATCATCAAGTCACTGACCTCAAAGTCTGGCAGTGTGACATCCTCAGCTGTGATGGGGGAGAACAACACGCCAGGTGCAGTGTAAGGATCACAGCCTCCTAGAATGGCTATTTTATCCTGATATCGCTTCAATTCGATGCCAGAGAGATGTTTGGTCTGTTCACTCAGACCTCCTTCACGTTCAGACATGATAAATAGTGATAAACTACCATCTAACCTGTCCCACACTTCCAGAAGACTCAGAAGTTTGCAACACTCACGATCTTTGTTATGTAAACAAGCCTGGCGGGCGTTGCGCTTGACCGCCAGTATGGCCACCGGCTGCATCGCTGGGCGCGCGGGTCACGTGACTGAAAAACCTCTATTGGCAGCGGAAGCTTTGGAAACATTTCTGAGGGTTTTGGCCAGTGACAATGCAAAGCGTCAGTTTGCACTTGTGACACGTGATGGCGGTCTGTCCAGCTAGGCCAGGGGTCGGCAACCCGCGGCTCCGGAGCCGCTTGCGGCTCTTTCATCCCTCTGCTGCGGGTCCCTGTGGCTTTGGAAAATAAATAATGAGTATTTAATTAAAATGTATTTTATTTTAGTTCATTAGTTTTTAAAATGTAATTCTAAATTTGAAGATTATGGTGATAAGATAAGATAAGATAAGATAAGCCTTTATTAGTCCCACAACGGGGAAATTCCAGGATTGCAACAGCACAGGGATAGCAACACTCAGAGCAACAATCAGAAGGCAAGAAAAAAAAAAAAAAAGCAAGCAAGCAAGAGCAGCTAATATACATATGTACATATTACTATAAATATATACAGTATATATACACACAGACACACAGTGTAGAGCATTGTAGCTGGATGGGATAAATATATGAGTATATAAACACACAGTACAGAGCATTGCAGCTAGATGGAATAAATATGTAAATATATAAACACAGTGCGGAGCAATGTAGCTAGATGGAATAATATGTAGATATATAAACACACAGTACGGAGCATTGCAGCTAGGTGGAAAAAGTATGTAAATATATAAACACACAGTGCGGAGCATTGTAGCTAGATGGAATGAATATATAGATATATAAATATAAACATAAACATAAACACACCCAGTGCGGAGCATTGTAGCTAGATGGAATAAATATGTAAATGTATAAACACACACAGTGCAGAGCATTGTTGCTAGATGGGATGAAACAGCACAACCGTCTACTTAGTTATCCTACATGGTATGATTATGTGCCCATACATATTCTCACCCTCCGTAGCTACCGGTATTTTCCTAGTTGTATGCCGGAGGGGACCATTGTGTAAGTCTATTGCATCTTTTGCATTCAAAAAACTATTAGGTTGTTACGTTTTTTTGCTGTCTCTGCGAGCAGCCCTGCTTAGGTTGTACAGTCTTGACAGCCGTTGGTAGGAAGGACCTGCGAAACCTCTCGGTTGTGCACCTGGGATGATGTAGTCTGCTGCTAAATGAGCTCCTCAGTGCATTCAGTATGTCCTGCATAGGGTGGAACTTGGACTCCAGCAGAGATGACAGTTTAGCCACCGTCCTTCTCTCTCCTATCTCCTCCACCGGATCAAGGCGTTGCCCCAGGACAGAGCTAGCTTTCTTGATCAGTTTGTTCAGTCTCTTCCTATCGGCTGCAGTAATGCCACTGCCCCAGCAGACCACTCCAAAAGTGATGGCTGATGCCACCACTGTGTCATAGAATGTCTTCAGCAGCGCCCCTTGTACACCAAAAGACCTGACTCTCCTCAGTAGGAACAGCCTGCGCTGTCCCGTCTTGTAGAGTGCATCAGTATTGTGTGACCAGTCTAGTTTATTGTTCAGATGAACACCCAGGTACTTGTAGGATGTCACCATCTCAATGTCTGTTCCCTGTATATTTACTGGTGCTGTGAGGGGTTGTCCTTGCCTGCGGCAGTCCACCACCAGCTCCTTAGTTTTCCTCGCGTTGATCTGGAGGCAGTTCCGATGGCACCAGTCCACAAAGTCCTGGATAAGCCTTCTGTACTCAGCTTCATCTCCATTGGAGATGAGGCCAACGATCGCAGAGTCATCAGAGAACTTCTGTAGATGGCAGTGTGTTGTGTTGTGTGAGAAGTCCGTAGTATAAAGAGTGAACAGGAAGGGAGCCAACACCGTTCCCTGGGGGGGCCCCGTGCTACTGATGATCGTGTCGGACACACAGTCCCGGGTTCTCACAAACTGAGGCCGGTTCGTGAGGTAGTCCAGGATCCATGATGACAGGTGCTGGTCCACCCCTGCGCGCAGCAGCTTGTCCTTCAGGATCATCGGTTGGATGGTGTTGAAAGCACTGGAGAAGTCAAAGAACATGATCCTCACCACATTCCCGGGCTTCTCCAGGTGGGACAGAGAACGGTGAAGGAGGAAGATCACCGCATCCTCCACCCCAATGCCATGCTGGTAGGCGAACTGGAGTGGATCCATCGCTGGTTCCACCAGGGGGCGGAGGTGAGCAAGGAGCAGTCTCTCCAGGGTCTTCATCAAGTGGGACGTCAAGGCCACCGGTCTGTAGCTGTTCAGGTCTTTGGGGTGGGAAGTTTTTGGTACAGGTACCACACAAGATGTTTTCCACAGCTGTGGTACCCTCCCCAGCTTCAGGCTCAGGTTGAAGATGTACGTCACAATCCCACACAACTGGTCTGCACAGGACTTGAGGAGCTTTGCGCTGATGCCGTCCGGTCCCGACGCCTTCCTCGCCTTGATCTTCCTCAGCTCCGTCCTCACCTGGGTCCTGGTCAGGGTCAGGATGGGGGGCTGTGTGTTGGGAGTGGGGGGGTGTTGGTGGAGTGGGGTGTGGGCAGCAGGACTTGATGTCTTGATCTTGTAAAATCTAAAAAAAACGTGTTAAAGTTTAATCACCGTCAGCGAAAAATCAACACGAAGTCGGAAGTCGTCTCCCGCGATAACCCGGATGTGTTGTGTTCAAGCTACTGCTGTATTGTAAACAGCCCTGCGATTGGACCAATCAAATGGCTCGTTGTATGCTTTTTCAAAGATTCATGGCGGCGTGTTCTCAAGGATGTGATTTTCTGTTAATTCGCCGTATTCCGCTTTATTTTATCTTCCAGGAAGATAAAGTACGTTAAGTACGTTAGCGGCTTGTGGTCCACGAACGCAGTGAAGCTGCGCCCTTTCAGGCAGGACCGGAAGTGGCGTATGGCCACCGGTAATCGATATGGCCAGGTGGAGAGTCATTAACTCTACAACGGCTGTATGAGCTGGGCTGGTGCGAGGGATTAAATGGTAATAAAAGTTAACCATCCCCTTTTATGATTCCAAACAGTTTGAAATTGACAGTGCACAGTGGACATTGACTCATAAACTTTTGAATATTTCTAAGACTTGGCTGCATCAGTGATTGTACAAAATGAACTGCTCAAGTCTCAATGGAGATTGAAACTGGTGATCTGAAATGAATGCTGAAATTATAAAAAGTAATGGTATGTTGGAATTTTATTTCTATTATGGAACAGATAAAATTAACTGATTTTGATTTGATCAAGTGTTAAAGGATGTGATGGATAATGCTTGTTGGAATATTTTAGGAATGCCATCTTCTTGGAACATAAGTCAATATTATACATTAATAAGTGGCATTCAGCTGTTTGTTTTATGTCATTTAAGCACAGTTCTGGTACTTAAAAATCATAAAAACCCAGGCGCTTCGGGGGGCTTTGCCCCCCTTGCCCCCCATCCTACCCCGTATCCCGCTGGGGGACTATGTCCCCCAGACCCCCTGCTGAATTTTCAGATAATTTTCCCAACCCCAAATCACATCGCTGGTTCGTGTTGGAATTCTGAGCTTTCGGTATTGTTTTCAGCGGAATTATGAGATTTTTATCGAAGGATCAGGAGTCATCAGTGCTAGAAAAAGCACTCTCCTTTCAACCCAATGTCAACCTTCAACCCAATGTCTTTTTTTTTTTGGAGTTCAAAATGTTTTTGTTGCATGCAGAAATGTAATTTTGTTTTCTCTGCAGGAGTTCCCTGATTTCATAAATGCAACACATTATAGTTTGTTTATACATAGCATAAAGGGAAAAAAAAGTTATATGCAGTGTTATTTCATTTTAAGTGTCAAAAGGGTTTTTGTGGCTCCCAGTGTTTTCTTTTCTGTGGGAAACGGGTCCAAATGGCTCTGAGCGGTAAAGGTTGCTGACCCCTGCCCTGGACAGATCGCCAGTCCATTGCAGGGCCAACACAGAGAGACAGACAACCATTCACTCTCACAGTCATACCTAAGGACAATTTAGAATCCCCAGTTGATGCCAATTAACCTAACTTGCATGTTTTTGGCATGTGGGAGGAAACCGGAGAAATCCCTGAGTAAACCCACGCAGACACGGGGAGAACATGCAAACTCCACACAGATCACTGCTGGTCGGGGGCTGGGATCGAACCCAGGATCCCCCGGCCAAGGGTGAGTTGCTGTGCTGCCGCAGTGCTAACCACTTCTCCACCACGCCGCCCACAACCAATCCACTAGTTGTCAAATTGAGAGTCTGGAGAACAAGTGAAGGATACAGATTTATATTATATTAATACATTTGAACAAGGAGCATTATGAGGAAACAGGATGAAAAGTAGCTTCTTCTAAATAAAACTTTCATCTCTAATTTATGAAAATATCAGGAACTAAAGCTGTGTGATCACTGTTGAAAGTAGGAGATGGATGATATTTTTCAGATTTAAACAATTTATGAATGTGCTGATAATTAAAACTATGCAAAAATTATGGTCAGATATTCAGAAATTTATTTTTCAGCACAAAACAATTTTGTCACGCCGCGCCATTCATCAGCGGCGCCACCTGCTCACGCACCTGCCAATCATCAGCGGCGAGGGATAAAGGCCGTCTCGCCCGGAGGCTCGGCCTGAAGCCGTCAGACTTCGTCCCTCACCGTTGTGAGCATACTTCCCTTCAGCGTAACCATTTTGGTAAGAAGATCGCTTACCTTTTCTCTTCAGTCTTCTCCCCTGTGCACAGGTGGATTTCCCAGCGGCGGACATCTCCTCTCCATCGCCCAATCCTCGCTGCTGCACGGAGCTCTCCAGGTGGCTGTCTTCCGGGCTTCACCCCCTTGTTGTGCCAGCTGTCCTGACCCACCAAGTAAGTCCTTCTCTCGCCATAAATTCCTCCTGTGTTGGTGTATGCCCGTCACCCTCTCCCTGTGCTCTCTCCATAGGGTTGCTCGGCTGTACGGTCACCTGCCTCTGTGCCTGGAGCAGACACCATCACCAACACATTTACATCCCGCAGACACGCACTCATTCACTCCTGTTGTTAATAAACTCTTTGAACTACTCTAAGCCTGTGTGTGTGCGTCTCCTGAGCCGTGCGTTATGTCAGTACGGCTTCAGCAGAGCGGCTCGGCGGACGGCGGGCTCGCACACCGGTTTTCCACTCTCGAGGCTAGAGTGGATCAAATAGCTTATCAACAACAGGTGATCTTTAATCAATTATTGAATTTAACTAACCGGTTGGGCCGCTTGGATCCTCAACAGCCGTTCCCCCCGGCTCGCCAGGGTGGCGCGGCTCCTGCTGTTCCAGCGGCCGTCCAGCCGGCTCCAGTGGCACCGGTTCGGCTCACACCGATTCCGACCCCCGCCCGCTTTAGCGGTAAGCTCGGCGGAGCGCGGGGGTTCATTATGCAGTGTGAGTCCGTGTTCCACCGTGTGCCCGGAGATTTTCCCTCGGATCACAGTCGGATTGGTTACATAGGGAATCTTCTGGAGGGGCGTGCGTTAACTTGGACCTACGCCGTAATGGCGAGGCCCAGTTATGCCACCCTCACCTATGACCAGTTCGTGAGGCGCTTCCTGGAGGTCTTTGACCATTCTCAAACCGAGACGGTCCAGGTCGATCGGCTCCTCGCTCTCCAGCAGGGAGGCCGGTCGGCAGCGGACTACTCGGTCGACTTCCGGGTAGCGGCGGAGGAATTGGGCTGGGAGGATCGCTCCCTCTGTGGCCTGTTCCTCCGCAGCCTCAATAGTGATCTGAGGGATGAACTGGCTGGACGGGATATCCCTGGGACGCTAGCGGAGCTGACATCCTTAGCGATAAGTTTGGATAACAGGCTGCGCGAGCGCTCCTCGGGGCGGAAGTCTTCTTCTTCTCGCCCTCGTGGAGTCTCGCCGCACCTGTTCCAAGCTCGCCCCCTGGCGGCGCCGCCAGCATTGTGCCCCGAGGAGTCGGAGCCGATGGTGACGGGCTGGACCAAGCTTTCCCCTGCGGAGAAACAACGCCGCCGTGAGTTGGGCCTCTGCATGTATTGCGGAGGTGACCAACACACTGTGGAGCGTTGCCCGCGGAAAGCCAGTCGGCGGGGTCCGCGAATCGCTGTAGGGAGCCTCGCGGATCCCAACCGGTTAGACTCTCTCACCCAATTAAAGCTGCCCATCCGTTTTTGCCACAATCCCACTGGGCACCTCACCCACGCACTGGTGGATTCGGGCGCAGAGGGCAGCTTCATTTCACAAGGCCTGGCAACCCGATTGGGCATCCGCTGTCAGGCATTAAAACACCCCATCTCCCTGGTCCATCTCTCCCGTGCCTCCCTTGGGAGAGTTTCTCACCAGACCATGCCTGTCCCAGTCATCATCTCAGGGAACCACCGGGAGGAGATGGTATTTTACGTCCTGCCCAACTCTGTGTCGCCCGTCATCCTGGGGTATCCCTGGCTACGCCTCCACAACCCTGTCCTGGACTGGAGGTCCGCTGGGGTATCGGCATGGAGTACCTTCTGTATGGGCACCTGCCTTCAGTCCGCTGCCTGCTCCCCATCCGCGGCTCCCCCTGTGGCGGATACAGCACCTCCGGACCTGTCACTGGTGCCTCCAGAATTTCACGACCTGGGTATGGTATTTAGCAAATCGAAAGCTATGTCTCTTCCCCCGCATCGACCATATGACTGTGCCATCAACCTCCGCCAGGGGGCTCCCCTGCCATCTGGTCGGCTCTACAGCCTGTCGGCGCCGGAGAAGGAGACCATGAATACATACCTAAAGGAATCTCTGAGCGCTGGGATTATTCGCCCATCGTCGTCACCCGTGGGGGCAGGGTTTTTCTTTGTCGGGAAAAAGGACGGATCCCTCCGCCCCTGCATAGACTACCGAGCGCTGAATGACATCACTGAGAGGGACCGTTACACCCTGCCCCTCATGGACACTGCCTTTCACTCCCTCCAGGGGGCGACCTGGTTTACCAAGCTGGATTTACGCAGCGCTTACCACCTCGTCCGGATCCGGGAGGGAGATGAATGGAAGACAGCCTTCCGTACCCCGAACGGCCACTTTGAGTATCTCGTCATGCCGTTCGGGCTGACCAACGCTCCTGCCGTCTTTCAGCGCCTCATTAATGACGTCCTCCGGGATTTCATCGGCCTTTTTGTGTTCGTCTACCTGGATGACATCCTTATCTTCTCCAGGTCCAGGGACGAGCACCAGGTCCATGTGAGGCGGGTCCTCCAAAGACTGCTGGAGAATCGTCTGTACGTGAAGGCTGAGAAATGCGAATTCTACGCTAGGACCACATCCTTCCTGGGATTCATCATCGCTCAAGATCAGGTGCTCCCAGACCCAGAGAAGGTGAAGGCGGTGGTGGAGTGGCCTACTCCCGCATCCCGGAAGCAGGTGCAACAGTTTGTTGGCTTCGCCAATTTTTACCGCCGCTTTGTCCCAAATTTCAGCTCGATCGTCGGACCGCTGACCCGCCTCACGTCCCCGAAGGTCCCGTTCCGGTGGACTGAAGAGGTCGCTGCTGCCTTTAGGGCGCTGAAGGCGGAGTTCTCCTCCTCCCGGGTCCTTCGCCAGGTCGACCCCGCGCTGCAGTGCATTGTGGAGGTGGACGCATCGGACACGGGAGTGGGAGCAGTGTTATCCCAGCGGTCACCTGACGATGGCGCCAAGCGGCCGTGCGCCTTCTTCTCCCGGCGCCTGTCCCCGGCGGAGAGAAACTACGATGTGGGGGACAGAGAGCTCCTGGCCATTAAACTCGCCTTACAGGAGTGGCGCCACTGGCTAGAGGGGGCGGACCTGCCGTTTGTGGTCCTGACGGATCACAAGAACTTAGAGTATTTACGATCTGCCAAGCGCCTGAATGCCCGCCAGGCGCGCTGGTCTTTGTTCTTCGCCAGGTTCCGCTTCTCGATCACCTTCAGGCCGGGCTCCAAAAACGGCCTGCCTGACGCCCTCTCTAGGCAGTTCACCCCCGTGGAGGCTGAGGAGACGCCCCACACTATCCTGCCCAGGTCGTGCGTCCTCGGTGCCATCTCTTGGGACATTGAAGACAAGATCCGGAAGGCGCAGGAGGTGGAACCTGATCCTGGCGGCGGACCGGAGGGAAGACTGTTCGTCCCATCTGCGGTCCGAGGAGAGGTCATCCACTGGCTCCACACCTCCCGGCTCACCTGTCATCCCGGCACCTCTCGGATGATCAGCCTCCTCCAGCGGTCCTTTTGGTGGCCAGGCCTGCGGAGGGATGCAGCCCGCTACGCCCGGGCTTGCCCAATCTGTGCCACCAGCAAGTCGGGAAATGCCCCCCCAGCGGGTCTGCTCCAGCCTCTGCCCGTCCCCGGCAGGCCCTGGTCGCACATCGCACTGGACTTCGTCACCGGACTCCCCGTTTCCAACTCCTTTGACACCGTCCTGACCATTGTGGACCGTTTCTCCAAGGCGGCGCACTTCATTCCCCTGCGGGGTCTCCCTACTGCCCTGGAGACGGCGGGCCTCCTCGTCCAACACGTGGTCAGGCTGCACGGGATTCCGGTGGACGTGGTCTCGGACCGGGGCCCCCAATTTTCGTCCGAGGTTTGGAGATCCTTCTGTAACGCCATCGGAGCCAAGGTGAGCCTCTCCTCCGGCCATCACCCCCAGTCTAACGGGCAGTGTGAGAGGACCAATCAGGAGCTGGAGGCTGCGCTCCGCTGTGTTACCAGATCCAAGCCGACGTCCTGGAGCAACCATCTCGCCTGGGTGGAGTATGCCCACAACACCGCCCGCTCTTCTGCAACGGGGATGTCCCCCTTCAAGGCGTCCCTGGGTTACGACCCCCCGCTGTTTCCAGCGCAGGAGAACGAGGTGACTGTCCCCTCCGTTAGGGCGCACCTTAGGCAGTTCCGCTCCACCTGGGCTGCCGCGCGTCATGCGCTTTTACGCACAGCGGAGCGCAACAGGACCGTGGCGGACCGGCACAGAAGACCTGCCCCGGCGTACAGAGTTGGGCAACTCGTGTATGTGTCTACCCAGGACGTCACATTAAAAGGCGAGAGGAGGAAGCTGGCACAGCGATTCATGGGTCCCTTTCCCGTCACCCGGATCATCAACCCGGTGGCTGTGCGCGTGGCTATCCCCCCCTCCCTCCGCATCCATCCCACTTTCCATGTGTCGAGGGTGAAACTGGCAGTCACTGACCCCCTTTGCCCTCCTCCTGCAGCGCAACCCGCGCCCCGGATGGTTGGTGGCCATCCGGCCTGGTCCGTCTCCTCCATCCTGGACTCCCGGCGCCGAGGCCGTGGGTTGCAATACCTGGTGGACTGGGAGGGCTATGGGCCCGAGCATCGGCAATGGGTGCCCCCGTCGTTTGTGTTGGACCCATCGCTCATCGCGGACTTCCACCGAGCGCACCCGGATAAGCCATCGCCAGGAGGCGCTGCTAGAGGGGGGAGTACTGTCACGCCGCGCCATTCATCAGCGGCGCCACCTGCTCACGCACCTGCCAATCATCAGCGGCGAGGGATAAAGGCCGTCTCGCCCGGAGGCTCGGCCTGAAGCCGTCAGACTTCGTCCCTCACCGTTGTGAGCATACTTCCCTTCAGCGTAACCATTTTGGTAAGAAGATCGCTTACCTTTTCTCTTCAGTCTTCTCCCCTGTGCACAGGTGGATTTCCCAGCGGCGGACATCTCCTCTCCATCGCCCAATCCTCGCTGCTGCACGGAGCTCTCCAGGTGGCTGTCTTCCGGGCTTCACCCCCTTGTTGTGCCAGCTGTCCTGACCCACCAAGTAAGTCCTTCTCTCGCCATAAATTCCTCCTGTGTTGGTGTATGCCCGTCACCCTCTCCCTGTGCTCTCTCCATAGGGTTGCTCGGCTGTACGGTCACCTGCCTCTGTGCCTGGAGCAGACACCATCACCAACACATTTACATCCCGCAGACACGCACTCATTCACTCCTGTTGTTAATAAACTCTTTGAACTACTCTAAGCCTGTGTGTGTGCGTCTCCTGAGCCGTGCGTTATGTCAAATTTATAATATATATCTAACATTTATTTCATGAATGAAGCTATATAAATGAAGCTATAAGCAGTTTTTTCCCACTGCTGTAGTAGGAATTCATTAATGCCACATAATATTCAGAGCTATGTACAGTATATAAAAAACTTTATAAGCAGCATAATCTTTATTTTAAAGGTCAAATTGCCGTTGCGGCTCTCAGCCACGTCTGTTTTAGTCGGAGACGGGCAAAACGGCTCTTCGGCTGGCAAAGGTTGCAGACCCCTGAGCTAGGCACATCCTGCATCGGCCTTTCACTGACAGGACAGGGAAGTGGTCAGTCTTGTCATATCTCATATCATCCACAGGCCTGAGAATTCTGGGCTGTTTGATCACCAGTAGTGGTGTGTTGTCTTCATTTCCTTTGGAGGGTCGACCTCTTTTCTGCTTTTCAGGGTGGATAAGTCCTTTGGCAACATGCAAGCTAAAGTTCTTAAGAGACTGATATTTGTGACCCAGTGGGGCTGCATCACAACGATGGAGAAGCCAGGTGTTATTGACTGCAATGCCAACCATCGGCCAAAATATGGCCAGGTACCATTGATGGAACTTTGCTGGAGTGCGATACATGGCAATCATCATATCAGCCAAATCCAGTCATCCCATGTGAGTGTTGTATTCAGACACAGTCTTTTGGCATGGCACATGTATCTTCTTCTTTTCGTCTTTGAAGTAGCGTCTCACTTGGCCAACAGGACTGACAGAAGCACAGGACCTCACCAAGGTGACTGTTTTGTTGTCTGCCCATCTGACCACATCTGTTTACACGAAAGTCAAAGCTGCCTCTTCCTCTTCATAAGAGGTCTCGATCATCTTCCAAGCTACAACCCGTCAAGTGGTTCTTTTGAATGGTATCCAAACTTCTGAGGCCCATAGACTCCTTTAGATAAGTTATCAATTTCAGTGAGGGACTAATAAAGGTTTATCTTATTTTATTAATCAGTAATACACATTTAAGAGTAAAATGAAGTGTAAGCAATATTTAACACCTTGATGTTATTTATTGTCTGTAAAGTATAGGCTTCAAAACATACAGTAAGTATGTCTAAGAGTGATTATCCCTGTTTTTATACCCCTATCTGGAAAATGTATCCCCCAGGATACAGACATTCAATCTCTGTTTACCAATGTTCTATAAATGTAATTCATTGTTTTTCAACAAGAACACATAAAATTATCCTTAAAGAGAAATATTTCCAAAAACAAATCCCATCCATCCATCCATCCATCTTCTACCGCTTTTCCGGAGGTCCGGGTCGCGGAGGCAGCAGTTCAAGCAGAGAAGCCCAGCCTTCCCTCTCCCCAGAGAGGATACCAAGGTGTTCCCAGACCAGCTGGGAGACATAGTCTCTCCACCGAGTCCTGGGTCTGCCCCGGGGTCTCCTCCCAGTGGGACGTGCCTGAAACACCTCAAGTGGGAGGCGTCCAGGAGGCATCCTAATCAGATGCCCATACCACCTCAACTGACTCCTTTCAATGTGGAGGAGCAGCGGTTCTACTCTGAGCCTCTCCCAGATGACTGAGCTCCTCACCCTATCTCTGAGGGTGAGTCCAGCAATCCTACGGAGAAAGCTCATTTCAGCTGCTTGTATCCACGATCTTGTTCTTTCGGTCATTACCCAAAGCTCATGACCATAGGTGAGAGTAGGAACGTAGATTGACTGGTAAATCGACAGCTTTGCTTTAGAACTAAGCTCCCTCTTCACCACAACAGACCGGTACAACGTCCACATCACTGCAGATGCTGCTCCGATCCGTCTGTCAATCTCTCGCTCCATTTTCCCCTCACTCGTGAACAAGACCCCAAGATACTTAAACTCCCCCACTTGGGAGAGGAGCCTGTCCCCAACCCAGAGAGGACAATCCACCTTTTTAACAAATCCCCCATAGCATAATTAACAAGAAATATATCAACACGTACCTCATGTCCAGTGTCTTTGTTCACATAAGCTGCCATTTTGGAGTTTGATATAAATGTATCAATATAATTTTGAATGCTGGCATGAAGTCACATGGCCTGGGTTCTTGATCCATCCCCCCTTAAAAGTTTCTCATGACATGAAGTGCAGATACTTAATGTCCCTCCCCCTTACAGCCTGCCAAATGTCTGTATCTCCCAGGATACAGAAACTGTTTAAGGGTTAAGAGAGCTCAACAGCGGCTGTACTTCCTGAGGAGGCTGAAGAAGTTTGGCATGTCCCCCAGGATCCTCAACAATTTCTACAGCTGCGTCATCGAGAGCATCCTGACCAACTGCATCACTGCGTGGTACGGCAGCACCACTGCCCTGGACCGCAAATGCCTGCAGAGAGTGGTGAAGACAGCGGAGAAGATCATCAGGACTCCACTCCCCTCTCTGCAGAGCATCTACCACTGCAGAGTCCAAAGGAGAGCTGACGCCATCCACCGGAGCCCCACCCACCCCCAGCACAGACTGTTCACACTTCTACCTTCAGGCTGGAGGTACAGAAGTGTGAAATGCAGGACAACCAGACTGAAAAACTCCTCTTTCCCACTGCCATCAGACTCCTGAACAAATAACAAACTCCCAAAACTCCGCAACACGGCTTTGCAAACAGGAACTCACACACTAAATTTGCACATTGCTCATTTGTACAGTGTACATAGTCTTACCCCGTCTGATGTCCATATCAACTCTGCTGCTAATTATCGTGTACAGTCTACTGGTATTATCATGACAGAGAAATTTGCACACTGGGTGCTAATTTGTAATTTGTATTAATTCAGCAAAAATGATTTGATTTAATACATGTTTACTACAAATTACATGCAGGTATTCATTTTTTACCACCGTTAGTCTGTTGTAAATCCTAAATTACTTAAAATAGGAACAGTTTAGTCTGATTTAATGTCAGACAGTGAGGGGAAAAAAGGTTGTGTCTTTTTATACAGTGTATGTATCAACACACAATATGCCGGGAGAAGCAGCGGCCTGACAGGGAGGACCACAGTCCTTCGCATGGAGGCACGCCCAGCCTGCCCGGTCAGTAGTAGATGGGAGTCCCTACTTCTGCTTCAGCCATGTGGTATTACTGTACTTTGCAGAACCACACGTCCCTCTCCCGCATGAATATCTAAAAATTAAAAACTTAATAATAATACCGCCATGATTGTGGAGCGGAATGGCTAGAATGATTAACGACCAAACACGGGATACAAAAATGCCCAAATAACGAAATAAATCATTTTTAGTTAAATATTTACTGACGAATGGCAACACTGATGCAATGGTTGTAGTCAAACAGGTCCTTCTGCTGTGTATAATAATGTTGGGTTTTTTGTAGTTAATTCGGTTGATTCAAAACTAAAAACAATATCTGTCACAGGTCTGTAGTAGATCAGTCCCAGTTACATGGGGTGAGACTGGACATCCTGGCAGATAAGCACATCTGTCGCAAGGTCTTTGGTGGACTTTTGCCAGTCGGTGCATCTTGACATGCACTACACAAAGAGCAGAGATAAACAAACCTATCATCTGGTCAGTCACTGCAACAGATACTGGAGTCAGTTTGTCTTGGCCTGTCCTTGCCACTGATAATACCTCTATCTGCCAAGAATGTGCCGCTAGTCCAGCAAAAGCTAGCGGTACTCAAATACTTTGCAAGCAGTTTCATTGAATGGTCAGTCAGAAAGCAACTCATACTGGCTCGGACGTTGCCCGGGTGAACAAGGTCGGGAGTTCCTAGCAGGGGAAGGTGAAGGACAGAGCTGCATGGAGGAATCTGATCAGACCTAAATGAAACAGTCATTGTTGCCCCCGACAGACTGCTATAATGATAATGATACTGCTCATTTGCACACTGTACATAGGCTTATGCCATCTCAGGTTCATATCATCTCTGATATCAATATACCACTGTCCACTATAGTCACCCAGGGAATTTCAAATTTCATTCTTTTTGTTCCTCTTGTTATTCTGTGGTTTGGTTCTGTGTTATCACCCCATTGGTATTGATGTGTACCTATTACCTTTGCATTCGTTCGGAGAGCAGAGTAAGAATTTCATTGCTCAGGAAATGTTGCATTTCTTAACTGTGCACATGATAATAAAGCCTTTGAATCTTGAATTGGAACTTTGCCGATCTTGACTTCAGGTCAAGGTCACAGCTCAACTCTCAGAAAACCTTGTAAATGTGATAACTTGTGAATCAGATAACGTAGGCTTTTCGTATTGATCACATCGTTGAATCTATGACAAATCTGGAACGATTTCAATTTCGGTTGCCTTTGCACCAAAGATTCACCAAGCCAGTGCTCTTAATGCCAGCAGGCTGAGGGGTAAGACTGACAGCCACCAGTATTTTTATACTGTTTCATAGTTTAATTGTATTCTGTTCATCTAGACAATAAACTAAGTTATTTTTTTTTTTGTTGGGAAGGGGAAAGATTTTTTTCCATTTTAAAGGACTGTAACTCTTCCATGACAAAAAATAGCCCCACTCCCCCATACACACAAACATAGAACGTTGCATAAGGCCCCCAAAAAATTAGAAAAAGCCCTGCCACTTTCCTATTTCTTCATGTAAAATTATGACGTTTTATTTTGCAAATTTGTGACTTTGGCACTTGAATTGCTTGTTGCAGACCCATGAGTTACTGTGGGTAACCTGCAAAGTTGTTTCTTTCTGTTGTCCACAGGCAATAGGAGAGCTGCTGCAGACCAGGGGTCATGAGGTGGGTGTGACAACAGGAAGGAAGCGACGCTGCGGCTGGTTGGACCTCGTCATTGTCAGATACGCTCACATGATTAATGGCTTCACTGCGTGAGTCCCTTCACTGGGGTCAACCTAGGGGTCTATAATCACTGCTATAGAAAAACTAGTCTGCACAGAGCTGCAAAACGTATTTAAACATTTAAATAAAAGTAAGCAGACTAGCCAGCATTAGTAATAAATGAGATTTTCCTCTTAGATATGTAGCTTTTCTTACATAAATTTCTTACATACATTTTTTCCTGCAAATTAAATTTTTTCTCGCCTGGTTTTTTTTTCCATGTAAATTTACGATTTCTTTTTTTGTAAATTTGTGAGGTGTCCATTCGTCTCTCTGTCTGTCCGTCCTTATTTCACAGGAATTGTTACTCCTCCTAGGCCAGGGGTGTCTAATCATGTGCCACGGAGGGCCAAGACCCTGCAGGATTTCTCTTCTACCCAGTCTCTTCCACAGGTGTTTTCACTTATCAGCAATCAGTGAGAAAAAATTTAGTGAAATCTGCTGTTGAAGACACTGGATGACGGTAAAGCCTGCAGGGTCTTGGCCCCCATGGCATATGATTGGACACCCCTGTCCTCGGTAATTGCCCCGATGGTCACCAAATTCACACACAGCGATCTTCAGTTGGGTCTGCATCGAGGTTGTGCTCTAGGTCTGGGTCAAATTTGGGTCAGGAGATCTGGGCACCCATGTGATTTCAGAAAAAATCAATACTCCTAAGCAATTGCCCTAAATCTCAACAAACATGCACGATAATAATCAAAGGGTCTGGCTCGAAGGTTGACCTCAAGGTCAAGGTCACTGCCAAATGTCAGGAGATCTGGGCATTTGTGGTTACATGAAAATCCTTACTACTTTTTGGCAATTTCCGCAATGCAAATTATCCACAATGATCCCCAGGTGGGTCTGCATCTAGGTTGCATGAAGCTCCAGAGCCCCAGGTTGCAGATCCCGGTTTTACAGAAATTGTTTTGATGTTTTAGGCCTTTTGTGTATGACTATTGGAGCACATTAACCACACGATCGTCTACTGTTTCTGCACCATCATCCCTTCTGATGTGTTAATTCTGTGCTGCTGTGACTTATCCCTTGATCAACAGCATTGCTTTGACAAAACTTGACATTCTTGACGTGCTGGATGAAATTAAAGTTGGAGTCGCCTACAAACTCAATGGAAAGAAGATTCCCCATTTCCCAGGTGACTGAGTAAATTTTTTAATAAATCACAAACACATCAGCTTGATCTGAAAACCCTTGGTTTGAACTGATTCTTAAGATCCATTAGTTACCTTTAAAGATAGTAATAACGGGTGTCTTTTAATCATAGCCAACATGGACATTTTGCAGAAAGTAGAGGTTGAATACGAGACCTTCCCCGGTTGGAAGACGGACACGTCCACCACCAGGAAGTGGAATGAGCTTCCAGCTAAGGCGCAAAACTACATCCGCTTCATCGAGAACCACATTGGCGTTCCTAGTATGTTTGAGACTAATAGCCAACCTAAAATTTCTGTTTTTAGCCCAGGAAAATCCTTGTTTTTAGTGACACCTGTGGCCAATAAGTGAACTGCACCCAATCCTGTCTCATTTTTGCAAGAGAGTACAGGTCAAAGAACAAATAGACTTGACTACAGTTCACTTATTGGCCACAAGTATCACTAAAAACAAAGATTGTTTCAGTATTAGTGATTTTCTTTGAAAGCTTTTCTAATTTTGCTGTTTCTTCCTCTTTTTTTAGTCAAATGGGTTGGTGTTGGAAAGTCCAGAGAGTGTATGATCCAGATGTTCTAAACTCTAAAACTCCCCCACCTTCCAAAGGAAATCACAGACAACGTGGCATTATGTGACTTTATTTTCATCACCTTAAAAAAATCTGCTCCTCATTACATAATAAACATCTGTGTGTAAAAACTACACTGGCTGTTTTTTTGCTGTGACCCTGTTAAATATCCGCCTTCTTCTCTGGTCATTTATTGAGATAAAACATCTTTACAACCAGAAATGAAAGCGATGAAGGACATGATTTCATTCAGATCAAAGTCACAAATTTGGGGACATGAGATTACCACAGACAAAAGTTTTCATTTAAATTGAACTGGCATTCATGTCTTTAGATTTCTCTCTGGGAAAATACAATTAAATACTTTATTTTCCTCTGTTTATTGTAAGTTGAGTTTTGCTGTTGAAACACTGTTGGTAACAGTCAGTAAAAACCTACCAGAGCACTTCAGACATGCAGATGTTAAATCAAATTGTGACATGCTTGCAAATGTGGCTCAAAAACCAGCGACACAACCTCCCCAACCTTTGACTTCTTCTTCTTCTTTTAGATTTGATTGGCAGTTGGCAACCAACTTACAGGTGCATTATGTAGGAAAAAGTCAATTTTGGACAACCTCTAGAAAACCCCCAGAAAACAGTGTTGATTAGATGCTAAGGGCTAATATAGACATTTCTAATAAATGTATCTAAAAGACTGTAATTTAAATGTTGATGGTAAATATGAGCATTTATAGGAAATGTAACTAAAGGACTGAATTTGAACTGTTTTAATGTAAACTGTCAGTGAAAGCAGTAGCGCTTTTGCGCCATAGGTGGCGCTCGGTAGTGATAAGACGCTGCTCAGTGTTAGAGCACAAGAGAAGAAGAGTAGCGAATGTTCCAGAGTGTGAAGAAAATGGTGTCAAGTGATGTGGCCGCTGTTGGCCGATGTGCCGTGTAAGAGTGCCGTGCCGTGTGTGGTGGAAAGTCAATAAACCGCTGAAAAGTCTGACAGCTTGGCCCTCATCCTTCCCCTTCGCCCTCCGGGGTGTAACAATTACCGCCACGTACTTCACTCTATATCATCACTCTATCTGGTCTGGAGCTGTAGTCCTTCCACCATCACTGCTGTGTCCAGTCGAACCTCAACTCTATCTTCAGACATCACTCCTCTTCGTCTCCTTGTACTTCATTCTGTATCATCACTCTACACATCTTGGCCGTGGCTTAGCATTGTTACTTCTTCCTGCGTCTTATTTTGTCACTAAGTATTTTAAGGTCTTGGTTTCCAACCTGAGGATCTTGGCTTCGTCTACTTTGAAGATGTCACCATAATTCGAATTGCATATATTAAACTAGATTTTAAGGTAATGTATAACAAATTAGAAAATAGTCTATGTTTATTTTTTTTTTCTTAATGATAAATAGTAGAATGTCTGTTGCAAAGCTGTTTCTGGCTATACAGCGGAGTGTGTAAATGCTAAGGCCCCCCTCAGCCACCGCCCCTAACCACAAGCTGCAAGGTCACCCACAACATTTGAGGGTAAAGTTAAATTAACTGTTAATTTTCTCATAAATTTGCAATCTTTCTCATCAAGTTGCTACTTTTGTCTGAAACTTTTCTCCATAAATTTGCACATTTTTTCTTGTAAATTTGAAACTTTTTTGTGTAAATTTGCTACATTTCTCATAATTTTGCTACTTTTTTCATGATTTTGTAACTTTTTCCTCATAAATTTGCAACTATTTTCTTTCAAATTTTACTTTTTTCTTGTCAGTTTGATAAGTACCTCCGCCAGGCCGCAGGCCAGGAGGTAATGTTTTTGCCGGGGTCTGTTTGTCTGTCTGTTGGTTAGCAAGATAACTCAAAGTTTTGGATGGATTTCGATGAAACTTTCAGGCGTTGTTGGAAATGGTACAAGGAAGAACTGATTAAATTTTGGGGATGATCCGGATCACCGTCTGGATACAGGAATTTTTTAAAGGATTCTTTAACATTGTCAGATACGGCCATTTTCAACGTGTGCAGGCACAATGGAGGGCGCTGGTCGTCGTGTCTGACGAACACGAACTCCGCGTTCTTCAAAGTTTTAGGCACAAAAGCACATGGAAAACAGTGGTGGGCCGGGCCCGGCAGCGTGCCTGTGTTTGCGCTACGCTGCAAAAGCTGAGACGAGCAGCTGTCCGGCGCGGGATTATTTGGCAGAAATTCCCCGGGCAGCCATAGGGGCTGTGCAAAAACAAGCTCTCTGCCGGGGAAGCTTCCAAATCCTCTTTTGGCGCGGAGCGCAACCCCAATAAAACCCACGGCAACCTGTCTACCCAATTTGCATCCGTCAGTGAACCCCTGAGTGCTGCTTTCAGTGATCTATGAAAACGCTCGCATAACCCATTGGCCTGTGGGTTGTACGCGGTTGTGCGATGAATTGCAACGCCCGCAGCCTGGGAGTTTGGAGATGGAGGAGATGGACACAACAGCAACACTTGAGTTTATTACCTCTGCCAAGGAGGTAATGCTTTTACTGCCATTTGTCTGTCTGTCTGTCTGTTACCAACATAACTCAAAAAGTTATGAACGGATTCTGACGAAATTTTCAGGAAAGGTGTGTAATGGCACAGGGAACAGATTAGATTTTGGTGATGATCTGAGAGTGCATACCTCCACCAAGGGCTTTGTTTGTATTTGTGCAGCAGGATCACACAAAAACTACTGGATGGATTTGGATGAAATTTTCACCAGAGGTGGTTCTTGGCCTAGAGAGGAACCTATTACATTTTGGGAATGATCTGCGAATGCATACCTCAGCCAAGGCTCTTCTCACAGTGTGTCAGCCACAAAACTCCAAAACTAATGGACAGACTTGGATGCAATTTTCACCACAAGTGGCGATAGGCCTACACACAAGCCCATTACATTTTGGAGGTGATCCATGACAAACGGAAGGAGCCTTGGCGGAGGTATGCGCTCTATGAGTGCTTTTCTAGTTTTTTTTTATAAATGTTAGTTTTTCTTGTAAATTAGCAACTTTTCAGACATTTACTACTTTTTCTTGTAAATTTGTTACTTTTGTCTTGTAAATTTGCACTTTTTTCAAGTTGCAACATTTTTCTCATAAATTTTTAACAAATTTCCTATAAACTTGTCTTTTCCTATAAATGTATTTATTATAAATGTACAGATTTTTTTCTTGTAAATGTGTCTTTTTCTCATAAATTTGCAACTTTTTATTGTACAGATGCAAATTTTTTCATATCAATTTGTAACTTCTCGCAAATTCGTTGCTTTTCTCATCATAAATTGACAACTTTTTTTGTAAGTTTGCAGCATTTATATGGATACCAGCAGATGTTGCACAACACTCATTATGTAATTTTGATAGGGTTGTAAAAATTTTGTCAAAATCTGTTATGACCCATCATTTTAATTTTCATATATTAAGACATTGAATAGCAATTGTTTTTGTGCATTTACTCAGTTTTAATCATGAATCTAAATGATTCATCATGCAGATGCAGATTATGTATTTATTGAACTGAAGAACAGAAACTGGTGAAACAATACTAGATAATCAGTATTTGGTTTGCACTATAAGTGGACAGATGGACAAGTGGACAGTGCAGGTCAAAATTACAATAGATCACCCTCATTGCAATCTGTCAACATGACAGCTTTCAGATTTTGTCATTTTTCTTTCAGACAGTATTCAGTTAAGGCAACCTTTGAATTCAAGTTAAACTTTTCTTTTATGTATGTTCTTCTCTAGATAATGACCTACGTTTATTTTTTAGTGTTTCTGTTGGGGAGATTTTTCTCTTTTAAAGGGTTTGAACTCTTTCCCATTATAAAAACAGAGGCCCCCTAAAAGCTAGAATCGGGAACGAGGGCTGGAGACCGTGGTTGCTGTGAGAGCAGGCAGAGAAAAACTCAGTGAAAACAGCTCGGCTTTAAAAACAATGGTGTTTTCTGGAATGCTCGGGTAGTTTTGAGGTGGACTTGCAGGCTCGGAAGTGGCAGGAGGAAGAGGTTGGGTGCTTGTGTGTAGAGTGAACACGCAGTTCTGACAAAGTGGCAAATTCGTTAAAGGCAGTTGAGCACGACTGCTCTGTGAATGGATCAAAAGTGGGCAGTTGGGCTGATATGGAGTTAAGCGAAGAGGAGGGGGAAGAAATACAGAAAAGTGTGAGTTTGAGGAAAGCAGAGGGACAGATATAGAGAAATAGAAGAACTAGGAATGATTCGGGAGATTATTGCCATGGTTAATTAAGCTTAACAGTAACCACACAAAGGGGCACGTTTGAAAGATTATTAATTTGCAAAACACAAGCGCACAGCTGAGGAAACAGTCACTCGCCAGAGGAACCACCCTGTGGAGAGAAGACAAGAGCTGTGAGCGGAGGAATGGAGTAAGGGGAAATGGGCGAGCCAAAATGCCACTTACTTGGGAATCCAGGGAGAACCGGCAGGGACCCAGCAGAGAATAGACGAACCAGTAGGGTGTGGGGGAGATGAGCTGATGGTGCCTGACAGGGTGGAGATAGGAAGCTGAGGGACAGTGAGATGTGGCAGGAGAGCGCGCGCAGTCCTGGAGACACACCTGCATGGTGGCAGCAACCTGAGGAAAGAGCAGAAACGAGGTAAGACAGCGTGTCTAAACTTGTCAACTTATACTTGCTTGTCAGTTTAAGTGGGCAGTATACCCCGACGAGCCAGCGTTGAATGCGCGGAGAGAGCCTCCTTAAGTACGCTGGCTGATGAGCGGGCACAGGTGTGTCTTCTGCCTCAGGTGCAGTGATGAGTTGGTGAATGTGAGGCAGGACGGGAGGGGCGCGCTGTTGCTGCCCATGACAATTATGCCCAGAATGAAGGTGAGGATAATGAGACAAGCACAAATAATCAGTCTGAGAAATACATTGCTATCATTAGGTTTAATGAGTAGGCTCAGGATCACATGAAGAAGATTAACTCGTTTGTACTTACTACTGCGCTGGCAAACTAATTAGGGGAGATAATGTATGCCAAGGTACTGAATGAAGGAAACTTCTTGGTGAGATGTACTGATGAGGAGCAACTTGAGAAAGCATTAAAAATAAAAGAAATTGGGAAAATTAAGGTTACAAATACAAGCAGAGTGGGAGGAAGGAAGAGTGGTGGGTGCAAAGTGTCATGGCCGCCAATCATCGCACCTGCGCGCACACCTGCTCTCCATCCCAGCCTGGCTATATATTCCGTGAGGCCCTGAGATCAGCGCGGAGTCGTCTGCTTTCCTTCCATGGAACCTGCTCTCGCCATCTCTACGCTGAGCTTCCAAGCCTCATCTACTCTCCAGTACCACTCGTCATCTTCTGAGCCTACCAGCTCCTCCACTCAAGTAAGCCATCACCTTCTCCTCTCACTCCTCTGAGTCCCCTGTGCACAGGTGGAGATCCGTGGTGGTGGACTCCCTTCCTCCTGGCGGCAGACTCAGCGTCTCTGCTTCACCTGCCTATACCTTTGCCTCTGGGACTGCAAGCACTGTCCTCCTGGCCGTAGCCGCTGAGCTAGACCTGTGCTCCACTTTTCCATCACAAACAGTAAGCACAGTACTACCGGGTGTATCCCTTGTCTGGTTTACCTCTAACTTGCCCTCTGTTGTGTGTCCATAGGGTTGCCAGGTTGCACGGTGCTCTGCTCGCCCCAGCGGATACATTATTGCACTATACACATATACATATACAGATACGCATACACGCACTCACACACTCACTGGATATTCAATAAAAGGTTAATTGTGTTATTCTCAAATCGTGTCTGCTCATTGGGTCTGAAAACCATGTCACAAAGGAGTAATCACAGGAATTGCTCTGAGCATAAATATGGAGGAAATAAAGAAGAAGCTCAAGGGAGGGAAAGTTCTGAATGTGCTAAGACTGAAAAAGTCAAAGGATGGTGAGAGGAAAGACAGTGAGACTGTGTTGATTGAATTTGAAGGGGAGTGTGTTCCAACGAAGGTATTCCTGGAGTTTCTAAGTTACCCGGTAAGAGCATATGTGCCAAAACCAGGAAGATATTTTAATTGTCAGGCTTTTGGGCACATAGCTATAAACTGCAAAGGAAAGAAACGATGTGCAAGAAGTAGTGAAAACCATGAATTTGGAAAGTGTGGGGCAGGAGTGCAACCAAAATGCTGCAGCTGTGGAGGAACTCGGTGTGGTGTACTGAGGATGTGAGGTGATGAAATGGGAGAACTGTGGGGGCATGGTGTGGGGGGTTTCTCCACCCAGAGAAGGCAGGGGGAAGGGGAGAACAATGGACCGAAGGAGGAGGTGTCACCGGTGGGTATCAAGACGGGACTGTTGGGTCTATGCGCCCCCCCGGAGAGAGTAAGAGATGCTGGAGCCGCTGACAGAAGGAGGGTGTTGAAGCGGGGCCGGCGTTGTGTCATGTTAATGTGCCACACAATCCTTTGTTCAAACAACAATGTATTGTGGTCGGAAGTTCTGGGTCTCAATGCATGGAAATAAAGATATAAAAGAGGAATGCACAGAGACCTGGGATTCTCTTTTGATTTAAGTTATGTTGGAGGAAGAATACAGTTTCTGTGTCGTCCAGCTCATTGCCTCGCCTGCCTCCTTTCTCCACAGAACAATGTTCAAAAGCTAAGGGTGGAAAAAAGAATTAGTTATGCAGAAGCTGTGAGACAGACGAAGATACAGAATAATAACACTGTGAGGCAGGATACACGAGAGTCACCACAAGTTAATGATAATGACAGGATGTTTGTGAATAAAAAGGCGTTAGTGACATTTATTGCAGGAGTCATTAACAGCACAGCTGAGGTTAGGTCAAAGAATGATAAGAGTCATCTGATTGTAAAAGCGGCAGTAAATCATCTAGGATTAATCGGACTGATTTGGGAAGAGGTGAAAGAGAACCTGGCTTGTCAGTCTAGTCAAGACTCATCAGGGACTGGTTAATTTTACTTATGGTAGTGTTGTTACAGTGGAATGCTAGGAGTTTACTGACTAATGGTCAGGAATTAAAGCGTTTCATTAAAGAAATGGCAATTAAACCCGATATTGTTTGTGTTCAGGAAACTTGGTGAAAACCAAGTTTAGACTTTGTAGTGTATGGTTATACTGGTGTTAGGAAAGACGGAAAATGGAGGAGGAGGGGTTGCAACATTTATTAAACAAAATCTCCCATATAGGGTGGTAGAAAAGGAATTGGATCAGGAATACATAGTGGTGGAAGTGTGGGAAAGAGGAGAGGAAGTAGTTATAATTAACTACTGTAATACATGCAAAAAGTTAGGGGTGGATAATTTACTTAAGATACAAGGGCAGGATAGGCGCAGAGTTATTTGCTGTGCAGATTTTAATGCCCACAACAAAATATGGGGTGGATTAAGTTCCGATCTAAATAGGAATGCCATTGAGGAATTGGCGGAGGAAAGGAATTTGGTCTGTATCGATGGTAGAGGAACAAGTGTTAATGCCACGACAGAATCTGAATCAGTATTGGATATTACACTTGTGACGAGTATTTTGGCTGGGATTAGTAATTGGGAAGTTTGTACAGACACTACAGTTGAGAGTGACTGTTACCCAATATCATGTGTAATTGGAGGAAAAATGGAAGTGAATGCAGGTGACAGAGTCCCAAGATAGGTATATGGAAACGCTGACTGGGAAAGATTTCAGGGCTTGTGTGAGAATAACATGGCAAGGATAATGCTAGCTGATGATGTCAATGAAGGTAATAATAAAATTAGCTCAGCTATAACTAGGGCTGCAGAAGGATCTATAGCTAAAAGTAAAGGAAAATTGAAGCAAAAGCTGGTCCCTTGGTGGACAGAACAATGTCAGCAGGCAGTTAGAAACAGAAACAGGGCATTTAGGCAACTTAGAAGGACTCATAATATGCAACATTTAATCGAGTATAAGAAAGCACAACCAAGGGTTAGGAGAACAGTACGTCAAGCAAAAAGGCTAAGTTGGAGAAATTTTTGTGACGATACAGGGAGGAATACACCTGTGGGGAAGGTGTGGGGAATGATAAAGAAGATGAACGAAAATAGGAGAGATCTGGAATATCCAGTGTTAGAGAATGATGGGGAAGTGGCAATTTCAAATATAGAAAAGGCTGAGGTACGAGCTAAAGCTTTTGCAAAAGTGCACAGTATAGATAACCTGACAAATGAGGGAAGAAGGAGAAGGGAGAATACATTTAGGCAGTATCCAAATATATTAGATATTAGATAGAAGAGAGCATACAGAGAATGAAATTAATGACCAATTCAGTATAGGAGAAATGGTGAGCATGTCACAATATGAGCCCCCCGGGGGGGGGGGGGGAGGAATTCCACAGTGCTTTGTCTCTTTTTTTCATATTTGGGTTTAGTTGTCTTTATTTGTTTCCACTTTAATTTTGCCAGTGTCTTCTCTTTCTTTCTCTCTCAGGAGCTACAGCTGTCAGGGGCACTCCCTGGTTGTGGGCGGTGCTCCTGTCAAACTGTCAGCTCTGCTTCCTCTCCTCATGATTCACAGCTGATTGTCATTTTCTCCCCAGCCCCCTCATGTCATTCAAACCGGGTACTATTTGTGTTTGATTGTTTCTAGCCTTATTTAAGGGCCGTTATTTTCATTTCTCGTTGCTAGAGTCTCAGTTATCGTCTCCACCAGAATCCTGGCCCTATTCTGGTGCGCTGTAAATTTGCTTTGTATTTCTGTTTGGATTTTCTGTTTTGCACTGTTTGGGATTTGTGTTCTGGTTAATAAATACCACAAACTGCAGTCCAGCGTGTGGATTTCTCCTCTCTACCCTAAAGGGTGATTCATGACAGTAGACTCTAGCCAGTCAGGGATCCAGCAGCTGCAGTTTGTGGGGTTTTTTGTTTCTCTCATCTGTTGGTTGGCGATCTCTGGGAGTTGACTTGGTCAGAAACTACCCAGCCAACTTTATTCACCAGTGGCGGCGAAGGTAGCCTTTTCCTTCTTCTTTCCCCCGGTTTTTGTTTTTCACCTGGGGTTTAGTTATTCTGCAGCCTTAGATTTTTCAGCTCTGAGGCTGAACAAGGAGGAGTGTGTGGCGGCTACGCTCATCGCCAGTTTCGCCTCGGGGGCTGGAGCCTCCCGCTCTCCCGAGGAGGTTTGGAGGTTCATGGACGGCGCAGCCCGGGTGATCAAGGATCATCCCAGTCTCTGGAGCTACCCGGGCCTCACAGTTTTTCTCGCCTCGGTGGTCGACACACACCGCCAGCTCTGTGCCCAGACAGGGATCTTCCCTTTGGCGCCACTGGGGCTCAAGAAGAAGCGCACCTGGGGGCAGAAGACTCGTTCATCCTGTCCGGAACCTGACCCCTCGTCTATTCATCAGACGGTCCCCGGAGGTCCCGAATGGACACCATCCAGCCCCTACACAGAATCCCCGCCTTCTCCTCCTGAACTGTGGCCCACTCCATCAGCTGAGGAGCTGGAGGAGCGCAGGTGGGTCCATTTAGCGGAGATGGAGCTCCTATTAGAATATAAACCATGGCTCCTCCCGGATCTCACCCAGGAGCTGGAGGAGGGTTCACCGGATCCTCTTCCACCTTGCCATGAGCTGACATCTTTGTCTCCCGCTCTCCGCCGTCGCTCCGGGAGATCTCGCCAAAAGAATGCCTCCACCTGCCAGCAGTTCCTCCTCTGCCATGTCAAAAGATTTCCACAGCAGCCTCCCCTTCTCATCCGAGCTCCTCTGCACCGGCTGTCCCGTCAACTCCCTCTTCCTCCGCTAATGCTGCTTCCCTCATCTCCATGGCATTTCCCCCTGCTGCTGACAGTTCAGCTGCTTCATCCCCAGCTCCGCCCGCCATTCAGTCTGCAGGAGCGGCTCCTCCACACTCTTCAGAGGGACCCATTACCGCTGCAGCCACTGAGAGGGAAGACGTTGGGCCTGCTGCAGCAGAAACCATCATGCCCCGGGAATACAGGCAAGTGAATTTTCATTCTCCATTACCTAAAAATGAATTATCTTGCCTGATTCCTGGTGGTGGGGCTCAGCTGGTGCAGTCCGCTGAGTCCTCACCGCCTGCTGCAGACATCAGTTGTTCACCTGCTACCACCGTGTTTCCTCCTCTCTCCCCTGAGCGTCCGCTGGCCCCGGGATTAAGCCGCCAGATGACAGAGTAGCCTGCGGTCCTAGAGGGCCTGGTTCCAGACCAGCAGCCATGCTCTGGATGGAGTGTGAGCGCTGAAACTGAGCCAACGCCTGTGCCGACGGAAGAGCAGCCCCGGGCTCCAACTGAGAAGGATTCAGTGCCAGCAGGAGATCCACCTCCTGTCACCACGCAGGTGGCTCACCCTGCGTGGGTCACCTCGCTGGGAGGTCCCAGGACTGAATCAATTACCATTCCTGCTGCTGGGACTGCCGCAGCAGAGTCTGAGCTGAACCTCCAGAGGGCTGGGCCCGAGGAATCGTTGTCTGGATCGACAGAGTCCTGGATGGTGGTGGAGCTTGAGCCCAGGCAAGTGCTCTCCTTTGCCTCTGTTGTCTCTCTTTTGGAGAAATATTGCCTGGCTCTTGGTGAGGAGAGCCAAGTGCAGCCATCAGCTGCACCTGGGTTCACCTCACCGGGCTCCACTGCCGCTGGTGACCCTGACCCTGTATCTTTGTATCTCTTGCCTGAGCTTTTCCCCAGGGTCACCAAGAATATTCCAGATCTTCCAGATGTCTCCGTGGGTCCAGATTCACTGCCCGAGATCATTGTGGGTTCAGTTCCTCCCGCTGGGGTCGTTGCGGGCACTCCGTCCCAGCCCGGGACCTCCATGGGTGCTGCTCCCCCTCCTGCTGAGGTCTTCAAGGGTGCTTCTTCCTTTTCTGTGGAGGTCATTGTGGGTGCTCCGTTCCAGCCTGGGGCCTCCAAGGGTGCAGCCGTGGCCCAGTCCGGGTCCACCAAGGGTGCAGCTGTGGCCCAGGCTGGGTCCACCGAGGGTGCTGCTTCCCTTCCAGTGGAGGTCATCGCGGGTGCTCTGTTCCACCCCAGGGCCTCCGAGGGTGCAGTTTTGGCCCAGTCCGGGTCCATCGAGGGTGCAGCTCCACTCCAGCCCAGAGCCACCGAGGGTTCAGTTCCACTCCAGCCCTGAGCCACCGCGGATTCAGCTTTGCTCCAGCCCTGAGAGTTGGGTGGCTGCCCCCTGGACACCTTTCCTGTTTTGGTGGTTAAAGAACTCTGGCCGATGGCCTGACAGACTGTGCCGTCGGGTTGGATGGTTCATATTCTCCAGCAGGCCACCCGACTCGTACCACCTCACCATCTGCCAGTTCTGGGACTTCGGCCAGCCGCCGAAACTGTCTAGCTCTAGGTCCCTGGTTCTGCCTGCTGTGGACCCTGAGTGTTTTTTTTTTGTTTTTTGTCTTCTCTTAGCCTGGGTTCTGCTGGGATGTGAGTCATGGGAGTTATTATTTTCTCTGGTTTGTTTCGATCGCTCTGTCCCTGGGTCCCCCTCCTCCCGCCTGGAGTGGGGTTGTTTTCTTGTCTTTTGGTGGGGTGGGTTCTTTGTGTGGGTGGGTTCTTGTTCTCCTTTTGACATTGCCTGGGGTGTCTAGTATCCACCGTTTGGGGGGGGGGGCTCTTTCAAGATCTGAGCACGGGGGGAGGGGGGGGTTCCACCTTGCTTTGTCTCTTTTTTGTATAATATTGTATTTTGGAGTTATTTGGCTGTGATGTTATTTCTAGTTTGTTTTCACAATTGTTTCTTTGTGTGATTTATTTTCGTGTTTGCGATCAGTGTAGTTTTGTTTACATATTTGGGTTTAGTTGTCTTTATTTGTTTCCACTTTAATTTTGCCAGTGTCTTCTCTTGTCAGGGGCACTCCCTGGTTGTGGGCAGTGCTCCTGTCAAACTATCAGCTCCGCTTCCTTTCCTCATGACTCACAGCTGATAGTCATTTTCTCCCCAACCCTCTCATGTCATTCACACCGGGCACTATTTGTGTTTGATTGTTTCTAGCCTTATTTAAGAGCCATTATTTTCATTTCTTGTTGCTAGAGTCTCAGTTATCGTCTCCACCAGAATCCTGGCCCTATTCTGGTGCGCTGTAAGTCTGCTTTGTATTTCTGTTTGGATTTTCTGTTTTGCACTGTTTGGGATTTGTGTTCTGGTTAATGAATACCACAAACTGCAGTCCAGCGTGTGGATTTCTCCTCTCTACCCTGAAGGGCGATTCATGACAGAGAGCGATAAACAAATCCAAGAATAAGTTCCCAGGGAAAATAAAATTAGTTATCAAATGTTAAAGCATTTGGGAGAAGGAGCTCTGGAAAAGTTGTTGGACCTTTACAATAGAGTATGGGATGAAGGGAAATCACCAGATGTGTGGAAGGAAGCTCTAGTGATCCCTGTCAGGAAACCAGGCAAGGACCCAGCTAAACCTACTAATTACAGACCAATAGAATTGACCTCTAGTTTATGCAAGATTATGGAAAGAATGATAGTAGAGAGGCTGGAGTATGATCTGGAAAAAAGAGGAAAGATAGCAAAGTATCAGAGTGGCTTTAGGAAAGGAAGAAACACAATGGACTCAGTGCTAAAACTGAAATTAGGAAAGCTCATGCAAATAAAGAATCAGTAATTGCCATGTTTTTTGATATTGAAAAAGCCTACGATATGATATGGAAGGAGGGGTTGTTAATAAAGTTACACATGATGGGTATTGGAGGTAAGATTTTTAATTGGGTGAAGGATTTTCTTCTTGGAAGAAAGATTCAGGTTCAGACTGGGTCAGCTATATCAGTCCAATGTGAGGTAGGAAATGGTACACCTCAAGGAAGTGTAATCAGTCCTTTACTGTTTACTATTGTGATCAATGACGTGTTTTCAATAATTCCAGTAGATATAGGTCGATCATTATTTGCTGATGATGGGGCCTTGTGGAAAAGGGGAAGGAATTTAGAATATATTATCAGGAAAGTCCAGGAAGCAGTTAATGAGGTTGCAGAATGAGGCCTTGATTGGGGTAGTAAATTTTTTGTTTAAAAGACTCAAACTGTTTTTTACTAGGAAAAGGATTGGTGAAGATATGAAATTAAGGATGTATGGAAGAGAATTAGAAAGAGTTAATGTATTTACATTTTGGGGTGTGTTATTTGATTCTATACTCACATGGGCAGAACATATAAGCAGAGTTGAGGAAAAATGTAAAAAAGTGATTAATGTGATGAGATGTTTGACAGGTAGGGAATGAGGAGCTAGTTTTGCAGCTTTAAAAACTATGTATGTTGCTCTGATCAGGTCAATATTGAACTATGGCTGTATAGTATATGGTTCGGCAGCTGGATCTCTTCTTAAGAAGTTAGATATTGTTCAGACCAAAGCTTTGAGGGTATGCTGTGGGGCCTTTAAAACTTCCCCAGTAGCTGCTCTACAAATTGAAATGGGAGAGACGCCTTTGGGGTTAAGAAGGAAACATCTGATGGCTAACTACTGGATTAATTTAAAAGGACATAGTGATTCGCATCCCACTAAAGAATTGCTGCAAGAATGTTGGGAGAATGTCAGGAGACAGAGGGATTCTTATGGACGTGTAATATGATTGCCAATGAACTTGGGTTACTTGAAGTGAGGATGACTCCTACAGTGGTAATTCCAACAGTAGCTCTGTGGAAACTTGTTTCACCAGATATTGATTTTCACTTGTTACATGTTAGAAAGAGAGGGGAAATTGATTTTGTGAGAGCTTTTTACTGTTTGGTGTAAGAAAAATACAGTAATTTCTTACTTATTTATACAGATGGGGCTAAAGATTCTTATAGTGGATTGGTTGGGTTTGGAGTAGCGATTCCATCTAGGGAGATAAAAATCTGTAAAAGAACTTCCAACATGCTGGGGGTGTATACGGTGGAGATGATGGCTGTGTGGAAAGCTTTATTATGGGTTGAAAAGGAAAAACCAGGTAGGGTAGTAATTTGTTCATATTCTTTATCAGTGTTTTTAAACATAAAATCTTTTCAGTCAAAAAGTTGCCAAGATATTTTGTATGAGGTATTACAGTATAATAGGAGAGTTACATATAATGAAGTGCAAGTAAAATTTGTATGGGTTCTAGCTCATGTTGGTATAAAGGGGAATGAAAAGGGTGATGAACTGGCAAAGAATGCACTAAAAAAGAAGATCATAGACAAGCAGATTAGCTTTGGTAAAAATGAGGCAAAATATATAGTATAATTTGGGGGAAAACTCATTAAATATGGCAAGTAGGTTGGGACATAGAGGAAAAGGGTTGACAGTATCATACAATCCAAAAGACTGAACGTGAAGCGGTTGAGAAGTGGAAACAGGAGAGAGGAGACGATACTCACTAGACTGAGAATAGGACACTGCTCATTAAATAAGACTCTTGTGGAAGATGCAAGCAGAAGAGACAGCAAGCTGGACAACACACAAACTTTATTCACCTTCCAACATAAAACACAGAAAAAACTTGTCATGAATTCTCTGCTGTTTTAAGGCAGAAATGACAAACCCACTCGCAGGAGATCGTTGCATGCAATTTATTGTGCAAAATGATTTAACAGTCCAGACAAAATAATAAACAAGAAGCACAGGGTTCACAGGGAAAACCTCCAAGATGCTCTACAGTTTACAAGTGAGTAAACTTAGGGAAAAATGCTCCATGGCAGACAGAACTGCGGCAGAGGAACAGGAAGGTGCCCGGAGAGGAACCGCCAGATGAGACTGAACGGCAGATGTGAAGCAGAGAGTACTCACAGGGCTGGAGCAGTCTGAGACAATCCAAGAAAAATCCATGGTGCAGGAAAACAGTTGACAGTAGGTATAGATAGATAGATAGATAGATAGTAGTAGTAGATTAGTTTATTTGACAGGGACAGTGCAATAAACATAGACAATTAATCAAAGACAATCAATCTGATGTGTTGCACATAGAGTGTATAGCTATTAGCTAATTTGCAACTCTTGTCCCTGGATGGGCTTTAGAAAAAAGAATCAAGTAAAGATGGGAAAAAAATATATATACACAATAACCACATACATCAATGCAGAAAAATTATAAATACACAATTATAAATATTATAAATATTATAAATACACAAATATAACAGCCTGACTCACATTTAACACATATAACATAACTCACATTTGCCTATTTCAGGCCATCCTCCCTTCGTCACTCACTATAAACAAACACATTTATTCCTTCCCTTCATTCACTCTCACTTTGCAGACAATTAATTCATACATGAGTACATTCTTGTTTATTTTTCAGCCAGTTTTTAACATTTTTAGTGAATGTTTTAAAGTCCGTTATTATTTTAATTTCATTTGGCATTGTGTTCCAGATGTGACTGCCCTTTATAGAGAAAGCTGTTTGTCCAAATGTGGTTCTGCGGTGGAATATTTTACAGTTATTGTTAACAGAACTCCTGGTGGCTCTGCTGCTGTCCTGTCTTTGGACGAAACCAGCAAGTGGCTCGGGTGCTGATTTATGGAAACATTTGAACGTTAATTTCAGAAGACAGAGGTCAATGAAGCTCTCAAAACTCAATAGGTTGTATTTTTTTAAAACATTACAGTGATGCCACCTAATGGGCTTTTTGTCCAAGATTTTTAGGGTTTGATTATATAATGAACCTATATGTCTTATTGTGGAAGGGGCTGCTTGAGCCCAGACTGTCAAACAGTATGATATATGAGAAAAAACCATAGAATGCATATACAGTGCAGCTGCTTCGTAAGGTATGTAATATCTAATTAATTTAAAGCAGTTCAGATTTTTTTTTACTGTTTTTGAAATTTTCTTTATATGAAGATTAAATTTGAGTTGAGGATCTAGTACAATGCCAAGGTATTTGAATTCTGTAGCTAAACTGATGTCATGATCATGTATATTAACTTTAAAATGTTGCAGGTTACATTTTTTGATTGAAAAGCACATTGAGACTGTTTTCTGAAGGTTCAGCAATAGATGGTTCTTGAGGAGCCACTCTTGGACATCAACCATACTTGTAGACAGTACATCTGCAGCCTGTGCTGGAGTCTTGGCAGCTGTGTAAATAACTGCATCATCTGCATAAAGTTGGCATGTTGCAGCTGAGCAGTGTAACGGCAAGTCATTAATAAAAATGCTGAAAAGTAAAGGACCAAGAATGGACCCTTGTGGGATACCCATGCGGTTGTTTAAAAGTGAGGATTTATCCTGGTGAACTTTTACACACTGTTCTCTATTCTGGAGATAAGATGCAAACCATTCTAATGTATTTGGGGAGAAGTTAAAAGATACCATTTTGGATAAAAGCAAACTGTGGTTTACAGTATCGAAAGCCTTTTTGAGATCTAGAAAAACAGCTCCTACCACATTACCCCTGTCCAAGGACTGTTTGACGTTTTCAATAAGGCAACAATTTGCTGTTTCTGTTGAGTATCCTGGTCTAAAACCAAATTGATGTGGATGAAGAAGATAGATAGATAGATAGATAGATAGATAGATAGATAGATAGATAGATAGATAGATGTACTTTATTGATCCCAAACTGGGAAATTAAAGTGTAACAGCAGCATGACAGTTGACAACCAAACAACAGAAACACACACATGACAGACAAAGGGATTACCCATGGAAAGTAAAAAAACTAACATGACTATAAAACCTATATACATCATAGCTTAATATATGATGACCCGTATAAACACATGAATCATCCCATTGCACAAAGAAGGACTATCAGGAGCAGAGTGAAAAGTGATGTACCAGTTAGTCTATAAGATGCAGTGTGGCAGCATAGCTATGCCAGAATACAACATCATAGTGAGTTATTGTACAGTGAAATTGCATGTGGCAGGAAAGATTTCCTGTACCTGGCTGTTCGACAACGAAGCTGTAGTAGTCTACTGGAGAAAGTGCTTCGCTGTCTATCTAGTGTGTGGTGGAGGGGGTGATCAGGATTGTCCATGATGGATCACAGTTTATTTAGTATTCTCCTCTCCATCACTGTCTCAAAGGTCTCCAGCCTGAGACCAGTTACAGAACCAGCCCTCTTGATAGTCTTGTCAAGTCTGTTGGTATCTCTGGCCCTAATACTGCTACCCCAACAGACCACAGCAAAGAAGATGGCGCTGGCGACAACAGTCTGGTAGAAAAGCTCCAGCATCCTGCTGCACACGTTGAAGGATCTCAGCTTTCTCAGGAAGTAGAGTCTGCTCATCCCCTTCTTGTGCGCAGCATCGGTGTTGGATCTCCAGTCCAACCCGCTGCTGATCCTGACACCCAGATATTTGTAGTCCTCAACCACTCTCACATCCTCCCCCCTAATCTGCAGTGGCTGAGAAGGAGCCTTCCTCTTCCTGAAGTCAATCACCATCTCTCTGGTCTTGCTGACATTCAACCTCAGGTGATTCTGCTCCGCCCACTCCACAAATCTGTCTACCAGTGCCCTGTACTCCCCCTCCTCTCCTCCTATTATACACCCCACAACAGCTGAGTCATCAGAGAATTTTTTCAGGTGGCATGGCTCAGTGTTGTACTGAAAGTCAGTGGTGTATAAGGTAAAAAGTAAAGGAGAGAGCATAGTCCCCTGTGGCGCTCCCGTATCACTAGCCACCACTCCAGACAAGACACTGCCCAGCCTGACAAACTGTGGTCTGCCTGTCAGGTAGTCAGTAATCCAGGAGATCACAGAGCTGTCAACCCCCATCACCCGCAGCTTCTCGTCCAGCAGCAGTGGCTGGATGGTGTTAAAGGCACTGGAGAAATCAAAAAAAGTGATTCTTACAGTATCTCCTCCACCATCCAGGTGCAGATGGGCTCGTTGCAGCAGGTAGATGACAGCATCTTCAACTCCTAAATGGGGCTGATATGCAAACTGCAGAGGGTCCAGTCACGTCTTCACCTGCGGCCTCAGGTGGGCTAAGACCAGTCGGTCCTGTATAACACGCAGTGCAATCAACAATCACCCGACAATGCACATCAGCAAACCCAGATCTTAAGTACAACAAACCTAATCAGCTGAGTGCATGCCGGTGTGCAGAAGGAGAGGGAGAGAGAGGGTGTGTAAGTGCATAAGAATGGATGTGTATGTATGTGGGGTGAGTGAGTGCAAACGAGCTGAGTGAATGCAAGTGTAGACAATTGCATGCGTGTGTGTGTGTGTGTGTGTGTGTGTGTGTGTGTGTGTGTGTGTGTGTGTGTGTGTGTGTGTGTGTGAAGAAGAGAGCAGCAGGTAATGACAGTCAGCTGGTAGCAGCTGGCAGGAGGGGGCGTGGCTGTTGGCTGTCAGATGGCAACTGAAGAGCCCAAAATAAACAGGAGACGAGACAGCCACCGTGCCACAGAACTGGGCTGGGCAACACCCCAGTTCATGACAAAACTCTTCCCGGGGTCTCTGAGCACCTCCTTTTATACCACTTTTTTTCTGCCCCATGAGACCCTGGGAGCCAAAGACAATACACAGTGCACAAAGCCTGTCTGGCACATTAACATTACAGAACACGAACCCTGTTTCTCACTCCCTCTCATACTCTAGTGAACTCCGGTGTCTCCTTACTCACCCGGGTGCAGCTAGTCCTTTCTGTTACATCTGAGACCCCCCAGTGCCACTTCCTCCTTCAGTCCTCTGTTCCACCCCCCCACCCCCCCCGGCTTCCAACTCTGGGTGGAGAACCCCCCACTCAGTGCCACCACACAACCCCCCCCCCCCCCCCCCCCAGGTTGTGCAGGATGTTAAAAGGGAGTTCCGCGCTGTAAAAGTGAACAAAAGTCAGGGCCCTGATAATATATGTGGACGCCTGGTAAAATCCTGTGCACATGAACTGAGTCCTATATTTCATTATATTTTCAATAAGCCCTTACAGACACAACATGTGCCTAAGATCTGGAAAGATGCCGTGGTTGTTCCCGTTCCAAAATCCAGCTGTCCTAAAACGGTAAACGACTTTAGACCAGTTGCTTTGACTTCAATTTTAATGAAAATTTTTGAAAAACTGGTCAGATGTGAGGTCCTAAGGCAGACTGAACATGCATTGGATCCTCTGCAGTTTGCCTATAGGCCTCACAGAGGAGTGGAGGATGCCACTGTCACTCTGTTTGACATGCTTTTTAAACATCTGGATTTTAATGGGACACACGCCAGGCTTTTATTTGTGGACTTTTCTTCTGCCTTTAATACAATCCAACCTCATATTTTAGTTGAAAGGCTCCTGCAACAATTTGATTTAAGCAATAATCTGGTGGGTTGGATTCTGGATTTCTTAACCAACAGGACGCAGAGAGTAAGGGTCAATGGCACATTGTCTGACCTAAAGTGCTCTTCTACTGGCTCTCCTCAGGGGTGTGTGTTGTCACCACTACTCTTCATCCTGTACACAAACATGTGTCGGAGCAGACATGACAACAGACACATTATAAAGTATGCTGATGACTCAGTCATTGTCAGTCTCCTCCAGGATGGTGAGAGTGGCCACGGCCCAGTAGTTGATGACTTTGTTCACTGGTGTGAGGATTCCTACCTGCAGCTGAATACAACAAAAACGAAAGATATGATTATTGACTTTAGGAGGAAAACTCCCAGGCACAAAGTCACCATACTAAAAGGCCAGACCACCGAATGTGTACAATCGTACAAATATCTTGGGACGATTATTGATAGTGGATTGAACTTTGAGGTGAACTGTGAAAGGGTGTGCAAAAAGGGTCAGCAAAATTTGCATTGTTTGAGGAAACTTGCACGCTTCCAAACTGACCGAACCATAATGACTATGTTCTATCGGGCTTTTATTGAATCTGTTTTATCCTTTTCTTTAATGTCATGGTTTGGTCAGATAAAACTGAAACAGAGGAAATCCTTGGATCAGGTAGTCAGATGGTCCAGTCGTTTGCTTGGTGAGTCACAGCTGAGCCTGACATCCCTGTACACCAGACAAGTACAGAGGATGGCCGACTCGATTTTAAATGATGACTCCCACCCTTTGCACTGCAACTTTCAGCTTCTTCCCTCCAGACGGAGGTTTGCTGTCCCAAAAAGTAGAACCCAGCGCTACAAAAACAGCTTTGTCCCTGCTGCTGTCAAAGAGTTGAACAAGCTATAAAAATTATATTGTACATATTTTATATTTACCTATTTTGTAAGATGTGTGCCTGTGTTTGTGTCTATGTTGAATGTAATTAGTGGCTTGTAAATATGG
This sequence comes from Pholidichthys leucotaenia, assembly GCA_020510985.1. Taxonomy (NCBI): domain Eukaryota; kingdom Metazoa; phylum Chordata; class Actinopteri; order Cichliformes; family Pholidichthyidae; genus Pholidichthys; species Pholidichthys leucotaenia. The sequence goes on from CM035842.1 coordinate 167,762,314, forward strand.
ATGTCACCAACTGCAAAACAAATCTACCTACGGGTACAAATAAAGTAACCTGAACCTGAACCTGAACCCTGAACCCCCCCTCCCCGAACATTCAGAAAGGGAACTAACCCCTTGGTCCCTTGGGCTTGAGCCGGCGGCTGTAGCGGTGGGTCGCCGGTCCGGTCGAAGCGCCCTCTGGCGAGGTGTGCAGGAGGGCACATTGGTCTGTGGAGGGGAAGGGGGGGGACAGGTTAGCTTCGTGAGCGCATGTCTCTACCGAGGGAACACTAACTTGTGGAACCACCGTCGGTGGGAGTCCGCGCCGGGGAGCTTGGGCCAACACCACCTGCTCATCTGCCAACACATAAGCGGGCTTCAGCCTGTTAATGCAGGTGGTCTCCTTACGCCCCCCAAGTCTAACACAAAATGCTTTGCTGCAGTTTCCAGCACTCTGAACGGTCCATCGTATGGTGGGCACAGCGGGATTCTGTGTGCATCGTGCCTGACAAAAATGAACTTGGCGCTCTGTAAGCTCTTCGGGACGAAGGTGCGGGGAAAACAATGGTGGGCTAGGCCTGGCACATTAGCAGCCTCTGTACTGTATAAAAATTGCGTGGGCGGGTCGGTCCCGGGTGTGAGGTTTTCCAGGAAAAATTCCCCAGGGATCCACAGCGGCTGAGAAAAAACGAGTTCTGCCGGGGAGGCTGCAAGATCCTCCTTAGGCGCAAAGCGCAAACCTAACAGAACCCAGGGCAGGCAGTCGACCCAATTTGCATCTCTGAGTGAAGCTCTGAGTGCTGCCTTAAGCAACCTATGAAAACGTTTGCATAACCCATTAGCCTGGGGGTTGTACGTGGTAGTGCGGTGGATTTTGACCCCAAGACTCTGGACCATCGTGGACCAGAGTTCCGAAACAAGCTGCGGACCCCTGTCAGAAGTGATGTCCAACGGGGATCCGAACCGTGCAACCCAAGCCGGCAAAAAACGCGAACCACTTCCGCGGACATGGTGGAAGGCAGCGGGACCACTTCAGGCCAATGCGTGGTGCGGTCCACAATTGTCAAAAGCTGTGTGAAACCTTGCAATGGAGGGAGGGAGCCCATCAATTTAACGACTTAACGACTTAACAACTACAGACCTGTAGCGCTCACCTCTGTAGTCATGAAGTCCTTTGAGCGCCTGGTCCTGTCTCACCTCAAGTCCATCACCACACCCCTCCTGGACCCGCTGCAGTTTGCCTACCGTGCTAACAGGTCTGTGGACAACGCAGTCAACCTGGCCCTCCACTCCATCCTGCAGCACCTGGACTCCCCGGGAACCTACGCCAGGATTCTGTTTGTGGACTTCAGCTCCGCATTCAACACCATCCGCCCCAATCTGCTCCAGGACAAGCTGTCCCTGCTCGATGTGCCTGACTCCCTCTGCAGGTGGATCACCGACTTCCTGATGGACCGGAGGCAGCATGTGCGGCTGGGGAAGTCTGTCTCGGACTCTGTTAGCATCAGCATTGGATCACCCCAGGGCTGTGTACTTTCCCCCCTACTCTTCTCCCTTTATACCAACTCCTGCACCTCCTCCCACCAGTCTGTTAAGCTGATTAAGTTTGCGGACGACATCACCCTCATCGGGCTCATCTCCAACGGTGACGAGTCCGTCTACAGGAAAGAGGTGGCCCAGCTGGTGTCCTGGTGCAGCCACAACAACCTGCAGCTGAACGCTCTGAAGACAGCGGAGATGATTGTGGACTTCAGGAAAGTCACACCCCCCCTGCCCCCCCTCACCATCACAGGCTCTCCCATCACCATTGCAGATTCCTTCCGCTTCTTGGGCACCACCATCACCCGGGACCTCAAATGGGAGCCAACCATCAGCTCCCTCATCAAAAAGGCCCAGCAGAGGATGTTCTTTCTGCGGCAGCTGAGGAAGCTCAAGCTACCCACCAAGATGTTAGTGCAGTTCTACACAGCCATCATCGAGTCCATCCTCACCTCCTCCATAACTGTGTGGTATGCAGGAGCCACTGCCAGGGACAGACTAAGGCTGCAGCGCGTCGTGCGCACTGCTGAGAAGGTGATCAGCTGCAAGCTCCCATCTCTCCAGGACCTGTACATCTCCAGGACCCGGAGGCGTGCTGGCCGGATCATAGCCGATCCTTCACACCCTGGTCACGTACTGTTTGCCCCCCTCCCCTCAGGTAGAAGACTTCGGTCCATTCGGACTAAAACCTCCCGGCACATGAACAGCTTTTTCCCCTCTGCCATCAGACTGCTGAACATTAAGTGACTTATTGACTCTCGTGCACTATGTACAGCAGCTCAACCAGACTCATGACATTCATCACTGTTTTTCTGTTGCATTATCAACTGCACTGTGGTACCCCATATTATCTGCTACTTGCTAATTTATTTAAAACTGCCTTGACTAGTATTACTCATTATTACTATTATTATTATTATTATTATTATTACTTATTTTTCTACACTTATTGCACGTTTTTAGTCCTTTAGTTTTTTAGTTTATCTCTTTATCTCATCATGTTTTTAATGTTGCAGCATGGCACCGAGACAAATTCCTAGTTTGTGTACTACATGAACAATGGCAATAAATCTGATTCTGATTCTGATTCTGATTCTGATCAAATCCATGTGGACATGGTCGAACCTTCTGGCCAGGATTTGGAACGGCTCATGGGGGGCTTTGGTATGCTTGTGCACTTTGGCCTTCTGGCACACAACGCACGCATCCCCGGTTTGCTCCGTGGCCATGGCAGGGAAATCTATTCCTATGCAGACAAGGGAGACTAACGCGCGCGACAGACAATCAGCCACAACATTAAGCTTACTGGCTACGTGTTGAATGTCGGTCATGAACTCCGAGATCGCGGCCAAATGTCATTGCTGCTGGGCCGACCACGGTTCAGACACTTTGGACATTGCATACGTTAGCGGCTTATGATCAATGAATGTGGTGAACTTGCGCCCTTCTAGCCAAAACTGGAAGTGGTGCGTTGCCAGGTGGAGGGCCAACAACTCTCTGTCAAACGTACTGTATTTGTGTTCGTTGTTGTGCAAAGTATGGCTGAAAAATGTGAGCTGCTACCACAAACCGGAAATGTACTGTTCCACCACTGCCCCATGGCAACGTCAGACACGTCCATGATGAGTGCTATCCGCGCTGATGGGGCAGGGTGGGTTAGCAAGGCGGCGTTAGTGAGCGCTGTTTTGGCGTCTGAGAAAGCCCGGACTCGCTCGGGGGTCCAGTCGATGTTTTCCATGGGCTTCTTTTTTTGAGCATGGCATACAACAGTTGCAGCAGCTGGGCTGCTCGGGGGAGGAAACGGTTGTAAAAGTTGACTATGCCCAAAAATTCCTGCAGGGCCCTTACGGTCTGCGGACGTGGAAAATCCGACACAGCACGCATCTTATCAGGCAGCGGAATCACGGCCTCCAGAGAAATGCAGTGACACAAAAAATCAATCACTGGCACACCGAACTGGCACTTCGCTGGGTTAATGATAAGCCCGTGCGCTTCCAACCTCTGGAAAACTAGCTTGAGATGGGCGAGGTACTCCTCCTCGGATGCGCTAGCCACCAAAATGTCGTCTAAGTAGACAAAAACAAAAGGCAGGTCATGGAGCACCGCGTCCATCATTCTTTGGAAGGTTTGCGCTGCGCCCTTTAACCTGAACGGCATGCGTAAAAACTCGAAAAGGCCAAAAGGAGTTATTACTGCTGTTTTGGGAACGTCCTCCATGTGCACCGGGACCTGGTGGTAACCGCGGACCAGGTCCGCTTTTGAAAAAACACGTGTCCCAGCCAGATGCACGGAAAAATCCTGGATGTGCAAGATGGGATACCTATCGTGTTCCGTGGCATTGTTCAAGCGCCGGAAATCGCCACATGGTCGGCACGACCCATCGGACTCGGGCACCATGTGTAGTGGAGATGCCCATGGACTGTTGGAGCGCCTAACGATGCCCAGTTGATCTAAGTTAGCGAACTCCTCGCGCACACTGGCCAGCTTAATCGCGTCCAGGTGCCAAGGGCCCATGAACACCGGCGGACTTTTTGTTGTTATGAAATGCTTGACCCCGTGTTTGGTTACCGTAGCAGAAAAAATCAGAACCGTGAGTGCTGGGAACTGTGAAAGCAAATGCTGGTACTTACCCCCTGGATCTATAACGTTAGCATGTGTTGTTGGCCCAACTCCCCAAGCTGTGCAGGGCAAGGAGGAAAAGGAAACAGCATCCACTAAACGTCTGTTGGCAACATCGACTAATAATCCGTGAGCACATAAAAAAATCAGCGTCTAAAATAGGGACCAAACTTGCAACTACCACAAAGTCCCACTGGTAATTGTGTCCGTGTAAGCATACTGTCAACGTTCATTCACCAAATGTCCTGATGTTGGATCTGTTGGCAGCCGTAAGCTCGGGGCCGCAGCCTTCTGCCAACCTGTCTGCACTGACCGGCAGAATGAGGCTCTTCTGGGAGCCGGAGTCCCCCAAGAATTGTCTCCCCGAATGTGTGTCTGTGATGATAAGCAGTTTGTTCCTGTCGCCAGCAGTCGCAGCTGCTACTGACTGCTGGCCAAGCCATTTCCCTGGCTTCTTGAATTGGCACGGCGGCAGACAGTGTTGGGCATTCGAGCCAAACTGGCAGTGATAGAAACAAAGCGTCCCATTCCTGTGTCTCTTGGCATCCGTCCCAGCCACCCCCAATGGCTCCTCGACCTTGGTGGAGTCCTTCATGGCTGCTGGTGTCATTGCGTGCATGCTGAGAGCTCTGTTCGCTAGGATGATGCGATCCACTTCTTGTGCCAGGGCAAGGTAGTTCTTGGACACCAGCAGCGATGAGTTGGCCAGGATCGCCCTCGCTGTAGCTGGTAGATTTCTTAGGAAGAGGTGGGTGAACAGGAAAGAGTCGTCGTTCTTCCCCATCAATGCTAACATGCTCTCCATCAGCTCCACAGCTGATCTGTCACCCAACTGTGAGCATGTGAGGAGCTTCTCTGCCCTCTCACTGTCCGACAGGGTATATCGTTGATGCAGCATCTGCTTGAGTGCGTTGTATTTTCCCTGGGCTGGCGGCTCCTGGAGCAGGCTCATTACTTGCTGTGTGGCACGCACATCCAGCGCAGCAACCACATGATAATATTTGGTGTCGTCCATGAAGATTCCGCGGAGTGCAAATTGGGCTTCCACATGTAGAAACCAAGTGGTCAGATTGTTAAGCCAGAAGTCCGGGAGCTTCACTGTGACAGCGCATGCCGCGCTGGTGTTCTCCCTCTGGGTTGTCTCCGGGGTGGTGCTCAGCTCGTTCTCCATTCCACATCTTAGGGTCACCAATGTGGAAGATAAAAGCAGACAAGACAGCGAGCTGGACGACACACAAACTTTATTCACCTTCCAATACAAAACACAGAAAAAACTCTTCCCGGGGTCTCCGGGCACCTCCTTTTATACTACTTTATTTCTGCCCCATGAGACCCAGGGAGCCAAAGACAATACACACAGTGCACAAAGCCTGTCTGGCACATTAACATTACACAACACAAACCATGCTTCTCACTCCCTCTCATACTCTAGCAAACTCCGGTGTCTCCTGACTCCCTGGGGTGTGGCTAGTCCTTTCTGTTACATCTGAGTGGTCAAAGAGACCACCCCTCTGCCACACAGCCCTCTTATACTCCAGGTGATGTCACCACCCGTGTCACACCATAAAGGGTCACAAGAACAACACTACCCCCCCCCCCGTAGAAAAGTCCAAAACACATGCACACCAATCAGACCCTCCCCAAATTTAGAGCCCGAAGCACACACTAATAGTGAACAAAGTAATTAGAACCTAACCATGCACACAAACAACTAGAACTAGAGGGGGACAAGTGGACTACTGTCCCACCTCCACACAGCTAGACAGATTATTCTGCCGTCTTTAGTAATGTATAGTCCATGAAAATAAAAACTCGCCGTGTTCCTAATATAATAAATAAAACAATCCCATAAACATATATACATACAGGTTATACCCTTGAATATGAACATCCAACATAACCACCCCACAACTCGGGCAAGACACACAGCAAACACATGTGTTAAGACACGCTAAGGTAAGCACTCAGCACCATGGACAGCTCACACAGCATTCCAGCGTAAGAAACACATTGGTATAATTCCATTGTAAACTGGGCACAGTCACATAGCAATTTTATGTATTAACCATGTCGACATAGCAACAATGTAGCCTGGGTAATATACACATTAGCATTTCAGCAATTCACCCAGTAACCTCATGCAGAACACACTAAGTCGAGCAATAAGCAAAAAAAACAAAACAAAAAACAACACATTGCCCCCAAATTACCAGTCAGTCACCCTGGAGAGCCCACTCCGTCAGGCGGGTCCCAACCAGAGCATCTTCTTTTCTTGGCACCCAGGGACGACCCACTTCGGTACCGAGGTGCCTCACTCTCCTCATAAATACACCGCAGCTCATTGGGATGTCTCTCCGTACCATCTGTCAGCTGCAGGTAACCGTCCTTCCAGACAGCCACCACCTGTAGCCGCCCCTGGTCCTCCTGTCACTTCCGTTTTCTGCGTACTCCTCTCGACCGGGCATCCTCTCTGTGTCAAACCAAATCAGCGACCCCCAGAGGAGCCCTGCTTGGCACCTAACCGTGCCAGCCAGTCCTGCCCCCCTCGCTTTCATTTGGGATGCTGGCGAAGCCGTTGTGATCCCCTGCCTCTCAGTACCTCCCAGCCGAACTCCAAAAGCAGAATGAGTAATGAGAAATATATCTGAAAAGAATTAAAGTTCTGGGAATGGGAGGCGAGAAGAGCGACCTTTACTTAAGGGACGTCAGCGTAACTGTTGTCTTGTCTTCCTAAAGAAAGAATAAAAAAGAACTAGGCTAAATTTTAAATATGAGCTTGGTGAAGTTGTTATAGCCAGGCAGTATTTTCTACTTATTTCCTCATAAATTTTATATTTTCTTGTAAGTTTGTGACTTTTTTTTCCCATAAATTTGATATATTTTCTCAGAAATCTGAAACTTATTTGTAAATGGTAAATGGTGTTCACTGACTATATAGAGAGCTTTTTGACTCATCACACTCGGCTCGGTCCACCGTCACAGGCGTCCTCTAGCGCTGCCCAGTTCCCTCAGCTTGGGTAACTTGGGCTCTGGCGCAGGAACCCTCCCATGATGGCTCTGAATGGGGTTGGTCCTGGTCACCTTCCAGATTACTAGACCAAGGTTCAGCCTATACTGGATCATCTACCACTGCTGGTATCCGCCGGTCCCATAAACTGCAGCCCGACCACTCCTCACCAATGCCGCTAGTGATGGAAAACCCCAGTCCATAGAAAAGATCACAGCCCATCACATTTTCGCCAGTGCCAGTCACAATAAACTTCAGGTCAGCTACCACTGATGACTTATAACGAACCATCAGCTCCACTGAACCCACGATGGGCAGCCTCCTTCCTCCATAGCTGGATAATAGCTTTAAATGACCTCTCAGCTGGTGGTATGAGAAAAAACTCTTCACGGTGGGCCAGCTCAACACCGATCTCACTGTACCCATGTCAACCAGTAATGGTATCTCCACTCCGTCCAGTTCCACCATACAATATGTACGGCCGTCGGTGTCCGGGGAAACAGTGTGGATAACCGTGGAGTTGGAGAAGGGGTGTCCACTTTGTGTCACTGTTCCCTTTGCTCGAACCTCTTACAGGCCCTGGAAAAGTGATGCAGGAGTCCACACTTGCTGGAGCATTTACCTGTCGCTGGCCTTGTACCGGTGCTTATTGGACCCGCAACCCAAACATTTGGGTGATCCCGGAGCGGACCTCATCTTCACAGCCTTAGCGCATTCCTCGTGGTCGCTATCTTTGCTGTCCAGAGCCACAGCCTGCGTCATCGATTGTGAGTCATGGCGGTGCAGCATAGCTCTTTCACTGAGGTCGTGAGACAGCTTGTCCGCTGCTTCACACTGTTGAGCTATTTCCACAGCCGTGGCTAGAGTCAATTCGCTGGAGTGTGTGAACAATTTTGACCATGCTGATGAGCACAGCGTGTGCTCCGCCAGCTGGTCACAGACCATTTCTTCCTCTAAATCACCAAGTTGGCAGTCTCCAGCCAGCTACTGCAGGTCCGCAACATAGTGCTACACAGACTCGCCTGTCCGCTGGAGGCGTTGCCGAAACTGGATCCTCCCGACAATGACGTTTGCAGGCGTGCAAAAATGTTGCGCCATTACATACCTGTCAAGGCATACCTCATGCCTCCCTTATTAGGGGGGCTTTCACACCTGTACTGAGTACTTAAAAACTGTATTTATCGGCAGATGAAAGAAAACTGAAGCAAAAAAAAACCCAAACAAAAACCAAACAAACAACAACAATTGCAACATGAACTATTTCAAACATATTTATTCAAATGTACACTTATATGGACACAATCTTGAGCCATAACTTTTTGGTTATGTGAAAATAATAAGCCAAGTAGCACAAAAAAATAAATAAAAAATAAAAAATAAATAAATTTAAAAAAATGATATTAATAATAAATAAATAAAAATAAATTAAAAAACAATATTTTTCAAATTTACATTAGCACAAGGGAGATTGCTTAATTTGAAAGTACACAATAAGAATAATTCTGAATATAGTTCTTGAGGCGCCTGTATGGCTGCCACGTCATTAGGGAGCGCTTAACACGAGCGCACCTTAGTGATAAGTAAAATTCCTTGTATGTGTAAGCATACTTGGCAATAAAGTTGATTCTGATTCTGATTCTGACTAATTGTCAGCTAGATATATACACTTGGAATTAAAGAGTTTTTAATTGTCAGCTTTGTTACACTAATGCACTTGGATGAACTTGAAACAAGAAAATGTTCACTGATGCTGCTTGTTATAGTTCCAAGTAGCAGCCTTTGCTGACTCTAGCATTTCTTTTGAAGGCTTGACCTTGAAGCATGGAGTGTCACAATTCATTTTCACTTGCATGAAAGAAGTCAAAGTTTCTGGGAGCATACTTTTTCTGAAGTCGGTGTGAATTTTCCTGACCATGCTGAAAGCCCTCTCACTGTCAGCATTGCTGTGAAGAAGGCAAAGCAGTGCTGAGTACACTTTGAGGTGCTGGGGGAAGCGGGGCACATCAAGGGCTGTCTTCAAGGCCATCGCCTGACCTCAGTAGACATCAACACGGACAGGCTTGCCATCCTTGTCTTGTAGAGGCACTGTGTTTTCTGTCAGCAGTTGCAGGTCCTCCCATTCTTCTTTCAGCTCTTCTGTATCAACAGTGGGGCAAAATGCAGCAGCAAGCTCTACAATGGGGCCATAGGTCAGGGACTCTGTTTTCCTGGGGTCGAGGACAGAGAGGTGTGGCAGAATTTTGTCATCAAAGGGGAACTTGTTGAGCATCTTTCTCACTACAGCTTCATAGAAGCCTCTTACTGCTTCAAAGAACTTCTGCTCTGTGCCTGGGTCAAGTTCATGGGTTTGTAGGGCTTCTCTGGTTTCCAGTCCAATGGCGATAAACTCATCAGAGTGCTGCAGGTTACTGTCCAGGAAATCCAGCCTTCTTAGGTCATTGGTCGCCTTTACATACTTCATTTGAACAAATTTGACCAATAGTTTTCTCAAGAGACGACCCATTTCAGGGAGGAGACTGCCTATCTTGCTCTCGTCTGCTTGAAAGATGGTGTTGAAGTTGTTGATGATAGGCAGGATGAACTTGAGAAGCAGGAACAAGTCACATACTGTCAGGCTCTTTTGGCCATATACCAAAAAAAAAAAAAACAAGACAACTTCTTTGACAGACTAATCACATAGAATGAAACATACATCCATCACTATGATACAGAAACTAAAGCCCAGTTGAAGCAATGGAAGCATTATGACTCACCACCTCTGAAGAAGGCACATGTCCAACCCTTGGCAGGCAAGGTCATGCTCACGGTCTTTTGGGACCAGCATGGAATTGTCACATGTGGCTCTCGCGAGCCACACAATGAAAGCCGAGGGCGAGCCAGTGAGTTTGCGATGTTTTATTATGATAGGGAACAGGGGATAAGGAACACGGCCTCGTGGGGCCAAAAAGCACAAATACTCATACAAGTGTAACACTCACATATAACGCAGAACGATGCGCAGGAGGCTAGTGCCAGGCAAAGGGGTTCCAGCCTACGATGAGCGAAGTCACAGCCCCGAATGATCAGAGCTGCTCCTCTTTATACCCATTAGCAGCGCCTCAGCTGATGAGGATTAATTGGGCTCCAGCCGTCCCGTATAACTGACAGCTGGGAGCCCGCTGAGACGCTGCCAGAGAAAGAACTGAGCTGAGGGGGAATATGGTCTGAGCGCCGGATGACACGGCGTCTCATCCCATGACACAGCCCCCCCCTCACAGTCGGACTATGAACGACCCGTAACACCCAAGACCACGACCCCCACCTAGGGTGGGCGGAAGGGGCGTAGGTCAGGAGGGAGAGAGTCAAAGAAAGGAAAAAAGAAAAAATCGACAATAAACCAATACAGAGTACCAGGGAAAAAACCCAAACACCATACTCCATAAAATACCACATGAGAAAAAACCCAGAGAAAGGGAACCCCCCCCCCCCCCGACAATAACCAATATAGAGTACAAGGGAAAAAACCCAAACACAATACTCCATAAAATACAACATGAGAGAGAAAACCCATTCAGGCAGAGGATAATTGCGGGAATAACAGCCCAACACACAGGGAAGAAAACCCCCCCCACAATACTCCATAACCATGACACGGGTAAGAAAAAAAAAAAAACCATGTACAGACAAATACAAAGAAAATCAACCCCGGAGACCCCAAAACGAGAGGAAAAACTCCCAAGGGTGAAAATACCCACCCAAACACAAGTACAGCAAAAGACATTCAGTTCGGGGGGTCTCCCCGCACCCAGCGTCCATACCGCAAACATGGGTGAAGGGAAAAGTTCTGGCGGCCCACCCAAACCCCAGGCCAGAAAACACAGTTCCTCGGGAGGCCGAACCAGATCGCCGAACAGAAAGTCTAGCGGGTGGGGCGGCCGCACGAGCGAGCCGAATGGGCACGGCAGACCCTCCGGCGGCCGACCCGCATCGCTCAACCACCAGGCCCATAGGGGAGAGGGAGAGGTCCAAATGGGCCCCAGTGGAAGAGGCTTGGGGAAGAGCTGATGACGAGGTGGTCCAACGTCAGATGGCAGGAGGTCTGCAGCTCCCTCACCGGACCTGGACACCGCTGGTGCAGAACCCACGTCGGACCCCAATTGGGTCTCGGGCGAACCCACGTCGGACCCCGATTGGGTCTCGGGCGAACCCACGTCGGACCCCGATTGGGTCTCTGACGGACCCACGTTGGACCCCGATTGGGTCTCCGACGGACCTGCGTCAGACCCCGATTGGGTCTCTGTCGAATCCGCGTCGGACCCCGATTGGGCCGGCGCCGCACCAGAACCAACCTCCGATGTCGAACCTGGACCCTCTGGCACCACGAGTGACGGCAGCTCCTCGCCGGCGACCCTGGGAGAAGGCTCAGGAGAGAAAACAGAACCAGGATCAGGATCACCGGCAGCGTCAGAACCCGGCGAGATAAGCTCGGACGCAGCGGATGGCTGCACCCGGCTCATCTCCCCTAGAGACAGGCTAAAGTGCTCTAAAGTAAGGAGAAGAAAGATAAGATAGAGCACTTGCCTGATCTCGGGTTCTGACGCCGTCCAGGACTGCGAAGATCCGGGGTCCAGCATCAGGAGGTCGTCGTCAGGCTCCCACTCAGCTGCGTCGGGCTCCGCAGCTGGCATGATGGAAAGCGCAGCTTGTGCGTCCTCCAGCACCGGTGTCCACACCGACAGCCCACACGGCGTGGTGGCAGGAGAACCTCGTCCCACTGGACTGGACCGCTCCTCTGCGGAGACCCGGGGACGCTTGGTCGTCGGCGCAGGCTCCACGTAGCAATCCGCTTTCCTCCTCCGTCCACGACGTAGCTGCGAAACCGGAACCAGGCTGCCCAGAACCGCAGGCCCCCTCCTCATCCCACGACGTTGGTCTGGCACCGGGGACCGCTCAGCGGAGGGAGACACAGAGGATGCAGCATTAATGATTAAAGCTACAGCAGGTGGTGGGAGTTCGGGGAGCTGCGAACCCTGAACTCCACCTCCAGGAGTTTGACAGAGCAAATCACAAGGTGAATGTGAAAAAACTGGGACTTGCCTGTCTCCTGGAGGCTGAATGGTGCCTGCTGCAGTGGACGTTGCTCCTCCCTTTTCCCGCCGGGCAGTAACGGAGGACCCCCTGAGAGGACGTCGGGGAGCCGCTCGTGTAGATTCCAGGAGGGAGCTCGCCAGGTCAGGATTCTGGACACACACAGCAGCCGGGGAGCGCGTTGAGGAGGAGGGGGCGACAGCCGAGGCGAGCCGGGCCCGGAGCGCTGGCGTAACAGCGGAGGGAGGTGGCTCAGGAAACGAGGCTGCGGGATCCCCTCTCAGACGAAGCACAGGAGTGACAGCTGTGTGGGAGGATGAGACCTTGCGGCGACCCGGAACTAGATCTGGACGGGGTTCATGCTGAGATGGTTTAGCAATGTGGCGACGGCTATTCCCAGGGGGCGAAGCGAAGGAGAGACCCGGGAATCGCCGCTCCTGAGCAGAGACCGAGGCGAGGAGGGCATCGAACTCAGGGTAGTCTCGCAGCCCTGGACTCCTTTCCACCAGTCTTACTGCCGCCGCCACATGCTTCATGGTGGAGGACGGGTGCACAGCGGAGCGAGCAGCAGCCACTCGGTCCCGGACCTTAATAGCTATCAGCTGCAGATCCTCCGGGGGAATCCCGAGTGACGTGCTGGATGGGGAATGCCCTCTGGATGGCGCGAACTCCCGGGCCGGAGCGGAGGCAGGAGCGGGATTCTGAGATGAAGGGAGACATCTCCTCTTCTTCGGCTTCCTGCCAGGGCTTCCCTCCAACCCACGGAGTTGTTCACGCTGTGCAGCTATGGCGTCCCTCCTGGCACAGACCTCAGGGTGGTTGGAATGGCGAGGGAGACTGTCCAGGAGATTCTCAGCATAGTCTAAGTGCCAGCATCTCTCGTTGGGGGTGTCGTACAGGGTGGCGGTGAAGAGTGTCCCGTCAACATCTTCCAAGATGGCTGACAGCTCGTCGCCCTGGCGCCGAACGCGACTCCTGGGAGACGGCATGTTCTAAGAGCAGGCACCCAGACAGGGAAGACACGAGTCCAACGGCAAACTCACGGCCGCCGGCAACTCGTCTCGCTGTGACTTACTGTCACGTGTGGCCCTCGCGAGCCACACAATGAGAGCCCAGGGCGAGCCAGTGAGTTTGCGATGTTTTATTATGATAGGGAATAGGGGATAAGGAACACGGCCTCGTGGGGCCAAAAAGCACAAATACTCATACAAGTGTAACACTCACATATAACGCAGAACGATGCGCAGGAGGCTAGCGCCAGGCAAAGGGGTTCCAGCCTACGATGAGCGAAGTCACAGCCCCGAATGATCGGACCTGCTCCTCTTTATACCCATTAGCAGCGCCTCAGCTGATGAGGATTAATTGGGCTCCAGCTGTCCCGTATAACTGACAGCTGGGAGCCCGCTGAGACGCTGCCAGAGAAAGAACCGGGCTGAGGGGGAATATGGTCTGAGCGCCGGATGACACGGCATCTCATCCCATGACAGGAATAGTGATGACGGATTGCCTGGTAAAGGGTACCACAATTACCGGGACTTACTACACTTCACTGCTGCAGAAATTGCAGAAGGTCATCAAAAGCAATCATCATGCTGACCAAAGGTGTCCGCTTCCTGCAAGACAATGCCGGGTTCACAACTTTCATGTTGCCCAGAGGGAAGCACAGTCCTGCGGCTATTTAATCCTTCCTCACCCCACTTCCCCTCCCTATCTTACACCATTGACATCCACCTTTTTCCAACAATGAAGTCATTTTTGAAGGGCAAGCCCTTCCAAGACAATGAAATGCTGATTTCCATGGTCAAGTTGTGGCTTCTGGCACAGACTGCAGACTTCTACAGGTGAGGTCTCTGCAGCTGCATAAAGCGATAGGAGAAATGTGTAACCCTTGGTGGTAACTATGCAGAGAAAGACTAATAAATGTGCCAAGGTTGAGTCTTCTCAGTCCATGGAAGATGACTCAGGGGAAATCTCTTATGAACAGCCCTCATAAATGTGTAACATTTCTATATTTTAGCTAGATTATATAAAATTGAAAAGCCTGTTTTTTAGTGACATAGCTATCATGGAGCAGCATATGCCCTGCTGAATCTGAACAGCGCTGTCAGTCAAAGATGGTGTCTCCCTATTCTCATCTACTGTAAATCATCACCATCATTGGGTTTGATCTACTGAAAGCTGAAGTTTGATACTTTATATCCAGTGTGTCGAGGAAGCATGAAGGACTAAAAAGGCGCCAACCTGCAGTGTGGGTCTGGCTGTCAGGTACGTTCTGATGCAGATGAGCGTATTTTCCCTTCTCAAAGCTCGGACTCTCCCATTCTTTTCGGTGACGTCCAGTCCCTTGATTTCCCTTTTCTTCAAGCTTTGTTTTCTTCGCCGGCGGCGCGCTGCATGAAGCCATTTTGAAAATCACAAAAAGACTGCTTAGGTGCGCTCAATTTTGCCAGGCATCGAATTACTGTTCAGTTGATTTTAGGTTCTCTCAATATTTTTTTTTTCGCTGTATATTTTTCTTTTTGGCGTACAGAAATGGCAATACGCCCGTATTTGCTAAAATTGCATTTTCCCCGTATTAAAATACGGCGAAACCGTATCACTTGACGGGTATGCCATTAGCTCAACCACGTCCTCAAAGCTATCACGAGCTCCCAAGGTAGCAAGGATTCGCTGTACTTCCATACCTAAATTGTTTACTAAAATTGCCCGTGCCTGTACCTTCTTCAGTTCACCGAGGTTCAATGCCACCAAATAATTCTGAAAAGCAGCGAACCACCTCATCCAAGGCACCGGAGGCTCTCCCAGAGTCTCCAAAAATGGCCGAATAGACAACATGCCAGCACCCATACTTTATCCTCGTCGCCAAATGTTATGTCCGTAAAACGTGGCACAATAATGAGGTGAAGGGTGAACTATACAGGACTTTATTATTGGACTTGCAATGATATAGGGACGCTCCCGTTAGGCAGAGAGGTTGTCAAAGAGACCGCCCCTCTGCCACACAGCTTATACTCCAGATGACGTCACCACCCATGTCACACCATAAAGGGTCCCAAGAACACCACCACACCGGTGCCACCACCGGGTGGGTGGAGAACCCCCTGCACAGTGCCACCACACTTTTAACATAATAGGTAAGTATGAGTCACGCCTATGTGAGAGATGTCAGGAGGATGAAACAGTGGAACATGTGCTGTTAAGTTCTAGGGGTTATGAGGCACAGAGAGAGGTGTTGAGGGAGTCGCTGAGGAAAGAGGGAATGAATGACTTTGCATTAAGAGGGTTTTTAAATATGAGGAAATGGGCACAGGTGATGGCTGTGTTAAAGTATTTAAGGGAAATTGGGGACAATTTAGTTGTCGAGAAGGGTTTTTTTCGGCTTCAGAGGTACGGCACACTTTGAGCCACACTCCAGAGCAGAAGGTGGCGGTAATGCACCATAAGCTGGATGACAACTGCCGTTAAACCAAAAGGAAGAAGAAGAAGCTAGACTCGGGCCTGCGGCTCCAGAGCCACAGTTGCACATGCTGCAGTAAAATCAGAGCGACTGTAGGCACTGCGCAGAAGTCATGTGGGACAGCCGTAGACTATTGAGAAAACCTGATTGGCCCAAGGCCGTCACGTGACAACAAAATAACACTCCTGATTGGCCTCTTCTTGCCTCCCTCGCAGTTTTCCCGCAACAAACAAGTGTGTCAGTCGTTGGTCAGAGGCAGTGGTAGCTAGCGGTTGTTACTATGCCGAAACGAGCTTATCCTTTTCCCGAAACATTTTCCTCCCAGTATAAAATACACATCGGACAACGGGAGCTGATGAACTATGGCGTGTTCGGGAATAAATACAGGCAGGAAATCTACGGTAAGCTCCTGTTTGGGACTGCTGGGAAACTGCTGTGCTAGCGGGCTAATGGCCTCTGCGTTGCTCACGGTTCCGAGTTTATGTTGTTGACTTCAACTAAAGTCTTCAGTACAATTATTTTACAAAAGTGCAAGCAACTACATAAACGTCATTTGTAGTTCAACAATACTTTAATGTGTAAAGTACACGCTGTCCCATTTTAGCCGCTTAAACTTGAGCGCATTCAGAGAGCGCATAACTCCGTTAAGCTTGTTAACCCACAAATGAGATTAAAATGTGTCATTTGGCAGAGCAGCTTAAGTTACCAGTGTATTTTGAGGTTAGTTCGCCATTTATTTGTCATGATATTGGCAAAAATGTATTAAAAAAAAAAAAAGCGATAACCTAATCCTTGTAGTCCCACAACTGGGAAATGTACAGAACTGCAGCAGCAAAAGAGATATCAGCATATAGCAATTAAAAATGATAAAATAAGGCAAAAACTGTATTTTCACCGTTCAAAAAGTAAAACAAAACAGTGAAATAGTATTTTCAAGCAGTAAAGTTTTTCTGCAATATATTTAACAGTTGAAAGAAGACACAGGGGAGCAGTGTGGCAGCACAGCAAGGTCATGAGTTCGATTCCACCCTTGACCATCGTGGGTTCGATCCCACCCGTGACGGCCAGTGACCCTTCTGTGTGGAGTTTGCATGTTCTCCCCGTGTCTGTGTGGGTTTTCTGCAGGTACTCCGGTTTCCTCCCACAGGTCAAAGGCATGCAAGTTAGATTAATTGGCATCAACTGGGGATTCCAAATTGTGCTTGGGTATGAATGTGAGAGTGAATGGTTGTCTGTCTCTGTGTTGGCCCTGCTGACTGGCGATCTGTCCAGGGCGTACCCTGCCTCTCACCCAAAAGATGCTGGGATAGGGTCCAGCCCCTGGCCCGAAAAGGATTAAGCGGTAAATGGCATTCACTCATACAGCGCTTTTTACTCATCTCAGGATGACCGAAGCGTTTCACACACACGTTCCACCCATTCACACACACGTTCACACACTGATGGCGGCAGAGCTGCCATGCAAGGCGCTGGCCTGACCCACCAAGAGCAACTGGGGGTTCAGTGTCTTGCTCAAGGACACCGACATGCAGACTGCAGAGAGAGTGGGAATCGAACCACCAACCCTCCTATCAGTAGTCAGTCACACTACACGTGCGCCACAGCCGCTCCCATATAGAAGATATGGATCAGGTATAGATGTAGAATATGAATGAATACACAATGTTGTTGCAGCCTTCAGTGATAATGATATTATTACTGGGGCAGTGGTGGCCTAATGGTTAGGGATGTGGACTAGTGACTGGAGGATCAGTGGTTCAGTCCCAGGACCAGCAGGATCAGATCTGGGTGGGACAGATGACAAAGCAGTATTTGCCCCATCCTCACTGTGGTGCCCTTGAGCAAGGCCCTTAACCCCAACTGCTCCAGTGGAGTTGCTCAGTGGCCACAGGTCAGTCTGTGGTTGTACTGGGCCACTTCCTGGTGTGAATGTGAACAGGGCATCCTTGAAAAATAGACCTCCCCTGTATAAATAGAGCTTTAAAAAAATTAACTTGTGATTTGCAAAGGAATGTTCCTTATTAGTGCAAAGAAGTAGTGTTATGTGCAGTCTCTATGAGCAGTGCCGACTAAAGTCTAAGAGCAGAGAAAGGATCTGCGCAACCTTACCTTTGTACACTTGGGTTGGAGCAACCTGTCCCTTAACAAGTGCATTTGATGTGCCCCTCATGAGGTGGGACTTGGAATCCAGCAGAGATAATAGCTTAAAGGTCTGATGACACAATTTTGACATTTTTTAGCATGTTGTGTAAACCCAAAAGTAATTGTTGATGATCAATATAATATTTACAACCATGCCTGCATAAACTAGTTATCATCAAAAAACCGCAGCCGCTGACTGGACTGTGGTGCCGCCCACCGAATGAAGGGTGGCACCACCATGACGTAAGCGATAGAACGGATGCCGGTGTTGTTGACTGGAATGACAGCAGCTTTATATCTCACAGTTTCTCTGGTTTCTTGTTTTCATTTTACAGCTATGCCTTTGCGTTGTGTCGCAGGCTTAGATAAACAGCAGGCCGTGAAAGACCACATCACACGCTTCAGCTCCAACTGTCATAAGCCTCCTCGTGCGCTTTTACACAGGAAGAACGCACAAGGAGGGGAAGGATTAATGGATTTACGCGCGGCTTTGACCTACTTTCTGTGATCGCATGCTGACGCTCGTCAGTTGGTCATGTCCCCTCTATCATTATCACCAGCTGATTAAAAATCCCACTGATCATCTTTCCCGGTCCTCGCCCAGGTGCTTCTCATCACACCATCACCAGCAGTGCGTGTGCTTAGCGGCCATTTGCCAGTCACGCACTGCTGGTCCATAGTATTGTCATCTGTGCTGTTAGTCTGCCATTATTTTCAGCATTCTCACGACGTGTCAATCACTCCATGTTCGCCGTGGTTCTCGTGTGTCCTTGAAGCGATGTCGGCTCTGGGGCGCACCTGTGGCTAACACATCTCCTCTCATTCGTTTTCTGGGCGATGCCGGCCCCCGAATGCCATCAGTAAGTGTGTTACTGATGGCAGTAACACACTTACTGCCATAACTGCAAGAGGTTAAACTTCTCGTCACCAACGTTAACAAAGACAGCTTTACTTTGATGTTTGACGAAACCCTCAACCAAACAACTAAAACGAAGCAGCTGGACCTACATGTCTGTTACTTCAAAGATGATCGGGTGGTGACGTCATCTGGAGTATAAGCTGTGTGGCAGAGGGGCGGTCTCTTTGACAACCTCTCTGCCTAACGGGAGCGTCCCTATATCATTGCAAGTCCAATAATAAAGTCCTGTATAGTTCACCCTTCACCTCATTATTGTGCCACGTTTTACGGACATAACATTTGGCGACGAGGATAAAGTATGGGTGCTGGCATGTTGTCTATTCGGCCATTTTTGGAGACTCTGGGAGAGCCTCCGGTGCCTTGGATGAGGTGGTTCGCTGCTTTTCAGAATTATTTGGTGGCATTGAACCTCGGTGAACTGAAGAAGGTACAGGCACGGGCAATTTTAGTAAACAATTTAGGTATGGAAGTACAGCGAATCCTTGCTACCTTGGGAGCTCGTGATAGCTTTGAGGACGTGGTTGAGCTAATGGCATACCCGTCAAGTGATACGGTTTCGCCGTATTTTAATACGGGGAAAATGCAATTTTAGCAAATACGGGCGTATTGCCATTTCTGTACGCCAAAAAGAAAAATATACAGCGAAAAAAAAAATATTGAGAGAACCTAAAATCAACTGAACAGTAATTCGATGCCTGGCAAAATTGAGCGCACCTAAGCAGTCTTTTTGTGATTTTGATCGGGTTTAAATAAATTATATTTATGAACAAATAATTTGTTGCAATATCTGTAATAAAAGCATAACACTCGGTGTTCCCCTGCCATGTGTTTGTTGCTGCTGCTGCGCCAGCCATGTGTGCCTCTCCACCGTCACTCTCTGAGTCTGACTCGCTTTGCACAATGCCCGCTTGGCACAGCTCAAATCTATACGGTCTGATGCCCCCAGATTCTTCATTATCATCCCATTCTGCTGAACTATAATCATCTGAAGATTGGACAACACAAACCAACTCCAGACTACATGTGCAGGAACCATCGTTGTTTTCTACCGCTTCCATCCTGTGTGTACAATGGGCAGCCAAGCGCTGTTCTCCCGATGATGTTACAACATGGTCGGGGGGTTTTCCAGCCACTGACGCAATTGGTGACGTGGCGCTCATGAAAACGTCGGATATCCCCATGAAAAAAAGCCTGTTTGACTTAGAACTGCACAGACCAACCTATTTCGTCATACTGTATTATGTGTTGAAAAATTAGATCAAGTCAAAAACGTGTCCTCAGCACTTTAAGCCCAATTCATGGTGGCAAAAATGCATTGGCATGCCAACTAGCGCAGTGGACGCATTCATGCACAAACCCTATGCAGAGGGTGAGTGCTGACTGAGCGCATGCAGCCCCAAAAAAGGGAATGCACGTACAAGTACGCAAATGGTTGCAGTGAACTGTGCATATGCCCGGAAACTCTTGCCACAGCAAAGTAGTGAGCAATATGCCAATGCTGGGTGAACAAATGTCTTTTTTCCCCATCTACTTTCTTCCTCTGCCACTAAACAGCAAAAGCTGCTGTTCGTCTTGATTGTCATTGTATTCACGTACCTCCATTGCTTCCACCATTTAAAACGTCTGCCACCGTGCTCTTCTTTCGTTTGGATTGCAGCTGTTCAAATCAGTTTGGTGGCTCTTGACTGCCGCTGACAGTATGGGCATGTGAACTGCAGATTATTTTCAGTACGCATGGGTGAAATGTGGCTGCTGAGCGGCAGCTGCAGTGGCTCAAAAACCACTCTGAATATTGCTGTGTACGCAAACACAATGCAAGCGTTTTCCCCTCAGAGGGACTCTGAACAGGCCTTTAACCACCATCGTCCTCTCTCCTACCTCCTTAACTTGGTAGAGGGGGCACCCCAGAACAGACTTGTGAAAATCTACCACCAGTTCCTTGGTCTTACCTGCATTGATCTGGAGGCAGCTCCACAGACAGCAGTCCACATAGTCCTGGGTCAGTCCTCTGTACTATTCAGAGTACACTGATCTGGATCGTCCCCAAAATGTAATGAGCTCTTCCTTTGCCACAGGTTCATTCACCTCAAAAGTTTTTATCAAAATCCACCCAATAGTTTTTGAGTAATTCTGCTAACAAACAAACTGTGTTGAACACTCAACCTCCTGGGCAGAGGTAAAAAAAAAAAAAAAAAAAGTTTGTAAAAACTAGCTGTGGTCCAGTAAAAGTGATTTTAAACATTGACAGTAACAACAGAAACAGTTGTTTCATTGCACCAGTTCACGGCACCAGTCGCCTCAAGATATTCATGAGGTTAGAGAGTTATGATAAAGAAATGACAAAGTTAAGCAATCCCAACAGTAATATTGGTGACAGTGAGGAGGAAGAGCACTTTTTAAACAGGAAATAACCCATAGCACTATTTGCTGTTTGGGTATGAGATGGAAGAAAATGGAAAAGGAAAGAAAGTTATCACACTAGACAAAAGAGAGAAATACTCAGCATTTCCAGACTTTCATTCTAAAACCTAGACGGCAGGTACAGTATTATGAAAGTAGTTTTCGACCATCATTGTTAAATTAATTCTTCCTGCTTCAGACTCTGTGCTTACATAGAAATGGTGGTTGATGCATCTTGAATAACTTTCCACACGCTCCACCAATGGAGTGACGGCTACTCAAGTCAGAGATGTTATTAGAGTTCTAAAACAGGGACTGATGTGAAGGCAATATTTTAAAAATGGTAAATCACACATCAATACTGCAAATAAGCAGGAGGAGAAATTATTTCAGAAAATGGTTAACTTTTTATTTCCTGATGCCCTCCGATACGGGGGCTGCACAGGCACATAACAGGAGCCCAGAAAGAGGAGCAGGGAAGTAGAGGTTAAACTGGTTAACTCCTAACAATATTTGCTTATTTTAAAAATGTTAGTCTGATTTTACGTCTTGATTTATGCTGAATACCCATTCAATCCATGTAATTTAATTCATACTAACTTAGAGGTAATGCTAAAGAAATGGTAGATTGAGCACCATACTGTAATGAAGGCGACATGGACATGATAACGTGTGAGCTATCTCTGTTTGCCATTTCTACTTTCATTGTAGCCGTTTGGTTCAGCTGAAGACATTCCAGAGAAATACAAAAACAGCCTGGTAATTGCTGTAAACAACAGTTTCCTGAGTAACGGGGATGACCAGCTGTGTCTTCGAATTTTACTCAAGTGATTCTGTGCCTTTTGTTTTTTTTTTTTTTAACTACAGAAAAGACTAAAAACCTGCTATTCAATGGTGCCAAAGCTGTGATGGGCAAAATATGGACGGGAGAGGAGAAGTCCACAGACCCACAGACATCAGCATGCAGCAAAACACTGCTGAGGGGACAGACGCTGATCGGGCACGATGGGAAACTGACAAAAGCAAGTGCTGCACAAGGTGAGCACAAACTGAGGCAGATGGTGGTCAGAGATGGTGTATGTTATAAGTTGAGGCAGACAGGTACACTGAAGGAATGACGTTTCAGATCAACAGATGTGTGAGGCACCAGTCCACAGCTCGGTTAAGTCAACAGAAATGGGATCCAGCCAGCCATTCGACCAGCTGTTTGCAGAAGCATTCAACTGGAAAAGGGCCCCACCCCGAAAACATTAGTTAAGGGTCGATATAGCAGTTTGAGGTTACTAAAACTGATACTAAACTAATAAACAAATTCATGGCTGTTAAATATAGCAGCTGGGGATTTTTTTTTTTTTTTTAAATCTCATGTTCTAGGGCTGTGCAATATGACCAGAAATTCATATCACGATTAGGGATGAACCAGTCCGATCCGCCGTATCGGGTTTGATCCGGGCAAAATGGCTGGATCAGTATCAGTAAGGAATAAAAGTAATTTATTGATCTGATACATTAATAATAATAAAATGAAGGCATGATCCTGTTCTCAGCTGCGCTGCGCACGGCTTCTGTAAATGGAGGCGAGTGTCATCACTGGAGCCTGTCTGTGGCACTCACCTTAGTATGTTGCTGTGTGGTACCAGCATTTACAATTTTACACCACCAACTTGATAAAACAGTTGCAAAAATATCACGGCAACTAAAAGGTATGCTAAATTCTGTCAAGAACTGAGGAGAACCAAGTGTGTCATGCAGCAGCAGCTGCTGTTTTACTGCTGGAATACGCTAAAAGTGAAACTAAAGGTACATCTCAAAAAATTTGAATATCATGAAAAAGTTCAATATTTTTGGTCACTCATTTCAGAAAGTGAAACCCATATATATTATATAGATTAATTACACAGAGAGTGATATATTTCAAGTGTTTATTTGTTTTAATTTTGATCATTATGGCTTACAGCCTATGAAAACCCCAAATTCAGTTTCCCAAAAAATTAGAATATTACATAAAATTAATTTAAAAAATAGTTTTTTAATAGAAATGTTGGCCAACTGAAAAGTATGTTCCTGTACACACTCAATACTTGGTCGGGGCTCCTTTTGGATTAATTACTGTATCAATGTGGCGTGGCATGGAGGAGATCAGCCTGTGGCACTGCTGAGGTGTTATGAAGGTCCAGGTTGCTTTGATAGTGACCTTCAGCTCGTCTGCATTGTTGGGTCTGGTGTCTCTCATCTTCCTCTTGACAATCCTCCATAGATTCTCGATGGGGTTTAGGTCAGGAGAGTTTGCTGAGCAATCAAACACAGTGATGCCATGGCCATTAAACCAGGTTTTGATACTTTTGGCAGTGTGTGTGTGTGTGTTGGGGGGGGGGGGGGTGCCCAGTCCTGCTGGAAAATGAAATCAGCTTCTCCATAAAGCTTGTCAGCACAAGGAAACATGAAGTGCTCTAAAATTTCCTGGTAGACAACTGCACTGACTTTGGTCTTATAAAACACAGTGGACAAACACCAGCAGATGACATGGTTCAATTTGTTGCAATATCTGTAACAAAAGCATACCACTCGGTGTTCCCCTGCCGTGTGTTTGCCACCGCTACTGCTGCGGCGGGCATGTGTGCCTCTCCACTGTCACTCTCTGAGTCTGACTTGCTAGGCACGATGCCCGCTTGGCACAGCTCAAAACTATAAGGTCTGATGCCCCAGATTCTTCATTGTCATCCCATTCTTCTGAACTGTAATTGTCTGAAGGTTGGACAACACAAACCAATTCCAGACTACATGTGCTGGAACCATCATCGATGTTTTCTACCGCTTCCGTCCTGCGTGTACAATGGACAGCCAAGCGCTTTGTTCTCCCAATGACGTCACAACATGGCCGGGGGTTTTCCAGCCACTGACGCAATTGGTGACATGGCGCTCGTGAAAACCTCGGATATTCACGTGGAAAAAAAGCCTGTTTGACTTAGAACTGCACAGACCCACCTATTTTGTCATATTGAAATTATGTGTTGCAGAATTAGATGCAGTCAAAATCGTGTCATTAGACCTTTAAATAAGAGAGACGGTATCGGGTTTGGATCGATATCGGCCGATACTCAAAAATTACATACTGAAAAAATCAGTTGTACAAATTCATAGTTCATTATTTTTATGCACTTTTTTCCCTCTTCATTTTGCAGTGTTATTAAAAAAAAAATTTATGTGCATTTGAGAGTACTTCAACTTTATCGGTACTTGACTAATTAAAATGATTAGAAATCAAGTTACATTCAGAGCCGGTTTGTTCCTCCAACACTTTTTAATTCATTTATTATTTAGTGTGTATACAGCCGCAGTCACACACTTTTGAAGCTTTAGTAATATTTTTCAGACGAAATTAAGAAACTGCAGTTATTTAAACCAAAGAAACAATGGTCTGATATACTGTTGTTTCCTATTGGTGACAAGTTAGCATTGTCATTTAGCAGTTGCTATGTTATAATTAGAGAGACATGATGTTAACGTTACTTACCTCCAATTAAAGCAAGGTTAGAGGACTATCGTCTCTGACACAGCTTGGTGGGAAAAAGTCCCACATCCCTGGCAAACAGAAGTAGCAGCTGTATGACCAAAACATTAGCTTGCAATGAGCGGCTATGCTAGCCAT
This sequence comes from Pholidichthys leucotaenia, assembly GCA_020510985.1. Lineage (NCBI taxonomy): Eukaryota > Metazoa > Chordata > Actinopteri > Cichliformes > Pholidichthyidae > Pholidichthys > Pholidichthys leucotaenia. The sequence continues at coordinate 167,787,089 of CM035842.1, forward strand.
TGGAACGAACACACCTGGCTCACTGCGGGGGAGAGGCGGGGTGGTGACGAGTAGAAACGGGGTCTTTTAAATCTCAATATAAACGATACAGTTTTATATGAAACGGTAGACGGTTTTTATCCTGTCACCGATATGTATCGTCATATCGCACAGCCCTATCATGTTCCATACAATACACTGTAACCGGAGTGTTGGCCTAGTTGATAGAGCATCCGCCCCACAACCGGGAGGTTGGGGGTTCAAGTCCCGGCCGAGTCATACTAAATACCATATAAAAATGGTACTTTCCACCTTCTAGCTTGATGCTCAGCATAATAGAATGGGGGAAGAAGTTTTTTTGTGGCGGTGCCTTGCATGGCAGCGACCCCTCTGATTCTACATGCGATTAACATTGTAGATGGGAAAAATGTAATTTCGTTCTACTGTACATGATTGTGTGGATTGAATGACAACAGAGATGACTACTTCTTCTTCTTTTTAGACAGTTAAAATTTTTAAACCTGTTTAATCACATTATGTCCATAGTTAATGCTTGATTAATCACACTTTAATCTCACACATTCTGTGTTCCAACGTAAAAGCTGAACTTGCCATTCAAGAGGACCTTTTCTTTGTTCATTTCTGCTTGGAGGCTTTTTTCCTGGGTTGCTGTCCATGGTATGCTATATTGCTTCCTATTTTCCCAAACTGTAGCGTGGGCGGAGGGCCTGAAGTATGGAAAGCCATCAGGGTCAAAACACATGTTTGCATGTGTATTAATCATGCATTTTTATTAACTCATTCTGGCAAAGGCAAAAGAAGCTAATGCGATGACGTGGCGTCTGTCTGTCCATCCATCTTCATTTCACGGGAGTCACTACTCCTCCTAGGCATTTGCCCCGATGCTCACTAAACTGACTCACAGTTATGGGCTGCACGGTGGCGCAGTGGTTAGCACTGCGGCAGCACAGTTTACCCTTGGCCGGGGGATTGTGGGGATCGTGGGATCGTGGGTTCGATCCCAGCCCCAGACCAACAGTGATCTGTGTGGAGTTTGCATGTTCTCCCCGTGTTGCGTGGGTTTACTCCGGGATTTCTCCGGTTTCCTCCCACATGCCAAAAACATGCATGTTAGGTTAATTGGCTGTTCTAAATTGTCCCTAGATATTTGTTTCCTATAGGCCCTTAGAATAGAGGGTTAGTATTAATGAAAGCGCTTTGAGTGGTCTTTGTGACTAGAAAAGCGCTATATAAGTGCAGGTTAGTTAGTTAGTAGTTAGTTATCCACAGATGGGTCTGCATCCAAGTTGTGGTCAAGGTGACGGGTCAGGAGATGTGGCCACGTATGTGATTTTAAAAAAATCACTCCTCCCCCTAGGTAATTACCCCTGTGGTGACCAAACTCACTCACAAGGATCCTCAGGAGGGTCTGCATCCATGCTGTCAAGTCACTGTTAAGGTCAAAGGTCAGGAGATCTGGGCAGTTAGCATAATTTTAGAAAAACCACGACTCCTCCTAGGCACTTACCTTGATTCTTACAGAAGCCACTCACAGTGGCCCTTGGGGAACTCTGCATCCAGGTTGAGGTCAACGTCATTGTCAAAGGTCAGAAGATCTGGGCATTTATGATTTCCCGAAAAACATTACTCCTCCTAGGCCACTGACCTTGACTTCATGCACATCCTAGATGGGTCTGCATCTAGGCTGTGCTTAAGGTCAAGGTCAACAGCCAGGAGATGTGAGCTCCCCCAGGTGATTTCGTCAGGTCGGAATGAACTACTCCGTCATTAACGGTCTGATTTAAAAATGGTGGTGTCAAATGGGATGGTGCGTTAACTCATTGTTATCTTTGACACTACTAGTATTTATATCACGCTTTTTCTAGTCTCAATGACCAGTCAAAGCACTTGACTAGTAATTATATAAACTCTCTATTCTGTAGGCTTGTCAGAAATGGACACCTAGGGCCACTATAGAATCACCAATTAATATGCATGTCTTTGAACTGTGGGAGGAAACCTCAGCAAAGGGAGAACATAAAACACCACACAGAAAGGTTCCCACCCTTGCCAGCCTTGAGATTTGAGATTTGTTCCTACTGAGGAGACTCAGGTCTCTTGGTGTACAAGGGGCGCTGCTGAAGTCATTCTATGACACGGTGGTGGCATCAGCCATCACTTTTGGAGTGGTCTGCTGGGGCAGTGGCGTTACAGCAGCCGATAGGAAGAGACTGAACAAACTGATCAAGAAAGCTAGCTCTGTCCTGGGGCAGTGCCTTGACCCAGTGGAGGAGATAGGAGAGAGAAGGACGGTGGCTAAACTGTCATCTCTGATGGAGTCAGAGTTCCACCCTATGCAGGACATACTGAATGCACTGAGGAGCTCATTTAGCAGCAGACTACATCATCCTAGGTGCACAACCGAGAGGTTTCTCAGGTCCTTCCTACCTACGGCTGTCAGACTGTACAACCTAAGCAGAGCTGCTCGCAGAGATAGCAAAAAGACGTGACGACCTAATAGTATTGAATGCAAAAGACGCAATAGACTTACACAATGGTCCCCTCCGGTATACAACTAGGACAATACCGGTCGCTACAGAGGGTGACAATATGTATGGGTACATAATCATACCATGTAGGATAACTAAGTAGACGGTTATGCTGTTTCATTCCATCTAGCGACAATGCTCCACACTGGGTGTGTTTATATATTTACATATTTATTCCATCTAGCGACAATGCTCCACACTGGGTGTGTTTATATATTTACATATTTATTCCATCTAGCTACAATGCTCCGCACTGTGTGTCTATATATTTATATGTACATATGTATACTCGCTGCTCTTGTTTTTTCTTGTCTTCTGATTGTTGCTCTGAGTGTTGCTATCCCTGTGCTGTTTCAATCCTGGAATTTCCCCATTGTGGGACTAATAAAGGCTTATCTTATCTCATCTTATCTTATCTTAAGGAACCTTATTAGCTGTGATGCAACAGTGCTAACCACTGTTCCACCACTTCATGTAGGCTGCAGACAGAGCAGGAATCGAACCACCACTCCAATCAGTAGTCGGCCAGACTACACCTGTGCCACAGCTGCCCTCCATGTCACAAATTTACATGAAGAACTTTGCAAGTGTAAGAAGAATCAATCAAGAATTGTGTAGTGTCTTACAAATTTATGAATTTACAAGAAAAACTGCAAAATTAAGGATCTTTAAATATATAAGAACAATGTTGATTATTTATAATAAGTGTAAATTTACAAGTAAAAGGTCTCAAGTTTTCAAGAAAAGCTGCAAATCTACATTAAAAAGTTCCAGATTTATAACGGTCACATTTCTGTAAAACACAGATACTGATGCAGTTTACTGAAGAAGAAAGACTGTAGAGAATATTTAGACTTTTGCTCTGGATTTCTCATGAATTGTCATTGTTATTCAGAACAGCCCTATTGTTCCAAGTGCAGCGATGGGGTTGGTGCAGTTCAGGTTTTCATCAGCAGATGTCAGGTTTACCTCACTTTTAAATGCCGAGTATTGTCCCTCCTTTCCACCCCCCCCCCCCCCCACACACACACAGACTTTAGTCCTTTTATTCAATGCTTTTTTTTTTTTTTTTTTCAGTGCTCAGTATTACTGTGTCTTTTGTGTAGGTTCAGTTGTGGTTCCGGTAGGCTGCTGTGTGTGTCAGAAGAACCAGGGGTCCAGGTCACCGTGTTCACAGTGTGACCGTCAGGTTTGTTCTTCCTGTACCCGACAGTGCTCCAGCTGCTCTGGCCTCTGCTGTTCTGTCTGCACCATCATAGAGTAAGTCATGTTTATTTCTCACTCACTGAGTCACACATACTGCCTCAGTGGAGTTGTCCACATACAGGTGCATCTCAGTAAATTAGAATGTCATCAAAAAATTGATTTATTTCAGTAATGCAATTCAAAAAATGAAACTCTTATATTGTATAGATTCATTACACACAGGGTGATATACACTACTCACAAAAAGTGAGGGATATTCGGCTTTTGGATGAAATTTCAGGATGCACCTACAATACACTACAACCTTTACGTGTGAACTTAATTTGACCTCTAACCTTTTGAATGCACATGTCCACCTGTTCAGTGTTTCAGTACTTTTTGCATAACAAGGTGCTTAACGGCAAAATTCACAGCAGGTGTTTGATCCATGAATCGACAAATAAATTTTCTGGTTCAATTAGAATTGGTATTTAAACAGTCCTCTTCATCATGCTGTTCACATTTTGACATGATGAGACCAAAACAACACCTAACAATTAATCAGCAGTACTTCACCATTGCAAGGCTTCAAACTGGATGTTCTCGGAGGGAAGTGGCCACTGAGCTTAGAGTGTCATCAGCAGGCTGCAGCAGAGATACAGAGAGACTGGAAGAGTCACAGAAACGCATAGAAGTGGACGTCCTTTCTCCACATCCCACGCTGATGGCACCTTCATTGTGACAGTGCCCTACGGAACCGGATGATCAGTGCCACTCAACTCCAGGCACGTTTAAAGGGGGTGAAAGACACCCAAGTATCACATCAGACCATTTAAAACAGTTTACATCAGCGTGGTCTGGGTGCTAGACAACCTGCAAGGGTACCTGACCACACCACCAGGCGTCGGCGTCATCATTTGCACGGGCCAGGGAGCATTTACACTGGACAAGGGACCAGTGGGCCTCAGTGCTGTCCTCTGATGAAAGTTGATTCATGTTGAGCAGAAATGATGGCCGCCAACGATGTTGGAGACATCAAGTAGAGCACTGTGCATCAGTCACTGTTGTTACCATGTTACAGTCTGGGCAGGTGTGTCTAGTCGATACAGAACTGCCCTACACCTTGTGAATGGTACAGTGACAAGCCAATACTACCTGAATAACATCATTAATACAGTCATTGTGCCCCTGCATGAACAACGCAGGCTTAATTTCATCTTCATGGCCGACAGTGCTCCAGCTCATCAAGGTCACACCATTTGGGAATGGCTGCTGGAGGCTGGGGTGCCTCAAATGGAGTGGCCTGCACTTTCTCGAGACCTGAATCCCGTAGAAAACCTGTGGGATCAGCTGAGTCGCTGTGCAGAGGCTCATAACCCTGCACCCCACAACGTCAGTGACCTGAGGACCGCCCTTCAAGAAGAGTGGAATGCCATGCCTCAGCAGACAATAAGTCGACTTGTGAACAGCATGAGACGTCGTCATCAAGATGTAATTGATGCTCAAGGGCACATGACAAGTTAGTGAGACACTGATATTTTTAGCTGTGGCATACCCACCACTGTTGTTGGCTTTTGTTTCAATAAATTGTTTAAAATGAGGAAATCATTATTGCATGTTTCTACTTAAATGCCCTACTTTCATGATATAATATCACTGTAGCGTAAACTTTTTACATTTTCCATAGATTTCACCCGAAAGCCAAATATCCCCAACTTTTTGTGAGTAGTGTGTATATATGCTCTTAGTATATTAAAAATATAAGTGTGCATCATTTACACATCAAAACATATGCTGTGTTCTGTTTAAAGCTATTCAATATTTTCTTGCTAACTGTTACATAATTTGGAGTGAATATACAGTGCCAAAAAAAAAGTGGATCCTTTAGAATGACCTGGTGTTCTAATTAATTGGTCATAAGGTGTGATCTGATCTACACTGAAGTCCCAAGTATAGACAAACGCAATGTGCTTAACCTAATACCACGCAAACACTTACAATATTTCATATCTTTATTGGACACATCCACTAAACACACAGTGCTGGTGGGGGAAAAAGTAAGTGAACCCTTGGATTTAACAACTGGTCAAACCTCCTTTGGCAACAATAACCTCCAACAAGTGCTTGTGGTCGCTGCAGCTCAGATCTATACGACATTCAGAAGGAATTTTGAACCATACAGAACTGCTTCAGTTCTGTCATATTCTTAGGACGTCTGGTGTGAATGGCTCTCTTGAGGTCATTCCGCAGCATATCTATTGGATTTAGGTCTGCACTCTGACTGGGCCACTCCAAAAGGAAAAATTTCTTCTTCTTTTTTTTTAAGCCGTTCTGTACTAGATTTACTGAGATGTTTTGGGTCATTGTCAGCCAACTTCTACAGAGCTTCAGCTGGTAGACAGCCACCATGACATTATTCTTGATCAACTTGAAAAATCATTTTCCATGTGATAATGTCAAGTGGTCCAGGCCCTGAGGCATTACTGTAAGAGAAGGGAAAAATGAATAAATCAGTGTTGTGTAGCACCATCAAAAGTCTCATTCAGTGCAGAAGCAGCACATTTTGGAGGAGATTGAGGCTGCGCAACACTGTTGGTTTGACCAGCTGATCTTCAGCTGAGGGTTCTAGTTTAAATCTATACAGAGGTGATTTATTTGTGTATTTGGGTTATGTTACCTATATAATAACAATTTTTTCATATTGAGGGGAAAAAAGTGATCAGACTGAATGCAGAAGACTGTCTGGCTTCATCAGTTACAGGAAAAAAATGGGAATAAATGAATAAACTTTTTTACTAAATTTAGTTTGTGTGGTCATTTTAACGCATACTTGTTAAACATAAGAATTTATTACTTAGAGCCTCATTAGTCGTTAAAACTCTGATCTAAATATAACAAGTCAAACACTATTGGAAAGGTTGCACTGCTCAATAATCTGATCAGATAATTCTCCCTCACAGCCAGGTTTCTCTGCTGCAGTGCTTATAGAGACTTGAAAATTTGCACAGGGTAAACCGTCTCAGACCTGTCGTAAGATTTGAGCATATCCTGTGATCGCATCCAGATTGATAAACACCGATTTCTACTTTGAAATGATCGTATGACAACTTTTCTGTCTTACGCTCATTTGATAAATGATGACCAATGAGTGTAAGGCTTTAGTAAATACTGTGTGGCTCACAAAATGAGTAAATTTGTCAACAGTCAATACTTTTCCCACTTTATGCAGTATTTTTTCTTTTAAAAGTTCTCTTAAAATGAAATATAATGATTTATTTTTTCATGTGTAGCTTAAATGGTACAGAAAGCTGACTCTTATTTTGTAGCAATAGTGACCAATTGCCTCATCGTTCGTATATGAAAGTACTCCAAAGCAAAATTGGGGAAATGTGATGGACATGAGTGTGGAATAATGATGTAGACATTTGTATTTCTTTATGAATAATGTGACCTTTTTACCTCCACAGTTACAGCGGACAATATGATGAAGTACTGTGCTGCAGCTGCTCAACGTAAAGGAAGACTGAACAAACAAAACTTTATACGTTAGCCTCATAAGATATTACCAAGATGGCATTTTTAACCTGTGATTTTTTAATATGATTCAGATTTTTTCTTGTATATATATGTTTCATTCCAGAAGTAAATGAAATAAACTTGAATTCTTTTGTATACTATAATGAATCCCCTTTTGTATTTTAATTAGTCTGCGCAAACACCCTGAAGTTGGACATCAGCAGGTGGCAGCACACTGCAAGTAATTTAGAAGCGTCCCTTTGAGATCAGACACATTTACTGCTTTCTCAGCGGGTGAACAAATTCATCTCACTGTGCTAAAAAGGCAGAGTTTCAACCTTTTAGCCAAAGTGTGTATGTTTTTGTCTTGGCAATGATAATGAAATTCCGATCCAGCCCGTCTGCACTGACCTTGAGAATCTGTTCTCAGATTTATTTATTAAAACAAAGACCCAGAGGTTGAACGGAATCAGACCTCTACAGCAGACAATTTGGCTACAGTTACCCCTGCTGGACATGACCTTGAGGTGTAGTCATCACTTTTTCTTGGCCGCTGCTTGTTACTGATGACGCCTGTTTCGGGGTCAGGTATTGTACACTGTGAATAATTGTTCTTTGTGGCAGAAGTCCCCAGAACAGCTTTAGTGAAATAAATCACATGACACAGTGTTGTATCTATTAGCTCGGATGACTGCTCTTCCTGGAGCTTATCGCAAGTGTGCCCATGACCTGTTGAGTCACATCCCTGGCTCAGTGGGCCAGTTGTGGGCTCCGGTCTTTGGGGAGATCTTGCAGTTGGTGTCCGAGGGCACCGCTTGCTTTCTGGCTGAGTGAGCAGACAGCTGCTGGCAAGCGTAGCGTCAGCTTGTCTGCTCAGTTCTTGATAAGACTTTAAGGAACTGAGAGATACACAAAAAAATAATTGAAAGGCAGTTTGTTCTTAAGGGGGTGTTAAAGCTTTGACTGACAGAAATTTTAAAAGAAACACTTGAAAGCCATTTCTTGGCTGATTAACATTAAAAATACATTTTATAGAGCTGAAAAAGAAACTCGAAGCTATCCACTATAATTTTCTTGTATGAAACCAAATTATGTACAAATTTTATGTACCCTAAAATCTCCCGTTTCTTCACGTAAAAAAGGTGCAGTTTTATTTTGTCTGATGGTCTGTTTTAAAGGTAATTGCTGTATTTTGTTTCAACATTAGTTCCATCAGCTGTTAGACGCACTCCAGCGGCTCTAAAACCACCTCAAAAACCAATGTGTATTGCCCAAAATGGTATATTGTGGCTTTTTATACACAAAAAAACCTTTCATTTCCCTAGAATGGCTTGGAAAGAGCTTTTACATCTTCAACCCACTTTAGTATGTGCAGATCTATGAATATTCTAATTGGCTCCAGTCATACTCCTGCCCACCAGTAGCTACAAGAAGAAAAGGACATTATGCAAGGCTCTGAGAAGGCGATCCAGTTTGAGGAAGTAAGTTTCCATAGGTGAACCTCCTGAAAGATTCTTCTTGGTGGAGCGGAGAGTCACTGCCACGTGGAGGCTGGAGGGCTCCGCTGATCTGATTACCCACTCACCGTGGATTGCCTCACTGTGGGCCGGCAAGCAGTTTGCCTCAGTCTGGTGTGCCCGCCAGACAACTCGCCTCTGACGGCCTCCGAGCTTGGAGTTGCTCTGAGGCAAACTGTTCGCCGGCCCCCAGCGAGGTGATCCATGGTGAGTGGGTAACCAGAGACCGCTCCTTTGGGGGAAGAGGGAGGAGCCGAGGAGAGCGAGACCAGCCTCAAGACCGGTGCTGAGGCCGGGAAGAGCGCTCCAAAGGAGCCAAGCACTCTGCTCTGCGGATCATCTCGCTGGGGGCTGGCGAGAGCTCACTTTCCCCAGGTCTCCCCAGCCTCCTTTGGAGGGAGCCGGGGAAAGCTTTCTGAAGGAGCCAAGCCGGCTGCCGGAGCCCTCCAGCCGCACACTGACTCTCCAGTCCACCGAGAATGATCCTTCCGCAGGTTCACCTACGACGATACTCGCCCCGGCTGTTGCGCCACGCACACCAGGGTCATCTTCCACAGTATGCAGAATAATGCAGGCTGCAAACCATGTCATCTCCGGTATTTTAGCAGGGACACTGAGGTTTTTCCCAAACAAAATTAATCATTGCTGTTGTATTTTCATGTCTGTGGGTAAGACATGTAATTTAAAAGAACATGATTTCTTGCTCACACAGCCAAAAACTAAACATGTATAATCTGCCATCTTTCCCAACTTGTAAAAACTCCGGCTGTTCCTCACCTCCTTTTTTTTTTTTGTTGTTGTTGTTGTTGTTGTTGTTGCTCTTGGGCTCTTCCCTCTTCCCCTGAGGCACTGAACTCAGGTCTGTAGCCATGCCCAGTGCTTAGCCTGATTGGTTAATGTTAGAACCAGTCAGGCGAAGCAGGAATACTTGCATAGCTAGAAACAGTCTTCCAAACTTACCGTTTGAGAGGGGCGTCCCCTAACTCGAAATTCACAGCAGAAAAACACAGACTTGGGACTGCAGTAAGATTTTGCTCTAGATATGTCTTGTAAGTCACAAAAAACATGTTACAGACATGTTAACAACAGAGAAAACTTGATTTTTGCTGGAGTGTCACTTTAATAGAGATGTCAAAAAATGGTAAATGGTGTTTTTACTCACATGCACAATAACTGATTAATTGGCAAATTCAAAATTGTACTGTTAAAACAGGGATATTTGCTTCATATCTTTGAAAGGACACCTGTTTTTTCCAGCTCTTTATTTTTTTAAATTTTCTTTGGGCTGCTCCTTTTAGGGGTCGCCACAGCGGATCATCTCTCTCCATCTCACCCTATCCCTCGCATCTTCCTCTGTAACACAAACCCTCTCCATGTCCTCCTTCACTACATCCATGAATCTTCTGTGGTCTTCCTCCTTTCCTCCTGCCTGGCACTTCCATCGTCATCATCCTTTGTCCGATATATCCACAGTCCCGTCTATGCACATGTCCAGATCATCTTAGCTTTGTCTCCAAACCGCTCCACCTGAGCTGTTCCACTGATACTCATTTCTGCATATATTTGCTTAAATTGCACATACTGTTAATTACTGTATATACTGCACTGATGTCCTTTGCACTTCTGATTGGATGCTAAACTGTGTTTCGTTACCTTTTTTTTTTTTTTTTTAATACTTATTTTGTACCCGTAGGTAGATTTGTTCTGCAGCCCGGTGACAAGCCACCAGCTGCCAGTTGCTGCGTGCGCAAGCGCCCCTTAACTCCCTAACCTGCATGTTTTTGGCATGTGGGAGGAAACCGGAGAAATCCCAGAGTAAACCCACGCAAACACGGGGAGAACATGCAAACTCCACATAGGTCACTGTTGGCCAGGGGCTGGGATCGAACCCACGATCTCATGATCCCCGCGATCCCCCGGCCGAGGGTAAACTGTGCTGCCGCAGTGCTAACCACTGCGCCACCGTGCAGACATACCATGGTCATGGTCTATGGAGACTCCTGCCTGACCTCATCTGTCAACCTGTCCATCACCATGGCAAACAAGAAGGGGCTCAGCCAATCCCTGTTGTAATCCCACCCCCACCTTGAACCCATCTGTCAGTCCTACAGCACACCTCACCACCATTCTCGCTGTCCTCATATATGTCCTGTACCACCCTCACATACTTCTCCGTCACTCCTGACTTTCTCATTCAGTACCACACTTCCTCTTTTGGCACCCTGTCATATCCTTTCTCTAGATTCACAAAGACACAGTGCAACTCCTTCTGACCTTCTCTATACTTCTCCATCAGCACTCTTAGAGCAAACATTGCATCTGTAGTACTCTTTCTTTCCATGAAACTGTACTGCTGCTCACTGATTGTCACCTCTCCTCTTAACCTGGCTTCAACAACTCTTTCCCATATGTTCATAGTGTGGCTGATCAACTTTATGCTTCTGTAGTTGCTACAGCTCTGAGCATCACCTTTGTTCTTGAAAATTGGTACCAAAACACTTCTTCTCCATTCCTCAGGCAGCCCCTCACTCTCCAAGATTCTGTTAAACAATCTGGTTAAAAAATCCACTGCCATCTCTTCTAAACATCTCCATACCTCCACAGGTATGTCGTCTGGACCACCCGCCTTTCCATTCTTCATCCTCTTCAAAGCTGCCCTCACTTCTGCCTTGCTAATCCTCAGGACTTCCTTGTTCACCATCTTTCCTTCATCCATCCTCCTCTCGCTCTCATTTTCTTTATTCATCAGCTCTTCAAAGTACTCCTTCCATCTTCTCAACACACTCGTCATTTGTTAGTACATTACCATTTCTGTCCTTAATCAGCCTAACTTGCTCCACATCCTTTCCAGCTCGATTTCTCTGTCTAGCTAATCGATAAGTCCTTTTCTCCTTCGTTAGTCTTAATCTACAGAACTGTTTTTCAAGGATTCACATTTCAGAACAAAAACAGTCCAAGACTCGCTGACAAGGTTGTTGAAATAAAGAAATCCCAAATTGTGATCTGGAGCAACTAAAAATTTTAAACACCTGGGTTGTTGCAAGCAGCAACTCTGGAAGAATGTTCAGCAATATTACACGAGAGGAAGTACGGTATCAGTAAAGTAACTGCAGGTGTGATACATCACGGAGGGTATTAGACGTATCACACCCTTAGTTAGTATATTCATAATACCGTAACAACCTCGAGTGTAATATTTTATACAACAGTTCGCAAGCACAATTTATTAAATGAATTAAATGGGGGCGGCTGTGGTGCAGGTGTAGTGTGGCCGACTAGTGATCGGAGGGGCAGGGGTTCGATTCCCGCTCTGTCTGCAGTCTGCATGTCGAAGTGTCTTTGAGCAAGACACTGATCCCCCAGTTGCTCCTGGTGGGTCAGGCCAGCACCTATCTATGGCAGCTCTGCTGCCATCAGTGTGTGAAATGTGTAAGTGGGTAGCAGGACCTGTAAAGCGTTTTGGTCATCTAGAGATGAGAAAAAGTGCTATATAAGTGAACACCATTTACCAAATGGCAGCAATACTGGACAAAATATTTTTGTTCAACCAGTTATTTTACGCAGCTGAGAAAAAAATAGTCCCTTCTAAATGTAGCCAGTAACTGTTGCTAAACATCTGTCAGCATGAAGACATCTATTGTCATTTAACACACATGTAAACAAATTAAAATATTGTCAAGTGCAAAAGTAATGTTTATAAAACATACTTTAGGGCTGCACGGTGGCACAGTGGTTTAGCACTGTGGCAGCACAGTTTACCCTCGGCCGGGGGATCATGAGATCGTGGGTTCGATCCCAGCCCCCGACCAACAGTGAGCTGTGTGGAGTTTGCATGTTCTCCCCGTGTTGCGTGGGTTTACTCCGGGATTTCTCCGGTTTCCTCCCGCATACCAAAAAAACATGTAGGTTTAGGGTGCTCGCGCATGCAGCGACCGGCAGCTGGTGGCTTGTCACCAGACTGCAAACCAAATCTACCTACGGGTACAAATAAGTAACAAAAAAAAAAAATACTTGGGGAGTTGGTACTGCAGAAGACTTGAGATCAAAATGTAGCCAATGCCAGTAGCTAGCTGGTGGCTAGTAGTTGGCATGCTAGTGATTTATCACACTTCGCTTGCTTTTCTTCCCATTTTCAGATGAAACAAAGAGGCCATCACCACAAAGGTACTGTGGTTTGTTAATCGAGACAATAAATCCAACTCTAGCACTGCCCATTTTTTTAAACAGACGTGAAATAGCTTCACGAAGGGCAAACTGTAAGCTGCTGAATAAAGTTTTTTTCACAAGGGTGAGACTTCCGCATCAGGTAAGAAATCTTTTCAAACAGCACCTCACTGGAAATTAAGGTATTCAACATAGTATTGCAGTTGTCACTGAGAGTAAATTAGTGTTAGTAATTAATGGTTACGTGAACTCTGCCATTGCCGGTCCCAAGCCCGGATGAGAAAGTGAGGAGGTTATGGCAGGGCTAGCAGCTCTGTCCCATAAAAACCCACCGCTACGAATGCCAATCATACAACCTCTGGCTGACTTCATCACCCTAACCCAAGATTGCCCTGCCTTCAGATGATTGACCGCAACGGTCAGTTAAGTGGCCAGGCGAGGATTAAGTAAGTAAGTGAACACCCTTGAAGCAGAGTTACACATATCCAGTAAAATGGAGTGCAGTTATGGTGGATTTTAGTAACTCCTGGAATCCCTATTGTCCAATTAAAGTGCTTGGTCAGAACTAACTGCTACATAATGCAAATCATTCCACCATGATGGAGGGAAGGTGTGGGATAAGCAGTTGGCTTCCTCTGCATATATGCTCAAACTTGACAAATGTCAAAATCAGTTTAGTGACACAAGGGCTAACGGCATAGGTCTGCATCTGTTAGTGCAAACATTACATACTGTAGAGCAGGGGTGTCCAATCATGCCACGGAGGGCCAAGACCCTGCAGGTTTTCTCTTCTACTCGGTCTCTTCAGCAGGTGTTTTCACTGATCAGTGGGAAGAAATTCAGTGAAATCTGCTGTTGAAAACACTGGTTGGAGATGAAGCCTGCAGGCTCTTGGCCCTCCATGGCACATGATTGGACACCCCTGGACTATACTTTTGGGGTCAAAAGACGAAAGGTCAAGATCAGACTGCCAAAAAAACTATGGCTGAATCTCAATCTTCACTCTAAACCCTCAAACCCTTGTGGAGTTAAGCTGTCACCATCAGTATTGCTTGAGTGTGCAAGTCAGTGAAGTGATGAAGTGGTTCACAATTGTAGAAATGGGACACACTTCATGTTACCTTGACAACATGAAGTTTTTTTATTTACTTAATTAAATACACTATTTTTCCTAACTCTTTTAAGATATCACAAAAAATAAAATCTCAGAACAAAATAAAAACAGATTACTGACAAAACTAAAATTAGAAACAAAGGGGTACATTGACAAAGGATTCAAAAAAGATCCTGAAAGTTCTAGGCTGTGTGTTTCCGAGGTCTTTAGAGGTTTTTGTGTAACATCTTAAAATCTTTATTCTGTTTTAAATTATTATATTCTCATTCAATTTTGTCCATTTACATTTATAATTGTAATATTTTCTTACTGAAATAAAGGGGATCAAATTATGTAATTTCATTTTCAGCATTACAATTTTAATAAAAATATATCTTAACCTATTTATTTTAAGCATACTTTTAATTTCGGTGATATCAAAACATGTGACCAACTATTGTGGGTCTCAGACTTTTTATTTCAGACTTGCTACTTCAGGAATGAATGGAATTAAATGTGCTACAGTCTCTTAAGATGATTTAAGAAGAAGCCATCTCTGTTGTCATTCAGTCGTACAGTAGAGTGAAATTATGTTTCTCCTATCTACAATGTTGATCACATCTAGAATCAGAGGGGTTGCTGCCATGCAAGGCACCTCCACAAACAACTTCTCCTTCCCCGATTCTATTACGCTGAGCACCAAGCTAGAAGGTGGGAAGTACCATTTTTATATGGTCTTTGGTATGACCCAACCGGGACTTGAACCCCCAACCTCCCGGTTGTGGGGCGAATGCTCTATCAACTAGGCAAGTGGTGGCCTAGTTGAAACAAAGTTTCAAAACATTTTATTGGTTATAAAGAACTTGCAATAAATTAAAACATTCAATTCAACTTTATTTATATAGCACCATTTCACAACAACAGCCATAGCACTGTCAAACTCCCTTTTAGCAGGAAGAAACCTCCAGCAAAACCAAGCTCAGGGAGGGACAGTCCTCTGCTGCAACTGGCTGGGGGGTGAGGGGATAGAGAAGAACAAGAAAAGAACAGACATGTAGAGAGCAACAGCACGACGATGGGGACTCAATCTATGGGTGGGAACAAACAGATGTTAATGACCAGCAAAAATATTACATTGATAGTGAAGAAAGGAATGAAGCCCAGTGCATTGTTGGAGGTCCCCCGGCTGTCTAAACCTATTAGCAGCATAACTAAGGGAGGGTTCAGAGACACATGATCCCACCCTAGGTATAGGCTATGTCAAGAAAGGAAGGTTTTAACCCATTCTTAAAAACGGAGATCAAGTCTGACTCCCAAATCCAGATTGACCACTGGTTCCAAAGGAGAGGAGCCTGATAACTGAATGTTCTGCCTCCCATTGTACTTTTGAAGATTCTAGGTATTGCAAGTAACCTTGCATTTTGGGAGCATAGTGCTCTGCTATGATGATAAGGTACTATCAGATCTTTTAAATAATAAGGGACCTGATTATTTAGAGCTTTTGTAAGTAAAGAGAAGGGTTTTAAACTTAATCCTAAATTCTATGGGAAGCCAGTGAAGGGAGGCCAGAACCGGAGAGATGTGATCTCTTCCTAGTACCTGTTAAAACTCTAGCTGCAGCATTTTGGATCAACTGAAGACTTTTTAGACATGTTTAGGGCAGCCTGCATAAACTGCATAATTAACCAAAAATTGTATCAAATTGCTTAAATGGTGTGAAATTCAACATAAACCCAAAGTCTTTATGGCATAAATTTTTGGCAAAATTATTAAATTCTTGTCAATGGGGTATAATTTTTGTTTCTTTTTTCAGTGGGGTGCAGCGGTGTTGAAGGGGTGGTCAGTGATGTACAGGGGACAAATCAGGAGCTTTCCCTTGAAAGACCCTGGCATGGTGCTCTGAACTGTGGGTAATTCCCATAACTTAAAGCCTTGTTTATGCTAAACCTCCGCTCTGGTGCACTGAGATTCATGTCCGCTTTGGATGAGGCTGGTGCACACATGGTTGTGTATACCTTTTTTTTTTTTTTTTTTTTTTTTTTTGTCTACTAGTCCAAGCATTTGATAAGCATAAGCATCATTTGTAGTTTCACCCCAGCCCTACGGGTAGCACAAATGCACTAACATGCCAGTTACATAAAAGTGAAGCAACGTGAGGGTGATGCATGTTTTTATTTTGGAGCAACGACAATGGTGTTTTGAGGAAGAGGAGGAATTACCGTTTTTCATTGCTCTTCTCCGCTCAAGCTGCTGCTGTTGCAAATTGATTCATGTATATTTATTCACCTCTTGGTCATCTTCTTTGACTTTGTATGCTGTGTTGGTAGCGCCACCTCTTAAATTGGAGATTCAATCTTGTGCATGTGCAGTCAATGCAATCAAAAAATTTCGGCTACACACTCTTAGCCGCGAAGGGGGCTCATGGAGCCCAGCGGACTGGAGACGACGTAATTTTTGTCGCAAGCCTTACGGTCTAGCGGAGAGTGGAGGTGCAACATGAACCCATCTTAAGTCTGCATAGCATGCTGACTTAGGGAAATCGTCTATTTAGGGCTTAAAAAGTCAGCAAGTGAGCAGTCAGCTACTTCCTAATTTCAGATTGAGACGGCCCTAAGTCCTGAGTCACTTAAACACGCCTCCAAGTCAACAAGTCCTCAAGGATGGAGATTGCGATTCAGCCTATACAGTTCGGGCCACCAAACTTGGTACCTAGGTTCACCTTGGGATCCTAACCTAGAACTGTGGGTTTGGAGTCAAAAGGTCAACATCTGCATTCATTGTGAACCATTACTATAGAACAAGTAAGGCTAGGGTCACCAAACTAGGTACACAAGTTCACCTTGGGATCCTGAACTTTGTGGGTTTTGGATTGCAAAGTTGAGGCCAAAATGCTATATAAACTGTAGCTCAAGAACAATGAAAGTACACCTAAAAGTATGAGTTTGGGGTCAAAAGGTCAAAGATTTATACCTATAGGGCTGCAAAAGGTGCATGGGTCTGCATTTCGGCTGAGTACATTCTATTTTTTTTCTTGCATTTACCTGTAAACCCTAATTGTAAATTTAATATGCATATGTATAAAACATGTTGATTAAAAGAAGTGCCCCCCCCCCCGAGTTCCGCAACTTGAGGATGGGAAAAAATGTAAAATGAACAAAGATGTGCAGCTTGAGTTGAATCCTGATCGCCTATGTAGAAAGGTAAAAAAACCAAAACCCTCCCATCCCACCTCCTTATGAGTTTTATTGTTTTTGGAACAGTCACAGATTTTGCGTCATGAGAAGAGGAGGAGCACAGTGATGACAGTGGATTTATTAGTTGGAGGACTTGTTGGTGTAGGACATTGTTTAAATCTGAGAGTTTAGAAAACCCCTGACCATCAGCATTTTAAGCAGTCTGAAAAGTGACACTGTGATTGATTGTAAATACAGTGACATAATTATTTAAAAATATGGTTGGATGGGGGAATTAATGTAATTGCTGAGTGTAAGTCATTTCTGTTTTTTTCAGGTTTATTCATAATTGTTGTTGACTCAGTATCTTTGGGATCTGGGATGTAGCCCTGACGTTTCCCACTATTAGTATTTCTTTCTCTGAACGCAACGACACATTTTGTGTGTCTTTGCAGTTGTTTGTCAGAGACTGTCCCAACACTATGCCCGTTTTGACACCTCGTCATCTGTGTCCAACTCCCCCCCTCCCTCCAGCTCCACAGCCTCCACATTCCCTACTTCATTTAAGGCACCCCCCCCCCACCTCCCCCCCTCCCCTTATCATCAGTGAGCAGGATGTGCTCAAACAGTTCTCCAGACTGAACCCGCGCAAGGCCCCCGGCCCAGACGGCGTGTCTCCCTCCACCCTGAGACTCTGTGCGAAACAGCTGGCTCCTGTATTCACAGACATTTTTAACACCTCCCTTAAGTTATGCCACGTGCCGTCCTGCCTCAAATCCTCCACCATCATCCCTGTCCCCAAGAAGCCACGGATCACTGGACTTAATGACTACAGACCTGTAGTGCTCACCTCTGTAGTCATGAAGTCCTTTGAGCGCCTGGTCCTGTCCCACCTCAAGTCCATCACCACCCCTCTCCTGGACCCGCTGCAGTTTGCCTACCGAGCCAACAGGTCTGTAGACGATGCAGTCAACCTGGCCCTCCACTCCATCCTGCAGCACCTGGACTCCCCGGGAACCTACGCCAGGATCCTGTTTGTGGACTTCAGCTCCGCATTCAACACCATCCGCCCCGCTCTGCTCCGGGACAAGCTGTCCCTGCTCAACGTGCCTGACTCCCTCTGCAGGTGGATCATCGACTTCCTGACGGACCGGAGGCAGCATGTGCGGCTGGGAAAGACTGTCTCAGACTATACTAGCATCAGCACCGGATCACCCCAGGGCTGTGTACTTTCCCCCCTACTCTTCTCCCTTTACACCAACTCCTGCACCTCCAGCCACCAGTCTGTCAAGTTGATCAAGTTTGCGGACGACACCACCCTCATCGGGCTCATCTCCAACGGCGACGAGTCCGCCTACAGGAGAGAGGTGGCCCAGCTGGCGTCCTGGTGCAGCAATAACAACCTGCAGCTGAACGCTCTGAAGACAGTGGAGATGATTGTAGACTTCAGGAAAGTCACTACTCCTCTGCCCCCCCTCACCCTCTCAGGCTCTCCCATCACCACTGCTGATTCCTTCCGCTTCCTAGGCACTACCATCACCAGGGACCTCAAATGGGAGCTGACCATCAGCTCACTCATCAAAAAAGCCCAGCAGAGGATGTTCTTCCTGCGGCAGCTGAGGAAGCTCAAGCTACCCACCAAGATGTTAGTGCAGTTCTACACAGCCATCATCGAGTCCATCCTCACCACCTCCATAACTGTGTGGTACGCAGGAGCCACTGCCAGGGACAGACTAAGGCTGCAGCGCGTCGTGCGCACTGCTGAGAAGGTGATCGGCTGCAAGCTCCCATCTCTCCAGGATCTGTACATCTCCAGGACCCGGAGGCGTGCTGGCCGGATCATAGCCGATCCCTCACACCCTGGTCATGTACTGTTTGCCCCCCTCCCCTCTGGTAGAAGACTTCGGTCCATCCAGACTAAAACCTCCCGTCACATGAACAGCTTCTTCCCCTCTGCCATTAGACTGCTGAACACTAAGTGACTCTCGTGCACCATGTACAGCAGCTCAACCAGACTCATGTCAATCATCACTGTTTTCTTCCTGCATTACCGACTGCACTATATAGTTCTCCACAGTATCTGCTGCTGGCTAATATATATTTTAACTGTTGACCAGTATCACTTAATCTTATCCTACACTTTATTACATGTATAGTTTATTTCTCTTATCTTATCATGTTTAATGTTGCAGCATTGTACCGAGACAAATTCCTAGTTTGTGTACTACATGAACAATGGCAATAAACCTGATTCTGATTCTGATTCTGATTCTGGTTTGTAGGATGCCGATCCTCACCCCACCCCACCATCCTCCCCAACTCCTTAATGATGTGATGACTCAATGCACCTTTAAAACAAGTGGCTGCAGCTGTCAAGCTTTTCAGCACAACGATATCCATGACACCCAAATGACAAAAAGGTCACGGTGTGCCTTCCCACCCCACCAAGAATGGTCCTCGCAGCTTCCTTGGTACATGTATGGATGGCTGCGAGGAGAAGGGGCCCACATAATCGCCCACAGCACTGCAGACAGGACCAACTGCAGTCGGCCAGCAGGAGCACGTGGCTTTGTCTTTCACCCATTCTTTGGGGGGGACCAGCTGTGGCCTGAGCGTGGTGGTGGTGTTGAGCGTTCGAGCCCAGTGATGCTGCTGCTATAAATATGCGTCAACAAGCGTGAGTAAGTGACAGCTGTACAGTGGACCAAGGACACACTGTCTTGGCACCGTCAGGGCGAGCGAGTCCAAAAAAGGCAAACCCAATGTTTGAGCATTTATGCATTCACAGCAATTGATACTGGATGTGGTGAGCAGAATTCAAATTAGTTATATTCCTACATCTTGGAATATAGATCACATAAGGTAAATTGAGATTATTTTACTGGGGGAACAAGATTTTCTGAAAGAGGACGTACATATGATGAAAACTAGAATTTTCACTGCTTTTGTTCATTCATTTGGGTATCTGGAGTGGCTAGCAATGGAAAAAGCTCTGACAAAACACAACCTTGTCACTGTGTTGGGGTCAGCCTTTGTCTTAACGCCTCTCTCAGCAAGCGGTTTTGATTTTGCACCGTCTGTGACGTGAGAACTGGAGTGTGAACATACAAACTAGTAGCAGGCTACTACTGCTACTAGCCTTCTACAGAGTCAGCTTGGCAACTGAGGATTTTTTTTGCTATTTTCTTTAAATTCTAGTCACCCCGCTATGCATCCCTGTTTCCACCTGCTTCAGTAATCCACAGTTGATAATATATCCCACGTCATTCTGGCTTATTTTGTTATATTTTTGACATAACAGGATAGCATATTGGCCTGCTAGCACCTTGGCTAGCTGGCCAAGGTTTGGCTGTCTGCTACCTTGGAGATTCCTTCAGCGGGAAGATGATAGCAGATTAGCCCATCAGGTATTAACAGAGTTAGCCATTCATTCAGTACACCAGGGACTGGTCATTTCGGTCACTCACACCAATTCTCCCTGTGCTGCACGAGTTTACTCCGGGAGCTCAGGTTTCCACCCACAATCCAAAGACATGCATGTTAGGTTAATTGGTCATTCTAAATTGTCCCTAGGTATCTGTCCCCTATAGGCACTTAGAGGATTAGTACAAGTGAAGTGCTTTCAGTGGTCTTTGAGACTAAAAAAAGCGCTATACAAGTACAGGTCCTTACAGTTTATGTTAGTTCACTCAGTTTGTCTTTGCCATCCAGAGCTACCAGCTAACATTAGCCTCACAATAGCATCTGCCCAGCCTTATTCAAACTTGGTGATGAAAAGAGGGAGGGTGGGGTGAACTGGGGCTCAAGCACATTTAAAGAAACATGCACTGAAATGAGTCGTTTTCAGGAAGCCTGTTAAAATGGGTTGAAAATTGTGCTGATGTATTTTGACCGAATCATGTCACAGACACTTCATTAACACCTCTGGAAACAGTATCAACATGTGGAAAGGCTGCGTCTTATGTCCCCTTTAACGTCAATAAACTCCCCTCCCAAGATAAAGTAGATGAAAACATATGCGTGTGCGTTAATGTGAAGAGTAGGGTGAAAAAAAAAAAAACCAAACCCCAAAACATCCATGTGTATGTGTGTGCGCACAGTATCCGTACACAAATGCATGTGTGACTCTGTTATTGTGCCCTTTTCAAGTGTGACCACCTGTCTTTTGTTAAGAAATAAATAAATAAACACAGGCCACACCAGCTGTCCCTGGCAGTCCGTCCCCTTCAGAGGTCAAGGGCTCCCACCGCTGGTCTTGTCGAGGTGGTGGACACTTACAACTTTCCTCTTAACAACTTCTCTCAAGTACCTCGAAACACACACACACACACACACAATCAAAAGCACTGAGAGTCAAATGAGCCCGGCTTTGAGCCTCAGAGAGGAATGTTTTATTACACCATCGAGTTACACTGCACACATCCCAGCTCGTCACCCTGCAGCTAAGCCCTATCACATGGTTTCAACTTTCCATGTGAAGGTCCATAAGAAACACGCACACACACCAGGCACTTTAAGCCCTAGGACCTGTTAGGCAGATGTGAGATGTTGGTGCCAGTGGGCGCTAGGAGGCCTGTTGCTGTGAGGGGGCGGGGGGGTTACAGTGCTGCAGAGAGGACCCTTATTTACTGTGAGCTGGCTGGGTTCTTCTCGGGGTGTTTATGAATGATCTTGGGAGGACATTGTTTTCTTTATGTTGGAGCTGCCTGGCCAGCGCCACCGTGTCGTCCGTTTGTGCATAAAGGTACGTGCTGGGGAGCTGGGCCAGACAATAGCCTGGCTGAGCTACTACCCACGCACACAATAGAGTGGCGAGATGAGGCCGAGGTTTTGGGGGGGGGCCTATGGTTTTGATGGGGGTGGAGATGGGGAGGGGAGGGGCAGGGGCCGGTGGATGTGGCCCTTGTCTATATGGTGTTCCCAGAATGGTTGAGCTGGGATTTTGGGGGAGGGTGGTGGGAACCCGAGCACATCCCTATTGGGATGGCGAAGCAGAGCAGCTGGATTTCTTTCATGGTGCAACAGGGAAATAATTAAAAGTTCTCGCCATTGAAAGTGTCCAGTGAATTGACCTGAAGCTCCTCAGACAGACATATTATCCGTGTGTGGAGATTAGTTTATTGTAGCAGATACACTCGAGTGAAGTATTACATGACGGTGAACCGGCTTTGTTGTTCTGGGTTTATCTCCACTGGAGAGCACGGGCAACAGGTCGAGAACAATAAGGAGGCCAACTTGAAACTGCGCCGTCCTTGAGCTCAGTTTATGGTTTCAGAGGGATGGAGCCTGTAAGACCAGCAGTATGATCACATCTTGTTGTCTCTGTACACACTGCAGTGCTGCCTACACACACCGGCTGGCTGTGCTGCGTATCAGACCAGGACTCCACATTCTTGGGTTGTCGAGAGTGCCACTTCTATTGTCTGATTTAACTCAAAATTAACTGGTGTGAGAGTGCAACAATAAAGATGTTTTGAAATGAAGAAACACCACACAAAGGAAGAAAGTTGTTCCATTTAATTCTAATCTTCATAAAAGACCTAAAATCAGGATTGTCACATTTCCACAGCACACGCACACAAGCACACCCCAAAACCTCAAAGAAAATGCACATACAGTTAAAGATCAGTGTAAATTGCCTCATTATCTAAGCAATGTCAATTCTGCATAAAGATTGTCCCCTAATCTCTACACCACTAACACTGAAGCAATTGATTACTATAAAATATAGCTTCTTCTTATTAAAAAATTATATTAAATTCTAATGGCACTTCTACAAATTCTATTAAAAAGATTTTTCATTTGACATTGAGCCTTTTTTTCACCAAATTAAAACCAAGACAGTTAAATGTTGCACAAGAAGCATGTGATAATAAATATTTCTCATGATTATACACAATTTCACAGTTGTAACCTGCAGAGGACAAAGTTCCAGTATTGGCAAAGTTGTTCTCAGACTTGGATCATACAGCAATGAGTTAGACAAACATCACCTTCAATCAACAGTAGCACTGTTTCAAGTCAGCAATCAAATTCTCAGTGTTTCACATTCAACAGTGACATAAGAAAAAGGAATTGTCAGTTCCCAGTAGTACGGCTGATAAAAGCCCAAAACTGCAACAGGTTGGACTCCTGAACGAATTTATTCACACATACTTCAAAATTTAATCTTTTGCAAAGCAGCACTAAAATCAAATTTTAGCTTTTTACATCCAACTTCATTTGATATGGTTACAAAACATAAAGACCAGTTTTGAACTGTTCCAGTGGGCCACTGTTGATGTGATACAAACTCCGGCACCTCAGTCGAGGCCAAAACTGTACAACGTAGAAAAAGGGCTTCTCCAGGTGCAACACCTATTCGTGTGTCTACAAGGCACATTTGGTGATCATCCTGGAGGTATAAATAAAGACTGCAAACAGTAAAAAGAAACATTTTTTTAAACATACTGTTAGTTTTTCTAACTGTACACACTGTACATTAGAGAGAATAAAGAAATTTGAACTTGCACCACGTAAAAATGTTACAAACCAGAAAAAGCCTACATTCCAGTGTTTTCTGGTTGAAATACACAACCAAAATAATCCATTGTCTACGGTCTGAAATGCATGCACTGTGCTGACAGCTATGTGGAGTGCTTTAACTTGACAGGAGTGCTTTTTGCTCATTGGAGCCCCATTTCTGACTTTAAGTCAGCAAATTGAAAGAAAACATTGTGGTCATTCTCAGACAAATTTCTTTTTGACTTGCACTCTTCTGAAAAAGGCTGAAAACACAATGGAAATGTACTTGAATTCATTTGTTGTCCCGAAAGTAGTCTGAACTTAAGATAAAGGACCACCGAGCAACACCTTAAGGTTTCTACGCCAAAATGGACACTTGGTCATTGAACATATTGCCAATCTTGTTTTTTTTAATCTAAACAAATACTCTGATAATTCCCATGCTCTGTTGACGGATCTACTACCAAATCACCATCATATCTCCTCCATGTGGAGAAACAATGAAGCGTTTATCTACTGCACACTAGGAAGGGTGGGTGCGGAGGGGGCTTGCTCTTTGATGCCTCCAAACAATACACCTGTTTACGGTCTCCACGGACTCCCTTTGCTAAATACATTTCTCGCATTCCAATGGCTCCGTCCAATAAATGAAAAAAAAAAAAATGTGCAAAGAGAGACTTGAACTGCCTTTCCTCCCCACAGCTTGGAGAACCATGCACAACGATCCCTTGAGAAATACCTGGGACTTGTTGGAGGGCGAACAATGCCGGTATTGTCATGTCTATAGGTAGCCAGTGCTGTATCAGGGAGGCCGTGCTTGTGAACAACTGTTACCTCTGGCGGAACAGCAGTCGGTGCAGCATTAACTGCTTTCATTCGTGGTGAGGTGTAAGCCAATGAAGCCTGGAATACGCAAAAAAAAAAAAAAAAAAACCCAAAACAAAACACGGAACCAAACTCCCTGGAGGAAGACGTGACACTGAGTTACTGCGACCTTTGTAAGACACCTGACTCTCAAACGTGTTGCAGCATGGAAAACAAATATCTGATGATAAATATAATATATATATTTACATTAAATATACAAATGGTAAGAAATAGCAGCCTAGGCAATAGTGTTGAAATTATGTGCATGCTAAAAAACAAAAACAAGTGCTTCTCTATGTCCCATTTGACAAATGTTGAATACTTTCTACACAATATATTAAAATACAGTTACAGTAACTTCGATTTGCACAGAGAAAATGGACAGCCCCAAAAAACAGTTAGAGTACCAAGATCGCTAGTCAAGATGCAACATCTTTCAAGCTTTATAGAAATAAGATCGACCCCTACAGTAAACGCCGAACCAACTCAATCTAATAAATAAATTCTGATCAAGTCTTCTCAGGAAAGATGAGACAAAAAAGGATCATCTTTTAGTGCTGCAGCCCAGCATTGAGAACAAACAAGTGCGACACAACTTAAGTCTCATCAGTAGTAACTCAAACACATACAGTGAAGTCAACTGAAAGGGTTAACATAAAGAAAAGTCAGTAGATTCAGAAGAAGAGCACAAACGGACTGAAAAAGTCCTGAAAAGCACCTTTTCTTTGTCTTCTGTCCCCCCTCTGCCTGCTGCGCCACAACACCCTTTAAGCCATACCGGGAAATAAAAAAGGTAATACGGGCAACTACTTGCTTTCAACTCAAATGAGTCTATAAATGCTTCATTAAAAGAGCTCAAGTCACACACTTTTATTACGTTTTCTTTAGATTGTTTAATTAAGGACACACTTGGATCAATTGAGTAGAAAATTACCTTTGTTATTACCTGGTATGCAGAGTGTAATCCAGATTTTTTTTTTTTTTTTTTTTTTAATAAGGCCTAAAAACTAATTGAATTTGACAAAAAAGCCATGGCAATATGTGCCATTCTTGTTTTAGTAAGTACACTAGGGGAAGTGTTCAGAATTTCAGTAGGCACCAGTGTCACAGGCATCGACTTTTTAAACAATCTCTATCCTGTCTTTTTTTTTGAAGTAGAAATTAAAAGGCCAATGTAGTACCTCGATTCAAGGCAAAATAAAGAAATATGGAGATATGATGGTCTGCTTGCTTCTTCACATGACAACATAACATCTTCATTTATATCAAAACAGTTCAAATAAAAAAAAAAAAAAAAATCTTCCAGTAGTCACACTTCATAAGTTTTGCTGCCCTATGATAGTTTAGTTAAGGACTAAACAAAGCCCTCAAAATAAATAACAATATTAATAATGAAGGTGTTAAAAAATACACATTACTAACTCATGGACGGTTCAGCTCTTCCACTGTGCACAAATAAAATCTCCCTCCCTCCCCCTCTCTTTCTACAGATTGTATTGTTAGCATTAGCATGTACCCATGTGCCCACAGAGTATGAACACAGGGTGTTTTCCCCCCCCAGCAAAGACACTCCTCAAATAAACTCAACAGATTTACACAAACACGACAGAAACAAATAAGTGCATCATTGATTTCTTCACCTTCATCGACACACATCCAGCACGTTTCGTCTTAATCTAAACACCGCGTACACCTCCATCTGATGGGAGTACGACCACCATGCATGACTGACAGAGTACAGCACAGAAAAGGGCTCCAGTGTTACAGTTTCTACAGCTTTAACTTGAGAAATGCTGCATGGGGTAGAATCCAACACATATGTCTCCAGCCAACTGCCAGCATGTGTATGCTAATGAGAGGATTTTTCAGTAGTAGCATTCAGCGTGTGAAAAGACATTCTGTCTGGTGTCATGGCACTGGTAAGAGGTGGTTTATCCAATGGCGAGAGTCTTGACAAGGCCACAGTGAAACTTCCTGATGTGGCGGTAGAGGTCCCCAGACTGAGTGAAACGGCGCTCGCACCACTTGCACGCGTGCGGCTTCTCACGTGTGTGAACTACAGCATGCCGACTCAAGTTATGGGAGTACTGGAAGCTCTTGCCACACTGGCCACAGGTAAATGGCTTCTCGCCAGAGTGCGTGCGCTCGTGGCGCTTAAGGGTGTACATGCAAGAAAAAGTCTTGTTGCACTGCAGGCAGGTGGGGACCGAGCCGTCGGGGGACAGCTTGGACCGGGCGCCGTCCTTCTCGCGGAAGTGTGAGCTGAGGTGCAGTTGCAGCACATGGGGGTTAGGGAAGACTTTACTGCAGAGCGGACACACGCACACCTGTTGCCCCGGGGGCAGCAGCACTCCACTGGAGGTGGAAATGTCTGAAGAGGCCAAGTCATCCTCCTCCTCCTCCTCGCTGTCCCCGAGTAGTCTACCCCTCCCATCTACCTCCCTGCCTGGGGCACCCCCCCTCCCTCTGCAGGCCTCCCCCTCCTCGTCCATCAGGTCCTCCTCCTGGGAGAGTAGGGCGGCTGTGGAGCCGTTGTTGCCTGGGAAGAGGGCAGCGAACCCTGTCACCACTGAGCTCCTGGCACTATTCCCAAAGCGCTGGCTCTCAGGGCTCATCGGCTCACTGTCCTCCTGCTCTGACAGCAAGTCGTGTTCGTCTTTAACAAGTGGCTCAGTGCCCTGCTGCTGGCTGTCGAGGGCCAGCTGTCCCGAGACGTAGGAGGGGTGTAAGGGATCTCTGCTAGACAGAGGCTTGAAAGACAAATCCAGTGCGCAGTCCATGTCATCTGAAGCCCGGGACCTCTGGGACAGCAGTACGGTGGAACTACTGACATCAGCTTTTGTTTTTCCAGCTGTTTGGACACAGAGCTCGGCCTCTGCTGACACATAATTGACACCTACAAGGTCCGGGGACCTGCCAGAGTGACCGTTTGCCTTCTGCCTGGTCTGTGCCGACCTATCACAATCTGTGACAGCCAGCCTGACTTCACTGTTGTCCATGTCAAACTCCTCTGCCAGGGGGGCCCTGTGCAGCCCCTGAGACTGTGTCTGGGGCTGTCGCTGGATGAGCTGCTTACTGTGCAGCTCGCCATCTGAGGAATTTTCCCTGTCCAGACAGCCGAGTCCTAAACCCTCTCCCATCTTTTCATCCAGTGAGGAGAGTTCCTTATCTTTCAACTTGCCTTTGCACACTTTCACTATGTCATACATGTGGAGGTAGCTGGCTGCCGCTAGGACATCCTCCACAGGCAGAGTGCTGAATTCCAACTTCCCCTCATACATAAATTCAAGGAGAAGACTGAAAGCCGGGGCTGTCACAATGTCACTGTTGAGATGCACAACGTCCCTTTTGTCTAGCTGGTCCCTGTAGAAGAGATGGAAGTACATGCTGCAGGAGGCCAGCACGGCTCTGTGCGCTTTGAATCGAGCCTCGCCAACAAGAACAGTGCAGTCACAGAGGAAACCTTGGTGACGCTGCTGACTCAGACACTGCATCAACTGGCGGCTATGGTCTGGGAACTCCATTCTTCCTTCATAACCTGATGAAAAACAGGAAAAACAGGATACTGGATGAACGAAATGAGGGCACAGTGGAGCTGGCTCGACAAAGGCAAACAGCAAGTGACCAAAAGCAAGAAAATTAAAACGTGAGCAGTAACTTCAGCTGAATACAACGAAATGTTTACAAGTATAAGCAAACACACAAGGAAAAGTTTGAAATTTCATAACTAAACAGGGGAAATGAAAGAGTTAAAAACTTGATCCATTTGAAGGAAAAACACAAATCTATCCAGTGGTGCAGGATATGGTACACTGGTCTCACCCACCTACCCACCTATCACGGTTTAAACTCCACAGATTATCCAAAGTAGCCCAGACCACTTCTCTCCGCTTCACAACCGGACAGAAAAAGTGAAACACCGCAGGTTTACAGGCGCAAAACGGAACAACAACCGAGCGGCACCGGGAGCTGTAGCGCCGCTGTGTCCATCAGAGGAGAGAAAAGGGGGGGGGGGGGACTACCGTGGAAAAATAAGACCAGTGCGGACTGAGTGAGTAAACTGGTGCTCTGTGTTTGCTAATTACACCGCAAGCTGTGGAGTCAGCTGCTCTGACATCACCGCAATGGAAACGCTACCTCCAGCTGTGCTCCTCTTTATGCCATATGTTAACTCCGCCACAAAAACACACAACGCTTAACGGGGGCGAAAAAAGTATCCTCAAATGTAAGAATGGACTCCACCGCAAATTCCAAACTTTTCTCCTAAATCCTCCCCGAAATAAAATATAATCATACGCACTCCTTAAGACAGGCGCGCACAGCTGGGATTGTATTTGCGTAAAATGATTTATGGAAGTGTAGACCGGAGGTGAGAACTCCACCAAAAGAACAGTTTACAAGCACAATTTCGCAGACATCACTTGTTTAAAAATTACTGAACAAGAAAAAAAGAGTGTGCAAGTGTCCCACAAGAGCATTCGAGAAAAGCGAGCTCAGCGTCCGCGTCTGGAAACCAACGCATAGCTTGGGAGCCTTTTAAACAGCGGAGGAACTCTCCGTCGAAGCGGCAAGAGAGAGCGAGGGGGGGGGGGGCAGACACTCTTTTTAACTTTCGCTTCCTCCGTCTCAAAGCGTTATTATAATAAACCCCGCTGTACTCACACGGAATTTCCGTCCGCTTCGACGTCCTCCTTCCCACCCCTATAAGCCCCGGAGTCCTCTCATGATGTGCGGCCAGATGTTTGCTTCTTCGTCCCCGTCGTTTCTTCTTGAGCTCCAGTCCGACCCTGGCGAAGGCAGCCCGCACTCAGCGCTGCTGTGTGTCAAGCAGGTTGATAATGACACAAGTCTCGCGATATCGAGCGGCCGCGATAACTTCTGCGCTACTCCGGGAGTTCACACAGCGGCAGCCAGTAGGAGGCCGCGGCGGAGGGAGGCATCAATTGGCTGTCCTGATTAAAACACCTGTCCCATTACAGGGTGCAGGGCGGTCAACAGCCTTTGTGTGGCAGGGGTGACGGACGTGGACAAGTGGAGCCATTGTAAGTGACTGGAAACAAGTTTTGCTATTTAAAAAGTCGTAATTGGTGAGACTTCCGGGAAGATGGCGGAGAGTCATAACGCTTAAACAGAGAGCTCTCCCTAGCCGGATTAAAAATCATCGGTAAATGGCCAACTCGACATAAGCGGATCAATAAACTAAGGGATGAAAACACGAAGGAGCCGGGCACAAGGACAAAAGCAGAGTAAAATTAAAGAATTCCTCTTCAACAACGCAGGAGAAACCGCTGAACACGGGGCTCAAAAAAACGAGGTGACCGCAGCAGACAAAATGGAGGACACACTCGATACCATGAACACTGGCATCGCCAGTTTGGGTAAAGAGTTGAGAGACTTCAAACGGCAGCTACAACAGGATTTAGCGGCTCTTAAGGAGGAGCTGAAAAAAGAGATTAAGGAGGAAATTATGGGCCTCCGAAGAGAAATGGAGCGCAAGCTAGCAGAAAACATGGAGGAGCTGC
This sequence comes from Pholidichthys leucotaenia, assembly GCA_020510985.1. Classification (NCBI taxonomy): domain Eukaryota; kingdom Metazoa; phylum Chordata; class Actinopteri; order Cichliformes; family Pholidichthyidae; genus Pholidichthys; species Pholidichthys leucotaenia. The sequence continues at coordinate 167,817,158 of CM035842.1, forward strand.
GCTCCCAGCGGGCGTGTATGACAGAAGCGCAGGCCCGAATATCAGAGCTGGAAGATTGGAATAGCGAGGCAAGCGAACAGCTGCAAACCCTGACGGCACAAATGCAGAGGATGCAGGAGAAAGTAACCGACTTGGAGAGCAGGTCCAGACGGGGCAATATACGCATCTTCGGGATCCCGGAGGGCATTGAAGGCAACTCGATGACGAAATTCATGGATCAGTTCTTAAAAAAAGAGCTGGAACTGCCCAGCGAAGCGGATCTGCAGATTCAACGAGCGCACAGAGCCTCGGCACAGAACCCGAACCCACGCTCTACACCCAGGTCAGTTGTGGTAAACTTTCTGAAATATGATGTAAAGGAAAGAATCCTGACACGAGCGTGGAAAAAAAAAGATACGAATCGGCGACAAGCAGATATTCTTTGATCATGACTACCCGGCAGAAATTGTGCAGCAGCGGAAGAAATATGCCAACATTAAAAAAACGCTGAAAGAAAAAAAAATTAGATTCCAAACGCCGCTAACGAAGATGAGGATTCATTGGGAGAACGGCGTAAGAACCTACAACACAGCCAGAGAGGCAGCGCAGGACATGATGGAGCGGGGCCTTGAGGTGTGCGTGCCGGAGGAAACGGTAGGAGCAGCGGCGGCCCTGAACGCATCACGACAGCCGGAGTGGAGGCGAGTGAACGGCAAAAGACGGGGGGAGACGTGGCGCAGCGGGCCCAGGAAAGACTACAAGGCTTTCAACTGAAAGCCTAGATTATAACAAAGATTAAGAAAGACACAGAAGAAATGAAGGCCAAGAAGACAAGGTAAAAGAGAAACAGACGGCTAGGAGAGGTTTAAGTGATATTTGTTGGACATTTCTAGACTAATGACTATTTCTTGGATAGTAAATACAGGTCTAGGGAGGGCCCTACACTCGGTGAGGACAATCCCTCCACCCACCAACAGGGACCAGTGGGCAGAAGAAAGGCCCAAAGTACGGAGGTCGAGATTTTTTAATGTGTTTTTATATAAATATGTGTTATTTTTGTTGTTAAAGGGGCTAGGAGCACAGGTTAAAAAAATGGAAAAACATGAATATGGGTAAAAATCTTAAGATAATAACACTAAACGTGAATGGTCTGAACTCACCTGTTAAAAGGGAAAGAATAATAAGAAAATTCAAGAAAGAAAAAGCCGAAATTATATTTATGCAAGAGACACATTTGAGCAAGACAGAACATGAGAAACTAAAGAGATTTGGCTATAAGAACTCCTACTACAGTTCATTTAAGGGAGGAACTAAAAGGGGGGTTATGATACTAATCTCAAATAAAATACAATTTGAATGTGAACAGGAAATCCAGGATAAAGAAGGCAGGTATGTAATAATAAAGGGTAGCATAGATGGAATGCAGATCACATTAGTGAACATCTATGCCCCACCAGAAAGTGACAAGGGTTTTTTTCAACATCTGTTTGATCTCATAGCAACACACAGTGAAGGAGTCCTAATTTGTGGAGGAGACTTAAATGCTGTCATGGATCATGAAGTTGATACAACAAGTGTTAAGAAGACAAAAAAACATGTAACAAAGTTCATAAGAACCTCACTGGCAGAAATGGGTATGGTAGACATTTGGAGGGACCTGCACCCACTCGAAAAAGACTATACACATTATTCAGCAGCCCATAAAGTACACTCTAGAATAGATTACTTCTTTATGAATGAAGGTGACAGACACAGGGTGAGAAATTGTTGGATTGGAGGGGCAGAAATATCAGATCATAACCCTATATACATGGAAATAAATTTAAACAATAGAAAACGACAAACAACATGGAAACTTAATGTAGGACTGTTAAATGATGAGAAAATGAAAGAAAGAATAAAAGTAAACATAAATGAATATATCCAAGAGAATGACAATGAAGAAGTGGACCCAACAATACTATGGGATGCACTAAAAGCCGTGTTAAGAGGTAAATTAATTGTTGAAACAGGAAAAGCAAATAAGACTAAACTGGAAGCATATGAACAAAGATGTGAGAGACTGAGGGAATTAGAACATAAACATCAAAGCACAAATGACCCAAAAATATATCAAGAAATTAAAGAAGAAAAAATAAAGATAAAAGAAACACAAATGGATGAAATTGAAAGGAAAAATAGATATCTAAAGCAAAAATATTATGAAACGGGACCAAAAGCCACAAAACTGCTGGCAAAACGGTTAAGAAAACAACAAACAATGAATAATGTATATAAGATTAAAGACCCCACCACAAATAAAACCACAGTTAACCCAGAAAACATCGAAGAAATATTCCATAATTTCTACCAAGAACTATACTCGCAACCTGAAGAAACAAATACTAAAGATATTAAAAAATTTCTATACACATTGGACTTGCCATCAATAGGAAATCAACAAAATGGAAAGCTAACAGCAGAAATAACAACACAAGAGATTAGAGATGTGATTAAGTCACTTAAAAACGGTAAATCACCAGGTAGTGATGGATACCCCTCTGAGTTTTATAAACTGTTTATAGAAGAACTCATGCCACAGCTCCTAAAGTCATTTAATTGGACGCTGAACAACAACAAAATACCTCCATCATGGAACGAAGCAATCATTTCAGTTATTTTAAAACCAGGGAAAGATAAAGAACAATGCGGAAACTATAGACCAATCTCTTTATTAAATGTAGATTATAAAATATATACAACAATTATATGTAAACGAATAAAGACATTCTTGACGGAATTGATAGAAGATGATCAAACTGGTTTCATAGAGGGACGCCAAACACATGACAATATCAGGAGAACAATACATATAATTAATCAAATACATAAAGAAAAGAAAAGCGCAGTAATAATGAGTTTAGACGCAGAAAAAGCATTTGACAGGGTTAACTGGAAATTCCTATATAGTGTGCTGGAACGCTTTGGATTTAACGAAAAATCAGTACAATGCATAAGGACGCTGTATCAAGAACCTGTGGCAAGAATCAAGATAAACGGTAGCTTAACAGACAAAGTAAATATACAAAGATCAACTAGGCAGGGATGCTGCTTATCGCCCACCTTGTTTGCTCTGTTCATAGAGCCACTGGCTCAAGCGATACGACAAAATAAGAAATTAAAAGGTGTAACAATAAAGGGGGCAGAACACAAGATTGGGCTATTTGCAGACGATATTATAGTTTACCTTGAACAACCAGATGAATCAATAATGGAAATGATGAACTTGATAGAAAATTTTGGAAAATTATCAGGATACAAGATAAACATAACAAAAACACAAATACTGACATTCCACTATAACCCTCTAAACCAGATAACTGATAAGATCAAACTAAACTGGAAACAAAAAGAAATAAAATACCTTGGAGTGAACATACCTAAAGATCTAAGCAAAATCTATAAAGCAAACTATGATAGGTTGGAACAAGAAATAAAAAAAGATATTGATAGATGGTCAATCTTAAATATGGATCTGAATTCAAAAATTGAGACAGTCAAAATCAGCATACAACCTAGATTACTTTACCTCTTCCAGGCTCTACCAACAGAGATTCCAGATGCCCAATTCTCAAAGTGGGACAGGATGATATCGAGATTTGTTTGGGGAGGTAAAAAACCAAGAGTGAAATATAAAACTCTCCAATTACCAAAAGAGAAAGGAGGCATGGGCCTACCGAGTCTAAAGGAATATTACTACTCAGCACAAATAAGATATATCATATGTTGGTGCGACGAGGGATATGAGGCAAAATGGAAAGAAATGGAAAAGGAAATTGAGGGACTCCCAGTACAAAGCATAATAGGAGATAAAGATGCATATAAGCAAATCAAACAAATAGACCCAATCACTAAATTTACTTTAGAACTGTGGTATAAAATAGTACAAAAGTATAATATAAAGGAAGACATAAAACTATTGAAATGGGTAGCATTTGACAGTCAGTTTGAACCGGCAAAACAAGATAGGGGATACAAAAATCTGGTGAACAAGGGAATCACAGCATGGGGCAATATCGGAAAAAAAGATCTCGGGAGCTTTGTAAACATCAGGAGAAAATTTAAACTAGAAAGATCGGAATTCTTCAGATATCTGCAGATGAGAGACTATTATATGAAGAAGATTAGGCATAACCTCCAAACAGATGTGAGCGAGATTATACAATTCATTTTAAGCTCATATACAGGAAATAAAACAAGAATTATTTCAAAGCTATATCAGAAACTTATGGCAAACAACCATTCAAGTAACTATATAAAGGAGAAATGGGAGAAAGAGCTCAATTTAAACATAACAGAAGAAAGCTGGCAGGAAATATGGAAAACACAACACACATCAACAAATTCAAGAACATGGAGGGAATTTGGATGGAAAAACCTGATTCGCTTTTTCATTACACCACAGATTCAAGGAAAGTATACAAATACCCAATCTTTATGCTGGAGGGGATGTGGGGCCCAAAATGCAGACCACTCGCATATGTTTTGGAAATGCTGCAAAATCTCATCATTCTGGAAATCTATACATGTGACAATACAGAGGATATTAGGATATAATATACCAATGAACTGTAACTTGATGTACCTATGTGATCTTAAAAGAGACAATGTTATACAGGCGGAGGACAGATATCTAGTTAAAATCTTGTTGATTGCATGTAAAAAAACAATCACAAAAAAATGGCGATCAGAAGTTCTTCCTGACCAAGAGCAATGGACTGACATTATTGAGGACATACGTATGATGGAAAAACTAACATATCGACAAAGAATGCAAGAAGGACTATGGGAAAAAAAATGGCGGAAATGGACACACTACAAAGTGCAACAACGAGACAGATATTGAAAGAATAACCAACGACGCTGGAAAAACCAGAAGAATTAAGAGATGGAAACTAAAAACTTGATGCTCCAACATTTGTCCCCCCCCCCTTTTTTTTTTTTTTTTTTTTTTTCCTTTTTCTTTTTTACTCTAGCCCCTTTTTTTTTTTTTTTTTTTTTTAAATGTAGACTGTGATCTGAATGCAATATATATAATGAAAAATGAATAAAAATCTTAAGTTACAAAAAAAAAAAAGTCGTAATTGGTAGCTTTTTATTACTAGGTTAGCTTGCAAGAGAACCTGCAGAGGCTATTTGTGTAAGTAAAGCTTGTAAAGCTCGTGCGGCCTTCTATTCTGCTGGCGTGAAGAGGAAAAGCAAAGCTTGATTTGTTTCTCTCTTTAGCCGCCAGCCATGTTTATTGAACTTCACAGCATAGCAGAACATTTCTCCATCATGTCAGCAGCATACAGATGTCACCATTGTTGCTGCTACTGCTTAGATAAGCTGTACTCTTGTGCTGTAACGTTTGCAAACAATTCATTCAAATGTACTAGCTTTTATGGGTGAACGTACCGTACTGAATCACTTACTGGAACTGTACTGGAAGCCAGGGATCACCAGCCGAATCACCTGCCCAGGCAGCAACTGAGTCCCACCCACTCCTTTCAGGAGACTCACGGTTCAGTGAGCCGTAGGCAGTTGGAGCTCCAGTGCAGCACTGAGTGATTTGGTGTACGAAACTTTTGAATGGCTCTCTTTAGCAAACGAAAAACAAACCGTAAGTGACTCAGTATCATCTGTTAAATCCTATAGCAGGGGTCATCAACTAAAAGTGCAAGACGTCTGATAAGTCATTCGTCCTGCCCAGCTGAGGTCCGAATTAGGGCTGGGGATCTTTAGGCACCTTTCGATACAATTATGATTCAGGGTCTTTGATTTGATTCTAAAATGATTCTCTATGCATTTTTTTTTTTCTTTCAGGATTTTATTCCTCTCACTGTGTGACAGCTTGGTACTTTCAAAGCCAGGTGTTTGCAATGACCCATAAATTTACTTCAAACATCTTTTAATAAAAAGAAATGGACAAGTCACATGGACAAATTTATCTGAAAATATGCTTTTAAGAACAGGCCAATATCCTTTGCTTTTACACATTATTTTATTAAGCAGATGCTTTAGCTGATTTTAATTCTGTTTTTTTTTTTTTTTACAAAAAATCAAATTTTTTGCTCAATTTCAAATAATGGAATAATTTAATAATAAAATTGGCATCAAACTGGGGATTCTAAATTGTCCTTAGGTATGACTGTGAGAGTGAATGGTTGTCTGTCCCTCTGTGTTGGCCCTGTGATGGACTGGCGATCTGTCCAGGGTGTACCCTGCCTCTCGCCCAAAGATGCTGGGATAGGCTCCAGCACCCCCGCGACCCGAAAAGGATTAAGCGGAAGAAGATGAATGAATGAATACAGGGGAACACTAAATGTTTGACTCCAAATAAATGGCTCTAAAATCTAAAACTTAATCCTAAAAATGGAAAGTTTTACAGGAGAACACAAACTAAATTACATAATTTAAAAAGATTAATATTTCAAAAACAAAATTTCACAGAAGTCCACTTCTGTACTACATTTTCAGTATTTAAAAAATGTTTCAAACTGTAAGCCTAAAAAAGTGACAGAAAATATAATTAATTCCACAGTACAGAATTCCTTTGGAGTTTTTGTATGCCAATGTTTTTATCTTTTTAACCTCCTATGGGTCTGTCTGGGTAACACTCTGTCACAGGGAGAGAGGCGGTGGATGTGTCTGGAACTTTTCATGTTCAGTAACACAGAGCAAATTTTTGTTTTGACATGATATCAGAGGGTCACGGAAATTACCTCCATTAACAACGTTGTGTTGGCCCAGCGGGGATGGTGTCCCAGGAAGGTGTGGGGGGAGCCGCGGGGGACCTTCCATCAACAAACCCCCGGGTGGACCCGTACCATCGCAGGCAGCCAGAGTGGCGGTGGACACAATTTCACAGCAGTGTTTCATTCTGCAGGTTACACCGGGAAAGAAGCGTGGCTGTCCACCCGCTGTATCCCACGGAGAATGTCCAGGGTCCTATGCCATAAAGTGTCCGGGCGGTGGTCGCCAATACAGCACTTGTTCTGTTTTTTTGTTTAGTTAAAACAAAACGGTATAATTTTTCCCCAAATTATATTAAAAAACTTTGAAGTCTGGATCTGGACCGGAGTCTACCAGTTGGTGACCCCTACCCTATAGGAACAATCCTACAGCTGATACCATAACACAATGAGTAAGGGCACCAATGAATAAGCGACTTTCGCATTATGAGTGCGCATGTGCTGACTATGCGAGTTCAAAGTTCATGACTACCAAACATTCCGGTAGCTGGCTTGCTTTTGTGTACAACCAGTACTGTCACACCTGAACAACTGCTGCTTAAAGTGTCCTTTAAGCTTTAAATCTCCATTATGCCAGGTGCACATTGTGCCGTAGTGAAGTGTGGGAATGGCATGTATCATCTAGAGCGGTGGAAAAAGAAAACTTGCAGCATACATGTGTGTAACTTCGGGACCAGCGTGTGTACATGTCCGCCGCCATTCACGTTATATACATTCCCCACGGAGCTGAAGGATCCGGACGGACGTAATTGTTGGATTAAAGCAGTAAGTCTATATTATAACATAATTAAATAGTGTTGTGTATTGTTCAAGTTCTAGCCTAATTGACACAAGTCTAAACCCTGAAGTAGTAGGTACGGACAGGAAGGCCTGGATTTAGGATATATTTCTTTGTATATTGGTAATGAAGCTTGATCTACACACACATGTAATTAAGGCCATTGATAAGTAGGCTGGTATAAGATAAAAATGCAAATCATTGAAAACGTGTGGTACTTAAACTATAGTAATATCAACCTTTATATCCAAGTAAGCAGGCTATGCCTTGTAGTGAAATTTACTCAAAATGACAAAACCAAAGTTGAGCTGTCAAACCACTCGTTTACCTTCTTTGTAGTTGTTTCGGAGTCTCACAAGTAAAGATGCTTGGTCCTTTGACAACAAAAAATCTGTGTCGGCGTACATACAGGGGGGCCATTTTGGCCAATTTCCGCAACATGGCCGCGAATGCAAGCGCAACTAGTTCATCCTTGCGTTGGCGGGTACAACCAGGAAGACCCCTACGCATACAATATGCTCGTAGATCAGGAACTTTCTATAAATGTATCAATAGAGCATGTTTGGTAGCCACGTTCCCATGATGCTTTGTGTGAGCTGAGATGCGAAAGTCGCTTATACTTAAAAAAAGAAAAAAAAAAAAAAAAAAAAAACTTAGACATTATGGTGGTCTAAGATGGCCACCTACATGGAGAAGTACCTTCTTCCTGTGCATAAAAAAGTTATCTTAAGGGATAGAAAATGCACCAGCCTTTAGTGATTATATAACAAAACAACGTTAAGATTTTATGCCGTATTAAATTTCAGAATTTAGATTACCTAAAATTTCACAAAGTACCTTTTTAAAGTAGCGTAAAAATTGTCTGCTTTTGCTTGTGTGGATGACAAAAACACCAAGGTGGTTTTTCAGAAGACGGATTTAATTTCAGTTATGTTTATGAAGTATGAAAGCTTAGGATAGTATCTCACAGCGTGGTGAATGCTGAGGAACATGTTAGGTTAATTGGCTGTTCTAAATTGTCCCTAGATATCTGTTTCCTATAGGCCCTTAGAATAGAGGGTTAGTATTAGTGAAAGCGCTTTGAGTGGTCTTTGTGACTAGAAAAGCGCTATATAAGTGCAGGTTAGTTAGTAGTTAGTTAGTTAGGAACATTCAAAAACGCTGTGATTGTTTTGAACAAAATTTGTTTGACGATCATAAAAACTACTGGCAAACTGTTGCGCAACCTTTTATGAACGATGAAACCCCAACATTTGCAACGTTCCTGAACGCTCCTCAGCATTTGCCACTCCATGAAATGTTACTTTTAAGACTCGACGGTGGGAATTACTACATTGGTTTGCATGGATCACTCGGCGGTCTGGTCTCCTGACCACAAAGTTTAGGTCCTGATTTTGTCCTTGAAGTCTATTTCAAGATGACAACCTTGGAAGATGATGACTTTGAGTGGTGCAATTTTGATTTTAGTGATTTTAAGGAGATCTAGGAAGAAATAAATGGGGAAGGAGCATCTTTTGAAGTAGCTTCAGGTGTGGCGTCGGTGGTAGAAGTTTGAGAATTCTGGTGCCTGTCTTTTAATGTAGGAATGACAATTGATCTTTTTTTTTTTTTTCCCTCAGTGATGAGCTACAACAGTTTCTGGTTATAAAAATACCTTCAGCTTTTTTCTTGTAAATTTTCAACTTTGTTCCAAATTTGTGGCTTTTTCTTGTCAATTTACAAAGTTTTCTCATGAATTTGGTACATTGTCTTGTGAATTTGCAACTTTTTCTCATAAATTTACTAATAAAATTATTGCTTTGCTAAGCAACTCTTCATTATTGTTCCTGTTACCAGTGGGTTAAAACCACGATAAATGCCCTGATTGCTAACATACCTCTTCTGCTTTTTTTTTTTTTTTCCCCTGCATTTAAAGTACTTTAATAAGCTCATGCTTCTCTTGAACAGCACCACTAGAGAGACACTCTGCCTGCAGACTGGAATGGTCACGCGGTGTGCACTTGCGGAGCATCATTCCTTAATATTCTTAAATTTATATTTCCTTGGTGTGGTGGCATAATTTCAAGGGTGGTGGTGCACCACGCAGATGTGTTACCAGAGGAAATGTTGCCATGTAATAGTTTAATTTTTTCTATTCATGTAGACGGTGACCCAAGTTCATTTTTTTTTTAAATGTTTTTGTTTGGAGGTGAGAGTTGTTTTTACACATTTTAGAGTTTGAAGTCTTTATTGAGAGGAAAGAAAAAAGATTTAAAGAAAATGGGGCCTCCACAAGCATAATCTTTCTTGGGGCCCCTCAAAAAGCTAGAAACAGCCCAGCACATAAGGGTAAAAAGTGTGACAGCCAGTGATAGTCTCCCCGCTTTAAAGCCTTGTTTAAGCCAACCTTTCTTGGTCATCGTCATCATAGCAGTCCGTTGTGGGTGACAATGACTTTCATTTAGGTCTGATCAGGTTCCTCCACACAGCTCTGTCCTTAGCCTTCTGCTGGCAGGAACTCCTGTCTATATCCAACTTCTTCAAGTTTCTTTTTACAGTGTCTTTAAATCTGAGCCTTGGTCTACCCTGATTGCGTTTGCCCTCGCATAACTGAGTAGAGTAACTGCCGAGGGAGACGCTGGTGGTCCATCCTCTAAACATGTCCGAGCCATCTCAGGTTCATCTGTATTAGCATGTCCTCCATTGATGGTAGACTAGCTCGTTTCAACACTTCTATGTTGGTTATCTTGTCTTTCCATGAGATGTTCATTATGGCTCGCGTGGAGTTTATTCACCTGCACGCTGTAGACAGTCCCAAGTTTCAGCACCGTACAATAGAGTCAGCCTTGTTTAAGCCAACCTTTTTCGGTAAAAACAGAAAATCTAGCCCCTGATAGTGATGTTGTTTTCAATGATTCATTAAATAAAACACTTTTTAGCTCATCCATTCCAGCAAAGCCAAAAGGAGCTAATGTAATGATGCAGGTCACCAAACTCACACACAACGATCCTCAGATGGGACTGTGTTCAGGTTGTGCTCAAGGGCAAAGGTCAGGTGATTTCAACAAAATCTGTACTCCTAGGCAATTGCCCTAATTATCAAAGATCATCAGGTGAATCTGCATCAGTGTTGTGCTCAAGGTCAGGGCCAAAGGTTGAGAGATCTCTGCACTTATGATTTTATGATTGTTGCACCTTGTAGGCAAATTGTCCTAATTTTCAACAAACTCACATAATGATCCTCAGGTTTGTCTGCATCCAGGCTGAGCTCAAGGTCATTGTCAAAGGTCAGGAGATCTGGCATTTATAATGTTATGAAAATTGTTACTCCTCCTAGTTCATTGGCCATGACTTTAAGCACATCCTAGATGGGTCTGTATCTAGTTTGTGCTTAAGGTCAGTGGTCAGGGGATCTGAGCACCCCTGAGTACTCTCGGGATGATTTTGTCACGCCGTAATAAGCTACTCCATTATTGACAGTCTAGTTTGGGTAAACAAACAATACTGAATCACTTGATAATGAAACAACTGATTCATTTCACAGTCCAGCAACTAAGCTTAGTTGCCATTGGCACAGTCATCAGAGAAAACCCGACTGTGATCAATTGCGATTTGCTCCCTGGCCTGCAAACAAATGACTGAATCAGTTGAGCTTATGCCACTGAACGTTGGAACCTTTGGGTGACTTCCTGTGGTAATGTAAGATAAGATGAGCCTTTATTAGTCCCACAATGGGGAAATTCCAGGATTGCAACAGCACAGGGATAGCAACACTCAGAGCAATAATTTAGAAGATAAGAAAATAAGAGCAGTGACTATACATATGTACACATAAATATATAAATATATATACACAGTGCGGAGCATTGTAGCTAGATGGAATAAACAGCATAACCGTCTATTTAGTTACCCCACATAGTATGAATATGTACCCATACATATTGTCACCCTCCATAGCGACTGATATTGTCCTAATTGTATACTGGAGGGGACCATTTGTGTAAGTCTTGCGTCTTTTGCATTCAATACTATTAGGTCGTCACGTTTTTTTTTTTTTTTTTGCTATCTCTGCGAGTAGCCCTGCTTAGGTTATACAGTCTGGCAGCCGTAGGTAGGAAGGACCTGTAAAACCTCTCGGTCGCGCACCTAGGATGATGTAGTCTACTGCTAAATGAGCTCCTCAGTGCGTTCAGTATGTCCTGCATAGGGTGGGACTCGGATTCCAGCAGAGATGACAGCTTAGCCACCATCCTTCTCTCTCCTATCTCCTCCACTGGGTCAAGGCGTTGCCCCAGGACAGGGCTAGCTTTCTTGATTAGTTTGTTCAATCTCTTCTTATCGGCTGCTGTAATGCAGTTGCCCCAGCAGACCACTCCAAAAGTGATGACTGATGCCACCACTGTGTCGTAGAATGTCTTCAGGAGCACCCCTTGTACACCAAAAGACCTGAGCCTCTTCAGTAGGAACAGCCTGCGCTGTCCCTTCTTGTAGAGTGCGTCGGTATTATGTGACCAGTCTAGTTTATTGTTCAGATGATCACCCAGGTACTTGTAGGATGTCACCATCTCAATGTATCGTCACTTCCTGTGTTGCTGTCTGTCTGTGTGGTTTGCTCTGTGGTTAGCTCTCCTCATTCTCCTGAGGATTTTGCCTTTAATTGTATTTTAATCACTTTTTTCCTTCTACCGTTAGCTATCATTTCTGTTTATCTAGCCTCTTGCACCTGTGTGTGCACTCAGTGTCATCTAATCACCCTCTTTAGCCTTCTGTTGAGCTTTCATTGGTGCTTTTGTTAGCTTCGGGTTAGCCACTTGATATGGCTACTAGCTCTCCTTCTCCTCTGGTGTGCTCTCGCTGTCAGATGTTTAGCTACACCTCTGCCTCTTTTAGTGATAACGGTAAATGTAATAAATGTTGTCTTTTTGAGGCGCTCGAGGCGTGGTTGTCTGATTTGGAATCCTGGCTCCGCTGCATTGAAACACCGTCTGCACCAGTTAATAATGACAGGCACCCCTTAGCTGTAGCGGCGCTCCCTAGCATAGGGCGGCCTGCTAGCAGTCCTCCGGTCCTCCTCAGCAGCAAGGAGACTGGGTGGGTGACGGTGAGAAGGAAGCCTAATCGCAAGGCCCCAGTTCACCACCAACCTGTTCATGTTTCTAATGGCTTTTCCCCGCTCAGCGACACACCCGCTGAGGAAAAAACTCTGATCATTGGCAACTCTGTAGTCAGAAACGTGAACCTAGAGACTCCAATGGCCATAGTCAAATGCATTCCTGGGGCCAGAGCAGGCGACATCGAGTCAAATTTGAAAATGCTGGCTAAAAGTAACTGTAAATACTCCACAATTGTTATCCACGCCGGCATTAATGACGTCCAACTCTGGCAGTCGGAAGCCACAAAACTTAACCTGGAATCAGTGTGAGACTTTGCAAAAACAATGTCTGCCTCAGTAGTAGTCTCTGGGCCCCTCCCTAATCTGACCAGTGATGACATGTTTAGCCGCTTGTCATCCTTAAACCACTGGCTCTGTGTGGTGTCCTGCAAACGATGTGGGCTACATAGACAATTGGAGCTCATTTTGGGGAAAACCTGGTCTTATTAGACAAGATGGCATCCATCCCACTTTGGATGGTGCGTCCCATTGATCTAACAATCTGACATCATTTTTATCCAAATTTCCAAAACATTGACAACTCAGAGTTGGGACCAGGAAACAGAGTCGCAGTCTTACATGCCTCTCTGCAGCTCCTCTTCATCCGCCACCCCTCAACTTAGCCCCTGTCTTCCCCATTAGAGAATCAATGTCTGCTCCCTCCAAAGTAAATAAAAATATAATGTACTGTATAAGCATCCCAAAGTGATTAAACAAAAAGTTGGTAAAACTCAAATTAAACATGAAGCCTCGAAATTGAATGATTTGGCCTCTGTTCCTCCTCATAATTTAAAAATGAAATGTGGTTTGTTAAATATTATGTCTCTAACTCCCAAGTCTCTGCTAGTCCATGATCTGTTAATTGATCATCGGATTGATTTAATATCCCTTACAGAGACTTGGTTAGGGCAAGAGGATTATGTTGGTTTAAATGAATCAACTCCCTCTGGTTATTTAAACTGTCAAAATCCCAGAAGTTCTGGTCACGGAGGAGGAGTAGCAACAATTTACCATTCCAAATTACTAGTTAATGTAAAGCAAAAAACATGTTATAATTCCCTTGAGGGCCTGGTCCTCAGAATTGGGCATTTTAGCAATTTTAGGCTAAACCCAATTTTATTTGCCATAGTTTATCGTCCTCCATCAACCTACTCAGAGTTTTTATCCGAATTTGCTGAATTCTTAGCTGATTTAGTGCGGAAATCAGAATAATTATAGTAGGGGACTTTAATATACATGTAGATGGCGATTGCCTTAATATGGCATTTAATTCAATATTGGACTCGGTGGGGTTTTCTCAGAAAGTAGGAAATTCTACCCATAATCTCCACCATACGTTGGACCTTGTTCTGACATATGGCATAGAAATAGAAAATCCGGTAGTGTCTCCTCATAACCCTGTACTGTCAGACCATTGTCTGTTAACCTCTGATTTTACTATTTCTGACTATTTTGCTCCAAAAGAAAAATATTACTACAGTAGATGCCTCTCAGATGATGATGTAACCAAATTTATGCAGATTTTTTCCTCTATGCCATGTGTCAACCCAACGGAAATAAGCTATAGACAGCTTGCTCCTTCTGCAATTGATAGCATGGTAGATCGTGTTACAGCTTCTCTGTGTCAGACTCTAGACGTGGTGGCCCCTTTAAAAAAAGAAAAAGTCTAATCAGAGATTTCTTGGTTCAACACAGAAACTCATAGCTTAAAACAGAAGACTCATCAATTTGAAAGAAAATGGCGCTCCACTAATTTACATGAAATCTATTTAGCTTGGAGAAATCATTTTTGAATTTATAAAAAATCTCTTAGAAAAGCTAGAACGAGTTATTATTCTGCATTAATAGAGAACAAGAATAATCCCAGGTTTCTTTTCAGCACTGTAGCCAGGCTGACAAAGAGTCAGGACTCTGTCAATCCTAGCATCCCCTTAGAGCTTACTAGTCAGGACTTTATGAACTTTTTCAATAATAAAATTTCATCTATCAGAGATAAAATCAATCAGATTCTTCCCACCGTTAACTTAAAGTAGAACTGAAGTGAACGGCATTGAACGGCACTGGGTGATAGTACATACAATTATAAAGATAATTTATCATTGGCACCCCCTCCACCAATCCCGGAATCTTGGAGAAAATCGCAATTTTGAATTTCCCGCCCTGAAAAATCCGACGAATCCGCCGACTATCGGGAAGTGCAGCCGGAGTTCCGCGTGACGTCACGAATTGGGCACAGTCCTCCATGTTTACCATTGCAAGCACGTCGGCACTGGTTGTTTTTGGTGCATTTTGTCGTGATAGTCAACTACAAAACACTTCCAACACCTGGGAAGATCTGTTCATTG
The DNA here is from genome assembly GCA_020510985.1 of Pholidichthys leucotaenia. Taxonomy (NCBI): domain Eukaryota; kingdom Metazoa; phylum Chordata; class Actinopteri; order Cichliformes; family Pholidichthyidae; genus Pholidichthys; species Pholidichthys leucotaenia. The sequence goes on from CM035842.1 coordinate 167,832,164, forward strand.
GCCAAGGAAAGCTGTCATGGCGACGAAAGAAAAGAGAGGGGGAGGAAAAGCTGCACGGTGGCGCAGTGGTTTAGCACTGTGGCAGCACAGTTTACCCTCGGCCGGGGGATCGTGGGGATCATGAGATCGTGGGTTCGAGCCCAGCCCCCGACCAACAGTGAGCTGTGTGGAGTTTGCATGTTCTCCCCGTGTTGCGTGGGTTTTCTCCGGGATTTCTCCGGTTTCCTCGCGCATACCAAAAACATGTAGGTTTAGGGCGCTCGCGCACGCAGCGAACGGCAGCCGGTGGCTTGTCACCAGACTGCAAACCGAATCTACCTACGGGTACAAATAAGTAACAAAAAAAAAGTGACCGGGAAGCGATGCATTGCATGGTCACCAGCTGGTCACTGCACTGATTGCATCAGACCATTGGCACCACCCTCGGACCGCATTGTCCCTTTTCTACTGGAATTATTGTTATTGAAACACAAAAATTGTCTGCAGTCAAGACTTAATTTTCCTTATCCTGACACCCCAAACATGCCAAAGTAGAGAAGTTAAGACTCACCATTCTGTATTCAATAAGCGACTCTCCTCCCCATCACTGCTGCGGTCTGACTCTGAGTTGGTGCCGGAATCCCCCGACAATTCTGGCTCGAATCTGTACGGTTCGATGCTTCCCTCGCTCTCTTCCTGTTCACTTGACACTCCTGCATCCTCCTCTGTCTCGTCACCGATCCTGAATGCCTCTTCACTCTGCAAACTCTGGTTTTCTTGACTGCTGGAACTGCTATCATCTGCCATTGTTGTTTTGCTAAGGATCACACTAGTGACGTCACGCAGCGTGGTCTGCACTACTTCCGGTTTGTTTGGCACTGCCAGCCAGAGGCAAAAGTTTATCGGCTTATAGCTTGGCCATCGCACGGCCTAAAAATTTCTTTTGTGTTGAAAAATACAATAGGTAATAAGGAATTAATCCGCTGTTCTACTTTTTGCGCAAAAAGGTGGGTTCAGTTCTACTTTAAATACAGTAACTACTATAACTCCTTCAATTGATATCTGTTTGGATGAGTTTACTCCAATTGACCTTTTAGAGTTAGACAAAATAATTTCCTCATCCAAGCCTTCAATTTGTCTTTTAGACCCTATTCCTACCAGGTTATTTAAAGAAGTCTTCCCATTTATCGGTAGCTTTATTCTTCAAATAATCAATTCTTAACTTTAGGCCATGTACCGCAGGCTTTCAAAACTGCTGTAATTAAACCCTTACTCAAAAAGCCAATGCTGGATCCAGGAGTTTTGGCTAACTATAGACCAATCTCTAATCTCCCTTTCATTTCAAAAATCTTAGAGTTGTTGCTATGCAATTATTTGACCACTTGCAGGGAAATGGTTTATTTGAAGAGTTTCAATCTGGGTTTAGAATCCATCACAGTACTGAAACAGCCTTAGTGAAGGTCACCAATGACCTCCTTATCGCATCTGATAACGGACTTGTTCTTTTAGACCTTAATGCAGCTTTTGATACTATCAATCATAATATTCTACTTGATAGATTAGAACGCTCTGTTGGACTTAATGGAACTTTGTTGCAGTGGTTTAGATCTTTTTTTTATCTGATAGGTTCCAGTTTGTTCATGTCAACGAGTTTTCTTTCAACTCAAAGCTCAGTCATGGAGTTCCACAGGGATCTGTGCTAGTTTTAGTTTATATATGCTTCCGTTAGGCAACATTATTAGAAAGCACTGTATACATTTTCATTGTTATGCAGATGATACACAATTATACCTGTTAATGAAGCCATATGATGGTAATCAATTAGCCAAGCTAGAAGCCTGTCTTAACCTCTTGCGCTCCGTTGTACCGCGGGCGGGCAAGTCTCTGCATCCTAGGGCGCACGAGGGCGCACGAGAGCGCCCTTGTGCGCTCTCGGACGCATGATGGAGATCCTGATGGGGATTGTGATGTAGGTGGTGTATGGCGTCCAAGCACGCACTGAAAATAAAAGCTGCAGACACAGCCGCGAACAGATTAGTTCATCTGATTGACCTCTCATTCGACTAATAAGAGCCTTGAATTGGGTTTCTGAAACCTTGAAGAACCAATGAATGAAAACCTAGGAAGGAGGACCCGCCTACTGTGAATGCAGGAGCCAATTGAAGCACAGAAGTTCGGGCTGGGTGAAGAGACATTACTGCTGCAACAGATGAAAAAAAGGACGCTGGAAGAACCTGCTACAGACCCAGCAGCACAGAGACCCCCCACAAGTGCGACTTGCACTCATTCCAGCAGAATAGACGTTTAGGATTCTCTTCCGTCATCATAGACCGACGGAGGCCGACGACAAAGGTCATAAATCATTCGCCAAAACCGCAATAATGGAATTATGTTTTGACCGGGATCCACGAGCGGACCAGCGTCGCGTTCGTCTGACAATGGGGAAGAGAAGTTTGCCAGGACTCTGCTGCTGTGAAGAGGTAAGGTGTTATAAGCTAAATTATTATTTATCCCTGAAAATTGTAATCCAAAATGACTTTTGACCGATCGGTAAATTACAACTGTGCGGCGTGGCGCAGTTCGTGCGCCGCTGTACAAGGGGTTGTTCGCCGCGTTCAGACCGTGAACGCCCCCCCCCCCGCGGTGATTGCGCTGCTGTCCCACATCGCCACATGAGGCTAATCCGTTGTGTAGCGATGGCCGAAGTCCATCCTCTGTAGCGGGGGGCACGCACACACAGACAGCCCTGAGTGTGATCTGTGGCACACATATTTGAGATGCTTAAGCTGCATATGTATATTACTTTTGAGATGCTTAGGCTGCATATTTATATCACTGTTACCTCACGTCTTAGAAGGAACAATAAGTGTGGACCTCCTGTGGATGACAGGAGGGTGTGAAATGTGTCTTTAGAAATGGCTCTGAGAAGACTTCCTGACCACCAGGGTTTAGGTGGAGAAGAGAGGACCTGGGGGGGGGGGGGTGATGTATTGTCTCGGGGGAGTGAATGACAATGTGATTCTGTACTCTGATGTCCCGGGTATAAAAAGGGGAGATGTGGGAAGTTGGTTCTCTTTCTGTTTGAGAAGATGTTGGAGACACGTCATTGTTAATAAACCTGAATTGAGAAATAAATTCAGCCTCTTCATTTCACGCTCTCCACATGACCTTTCATTAGAGCCCTAAATGAAGCTTCTACATTGAATCATTCAAAAGTTAGACGTTTTTCCAAACTGTGCACAATTGGCACAATTTGGCACAGTTCCAAAATGCCTGGGAGCTACCTGAGAACAAAGCTGTGTAATATATTCATTTTTTGTGGTATTGTTACAAAATTTGGACCTCAGCTGGATAACACTTGGTTCTACATTTCTGTTGCATTTTCCAGCCCGGATCTGAAGCTGTGTGTTATTTGCAAGCATTTGTATCCAAAAAAACACCCAGGCCAAATTTATTTTCTTCAAGTTCACTATGCTTAGATGACTGTAACTCAGTGGAACGAGCACAAATGCCTGTTTTCCACTAGCCCAGCACACCTCGGTACGGCTCGGTTCACTTCAGTACGGCTCGGAATGCTTCTGTCTCCATTGGTGTTGTGCTTGTGCCGTGATGGTTTGTTAGGAGGTTTTAGAAGCGGGGCAGCAGCAGATTCTGAGCGAGGCGGGGCCACACTCCCATGACGTTACGCACCCACTGAGTCCTTATTTACACGAGACAAAAAAGGATTCAAGGATTATTGCCTTGCTCGCTCTGTGGATTTATCTCACAATTAATTTTATCTCATAATTAAGCTGCAACAACACAAGTCACTTTTGTTTTGAATTAACTGCCAAATGACCTAGAAATAAAGAGCTGAAACTTGTTTTTATTCGTATTAAATAATGAGACTGTGGCACACTGGCCTACACCAAATAATTTTTTTTTACATCCTAGGGCATTTTGGATGTACTGAATTAAAAAAAAAAATTCATGTTTTTCACCTTCAGGTCAACGTTTGGAACAACAGTATTATTATTTTCCGTTTAGATGATGCTACACTCCTTCTAAAGTATTGTAATTCTCTGAATTTGGAATGCCGATAGAACATTCAATTTACATATACTTACTTTTTTACATTGACTTGTAAGCTTGATCAGTCTCTCCTGCTGCATTTTAAAGTCCAACTGTGCAACTTCTTATAAGTTAACATAAAAAATGTACCCAAAGTTTAGAACTGGATCATGTGGGGCTAATTTTTTATGATATTTCAATAAAAAGAACAGAAAGCTTACAAAAACATTTGTTTTTTGGTCTAGTTAAAAATTACATTACCTTTACAATGGTTGACCCTGACAGGAAGATCAGTATCATTTTGATCAGATTAGGCAATGGAATTTCTATGAAATTATACTGTTTTATAATTCAGTGTTATAACAGACAAACCACACTTTCCAAAACAATTCCATTTTATTATATACAAAATATTAAAAGAAAAAAAAAACTTTGCAACACAACATGAAGGTTAATCGACATTTTATACACGCCGACCACTGAGTGTCTACACCAGCTTCCCAAACTGGGTCACGACTCGGCTGAATGAAGCGTCTCCGCCAGCTGTGGGTCAGGATGGCTCGGTTGAATAATCCGGACGGGCTGTCGCGGCAGACGCGTGGGATGATTCTACAAGGAAAATGCACAATAAAATACAGCACAATAGTTTTTAACAAGAATACATAAGCTTATTTCAGCGTATTGTTCACATGAATAATTAAAATAAAAGCTTGAGTCCGCAGTGTGCTGCAATTAAGCAGCGATCATCATCCACAAATGAACAGCATTTTTATTGCATAAATAAACTGAGCGTCTTACCGAATATATTTGCGAAAAAACGCACAATAAAAAAAAATTAACTCACCGTTAAAGGACTCCGATGTCGAGACCTCCCGGTATATTTTTTCATTCCGGGCAGCTCCGTCTAACTCGCGCTGCATACGTTCGTCTGACAATGCAGTGAACAGACACTGCAGCTCCTTACTGGTCCATGGAACACCCTTATTATGCGAAGCCATTTTTGATAGAGAATAAATGAAAATAGCACAGCAATACACTGAAAGGAACCGCCAACAGTGGTTGCGTGCTGAGTAAAGGCGGTCGTGAAGATTCTTTTTTTTTTTTTTTTTTTTTCAAAAACTTTATTGAGAAGGTCGTGAAGATTTGGTAGATGAAGAGGAGGAGAGGGGCGGTTCCAACCTGACCAATCAGCGCCGGTTACGACCTGACCAATCAGCGGCGACCAGTCTGTTAACGTCACAACATGGCACAGCTCAGCACTGCTGTACCCTGCCCTGCAGCGGGGCTGAGAATTGCGGCTGTTAAACCGTGTTGGGGCTTGTGGAAAAGCGTACAAAGCGTGCTGAGCCGTCCCGTGTCGCGCTAAAGCGTGCTAGTGGAAAAGGCCCTTGAGAGAGATCATGTTTTTTTTTTTTTTTTTGCCAAAAAATTCAAAGTGTTTTCTTTTAAATGAGACCAACCCCATGAAGGTGCTGCAGAGGGTTGAATAACGGCTTTCGATTTACTTTGGGCACATTATTTTTTGGCGTTTTTAGGAAAATTGACCGGAGTGCAAGGGGTTAAGGAAATCAAAGCTTGGATGACTTGTAATTTCCTGCTATTAAATTCAGATAAGACTGAAGTCATTCTTGTTGGTCCAGAAAACCTTAGAAATGCCTTTCCAAATCAAACTTTTAGTTTGGATGTGGTTACTCTTTCTCTTAATAGCTCTGTGAGGAACCTTAGTTATTTTTGATCAAGAGCTATTTTTCAATTCACATATCAAATTCGTTTCTAAGACTGCCTTCTATCATTTGCGTAATATTGCCAAGATTAGGAGCATCTCGTCTCAGAGTGATGCTGAGAAACTGATCCACGCTTTTGTTAGCTCTAGATTAGATTATTGTAACTCTTTATCAGGTTGTCCTTAAACATCTTTAAAAAGTCTTCAGTTGATCCAAAATGCTGCAGCAAGAGTTTGAACAGGTACTAGGAGAGATCATATCTCTCCGGTTCTGGCTTCCCTTCTTTGGCTTCCTATAGAGTTTAGAATTAAGTTTAAAATCCTTCTTCTCACTTTCAAAGCTCTAAACAATCGGGCCCCATTTTATTTAAAAGATCTGATACTACCCCATTATCCTAACAGAGCACGCTCCCAAAATGCTGGATTACTTGTAATACCTAGAATCTCCAAAAGTACAATGGGAGGCAGAGCCTTGAGGTATGAAGCTCCTCTCCTGTGGAACCAGCTGCCAATCTGGATTCCGGAGTCAGACTCAATCTTTGTTTTTAAGAATAGGGTTAAAACCTTCCTTTTGATATAGGCTACAATTGGGGAGGGATCATGTGTCTCTGAACCCTCCCTTAGTTATGCTGCTAATAGGTTTAGACAGCCAGGGGACCTCCAATAATGCACTGGGCTTCTCTCCTTTCTTCACTCTCAATGAATTTTTTTTTTTTTTTTTTTTTGGTCATTAACCTCTTGTTTTCTCCCATAGATTGAGTCCCCATCGTGCTGTTTGCTCTCTGCATGTCTGTTCTTTTCATCTTCTCTATCCTCTCACCCCCCAGCCAGTCGCAGCAGATGACTGCCCCTCCCTGAGCCTGGTTCTGCTGGAGGTTTCTTCCTGTTAAAAGGGAGTTTTTCCTCTCCACCGTTGCCAAGCGCTTGCTCACAGGGGGATCACCTGATTGCTGGGCTCTTTCTGCAATTGTGGGGGTTTCCCCTACAGTTGAAAGTGCTATGAGATGACTGTTGCTGTGAAATGGCGCTATATAAATAAAATTGAATTGAACGTGTACATGAGATCTGAGTGACAGTAAGGGTTTTAGGCTGAGCAAGTCTAAAGAGCAATGCTGAATAGTTGATCACTTAAAAAGATTTGTATAGACTTGTATAATAATTTAAAGTAGAACTGAACTGAACGGCACTGGGTGATAGTACATACAATTATAAAGATAATTTATCATTGGCACCCCCTCCACAAATCCCGTAATCTTGGAGAAAATCGCGATTTTGAATTTCCTGCCCTGAAAAATCAGACAAATCCGCTGAAGTGTAGCCGGAGTTCCGTGTGACGTCACGAGTGTGACACAGTCCTCCATGTTTACCATTGCGAGCACGTCGACACTGGTTGTTTTTGGTGCATTTTGTCGTGATAGTCGACTACAAAACACTTCCAACACCTGGGAAGATCTGTTCAGTGGCCAAGGAAAGCTGTCATGGCGACGAAAGAAAAGAAAGGGGGAGGAAAAGCGACCGGGAAGCGATGCGTTTCTAGATATACAGTGATCCCTCACTTATCGCGTTTAATGGGGACCAGAACCGACCGCGAAAAGTGAAAAACCACGAAGTAGCGTCACCCCCCCCCCCAAAGGCATCGCAAGCACTATTTTGCACAAAAAGGCACAAGAGAACAGCGAAAAGTGCCACTAAGCAACACGAGCGATAAAGAACAATGAATGCGATCTTCCTTCGCTGGGTAAAACGTCTCGGCCAATCAGCTTGCGAGGTAAAACGTCTCAGCCAATCAGCTTGCGAGATTCCCAAGCGGTGAAGAGGTGGGCGGAGAGGAGTGGAGCTCCGTGTTGATACCTGATGTTCTAATGTAGTCTCCCTGCCTTCTCCCTGCCTTCTACATTAGAACATCAGGTATCAACACGGAGAGCCCGCACAACTCAAAATCTACCTCTCTGAGCACCGCTCCACTCCTCTCCTCCCACCTCTTCACCGCTCGGGAATCTCGCAAGCTGATTGGCCGAGACGTTTTACCTCGCAAGCTGATTAACCGAGATGTTTTACCCAGCTTCGCTCCCTGCCGAGCGCCTATACCCAGCGAAGGAAGACCGCATTCATTGTTCTTTATCGCTCGTGTTGCTTAGTGGCACTTTTCGCTGTTCTCTTGTGCCTTTTTGTGCAAAATAGTGCTTGTGACGCCCTTGGGGGGGGGGGGTGACGCTACTTCACGGTTTTTCACTTTTCGCGGTCGGTTCTGGTCCCCATTAAACGCGATAAGTGAGGGATCACTGTAATAAGTTGGAAAAATGCTGATGTTTTTTTTTTTTTCCTCTTTCTTTATTGTTAATTTTCCTTATCCTGACACCCCAAACATGCCAAAGTAAAGACTCACCATTCTGTATTCAATAAGCGACTCTCCTCCCCATCACTGCTGCGGTCTGAGTCGGTGCCGGAATCCCCCGAAAATTCTGGCTCTAATCTGTACGGTTCGATGCCTCCCTCGCTCTCTTCCTGTTCACTTGACACTCCTGCATCCTCCTCTGTCTTGTCACCGATCCTGAATGCCTCTTCACTCTGAAAACTCTGGTGTTCTTGACTGCTGGAACTGCTATCATCTGCCATTGTTGTTTTGATAAGGGTCACACTCGTGATGTCACGCAGCATCGTCTGTACCATTTTCGGTTTGTTTGGCACTGCCAGCCAGAGGCAAAAGTTTATCGGCTTATAGCTTGGCCATCGCACGGCCTAAAAATTTCTTATGTGTTGAAAAATACAATAGGTAATAAGGAATTAATCCGCTATTCTACTTTTTTGGCAAAAAGGTGAGTTCAGTACTACTTTAAGCCCCTGATCATATCTAACCTTTATTGAATAAACTTCTAAAATGTCATGATTTGATGTGTAGTGTATTCAAGCTCAGCAATTCCAGAAGCCGGGGATAATGAGCTTCAGTTCAGGTTCAGCTGCATTTCACTCCAGTGATTGGTCAGCTGTTGGAGCTCCAGTAAAGCATTATAGGTCCCATTCACTGCATTTCACCTACTTGTGGGCAACTCCCACAGGTCTTATTGAAATATGTGTGACATATTTTGTCAAATTACATTTAATTATTGCATCATCCATCTATCCATCCATCCATCTTCTACCGCTTTTCCGGAGGTCCGGGTCATGGAGGCAGCAGCTCAAGCAGAGAAGCCCAGACTTCCCTCTCCCCAGCCACCTGCTCCAGCTCTTCAGAGAGGATACCAAGGCATTCCCATACCAGCTGGGAGACGTAGTCTCTCCAGTGAGTCCTAGGTCTGCCCCGGGGTCTCCTCCCAGTGGGACATGCCTGAAACACCTCAAGTGGGAGGCGTCCAGGAGGCATCCTGATCAGATGCCCAAACCACCTCAACTGGCTCCTTTCAATGTGGAGGAGCAGCAGTTCTACTCTGAGCCTCTCCCAGATGACTGAGTTCCTCACCCTATCTCTAAGGGTGAGTCCAGCAATCCTACGAAGAAAGCTCATTTCAGCTGCTTGTATTCATGATCTCATTCTTTTGGTCATTACCCAAAGCTCGTGACCATAGGTGAGAGTAGGAACGTAGATGACCGGGAAATCAACAGCTTTGCCTTAGAGCTTAGCTCCCTCTTCACCACAATAGACCGGTACAATGTCCGCATCACTGCAGAGGCTGCCCCAATCAGTCTGTGAATCTCTCGCTCCATTCTCCCCTCACTCGTGAATAAGACCCCAAGATACTTAAACTCCTCCACTTGGGGCAGGAGCTTGTCCTCAACCCGGAGAGGACAATCCATCTTTTTCCGGCTGAGGACCGTGGGCCATGCAGCGTTACTCAGAACAGCTGGTTTCAGTGCATGTCTCTTTAAATTCTTAAGAGCTGTGGTTTAACTCCACCCTCTCGCCTACGTCACTATTGCTTATCTTAGCCGGCTAGCGCCAAGCTTGGGTGGTGAGCCTGAGCCACCTAACATAAAATTGTCTCAAAGAACGAATAAAATAATTCATCACTGGTGGACAGAGTGTGTTTAGTTCATTGAATATGACTCGTCCCTGGAGGTATAATGAATACAGAAACATTCATAAATGAGTGAAGCAAACAGTTAGCCATTTGTTCTTTTAATGAAGAACAAATAAACTAAACTACCTGTAGAACAGCTGAAGAAGCCTCCTGTCTGCTCACTTTTCCCACTGTTGGGATAAGGAGGGCCCTAATGTTGCATTCAAATACACTCAGAAGCTTGACTTTTTCAGAATTAGTAGGGTAAAACAAAGTTTGACACATAAGGCTTTTTCTGGAGCTTTTTAACCGACCAATATGTACTTTATTTTAATAAATTTAGTGGCACCCATTTCCATTTTTCCCCTAATCTTTTCAACTCCACTTTTATGCTTTTATTTGTCCATTTTCATTCGACACTTCTGCTGCCACACAATTTCTTCCACAGTAAACTCGGCTCTGAAAGGGGCCATGCACACTGGGAAGGAAGCAGTGGGGGTGTTAGGGGTGCGTTATGAGATTTGATTGGGCAGTCCAGTGTCAGTAATTAAAATAAACAATTGGGCTGCTGTCAGTATTTCAAGTCTGTGCGCAGTGGTCCTTGAAGGCGTGGTTACATAATTATATTGATGATGACAATGCACCGGCCCACATTGGGCGTCGGCCCACCAGGCAAATGCCCGGTATGCCAGATGGGCAGTCCAGCCCTGAGAAGAGGCAAGCCCAACCGTAATATGTGGTGCTGATCCATTATTGGCCAACACAGCTGTGTCCGGAAATGGGGAGCCCAGCCAAGGTGTTAGGTTCAGAGTTAACAGTGCTAGGGAGTAAAACATTGTTTATATTCTTTAAATTTCAGTCACCCTAATAGACACCCCTGTTTCCACCTGGTTCACCAATCCAGTTTTGATGCTACATTGATCATTACTATTAGCTTGGCTCAGTGGTTGGTGTCAGTCAATGTAACGGCAATATTAGCACTTGCCTCAGCCCAAGGCCACTCCTACTCACTCATCTATACCAAATGTTTTAGTCACATCTCATAATGATATGACACCAGCCTCATCTTGAATATTCTGCAAAGGTATGCATAGTTTTTGGATCTACCTGAATTTATTCAGAAAGGGTATGATGCGTACCTGCAAACATTTGGGTTTCAAAGTACATGAGGTTTTCACCTGGGGTGGGTGTTAGAAAATGGGCTATTAATAGGCTATAAATAGCACCTATAATATAACAGAAAATGCTGCATCTTTGCTCATTTTATTTTTGATTTTTAATTTGAGGAAAAACCTCACAGATTTGAGAGTAAAGTCTCAAATGTACAACTAGAAAAGCACTCGGAGAGCGCAGACCTCCGCCAAGCGCCACAGTTCCCCCCCATACAGTGTTTAACATCATAAATATTAATCCTACATTTATTTTGTCTAACTTTATAGATTCCTTGACCATGAAAAAAATGCCATTCGCAAGTGGCATATATTATAGCTATACTGTGATGCCTTTTTTTTTTTTTTTTTTTTCTCCAGACAGTGATCCGGATCACCACCAAAATGTAATCATCTGTAGGATACCCCATTTCTGACAATCTCTGAAAATTTCATGAAAATCCGTCCATAACTTTTTGAGTTGTCTTGCTAACAAACAGACAAACCAACGCCAATGAAAACATAACCTCCTTGGTGGAGGTAATAAAAAAAAAAAAAAAGCCCTAAATCGGCACTGAACACAAATTATGAGAAAAGCTGATTTAAGTGGAGAGAAAATGTTTCAAATTTACAATGGAAAAAATGGTGAATTTAGAATAAAACTGTCATCAATTTAGGAGAAAAACCTCAAACTGTCCAGACTAAAGTCACATCTTAGTAACTTCTTAAACTGCTTTTGGGTTATTACTCTTATGCAGGGTTTCCTCGGGTAGCATTTCTGTGTGTGTGTGTGGGGGGGGCACCATCCTTGGATTTATGCTGCCACACTAAGGAAATATAAATTTAAGAAAAAAATATGAAGGAATGACGGACCACAAGCGTGTACACTAACAACGCGGGTGGCCGTCATCCGCACAGAGTTTGGAAGCGCACCGCCCGCGACCGTTCCAGTCAGCAGAGTGTCTCTCTAGCATCACTGTCCAAGAGAAGCATGAGCTTATTAAAGTATTTTAAGTGAAGAAAAAAAAGGTAGAAGAGGTATGCAAGCAGTAGAGGCATTTATGGTGGTTTTAACCAGCTGGTAACGGGAGGAATAATGAAAAGTTCATTGGTATCATTGGAAAGCTTAGAAAACGTACTTTCTAAAAATGCATATGTTATTGCGGAAGACTTAACTCCCCACTGATCAAACACGAGTTTTAAACTTAGCCAAAATATAAACAAATGGTCTTTTTCCGGGTCCATTTTTGCGCACTTTCTACAAATTAAATATCATTTTGAAGGTCTTTCAATACAGAATATGGGAAAAATGTTACCTCAGTTTTGATAATTTCCTCAGTGACTCGTTTTGCTAGCATGAGTCACAAAGATGCACAGTAGTGATTTCACAGATGGGTCAGTATACCTGCGGCATGCAAAGACAGTTGAGTTATTGTGATAGTTTAAAAAGGTCCTTAGTTCTGTGCATGTGAGCGTTCGGAGGGAGGGGGATGGGGCCTCTGACTGTTTGCAGTTTGGATGGCCCAAGGGAAGAAACTGTTTGTCAATCTGGAGGTGTGGGACCTGATCGATCTGAACCATCATCCAGAGGGAAGCAGGTCAAACAGGTGGTGGATGGGATGTGAAGGGTCTCCTGTGATGGCCTTGATCTTTCTGAGACAGGAGGATCCGGAGATGTCTACCAGGAGGGCCGCCGATACTTTTTTTTTTTTTGTTTGTTTGTTTTGTTTTGGGGCGGTGTTGACCCGCTGCACAGCCTTCCTCTTCTTGGCCGTGGAGCTGGCATACCACACACCCAGACAGTAGGTGAGCATGCTCTGCACTGAGCAGCGATAAAAGGCCATCAGCAGCTTCTGGTCCAGGTTGTTCTTCCTCAGAACATGGAGGAAGTGCAGCCACTGCTGGGCTTTCTTCACCAGGTCGTTGGTGTTGACAGTCCAGGAGAGGTCAGAGGAGACATGGGTGCTCAGGAACCTGAAGGCGGGGATGTTTTCCACTCGATTGCCATTTATGGGGGAGGGGGGGGGGGGTCCTGTCTGTTCTTCCTGAAGTCCAGTATAAGTTCTACAGTTTTTTGCAGATTCTTTACCTCTGCCAAATATGGCTTCTCATCGTTGTCGGTGATGAGCCCAACCAAGGTGGTGTCATCCATGTATTTCATGCGAAAAAAAGAGACTAGAATTACAATACAAAAATTTTTTTTTTTTGTGATTTATGTAAACCATGACAAAAAAAAACCCTGCAGGACAAAACATGACACTTGGTATTTTCTAACCCAGTTTGTATACCACGATAGAGGTGGTATACCTCTGAAGACGGGGCTCAGCGAGGGAAAGATGAGACAAAGTGAGCAAAGGAGAGTAAAGTGTTCAGGCAGTGGGTCCAGGAGAGGTGAGAGCAGAGGGAGGAGAGAAGGATAACATTAGTAAAAAGTTCAAACACAGGATGTCTGGGTGGGACCGCAACTGGCCCAATATTCCAACATTCAAGCCTTGGTTGTACAATACTTCAAATGGTAAGTTCCATATGCAAAGTTACTGTGCAAAATTTAAAAAAGAAATAAATAGTATAAAATTAACACATTCTGGTTACAGTAGTGTCATGTGTTCCCCCCCCCCCCCCCCCGGAAAAATATGTTGTCACCGCACCAAGGTCTTTAAGCCAGAGGAAACACTGATATGTATATTTGAGTGATAATATGATAACCTACTTTGCTTGTGTACAGTTTCAGACTATTCTACCACCTAAATTATGCCTCATTTCCACTAGCCCAGTTCGACTTGCCTCGTTTCGTTTCGTTTTGTTACTACTCGTTTCGGCCGCGGTTGTGCTTCCATTACAACCGTGTAAAGCCGCGTATAGCTGGGGTGGGCGGGATTTTTTTTACAGCAAGGCGGCGCCACACTCCCGTGACGTAAAACACGCGACCCAAGCCAAACACAACATGGCGGCTTTACAAGGCGACTCCTTGGTCTGTGGCTTTTTTCACCGTAAATGCCAAAAAGGACGGTCAGACAAGGGTACAGGCAGTGAGACGAAAAACTCTGGAATAGTTCTGCAGCTTCTGGAGAGAGCCAAAGACGTGAGGATACAAACTAGGTCATATGTGACGGTAAGCTAATGTTGCTAATGCTAGTTTGCTATAAGTACGTCGTACTACACTGTAATCTCTGCAAGTTATCACTGTTAGGTACTAAAATATGTATGCTGTGTGTGTTTCAGATGGCTCTGTTGTGGGAAAATTACTTCAAACGGTCAGTCTGGCGTTCAGCACAGCCTGTCAACCGATGTCAATACAGCCTGTCACTGATGTCAGCACAGCTTCACAAACGATCAGTGGTTGTAGAGCTTAAGAATGTCTGGTTTATTTCCTGTGCAAAAAATTGCTCTGATCTAAGTAAAGGAACCATATTTCACGGTTTATGGGAATGTAGAAAAATCAGAATGTTTTGGGAAGAGGTGAGGGTAACAACTGAAAAAATAATTTCAAAACAATTCACATTGAACTCTAAACTGTTTTTGTTGGGTCTGTATCCAGAAAAACATAACTTTAATAAGAGTGAAAGAACATTCATAGACCTCAGTTTGCTTAATGCCAAAAAATGTATTGCATTACTGTGGAAAAACTCATAGACCAGATGTGACTCAGTGGTTAAGACAGATGTTACCAACATTCCACTAGAAAGAATAACATACATACTGAAATCAAAGGAAAATGTGTTTGAGAATATATGGAGACCTTTCATTGATTATGTAAAGAAATTAAACATAACTTCTGAAGAAGAAGGTGAATGATATGTGTGGACCTTGCAAATTCCAAGCTGGTGAATGTATATTATGTATTCTTATGTAATAGATTACCTAGACTAAACAGAGGAGCATTGTTGTTGACTTGTTTTTGTTAATGGTTGTTTTTATTACCCTTTTTTTTGTTATTTTGTTATTGTTCTTTTTAGTTTTTAAATTACTTTTGTGTTAGTGTCTGACTGTGTGTGCTGTTTGGGGGGGGGGGAGGTTCAATAAAAATATTGTGGGGAAAAAAAATTGCTCTGATCTGCGTGAAAATCATGGACTGTTGAGACATCATGGACGTACCTGCTCCAGCTGCACTGAGTCTGAGATGTCATAGCAAAAAATGATCAGCTGACACAACTTGATCGCCAGGTTAATAACTATATTAGCCACAAAATGTATATTCAAAAAGTAAACAGTACTGAGTTCGGTATAATAAGATGTATTTGACAGTTATGATGCATTTTAGGCCAAAACAAACTTGATCTAGGATTAAAAGCAATTAAAATAATGCAGTCACAAGGTTACATGGAAAATGCTTGATTTACTAGATACATATACTGTAGAAATATATATTCTCTGCATCAACAATGTACTATACATGCATCCATGTAGTATTGCACTGACAAACCTCTGAAGTTTTTGCAGATGTCTTTTATATATGTGAAGGTTACCACCATGTGACATAAATTTCTTAAAAATGAGCCATTATTTTCAAGGTCACCCATTAATGGTTTGTACTATTGACTCTTTTCCAACCAGTGTATTAACAGACAAAAATAGAAATCATGATGCAAACGCATAAGTCACTAAATTGTTTATTACAATCGGCAGCAAATTCCAGATCACTCAGCAGCTGGGATGTGCAGCTCACACTGGTCTCAGATCAGCAGATCTTAGGCCTGCATCTCTGTAAATAGTGACGCAGGGTCCAGTTTGGGGTGGATCGATCGTTTGCCTCTTGCCTAGACAAAAGACAGAAATGGGTGGCGGTTAAATAAAGGAAGTTTAAAACATATTTGGGAAATACACTTTTTGCTAAAAGCCAGTGGTGGAATGTGAATGAATGAATCTTTATTTCGGCTAGATTAAAAGAAAATAGAATAATATAACAAAGGGGGAAAAAAAATCTAATAAGGTCGAATTAAACAATAACTCCTTTGATTACACAGTTCAACATAGGTTCTCTGAAATGGGTGATGGCTGAAGCTGCAGCTTATATTGCCCACCCATATTCCATCCAAGAATTCAAAAGAAAAACAAAACAGCAGCGATTCCAATGTGACAATAAAATACTTCGTTGTTGTATTTAACCACAATTTTCATGTAGCTGCACTGATGTAAAGTCGATTTTACAAGGGCTTGGTTACATTTAAAATCATCTGCTTTTACTGTGGCCTCAGCAATCAGAATGAATTAATACATTCACTTGAATGGAATATAGTACTTTAACTGAAGGTGTGCATCACAGAGTATGGGGTCGCTCAGTCAAAATATGGAGTTTTTATCAATAAAAGTTTGTCTGGAATGTAAAAGTGTCTCTTCTTGCCCTGGCTTTAAGTGTGGGTGGTGTTTTGTACTTTTATTGCTAAAATATAAAAGGATGCACTACAATGGGTCTCAAATATTTGTAATGTGTCCTGTTACTGCATGAGTTTATTGATGATAGACTATAAACTACACATATAAACTAAATTATATTGATGACTGAACAACTGCCATTCCCCAAAAGATACAGTTATGAACATAACTCACAAAGGATCACAAGTGATCTGACAAAAAAAATTAAATACATTAACAAGTGGTTTATTTTACAGTTGATGCGCCAGTCTTTTTCAATTATTCTGTAATTAATACTCACACAATCAAATAAATCTCAGTTCAGTCCCTTTTTATATTAAGTGGAAATTGTGCTACTTTGGTTCTGACACTTTTACCTATAAAAGCAAAGGATTTCAGTACTTTCCACTAGGGCTGGGAACGATCCCTAATTTCCAGAATCGATTCGATTCCGATTCTTGAGATTCTGAATCGATTCGATTCCGATTCAATCCCGATTCGATCTGGGGAATTACCATTTTAATAGCCATTTTACTTCCCATGAAACAAAAATCTTTGAGACCTAATGCTGCAAATTGTACCAAGAATCTTCTAACTTTGTTAATACATAAATTATCACATATAGAACTGACCCAAAATCAGTTACAATAATGCACTTTTTATTATTTAACTTATCATTTCATAAAGTGCTCACAGGTGCTTTCTTTAGTGCAAAGGGTGTGTCGTGTCAAGTTCATCACCCAGAGTAAGTAAACCAATTCAATGCATGAACCATGCATTCATAATCTCACTGTATTTCAGTCCCTCCAGGATTTTGTCAGCTGTTTTTGTGATTGATGTGGCCCAAAAAGCCTGGATTTGTGGGAGCTTTTCCAAAAAGTTATGGCACTTTTAGTTTTTTTGCACTCAAAGTTGTGTGAGGAAGTACAAATTTTAAAGCAGCTGCTTTTTCCATAGTTTACAGTGATGCTATTCTATGTAACACCACAAGAAAAGTACAGGATTGCCAAAAATTTCTTGTTAAACAGTGATTTATTTAGAATTAAATGCTCAGTAAAATTGTAAAAAAAAAAAAAAAAAAAAAGACCAATATTGTGTTCTTGCTGAGAACTTTAAAAAAAGAAATAAGAATTTGTCATTACAACAACTAAATTGCATTGAATGCATGTTAGTGTGGAGAAAGTGATGGCAGCACCTCCTTGAATCTTGAAGGTCTTCTTCTGTGCTGAAATCCACATGAAGCAGGGATGCTTCTCCACTGACCACCTGTGACCTTCAGAAGGTCTCAGTGAGGATGAAGCTTCCAGTCTTCACACATCTGAAGGCAGATAAAAAGAATAGATTTCACAGTAAAATTAACATTCATATTTTTAGATCCCCACACCACAGTAGGGTTTAATAATTTAGGTTTTTTTTTAATATATTTTAACTACAAATTAACTTTCAATGTTGGAAAAGGGTTTCAGTTCATTTCCTGAGAAGGTTTATTCATTTCAATTTAGTTCTACTGAGTAAAAATAGCTTGTTGTACTGCAGCCTTTATTAATTTTATTGTGATTTATTCTCTTCACATCACTTAAGTGGCAGAAGTCCATAATCTCATAAAATATACCTTAATTCTGCATTTATTCACAGCGCTTAACCAACAGTTCTCTCTGTGTCCATAGTTTGTAAAAGAAACCACCATCATGCCAGATAAATTATTAATTGCTCTGCACTGTGTGTGTTTATATATTTACATATTTATTCCATCTAGCTACAATGCTCAGCACTGGGTGTGTTTATATTTATATATCTATATATTTATTCCATCTAGCTACAATGCTCCGCACTGTGTTTTTATATATCTACATATTATTCCATCTAGCTACATTGCTCCGCACTGTGTGTGTTTATATACTTGCATATTTATTCCACCTAGCTGCAATGCTCCGTACTGTGGGTGTTTATATATTTACATATTTATTCCATCTAGCTACAATGCTCTGCACTGTGTTCATATATTCATATATTTATTCCATCCAGCTACAATGCTCTGCACTGTGTGTGTGTGTGTGTGTATATATATATTTTATAGTAATATGTACATATGTATATTAGCTGCTCTTGCTTGCTTGTTTTTTTTCTTGCCTTCTGATTGTTGCTCTGAGTGTTGCTATCCCTGTGCTGTTGCAATCCTGGAATTTCCCCGTTGTGGGACTAATAAAGGCTTATCTTATCTTATCTTAATTGACGACACAAACATTAAAACAAACCAATATTATACTTACAGTCTCAGCAGCTCCAAGTCTCTGCTTCACGGGTTTCAGGCTCCGCATTTTCCCTTTATCAGTCGTCAACTTGATGTTCCAACACAGCGCTGCACGGAGTAAAAGTCCGTTTATCCCCGCTTTATGAAAAATATTAAGAAGCTGTTGAGGACAGTCTTTACGGTGACTTTTGCTGCTAAATTAAGAGACACGCACGTTATTAACTGCGCGTCATGTAAACACAAAAGACGTGTGCACGTGCCGCAGGGAACACAGAAGTTTTATTTATGAAAAATATTCAGAAGCTGTTGAGGACAGTCTTTACGGTGACTTTTGTTGCTAAATTAAGAGACGCACGTTATTATCTCCGCTCGTGTAAACACGAAAGACCACGCACGGCAGGAAACTCTTGCTGGATGAGAACCGTTTTAACACCACAGAAGAACTAGCATATCCGTTAGCTTGCTAGCTCCGTTAGCGCGTCGGTTGTTTATGGTTTTCGGCCGTTGTTCCTGGCTCACTGACCCGGTTTCGACCCGATTATACTCAGCAGACGTTCAAACGTAAAAATATTATATTAAAACATATTAATATTAAAAGATCGATCCGCGGATTTTGTGGATCGATATCGGCTCAGTCAAACATGTATCGATCCATATCGATATATTGATCTTTTGAACCCACCCCTACTTTCCACAGTGGCGACGTCCGTTGTTGAGCGGCTGATTCCCTTCTCCCTAGACGAACGACAGAAATGGATGGTAGTTTCAAGCAAGTTCAACACTTATACAGGCACATCTCAAAAATTAGAATATCATGAAAAAGTTCAATATTTTTCACTCATTTCAGAAAGTGAAACCCATATATAGATTCATTACAGGGACAGTGATATATTGAAAGTGTTTATTTTAATATTGATGATTATGGCTACAGCCCATATTAACCAACACCTCAGCGGCCAACATTTCTATTTAAAAACTATTTTTTAAAGTTTATGTAATATTCTAATTTTTTGCCAAATTGAATTTGGGGTTTTCAGGGGCTGTAAGCCATAATCATCCAAATTAAAATAAATAAATGCTTGAAATATATCACTGTCTGTGTAATGAATCGATACAATATATGGATTTCTCTTTCTGACGCTTTAGAAAATTATATGAATGACTTTATAAATCACTGGTTTGAAAAAGCACTTTTATATTGTTGAGATTTCGGCTCCTGTGGTCTCACCAGTATCCACTATAAACAGGGAGGCTAACCCTGGCATGTGGAAACACATTCTAGCATTAAATTGCACACAATTTAATGCGCAGCACTAAAGTGCAATACAAAACAAAAACCAGGACTTTAACCAGGATTAATGTATTTCATCGTTTTGCTCTCACAAGCGAATATTTAGGAGAAAACAAGCACGAATCAGCAGTTGGTACTAGCTAGCTACTAGCCAAAACTCATTAGCTAAAACGAGTTAGCCAGCAAAAAACGGCGCTGTATGGCTCAAAAGTGAGCTTACCACCAACAGGATAAATAAGCGAACAGATGCACATTATTACAAATCACTCACCATCGATGGTTCTCTCACGTTCGTCTTCAGCTTGTCTATAGTCTGGTTGTATGCTGGCCAGCCATCGGGTCCGGGTCACTCCTCACTGTGTATCTGCCACCAAGTAGAGAAAACTCCGCACCTCTTCGTTGGACCATGGTGTAGAGTTCCGCAAAACCTACAATGCTGTCTGTATTAATATCGTGTTTACTCCGTGACTGAGTTAGTCCGTGATTGCAAATGGCGGTCGTAAAGATTTCAACGAAGACGGGCGCTTTCGTGACGTTACGTCCTGACCAATCAGCGGCTAGCAGTCTATTGACGTCACATCTCGGATCGGTTTCGCACGGTTATACCCTGCCTCTTAACTGGCACGAAAATGGTGTCGGTTAAAGCGTGCTGGGTATAGTGGAAATGGCGAGAAAGTGAAACGAGTAGAACTAAGTAAGGCCAAGGCGATACTAATGGAAATGGCCCATTAGAGATTCTTTTTATTGTAAATGTGGAAATTTTTTTATGTGAATTTGGAGAGTTCTCATAGATTATCTAGTTTTTTTAGGAATATTTTTTTTTCTTTCACAAAATTTTGAAACTTCATGAAAATTGAAATGTCAGCAAAAAATTTTCATATTTTTTTCTTGAATTTGTGACTTGTGTCATAAACTGGCATAATTTTTTTCTTCCATCTTTGTACTTTTGCTTCAATTTTCCCTCCTGTTTTTAATGATTTTTTTTTTTCTTTAGTTTTTCTTAATAACAGTGTAACCCAGTGTACAAACTGGCAACAGCAGTTACTTTATTTAAAATGGCAGTTTATCGTTTCACACTTTGCAAATTCATCACATGGGCGAGTTTGGACCTGCTGGCTGTATGTTGGCCACACCCCTGCTGGAAACTCTGTTTACTGCGCATTAAGCATTGGTTTTCTTATTTCATATAAATTCAGTCAATATTACACTCAACTCACCAATGGCCAGATGAAGTCTGAAGAACTGCAGCCGTCCACTTATTTACTTGTTACTCTAGACCTGCACAAAGTGACAAAATGCGCTCACCGTGGAGAACATTTTTGCTTCAGCAGCTCTGCAGCTATACAGATAGATGTACTTTGATCCCGAACTGGGAAATTATAGTGTAACAGCAGCATGACACAGTAGATGACCCAAACCAACAGAAATGTACACAGCATAATGAAAAAGGAGTTACCCAGGGAAGTAAAAATGCTTAGATAACTTTATATACTACATATGCTACTACTAGGCTAAATAGATGATGATCCCTATGAATCTATGGATAGTACCGACTGTACAAAGAAGAATTAAAAGGCGCAGGGTGAACTGTGAGGTACCAATTAGACTGTAAGTTGCAGTATGACAGAATTGTTATGCCCAAAATTCAACATTAGAGTGAGTCATTATACAGTGAAGTGGCATGTGGCAGAAAAGATTTCGGGTACCTGACCATTCGGCAGTAAAGTTGTAGCGGTCTGCTGGAGAAAGTGCTCCGCTGTCTGTCCAGTGTGTGGTGGAGGGGGTGATCAGAGTTGTCCATGATGGGTAACAGTTTGTTCAGTATCCTTCTCTCCACCACAGTCTCGAAGGTTTCTGGCCTGAGACCAGTTACAGAGCCAGCCTTCTTGTTAATCTTGTCAAGTCTGTTGGTGTCGCTGGCTCTAATACTGCTACTCTAACAAACAGCAGCAAAGAAGATGGTGCTGGCAATGACGGTCTGGTAGAAAAGCTTCAGCATCTCACTGCACACTTTGAAGGATCTCAGCTTCCTCAGAAAGGGGAGTTTGCTCATCTCCTTCTTGTACACAGCATCGGTGTTAGATTTCCAGTCCAGTCTGTTGCTGATCATGACACCCAGGTATTTGTAGTCCTCCACTATCCCCACATCCCCTCCCCCAATCTGCAATGGCTGTGAAGGCGTCCTCTTCTTCCTGAAGTCAGTCACCATCTCTCTGGTCTTGCTAACGTTCAGCCTCGGGTGATTCTCCTCCGTCAGGTCCACAAATCTGTCTACCAGAGCCCTGTACTCCCCCTCCTCTCCCACTCTTATACATCCAACAACAGCCGAGTCATAAGAGAATTTCTCCACAGTCCCCTGTGGAGCTCCCGTATCACTGCCCAGCCGGACAAACTGTGGCCTGCCTGTCAGGTAGTTGGTAATCCAGGAGATCAGAGCTGTCAACCCCCATCACCCACAGCTTCTCACCCAGCAACAGTGGCTGAATGGTGTTAAATGCACTGGAGAAATCAAAGAATGTGATTCTCACAGTGTCTCCTCCTCTATACAGATGCAAATGAGCTTGCTGCAGCAGGTAGATGACAGCGTCTTCAACTCCTAAATGATGCTGATATGCAAACTGCAGAGGGTCCAGCCACGTCTTCACCTGCGGCCTCAGGTGGGCTAAGACAAGTCCATAACCTTCATTACAGGAGATGTGAGGGCAACTGGTTGATAGTCGTTCAGGTCCAATGGAAATGACTTCTTGGGGACAGGAACCAGGTAGGACATCTTCCACAGCTCCAGTACACTCTCCAGACTCAGGCTCAGGTTGTACAGGTGTTTCAGTACCCGAGCTAGCTGGTTGTCACAGGTCCTCAGGATCCAGGTGGAGATGCCATCGGGGCCCGCAGGCTTACGTTGGTGAAGTCTCTCCAGCTGTTTCCTCACCTGGCCTGTAGTTACAGTGATATGAGGGTCATATATTCCTCAATGTGGTCTTGGGGGGGGGGGGGGTAGCTCAGCTGATCTGAAGAACGGAGACTTTCTTGGGTGGGATACGTGCCGAGATGATGCCCGACGTGGCCTCCTCCACTCGGCGGCCAGCGTGGAATAGCTGAGGGATCTATTTGGGTCTACTTGCAAGTTAATTTCATTTATAATTTACCTCCAATTTTTTTTTTTTGGGGGGGGGCAGCCATTCTCTGGATGTGGGTGGAAAGAGAGTGGGTGGGGGGGTGTTATGTGTTCGGAGAGTTCAGAGCAAGGGAGCGGAGTGTGGTGAGGTTATGAGGCAGAAGATGGAAAGGAGAAAGCAGATGGAGTATCAATACAAACTATACTGGGTCATCCTGTGTCATGGGTGAAAATATATTGATAGGCATTAAAATATCGAGATATTGTCCAGTCCTACAATGAGCTGATGAAGAATCACCTGCCTGGTTAGGGAAGTTTAGTGAAGGCAAAGTTCATACTGTCCAACATTTAAATGGAATATTGACAGAATAACAAACTTTTGCTATTTATAAAAAATTTTGTTTTGCAACACACAAAATTGCAAAAATTCACTCTTAAAAAAATCTCGATGCATTATTGCCTTTATTTGACAGATATAGTTAAGAGAGACAGGAAATGGGATGAAGTGCAGGAGAGAGACATGCAGGAAAGATCACTCTGGCTGGGAATCAAACCAGGGATCACTGTATTTGAGCAACATGCTCTTAGGCCACCAGTCACCCCCTCACTCATTTGTTTTTGCTGCACAATAGTTCCAAATATCTATAGTGCTGTGAAAAAGTATTTGCCCCCTTCCTGATTTCTTGTATTTTTTTGTCACTGAAATGTTTGAGATCAAACAAATTTTAATATTGGACTAAGATAATCCATGTAAAGACAAAATACAGTTTTAAATTATTTCATTTATGAAGGGGGGGAAAAGCTATCCAAACCTACCTGACCCAATGTGAAAAAGTAATTGCCCCCTTGTTACATCTTGAATTAACTGTGATTAACCACTTTTTTTTTTTTTTTTTTTTTTTTTTTAAAGCGGAGTTCAGTTTCACTAGCCACACCCAGGTGTGATTACTGCCAGACTGGTTGAATCAAGAAATCCGTTAAATAGAACCTGTCTGACAAAGTGAAGTAGGCTAAAAGATCCCAAAAGACAAACGCATCATGCCACAATATAAAGAAATTCAAGAACAGATGAGAAACAAAAATCCAGAACAACATCTAAAGAACTGCAGACCTCACTTGCTTCGGTTTGGACACTCTTCCATGATTCAACAATAATAAAGAGACCTAGCAAAGATGGCATCCATGGGAGAGTTAAAGGCAAAAACCACTGGTGACCAAAATAACACAAAGGCTCGTGTCACATTTGCCAACAAACATCTCTAATCCTCAAGACTTTTGGGAAAATATTCATTTAGATGATAAGACAAAAGTTGACATTTGTGGAAGGCATGCATCCCATTACATCTGGCATAAAACTAACACAGCATTTCATCAAAAGAACATTATACCAAGAGTCAAACATAGTGGTGGTAGTGTGATGGTCTGGGGCTGCTTTGCTGTTTGAAGATCTGGACGACTTGCCGTAATTGATGGAACCATGAATTCTGTTGTCTACCAGAAAATCCTGAAGGAGAATGTCCGTCAATCAGTTTAAGCTCAAGCCCTCTAAAGTGGCTGAATTAAAACAGTTCTGTAAAGAGTGGGCCAAAATTCCTCAACAGTGATGTAAAAGATTCATTTCCAGTTATTGCAAATGTGTGATTGCAGTTGTTGCCACCAAGGATGGTACAACCATTTATTAGGTTCAGGCGGCAGTTACTTTTTCACATAGGGCCAGGTAGGTTTGGGTAGTTTTTTTTTTTTCCCCCCCTTAATAAATTAAATCATTTAAAAACTGTATTTTGTATTTACTCAAGTTATCTTAGTCTTGTGGAGAAAGGAAGCAGGCGAGGCAACGAGCTGGATGACACATGAACTTCATTCTTTCTCCAACATACAGTACAGCAAAAGCGATCACGGGTCTCTGTGCATTTCTCTTTTATATCTTTAATACCATGCATTGAGACCTGGAACTTCCGACCATAATGCATTGCTGTTTGGAACAAAGACCTGTGTGGCACATTAACATGGCATAAAATACAAGCCTGTGTATTCCCTGTGGCGGTCCCAAGCCTGGTTAAGTAGTGAGGGTTGTGTAAAATCCTTGCCAAATTAAATCTGCGGATCATCATGATATCAGATGATATGCTGTGGTGACCCCCAAAAGGGAGCAGCCAAGACGAGTTTCAGATAGCTACATGACCACCACCACCTTTTACATCTGAAGCTGACTTCTGCACAGGTGAACTGTGCAGAACAAATAAGAAAATTACCAGAAAATTTTACTTTGCTACAGCCTCATCGAGGCTAGAGGGATGTTTCAGGCTCGTCATGGTCAGGCTCGTTTGACTTAGTATGTGCGGTAAAGAGGTGCAACGAACATCCAGCTGAACTTGTCGTTCCAAATGGCCTTTTCTTTGTTGATTTCAACTCATGGAGGCCTTTTCCCGGGTTGCTGTCAACAGCATCCTGATTTCCCAAACTGCTGTGTGGGGCTTTATGTATGAAAAGTCATCAGGGTCAAAAATGTGCATATGCTTTAATATTGTGTATTTAAAAAAGCAGTGGTGTCAAATGTAGTGGTGGGTTAACTCAGTGTTATCTTTGACAAGACTAATATTGAAACTTCAGAGCAGTTTTATATGAGCTATATGCTGAGTGTATACCATAGATAATATCAGAAAAAACAAGCATCTGAATAATTTAAACTTAACATTGACATTTGCCTTTGGCCAGCACAATTTAGTCCTTATTGTTAATATAGCTATTCATGAAAATGTTACAAAGAGTGAAAACTGGTTGGGTATGTCCTTGTCTGTACTGTAATAATGTGCATTTATCAGAAATGTCTGCATCTTGAGTACAATTTCGAGCTGCTGCTGCTGCTCGCCTCTGGAAACATGGGTGAAGTAGTGTAATAGGGAAAGTTGGGACACTTTCAAATCCTAAACCTGCCTTGAGTTGTGAAATTCGCTGGCACTGAACTACCCACCCCAGTGTCTTTATTTTGTTTCCCCAGGAAAAAAAAAAAAAGTCCTGGCTGTGATTCACTCAGCTCAAATTGTCTTAAAGTGCAAGACACTATCAACAAAACTCTTCCTAGAGTCTCGTTCTGTAATTTTTAAAGCTGAAGAGATGGTGGCAAAGAGGAGAAATGAGCTTTAAAGGTGCAGCTGCTCATCTTGTACCCCCTCTCTTCACCCCCCCCCCCCGTTCTCCCCCAACTGCTTCGGTCACCTTTGCCCTGTGTTCCAGCTGTCGTGCGCTTTGAAAGGGCCATTTGCAGCTCCTTGCAGCCTTCTGACACAGAGGGGAATGAGAAATGTGACGGAGGGGAGGCGGCAGCCACTGACTGGTCTGAAGGGGCCACCAGCTAGATTCTTCTCCACTTACTGCTTTATTCCATTTTTAGTCTGGCACTTAATGTTACACTGCTGTGCTGTGGACATGTCCTCATAATCATAACCAACACGGTCATGCTCTTTAAATAGAATTTGTCTTGATTAGGTCCGTGACCAGCAACTTCTTATTTAAAACGATGTTAGATGTGTGCCACATGAACAATTTACCATTCAGCATGGATGCACACGGGGCTGCAGCATCCATGCAGGAGCAGCGATCTGGATAAGAATAGGAGCCGTGGCCCCGTGTTTCCCTGGCCCTTGGCAAACGCAGGCACCCAGTAGAGGAGGGGTGTGCGTTCACAGGGGCAAGACAAAGCAGCGGTTGTGCCTGGGGGACTGTGGCCTCAGCAGAGAGCAGCTCACCACGGAGAAGGTTCTCACACACAGAAAAAAGATAGAGAAAGAGATGCAGAGAGAATGAGAGTGGGGGAGAAAAAAGGGAGAGAGGAAGAGAGAACACTTCCTGGAGGTTCATTCTTCCCCTCTGCAATCATCAATGGCATTCTCTCCCTGACCCACTCCTCTCTCAGACAAACAAAAGACCCCACATTCCAGTGGAGCCCAACCGGCCAACCAGCCAGCTCCAGTTGAAGCACATTCCTCTTTCCACTGGACTGAAATCTCAGGAGGGTTTATGTTGTGACACACCGGTGCATTTCAGGATGCTCAGCTTTTGTTTTTCTGTTTCTTAAGCATCTTGTGTTGACATTTTAACCTTAGTACTCATAGCAGTAATGTTGGGGAAAAGTCCAAATATTCCTGTCTAATTACCAGAGGTTGGTAGTAACGAGTTACATTTACTCAAGTAATTTTTTCACAATATTGTACTGACATGAGTAGTTCCAGCAAAGGACGCTTGTTACTCTTACCCAAGTACTTAAAAGAAAAAACTTTTATTCAAGTACTTTCGGTCATACTATTTGAGTTATTTTTTGATTTCACTGATTTAACTTAAATCCAAGTAGTTATAATTTTTTCTACATATCAGATTTGAAATAATTGTATAACTTCATATTTTAACTTAAGAAATATTTGATTTGTTACTTTTTTTGTAATTTGGATTATTTTAGAAGGTACAAGTTGTAGTTTACTATTTATTTTTCTCAGACTAACATGTATGATAAATCTCATAACTTTGTGAGAGGAAAGTTGCATATTAAAGTTTTTTTATGCAAATTTGTAGGAGAAAAGTCTAATTTATCATGTTAAAAATCTAGAAAAAAGGATTAAGCGGAAGAAGATGGATGGATGGAAAATCTAGAAGAAAAATATAGTACATTTATCTTGAAAGTCACAAATTTATGAGGAGAAACTCAAATTGGATATAATTTTCTTTTAGATTTTTGATGTGTTCTTAGCTCAGTTTATAAGTATGGGTTTTTAGTTTCCTTTGTTCTGTGTTAGTTTTAGCTTGTATTTTGTGTTTTAGCTCCAGTGTTTCCTCAGTGGAGCCTCATGCTGGATGCTGCTTGGCTCATCTGCAGGGGTGTTGGTCTCATGGGTCACTCTGACTTGGGTGGGTGGGGGCCTTATGCCACTGCCTACAGCCATGGTGCGGGCCCCGGCCTGTCCTGGTTGGGGTGGCCTCTATGGTGCGCTCTGTGGTGATGGGCTGTGTGGTCTCTCAACGTGGGGGGCTCAATAGGATGGTTACTCCTTCATGTAGTGCCTCGGTGCCGAGCTACGGCTCTTTTATTTTGTGTGTAAGGGAAGTAGTGGGTGGTGTATGTGCCTCTTTGTGTGTGTGTGTGTGTGTGTGTGTGTTTTTGTGGTTCTGTTTATGGGAGGGTTGGAAGGGGTGGGGATGTATCATGCAAATATATGTAACTAAATGCATCGGTTTGAAAAGTGCTATACAAATAAAGTTTGATAATTTGAGGGGGAAAAATCCCCTGATTCATAAGAAAAGTGGTAGATTTACAGGAAAGTAAAATTTAAAAAAAACCCAAAACAAAATGGTAAGATTAAACTTACAAATTTATAATAGTTTGTTTAGATGTGTGTGTCTCACAAACTTATCAAAAAGTTGCAAATGCTTTTATATTGAGATTTTTCACATTTTATTTTATTGTTGTTCAGTTATTTAAGTCATATAACCCATGTGAGCCATTTTGATTTTCAGCTGTCCTGTTTAGATTTGCATGCTGTTTAGAAATTCTTTGCTCACCACCCTGAATCTGCCTTGGTCAATGAAAGATTCTTTAAAAATGGGCTTGCCTCACATGTCATATATTTGAGTTTGAGTTTCAGCAATGGTTGGCCGCATAGCAAATGGCTGCACTTGTTAAAAGAAGTAAAACGGAACACAATAGTTTGTAATTAAGTTCATATTTTATTTAACCCTATAGGATTTGTTCCCATACAGTCAGTCCACGAGGTACAACCGAAAGTAGGGGACTACGTGTTCCTCACCGAAGCGACCTTTAATCATGCTTTCTTGGGTGGTATGATGTGGTGTGGTGAGGCTCAGCCCGTAACCCCCCCCCCCCCCCCCCAAAAAAAAAAAAAAATCACTGTGTACAGTTCTTGCATTCTTCAACTCACTCTGAACACTACTTCTGAGGAGGCTGGCTTAGATCCTGCTAGATAGACTTTCTGTCCGTCTTCTGAAGCTAACTTAATTACTCATCAGTTGGAAGTTAGGTTAATTGGCATCAAACTGGGGATTCTAAATTGTCCATAGGTATGACTGTGAGAGTGAATGGTTGTCTGTCTCTGTGTTGGCCCTGCGATGGACT
This sequence comes from Pholidichthys leucotaenia, assembly GCA_020510985.1. Classification (NCBI taxonomy): domain Eukaryota; kingdom Metazoa; phylum Chordata; class Actinopteri; order Cichliformes; family Pholidichthyidae; genus Pholidichthys; species Pholidichthys leucotaenia. The sequence goes on from CM035842.1 coordinate 167,861,189, forward strand.
GGCGATCTGTCCAGGGTGTACCCTGCCTCTCGCCCAAAGATGCTGGGATAGGCTCCAGCCCCCCCGCGACCCGAAAAGGATTAAGCGGAAGAAGATGAATGAATGAATGGTGTTAGCCTCCTGACTGCCTACATGAGAAAAGGGAGGCTATACCCCCTTGTGGTAGCCCACATGTGGGACAGGTTTGACAGGGTGCAGGTGGACCTGTTCACCTCCAGGGTGAGCACACATTGTCCCCTATTCTTTGAGGATCAAGATGTGCCTCTGGGGATGGTGGACCCGATTCCACTGGTGCTGGGGGGAAGGGTATGTCGCTCTCACCACATCCTGATCTTTCACTTCCGCTCTTCAAGGAGAGTAGACGCTTCTCTCTTTTCTTTCTGCTCTAGCTCCCCACTTCCCTATTAACTGGATCCCAGCTTGCTGTTGTCTGTCTGCGTCTACTGCTGATTATCGAAAGAAATTATGGAATTGATAAGCTGGGCTTTGAACGCAATTGACACTATTTTTTCAACAAGGAATAATGCTCCGGGGGAAGCTGTTTGCCCCGCAGGGACGGCTCCAGCGGGCTATTTACGGGTGACAAGTGTTTGGAGGATCTTGTGCCTGAGTAATCTCTCTATTGAAGATATTGAAGATTTGTATATCTTCGTAATAATGGTGACTGGGATCGTTCTGATTGGAACTGGGATTGTCCTGGTGTACCGCAAATTGCTGAAGATGGATACAACCTATCAAAATGCTGGCCACGCGAGGTGCATCCATCAAATTGGAAAAATGGAGGAGACTTTGATAGCGACAAATGGAGAACTGTCTCGGAAGGTGGATTACATCATGGGTACGCTTAAGTCTATCCACGACGGACTCAAGCCCCGCAATGAAGGATTAAGCACTGAATCTGCAGAAGAAAATAAAGTTCTTTCTCTGTGATCAGTCTATTTGGCTCAATTTCCCTTATAAAAATCCTCCTGATAATCCCCAGTCTTTGTTTTTCAAAACACTGAGCACACGGCCTCTGGACAGTAGCTGCTTGGGACAATTGCCAAGGACAATTGCTGCAGCCAGACAAAACATCTTCTGCCAAAGTGTCCTTGTGCTCATATTGATACAACATTGCTTCAACACTACATCCACACTGACCCAGAAACTGACAACAAGATAACAGGAACTATCTCAAGATGGCGACCGGGATGGTCACACTTTTTCAGTGCTGAGACAAAGTCACTGATTTTGCCATTAAAAGTGGCTGGCCTGCAGCGATCGGCGCTCGTGGCGAACACGCACGGGCTGAATTGCCACCTCCGTTGGATTGCCCTTTAATCGCCTTTCTCCAGCGACTTCCTGCGCCTTCCTGAAGCGATTGCTCAGCTAACACTAGTTAGCTTAATGCTACCTGAAGCGATTGCTAAGCTAACACTAGTTAGCTTAATGCTGGCGCCAGTCTCTAAATAACTACCTACAGCGATCGGATATACCTCCGGTGGATTACCCCTTTGATCGCTTTTATCCGGCCACTGTGAGTAAACTGACCAGCGATTCCAGCGCTTCCTTGTGATTCACTGATGTGCCCTACCTGAAGCGATTGCTAAGCTAACGCTAGTTAGCTTAATGCTGGCGCCAGCCATTCCACCTAACACCAGCCTGAATCAAAGCCCAGCTACGAGGCCCAGCGGAGATACTACCAGGCAGGCGGCTATTTGTTTGACGGGGCTCAGCAGAGATTTCACCCAGGCAGACGGCGGTAGGCGGCGGTGCCCAGCGGAGGACTTACCGTGACTGCAGCGGCGGTGTGCGACGAGACTACCCGAAGCGATTGCTAAGCTAACGCTAGTTAGCTTAATGCTGGCGCCAGTCATTCCACCTTACACCAGCCTGAATTGAAGCCCAGCTGCGAGGCCCAGCGGAGATACTACCAGGCAAGCGGCTATTTGTTGACGGGGCTCAGCAGAGATTTCACCCAGGCAGACGACAGTAGGTGGCGGTGCCTAGCGGAGGATTTACCGTGACCTCAGCGGTGCTCGGTGGCAGCGGCGGTGTGTGACGAGACTCGGTTGGAGGAGCGGGACGGGAGACCAGTTACGGCGACTATGAGCAACGAGACCAGCAACGGAAGGGGCTAGTTGGCTAGCTGAGGCCCAGCTGGATTCGAGGACGATCGGATCAGATTCTGGCGATATAAGCAGAATTTATTTTACTATCCACAGATTTTCCTTTTCCTTCTTTCCAAGAAAGACTGAAGATGGCTGCCACGGGATTAAAAAGTGGGCTGATGGGCACCACTAATAAGCATTCTCTACTTCTATACTTCCTCTTCGTTTTGTCTTTGTGTGTCTGGACCTGCAACAAGAAGGATTTTCCGACAAACTCAACCAAAGGTGAAGTTAAAAAGTTTTATCTGTATGGATTTGGGCTTGGACATCTCACCCTACACTCTATGTGGTCTTTAAAAGCCCTGAGCAAAAACTTCCAAATTAAGGCAAACATGGCTGTTAAGCAAAAATCACAATATGGCAGAGGATATACAGTTAAAGTTCTGTTAGTTCTGCTACTTCTGGCAGGAGATATTCACCTTAACCCTGGACCTGCCACTATTAAACAGCAGACCACTGGGTTAGCACAAAACCGAGCTGTACAAAAGCAAAAACAACATTTATTTTTCCAAACTGTTAATCATGCACGAGTTCTTTGGGACACCAAGGCTAAACCAAAGGGGATCCTCGGCGGTCATTTAAACATACGGAGCATAATCCCCAAAAGAGATGAGATTTCGGTGTTGCTGTTGGACTCAAATCTGGACTACCTTTGTCTCTCAGAAAGCTGGCTACACAGTAACATAGACACTAATATGATCGATATTGTGGGCTACCAGTGTTTTAGAAAAGACAGGCAGGTAGGGAGGGGAGGAGGTGTTTTAATTTACATCAAAGAGAAATATAAATGTCAACTGGTTGATTTGAATACTTCACTTGAATGTTTAGCTGTTAATGTATGTCTCTCTCCGGTAATGAATTTCAACATTGCAGTAGTGTACAACCCACCATCACACAACTCTTCCTTTTATAATGAATTAAGTGCTCTGGTTAAACAACTTGAGAAGAACAGAGAAACAATAATTCATGGTGACTTTAATATCAACTGGTCTGATAAAAAAGACAAACAAAAACTGAAAAGCCTCATGACTAAATTTAATTACCAGCAAATCATCAAAGGACCCACCAGGATAACCAAACAATCCAGAACACTTATTGACATGGTATTTACTAATAAACCAGAACGAATAACCAGAACCTATAATCTTGTAACTGGTCTCTCAGATCATAACATGGTTCTTGCTGTCAGGAAACTTACTAAAAAGCGACTACAGTATTTTGGGGGAGTCGATATTGACAAATCAAATTTTATTATCCCCAAATCAAAAAATGAGGAGTTTGAACATTACTTAGAGAATCAAAATTGGGAGCAGCTCATGGCAACATGTGAAGTAGATGATTGTTGTAATTTTATAACTGCAACAATCACAAAGTCTATAGAAAAATTTTCAAAGCAAATTAAAAGTAGACAACAGAAGATTAGCCTACCATGGTTAAATAATGAAATAAGAAAACTTATGAAGAGGCGAGACTATGCACTGAAAACATCACTAACCTCCAAACTACAAAATGATCACCTTGTGTACAAAAGTTTAAGAAATAAAGTGGTACATGAGCTGCGAAAATCAAAAATATCTTATTACAATAAACTGATAGATCATGCAAAGGGTAACAACAGTTCCCTATGGAGGCATTTAAATAACTTAACTAATAAAAAAAACGATCAGAAGGGGGTAAAGGAACTTAGAATCAATGGCAAGACCGTCAGTGACAAGGCTACTTTGGCAAATGAATTTAATTCACACTTTGTGGGCTCTGTGGAAGACTTAACAAAAATTTTTGTGCTGCCAAATGTGCTCAACACAAATTCCATACTTCCAACAGATACTTTTCACATCGATGAGGTAAATGAGAAGTTAATTGCTGGTATTGTTAAAACACTGTCAAACTCAAAAACTAATGATATCTACAATATGAGCACCTCCTTTCTCAAAATGCACAGCAAAATATTAATCAAACCACTGACTCATCTCATTAATCTCTCCATTAGGTCTAGTACAGTTCCATCTGGCTGGAAAAAAGCTGTCGTCATACCAGTTCATAAATCAGGCAGTAAAGACGATATATGCAATTACCGCCCAATCTCTATCTTACCAGTCCTATCTAAGGTTCTTGAAAAAGTTGTAGCTACACAGCTGATAGACTACTTACAAGACAGTCAACTTCTTCATCCACATCAATTTGGTTTTAGACCAGGATACTCAACAGAAACAGCAAATTGTTGCCTTATTGAAAACGTCAAACAGTCCTTGGACAGGGGTAATGTGGTAGGAGCTGTTTTTCTAGATCTCAAAAAGGCTTTCGATACTGTAAACCACAGTTTGCTTTTATCCAAAATGGTATCTTTTAACTTCTCCCCAAATACATTAGAATGGTTTGCATCTTATCTCCAGAATAGAGAACAGTGTGTAAAAGTTCACCAGGATAAATCCTCATTTTTAAACAACCGCATGGGTATCCCACAAGGGTCCATTCTTGGTCCTTTACTTTTCAGCATTTTTATTAATGACTTGCCGTTACACTGCTCAGCTGCAACATGCCAACTTTATGCAGATGATGCAGTTATTTACACAGCTGCCAAGACTCCAGCACAGGCTGCAGATGTACTGTCTACAAGTATGGTTGATGTCCAAGAGTGGCTCCTCAAGAACCATCTATTGCTGAACCTTCAGAAAACAGTCTCAATGTGCTTTTCAATCAAAAAATGTAACCTGCAACATTTTAAAGTTAATATACATGATCATGACATCAGTTTAGCTACAGAATTCAAATACCTTGGCATTGTACTAGATCCTCAACTCAAATTTAATCTTCATATAAAGAAAATTTCAAAAACAGTAAAAAAAAATCTGAACTGCTTTAAATTAATTAGATATTACATACCTTACGAAGCAGCTGCACTGTATATGCATTCTATGGTTTTTTCTCATATATCATACTGTTTGACAGTCTGGGCTCAAGCAGCCCCTTCCACAATAAGACATATAGGTTCATTATATAATCAAACCCTAAAAATCTTGGACAAAAAGCCCATTAGGTGGCATCACTGTAATGTTTTAAAAAAATACAACCTATTGAGTTTTGAGAGCTTCATTGACCTCTGTCTTCTGAAATTAACGTTCAAATGTTTCCATAAATCAGCACCCGAGCCACTTGCTGGTTTCGTCCAAAGACAGGACAGCAGCAGAGCCACCAGGAGTTCTGTTAACAATAACTGTAAAATATTCCACCGCAGAACCACATTTGGACAAACAGCTTTCTCTATAAAGGGCAGTCACATCTGGAACACAATGCCAAATGAAATTAAAATAATAACGGACTTTAAAACATTCACTAAAAATGTTAAAAACTGGCTGAAAAATAAACAAGAATGTACTCATGTATGAATTATTTGTCTGCAAAGTGAGAGTGAATGAAGGGAAGGAATAAATGTGTTTGTTTATAGTGAGTGACGGAGGGAGGGAGGCCTGAAATAGGCAAATGTGAGTTATGTTATATGTGTTAAATGTGAGTCAGGCTGTTATATTTGTGTATTTATAATATTTTATAATATATGTGTATTTATGTTAAATGTGAGTCAGGCTGTTATATTTGTGTATTTATAATATTTATAATATTTATAATTGTGTATTTATAATTTTTCTGCATTGATGTATGTGGTTATTGTGTATATTTTTTATCTTGATTCTTTTTTCTAAAGCCCATCCAGGGACAAGAGTTGCAAATTAGCTAATAGCTATACACTCTATGTGCAACACATCAGATTGATTGTCTTTGATTAATTGTCTATGTTTATTGCACTGTCCCTGTCAAATAAACTAATCTACTACTACTACTACATTCACTGCTCTCCTTGTGTCCTGTGAACTCTGGTCTTGAATGTGCATCGTGGGCTTTTTTTGTCTTTGTAATCATAATATTGATTACTTATGGTCAATATTCTGAATTCAATGATTTTTTTGCTCCTTCCTATTGTATGATTTCTTATCTGTACCATCCTGTTGGCAGGCGCGTTCCCGATGCAGCCGTGTCACTGGAAATGCAGGTTCATTTTCTGTGTCAAGTCAAATTCTCTCGTATGTTATCAGTGATCTGTTAATGTACTTGGCAATAAATCTTTTTCTGATTCTGAGTGACCCGACCGTGGCTTACGAACCCTTGGCAAGCCAGATGTGATCAGGTTGTCGGCTGCCCCACCCTAGAAGCTTCCCCTTGAAAGGGCCATTGCCAGGAGCCAATTTAGCAGAAACTTCCTCCATGTGCGTGTTTCCGCTACCAGGAACCTTTAGCGACAAAAATAAGACCCTGGTCAGGAGTATGTATTTCAGAACAGCCCCACAAACAAGTGGGTGGGGCTTACGATTTATTCGATGCTGATTGGATAAAACTCGGCCAGCGCGCTTTGTGTGGTGTTTATGACATGGCTCCACAAATCATTGCCAAAAAACATGCAGGTTAGGTTAATTGGAGACTCTAAAGTGGCCCTAGGTGTGAATGTGTGTGAATGGTTAAGGAATAGCGCCGTATCGTGGCTGCTTCATCCATCCAGGTAGTGGATGCCCTCAATTTCCCCTCTGGGGATCAATAAAGTATACTAAATCTAAAAAAAAAAAAAAATTGTCAATGACTGTGGAAACGTCACACTGGATCTCAAGCATCTTGGATTCTGTGCCTCTGTACTTTTCCTCCAGACTCTGGGACCTTGATTTCCAAATGAAATGCAAAATTTACTTATTTGGAAAGTGGTTATCCGCTGGTGTTGGTCCGCTGTGTGTTATCAAGTCCAAAATTAGTGCAGTCATCTACCACAAAATTTTTAGAGCACTTGATACTTCCCTCTGCTGACAAGCTTTATGGAGATGCTGATTTCATTTTCCAACAGGACTTGACACCTGCCCCCACTGCCAAAAGTACCAAAACCTTGTTTAATGACCTCAGAGAATCTATGGGGTATTGTCAAAAGGAAGATGAGACACCAGACTCAACAATGCAGATGAGCTGAAGGCCACTGTCAAAGCAACCTGAGCCTTCATAACACCTCAGCAGTGCCACAGGCTGATCGCTTTCATGCTACGCTGCACTGATGCAGTAATTTATGCAAAAGGGGCCCCGACCAAGTATTGAGTGTGTACATTGACCTACTTTTCAGTCAGGTAACATTTCTATTAAAGAGACATATCTTTTTAACTACAGTGGATATAAAAAGTCTACACACCCCTGTTCAATTGCAGGTTTTTGTGATGTAAAAAAATGAGACCAAGATAAATTATTTCAAAACTTTCCACCATTAATGTGACCTATAACTTGTACAACACAATTGAAAAACAAACTGAAATCTTTTAAGGGGAAAAATAAATAACTGAAAATAACCTGGTTCCATAAATATGCACACCCTTAAACTAATAATTTGTTGCAGCATCTTTGGCTTTTATTACAGCACTCAGTGTTTTGGGTAGGAGTCTATCAGGGTGGCACATCTTGATGTGGCAGTATTTGCCCACTCTTCTTTGCAAAAACACTCTAAATCTCAGATTGCGAGGGCATCTCCTGTGCACAGCCCTCTTCAGATCACCCCACAGATGTTCAATCGGATTCAGGTCTGGACTCTGGCTAGGCCATTCCAAATCCTTAATCTTCTTCTGGTGAAGCCATTCTTTTGTTGATTTGGATGTGTGCTTTGGGTCATTGTCGTGCTGAAAGATGAAGTTCATCTTCAGCTTTCTAGCAGAAGCCTGAAGATTTTGTGCCATCACTGACTGTTATTTGAAACTGTTCATAATTTCCTCCACCTTGACCAAGGACCCAGTTCCAGCTGAAGAAAAACGGCCCCAAAGCATGATGCTGCCACCAGCATGCTTCACTGTAGGTATGGTGTTCTTTTGGTGATGAGCAGCGTTGTGTTTGCACTAAATATATCTTTTGGAATTATGGCCAAAAGTTCAACCTTGGTTTCATCGGACCAAGAGCTATTGCAGGGGCCACCAACTGTCGAACTCCAGTCTGGATCCAGACCCCGAGAGTCCTCTGTCCAGATCTCGAAGGCTTTTGATACAATTGGGGGGAAAAGGGAGACCGTTTTATTTTGGTGGTGTGGGGGGTGGTGGAACTGAACTACTGCATCGGTGACCGCCTGGACAGAATATGGCACAAGCCCTTGGGCGCTCTCCTCCTGATGCAGACTCCCCTCTTTACTGTCCCATGAACACCACTCTCTACAGAGACTCTGCAGCTCCAACTGCTCCAGAGAGTATGCTGCGGGAGCCCTCCCCCCCCCCCCCCCAACACCCACACACGCATACAAGGCCAACAGCCAGGACATCCACCTCGGACAGACACGCTTCGTTTCAGGTCTGTACCCACAAAAAGAAGTGCTGTTGTGAACTTGAATGCATTTACCGGGGAACTTTTTCCTCTGTTCTGCTGAGTGGTCTGTGCTGGGATACAGAGTGAGGTCACTGGTTATAAAGGCCCTTTTCATGGCCTCCGATATTGCATAAAAACTCTGTAAAAGCTCCATGTGTTACTGAACATGAAAAGTTCCACCTCCCCTCTCCCTGTAATCATGGAGTTACAGCTCAGTCCATGCTGTAATAGTTTACTGTTGAGATTTAAAAAAAAAAAAAAAAGTAGAATTCTGTAGTATGGAATTACATTTTCTTTTTTCTTTCTTTTTTTTGGGGGGGGGGGGGCTTACAGTTTGAAGCATTTTTTTCCACACTGAAAATGTTGTATAGAGGTGGACTTTTTGTGAAATTTAGTTTTTTTTTTTAGTTTTTTTAAAGATGTTAATCTTTTTTTTTTTTTTTTAATGCAGTACAATCTAGTTTGTGTTCTCCTGTAAAACATTTTTAGGATTTTAGTTGTAGATTTTAGAATTTTAGACCTATTTATTTGGAGTCAACAAACACATTTAGTGTTCGCCTGTGTTGCAAAATGTATTATGTTTTGTTTGAAATTGAACAAAGAATTCATTTTAATTTTTTGTTTTTTTTTGTTTAAAAATTAATATAGAGCTAAAAGCAGCTAAAACATGAGCTTAATAAAATCTGTGAAAGCAAGTTAAATGGTGTTGGCCTGTCTGTAGACAGCTGTGGTCTTCTGAAAGAATGTCAATGAAATGGCAGTTCCTAAAAGCACATTTTGAGATAAATTTCATTGTACCAGATTTCTCTTCAAGTTGTTTTAATAAAAGATGTTGGAAGTAAATTCATGAGTTATTGCAGATACTTTGCTTTAAAAGGGCCAAGTTGTCACACAGTGGGAGGAAAAAAATCTTAAATAGGAAAAAAAAAAAAAAAAAGTCAAGATGCATTGAGACTGGGTTTTAGAATCAGGCCGGAGTTCTAAATCCTAATCGAATCATGAGGTGTCTAAAGATTCCCACACCTACAGTGGTGTGAAAAAGTGTTTGCCCCCTTCCTGATTTCTCTCTTCTTTTTTTTTTTTTTGTATATTTGTCACACTTACATGTTTCAGATCAGACAAATTTAAATATTAGACAAAGATAACACAAGTAAAAACAAAATGCAGTTTTTAAATGAAGGTGTTTGTTATTAAGGGTTTAAAAAAAAAAAAATAAAAATCCAAACCTACATGGCCCTGTATGAAAAAGTGATTGCCCCCTAAACCTAATAACTGGTTGGGCCACCCTTAACAGCAATAGCTGCAATCAAGCATTTGTGATGACTGGCGATGAGGCTTTTACAGCGCTGTGGAGGAATTTTGGGCCACTCATCTTTGCAGAATTCAGCCACATTGGAGGGTTTTCGAGCATGAACCGCCTTTTTAAGGTCATGCCACAGCATCTCAATCGGATTCAGGTCAGGACTTTGACTAGGCCACTCCAAAGTCTTCATTTTGTTTTTCTTAACCCATACAGAGGGGGACTTGCTGGTGTGTTTTGGATCATTGTCCTGCTGCAGAACCTAAGTTTCCTAACCTAAGAACCTAACCTTCAGCTTGAGGTCACGAACAGATGGCTGGACATTCTCCTTCAGAATTTTTTGGTAGACAGCAGAATTCATGGTTCCATTTACCACAGCAAGTCTTCCAGGTCCTGAAGCTGCAAAACAACCCCAGACCATCACACTACCACCACCATATTTTACTGCTGGTATGATGTTCCTTTTCGGAAATGCTGTGTTACTGTTATGCTGGATGTAGTGGGACACACACCTTCCAAAAGTTGAACTTTTGTCTCGTCAGTCCACAGAGTATTTTTCCCAAGTCTTGGGGATCATAAAGATGTTTTCTGGCAAAACTGAGACAAGCCTTTGTTCTTTTTGCTCGGCAGTGGTTTTCATCTTGGAACTCTGCCATGCAGGCTATTTTTGCCCAGTCTCTTTTTTATGGTAGGTTCATGAACACTGACCTTAACTGAGGCAAGTGAGGCGTGCAGTTCTTTGGCTGTTGTTGTAGGGTCTTTTGTGACCTCTTGGATGAGTCGTCACTGCGTTCTTGGGGTAATTTTGGTCGGCCGGCCACTCCTGGGAAGGTTCACCACTGTTCCATGTTTTTGCCATTTGTGGATAATGGCTCTCACTGTGGTTCGCTGGAGTCCCAAAGCTTTAGAGATGGCTTTATAACCTTTTCCAGACTGATAGATCTCAATTACTTTGTTTCTCATTTGTTCCTGAATTTCTTTGGATCACAGCATAATGTCGAGTTTTGAGGATCTTTCGGTCTACTTCACTTTATCAGGCAGGTCCTATTTAAGTGATTTGTTGATTGAGAACAGGTGTGACAGTATTTAGGCCTGGGTGTGGCTAGAGAAATTGAACTCAGCTTTCCAAAGATGTGATAAACCAGTTAATTTATGTTTTAACGGGGGAGCAATCACTTTTTCAAACAGGGCCATGTAGGTTTGGATTTTTTTTATCCTTAATAATAAACACCTTCACTTAACTGTATTTTGTGTTTACTTTTGTTATCTTTGTCTAATATTTCAATTTGTTTGATCTGAAACATTTAAGTGTGACAAACATACAAAAAATGAGAAATCGGGAAGGGAGCAAACACGTTTTCACACCACTATAGTTTGGACCTCGGCTGGGGAGGAGGACTGACTTGTTGGACCTTTTGCAGTTTAAGTTGCTTAGCTATTGTTTTCTCCAAATTCTTATTTAAAAATAATGTAACTTGTTTTGGATAAGTGTGATGAAAGCCATTGTTGGAATCTGTATTTGTTTACTACTTTATTATGAAAGTTGATTGGCCAGTTTCATGCTTCCATGCATACTGTACTACAAATGCTTGTGGAATGTAGTTTGGTGTTGCCTTGCAGAAAAGAGGAAAGACTTCCCAGACGTCTTAATAGCAGCATATTTTCCTACATTAGAAATTTTCAGAGTTAATGGTAACTTTTGCAATGTAAACTGCAGTTCACTCAGTGAAGTTGAAAGTTTTTTTGGAAATGACTTGCTCTCAATAACTTGGTGCAAAATGTCACCAACAATTCTTCAAACTATGTAAAAATAGGTCATCTTCATAACTTCTCAATATAAGCGGTGGCGGTGGCACAGTGGTTAGCACTGCGGCAGCACAGCAACTCACCCTTGGCCATGGGATCCCTGGTTTGATCCCAGCCCCTGACCAACAGTGATCTGTGTGGAGTCTGCATGTTCTTCCCGTATCTGTGTGGGTTTACTCTAGGATTTCTCCAGTTTCCTCCCACAGGCCAAAAACATGCAGGTTAGGTTAATTGGAGACTCTAAAGTGGCCCTAGGTGTGAATGGTTAAGGGATAGTGCCGTACCGTGGCTGCTTCCACCATCCAGGTGGATGCCTTCAATTTCCCCTCTGGGGATCAATAAAGTATACAAAATCAAATAACACTTTTTTAATCACACTTACAAATGGAGCTCCCACTTGGAAGACCCCATCTTGCCTATTTTTGTCACTATCTTCTCTACTAACTTTCACTTATTCAGTCATGACCCACTTTCTGTTTTGCGGTTAACTTCCTTTTCACGAACTTTTTTTTTTTTTTTTTTTTTTTTAGGTGATGAAGGTAGGTAGTTGTGAGGATTAGGAAAAGTGAGGGTCAACTTTAGATCCCCTCATGGATCGTCACCTTATCGTGGTGGTGGTGGGGTTTGCGTGCCCCAGTGATCCCAGGAGCTATGTTGTCCGGGGCAATTTGCCTCTGATAGGGTCTCCCAAGACAAACTGGTCCTAGGTGAAGGGCCAGACTAAGAACGATCCAACAGACTCTCATGATAAATTGTATATCAAGGATTCAGTGTATCCCGCCCGGTATGGGGTTACCGGGGCCCCACCCTGGAGCCAGGCCTGGGGGAGGGGCTCAAAGGCTAGCGTCTGGTGGCCGGGTTTCCACCCATGGGACCCGGCCGGGCTCAGCCCAAAGGAGTTACATGGGTCCGCCCTCCAGTGGGCTCACCACCTGCAGGAGGGATCATTGGGGTCCGGTGCTATGTGGATTAGGTGGCGGTCAAAGGCGGAGACCTTGGCGTACTGATCCCAAGCTTTCTAAACTGGCTTTTGGTACGTGGAATGTCACCTCTCTGGTGGGGAAGGAGCCTGAGCTGGTGTACGAGGTTGAGAGATACCGGCTAGATATAGTCGGTCTCACCTCAACACACAGCTCCGGAACCAGTCTCCTGGAGAGGGGCTGGAGCTTGGCCTTTTCTGGAGTTGCCCCGGGCGAGAGGCGACGAGCAGGGGTGGGTATTCTTGTATCGCCCCACCTTGCTGCTTCCATATTGGAGTTTTCCCCGGTGGACGAAAGGGTTGCTTCCCTGCGCCTTCGGGTTGGGAAACGGGTCCTGACCATCATTTGTGCCTATGCACCAAATGATGTTTCAGAGTACCCACCCTTTTTGGAGTCTGTGACTGGGGTGCTGGAGGGTGCTCCTCTTGGAGACTCCATTGTCCTACTGGGGGACTTCAATGCGCACGTGGGCAACGACAGTGAAACCTGGAGGGGGGTGATTGGGAGGAACGGCCTGCCCGATCTGAACCCGAGTGGTGTTCAGTTATTGGACTTCTGTGCTAACCACAGTCTGTCCATAACGAACACCATGTTCAAGCATAAGGGTGTCCATATGTGCACCTGGCACCAGGACACCCTAGGTCGCAGGTCAATGATCGATTTTGTTATCGTATCATCAGACCTGCGACCGTATGTCTTGGACACCCGAGTAAAGAGAGGTGCAGAGCTGTCAACTGATCACCACCTGGTGGTGAGTTGGATCCGATGGCAGGGGAGGAAGCCATTCAGACCTGGTAGACCCAAACGTATAGTGAGGGTGTGCTGGGAGCGTCTGGCTGAGGCCCCTGTCCGGGAGGTCTTCAACTCCCACCTCTGGAAGAACTTCAACCACATTCCGAGGGAGTCTGGAGACATGGAGTCTGAATGGGCCATGTTCTCCACCTCTGTTGTTGAAGCGGCGGCCCAGAGCTGCGGCCGCAAGGTGGTCGGTGCATCTCGTGGTGGCAACCCCCGAACCAAGTGGTGGACACCAGTGGTGAGGGGGGCCATTAAGCTGAAGGAGTCCTATCAAGCTTGGCTGGCTTGTGGGACTCCCGAAGCAGCTGAGGTGTACCGGCAGGCCAGGCGGAGTGCAACTCGGGTGGTTGCTGAAGCAAAAACCCGGGTATGGGAGGAGTTCGGTGAGGCCATGGAACAAGACTTTCGGTCGGCCTCGAAGAGATTCTGGCAAACTGTCCGGCGGCTCAGGAGGGGAAAGCAGCTCCCCGTCCACACTGTGTATGGTGCGGATGGGACACTGTTGACTTCGACTGGGGATATCGTCAGGCGGTGGAGGGAATACTTCGAGGATCTCCTCAATCCCACTGATATGCCTTCCACAGAGGAAGCAGGGTTTGGGGACGAGAGGGATAACTCGCCTATCACAGGGACTGAGGTCGCCAAGGTGGTCAAAAATCTCCTTTGTGGCCGGGCTCCGGGGGTGGACGAGATTCGCCCCGAGTACCTCAAGGCCCTGGATGTTGTTGGGCTGTCATGGTTGACACGCCTCTGCAACATTGCGTGGAGGTCGGGGGCAGTGCCTTTGGCATGGCAAACCGGGGTGGTGGTTCCTCTCTTCAAAAAAGGGGACGGGAGGGTGTGCTCCAACTTTAGAGGGATCACACTCCTCAGCCTCCCTGGGAAGGTCTATGCCAAGGTACTGGAGAGGAGAGTCCGGCCGTTGGTCGAACCTCAGATTCAGGAGGAGCAATGTGGTTTTCGTCCTGGCCGTGGCACATTGGACCAGCTCTTTACCCTCTCGAGAATTCTTGAGGGTTCGTGGGAGTTTGCCCAACCAGTTTACATGTGTTTTGTGGACTTAGAGAAGGCATTTGACCGCGTCCCTCGTGGATTTTTGTGGGGGATGCTTCGGGAGTATGGGGTATCGGGTTTGTTGTTACGAGCTATTCGGTCTCTGTACGACCGTTGTGAGAGTTTGGTTCGTATTGCCAACACTCGGTTGGAGTCATTCCCAGTGAGAGTTGGACTCCGCCAGGGCTACCCTTTGTCACCGATCCTGTTCATAATTTTTATGGACAGGATTTCTAGGCGCAGCCAGGGAATGGAGGGTGTCATGCTCGGTGACCACAGGATCTCATCTCTGTTGTTTGCAGATGATGTTGTCCTGTTGGCTTCATCCAGCAATGACCTACAGCTCTTGCTGGGACGGTTTTCCGCTGAGTGTGAAGCGGCTGGGATGAGAATCAGCACCTCCAAGTCAGAGTCCATGATCCTCAGCCGGAAAAAGGTGGATTGTCCTCTCTGGATTGGGGACAGGCTCCTGCCCCAAGTGGAGGAGTTTAAGTATCTTGGGGTCTTGTTCACGAGTGAGGGGAAAATGGAGCGAGAGATCGACAGACGGATTGGAGCAGCATCTGCAGTGATGCGGACGTTGTACCGGTCTGTTGTGGTGAAGAGGGAGCTTAGTTCTAAGGCAAAGCTGTCAATTTACCAGTCAATCTACGTTCCTACTCTCACCTATGGTCACGAGCTTTGGGTAATGACCGAAAGAACGAGATCGCGGATACAAGCGGCTGAAATGAGCTTTCTCCGTAGGATTGCTGGTCTCACCCTCAGAGATGGGGTGAGGAGCTCAGTCATCCGGGAGAGGCTCAGAGTAGAACCGCTGCTCCTCCACATTGAAAGGAGTCAGTTGAGGTGGTATTGGGCATCTGATTAGGATGCCTCCTGGACGCCTCCCACTTGAGGTGTTTCGGGCACGTCCCACTGGGAGGAGACCCCGGGGCAGACCCAGGACACGGTGGAGAGACTGTCTCCCAGCTGGTCTGGGAATGCCTTGGTATCCTCTCTGAAGAGCTGGAGCAGGTGGCGGGGGAGAGGGAAGTCTGGGCTTCTCTGCTTGAACTGCTGCCTCCGTGACCCGGACCTCCGGAAAAGCGGTAGAAGATGGATGGATGGATAGACAACTGTAACACTCCACCTTTCTTCATGGCATTATGTCCACAACCATTAGCGGTCCCTCAATGTCTAAATGTACATATATGCCATAACACCTGCTAATAAAGGGTGTATCAGGGTTTGTGTATGTGTTATGTGCCCGAATCATGGCAACAAGTGCTGAAATGCAGTCACCAGATACTTGCCGTTGAACTCCTCCCTCTGTCCTGACTACAGGGCAGGGCACTGGTAATCCCAAACTGGACACAGTACACTGGATCTTTTGTAACTTTTTCATGGGAATCCCTTGGACTGCTTTTGGTCTGGCTCATCATCCAGGACCTATTTGCCCTACCAACGCTACTAAAAGTTGAGTTCTTGAATTTGAGCAAACATAACCAGTTACCACCCACCTCTGTTTGACATCCATAGAAACATTGCTCTGAACATGTCATCTGGTCACCTCTTCTCTAACATTTCCCTCCTGCCCTTCTGTGTTCAACTGTTGTTATTGCATCGCTGCCTCAGCACCCCATTTTGTTCTGTGCTCCCTGTTGAACAAAACTGGATGAATCTTTAGGAGGAGTGACATTATTGACTCACTTTTGCCCTTTAATCTTGTTAGTTTTGTGTTGAACCTGCAAAACAGTAGGGTCAGCATTACCATCACCAGGGTGCAGGGAGGAGTAAGAGGAGGAGGGCATTACTGAACTAGAGGGCACTCGGAGTGCATACCTCTGCCAGCTCCCTCCCTCCATCCATCCGCCTGTCCTTCCATACCGCTGTTCTTCCATCCGTCCATACATTGAAATAGGGCAGGGGTGTCCAACCATGTGCCATGGAGAGCCAAGACCCTGCAGGTTTTACCTCCAACCAGTGTCTTCAACAGCAGATTTCAGTGAACTTCTTCCCACTGATTGCTGATAAGTGAAAACACCTGCTGAAGAGACTGGGTAGAAGAGAAAACCTGCAGGGTCTTGGCTCTCCATGGCACATGGTTGGACACCCCTGAAATAGGGCCTTGGTGGAGGTATCCACTCATGGATCACCTTTAAAATCTGAGTTCATCTGTAGCACAAGGGTCATCTCTGGTGAAAATTTCATCAACATCCGCCCAGTCGTTGATGTGTCATCTTGGTAACAGACGGACAGACAAACAAACAAACGTCACTGATCACATTATTTCCTTGGTGGAGGTAATAACATCAGCAGAAAGAATGGGATACCCTCAGTCACCTCTGCTTGTTGTGTAACAGCTTGGCAAGGCTGATGCACAGTAGTAGTGGGAAATGCATTAGACCATATATCCATGTCAAGTGATTTAGCTCTTCTAGCCTCAGTGCTAAGAACACCCAGGTTGCTCAGTCTGTTGTCTGACATAGTTGTGCGCAAATGAGTCTTGATCAGTTTAAGAGCAGAGAAGTTTCACTCACATGCTGCAGTACTTATTGGTAGGGCTATATCTATCTTGCACAGACGAAAAAGTTCATAGAAAAACCTCCTTATGAGGCTCAAGGAACACTGCAAATTCAACAGTACTGGACAATTTTTGCATTCCACCTTGAGGTTTTCTTTGCAAAAGCCTCCTAGTTTGGTGAAGTTCATGACTGAGATCTTCAAGCTCACTTTCATAAACTCCTCCTAAGCAAAACACTACTTCCTCTTGGAAGAAAATTTGGACTTTTTGGATCCAGAGCTTGTAATCCTCTCATTATGTCACAACTATCTTTAGAGAAACACTTGTCTAATTCTCCAAGGATGGTGTGTACAGCAGGATAGAAGATTGTTCTCCGAAAGGCATCCTTGTCGCTACTGTTTCATTTGTGCTGGCCTATTGTAGATACTATGACAGACCCACCAAGTCTGGAACTGACTTTTTGAGACCTCTTTTTCTCTGCATTTTCAATTGCTATTCTGCACTTTGTGGCAGTGTTAACAATATCACTCCATAGACTGTCAACAAATGATTCACTTCTGTACTTTTTAAATGAGTCTTTAAGTGCATTAACTAAATCCACAGCCATAGCTAGGTCAAGTGAAGGAGATTGGAGCATGACAGATAGCAGCTTTGCATCACCAAGAAGCCTTTGGAAAGTTGCAAGAAGACTGACAAAGCTTAAATCTGTGACAGTAAACCCCTGGCATCCAAAAATCTTTCACCACTATTTTCTGTGGCAATGCCATGAAGAACATGAAGTACAGCTGGTAATCTGTCCATTAAATTCTTGAAGGCCAAGTATCTACAAGCCCACCTTGTGTCACTAAGCTTCTGCAACTCTCTTGGCTGACCTATGTACATTTCTTTTTGAGCATCCAGCCTCTTCTGATGAACATAGGACCCAGATATGTATACATAAATCTTCTGCAGCAAAGGAAAAAAAACCCAATCAGTTAGCCTCTGGGACTGCCTTCACAGCATCAACAAGTACCAAATTGAGGCAATGTGCATTACAGTGTACATAAATTGCATGTTTTGCTTCAGCCTTTATTCTGGCTGCTACTCCAGAATGTTTCCCTTGAATAAAAAGAACATGGCATATTCCAGCATATTTACCCAGGACACAGGAACTATCTGAACATAACCTACCATGTTGTACAGACAAAGCTGACTGCTCTTCTTCCCTACTGTCTCTAGGCTGGTCACTTGATTCTGACTCCCTTCCTTTTTTGAAGCTTTGAATGTCTCTTTGCCTTTTCATGTCTATTTCTCTATTATGCCTGGGGAAAAAAACAATACCAATCATTAACAATCAACAATACATACAGCAGGATTAAATTTAACTTTGGTTAGTGGTCAGTGTATGAAATACAGGGATTCTTGGGTGCCTGGAAACCCTTAAATAATAGATTTAAGCCCGGTTTAATGATAAAAAAAAAAAAAAAAAATGCTAATTTTTACATGGGTTTGTTTTGCGTAAGTTTTGGTAGCTTCAATAACAGCCTTGATCATTTTTTTAACATTGCATACTAAAAATGAAAAAAAAAATGCAATCACACCATCTGGCATTTAAATCAAAAAATGTATCCCAAAGAATGTTGTCATACAATTTTTTTTTAATTTTTTTTTTAAACGCCCTCTTGCCACTGCAGAAATAATTGATATTACAAACAAAAACAAATGAACACAGCTGCAGTTCTTCTTTGTTGTAGCTATTTGAATCTACTGGCTAAAGTTCAGAAGGGGATATTAATTAATTAGATTTACTCAAGTACATAATACTCGAGTAACATTTGTGCAAAATTGTAATTTGATTAATTTCATTGTAGGATACTTTTTACTCTTGCTTGATTACATTTATGAAGAAAAAAGCTGTACTTTTACTTAAGTACATGTCGTGATACACTGAGTAATTTCACTTCACTGATTTGTAAACGGGCTAGACATGTTCTTGTTTATGCTGCAATAAATTGTTCTTTCCAGAAATGACTCTATCCTTAGTAATATTAGTGAATTTTTAATTTTAGTTCAGTAAAATCATAAGTTAAATCCAGGATCAGCAAATATTAATTTTTGTCTAGTCCTTCTTTATATAATTGGTTTATTGTGGATATGTTGCTCAGTTTTCCAAAGACTAACCCATGTAAGAACTTTCCAAATTGGTTAAGAGTGAAGTCACAAATATAATAAATATACAAGAAAATGTATAGCAAGGTTTACAAATAAATGGTGAATTTATGGCAGAAAAGTCATAAATCTTTAATTAGAAGTCACGGTCTACGAAAAACATGTTCTACAGTTGAAAAGTCCACTAACCAAAACACAATGGGGTAAGTGGGCTGAGTTGAGTACAATCAGGGAGACACGCTTACATTACTGTAAAGTATCATGTCAATGGAAGGGCAACATCTCAGCTTTCAGAATCCGTGGAAGTGAGTGCACTAGAATGAAAGCTGAAAGAGTTATGGCAAATGTGTAAAACTACCTATCAAATCAAGGGTGGCCACAGGGGTGACCAATCAGATTTCAGGGGTGGCCTTGGCCACCCCCCAAATCACCATTGGTGACAACACAAGAAGTTGAGAGCACAAAAGAAAACAGAGGTGGGTAGAGCAGCCTAAAATTGTGCTTGAGTAAAACTAGCATTACCCTGTTATATAAGTACTTAAGTAAAAGCAAGAGCGGTCCCCAAAGAAATTATTTAAGTACAAGTAAGAACTTAATTGAAAATGTTACTTGTTTGCTGAAGTAGTAATGACTTTATTCTAGCCATTTTGTATTTTCATTTAAATCTGTGACTTTTTTCTCAATTTTTTTTTAGGAATTAGGAAAGCTGAAACTGTGGTTTGATTCAAACAAATTAACGCTCAATTTAAGCAAGACAAAATTTATAGTCTTTAACAACCATCACAACTATCCAGTACCCAAACTCAGTGTAAATGGTGTAGAGATTGAAAGGGTATCCGAAACTAAATTCCTTGGAGTAATAATTGATAACAAACTGTGTTGGAAGCCACATATTAATTATATAAAAGGTAAAGTATCCAAATCAATTGCAATATTACACAGAGTGAAAAATTTGCTGAATCAACCCACACTATACACCTTGTATCATTCATTAATACTCCCATACATGACATATTGTAATGAAGTATGGGGAAATACATATAAAACAAACATATATCCACTCTTTATGCTTCAAAAGAGAGCTATTAGAATAATCAACAAAGCAGCTTACAGGGAACCAACAAACCCACTTTTTCTTAAACAAAAAACTCAAGTTGAAAGATCTGATCGACTTTAAAACCGCAATAATAATGTTCAAAGTGAAGAATCTATCACTGCCCGCAAATATCCAAAAGTTGTTCCAAACAAGGGAGAAACGATATCACTTCAGAGGAACATGTATATTTCAAAAGCCTACAGTGAGAACAACTACCAAGCAACACTGTATTTCAGTGCAAGGTGTCAGATTATGGAACGATTTTGGACCTGAATTAAAATCATGTACAAAGCTTGGACAATTTAAACAAAAACTAAAGGAAGAAATACTCCAAACATATTTACAAGACGACATGTAAACTCACATAAGGATTGACATTTCCAGCCTGTGTTGTGTTATAGCTTAGTTTTTCTTTTTTCTCTGTGACACTATGTCTTAGATTTGTTTTTGAATAGTAACCGCTTAACTTAGACTAGCTCAGTTTTCTTTTTCTCTCAGTCATATTTTGTCTTAGCCTTGTTTTAAATTGTAATCGCTCTTGTCTTGTTTTCTCTTTTTTCTCCTTTGAATTCTTGGATGGAATATGGGTGGGCAATATAAGCTGCGGCTTCAGCCATCACCCATTTCGGATAACTCACGTGGAATTGTATAGTAGAAGGAGTCTTTGTCTTATTTGACCTTGTTATATTATACAGTTTCTTTTAACCTGTAATGTACTATCCAAAATAAATAAATTCATTCATTCAAACTCAAATTAGGTTTTTTCCCCCCCATTTTTCATTGTCCAGATGGCATAACTGTGAAAGTATAGAGATGTTGAGGAAAGATGGAAGTGGACTTTTTAACC
Organism: Pholidichthys leucotaenia; assembly: GCA_020510985.1. NCBI lineage: Eukaryota > Metazoa > Chordata > Actinopteri > Cichliformes > Pholidichthyidae > Pholidichthys > Pholidichthys leucotaenia. Next base: position 167,882,233 of record CM035842.1, read on the forward strand.
AGATTGTTTAACACAATCTTGGAGAGTGAGAGGATGCCTGAGGAGTAGGGCTGCAACTAACGACTGTTTCAATAATCTACTAGTTACCTCTGCCAAGGAGGTTATGTTTTCATCGGCGTTGGTTTGTTTGTTAGCAAGATAACTCAAAAAGTTATGGACGGATTTTCATGAAATTTTCACAGATTGTCAGAAATGGGGTATCCTACAGATGATTACATTTTGGTGGTGATCCGGAAAACCGCCATTATGCCCGCCATTATGCGAAATGCGATTTTCCTGAATAACTATCCATCCATCCATCCATCTATCTTCTACCGCTTTTCCGGAGGTCCGGGTCGCGGAGGCAGCAGTTCAAGCAGAGAAGCCCAGACTTCCCTCTCCCCAGCCACCTGCTCCAGCTCTTCAGAGGGGATACCAAGGCGTTCCCAGACCAGCTGGGAGACATAGTCTCTCCACCGAGTCCTGGGTCTGCCCCGGGGTCTCCTCCCAGTGGGACGTACCTGAAACACCTCAAGTGGGAGACGTCCAGGAGGCATCTTAATCAGATGCCCATACCACCTCAACTGACTCCTTTCAATGTGGAGGAGCAGCGGTTCTACTCTGAGCTTCTCCCAGATGACTGAGCTCCTCACCCTATCTCTGAGGGTGAGTCCAGCAATCCTACGGAGAAAGCTCATTTCAGCCGCTTGTATCTGCAATCTCGTTCTTTCGGTCATTACCCAAAGCTCGTGACCATAGGTGAGAGTAGGAACGTAGATTGACTGGTAAATCAACAGCTTTGCCTTAGAACTAAGCTCCCTCTTCACCACAACAGACCGGTACAACGTCCGCATCACTGCAGATGCTGCTCCAATCCGTCTGTCGATCTCTCGCTCCATTTTCCCCTCACTCGTGAACAAGACCCCAAGATACTTAAACTCCTCCACTTGGGGCAGGAGCCTGTCCCCAACCCGGAGAGGACAATCCACCTTTTTCCGGCTGAGGACCATGGACTCGGACTTGGAGGTGCTGATTCTCATCCCAGCCGCTTCACACTCAGCGGAAAACCGTCCCAGCAAGAGCTGTAGGTCATTGCTGGATGAAGCCAACAGGACAACATCATCTGCAAACAACAGAGATGAGATCCTGTGGTCACCAAGCATGACACCCTCCATTCCCTGGCTGCGCCTAGAAATCCTGTCCATAAAAATTATGAACAGGATCGGTGACAAAGGGCAGCCCTGGCGGAGTCCAACTCTCACTGGGAATGACTCCGACCGAGTGTTGGCAATACGAACCAAACTCTCACAACGGTCATACAGAGACCGAATAGCTCGTAACAACAAGCCCGATACCCCATACTCCCGAAGCATCCCCCACAAAAATCCATGAGGGACACGGTCAAATGCCTTCTCCAAGTCCACAAAACACATGTAAACTGGTTGGGCAAACTCCCACGAACCCTCAAGAATTCTCGAGAGGGTAAAGAGCTGGTCCGATGTGCCACGGCCAGGACGAAAACCACATTGCTCCTCCTGAATCCGAGGTTCGACCAACGGCCGGACTCTCCTCTCCAGTACCTTGGCATAGACCTTTCCAGGGAGGCTGAGGAGTGTGATCCCTCTAAAGTTGGAGCACACCCTCCGGTCCCCTTTTTTGAAGAGAGGAACCACCATCCTGAATAACTACTGAACCACTAATCCTATCCATGTGAATCCAATTGCTACTCATATGTTTTCATGGTCAAGGAATCTGAAAACGTACACACAATAAATGTAGGATTAATATTTATGATGTAAAACACTGTATGGGGGGAACTGTGGCGCTTGGCGGAGGTCTGCGCTCTGAGTGCTTTTCTAGTTGCCAACTGTTTTGACTAGTCGACTAGTCATTAAGAACTGCACAAAAAACCCCAATCTCTGATTTCTTTTATTGTGAAAAATAAAACATTTTCCTTTAAAAAAACAAAACAAAACTATAGCATTTGGTGGACAAGAAATGTAATCAGCAATAAAATATTTTTTTCTTAAAGTGCATTTTGTGCATAACAAACAATCCATAACATTTGTTAAGAGAGAGTGAGTGTGTGTGTGTATACACACACGCGCAAGAGAGAAAATCATGTTTGTAAGGGTTGTCTCATATTTCTTCAAGTGGGTGAAATGGGTTCTGGATGGCAGCATATATTCAGGGTTGAACTTGTAAATCATTTGTTGAAATCCTTCCCTATCAACCACAAAAGTGGTCTCGTGTCTTTGACCATCATGTTTAGAATTGACTCTAAATTTTGTAATGCAATTGTCAGACAAAATGACGTTACTCTTTAAACTGTCATTATCCTTCACACACACACCTACAGTAATAGGTTAGCTACTAGCATGGGAGCTAATTATCTTACCGAGGGGCGTCTGACTCTTCCAAAACGTGTTTCCTCTTCAAATGCTCGTACATCACCGTAGTGGCCTCATAGTACACAAGTCTCACTTTACAGAGTCTGCATTGAACAGTTTTGTTGGCTGAGTCATGTACAAAATGTTCCCAGGCTTTGGAACGTTTGTTTTGCGTGAGCTCCGCTTCAGCCTCCAGCACAGTGCTGCTTCCCCTGCTCTGTTCCCAGTCACTAGCGCACATGCTCTGTCAGCACACCAAAGAGCTGTGAAAAGCGTGATGTTTCACTCTGAGCTACTTCAGTTGGTGACAGTGAAACATTGTTTAGCGTGGCATTGCATGTTGTGTGATACACATGATGGCATCACTAACAACACGTCGACTACTAAATTAATTGTCAACTAATTTTTCTGTCAACTATTTGTCGACTTGCAGCCCTACTGAGGAGTGGAGAAGTGTTTTGATATCAATTTTCAAGAACAAGGGTGACGCTCAGAGTTGTGGTAACTACAGAGGCATAAAGTTGATCAGCCACGCTATGAAGATATGGGAAAGAGTTGTTGAAACCAGGTTAAGAGGAGAGGTGACGGTGAACAGCAGTACGGTTTCATGCCAAGAAAGAGTACTACAGATGCAGTGTTTGCTTTGAGTGTTGACGGAGAAGTAGAAGGCCAGAAAGAGTTGCACTGTGTCTTTGTGGATCTATAGAAAGCATATGCTAGGGTGTCAAGAGAGGAAGTGTGGTACTCTATGAGAAAGTCAAGAGTGGCAGAGAAGTATGTGAGGGTGGTGGAGGACATATGAGGACAGCGAGATGGTGGTGAAGTGCACTGTAGGAGTGACGGATGGATTCAAGGTGGGGGTGGGATTACATCAATGATCTGCTCTGAGCCCCTTCCTGTTTGCCATGGTGATGGACAGGCTGGAGTCTCCGTGGACCATTATGTTTGCAGACAACATTGTGATCTGCAGTGAGAGTGGGGAGCAGGTGGAAGAAAACCTGGAGAGATGGAGGTATGCTCTGGAGAGAAGTGGAATGAAAGTCAGAAGCATGACAGAATACACGAGAGGAGAATGAATGAGAATGAATGAGAGGGAGGCAGGTGCAACGGTGAAGATGGAAGGGGTAGTGATAGTGAAAGTAGATGAGTTTAAATACTTGGGGTCAACCATCCAAAGCAATGAAAAATGCACAAGAGAGGTGAAGAGTGCAGGTAGGGTTGAGTGGGTGGAGACGAGTGTCGGGGTGATTTGACAGAAAGGTAGCAGCAAGAATGAAAGGGAAGATTTATCAGATGGTAGTGAGACCTGCTATGTATGATTTGGAGAAGGTGGTGCTGACAAAAAGGCAGGAGGTGGAGCTGGAGTTGAAGATGCCAAGATTTTCATTGGGAGTAAATGGGAGGGACAGGATTAGAAATGAGTATATTAGAGGGACAGCTCAGGTTGAGTGGTTTGGAGACGAAGTAAGAGAGGCAAGGCTGAGATGGTTTAGACATGTGCAGAAGAGGGATAGTGGATATATTGGACAAAGGATGTTGAAGATGGAGCTGCCAGGCAGGAGGAAAAGAGGAAGACCCCAGAAGATTCATGAATGGAGTGAAGGCTGACATGGAGAGTGTTGGTGTTAGAGGAAGATGCAAGGGATAGGGTGAGATGGAGGCAGATGATCTGCTGTGGCAACCCCTAAAGGGAGCAGCTGGAAGAAGCCCCCCCATTTCTGACTTTGAGAAAACTGCAAATTTAGGTTATGAGAACAAAGTTGTGAAGTTTTCTTATAAATTTACTTTTTTCTAATGAATTTTCAGATTCTTTTTTGTAATTTACAACTTTCTTTCATGTGCATTTGAAAGTTTTTATTTGTAAATTTTCAGCTTTTAAACTATGAACAAAGAAAGCTAGGGTTCCCTTGGGATCCTGACCTCAGACTATGGACCTGGGGTTAAAAGCTCAAGGTTTTTGAAAGTTGACCTCTGATCTTCACCAGATTTTCAAAGAGAGAACATAGTTCTATTAATGTGAAAGATGTACGTCATTTCCTTTGAGTTATCATATTTACAATATTTTGAAATGAAAATTTAAAAAAACCTTATAATACAAGTTATGAATGACATAGCTTTTCATGTTGATCCCATAGTTGCATCTGTGAAAAATCTTGAACAATTTTAATTTTGTGCGACTTTGTACAAAAATTTAGCAAGCCTATGCTGTTAATGTCAGCTGGCTGAGGGGTACCACTGGCAGCCACCAGTATTCTTTCTAATACGTTGACTTGTTTAAATTAATTTGACTTGTTTTTGTAATTTGACTTTCCACACAATTGGCAATTTTTGCTTGTAATCATTTTTTTTAATCCCTCCCCAGTTGAAACCCAAAGGGGTTGAAGAGCCCTTTGGGCGAAGACTGAAGGGAAATTCTGTTATGAGTCGATCATCTGTCCCACTTTTGTGAAATCAGTTCCTCCTACAGTTTTGTTCCGATTGTTTTGCAACTTTGTACCATGGTTTGATATACACTAAGGATGCACATATTCCAATTTGGTTCTGATTGGATGATTTTTGCAGGAGTTGTAGCCCCTGACCTATGGCCTCCTGTTTCACCTCACATCATAGATAGTAACTGTCTTGTGAAATCAACTGCTTCTACAGTTTTGTTCCGATTGTTTTGAAACCTGGTACATGGTTTGATATACTCTGATGATGCGCATATTGCAATTTCACTCTAATTGGATGACCTTGAGGTCAAAGGTCTGGTCAGATTTTCCCTAAATCTTCTAAACACAATAACTACTGAAAGAAATGATGTAGGCTTTTCAAATCGATACAGTAGTTGTATCTAATACACATCTTGGACGATTGACACCTTGACCTAACTATGGGTTTGGGGTCAAGGAGTCAAAGTTCAAAGTTAACATTGCAGTTGCACTATGGTAAATGGTAAATGCTACATTTATTATTACTATAAAACCAGTAAAGCTAGGGCCACCAAACTTGGTACACAGGTTCACCTTGTTATCCTGACCTCTTATTATGGGTTTGGGGGTCAAAAGGTCAAAGTTCAAGATTAGCATTCCTTATGCCTTATTGCTGTACAAGTAAAGCTAGGGCTACCAAACCTGGTACACAGGTTCACAATTCAATTCAATTTTATTTATATAGCACCAAATCACAATGCAACTCATCTTAAGGCACTTTACAAAAGAGGGTGGGTTTAGGCCACACTCTCAAATTTATAGAACCCATCAGAGACCCCTAAGAGCAAGCACTGCAGTGACACAGGCGAGGAAAAACTTCCCTTTAACGGGCAGAAACCTCGAGCAGAACCATAGCTCATAGAGGACGGCCATCTGCCTCGACCGGCTGGGTTGAAAAAAGAGGTCAAAAGTAGGAGGCCTGGCAGGAGCTACATTGAAAACATAACAAATACAATTCAACATTAACATTCACAGCCAGACCTTCCAGTATCAAGCCGGTTAGGCTCCACATCTGGGTGAAGGCCTGGCAGCGGCAACATTTTTAACTATAGGCTTTCTCTTTATTCAAGAGTAAATTGAAATCTTTTCTCTTTGATAGAGTGTCTGCCTCCCGAACTGAACTGGGAAGATGGTTCCACAGGAGTGGAGCTTGATAACTGAAAGCTCTACCTCCCAGTCTACTTCTGGAGACCTTCGGGACCACTAATAGTTTGGATTTTTGGGAACGCAGAACTCTGGTTGGATGATGGGGAACTATGAGTTCTTGCAGGTAAGAAGGAGCCAGACCATTAAGGGCTTTATAAGTTGGGAGTAAAATCTTCAATTCAATTCAATTCAACTTTATTTATATAGCGCCATTTCACAACAACAGTCATCTCATAGCACTATCAACTGTAGGGGGGACCCCCACAGTTGCAGAAAGACCCCAGCAATCAGGCGATCCCCTGTGAGCAAGCACTTGGCGACGGTGGAGAGGAAAAACTCCCTTTTAACAGGAAGAAACCTCCAGCAGAACCAGGCTCAGGGAGGGGCAGTCATCTGCTGCGACTGGCTGGGGGGTGAGGGGATAGAGAAGAAGAAAAGAACAGACATGTAGAGAGCAAACAGCACGATGGGGACTCAATCTATGGGAGAGAACAAACAAATGTTAATGACCAGCAAAAAAAAATATTTCATAGAGAGTGAGGAAAGGAGTGAGGCCCAGTGCATTACTGGAGGTCCCCCGGCTGACTAAACCTATTAGCAGCATAACTAAGGGAGGGTTCAGAAACACATGATCCCTCCCTAATTGTAGGCTATATCAAAAAGGTAGGTTTTAGCCCTATTCTTAAAAACAGAGATCGAGTCTGACTCCCGAATCCAGATTGGCAGCTGATTCCACAGGAGAGGAGCTTGATAACTGAAGGCTCTGCCTCCCATTGTACTTTTGGAGATTCTAGGTATTACAAGTAATCCTGCATTTTGGGAGCGTAGTGCTCTGTTAGGATGATACGGTAGTATCAGATCTTTTAAATAAAAAGGAGCCTGATTGTTTAGAGCTTTGTAAGTAAGAAGAAGGATTTTAAACTTAATTCTAAACTCTATGGGAAGCCAATGAAGGGAGGCCAGAACCGGAGAGATATGATCTCTCTTTCTAGTACCTGTTAAAACTCTTGCTGCAGCGTTTTGGATCAGCTGAAGACTTTTTAAAGATGTTTTAGGACAGCCTGATAATAAAGAATTACAATAATCTAATCTCGAGCTAACAAAAGCGTGGATCAGCTTCTCAGCATCACTCTGAGACAAGATGTTCCTAATCTTGGCAATATTACGCAAATGATAGAAGGCAGTCTTAGAAACAAATTTAATATGTGAATTGAAGGACAAATCCTGATCAAAAATAACTCCAAGGTTCCTCACAGAGCTATTAAGAGAGAGAGTAACTGCATCCAAACTGAAAGTTTGATTTGGAAAGGAATTTCTAAGGTTTTTTGGACCAACAAGAATGACTTCAGTCTTATCTGAATTTAATAGCAGGAAATTACAAGTCATCCAAGCTTTAATTTCCTTAAGACAGGCTTCTAACTTGGCTAATTGATTAGTATCATCTGGCTTCAATGACAGGTATAATTGTGTGTCATCAGCATAACAATGAAAATGTATACAGTGCTTTCTAATAATGTTGCCTAACGGAAGCATATATAAACTAAAAAGAGTAGGGCCTAGCACAGATCACTGTGGAACTCCATGACTAAGCTTTGAGCTAAAAGAAAACTCATCATTTACATGAACAAACTGGAACCTATCAGATAAATAAGATCTAAACCACTGCAACGAAGTTCCATTAAGTCCAACATAGTGTTCTAATCTATCAAGTAGAATATTATGATCAATAGTATCAAAAGCTGCACTAAGATCTAAAAGGACAAGTACAGAAACTAGTCCATTATCAGATGCAATGAGGAGGTCGTTAGTGACCTTCGCTAAGGCTGTTTCAGTACTATGATAGATTCTAAACCCAGATTGAAACTCTTCAAGTAAACCATTTCCCTGCAGGTGGTCAAATAATTGCGTAGCAACAACTCTTTCTAAGATTTTTGAAATGAAAGGGAGATTAGAGATTGGTCTATAGTTAGCTAAAGCTCCTGGATCTAGCGTTGGCTTTTTGAGTAAGGGTTTAATTACAGCCGTTTAAAAGCCTGCGGTACATGGCCTAAAGTTAATGAAGAATTGATTATATGAAGAATAAAGCTACTAATAAGTGGGAAGACTTCTTTAAATAACCTGGTAGGAATAGGGTCTAAAAGACAAGTTGAAGGTTTGGATGAGGAAACTATTTTGTCTAACTCACAAAGGTCGATTGGAGTAAACTCATCAAGACAGACATCAATAGAAGGAGTTGTAATAGTTACAGTATTTAAGTTAACTGTGGGAAGAATCTGATTGATTTTATCTCTGATGGATGAAATTTTATTATTGAAAAAGTTCATAAAGTCCTGACTAGTAAGCTCTAAGGGGATGCTAGGATTGACAGAGTCCTGACTCTTGGTCAACCTGGCTACAGTACTGAAAAGAAACCTAGGATTATTCTTGTTCTCTTCTATTAATGCAGAGTAATAACTCGTTCTAGCTTTTCTAAGAGATTTTTTATAAATTAAAAGATGATTTCTCCAAGCTAAATAGATTTCATCTAAATTAGTAGAGCGCCATTTTCTTTCTAATTGACGAGTCTTCTGTTTTAAGCTAAGAGTTTCTGTGTTGAACCAAGGAGTTAAAAATCTCTGATTAGACTTTTTCTTTTTTAAGGGGGCCACCAAGTCTAGAGCCTGATGCAGAGAAGCTGAAACACTATCCACCATGTTATCAATTACAGAAGGAGCAAGCTGTCTATAGCTTATTTCCGTTGTGTTGACACATGGCATAGAGGAAACAATCTGCATAAATTTGGAAACAGCATCATCTGAGAGGCATCTACTGTGATAATATTTTTCTTTAGGAGCCAAATAGTCAGAAATAGTAAAATCAAAGGTTAACAGACAATGGTCTGACAGTACAGGGTTATGAGGAGACACTACAAGATTTTCTATTTCTATGCCATATGTCAGAACAAGGTCCAATGTATGGTGGAGGTAATGAGTAGAATTTCCTACTTTCTGAGAAAACCCAATCGAGTCTAATATTGAATTAAAAGCCACATTAAGGCAGTCACTATCTAACTAACTAACTAACTAACTAACCTGCACTTATATAGCGCTTTTCTAGTCACAAAGACCACTCAAAGCGCTTTCATTAATACTAACCCTCTATTCTAAGGGCCTATAGGAAACAAATATCTAGGGACAATTTAGAACAGCCAATTAACCTAACATGCATGTTTTTGGCATGTGGGAGGAAACCGGAGAAATCCCGGAGTAAACCCACGCAACACGGGGAGAACATGCAAACTCCACACAGATCACTGTTGGTCGGGGGCTGGGATCGAACCCACGATCCCACGATCCCCACAATCCCCCGGCCAAGGGTAAACTGTGCTGCCGCAGTGCTAACCACTGCGCCACCGTGCAGCCAATCTACATCCACATGTATATTAAAGTCCCCTACTATAATTATTCTATCAGATTTCAGCACTAAATCAGCTAAGAAATCAGCAAATTCGGATAAAAATTCTGAATAGGTTGATGGGGGACGATAAACTATGGCAAATAAAATTGGGTTTAACCTGAAATTGCTAAAGTGCCCAACACTGAGGACCAGGCCCTCAAAGGAATTATAACATGTTTTTTGCTTTACATTAACTAGTAATTTGGAATGGTAAATTGTTGCTACTCCTCCTCCACGACCAGAACTTCTGGGATTTTGACAGTTTAAATAACCAGAGGGAGTTGATTCATTTAAACCAACATAATCCTCTTGCCCTAACCAAGTCTCTGTAAGGGAAATTAAATCAATCTGATGATCAATTAACAGATCATGGACTAACAGAGACTTGGGAGTTAGAGACCTAATATTTAATAAACCACATTTAATTTTTAAATTATGAGGAGGAACAGAGGCCAAATCATTCAATTTAGAATTGAATTCTAGATTTTATTGGGAGCCAATATAAAGAAGCTAAAACTGGGGTAATGTCGTCTCATCTCCCTGTTCTCATGAGGATACGTGCAGCTGCATTCTGAATGAGATGGAGAAACTTTATGGACTTATTAGGACAACCTGATAAGTGAATTTCACTAGTCTAGCCTAGAGGTGATAAAGGCGTGGACAAGTTTCTCGGCATCTTTGAGACAGGATGGACCTAATTTTAGAAATATTACACAGATGAAAGAAGGCTAGTCTTAATAGTTTGCTGTATATGAGAGTTAAGACATATCTTGGTCAAAGACAGCTCCAAGATTCCTAACCGAAGACTTGAGAAGACAGAAGCCAGCGCAATGCCATCTAGTGTTATCTTACTAGAAAGAGTACTTCTAGCTTGTTTGGGGCCAAGAACAATGACTTCAGTTTTATCTGTATTCAGCAATAGAAAGTTGTAGTTCATCAAGGTTTTAATATCCTTAAGACACTCCTGGAGTGAACCCAAATGGCTGGGATCATCTGGATTGATGGATAAATATAACTGAGAGTCATCAGTGTAACAATAAAAATGAATGGACTTCCGGTTATGGCGGCCACGTAGGAGGACATGGTTCACTCTGCTCTGCTCCTAAAAATAAAAAGTTGGCAAATAACTCTCTCAACTGGAACAAAACCTATCCCAGCGTTTGGGCGCGGATATGCCGGTAAAGCCTAAGGCTGGGAAATTGGGTGGAGGAAAAGCTGAATCGTTGAAACAGTCCAAGCTAACGGACTTCCACGCTCGTGACGAAGCAGAAAATCCAGAGACTATGGCGGAACAAGCTAGTGGTGGAGCGGTGACTGCTGGCGAGGGCACAGGTGCGGTGCTCGCTGCCATTAGCTCAATGAGAGCAGACTTTTCCTCTAAATTTGATGGGATTATAGCAGCGATAGAAGGAATGAGAAAGGAATTAAGTGACTGTATGGAACGAGTGTCGCAGGTGGAGCTCCGAATTTCCAGCGCTGAGGATGACGTCACCAGCCTACAATTAAAGGTGAGCACACTGGAATTAAAAAATAAACGTCTGGAAGATAGTGCCCTGGATTTAGAATCCCAGTCGAGACTGAACAATCTGAGGCTGGTGGGTCTCCCAGAGGGCACGGAGGGGCAGGACTCATGTTCCTTTTTGGAAAAGTGGATTCCAGAAGCGCTGAACAACGCGGAGCTGCTGTCATCGGTCGTTTTAGAAAGCGCACACCAAATTGGCCCACTGAGAGATAATAAGACACCACCGAGGACGCTGATTATGAAGTTCCTCAGCTACAGAGACAAGATGACTATCTCCAACGCGGCGCGAGCCAAAGGAGAAATTAAATACCAGGATCAACAGGTGCGGTTCTACCCAGATTTGGCCACAGGAATCCAACAATTGAGGAAACAGTTTGACCCCGCCCGTAAAGAGATGCGCAACCTTGGGATTCGTCATGGAATGATTCATCCTGCAAGACTGCTGGTCACATAAAGGGAGAACCCACACCTTCAAGACCCCAGAGGAGGCGCAGGTGCTTATCAAACAGATCCAAGGAGAGACTGGTGGGAGCTAAGCATGAACAAGATATAAGGTAGAATATTTAAGCATTTGCACAGGCATCTGACTGATCTGAAGCAAATGGCAAGTTCACAAAGTTTAGATTGTATTATATAAAAAAAAACAAACAAAAAAACTAGGATGTACAAAGTTGCTATAAAATTTTGGAGTTAAGTTGGAAAACTACAGAAGAGAGTTAATGTTATGTCATTAAAAGCAGTAGAGTCAGGATGATTGAGAGGAGAAAGAGTGGTTTTGTCTGATCCTTGTGAGTGAGGAGCAGTCAATGGCTATAGCGGGAGACAGAATTTTTTTTTTGATTTTGGGGGGATTACCACGAATGTGGGAAGGGGGAATTTGTTTGTGTGTAGTTTGTAGGATGAATGTTCAACTACTCATGTTTTTGCTTCTCTGTATGAGCATGTTTATATTGCGAGGTAATCCCAAACTCCTTATTGATCATAGACCAAAGTGTTAATCTTAATTTAACTTCATGGAATTGCAGAGGTCTACAAAATTTAAAAAAACTTAAACAAGTTATGAATAAAATAAAGGACATGGGTTCAAAAATTGTGTTTTTACAAGAAACTCATCTAATAGAGGAGGATGTAAAAAGAATTAGGAAAAGATGGCAGGGAAGTGTGTTCACCTCATCATTTTCATCTCGAGCCAGGGGAGTTATGACTCTCATACACAAAACTGTCCCATTTCAAGTGAAAAATGTAATTGGAGACAAATTAGGAAGATGTCTAATCATCCAAGGATCTTTATTAGAAAATATAAATTTGGTGAACTTATACGGTCCCAATATAGATGATCAAAACTTCTTTGCTAATTTATTTCTTATTTTATCATCCCTTACAGGGCAACATATAATAGCAGGAGATTTTAATTGTACATTGAATCCCAGTATAGATAGATCAACAGGACTGGACTGTACGCACAATGGATGCAGGATGATCATTAATCATTTTATGAAAGAATTGAGATTGCTAGATATATGGAGAGAAATGAAACCACAAGTTAAAGCCTACTCTTGTTATTCTAATACCTACAAGACATTCTCACGTATTGACTATTTTTTGATCTCCACAGAATTAAGGTCCAAGATTCAAAACTGTTTCTATGATAACATTGTGATCTCTGATCATGCACCCTGCTGTTTAATATATGTAGATAAGAAATTGACAAAGGAACCAGGTAGGTGGCAATTTCAGCATAAATGGCTTCAGGATGAGGAATTTGTTAAGTACATAGAAAAACAGATGAGTTCTTTGATATCAATACTACACAAACATCAGCATGTATAAAGTGGGAGGCTTTCAAAGCTTTTATTAGGGGGCATATTATTAGTTATACAGGTACAAAATCTAAGAAGACTCGAGAGGAGAGAGTCCAATTGGAACATAAAATAAAAATTCTCCAAGAAAAAGTGTATGCAGGAAGTGACCCAAAGTTAGAGAACGAATTACTGATTCTGAGAGCTGAATATGACAAAAAATCAGTGAATAGAGCTGCCTCGAGTCTTCTAAGATTGAAGCAATCTTTTTATGAACAAGGTGAAAAATCAGGGAAATTATTGGCATGGCACATTAAACAATTAGAATTTAAAACACCAATTACCAGCATTATAAGTAACGGACAGGCAGTTGTAGATCCTTTAGAAATGAACAGTGCCTTTCGAGATTATTATGAAAAACTATATGATAAAAAAAATGAAACTGACTTAACAAAACTAAATGGGTTTTTGGACAGATTATCTATACCGTGTATTCCAAATGAAAACGGGGAGATACTGGAGTCTAAAATTAGTCAAGAAGAAGTTGGGCTAGCCATTGATAATATGAAATCAGGAAAAAGTGCAGGACCAGATGGTCTTCCAGTTGACCTCTATAAAAAATTTAAGAATAAATTAATAAAACCATTTTTGGAAATGGTTTTAGAAGCATTTCAAAATAGTAATTTACCACTATACATGAATAATGCCTTAATTATACTGTTGCCAAAACCAGGTAAACCCTCTAATAAATGTGAAAATATGAGACCAATAAGCCTATTAAATGCTGACCTTAAGATAATCTGTAAAATTTTAGCAAGACGACTACAAGAAATATTACCAAATATTATTAACCGAGATCAGAATGGCTTTATAAAGGGAAGACAAGGCTTCCATAATGTAAGAAGACTATTTAATATTATCTATTCTAATAAAGAAGCACCGGATACAGCTCTCCTATCATTGGACGCCGAAAAGGCCTTTGATAGGGTCGAATGGCCCTTTCTTTTTGAAGTCCTACAAAGGTTTGGACTTGGAAATAATTTCATAAAATGGGTTCAGATAATATACAATAATGCTACAGCAGAAATCCTAACAAACAGCAATATCTCAAAATCAATAAAAATCAATAGAGGATGTCGACAAGGCTGTCCACTTTCACCTTTACTGTTTACTATGGCAATTGAACCTTTAGCGATGGCAGTACGTTTACATCCACAAATATATGGAATTAAAATAGGACCAACAGAAGATTAAAATCTCCCTGTATGCCGATGACATAATTTTGTTTATGTCGAATCTTAAAAAATCAATTCCGACTTTGTTGAATTTAATAAAGAATTTTGGGGAAATATCAGGATATAAAATAAATAAAACTAAATCTTCAATATTAATGCTAAATGAGACTCAGAGAAATCACCCAGCTCCTGAGGTAAATCAATTCAAAGTTGTAAATCAGTTTAAATATTTAGGAATTCAAATTGTGCCTAAGCTAGAATCAGTCGCCAGTGCCAACTATGAAGCCTTAATGACAGACATTAATGAGTTACTTCAGAGAAGGATGTCACTACCAATGTCGATGATTGGGAGAATTAATATACTTAAAAGTAATATCTTACCCAAAATACTCTATTTATTTCAATACATTCCTTTAAGACCACCTTCAGATCTATTCTCAAGAATTAAAAAAAAAAAAGTTAGTGGAATTTATATGGAACAATAGGAGGGCTAGATTACGTCTGTCCTTACTATATTTACCATTTGATCGTGGAGGTCTGAAATGTCCAAACTTTATGTTGTATTACTGGTCAGCACAACTGAGGTCTATGACATATTATTTTTCATCAAATGATCTCCCTCACTGGACTGAAATGGAATCATACAATTTACCTTTACCTCTTCCCATATTCATATACTCAGACTCGGCAAAAAAATTACAGAAATAAGTTAAAAATCCATTTGTAAAGCATATGATCAAAATATGGTGTGAAACCAAAAAATATCTAAAAGAACCACTGTAGCGCCCATAATTGTAACCTTATGTAGCTCACACATTTGACTGCATAGGCTCAAACACAGAAAGACTGTAAGCTTGCAGTGTGTATTGACATCATGCCTCAGATGGACAATGTGTCTGGACCACCTGCGGACTTGGAAGGAAGACAGAGGATCGGGGGCGAGATCCTGAAAGGGTTGTCTGACCCCCTGGGGTCAGACGGAAGAGCAAAGAGGACTCTGAAGTGATTAATTGTAAATGGAAGGATTTGACTTGAGTGTGTGATTCTGTCTTTGATGTGCTGGTATAAATGTGTGGGGGTTTACCGCAGCTCTCCCTCTTTTTTCCTGACTGAGAGAGAGAGCTGGGGACGTGAAATGCAATAAACCGATACTGCGAAATAATCCAGTCTCATCATTTCGTGATCCCCACATAGGTGACCAAGACGTAAGATGCTGGGGGAACGTTACCCTGACCCGGATTCACCGGAGACCGCCCGCACGAGTGCAGGCTCGATTAAGCTCCCCGAGTTCTGGCAAGACGACCCGCACTCATGGTTCCAACACGCAGAATCGCGGTTCGTGCTTGGGGGAATATCAGCAGATGACACCAAGTTTCATAATGTCATTGCAAGACTCGACAGCCACACAGCTCGATGTGTGCGGAGCCTGGTGCAGCAGCCGCCCGCTGCTGGCAAGTACGACGCGCTGAAAGCCGCCCTCATCGAGAGTTTCGTGCCATCAGCCGAGGTGAGGGCCAGGCGGCTTCTGGACCTGCGCGACAGAGGAGGACGCAGGTCGACCGACCTCATGGAGGACATGCTGCAGCTGATCGGGACAGACAACGATGCGTTTCTGTTCAAACACATCTTCTTGAGGACCCTCCCAGCACACATGAGGGGTACCCTGTCCGGCATGAGGTGTGTGACCCAGCAAGACTTCCGCGCGCTGGCCAAGGAAGCACAGCGGCTCCTCGACGCCTGCGACGAGCAGGAGACTTCCGTGGCAGCAGCAGACCTCGGCGCGGCGGCCGGGGGCAGTGAGGAGCCGGAGGCAGCAGAAGCAACCCCAGCGACGACGGCAGCGGCGCGGTCCCGAAGCAGAGGAGGGGACGGCCTCTGTTTTTACCATCGACGCTTCGCTGAGAAGGCGTACAGATGCATCCCGCCTTGCAGTTTCAAGAAACAGGGAAACGCCCGGGCTGGGGGTCGTTAGCAGCTTCGACTCTCGGTGAACAGAACAAGCTGCTTTATCTGACAGATGCGGGCTCCGGGCGGCAATTCCTCGTGGACACCGGAGCCCAGAGGAGTTTCATCACTGCGACCTTTGCGGACCGTGTGGCTGGGCCCCGCGGAGACGGAACAATGGCGGCGAACGGCTCATCTATCAGAACTTTCGGGGAAAGGACTCTGCGCCTGTCCTTGCACGGCCGCACCTATGAATGGACTTTCATAGTAGCGGCGGTGAGTTTCAACATGTTAGGCGCTGACTTTTTGTGCTCACATGGCTTGTTAGTGGATCTGGTTAATAGACGCCTAGTAAATGCACTCTCTTTTTATTCTATCCCTTGTGCAGCTCGAGTGTCCCCGCCGCCAGTACAGACCAACATCGCCACAGCAGGTGGTAAGTTTCACACTCTTCTAACCCAGTTCCCAGCACTCACAGTTCCCACGTTTTCAGCTAAGGTTGCGAAGCACGGGGTGGAGCACTTTATCACCACAGTTGGCCCACCAGTTTTTGCGAAAGCTCGGCGCTTGGATGCAACTAAGCTTTCTATTGCGCGCGAGGAGTTCACCAACCTGGAAAGGTTGGGCATAATTCGCCGCTTGAAGAGCCCTTGGGCCTCCCAGCTGCATATGGTTCCTAAGGCTGACGGCTCGTGGAGACCTTGTGGTGATTACCGCAGGTTAAACAATGCCACAGCGCAGGACCGCTACCCAATTCCGCACATCCAGGATTTTTCAGTGCATTTAGCGAAGGCGCACATTTTTTCTAAAATAGACCTGGTCCGCGATTATCATCAGGTCCCGGTCCGACCAGAGGACATTCCCAAAACAGCGGTAATAACCCCGTTCGGACTTTTTGAATTTTTACGCATGCCTTTTGGCCTTAAAGGCGCCGCACAAACCTTCCAACGAATGATGGATGCCGTGTTGCGCGACCTCCCTTTTGTTTTTGTCTACTTGGACGACATTTTAGTCGCCAGTGCCTCCGAGGAGGAACACGAAAAACACCTCACGACGGTTTTTCAGAGGTTGGGAGCGCACGGGTTGATAATTAACCCGGCCAAGTGCCATTTTGGCGTAGCGCAAATCGATTTTTAGGACACCGCGTCTCCCCAGAGGGAGCAGTCTCTCTACCGGCCAAAGTACGCGCGGTGGCAGAGTTTCCCCAGCCACAAACGGTCAAAGCGTTGCAAGAATTTTTAGGAATGGTAAATTTTTATAACCGTTTCATACCCCACGCAGCGCAGCTTATGCAACCGTTATACGCCGCGCTTAAAAAGCAGAAGCCCTCCAATGTGATCGAGTGGTCCCCGGAGCGGGAGCACGCATTCACGGAGTTTAAAAAACAATTGCAGACGCAGCACTGCCGGCTCACCCAGACCCATCAGCCCGCATAGCACTAACCACTGACGCGTCAGATGTGGCCATAGGGGCCATTGTAGAGCAGCAGGTCGCCGGGGTTTGGCAGCCGCTCGCTTTTTTCAGCAGATCCTTGCGCGATGCTGAGCGGAAATACAGCGCGTTTGACAGGGAGCTGCTAGCGCTCCACCTAACCATTCGCCATTTCCAGTTCTGGCTGGAAGGGCGCCGTTTCACCGCATTTGTCGACCACAAACCGCTCACTTTTGCAATGTCCAAAATTTCAGAACCGTGGTCAGGACGGCAGCAGAGACAGCTGGCCGCAATTTCGGAATTTACCACTGATATTCAGCACGTAGCCGGTAAGCTCAATGTACTAGCGGACTGTCTCTCACGCGCGGTAACGGCGCCTGTCCGCGCGGATGCGGATTGTACTACCGCAGCCGCGGGGCGGAGTAACAGCGCGGACGCGCACGCGGCCCCTGTTCACGTGGGGATAGATTATGCAGCCATGGTGGCGGAGCAGAGCGGAGACGCAGATGTGCGCGCGCTCCTGTCTGGACCAACAGGGTTAAGGCTGGAGAGCAGGAGTTTACAAACCGGTTCGCCCCCCCCTAATCTGCGCTGTATCCACCGGGCGGCCGCGCCTGGTGGTACTGGCCGCGTGGCGCCGTCGCGTTTTTGACGCGGTGCACTCCCTGGCGCACCCGGGAGTACGCGCTTCTGTGAAAATGGTAGCGGAGAAGTTTGTTTGGCCGAGCCTGCGTAAGCACGTGAAAGAGTGGGCGAAAGCCTGCATGGCTTGCCAGCGGGCCAAAGTCCACAGGCACACGAAGGCCCCCTTAGAACCGTTCCACATTCCGGCTAAGAGGTTCGATCATGTGCACGTAGACCTAGTGGGCCCCCTACCGCCGTCACAAGGGTTCACACATCTCTTGACAATGGTGGACCGAACCACACGTTGGCCGGAAGTGGTCCCGTTAACATCGACCACAGCGGCAGAGGTGGCTCGCGCTTTTTTAACAGCCTGGGTAGCGCGGTTCGGGGTTCTGTCGGATATTACGTCCGATAGGGGACCTCAATTTGTGTCGGAACTGTGGTCAGCAATGGCCAGCAGCTTAGGAGCAGCAGTCCACCGCACTACCGCTTATCACCCCCAGGCCAACGGTTTATGCGAGCATTTTCACAGGTCTTTGAAGGCAGCCCTGAGAGCGTTGCTCACGGATGCAGATTGGGTAAACAAACTACCATAGGTTTTATTGGGGTTGCGTTCGGCGCCCAAAGAGGACTTAGATGCCTCACCCGCGGAATTAGTTTTTGCACAACCTCTCAGGCTGCCCGGCGAGTTCCTACCAGCCCATGTGGCACCAGGGCGCCCCCCGGCGCGGGGACCTCTGATTGGCACGGGAGCAGAAATGCTCCCGGGCCCCGCTCATCACACTTTTCCGCGTGTTTTTGTTCCCAAAGCTTTACAAAACGCTGAATTTGTTTTTGTCAGGCACGACGCTCAGCGACACAGTCTCCGCCCACCATATGACGGTCCATTTCGAGTGCTGGAAACCGGGGATAAATATTTTGTGCTAGATTTGGGGGGCAGGAAAGAAACAATCAGTATTGATAGATTAAAGCCTGCCTTTGTGTTGCATGACGAATCTGTATGACCGGCGAGGGCGCCTCGACGCAGCAGACCCCCCAGGGAACGGCTCTTGGAGCCCCCGCAGGGTACAAATAACCTTTCTCCCCCTCATTCCACAGATTCGCCGCAGGACGGCACAACACAGACTGTGAAACCTGCGTACAACAGGTTCGGGAGGAGGCTGAAGCCCAGACTACGTGCAGAGTGATGTGTGTTTTGATCAAACTGTGTAGGTTGTGCTGTAGATTCTGCAGGTGGGGGGTGACATATGCTGTATTGCCATTAGGATACTGTTATTGTGTGTCCATTCTTTGGCGTTTGGGGGGGGGGTGATGTAGCGCCCATAATTGTAACCTTATGTAGCTCACATATTTGACTGCATAGGCTCAAACACAGAAAGACTGTAAGCTTGCAGTGTGTATTGACATCACGCCTCAGATGGACAATGGGTCTGGACCACCTGCGGACTTGGAAGGAAGACAGAGGATCGGGGGCGAGATCCTGAAAGGGTGGAAGAGCAAAGAGGACTCTGAAGTGATTAATTGTAAATAGAAGGATTTGACTTGAGTGTGTGATTCTGTCTTTGATGTGCTGGTATAAATGTGTGGGGGTTTACTGCAGCTCTCCCTCTTTTTTTCCTGACTGAGAGAGAGAGAGAGCTGGGGACGTGAAATGCAATAAACCGATACTGCGAAATAATCCAGTCTCATCATTTCGTGATCCCCACACCACACTTATTGTCACAATTTAGCCCAATATGGGGTAATCAATATTTTAAACCAGGGAGAGTGGATGCTGTATTTAAAGTATGGAATTTAAAAGGGATTCAAAAGATTCGAGACTTATATTTGTCAGGTTCAGATAACATAATGTCTTTTGAAGAACTGAGGATCAAATTTAATCTTAATAGAACACATTTTTTTTAAATATCTTCAGCTTAGGAATTTTATTCGATCAAATCAAAATAATGCTCTCATCCGACCTACTTATTAATCCTTGGAAAAAATCTTGATGAAAGATAGTAAGAGAAAGGGTATTATTTCAGAGTTTTATAACTCATTGACATTATCCTCAAATGAAAACTCACAGAAAAGATTGAATTATTGGAAAGAAGACCTGCAAACTGAAATTTCAGAGGAACAATGGGAATTGGCTTGTGCAGAAGCTCAAACCAAATCAATAAATGTATGTCTTAAATTGATACATTTTAAATGGTTAATGCGGATGTATGTTACACCGGTGGAGTTAAATAGATGTAACAAAAACATACCAGATACGTGCACAAAATGTATGGAAAGTAAAGGAACCCTATTTCATTGTTTATGGGAATGTAGGAAAATTGGAATGTTTTGGGAAGAGGTGAGGGTAACAATTGAAAAAATAATTTCAAAACAAATCATATTGAATCCTAAACTGTTTTTGTTGGGTCTTTATCCAGAAAAGCATAACTTTAATAAGGGTGAGAGAGCATTCATAGACCTCAGTTTGCTTAACGCCAAAAAATGTATTGCACTATTGTGGAAAAAGACTCATAGACCAGATGTGACTCAGTGGTTAAGACAGATGTTAACAAACCTTCCACTAGAAAGAATAACATACATACTGAAATCAAAGGAAATTGTGTTTGAGAATATATGGAGACCTTTCATTGATTATGTAAAGAATTTAAACATAACTTTTGAAGAAGGTGAATGATGTGTGTGGACCTTGTAAATTCCAAACTGGTGAATGTATATGTATACTTATGTAATGGATTGCCTAGACTAAACAGAGGAGCATTGTTGAAGACCTGCCTTTGTTAGTGGTTGTTGGTGTTTTTAGTACTTTTTTTTTAAATTACTTTAGTGTTAGTGTTTGTGTTATGTTTGTGTAAAAAAAAAAAAAAAAAAAAGGTTCAATAAAAATATTGTGGAAAAAAAAATGAAAATGAATAGAATGCTTCCTCATAATGTCTCCTAAAGGCAGCGTGTATAATGTAAACAGTATTGGTCCAAGTACCGCTCCCTGCGGAACTCCATAGCTAACTGTGGTCTGGATAGAGGACTTGTTATGGACATAGACAAACTGGGAACAGTCTGATAAATAAGATTGGAACCATCTTAGCATTGTTCCTTTCAAACCAATTTGCTGTTGAAGTCTCTTGGGCAGAATATGGTGGTCAGTGGTTGTCAAAGGGTGCACTAAGGTCAAATAAGACGAGGACAGAGACAAGTCCTTTGTCAAATGCCATAAGGAGGTCATCCGTAACTTTCACTAAGGCTGTCTCTGTGCTGTGGTGTTTTCTAAAACCTAACTGAAATTTCTCAAGCAAACATTGCATCTGTAGTACTCTTTCTTGGCATGAAACCATACTGCTGCTCACTGATTGTTACCTCTCCTCTTAACTTGGCTTCAACAACTCTTTCCTATATCTTCATAGTGTGGCTGTTCAAATGTATGCCTCTGTAGTTACTACAGCTCTGAGCATCACCCTTGTTCTTGAAAATTGATGCCAAAATACTTCTCCACTCCTCATGCATCCTCTCACTCTCCAAGACTGTGTTAAACAATCTGGTTTAAAAAGTCCACTGCCATCTCTCCGAAACATCATACCTCCACAGGTATGTCATCTGGACCAACCTCTATTCCATTCTTCATCCTCTTCAAAGCTGCCCTCACTTCCACCTTTTTTTTTCCACAATATCTTTATTGAACCTTTTTTTTTTTTTTTTTAACAAACATGATACAAACAATCAAACACTAACACTAAGGTACTACAAAAAAAAAAAAATGCACTAAAAACACCAACAACCACCAACAAAATCAAGTCTTCAACAATGCTCCTCTGTTTAGTCTAGACAATCCAATACATAAGTATACATATTATGTTCACCAGTTTGGAATTTACAAGGTCCACACACATCATTCACCTTCTTCTTCAAGAGTTATGTTTAAATTTTTTACATAATCAATAAAAGGTCTCCATATATTCTCAAACACAATTTCCTTTGATTTTAGTATATATGTTATTCTTTCTAATGGAAGGTTTGTTAACATCTGTCTTAACCACTGAGTCACATCTGGTCTATGAGTCTTTTTCCATAATAGTGCAATACATTTTTTTGGCATTAAGCAAACTGAGGTCTATGAATGTTCTTTCACTTTTATTAAAATTATGCTTTTCTGGGTACAGACCCAACAAAAACAGTTTAGGATTCAATATGATTTGTTTTGAGATTATTTTTTCAATTGTTACCCTCACCTCTTCCCAAAACATTCTTATTAATCTACATTCCCATAAACAATGAAATAGGGTTCCTTTACTTTCCATGCATTTTGTGCATGTATCTGGTATATTTTTGTTATATCTATTTAACTCCTCCGGTGTAACATACATCCGCATTAACCATTTGAAATGTATCAATTTAAGGCGTGCATTTATTGATTTGGTTTGAGCTTCTGTACAAGCCAATTCCCATTGTTCCTCTGAAATTTCAATTTGCAGATCTTCTTTCCAGTAGTTTAATCTTTTCAGTGAATTTTCACTTGAAGATAGTGTCAATGAGTTATAAAACTCTGAAATAATACCCTTTCTTTTACTATCTTTCATCATCATTTTTTCCAAGGATGAATAAATAGGTCGAGTGAGAGCTTTATTTTGATTTGATCGAATAAAGTTTCTAAGTTGAAGATATTTAAAAAAATGTGTTCTATTGAGATTAAATTTGATCCTCAGCTCTTCAAAAGACATTATGTTGTCTGCACCTGGCAAATATAAATCCTGAATCTTTTGTATCCCTTTTAAATTCCATACTTTAAATACAGCGTCCGCTCTCCCTGGTTTAAAATATTGATTACCCCATATTGGACTAAATTGTGACAATAACTGTGGTTCTTTTAAATAGTTTTTAGCTTCACACCATATTTTGATCATATGCTTTACAAATGGATTTTTAACTTGTTTTTGTAATTTTTTTGCCGAATCTGAGTATATGAATATGGGAAGAGGTAAAGGTAAATTGTATGATTCCATTTCAGTCCAGTGAGGGAGATCATTTGATGAAAAATAATATGTCATAGACCTCAGTTGTGCCGACCAATAATACAACATAAAATTTGGACATTTCAGACCTCCACGATCAAATGGTAAATATAATAAAGACAAACGTAATCTAGCCCTCCTGTTGTTCCATATAAATTCCACTAACTTTTTTTTTATTCTTGAGAATAGATCTAAAGGTGGTGATAAGGGAATGTATTGAAATAAATAAAGTATTTTAGGTAAAATATTACTTTTAAGTATATTGATTCTCCCGATCATCGACATTGGTAGTGACATCCATCTCTGAGTTAACTCACTGATATCTGACATTAAGGCTTCATAGTTGACACTGGCGACTGATTCTAGCTTAGGCATAATTTGGATTCCTAAATATTTAAACTGATTTACAACATTGAATTGATTTACCTCAGGGGCTGAGTAATTTCTCTGGGTCTCATTTAGCATTAATATTGAAGATTTAGTTTTATTTATTTTATATCCTGATATTTCCCCAAAATTCTTTATTAAATTCAACAAGGTTGGAATTGATTTTTTTAGATTCGACATAAACAAAATTATATCATCGGCGTACAGGGAGATTTTATGTTCTGTTGGTCCAACTTTAATTCCATATATTTGTGAATGTAAACGTATCGCTATCGCTAAAGGTTCAATTGCCATAGTAAACAGTAAAGGTGAAAGTGGACAGCCTTGTCGACATCCTCTATTGATTTTTATTGGTTTTGAAATATTGTTATTTGTTAGGATTTCTGCTGTAGCATTATTGTATATTATTTGAACCCATTTTATGAAATTATTTCCAAGTCCAAACCTTTGTAGGACTTCAAAAAGAAAGGGCCATTCAACTCTATCAAAGGCCTTTTCGGCGTCCAATGATAGGAGAGCTGTATCCGGTGCTTCTTTATTAAAATAAATAATATTAAATAGTCTTCTTACATTATGGAAGCCTTGTCTACCCTTTATAAAGCCATTCTGATCTCGATTAATAATATTTGGTAAAATTTCTTGTATTCGTCTTGCTAAAATTTTACAGATTATCTTAAGGTCAGCGTTTAATAGGCTTATTGGTCTCATATTTTCACATTTATTAGAGGGCTTACCTGGTTTTGGCAGCAGTATAATTAAGGCATTATTTATGTATGATGGTAAATTATTATTTTGAAATGCTTCTAAAACCATTTCCAAAAAAGATTTTATTAATTTATTCTTAAATTTTTTATAAAGGTCAACTGGAAGACCATCTGGTCCTGCACTTTTTCCTGATTTCATATTATCAATGGCTAGCCCAACTTCTTCTTGACTAATTTTAGACTCCAATATCTCCCTGTTTTCATTTGGAATACACGGTATAGATAGTTCGTTCAAAAACCCATTTAGTTTTGTTAAATCAGGTTCATTTTTGGTATCATATAATTTTTCATAGTAATCTCTAAAGGCTCTATTAATTTCTAAAGGATCTATAACTACCTGTCCATTACTTATAATACTGGTAATTGGTGTTTTAATTTCCAATTGTTTAATCTGCCATGCTAATAATTTTCCTGATTTTTCACCTTGTTCATAAAAAGATTGTTTCAATCTTAGAAGACTCGAGGCAGCTCTATTCGCTGATTTTTTGTCGTATTCAGCTCTCAAAATCAGTAATTCATTCTCCAACCTTGGGTCACTTCCTGCATACACTTTTTCCTGAAGATTTTTTATTTTATGTTCCAATTTAGCTCTCTCCTCTCGAGTCTTCTTAGATTTTGATCCTGTATAACTAATAATATGTCCCCTAATAAAAGCTTTGAAAGCCTCCCACTTTACACATGCTGATGTTTGTGTAGTATTGATGTCAAAGAACTCGTCTATCTGTTTTTCTATATACTTGACAAATTCCTCATCCTGAAGCCATTTATGCTGAAATTGCCATCTACCTGATTCCTTTGTCAATTTTTTATCTACATATATTAGACAACAGGGTGCATGATCAGAGATCACGATGTTATCATAAAAGCAGTTTTGAATCTTGGACCTTAATTCTGTGGAAATCAAAAAATAATCAATACGTGAGAATGTCTTGTAGGTACTGGAATAACAAGAATAGGCTTTAACTTGTGGTTTCATTTCTCTCCATATATCTAACAATCTCAATTCTTTCATAAAATGATTAATAGTCATCCTACATCCAATGTGCGTACAATCCAGTCCTGTTGATCTATCCACACCTGGATTCAATGTACAATTAAAATCCCCTGCTATTATATGTTGCCCTGTAAGTGATGATAAGATGAGAAATAAATTAGCAAAGAACTTCTGATCATCTATATTGGGACCATATAAGTTCACAAGATTTATATTTTCTAATAGCAAAGAACCTTGAATGATTACATATCTTCCAAATTTGTCTCCAATTACATTTTTCACTTGAAAAGGAACTGATTTATGTATGAGAGTCATAACTCCCCTGGCTCGGGATGAAAATGAAGAGGTGAATACACTTCCCTGCCATCTACTCCTAATTCTTTTAACATCCTCCTCTATCAGATGAGTTTCTTGTAAAAACACAATTCTTGAACCCATGTCCTTTATTTTATTCATAACTTGTTTAAGTTTTTTTAAATTTTGTAGACCTCTGCAATTCCATGAAGTTAAATTAAGATTAACACTTTGGTCCATGATCAATAGAGAGTTTGGGATTACCTTGCAGTGTAAACATGCTCATACAGAGAAGCAAAAACATGAGTGGTTGAACATTCATCCTACAAACTACACACAAACAAATTTCCCCTTCCCACACTTGTGGCAAACCCCCCAAAATCAAAAGAAAAATTCTGTCTCCCGATATAGCCATCGACCGTTCCACACCCACGGGGAACAGCCTAAGCCACTCCTTCTTCATCCTCCCAATCACCCTAACTCTACTGCTTTTAATGACGTAACATTAACTCTCCTCTGTAGTTTTCCAACTTAACTCCAAAATTTTTAACAACTTTGTACATCATAGTTTTTTTTTTTTTGTTTGTTTTGTTTTTGTTTTGTTTTTTTAATATATAATACAATCTATATTTTGTAAACTTACTATTTACTTCAAGTCAGTCAGATGCCTGTGCAAATGCTTAATTATTCTACCTTATATTTTGTTCATGCTTAGCTCCCACCAGTCTCTTCTTCTTCTTTGATCTTCTTGATGAACTCCTGCGCCTCCTCTGGGGTCTTGAAGATGTGGGTTCTGCCCTCATACGTGGTCAGCAGTCTCGCAGGATAGATTACACCATGACGAATCCCAAGGTTGCGCAGCTCCTTACGTACGGGATCAAACTGCTTCCTCAATTGTTGGATTCCTGTGGCCAAATCTGGGTAGAACCGCACCTGCTGGTCCTGGTGTTTAATCTCTCCTTTAGCACGTGCAGCGTTGAAGATCTTCATCCTGTCTCTGTTGCTAAGAAACTTCATAATTAAGGTCCTCGGCGGTCCCTTATCTCTCCGTGGGCCAATACGATGTGCTTTTTCCAGAACCACTGCTGATTGCAACTCCTCGCTGCCCAGCACCTCCGGAATCCACTTTTCCAGAAAGGAACATACGTCCCGACCTTCTGATTCCTCTGGAAGACCCACCAGCCTCAAATTATTCTGTCTCGACCGAGATTCCAAATCCAAAATATTATCTTCCAGAGATTTATTTTTTTTTTCCAAAGTGCGCACCTTTAATTGAAGACGGGTGACGTCATCTTCAGCACTAGCGAGACGGAGCTCCATCTGCGCCGTTCGTTCTACACAGTCACCCAATTCCTTTCTTATTCCTTCCAACGCTGTCATAATCCCATCAAATCTAGAGGAAAAGTCCGCTCTCATTGAACTCATGGCAGCCATCAGCGCATCTGCGCCATTCCCCGCAGAAATCGCACCGCCGCCAGCCTCCTCCGCCATATATGGAGCCTTGTTTGCTGCGTCACAGACCTGAAAGTCCGTTAATTTGGACTGTTTCGGCGGCTCGCTTTTTCCTTTTCCTGGTTTTCCAGCCTTAGGCTTCGCCGACATATCCTCGCTCAAATGCTGGGATACGTTCTGTCCCAAATGAGAGAGTTATTTGCCGATTTTTTTCTCCAGGAGCAGAGCAGAGCGAGACACGTCCGTCCTACGTGGCAGCCATAACCGGAAGTCCTCACTTCCACCTTGCTAATCCTCAGGACTTCCTTGTTCACCATATTTCCTTCATCCATCCTCTGCGCTCTCTCATTTTCTTTATTCATCAGCTCCTCAAAGTTCTCCTTCCACCTTCTCAACACACTCTCATCACTTGTTAGTACATTACCGTCTTGGTCCTTAATCAAGCTAATCTGCTGCACATCCTTTCCAGCTCAATCTCACTGTCTAGCCAATCGATAGTTTTTTTTTTTTCTCCTTCCTTAGTGTCCAGTCTCTCATACAACTCACTATATGCCTTTTCCTTTGCCACCTCTCTCTTTACCATGCACCTAGCTTCCAAATTTTATTTGTCAATGTGTGAAGCACTTTGCATTGCATCTTTTTGTATGAAAAGTGCTATATAAATAAAGCTTTGATTGATTGAAATACTCTTGTCTACTTTTGCTATCTCCCTGACTATCCCACTTTTTCTTTGCTAATGTCTTCCTTTGAATATTTTCCTGTACCTCCTCATTCCACCACCAAGTCTCCTTGTCTTCCTTCCTCTGTCCACTAAATGCCTCCACTAAATGTTTGTTATTCAAATACCACAACTATTCTGAATCTGGGGTGGGTACATATACTCAAGTGTCATTTTCTCAAAATTATACTTTATGGAGTAGCAGGGATTACAAAAGAAAAAATGTGAATTTGAGACAAAAGTCACAAATTTATAAAAAGTTGAAATTTTATGAGGAAAAAAGTCGTGTACAATAGCAATCTCTGAAATTACATAAGGGAAACAGGAAATGTATTTAAAGTTAAGTTATTCCCATGCCGGTGGCGTAGGGCAGTGCCTATCTCCATTTCATGACCCTAAGCCACACAGCTACTGTAAGTAGTGGAAGTTACAGTGGGGTGGGGGTCACTCCTCTGGTAGCTCTGTGTGTTAGCTTTCCTTTCCCCGTTCTATTAGACTGAGCACCAAGCTAGAAGGCGGAAAGTTGTGTTTTTGTTTTTTGTTTTTTGTTTTTTTTTTTTAACCTGGTCTTTGGTATGAGCTGGCCAGGATTTGAACCCCAGCCTCCCGGTTGTGGGGCGGATGCTCTACCAACTAGGCCACCACTCTGGTAATGTATTTAAAGGATGTACTAAATTCAGGAGAGAAGTTATAAATTTTTGAGGGGAAAAAATAACAGAAGGCCATAAGGGGAAAAAAATTCTGAACAGCTGTAAAGTTAGAAAAAAGATGTGAATGTATGACACAAAAGTCACTAATTTAAAAAATAAATAAATAAATAAAAAAATTCACGAGTGGGGAAAACAAACAAAAAAAAAATTCCCTCAAATTTTGTCAGTGTGTCATCCATCCATCTTCTTCTGCTTAATCCTTTTCGGGTCGCGAGGGTGCTGGAGCCTATCCCAGCATCTTTGGGAGTGAGGCAGGGTACACCCTGGACAGATCGCCAGTCCATCGCAGAGCCAACACAGAAAGACAGACAACCATTCACTCTCACAGTCATACCTAAGGACAATTTAGAATCCCCAGTTTGATGCCAATTAAACTAACTTGCATGTTTTTGGCATGTGGGAGGAAACCGGAGAAATCCCGGAGTAAACCCACGCAGACACGGGGAGAGCAAGTGTCATACAAGAAAAATGAAGCGGAAAAAGCCTCAAAACTGGCAATCCACCTTATTCCTAGCCCCCATGGTGCCTTGCGTGAATTATGTGCACATTTTCCCGTACTAGTTTAGAATGTGGATTTGTCACTGAAATGGGATGCTTCCCCTTGTTAATAAAACAATGGCTTTGGCATCAGAAATGTGGCAACATGATCTTTTACACCTCAGAAACGGTAATATAATCATACTACTTCCCACGACTGTTGGGGGGGGGGGGGGGAGATGACCGTACAAAGTGGCATGGCAAGACTGTAGCTCCGTTAGCTTTGCTGCTAAGATGCTAATGCTGTAAACAAATAAAAGCTCTGAGATG
The DNA here is from genome assembly GCA_020510985.1 of Pholidichthys leucotaenia. Taxonomy (NCBI): domain Eukaryota; kingdom Metazoa; phylum Chordata; class Actinopteri; order Cichliformes; family Pholidichthyidae; genus Pholidichthys; species Pholidichthys leucotaenia. The sequence goes on from CM035842.1 coordinate 167,911,335, forward strand.
TATCAATATCTCCACCGCAATAAAATTGGTCACATTTTGTTAAAAGATGTTGGAGATAATCTTAATTTTTTAATTTTCAGTGCATGATCTACGCATTGCTGTTGAATCCACAAATTTAGCTTTGCTTGTATGTCAGGAGCCTCCATTTATCCAGTCTATGGCACAACCACTACCAGCAGCAACAAGTACCAGAACTACGCAAAAACATTCAAAAATACAAAAGTGACAAGCGTGGAAATTAGCTGCCACTTGACTATAAAACACATTAGACTATACACCTTATTCCCGAGGGTTCCGCTGTAGAAACGATTATGGAGGCAACTTCCGGTTTCGGCTGAAGTAGTGTTAAATCAGTCAGCAAGAGTGGAGTAGCAGGGGCATTTAAAATGGTGTTTTTATAAGTTTTTCAAATTCATTTTAATGTATAGTCCATATACGTGTTTTGCACTCAAGTGGCAGCTAATTTCAGCACTTGTAGTTTTTGTATTTCTTTTGAATGTTTTGGCATCGTTCTGGTACTTGTTGCTGGTGTTTGTGGTTGTGCCATAGACTGTATAAATAGGGGCTTCTCACTGGCAATGCGTAGATGATGCACTGAAAATGGAAAAGGACTGTTCATGTGATCGGTGGTACAAACACAGGACAGACACAAGAACACAGCAGGTATGTTTTCATGTGTATGGATGTCACAGATCTGATGTTTGTGTTATATATGTCACCAGAGTGAAGGCTGCATGAAGTAAAATAATAAATAAAAAATGGTAACACTTTGCTTCCCAAGGCTAAACGCTTTGAGAAGGATATCAAACAGTGGTTTTTTGCATTCGTTGCTCTGCCTTGGAACGATATGGACTTCAGCATGCATTAATTTTTTAAATTATCACAAAATATGTCAAAATTCTGAACAATTGTCAGAAAATGTCTCCATGTGTTAAGTTAAATAACAAGCATTTATGGCATGACGGCAGCATGAGCATTTTAATTTCGGGGTAAAACGAACGGCTGCAGCTGTCGGTACCATGACGTACCATACCATGACAGCCAAGCATGGTGTTGTGGCGTACGTCTACTCTAAGGTAAATTTGATTATGTCCAACATATTTTAACAAAATTCAGCTGACTTTTTTGCGGTGGAGACATTGATGTATCTCAGAGCTTTTGTTTACAGCGTTAGCATCTTGGCGGCAGCACTAACAGACAGAGCTACTGTCTGCAAGGCCACTTTATAAGGTCATCTTCCTATCCCTCCATAGTCATGGGAAGTGGTATAATTATACTACAGTTTTTGAAGTGCAAAAGGCCGTGTTCCCACATTTTTGATGCCGAAGTCATTGTTTTTTAACAAGGAAAAGTGTCCCGTTTCAGTGACAACCATACATTCTAAACTAGTACCGGAAGTTGCTACCATAATTTACGCAAGGCATCACAGGGCCTAGGAATGAGGTGGATACGTTTAAACAAATTTGAATTAAAAAAAACCCCATTATTTTAAATGCCCCGCTACTCCACTATTGCTGACTGACTTAACACTACTTCTGGCCGAAAGCGGAAGTTGCACACATAATCATTTCTACAGCAGCACCCTCAGGAATAAGGTGGATACATGACAGTGTTCCAAAATCACATACATTTCCAAATTTACTAGGACAAACTAATTTACCAAAACATTGACATTTTGGAGTACCCCCTCCCCCCCCCCCCACACACACAAATTTACGATTAAAAAGTGTGAGATTTACTGTAATACAAATCACACATTTATAGAAAAAGTCACACATTTTAGAAAAAAAAATGCCCCAAATTATACAAGGAAAAGTTGCAACTTAACAAATTGGAGAAATGGGCTGTTGCCTGGGCAACAATAGCCAGTACCTTTGCACATCTTTGCTGACTAGTTTTAGTTTTAATTAATAGCAAGTTTGAGCCGATTTTTTTTTTTCTTTCATCAGATTCGAAATAATGGCACTATTCTTCCTCAATAAATTTTATTGTTGTCAACTGTTAAGAGAGGAGGATGATGGAAAAAAAGATGGTGAACCGGGAAGTTCCAGGATTAGCAAAGCGGAAAGTGAGGGCAGCTATAAAGAGGATGAAAAGTGGAAAGGTGGTTGGTCCAAGCATTTGCGATAACTGGCAGTGAGTCTTGTACAGTGCTGTGGAGGAATGTTGGCACACTCATCTTTGCAGAATTGTTGTAATTCAGCCACATTGGAGGGTTTTCGAGCATGAACTGCCTTTTTAAGGTCATACTACAGCATCTCATTCAGATTCTGGTCAGATCATCAAACAAATTTAAATATTAGACAAAGATAGCACAAGAAAACACAAAATGCAGTTTACCATTGTTAATGGGTAAGTGAAAATGTGTAAATTATAACGTGCATGGTAGGAAAATGCTGGACAATAATTAGGACAGAGAGGTAGAGGAGCCAGAAATTGTACTCATCTAATAGTAGCATTACTTTGATATTAAAGTGAGTAATCAAGTATAGAGTGAGCAAATATAAACAGTCACCAAAAAGTGCGAGTAAAAGTAGAAGTATGTTTTTAAAAAAAACTTCAGAGTACTACTGTTACTTCTGTCAATTTGAGAGGTTTTTCCTCTTAAATTTTCCTGACTCTTTATGAATTTGCCCATTTTAGTCCCTCAATTTCTTTTTTTCCACCAAAATATATACACATTACATTTTCTTTGTAATTTTTTTTTTTGCATCAATATTTAACTTCTTCATGCAAATTCTCTTTCATATAAATGTTCTACTTTTTTCTTAAATGTGGCTTTTTTCCTGATAAATTCATGTTTTTTTGGGGGGGGGGATTTGCACATTTTTGTTTGGAAATTTATCACTACTATCACCAGCTATAGGGAGGCTTTTCTCTTAAATGTGTTTGAGGAAAATATAAAGTGTTCACATATACCTTCTAATTATTTAAATATAATAAATTAACTTCTTTCAGCTGCTCCCTTTAGGAGTCGCCACAGCAGATCATCAGCCTCCATCTCATCTTATCCCTTGCATCTTCCTTAGTAACACCAACCCTCTCCATGTCTTCACTAAATCCATGAATCTTCTCTGTAGTCTACCTCTTTTCCTCCTGTCTGGCCGCTCCATCTTCAACATCCTACATCCACTACCCCTCCTCTGCACATGTGCAAACCATCTCAACCTTGCCTCTTACTTTGATTTATTTTTTAATTTAACCTTTATTTATACAGGGTGGTTCCATTGCGAGGCAACCTCTCTTTTTCAAGGATGACCAGTTCACACTCACACATTCACACCAGGAAGCTGCCCAGTACAACCACAGACTGACCTGTGGCCACTGAGCAGCTCCACTGGAGCAGCTGGGGTTAAGGGCCTTGCTCAAGGACACCACTGTGGGATTAAGGAGGGTGGGGCAAACACTGCTGTATTATCTGTCCCACCCAAATCTAATCCTGCCGGTCCAGGGATCAAACCCGCGACTCTCCGCTCACCAGTCTACATCCCGAACCATTAGGCCACCACTGCCCACCAAACCTCTGTCTCCAAACTCTCCAGGTTTTCTTCCACCTGCTCCTTAATCTCACAATAAGGGACTAATGATGTAATCCCACCCCCACCTTGAAGCAAGCAAGCAAAGTTTATTTGTATAGTGTGGAGAGAGGAATAACCAGGCCAAGCATTCAGAGCAGATGAACTTTATTCTCACTCTCACATCTCTCAGAATCAGAAAACATTGACCTCATGTCGAAGGGACTCTTTTATATTTACAACACTCGCACGTCTCTGCTGCCTGAGGTCTTGCATCACAATTCATTCTCGCATCACAATTCCTATTGTCCCCCAGCCCCTTAATCCCCATGCTCTTCCGTCAGAGGAATTTACTGCATCTCCCTTCCTTCCGGTCTGAGATGAATACCACAGCATGGGTCCCCCATACGGCACCCCCCAGAGTCTCAGACTGAGCGTTAACTCTCATGTCCTCTAGGCTTCAGCCTCCGCCCATAGCTGCTGTAATGAGGGGTCTTTGGCTCCGCGGCGCTGCTGTGCCGGTGGGGGGTTCCTGGGGGTATGTCCATCTGTGGGTGGACAGTGGGCGGGGGGGGGGGGGACATTGACCATGCTCGTGTGACTGCTCTGATGAGTTGTTTACCTGGGGTGTTCTCGGGGGGTCTTCCGCGCCGAGAAGCTCGAGCCAACACACCTGCTCGTCTGCCACCACAAAGGCTTAAGCCTGTCTATACAGATTTTCTCCCGGCGACCCCCCCCCCCCAAGTCTAACACAAAATGTTTGTCCCCGGGTTCCAGTACTCTAAACGGGCCATCGTAGGGTGGGCGCAATGGGGGCCAGTGGGCATCATGCCTGACAAACATGAACGCTGTGTCCTTCAAGGTTTTCGGCACAAAAGCGCAGGGAAAACAGTGGTGGGCCGGGCCAGGTAGCGTCCCTGCATCTGCGCTATGCCGTGAACGCAGGGAGGGATGGGTATTCGGCGTGGGGTTATCTGGTAAAAATTCCCCGGGGAGCCGCAGCGACTGAGGAAAAAATAAGCTCTGCTGGAGAAGCCTCCATATCCCATTTCAATGTGGAATGCAACCCTGATAGAACCCACAACAACCGGTCCACCCAATTTGCATCCGTAAGCGAAGCCCTGAGCGCTGCTTTCAGTGACCTGTGGAAACGCTTGCATAACCCATTGGCCTGTGGGTTGTACTCGGTTGTGCAGTGAATTGCAACGCCCAGGCTCCGGGCCATTGTGGACCAGAGGTCGGAAACAAACTGAGGGCCCCGATCGGACGTAATGTCCAAAGGGGTGCCAAAATGTGCCACCCATATTGTCAAAAAAGCGCGTGCCACGTCTGTGGACGCGGTGGAAGCTAGCAGAACTGCTTCTGGCCATTGTGTGGTGCGGTCCTCCACTGTCAGGAGGTCCGTGAACCCCTGCGATGGCGGGAGGGGGCCCATGAGGTCCATGTGAACGTGGTCGAACCTCTTAGCCAGGATATGGAACGGCTCCAAAGGGGCCTTTGTGTGCCTGTGCACTTTGGCTCGTTGGCACGCTACGCAGGCTGCAGCCCACTCTTTCACCTGTTTGCGCAGGCTCGGCCAGACGAACTTCGCTCCCACCATTTTGACTGACATTGGATCGCCTAACGTGCGCGTCTTATGTCAAGTCAAATTCCTTGTGTGTTTACTGTAAATATACTTGGCAATAAAGCTGATTCTGATTCTGATTCTGATTCTGATTCTGACGCACGCACTCCTGCGTGTGCCAGGGAGTGAACGTACTCAAAAACACGGCGGCGCCAAGCGCGTGGGACCACCGGGCGTGGGCGTCCTTTGGAGACATCACAGATTGGGGGGGGGGGCGTCTTGCAGTACCCTGCTCTCCAGCCTTAACCCTGTTGATCCAGACTGGAGCGCGCACATGTCCACATCGCCGATCTGCTCTGCGGCCAGGGCCCTGTAATCTATCCCTACGTAGACTGGGGCCACTAATGCGTGCAAGAGGCAGTCCGCCACCACGTTAAGTTTACCGGCCACGTGCTGAATGTCGGTCGTAAACTCCGAGATTGCGGTCAGCTGTCTCTGCTGCCGGCCTGACTATTGTTCCGAAACCTTGGCCATTGCGTCTTGTCCACGAACACAGTGAAGTTGCGCCCTTCCAGCCAGAACTGGAAGTGGCGTATGGCCAGGTGGAGAGCCAGTAACTCTCTGTCGAACGCGCTGTATTTCCGCTCACTGTTGCGCAAAGACCTACTAAAAAAGGCGAGCGGCTGCCAAGAACCGGCGATGCATTGCTCCATGACGGCCCCTATGGCCACATCTGAGGCGTCGGTAGTGAGTGCTATCCAAGCCGCCGAGTCCGGGTGCGCCAGTAGTGCGGCGTTTGCCAGGGCTGTTTGAAACTCAGAGAACGCCTGCTCCCGCTCAGGAGTCCAGTCGACTCTGTCCGCCAGTTTCCGTTTCTTGAGTGCTGCGTACAACGGCTGCATGAGCTGGGCTCCGCGGGGGAGGAAAGGGTTAAAAAAGTTAACTGTCCCCAAAAACTCCTGCAGCGCCCTGACTGTCTGAGGCTGGGGAAAATTCGCCACTGCGCGCACCTTGTCCGGCAAGGGTATCGCTCCCTCCGGTGAGATGCAGTGTCCCAAAAAAATCGATCGCTGTCACAACCCATGCTCCTCTAACCTCCGGAAAACCGTGCTGAGGTGGGTTACATGTTCGTCCTCAGACGCGCTGGCCACCAGGATGTCATCCAGGTAGACGAACACAAACGGCAGATCGCGCAACACCGCATCCATCATGCGTTGGAATGTCTGTGCCACACCTTTTAACCCAAAAGGCATGCGTAAAAACTCAAACAGACCAAACGGGGTTATTACTGCCGTTTTCGGTATGTCCTCTGCGTGCACCGGGACCTGGTGGTAACCACGGACCAGGTCTCTTAGAAAAAATACATGCCCCAGCGAGGTGAACGGAAAAATCCTGAATATGGGGGATCAGGTAGTGGTCGTGCACTGTGGCGTTGTTTAATCTGCGGAAATCTCCGCACGGTTGCCATGATCCCTCGGCTTTAGGGACCATATGTAGTGGGGATACCCATGGGCTGTTTGATCGTCTGATGATGCCCAGCCTTTCCAAGTTGGCAAACTCCTCGCGCGCTATGGCCAGTTTAGCTGTGTCCAGGCGCCGAAGTCGTGTGAAAACGGGAGGCCCGGTGGTGGTAATAAAGTGCTCCACCCCGTGTTTAGTGATGGCTGCCGAAAACGTTGGGACCGTGAGTGCTGGGACCTGGGTGAGTCGTGTGTGGAACTTATCATCTGGAGCTGTGACGTTGGCTAGGGTTGTTGGCCCGGCTCCTCAAGCTGTACAGGGGAGAGAATCAAAAGACATTGCATTAATCAGGCGTCTTTTAGCAACATCGACTAGTAGTCCGTGTGCACACAAAATATTAGCGCCTAAGATTGGGAAACTGCATGCCGCTATGACGAATGTCCACTGGTACGTACGGCCGTGCAGGGATACAGTCATTGTCCTTTCACCAAAAGTCTTAATGTCTGAGCCATTTGCGGCCGTCAGCTCGGGGCCGCTAGCTCCCGCTAGCCGGTTGGCGTAGGACGGCAGGATGAGGCTCTTTTGGGAGCCGGAGTCCACGAGGAACGGTCTCCCCAAGCATGAGTCTGTCACGTAGAGCAGCTTGCTTTCCTCACCGGCAGTCGCAGCTGCTACCGACTGCCAGTCCTGGCGTTTCCCGAAAGCTTGAATTGGCATGGTGGCATGCATTGGCGTGCGTCCTCTCCAAAATGGCGGTGGTAGGAGCAGAGCGTGTCTCTCTGGCGCTTCCTGGCCCCCGCTGCCACTACCATCGCTGGCTTTTTGCTTCCGCTGGCCGTCTCACTGGGTTCCGACGCCGCTGCATTCACTGTGAGGGCTCTGGTGGTGAGGATGATCCGATCTGCCTCCTGGGCTAGCGCAAGGTAGTCACACACGGCCAGCAACGGCGAGTTGGCAAGGACCGCTCTGGCCACCATTGGGAGGTTCTGGAGGAAAAGGTGGGCAAATAGAAAATGCCCGTCGTCCGTGCCCATCAACACCAACATCTTCTCAATCAGTTCGACCGCCGACCCGTCTCCTAACTCGGAGCGCGTCAGGAGCCTCTCCACGCTCTTGCAGTTCGAGAGCATGTAGCGCCGGGTCAGCGCGGCTTTGAGAGCCCCGTATTTGTCGCGGGCTGGGGGGTGTTGGAGCAGGGTCGCTACTTGCTGAGTCGTGCGAGCGTCCAGCGCTGCAACCACGTAGTAATATCTGGTGTTATCTACCGTTATTCCCCGGAGCGCGAACTGGGCCTGGGTGTGGAGGAACCAAGACTTCAAGTCGTGCAGCCAAAAGTCGGGTAGTTTACTGAAATGGCGCACGCATTGCTTGGGCTTCCTGTCTGGGTCATCTCCGGGGTGTTTGCCTCATATTCCATTATTCGTCAAGGGTCACCAGTGTGGAGAGAGGAATAACCAGGCCAAGCATTCAGAGCAGATGAACTTTATTCATTCTCTCACATCTCTCAGAATCAGAAAACATTGACCTCATGTCGCAGGGACTCTCTTTTATATTACAACACTCACACGTCTCTGCTGCCTGAGTCTTGCATCACAATTCAGTGGGCGGTGACCTACCTGATCCCCCACAGTGGGCGGTGCCGTGGCGCAGTGGTTAGCACTGTGGCAGCACAGCAACTCACCCTTGGCCATGGGATCCTTGGTTCGATCCCAGCCCCTGACCAACAGTGATCTGTGTGGAGTTTGCATGTTCTCCCCGTATCTGCGTGGGTTTACCCCGGGATTTCTCCGGTTTCCTCCCACAGGCCAAAAACATGCAGGTTAGGTTAATTGGAGACTCTAAAGTGGCCCTAGGTGTGAATGTGTGTGTGAATGGTTAAGGGATAGCGCCGTACCGTGGCTGCTTCATCCATCTAGGTGGATGCCCTCAATTTCCCCTCTGGGGATCAATAAAGTATACAAAATCAAAAAAAAAAAAAAAACATTCTCGCATCACAATTCCTATTGTCCCCCAGCCCCTTAATCCTCATGCTCTTCCGTCAGGAATTTACTGCATCTCCCTTCCTTCCAGTCTGAGATGAATACCACAGCATGGGTCCCCCATAATAGCACTTTTCACAGATACAGTGCTGTGAAAAAGTGTTTGTCCCCTTCATGATTTTTTTTTTTTGAATGTTTGTCACACTTAAATGTTTCAGATCATAAAACAAATTTGATTAGACAAAGATGACAAGAAAACATTAAATGCAGTTTTTAAATGGTGTTTAGTATTAAGGGAAAAAATTCCAAACCTACATGGTCCTGTGTGGAAAAAGTGATTGCCCCTCAACCTTAATAATGGGTTGGACCACCTTAGCAGCAACAACTGCAATCAAGCTTTTGCGATAACTGGCAATGAGTCTTTTACAGCGCTGTGGAGGAATTTTGGCCCACGCATCTTTGCAGAATTGTTGGAATTCAGCCACACTGGAGGGTTTTCGAGCATGAACCGGCTTTTTAAGGTCATGCCACAGCATCTCCTTCAGATTCAGGTCAGGACTTTAACTAGGCCACTCAAAAGTCTTCATTTTGTTTTTCTTAAGCCATTCAGAGGTGGAGTCATGAACATGAACTTAACTGAGGCAAGTGAGGCCTGCAGTTCTTTGGATGTTGTTGTGGTGTCTTTTGTGACCTCTTGGATGAGTCGTTGCTGCACTCTTGGGGTAATTTTGGTCAGCCGGCCACTCCTGAGAAGGTTCACCACTGTTCCATGTTTTTGCCGTTTGTGGATAATGGCTCTCACTGTGGTTTGCTGGAGTCCCATAGCTTTAGAAATGGCTTTATAATCTTTTCCAGACTGATAGATCTCAATTATTTTCTCATTTGTTACTGAATTTCATTGGATCGCAACATGATGTCCAGCTTTTGAGGATCTTTTGGTCTACTTCACTTTGTCAGGCAGGTCCTATTTAAGTGATTTCTTGATTGAGAACAGGTGTGGCAGTAATCAGGCCTGGGTGTGGCTTGAGGAATTGAACTCACTTTTCCAAAGATGTGATAAACCACAGTTAGTTTATGTTTTAATGGGGGGGGTGTCACTTTTTCACACAAGGCCATGTCAGTTTGGATTTTTTTCCCCTTAATAACACAACATAACAAAAATAATTTTTTGTAAGTTGTCTGTGTTTTTTCAACTGATTTAAGACAATTTTGCACCACTGAATCCAAAAATGACATCCGTTTCTCTCAATCAGGTCAGGTTTTTATGCTAAGTTGTAAGCAGTTGTACAGCAGTTGTACTGTAAATTGAATAGTAGACACTGATAAAGGTAAGTACATGTAAATTGAATGTCGCGTCATCATTGTTCAAAATTCAGATAATTTCAAGACATAAAGAATTTTGCATCATATAAAGTGAAAATACCCATACATGTAAACAAAAGCGTAATAAACACGTGGCCATAGTTCAAAAAGTTGACCTGATTGAGCAAAACCAATGTGATTTTTGGATTCAACACATCAAAATTGTCCTAAATCGGCTAAAAAAAAAACTTGGACAGTAAATTTGGTGTTGACCAGTGTAATAAACACCTTCATTTAAAAACTGCATTTTGTGTTTACTTGTGTTAGCTTTGTCTAATATTTAAATTTGTTTGATTTGAAATGTTTAAGTGTGACAAACAAAAAATTTGAGAAATCGGGAAGGGGGCAAACACTTTTTCACACCACTATACTTGAGCGGTATGGAGATGTTTAGGAGAGATGGCAGTAGACTTTTTAACCATATTTAACACAATCTTGGAGAGAGAGAAGATACCTGAGGAGTGGAGAAGAGGTGTTGTGGTACCAATTTTTAAGAACAAGGGTGACGTTCAGAGTTGTAGTAACTACAGAAGCATAAAGTTGATCAGCCACACTATGAAGATATGGGAAAGAGTTGTTGAAGCCAGGTTAAGCAGTAAGCAGCAGTATGGTTTCATGCCAAGAAAGACTACTACAGATACAATGTTTGCTTTAGGGTGTTGATGGAGGAGTGTAGACAAGGTCAGAAGGAGTTGCACTGTCTTTGTCGATCTAGAGAAAGCATATGACAGGGTGCCAAGGGAGAAGTGTGGTACTGTATGAGGACGCCAGGAGTGGCAGGCAAGTATGCGAGGGTGGTTCAGGACACGTATCAGGACAACAAGACAGTGGTGAGGTATGCTGTAGGAGTGAGGGATGGATTCAGTCTCGCATGTTCAGCAAGGTGGCGCCTGTGAAGGGTACGGCCTCTGCTGCTGTTTCGCTGCTGGCGGTTTTATTCCTACTATATTTATTTGAAGCCATTTCAACATACCATTCTGAGCTACGTTATGATCGTGCAAGCCATCCATCTTCTTGTGCTTAATACTTTTCGGGTCACGGGGTGGGTGGGTGGGTGGGGGGGCGCGGCTGGAGCCTGTCCCAGCATCTTTGGGCGAGAGGCAGGGTACACCCTAGACAGATCGCCAGTCCATCGCAGGGCCAACACACAGAGAGACAGACAGACAGACAACCATTCACTCTCACATCCATACCTAAGGACTGTGCTGATGCAAATTAAGGCATCTATGGAACAATACAGTGCAAAGTGGGGCCAATGCTTCTTTGCTCCACCATTTGTTTGTACTGACCTGTCAATTGAAAGCCTACTGCTGCTGCCTCCACTGGGTAGAAGGCCATGGAGGCATGGATCCCGAGCCGGCGTCCATGTGAGGCTGAGGTGCACTAGCCACCTAAGCTGAGAGGGATATGCAAGTTGTCTGTATCCCATCCATGTGCAAACATCTGAGGAGGACTGTAGCCCCATGCCACCGCCCCGGTATGACCTGTTCTACCGTCGCCTTTGCTCTCGGAGAATTTTTACTCCACGGTACCGCTGTTTGACAGCTGTCAACATTCAGTCAGCTGGGCGTGACGCTGCACTGCCATCACGGATTAAGATGGCTCTGCTGAACACTCGCTCCATCTCAAACAAACCGTTTTTTCTGAACGATTTGATTGGAAAAGAAAACCTGGATTTTCTATTTCTAACTGAAATGTGGCAATGACATGATGAATTCGCTCACCTGAAGGAGATCTGCCCTACAGACTGTGCCTTCATTGCGACCCTTCGCCTGAGTGGACGCAGAGGTGGCCTGGCCGTCATTTTCCACAACAACTTCAAATGCCGGTCTGTGAACTCTGAGCATTTCTCTTCGTTTGAACTTCAGATATCGAAGATAAGTGCCGCAACTCCTTTTTATTGTGTTTTAACCTACCACCCGCCCGGCCCAGCTGGTGTGTTTTTATCGGAATTCTCAGACTTCTTATCTTCCATTATTAAACTAGAAAGAGTTTTAATTTTAGGTGATTTTAATATACATGTAAACGATATTTCTTCTAATGCTGCTGCAGACTTTTTACAGAGTCTCACAATTACAGGCAGCATGTCTCCGGCTTTACACATAAAAAGGGGCACTCCTTGGACCCTGTCTTTTCACTGGGACTGAGTTTGGACAATGTTAAAGTGGAGGATGTTTGTGTCAGTGATGATTGCTGTGTTTTCTTTGAGCTGTCAGTTAATATGGAACAGCATGAATGTAAAATATTAAAAGGAACTCCGATTATATTGGCATGTTAGCTCTATATGCTTTATTTTGATGTTAGTAACATAACTATATTTTTTTTGAAAATAATTCCCAGTTTTATATATTTTTAAAAAACTTTATTACGATGTAAATCACCATTTTTATTTACATTGCAATGCATTCTGGGTAGTGACGTAGAAAGGTTGCAGCCGTTTTTTCTGTCTTATACAAGCCAAGAAGCGAAGCTACGAACTACTGCCATTTGTCAGTGAAAATGCCACATTGGAAATTACATCCAAAAGCCGCGCAATCAAAGGGATTGGAGCTTCGCTTCTTGGCTTGTTATAAAACTGGGAATTATTTTCAAAAAAATTATATTATAGTTATGTTACTAACATCAAAATAAAGCATATAGAGCTAACATGCCTATATAATCGGAGTTCCTTTTAAGACCGAGGCGCATTATTAACCAGCAGGCTGTGGATAGATTTATTTCAGCTTTTGACACTCACCTTGTTGGAGGATTTGAGGATGTAAAATCTATGGTGGATTGCTTTAACCAACAGTGCCCATTGGTACTTGATAAAGTGGCTCCTATTAAATACACAACATAACAAAAATAATTTTTTTGTAAGTTGTCTGTGTTTTTTCAACTGATTTAAGACAATTTTGGACCGCTGAATCTGAAAATGACATCCGTTTCTCTCGATCAGGTCAGGTTTTTATACCAAGTTGTAAGCAGTTGTACAGCAGTTGTACAGTACTACTATAAATTGAATAGTAGACATTGATAAAGGTAAGTACATGTAAATTGAATGTTACGTCATCATTGTTCAAAATTCAGAGAATTTCAAGAAAAAAATTTTGCATCATGTAAAGTGAAAATACCCGTACATGTAAACAAAAACGTAAAAAACATGTGGCCATAGTTCAAAAAGTTGACCTGATTGAGCAAAATCAATGTGATTTTTGGATTCAGCACATCAAAATTGTCCTAAATCAGCTAAAAAAAACTTAGACAATAAATTTGGTGTTGACCAGTGATAGAGCTATACTTCTCCTAAGAAACCATGCCCTTGGTTAAACGAAGAGATCTGTACTCTTAGGAGAAGCTGCCATAAGGTGTAATGTTTGTGGAAGGCCACCAAGCTTGAGGTGCACAGACTGCACCTCAGAGACCTTATAACTTTACTAAATGATATGATGAAGGATGCAAGAACAAACTACTTTGTTCAGCTTATATCCTTAAACAAGGGAAATCCCAAGTTTTTGTTTGACTCTATTAATTCCATTGTCTCACCTGATTTAGCCATGGTTCCCGTTTATTCTAATGTTGAATGTAATGACTTTGCAAATTTTATGGTGAATAAGGTGAATGATATTAGAGCAAGCACTACACCATCTGCTGAAGACCTTGGCCTGAATCAGGCCCCCTCTAACACGTGGTCCTTATTCACTCCAGTCATACTACTGGATGTAAATGATTTTCTGGCCTCTGTGAAGCCCTTTTCAAGCCCCTTAGATGTCCTCCCAATGTCACTGCTTCTCAGAATATTTGACTCTATTGGGCCTTTGTTGAAATCATAACTTGGTCACTTTTATCAGGCACTGTTCCCAGTTCTTTTAAACAAGCAGTGGTTGAACCCAAATTAAAGAAACAAAACTTAGACCCGACAGAACTGAACAATTACAGGCCCATTTCAAAGCTCCCCTTCCTATCCAAAATGCTCGAAAGTAGTAGCCGAGCAATTAACTACATTCATGGTAAATGGTAAATGGCTTTCACTTATATAGCGCTTTTTATTCTCATCTCTTGATGACCAAAGCGCTTTACAGATCCTGCTATCCACCCATTCACACACACATTAACACACTGATGGCGGCATGCTACCTAACATGGTGCTTCCAGACCCACCAGGAGCAATTGGGGGTGAAGTGTCTTGCCCAGGGACACAACAGCAGGAAATCTGGGGAGAGCGGGATTCGAACCGCCAACCATGTGGTTATTGGACGACCTGCTCTACCTTCAGAGCCACTGCTGCCCCCAATTTTATTTCATGGAGAGAAATAAAATCTAAGATACCTTTCAGTCTGGTTTCCGTAAAATGCACTTCACTGAGACGGCACTGATTAAAGTCTCCAGTGACATCATGATGGCAGCAGATTCTGGTCAGTACTCGGCCCTGGTGTTGCTGGATCCCACCGCTGCTTTTGACACAGTGGACCACAATATATTGATAAATAGGATGAAGGACACATTCTTTCTGATCCGGCACACCTTTCACTCTGTGTATCACGGACACACAGATCGCACCCGGGGGTCTCCCGAGTCGGCGGACGGAGCCTCTGTTTACAGCGGGAGACGATGCAGCAGGGAGGAGCTAGCTAGCACTCGGCCGCCACCCGGTGCTAACGGAGAGGCTTGAGATACCGGGAGAGCTGAAGCGGGAGCAACGCGGGTGCCGTGCTGGAGTTTGGGCGGCGTGCAGGAAATATAAGACAGAATAATAAAGAGCGATGGCAAGAACCAAGCAGACCGCCCGTAAATCTACTGGAGGAAAAGACCCCAGGAAGCAGCTGGCCACCAAGGCTGCTCGAAAAGGCGCTCCGGCCGGCGGCGGAGTGAGGAGGCCTCACCATCGCAGGCCCGGTGCCGTGGCTCTGAGAGAGATCCGTCGCTGCCGGAGGTCCACGGAGCTGCTCATCTGTGGGCTGCCCTTCCAGCGCCTGGTGAGGGAGATCGCTCAGGACTTCAGGACCGACCTACGCTTTCAGAGCTCCGCCGTCATGGCTCTGCAGGAGGCCAGCGAGGCCTACCTGGTGGGTCTCTTCGAGGACACCAACCGGTGCACCATCCACGCCAAGAGGGTCACCATCATGCCCAAAGACATCCAGCTGGCCCGCCGCAAACACGGAGAGAGAGATTAGACTTTCTGCTGCACATCCACCAACCGCAATGCTCCGCACTGTGTGTCTATGTGTATATATATATATATATATATATATATATATATATACAGTGGGGCAAAAAAGTATTTAGTCAGCCACCAATTGTGCAAGTTCTCCCACTTAAAAGATGAGAGAGGTCTCCAATTTTCATCATAGGTATACCTCAACTATGAGAGACAAAATGAGGGGAAAAAAAATCCAGAAAATCACATTGAAGGATTTTTAATGAATTAATTGGTAAATTCCTTAGTAAAATAAGTATTTGGTCACCTACAAACAAGCAAGATTTCTGGCTCTCACAGACCTGTAACTTCTTCTTTAAGAGGCTCCTCTGTCCTCCACTTGTTACCTGTATTAATGGAACCTTTTTGAACTTATCAGTATAAAAGACACCTGTCCACAACCTCAAACAGTCAGACTCCAAAGTCCACTATGGCCAAGACCAAAGAGCTGTCAAAGGACACCAGAAACAAAATTGTAGACCTGCACCAGGCTGGGAAGACTGAATCTGCAATAGGTAAGCAGCTTGGTGTGAAGAAATCAACTGTAGGAGCAATTATTAGAAAATGGAAGACATACAAGACCACTGATAATCTCCCTTGATCTGGGGCTTCACGCAAGATCTCACCCCGTGGGGTCAAAATGATCACGAGAACGGTGAGCAAAAATCCCAGAACCACATGGGGGGACCTAGTGAATGACCTGCAGAGAGCTGGGACCGAAGTAACAAAGGCTACATCAGAAACACACTACGCCGCCAGGGACTCAAATCCTGCAGTGCCAGACGTGTCCCCCTGCTTAAGCCAGTACATGTCCAGGCCCGTCTGAAGTTTGCTAGAGAGCATTGGGATGATCCAGAAGACGATTGGGAGAATGTCATATGGTCAGATGAAACCAAAATAGAACTTTTTGGTAAAAACTCAACTTGTTGTGTTTGAAGGAGAAAGAACACCATACCTGCTGTGAAGCATGGGGGTGGAAACATCATACTTTGGGGCTGTTTTCTGCAAAGGGACCAGGACGACTGATCCGTGTAAAGGAAAGAATGAATGGGGCCATGTATCGTGAGATTTTGAGTGAAAACCTCCTTCCACCAGCAAGGGCATTGAAGATGAAACGTGACTGGGTCTTTCAGCATGACAATGATCCCAAACACACCGCCCGGGCAACGAAGGAGTGGCTTCGTAAGAAGCATTTCAAGGTCCTGGAGTGGCCTAGCCAGTCTCCAGATCGCAAGCCCATAGAAAATCTTTGGAGGGAGTTCAAAGTCCGTGTTGCCCAGCGACGGCCCCAAAACATCACTGCTCTAGAGGAGATCTGCATGGAGGAATGGGCCAAAATACCAGCAACAGTGTGTGAAAACCTTGTGAAGACTTACAGAAAACGTTTGACCTCTGTCATTGCCAACAAAGGGTATATAACAAAGTATTGAGATGAACTTTTGTTATTGACCAAATACTTATTTTACCGAGGAATTTACCAATTAATTCATTAAAAATCCTTTAATGTGATTTTCTGGATTTTTTTTTTCTTATTTTGTCTCTCATAGTTGAGGTATACCTATGATGAAAATTGGAGACTTCTCTCATCTTTTAAGTGGGAGAACTTGCACAGTTGGTGGCTGACTAAATACTTTTTTACCCCACTGTATATATATTTATATTAATATGTACATATGTATACTGGCTGCTCTTGTTTTTTCTTGCCTTCTGATTGTTGCTCTGAGTGTTGCTATCCCTGTGCTGTTGCAATCCTGGAATTTCCCCATTGTGGGACTAATAAAGGCTTATCTTATCTATCTTATTTAGTATTTCAGGATCAGTTCTGAAATGGTTCTCATCTTATTTAACTGACAGAGGGTTTTGTGTTTTGTTCAACGAGAAGATGTCAGAGGTTAAAGGACTTTGCTGTGGGGTTCCTCAAGGCTCAGTTCTGGGCCCTACTCTGTTTTTAATGTATTTAACCCCAGTTGGCCAGATTGTCAGTCAGTTTAAGGGTGTCACTTACCATTTTTATGCAGATGACATTCAGCTTTATTGCTCATTCAAAGAAAATGAGCTGAACATTTTATCAAACTGAATCTCTTGCCTGTCTGCCATTAACAAATGGTTTAACAATAACTTCCTACAATTAAATCTTAACAAGACAAACAGTGATCATTGCTCGAGACAGTAAAATTCCACTGATAAGACAACACTTGGGTCACGTAGGCACTAATGTCCAACCCAGCCAACGTAACCTGGGTGTTGTTTTTGACAATGCTATGTCACTGGACTGCCATGGTCAGCAACTCGTCAGAAATTGATTTTTTCATCTGAGGAATATAGCAAAACTTAGACCTATGGTCTCAACACCTGAACTGGAGATGAACATTCATGCTTTTGTCTCATCTCGCTTAGATTATTGTAATGCCCTTTTTTTTCTTTTTTTCCACAATATTTTTTATTGAGCCTTTTTTTTTATATATACAAACATGGCACAAACAGACACTAACACAAAAGTAATTTAAAAATTAAAAAGAACAATAACAAAAAAATGTGTAATAATAACAACAACAACCATTAACAATCACAAGTCAACAACAATGCTCCTCTGTTTAGTCTAGGTAATCTATTACATAAGAATACATAATATACAGTACATTCAACAGCTTGGAATTTGCAAGGTCCACACATATCATTCACCTTCTTCTTCAGACGTTATGTTTAAATTCTTTACATAATCAATGAAAGGTCTCCATATATTCTCAAACACATTTTCCTTTGATTTCAGTATATATGTTATTCTTTCTAGTGGAAGGTTTAACATTTGTCTTAACCACTGAGTCACATCTGGTCTATGAATCTTTTTCCACAGTAGTGCAATACATTTTTTGGCATTAAGCAAACTGAGGTCTATGAATGCTTTTTCACTCTAATTAAAGTTATTTTTCTGTATACAGACCCAACAAAAACAGTTTAGGGTTCAATATGTTTTGTTTTGAAATTATTTTTTCAATTGTTACCCTCACCTCTTCCCAAAACATTCTGATTTTTCTACATTCCCATAAACAGTGAAATAGTGTTCCTTTACTTTCCATACATTTTGTGCATGTATCTGGTATGTTTTTGTTATATCTATTTAATTCCACTGGTGTAACATATATCCGCATTAACCATTTAAAATGTATTGGTTTAAGACGTACATTTATTGATTTGGTTTGAGCTCCTGCACAAGCCATTTCCCATTGTTCCTCTGAAATTTCAACTTGCAGGTCCTCTTTCCAAAAGCCAGTTTAGAAAGCTTGGGATCAGTACACCAAGGTCTCCGCCTTTGACCGCCACCTAATCCACATAGCACCGGACCCCCATGATCCCTCCTGCAGGGGGTGAGCCCACTGGAGGGTGGACCCATGTAACTCCTTCGGGCTGAGCCCGGCCGGGTCCCATGGGTGGAAACCCGGCCACCAGACGCTAGCCTTCGAGCCCCTCCCCCAGGCCTGGCTCCAGGGTGAGGCCCCAGTAACCCCATACCGGGCGGGGTACACTGAATCCTTGATATACAATTTATCATGAGTCTGTTGGATTGTTCTTAGTCTGGCCCTTCACCCAGGACCAGTTTGTCTTGGGAGACCCTATCAGAGGCAAATTGCCCCAGACAACATAGCTCCTGGGGTCACTGGGGCACGCAAACCCCCCCACCACGATAAGGTGACGATCATTGAGGCCTCCCTGGGAAGGTCTATGCCAAGGTACTGGAGAGGAGAGTCCGGCCGTTGGTCGAACCTCGGATTCAGGAGGAGCAATGTGGTTTTCATCCTGGCTGTGGCACATCGGACCAGCTCTTTACCCTCTCGAGAATTCTTGAGGGTTCGTGGGAGTTTGCCCAACCAGTTTACATGTGTTTTGTGGACTTGGAGAAGGCATTTGACCGCGTTCCTCGTGGATTTTTGTGGGGTGCTTCGGGAGTATGGGGTATCGGGCTTGTTGTTACGAGCTATTCGGTCTCTGTATGACCATTGTGAGAGTTTGGTTCGTATTGCCAACACTCGGTCGGAGTCATTCCCAGTGAGAGTTGGACTCCGCCAGGGCTGCCCTTTGTCACCGATCCTGTTCATAATTTTTATGGACAGGATTTCTAGGCGCAGCCAGGGAATGGAGGGTGTCATGCTTGGTGACCACAGGATCTCATCTCTGTTGTTTGCAGATGATGTTGTCCTGTTGGCTTCATCCAGCAATGACCTACAGCTCTTGCTGGGACGGTTTTCCGCTAAGTGTGAAGCGGCTGGGATGAGAATCAGCACCTCCAAGTCCGAGTCCATGGTCCTCAGCCGGAAAAAGGTGGATTGTCCTCTCTGGGTTGGGGACAGGCTCCTGCCCCAAGTGGAGGAGTTTAAGTATCTTGGGGTCTTGTTCACGAGTGAGGGGAAAATGGAGCGAGAGATTGACAGACGGATTGGAGCAGCATCTGCAGTGATTCGGACGTTGTACCGGTCTGTTGTGGTGAAGAGGGAGCTGAGTTCTAAGGCAAAGCTGTCGATTTACCAGTCAATCTACGTTCCTACTCTCACCTATGGTCACGAGCTTTAGGTAATGACCGAAAGAACGAGATCGCGGATACAAGCGGCTGAAATGAGCTTTCTCCGTAGGATTGCTGGTCTCACCCTCAGAGATGGGGTGAGGAGCTCAGTCATCCGGGAGAGGCTCACAGTAGAACTGCTGCTCCTCCACATTGAAAGGAGTCAGTTGGGGTGGTATGGGCATCTGATTAGGATGCCTCCTGGACGCCTCCCACTTGACGTGTTTCAGGCACGTCCCACTGGGAGGAGACCCCGGGGCAGACCCAGGACACGGTGGAGAGACTATGTCTCCCAGCTGGTCTGGGAACGCCTTGGTATCCTCTCTGAAGAGCTGGAGCAGGTGGCGGGGGAGAGGGAAGTCTGGGCTTCTCTGCTTGAACTGCTGCCTCCGTGACCCGGACCTCTGGAAAAGCGGTAGAAGATGGATGGATGGATGGATGGAGGTCCTCCTTCCAGTAATTCAGTCTTTTCTGTGAGTTTTCACATGAGAATATTGTCAATGAGTTGTAAAACTCTGAAATAATACCCTTTCTCTTACTATCTTTCATCAAAATTTTTTCCAAAAATGAATAAGTAGGTCAGGTGAGAGCATTATTTTGATTTGATCGAATAAAATTTCTAAGCTGAAGATATTTAAAAAAGGTGTGTTCTATTAAGATTGAGTTTAATCCTCAGTTCTTCAAAAGACATTATGTTATCTGAACGTGACAAATATAAGTCTTGAATCTTTTGAATCCCTTTTATATTCCATATTTTAAATACATTATCCACTCTCCCTGGTGTAAAATATTGATTACCCCATATTGGGCTAAATTGTGACAGTGAGTGTGGTTCTTTTAAATATTTTTTGGTTTCACACCATATTTTGATCATGTGCTTTACAATTGGATTTTTAACTTGTTTTTGTAGCTTTTTTAGCCGAGTCTGAGTATATGAATAAGGGAAGAGGTAAAGGTAAATTGTATGATTCCATTTCAGTCCAGTGAGGAAGATCATTTGATGAAAAATAATATGTCATAGACCTCAGTTGTGCTGACCAGTAATACAACAAAGTTTGGACATTTCAGACCTCCACGATCAAATGGTAAATATAGTAAGGACAAACGTAATCTAGCCTTCCTATTGTTCCATATAAATTCCACTAACTTTTTTTAATTCTTGAAAATAGATCTGAAGGTGGTGGTAAAGGAATGTTTTGAAATAAAGTATTTTTGGTAAGATATTACTTTTAAGTATATTAATTCTCCTGATCATCGACATTGGTAGTGACATCCATCTCTGAAATAACTCATTAATATCTGTCATTAAGGCTTCATAGTTGGCATTGGCGACTGATTCTAGCTTAGGCAAAATTTGAATTCCTAAATATTTAAACTTATTTACAACATTGAATTGGTTTACCTCAGGAGCTGGGTGATTTCTCTGGGTCTCATTTAGCATTAATATTGAAGATTTTGTTTTGTTTTTTTATATCCTGATATATCCCCAAAGTTCTTTATTAAATTTAACAAGGACGGAATTGATTTTTTTTTAAAAATTCGACATAAACAAAATTATGTCATTGGCATACAGGGAGATTTTATGTTCTGTTGGTCCTACTTTAATTCCATATATTTGTGGATGTAAACGTACTGCCATCGCTCAAGGTTCAATTGCCATAGTAAACAATAAGGGTGAAAGTGGACAGCCTTGTCGACATCCTCTATTGATTTTTATTGATTTTTGAGATATTGCTGTTTGTTAGGATTTCTGCTGTAGCATTATTGTATATTATCTGGACCCATTTTATGAAATTATTTCCAAGTCCAAACCTTTGTAGGACTTCAAAAAGATAGGGCCATTCGACCCTATCAAAGGCCTTTTCGGCGTCCAATGATAAGAGAGCTGTATCTGGTGCTTCTTTATTGGAATAAATAATATTAAATAGTCTTCTTACATTATGGAAGCCTTGTCTTCCCATTATAAAGCCATTCTGATCTCGGGTAATAATATTTGGTAATATTTCTTGTAGTCGTCTTGCTGAAATTTTACAGATTATTTTAAGATCAGCATTTAATAGGCTTATTGGTCTCATGTTTTCACATTTATTAGGGGGTTTACCTGGTTTTGGTAACAGTATAATTAAGGCATTATTCATGTATGGTGGTAAATTACCATTTTGAAATGCTTCTAAAACCATTTCCAACGGTGGTTTTATTAATTTAGTCTTAAATTTTTTATAGAGGTCAACTGGAAGACCATCTGGTCCTGCTCTTTTTCCTGATTTCATATCATCAATGGCTTGCCCAACTTCTTCTTGACTAATTTTAGACTCCAATATCTCCATGTTTTCATTTGGAATACATGGTATAGATAATCCACCCAAAAACCCATTTAATTTTGTTAAGTCAGTTTCATTTTTTGTATCATATAGTTTTCCATAATAATCTCTAAAGGCACTATTAATTTCTAAAGGATCTATAACTACCTGTCCGTTACTTATAATACTGGTAATTGGTGTTTTAAATTATAATTGTTTAATCTGCCATGCCAATAATTTTCCTGATTTTTTTCACCTTGTTCGTAAAAAGTTTGCTTCAATCTTAGAAGACTCGAGGCAGCGCTATCCGCTGATTTTTTTTTTTTTTTTTTTTGTCATATTCAGCTCTCAGAATCAGTAATTCGTTCTCTAACTGTGGGTTACTTCCTGCATACACCTTTTCTTGAAGGATTTTTATTTTACGTTCCAATTGGACTCTCTCTTCTTGGGTCTTCTTAGATTTTGAACCTGTATAACTAATAATATGCCCCCTAATAAAAGCTTTGAAGGCCTCCCACTTAAACATGCTGATGTTTGTGTAGTATTGATATCAAAGAACTCATCTATCTGTTTTTCTGTGTACTTAACAAATTCCTCATCCTGAAGCCATTTATGTTGAAAATGCCACCTAACTGGGTCCTTTGTCAATTTCTTATCTACATATATTAGACAGCAGGGTGCATGATCAGAGATCACAATATTATCATAGAAACAGTTTTGAATCTTGGACCTTAATTCTGTAGAGATCAAAAAATAGTCAATACGTGAGAATGTCTTATAAGTATTAGAATAACAAGAATAAGCTTTGACTTGTGGTTTCATTTCTCTCCATATATCTAGCAATCTCAGTTCTTTCATAAAATGATTAATGGTCATCCTACATCCATTGTGTGTACAGTCCAGTCCTGTTGATCTATCTATACTGGGATTCAATGTACAATTAAAATCCCCTGCTATTATATGTTGCCCTGTAAGTGATGATAAAGTGAGGAATAAATTAACAAAGAAGTTTTGATCATCAATATTGGAGCCGTATAAGTTCACCAGATTTATATTTTCTAATAACAAAGATCCTTGAATGATTAGATATCTTCCAAATTTGTCTCTAATTACATTTTTCATTTGAAATGGGACTGTTTTATGTATGAGAGTCATAACTCCCCTAGCTCGGGATGAAAATGATGAGGTGAACACATTACCTTGCCATCTTCTCCTAATTCTTTTTACATCCTCCTCTAATAGATGAGTTTCTTGTAAAAATACAATTTTTGAATCTATGTCTTTTATTTTATTCATAACTTGTTTAAGTTTAAGATTTTGTAGACCTCTGCAATTCCATGAAATTAAATTAAGATTAACGCTTTGATCTATGATCAATAAGGAGTTTGAGATTACCTTGCAATATAAACATACTCTTACAGAGAAGCAAAAACATGGATTATGGAACATTCATCCTACAAACTACACAAAAACAAATTCCCTTTCCCCACATTCGTGGTAATCCCCCCAAAATCAAAAAAATTCCGTCTCCCGTTATAGCTAGTGACTGTTCCACACCTGCAAGGATCAGTCAAACCACTCTCTCTTTCTCCTCTCAATCACTCTGACTCTACTACTATTTTTATGACATTAACTCTGTTCTGTAGTTTTTTCAACATAACTTCAAAGTTTTATAGCAACTTTGTACATCATAGCTTTTTTTTTTTAAGACAGTCTGTATTTTGTAGACATGTTATATGTTTCAGATCAATCAGATGCCTGTACAAGTGCTTAAATGTTCTACCTTTGTCATGTTCATGCTTAGCTCCCACCACTCTCCTTTTGGATTTGCTTGATGAGCTCCTGCGCCTCTTGGGGGGTCTTGAAAATGTGGGTTCTCCCCTTATATGTGACCAGCAGTCTTGCCGGATGAATTACTCCGAGACAAATCCCGAGGTTGCGCAGCTCTTTGCGGACGGGGTCGAACTGCCTCCTTAATTGTTGAATTCCTGTGGCCAAATCTGGGTAGAACCGCACCTGTTGATCCTGGTATTTAATTTCCCCTTTAGCTCACGCAGCATTGGTGACCGTCATCTTGTCCCTGTAGTTGAGGAACTTCATAATCAGCGTCCTCGGTGGTGTCTTATCTCTCAGTGGGCCGATTCGGTGAGCGCTCTCTAAGACGACCGATGACTGCAGATCCGTGTTGTTCAGCGCTTCTGGAATCCACTTTTCCAAAAAGGAACATGAGTCCCGTCCCTCCACTCCCTCCGGGAGGCCCACCAGCCTCAAATTATTCCGTCGCGAGCGAGATTCCAAGTCCAGCACGTTATCTTCCAGACGTTTACATTTTAATTCCAGTGTTTGCAACTTTGATTGTAGGCTGGTGACGTCATCTTCAGTGCTTGAAATTCGGAGCTCCGCCTGCGATACTCGCTCCAAACAGTCGCTTATTTCCTTTCTCATTCCTTCTATCGCTGTTATAATTCCATCAAATTTAGACGAAAAGTCTGTTCTCATGGAGTTGATGGCAGTGAGCACTGCATTTGTCCCCTCTTCAGCAGTTCCCGCTCCGCCGCTGGCTCCATCCTCCGCCATCGTCTCTGGAGTTTTTTCTGTTTCGCCTCGAGCGTGGAAGTCTGTTAGCTTGGGTTGTTTTGTCGAATTGCTTTTTCCTCCACCTAATTTCCCAGCCTTGGTCTCTACCATATCCGCGCCCAAACGCTGGGATGGGTTTTTGTTCCAATTAAGAGAGTTTTAGTAAACCTTTTATTTTTAGGAACAGAGCAGTGTGAAACACGTCTTCCTGCGTGGCCGCCATAACCGGAAGTCTGTAATGCCCTTTTTATGTATTTTAATAAAACTGCTGTTGCCCGCCTTCAGACTGTACAAAATGCAGCAGCTCGGCTTTTAACCCGGATGAAGAAAAGGGAACACATTTCCCCAGTTTTATCGTTCCTTCACTAGGTGCCATTTGCTTTTAGATTTCATTTTAAGATTTAAATTTTGACTTTTAGAGCTCTTAACGGCCAAGCCCCTTCATACATCTCATCCCTCTTGACTCCTTATGCAACAACGCAATCACTAAGATCCTCAGACCAGAGACACCTGCTGATCCCGCAGACCAAATTTAAAACCTGTGGAGATCGGTCTTTGCAGGCCACTGCACCACGGCTTTTGAACGCACATCCCCTGTCCTTGCGCTGCCTTGAGTCTATTGACTCCTTTAAGGAGTTAAAAACTCATTCATTTAGACAGGCTTTTAGCTCTCATTGAATGACTTTTATTTCTTCACTGTTTACTCTTTTTATTCCTATTTATATGAATATTTTATCTTATTTCTATTGATTTTAATTTATGTATTTGTAAATTTTAATTTGCTGTGAAGCACTTTGTGATATATACAGTGATATGAAAAAGTGTTTGCCTCCTTCTCCTGCGATAACTCCCCCTTTGGAATTATCGCAAACACTTGATTGCAGCTGTTGCTGCTAAGGTGGCCCAACCCATCATTGGGTTTAGGGGCAATCACTTTTTCACACAGGGCCATGTAGGTTTGGAATTTTTTTCCCTTAATAATAAACACCTTCATTTAAAAACTGCATTTTGTGTTTTCTTTGTCTAATTAAATTTGTTTGATCTGAAACATTTAAGTGTGACAAACATACAAAAAAAAGAGAAATCATGAAGGGGGCAAACGCTTTTTCACAGCACTGTATCTGTGGAAAGTGCTATACAAATAAACTTTGCTTGCTTGCTTCAAGGTGGGGGTGGGATTACATCATTAGTCTCTTATTGTGAGAGTAAGGAGCAGGTGGAAGAAAACCTGGAGAGTTTGGAGACAGCGGTTTGGTGGGCAGTGGTGGCCTAATGGTTAGGGATGTGGACTGGTGAGCGGAGAGTCACGGGTTTGATCCCTGGACCGGCAGGATTAGATTTGGGTGGGACAGATAATATAGCAGTATTTGCCCCACCCTCCTTAATCCCACTGTGGTGTCCTTGAGCAAGACCCTTAACCCCCACTGCTCCAGTGGAGCTGCTCAGTGGCCACAGGTCAGTCTGTGGTTGTACTGGGCAGCTTCCTGGTGTGAATGTGTGAGTGTGAACTGGTCATCCTTGAAAAAGAGAGGTTGCCTCGCAATGGAACTACCCTGTATAAATAAAGGTTAAATTAAAAAATAAAAGTAAGAGAAGCAAGGTTGAGATGATTTGCACATGTGCAGAGGAGGGGTAGTGGATGTAGGATGTTGAAGATGGAGCGGCCAGACAGGAGGAAAAGAGGTCGACTGCAGAGAGGATTCATGGATTTAGTGAAGACATGGAGAGGGTTGGTGTTACTAAGGAAGATGCAAGGGATAAGATGAGATGGAGGCAGATGATCTGCTGTGGCGACTCCTAAAGGGAGCAGCTGAAAGAAGTTAATTTATTATATTTAAATAATTAGAAGGTATATGTGAACACTTTATATTTTCCTCAAACACATTTAAGAGAAAAGCCTCCCTATAGGTGGTAGTGGTGGTAGTGATAAATAGGTAGTGATAGTGATAGTGGTAGTGATAGTAGTGATAAATTTCCAAACAAAAATGTGCAAATCCCCCCCCCCCCCCAAAAAAAACATGAATTTATCAGGAAAAAAGCTACATTTAAGAAAAAAGTAGTACATTTATATGAAAGAGAATTTGCATGAAGAAGTTGAATATTGATGCAAAAAAAAAAAAATTACAGAGAAAATGTAATGTGTATATATTTTGGTGGAAAAAAGAAACTGAGGGACTAAAATGGGCAAATTCATAAAGAGTCAGGAAAATTTAAGAGGAAAAACCTCTCAAATTGACAGAAGGAACAGTAGTACTCTGAATTTTTTTTAAAAACATACTTCTACTTTTACTCGCACTTTTTGGTGACTGTTGTTTATATTTGCTCACTCTATACTTGATTACTCACTTCAATATCACAAAGTAATGATACTATTAGATGAGTACAATTTCTGGCTCCTCTACTCTATGTCCTAATTATTGTCCAGCATTTTCCTACCATGCACGTTATAATTTACACATTGTCACTTACCCATTAACAATGGTAAACTTTAAGACGGTGAGCTAAATCTACCTGATGCTGATGTTTTCTTTTTCGTTTCTTATGTTTCAGTTAGTTTTTCCAACAATCATTAGAAGGTGTCTTCTGAGGCAGAGGTTCCCTGACTTCTGTTAAACCGACTCCACTGGCCTGTTTGTACCTGTCAAAAACTGCTTTAACTCCTACCTCCCTAGTACAGACTCCTCAATCGATTCATTCCAATTGAGTTTATTTATATAGTGCCAAATCACAACACAAGGTTATCTCAAAGCACTTTACAGAAAACCGGGTTTAGACCACACTCTCAAATCTATCAAAACCAGCAGAGACCTCTAAGAGCAAGCACTGCAGATACACAGGTGAGGAAAAACTTCCCTTTAACGGGCAGAAACCTCAAGTGGAACCATAGTTCATCGAGGACGGCCATCCGCCGTGACCAGCTGGGTTGAAAAGAAGAGGTAGAAAAGTAGGAGGGCTGGCAACAGCTACATTTAAGACAAACATAGTAAATATAAACATTAACGTTCACAGCCAGACCTGCCAGTATCAAGCCGGGCAGGTGAAGGCCTGGCAGCAGCAACATTTAAAGTAGACAAAGCAGTTTTAACTATAGGCTTTATCAAAGAGAGAGGATTTCAACTTATTCTTAAATAGTGTCTGCCTCCTGAACTGAATTGGGGAGATTGTTCCACAGGAGGGGAACTTGATAACCGAAAGCACTACCTCCCAATCTACTTCTTGGAGACCTTGGGGACCACGAGTAGTTTGGAACATTGAGAGCGCAAAGCTGTTGTTGGATGATGAGGAACTATGAGTTCTTGCAGGTAAGGAGCCAGGCAATTGAGGGCTTTGTAAGTTAGGAGTAAAATTTTAAATTCAATTCTATATTTTATTGGGAGCCAATGTAAAGAAGCTGAAACTGGAGTAATTTGATCTCTTCTTCTTGTTCTCATCAGGGTACATGCAGTTGCATTTTGAATGAATTGGAAAATCTTTATGGACTTATTAGGACGGCCTGATAAAAGTGAATTACAATAGTCTAGCCTAGAGGTGATGAAGGCATGGACAAGTTTCTCTGCATCTTTGAGACAGGATGGACCTAATTTTAGAAATATTACGCAGATGAAAGAAGGCAGTCTAAATAGTTTGCTGTATATGAGAGTTAAAAGACATATCTTGGTCAAAGACTACTCCAAGATTCCCAACAGTGGAATTGGAAGCCAGAGCAATGCTATCTTGTGTTGCTATTTTACTAGAAAGAGTACTTGTAGCCTGTTTGGGGCCAAGGACAATAACTTCAGTTTTATCTGTATCTAACAATAAAAAGTTGTAGTTCATGCAGGTTTTAATATCCTTAAGACACTCCTGGAGTGAACCCACATGGCTAGGATTATCTGGATTGATGGATAAATATAACTGAGAGTCATCAGCGTAACAATGACAATGAATAGAATGTTTCCTCATATCACCTTAAGGAAGCATATATAATGTAAACGGTATTGGTTCAAGTACCGATCCCTGTGGAACTCCATCGCTAACCATAGTCTGGATAGAGGACTTACTGTGGACATAAACAAACTGGGAATGGTCTGATAAATAAGGCTGGAGCCATCTTAGTATTGTTCCTTTCAAACCGACTTGCTGTTCTAGTCTCTCTAACAGAATATAGTGGTCAGTGGTGTCAAAGGCAGCACTAAGGTCCAATAAAACAAAGACAGAGACAAGTCCTTTGTCAAATTCCATGAAGAAGTCATTAGTAACTTTCACTAGGGCTATCTCTGTGCTGTGGTGTTTCCTAAAACCTGACTGAAATTTCTCAAACATAGTTATTTTCTTAAAAAAAAAAAAAAAAAATGCACAATTGATTGGCAGCTACTTTTTTGAGGATCTTGGAAAGGTAGGGGAGGTTAGATATTGGTCTATAATTGGCCAAAATCTCCGAATCAAGTGAAGGATTTTTAAGCAGCGGTTTAATGACTGCCACTTCAAAAGACTGCGGTACATGTCCTGTCAATAGGAACATATTAATTATATTTGAAAATGGTAGACTAATCAGAGGTTGCGACTCCTTCAGAAGTCTAGCGGGAATTGGGTCTCAAGACGGGTAGTTGATTTAGAGACTGAAACTATTAAGGGTAGATCAGAATGACTGATAAGAGAAAAAGCAGAAAAGCAGAGTTCTGAGCCTGAGGACACAGCAGTATCAGGCAGAGGCTTGGTATTTTTAAGGAAGCTATTTTTTTGAATTTTTTTTCCTGATATTGATAATTTTCTCATTAAAGAAATTCATAAAGTCGTCACCACTAAGAGTTAAAGGAATGTAGGGGTCTATGGCATTGTGGCTCTTGGTCAACTGAGCCACAGAGTTAGAGAAATCTATTGTTATTTTTATTTTCTTCTATCAAGGATGAATAATACTGTCGCCTAGCATTATAGAGAGATTTCTTATAAGTGATAAGTCTGGCATTCCAGACTGAACATGATTCTTCTGTCTTATATGCACGCCATTGCCTTTCACAGGTTCTGACTTTGTTTTAACTCACAAGAATGGGAGTTGTACCATGGAGCTAATCTCCTATTTTTAATAGTTTTCTTTTTAAGAAGAGCTATGGAGTCAAGTGTTGTCCGCAGTGAGGCTGCAGTACTATCAACTCAAAGGTCTAATTCTAATGGACTAAAACAGTCAGTGCTGTCCTCTAATATATTAAGACATGGTAATGGAGTAAGCGCTGAAGGGATTAATTCTTTAAAATGAGTATTTGGTAACTGTTTTTGCTTGATACTGTAGAATCAGATAACAGAAATTTGAAAGTTATCAAATAACGATCAGTCAGTGTTGGATTTTGAGGTATGACTAGCAGTTCATCAGTTTCTACACCATAGGCCAAGACCAGGTCAAGGGTGTGATTATGATGATGTGTTGGTTTACTAATACACTGAGCGAAACTAGTTGAATTTAGAAGGGAGAGCACTGCTACACAATGACTGTGGCGGTAAGGAATTATAAGCAGCGAACTGAGGGTTTTAAGTAGGTTTATTAAATCATACCGCCATCATAGGAACTCGCTCCAGCCCTCGTGCAGGCAGGCTGGAGCGGGTCCTCAGGCTCTCAGCAGCAGTAGTCAGAAGCAGTGGTAAGAGTGAGAGAGTGAGCTACAGAGCAATGCAGCTTTTATACCCAACTACAGACAATACATGAAAGGCATGGGACATTTACATCACAGTAATAGCAGGAAGCATGAACACAATGCATGAATGGCACATTAACATCACAGTACTGAGCAGGAAAAAGCTAGACGAAGCGAGGCTGCCTGTTGACATTAATACACACATTTCACTGTAATGTTAATCGCTCCAGATGCGCGCTGTGATTGTCCCAGTCTGTTGTGGGGGTTATCCACACTACTCCCCCCAGAGGGCTCAGCAGGCGGCTGAGGCCTCGATAGTCCGGCTTTGGCAACGAGCAGGGAAAGCTCTGTGCAGGCGGAGGTGTGGGGGGGGGTAGCGAGTGCCGACCTGGGACGGGGAAATGTCTGGGCCGCGCAAAAATTGCCTGTGGATCCGCGATGTTGAGGGGCTGTCCCGTTGAACGTGCGGAGGTCCACAGCAGCTGTACAAAGAAAAATTAGTCACTGACTCCTCTCGCGGTTAAGTCCTGCGAGGATTAACAGCGGCCATGAAGAAAACAGGAGCGGCGAGGCTGCGTAGCAGCTGTAAGAAAAAAACAAAAGCAGAGGGACTTGGCGTGTTGACTTTAGGTGCGGGCACAACCCTAAAGCCCTCGGGGACCGCAGACTGCTGAATTCCCTTTGTGCGCCGTGGCTAAGACCATTAGAAAATCCTGTGAGCGAGCTGCATGCGTGCCTCAGGTGTGCGAGCAGCCCTGGAGGTTCTGTGTGCAGCGGCAAAGGACGATGGTGGTCTGTGGAGCCGTTATTGTCCCGTGCGTGGTGCGCCGTCCTCGTAACCCCCCGGTGCGTGTGCAGGGGTTCCGTGCATGGGTGGGCTCACTGGAGAGGCGAGTCAGGGTCAGGGAGCTTGCTGGAGATCAGCGTAGTCGGCGCCGATAATCATCCCTGTTCAGTGTGTTGCTGTAGATTGGTCATGGTGCGTTCAGGTCCACGTGCTGCATTCTCCGTCGGCCCTGGAGGTCGCCGTCATGGAGAGAGGACGAGGTGCGTGCGCTCTCGTGTGGAGGGGCTGTGAGAGCGGCCGGTCCCAGCGTGGATGTGCAGATCTCAGGTGTGCAGATCTCACCATGAAGTTTTCTGCAGCTTTCCCGGTCGTGGGTGATCTCCGGAGAGTTTCGCCTGGTAACTCTGCGTCGAGGTCTCCCTGTAGCAGAAGGGAGGGCAGATCATTTGCGTCAGGCTGCTGCATTTGCTTGTCGTCGGAGACTCACCGCCGGGTGCTGCGTTCGTTGTCATCGGGTCACCAGTGTAGCTGTCCAGACCAGAAGGTTGCGTCGCACAAAGCGTGTGCTTTCTTCGGGGCCACCAGCGTGGCTGTCCAGACCAGAAGGTTGCGTTGCACAAAGCGTGTGCATTCTCGGGGTCACCAATGTGGCGGTAAAGATGAGCAGTGAGCGAGGGTTTTAAGTAGGTTTATTAAATCATACCGCCATCATAGGAACTCGCTCCAGCCCTCGTGCAGGCAGGCTGGAGCAGGTCCTCAGGCTCTCAGCAGCAGTAGTCAGAAGCAGTGGTAAGAGTGAGAGAGTGAGCTACAGAGCAATGCAGCTTTTATACCCAACTACAGACAATACATGAAAGGCATGGGACATTTACATCACAGTAAGAGCAGGAAGCATGAACACAATGCAGGAATGGCACATTAACATCACAGTACTGAGCAGGAAAAAGCTAGACGAAGCAAGGCTGCCTGTTGACATTAATACACACATTTCACTGTAATGTTAATCGCTCCAGATGCGCGCTCTGATTGTCCCAGTCTGTTGTGGGGGTTATCCACAATGACTATCATTATAATATTAAAATTGCCAGCTATGATAATCTTGTCTGAACTGAGAACTAAGGTTGTTAGGAACTCAGAGAATTCGGACATAAATTCAGCGAAAGAAGCACTGGGAGGGCGATATATTGTGGTAAATAAAACGGGCTGTTCTGACCCCTGGGATGGATGTGCTAAGGTAAAAATTAATCATTCAAAAGAGTTATAATTTGAATTTAGCTTAGGCTGAGGGTTCATTGGTCATGTGGATTCATATATTACCCCAACACCACCACCTCGGCCAGTGTTTGTAGAAATATGAATATTACCATAATGGGGGGGGGGGCTCATTGATACTAACAGTCATTGTGGCGTAGCCATGTTTCTGTGAGAGAAGAATATATTTATGTTATGCTCCGTGATCGTATCATTAAGGTGGATTTATCAGACAGAGATCTTATATTCAGCAGTCCACTTTTTTTTTTCCACAATATTTTTATTGAACCTTTTTTCAACAAACATGACACCAACAATCAAACCCCAACACTAAAACAAACCAAAAAAACAAAAAAAAAAACAAATATTCCAAAAACACCATCAACCGTTAACAAAACAAGTCAAACAATGCTCCTCTGTTTAGCCTAGGTAATCCACTGCATAAGTATACATATTATACATTCACCAATTTGGAAATTACAAGGTCCACACACATCATTCACCTTCTTCTTCAGTAGTTATGTTTAGTTTCTTTACATAATCAATGAAAGGTCTCCATATATTCTCAAACACATTTTCCTTTGATTTCAATATGTATGTTATTCTTTCTAGTGGAAGGTTTGTTAACATCTGTCTTAACCACTGAGTCACATCTGGTCTATGAGTCTTTTTCCACAGCAGTGCAATACATTTTTTGGCGTTAAGCAAACTGAGGTCTATGAATGTTCTTTCACTCTTATTAAAGTTATGCTTTTCTGGATACAGACCCAACAAAAACAATTTAGGATTCAATATGAGTTGTTTTGAAATTATTTTTTCAATTGTTACCCTCACCTCTTCCCAAAACATTCTAATTTTTCTACATTCCCCAAAACAATGAAATAGAGTTCCTTTACTTTCCATACATTTTGTGCACGTATCTGGTATGTTTTTGTTATATCTATTTAACTCCACCGGTGTAACATACATCCGCATTAACCATTTAAAATGTATCAATTTAAGACGTACATTTATTGATTTGGTTTGAGCTTCTGTGCAAGCCAATTCCCATTGTTCCTCTGAAATTTCAATTTGTAGGTCTTCTTTCCAATAATTCATTCTTTTCTGTGAGTTTTCACTTGAGGATAATATCAGTGAGTTATAGAACTCTGAAATAATACCCTTTCTCTTACTATTTTTCGTCAAAATTTTTTCCAAGTATGAATAGGTAGGACGGGTGAGAGCATTATTTTGATTTGATCGAATGAAATTCCTAAGCTGAAGATATTTAAAAAAATGTGTTCTATTAAGATTAAATTTAGCCCTCAGTTCTTCAAAAGACATTATGTTGTCTGAACATGCTAAATATAAGTCTTGAATCTTTTGAATCCCTTTTAAATTCCATAATTTAAATACAGCATCCGCTCTCCCTGGTGTAAAATATTGATTACCCCATATTGGGCTAAATTGTGACAATAAGTGCGGTTCTTTTAAATATTTTTTGATTTCATACCATATTTTGATCATATGTTTTACAATTGGATTTTTAACTTGTTTCTGTAATTTTTTAGCCGAGTCTGAGTATATGAATAAGGGAAGAGGAAAAGGTAAATTATATGATTCCATCTCCGTCCAGTGAGGGAGATCATTTGATGAAAAATAATATGTCATAGACCTCAGTTGTGCTGACCAGTAATACAACATAAAGTTTGGACATTTCAGACCTCCACGATCAAATGGCAAATATAGTAAGGACAGACGTAATCTAGCCTTCCTATTGTTCCATATAAATTCCACTAACTTTTTTTTAATTCTTGAGAATAGATCTGAAGGTGGTGGTAAAGGAATGTATTGAAATAAATATAGTATTTTGGGTAAGATATTACTTTTAAGTATATTAATTCTCCCGATCATCGACATTGGCAGTGACATCCATCTCTGAAGCAACTCATTAATATCTGTCATTAAGGCTTCATAGTTGATACTAGCGGCTGATTCTAACTTAGGCACAATTTGAATTCCTAAGTATTTAAACTGATTTACAACATTGAATTGATTTACCTCAGGAGCTGGGTGCTTTCTCTGGGTCTCATTTAGCATTAATATTGAAGATTTATTTTTATTTATTTTATATCCTGATATTTCCCCAAAGTTCTTTATTATATTTAACAAGGTCGGAATTGATTTTTTAAGATTTGACATAAACAAAATTATGTCATCAGCATACAGGGAGATTTTATGTTCTATTGGTCCTACTTTAATTCCATATATTTGTGGATGTAAACGCACTGCCATCGCCAAAGGTTCAATTGCCATAGTAAACAGTAAAGGCGAAAGTGGGCAGCCTTGTCGACAACCTCTATTAATTTTTATTGATTTTGAGATATTGCTATTTGTTAGGATTTCTGCTGTAGCATTATTGTATATTATCTGAACCCATTTTATGAAATTCTTTCCAAGTCCAAACCTTTGTAAAACTTCAAAAAGAAAGGGCCATTCGACCCTATCAAAGGCCTTTTCAGCATCCAATGATAGGAGAGCTGTATCCGGTGCTTCTTTATTAGAATAAATTATATTAAATAATCTTCTTACATTATGGAAGCCTTGTCTTCCCATTATAAAGCCATTCTGATCTCGGTTAATTATATTTGGTAATATTTCTTGTAGTCGTCTTGCTAAAATTTTACAGGTTATCTTAAGGTCTGCATTTAATAGGCTTATTGGTCTCCTGTTTTCACATTTATTAGAAGGTTTACCTGGTTTTGGCAACAGTATAATTAAGGCATTATTTATATATGGCGGTAATTTACTATTTTGAAATGCTTCTAAAACCATTTCCAAAAATGGTTTTATTAATTTATTCTTAAATTTTTTATAGAGGTCAACTGGAAGACCGTCAGGTCCCGCACTTTTTCCTGATTTCATATTATCAATGGCTAGCCCAACTTCTTCTTGACTAATTTTTGACTCCAGTATCTCCCTGTTTTCATTTGGAATACATGGTATAGATAATCCGTCCAAAAACCCATTTAGTTTTGTTAAGTCAGTTTCATTTTTTGTATCATATAGTTTTTCATAATAATCTCTAAAGGCACTGTTAATTTCTAAAGGATCTACGACTGCCTGTCCGTTACTTATAATACTGGTAATTGGTGTTTTAAATTCTAATTGTTTAATCTGCCATGCCAATAATTTTCCTGATTTTTCACCTTGTTCATAAAAGGTTTGCTTCAATCTTAGAAGACTCGAGGCAGCTCTATTTGCTGATTTTTTGTCATATTCAGCTCTCAGAATCAGTAATTCATTCTCTAATTTGGGATTACTTCCTGCATACACTTTTTCTTGAAGGATTTTCATTTTACGTTCCAATTGGACTCTCTCCTCTCGAGTCTTCCTAGATTTTGAACCTGTATAACTAATAATATGCCCCCTAATAAAAGCTTTGAAAGCTTCCCACTTTATACATGCTGATGTTTGTGTAGTGTTGATATCAAAGAACTCATCTATCTGTTTTTCTATGTACTTAACAAATTCCTCATCTTGAAGCCATTTATGCTGAAATTGCCACCTACCAGGAACCTTTGTCAATTTCTTATCTACATATATTATACAGCAGGGTGTATGATCAGAAATCACAATGTTATCATAGAAACAATTTTGAATCTTGGACCTTAATTCCATAGAGATAAAAAAATAGTCAATACGTGAAAATGTCTTGTAGGTGTTAGAATAACAAGAATAGGCTTTGACTTGTGGTTTCATTTCTCTCCATATATCTTGCAATCTCAATTCTTTCATAAAATGATTAATGGTCATCCTACATCCATTGTGCGTACAGTCCTGTCCTGTTGACCTATCTATACTGGGATTCAATGTACAGTTAAAATCCCCTGCTATTATATATAGCCCTGTGAGTGATGCTAAAGTAAGAAATAAATTAACAAAGAAGCTTTGATCATCTATATTGGGACCATATATGTTCACCAGATTTATATTTTCTAATAACAAAGATCCTTGGATGATTAGATATCTTCCCAATTTATCTCCAATTACATTTTTCACTTGAAATGGGACTGATTTATGTATGAGAGTCAGAACTCCCCTGGCTCGGGATGAAAACGATGAGGTGAATACACTTCCCTGCCATCTCCTCCTTATTCTTTTTACATCCTCCTCTATTAGATGAGTTTCTTGTAAAAACACCATTTTTGAACCTATGTCTTTTATTTTATTCAAAACTTGTTTAAGTTTTTTTAGGTTTTGTAGACCTCTGCAATTCCATGATGTTAAATTAAGCTTAACGCTTTGGTCTATGATCAATAAAGAGTTTGAGATTACCTTGCAATGTAAACATGCTCATACAGAGAAGCAAAAACATGGATGGTTGAACATTCATCCCACAGACTACACACAAACAAATTCCCCCTCCCCACATTCGTGGTAATCCTCCCAAAATCAAAAAAAAATCTGTCTCCTGTTACAGCCTGAATCTGCTCCTCCCCCGTGAGGATCAGTCAAACCACTCACTCTTTCCTCCTCTCAATCACCCTGACTCTGCTACTTTTAATGACATGACAATAACTCTCTTCTGTAGTTTTTCCAATTTAACTCCAAAATTTTATAGCAACTTTGTACATCATAGCTTTTTTTTTTTTTTAATATATCATACCATCTATATTTTGTAGACATGCTATATATTTCAAATCAATCAGATACTTGAACACTTGCTTAAATATTCTACCTTTTATATCTTGTTCTTGCTTCATGCTTGGCTCTCGCCAGTCTCTCCTTGGATCTGCTTAATGAGTTCCTGTGCCTCCTGAGGGGTCTTAAAGACTTGGGTTCTCCCTTTATACGTGACCAGCAGTCTTGCAGGATAAATCACCCCGTGACGAATTCCAAGGCTGCGCAGCTCTTTACGGGCGGGGTCAAACTGTTTCCTTAATTGTTGGATTCCTGCGGCCAAATCTGGGTAGAACCGCACCTGTTGGTCCTGGTATTTAATTTCTCCTTTAGTGCGGGCTGCGCTGGAGACCGTCATCTTGTTCCTGTAGTTAAGGAACTTCATTATCAGCGTCCTCGGTGTTGTCTTCTTATCTCTCGATGGGCCTATTCGGTGTGCGCTTTCCAAGACGACTGATGACTGTAGATCCACATTATCCAGCACCTCTGGGATCCACTTCTCCAAAAAGGAACACGCATCCTGTTCCTCCGCCCCCTCTGGAAGGCCCACAAGCCTTAAATTATTCCGTCTAGACCGGGATTCCAAGTCCAAGACGTTTTCTTCCAGACGTTTATTCTTTAATTCCAATGTTTGGACCTTTAATTGCAGGCTGGTGATGTCATCTTCAGCGTTAGAGATCCGGAGCTCCGCCTGCGTTATTCGCTCCATACAGTCGCTTATTTCTTTTCTCATAGCTTCAATCGCAGCTATAATCCCATCAAACTTAGACGAAAAGTCTGTTCTCATAGCGCTGATGGCAGCAAGGACCGCATTCGTTCCTTCGGCAGTCACCGCACCACCGCTAGCTCCCTCCTCAGCCATGGTCACAGGTGTTTTATCTGCTGCGTCACGAGCGTGGAAATCTGTTAACTTGGCTTGTTTCGTCGAATCAGTTTTTCCTCCGCCTGATTTCACAGCCTTAGTTTTTACCATATCCGCCTCCAAACGCTAGAGCAGGTTTTTGTTCCAATTGGGAGAGTTTTAGCCAACTTTTTTTATCATTAGGAGCAGAGCAGAGTGGAGCACACCCTTCTAAGCGGCTGCCATAACCGGAAGTCTCAGCAGTCCACTTTTAATTATTTTATTTTTCTGTACTCCGTTAATGGTTTTAATCTTTATCAAGTTATGTTGTATTTGTCTTGGATTACAACATTTTGGGTATCAGGGGACAGACAGTCTATGGGGTTGTGAATGAAAGACTGGTCTAAACAGAGAGAATTATTTGGATTACCACAAGGAATAATAGGAGTAATATGAGAGGTGGAAGGGGAGAAAGCTGGTTTGCAGACCCAGGAACCTTGGAAGGAGGCTTACAGTCACTGTATTAAAAAATGCTGGATAGAATAAAACAGATTGGGCGTGCGTGTTTTAAGGGCCAACCTCTTTGGATGAAGACCATCTGGCCTTATGAATGTCGAGTGATTACAGAACAGGTTAAAACTGTCTAGGAAACCAATGTTAAAAGTAAGACATGTTGATTGCAGCCAGGTATTAAGGCTAAGAGTTCTGCTAAAACGAGTGAACCTCTTCTGAAAGGAGTAAGTGGTCCAGAGATAAACACACGTCTAACACAGTTCTTAAGAGTAGACACAAGGCTCCTGAAGTCTCTTTAAGATGGATGTAGTTACAGACTCCTCTATACAGTGCATCCAGAAAGTATTCACAGCGTTTCACTTTTTCCACATTTAATGTTACAGCCTTATTCCAAAACGGATTAAGTTCATTTTTCTCTCAGAATTCTACAAACAATACCCCATAATGACAACGTAAAAAAAGGTGGGGTTTTTTTTTCAAATTTATTAAAAATAAAAAACCAAGAAATCACAAGTACATAAGTATTCACAGCCTTTGCTCAATACTTTGTTGATGCACCTTTGGCAGCAATTACAGCCTCAAGTTTTTTTTGAATATGATGCCACAAGCTTGGCACACTGATCTTGGGGCAGTTTCTCCCATTCCTCTTTGCAGCACCTCTCAAGCTCCATCAGGTTGGATGGGAAGTGTCAGTGCGTAGCCATTTTCAGATCTCTCCAGAGATGTTCAAATGGATTCAAGTCTGGGCTCTGGCAGGGCCACTCAAGAACATTCACAGAATTGTCCTGAAGCCACTCCTTTGATGTCTTGGCTGTGTGCTTTGGGTCGTTGTCCTGCCGAAAGATGAACCGTCGCCCCAGTCTGAGGTCAAGACCACTCTGGAGCAGGTTTTCATCCAGGATATCTCTGTACATTGCTGCATTCCTCTTTCCCTCTATTTTGACTAGTCTCCCAGTTCCTGCCACTGAAAAACATCCCCACAGCATGATGCTACTACTACCATGGTTCATTGTAGGGATGGTATTGGCCTGGTGAAGAGCGGTGGGTGCCTGGTTTCCTCCAATTCATTTTAATTCAACTTTATTTTATATAGCGCCATTTCACAACAACAGTCATCTCATAGCACTTTCAACTGTATGGGAAACCCCCACAATTGCAGAAAGACCCCAGCAATCAGGCGATCCCCTGTGAGCAAGCGCTTGGCGACGGTGGAGAGGAAAAACTCCCTTTTAACAGGAAGAAACCTCCAGCGGAACCAGGCTCAGGGAGGGGCAGTCATCTGCTGCAACTAGCTGGGGGGGGTGAGGGGATAGAGAAGACGAAAAGAACAGACATGTAGAGAGCAAACGGCACGATGGGGACTCTATCTATTCAATTCAATTCAATTCAATTCAACTTTATTTATATAGCGCCATTTCACAACAACAGTCATCTCATAGCACTATCAACTGTAGGGAGGACCCCCACAGTTGCAGAAAGACCCCAGCAATCAGGCGATCCCCTGTGAGCAAGCACTTGGCGACGGTGGAGAGGAAAAACTCCCTTTTAACAGGAAGAAACCTCCAGCAGAACCAGGCTCAGGGAGGGGCAGTCATCTGCTTCGACTGGCTGGGGGGTGAGGGGACAGAGAAGAAGAAAAGAACAGACATGTAGAGAGCAAACAGCACGATGGGGACTCAATCTATGGGAGAGAACAAACAAATGTTAATGACCGGCAAAAAAAAAATATTTCATAGAGAGTGAGGAAAGGAGTGAGGCCCAGTGCATTACTGGAGGTCCCCCGGCTGACTAAACCTATTAGCAGCATAACTAAGGGAGGGTTCAGAAACACATGATCCCTCCCTAATTGTAGGCTATATCAAAAAGGTAGGTTTTAGCCCTATTCTTAAAAACAGAGATCGAGTCTGACTCCCGAATCCAGATTGGCAGCTGATTCCACAGGAGAGGAGCTTGATAACTGAAGGCTCTGCCTCCCATTGTACTTTTGGAGAGTCTAGGTATTACAAGTAAACCTGCATTTTGGGAGCGTAGTGCTCTGTTAGGATGATACGGTAGTATCAGATCTTTTAAATAAAAAGGAGCCTGATTGTTTAGAGCTTTGTAAGTAAGAAGAAGGATTTTAAACTTAATTCTAAACTCTATGGGAAGCCAATGAAGGGAGGCCAGAACCGGAGAGATATGATCTCTCTTTCTAGTACCTGTTAAAACTCTTGCTGCAGCATTTTGGATCAGCTGAAGACTTTTTAAAGATGTTTTAGGACAGCCTGATAATAAAGAATTACAATAATCTAATCTCGAGCTAACAAAAGCGTGGATCAGCTTCTCAGCATCACTCTGAGACAAGATGCTCCTAATCTTGGCAATATTACGCAAATGATAGAAGGCAGTCTTAGAAACAAATTTAATATGTGAATTGAAGGACAAATCCTGATCAATGGGAGATCTATGGGAGAGAACAAACGGATGTTAATGACCAGCAAACATGACGGCTGGCATTCACGCAGAGTTCAATTTTTTTTCTCATGAGACCAGAGAATTTTGTTTCTCATGGTCTGAGAGTCCTTCAGGTGCCTTTTGGCAAACTCCAGGCGGGCTGCCATGTGCCTTTTACTAAGGAGTGGCTTCCATCTGGCCACTCTACCATACAGGCCAGACTGGTGGATTGCTGCAGAGATGGTTGTCCTTCTGGAAGGTTCTCCTTTCTCCAGAGGATTGCTGGAGCTCTGACAGTGTGACCATCGCGTTCTTGGTCATCTCCCTGACTAAGGCCCTTCTCCTCCCCATCGCTCAGTTTAGATGGTGTTGTGGATTTTTACTTGTTAATAAATAGTCCCTTATTAATCTGGTGAAAGAATAATGAAAGATGAAAAATAAAACAGCTCGATGCCTTTTCTGTATTTTACTTTTGCAAAAGGGAAGATTTCAGAAGTTCCAGTGAGTATGATTCCACAGAAATGTTCAAAACAGAAATAATGAGTGCAGGCTTTATAGGGTGATGCAGTTGTTGAGATAAAGCTGTGGGAGCTCCGAACCTCTCTAAGGCTCCAACCCTGAGGCTAAGCTCTGTGTCCGGAACAGAGGAAGGAACTGATAAAGATTGTTTTGAGAACAAAGTATCATAGAGAAAAAAAAAAATGATATAAAGAATTAAATATGATGAGAAAGAAAGCTTTCATAATCCCAACTTTTTTTTATCACATTGTGATAACCGTCTTAGTACATTTCTCAAACTCAAGGAGGGTCACTCTGTGCTAACCAGCACCAGTTTGGATTAAGCAAAATACTGTGAGATCAAAGTGAACGTCCGTCAGCTTGAGCATCCTGCCTAGTCTTCAAACGGATGCCAAAAACTCTCCTAAGATCGTGCAGAGAAACGCAAAGTGACACACACACATATGAATGACATATAGAGAGAGACAAAAAGACATCTGCGGTATCTGACTACTATAGAAGAATGGCCTCAGTGTCAAGAGGAGAAAAGAGCTTTGCTATTCTTCAAAGTTCCTTATCACTACAAAACAACAAAAATACCCCCCCCCCCAAAAAAAAAAGTATATCAACATCATAATCATAAAAATCAAAGGTTAATATAGAATAATCAAAGAGGAAAAAAAGATACACAATGAACATCAAACACATTACACTTCATCAGTTTAAAACGTGTCATCACAAACTGTGTATATGAAATAGCAAGAGCTGTTTTTGCGAGACATGGGCACCTGTTTTATACAGCAAGCACAAAAACATGAAAAGTAAAATAATTACATGAAATCAACATCTCCATCATCAGAGAACTCGAATATCTGCATCATGATCTGGGTTTGTGTCAGAGGACGAATCTGTGTAGCCAGGATCATCCGTTTGCTTAGGTTCTTGTAGTAATTAATAGTGAATCATTTTGGTGACAATCATTGATGAAATGCATCTTTGAATCAGGGGAGCAAGGCAGCATGAACAAAAGTTAGCAGAATTAGCATTAGCAACATGGGTGTGAAGAGTTTAAGGAGCTATCCTTTCCATCCTCCTTTGGTTAACCATGCCCACCAGTTCCAACCTGAAGGAACTGTGCTGTCCAGAGTTTTCATATGTTTGAGCAAGTTATTCATGTGCTCAATGGTGTCAGTGATATTATACATATCCGATACAAATGTACAGTATTTTTGACCCCTATGATGTGACAAACACCCCCTTGGGATTCAAGAACATAGTCCAAAGCCATCCCGTTTTGGAGGAACATTGTTCTCAACACACACAGATATTGTCAGACTTGTTATCCAAATGTTTGCGGGTAAATGAAGAATGACTTGTGTTTCTGTCCTGTGTGTATTCCTTCCGTATAAGTAATCATAAACTGGAATACAGTACTAAAGGAAACTAATTTTAACATGAGTATATGCTGAAAAAGAATCATTTTGATTAAAGGACAATCTGTAAAAGAAGATGAAGTTAATGTTGAGCAATACACAAAATAAAAACAATACAAAAATACAACAGTG
This sequence comes from Pholidichthys leucotaenia, assembly GCA_020510985.1. Classification (NCBI taxonomy): domain Eukaryota; kingdom Metazoa; phylum Chordata; class Actinopteri; order Cichliformes; family Pholidichthyidae; genus Pholidichthys; species Pholidichthys leucotaenia. The sequence goes on from CM035842.1 coordinate 167,953,980, forward strand.
TGTATAAGTGAGTGCATCAAAAAGGTCCAGAAGTCTACTTAGCACACTTGTTTCTGTGTCCTGCAGATGAAGGGGAGGAGCTTCCTTCTTTGTCCTCCTCCATTGCTATAATGTCAATGTGAAGTCAAGAATATATGTGTGGTGATCAGGTGCAGTCAGTAAGGCGGCACTCGGCTCTCATCTATGACTGAAAGCATATTCAGATGCACTTAAATACGGCAAGGGGATTATTCTGCCCCTCTTCAAAACATTTTTAACAACTCTTTGAACCACTGCTCCAATCACCTCGCCAGGTGACCAGCAAAAGAGTTCAGTAGTGGTTGGAGGGCACTGTTGAGGAGTCCTGGATTCGGGACGTTTTTGCAGTGGTTGATTCCCCGCTGTAGATCCAGCTGGATCTTTCTGCAACTTTGACAGCTGTGAAGGTCATCGACAGAACCTTTGTGGCGTGGTTTCAGACAGTGATCCTCTTTCTGTCATATAGTCACACTGGAATTATTGCTCATTGAAATGAAGCCCTCAGCATCTTCACAAGATCCCCACGATAATCCCTCCTACTCTGCCTCAGTCTCCTTCTACACTCTGCCTGAGATTTAAGATGGAGAATGGGGAAAAAATTAGGTGTCACAATCAAATGGTGTTGTTTTTATTTTTCTTACAATTATAATATTTCAAATTGATTAAAGCAGTAGCAGACAGGACCAATTTTATTCTTTTGTTTTAAATAAATTGTGCATCAATGCAATATATAACAATTGGATCTGCACATTCATTAGTTATTCAGTTTCCTCAATGAGTCTCCTGGTCTTTTCGACCTTTGGTGTAGTGTGTTAATGTCACTCCTGTTGACACACACTCATTCAGCCGATAATCAGGTTTTATTCCACTCTTGGCCAGATTTGCAAATGTATCATCAGATCATATCAGTTAATCAAGGCTTTATTTATATAGCACTTTTCATACAAAAACTGTAACTTGGAGTGCATAATAGATAACAACAGATCATTAGGATTAAGACAAGAACATTTAATGTTGTTAAATCATATTTCTTTGATTTTCTGTCTGCTCTCGCTTTAATCTTGTAGAAATCAAAATTTAACTCACCAATAGAAGAAGCATCTTTGTAGTTTTAGTTTATTTACTGCTTTTACCTATGGAGAAAACAAAAACAAACATACCTCCAAATACTTACCACTTACCTGTATACAATTTAAACCCAATTTATTTAAAATGTGTTATTGTGAAAACAATGTTATGTTTTGACAGTAGACATGACAAGGCAAGACATGTAGACATGTAGACATGACAAGGCAAGCTTAAAGGTTAGTCATCATTCACATATTAAGTGTGCCTATGAAGGGATGGATTAAAGATGGCAGATTGCTCAGGATTTCAGTCAGTGTTCATGCAACCAGTAAGAGTTTACCTCAAAGAAAAATAGACACTTAATTACCTGCTTGATGGTCCCTTGGTCTGCACTTTCCTCAAACATATAATGAATGTTTAAACCAATAATTTTTAGATTTCGTTTACCCATAATATACTATTTAACTTTCTTCAGCTTCGTTTTTTCCTGTTTACCAATCTGTTAAAAGGTCATCAAATTCATCAACTTTGGTTTAAAATGGTAAATGGCATTCACTTATATAGCTCCTTTATTCTCATCTCTAGATGACCAAAGCGCTTCACAGATCCTGCTATCCACCCATTTGCACACACATTCACACACTGATGGTGGCATAGCTGCCCAACATGGCGCTGTCCAGACCCACCAGGAGCAATTGGGGGTAAAGTATTTTGCCCAGGGACACAACGGCAGGATATCTGGGGAGAGCGGGATTCGAGCTGCCAACCATCTGATTATTGGACGACCTGCTCTACCTCCTGAGCCACTGCCGTCCCCAACTTTGGTTTAAATTCAACAAACTCATTCATTCAACCAAGTAATCAATGGATTCAGTAAAATACCCTCTTAATTTACTAATTTATTCATTTAAAAATTCCCATTCTTATCAGGCATACAAAAATTATTTTCAGAGATGGGTTATCATAGCAGAATCAGCTCCCCTCCTGCTGGACATCAGTCCCCCTCATCTCAGACCAATTTGTGCCAATTTGTGTCAAGGTATAGAGGCAGGAATCTTCCAGGGGGCGACCCCCCCCCCCCACCGAAGTCCAGGGCAGAAAACGGACCCACAAATGATCCCAGAACACACATTCTGCCTTAATAAAAAAAAAATATCTATCTCCAAGTTAAATTAGCTATAATTTAATTTCTTTGCTTGCCAAATAATTTAACCTATATCAGTAATTGTTAATCCCCAATAACTTTTATTCTTCAAACATTAAGTGTCTTCCTTTATAACAATGTTATAACAATGTATTTTAAACCAACCAAAATTTAATCAATTTTGTCTCTAAATTAATGAAATTTGCAAAACATATAATATTGAGAAGAGCAGAAAAGGTAGATTATCGGTGTCATCTGAAGTCAGTCTAAACGTAATAATCAGGTCATCTAAGTCCAGTCTCTAAATATCAAACTTGAAAATGTCAATAGTTAGTTTACTTCAGAATCAAACTATATTTGTCAGGTCTTGAGGCCTTCTCCCACTGACAGTGTGTCATCAGGGGTGCCTGCATTTTGATTAAGCGTGCTGCTAGACAGGATCCTTCGTCAATATTAACTTTACTTAACCATGGTGTCCAACATCTTTAGAAACACTGAATATCACTGTCACTTAGGGCATGAATTCTCATAAAGCTAAGGTCTGAGTGTCCGAAAAAGAAAAACATTATTATTGTATCCAAGTATCATAGTTATTATTGTGATGTCATTTTATTTATCTTTTAAAAAAAATGAAATACAGTCATTTAATAATAATTTTCTTTTAAATTTTGTATGTGATCACATAGTTCAGATTAATCTTGGCTTTACAAACTAAATTATAAATTACTTATTTCAATTTATGGCCATGTAGTCAAAATACACTCATTACTTGTTAGACTTTGCAGTTTCTGTTTTGTTGATCGACATTTTTTGAAATTAATTAATCATACAGTTCACAGGATTTCCTCCTCTGGATGCCAGTTTTCAAGATTTTCTCCATAATTCATGCTGAATTTTGTCCTGTAATGAGAAAAACAGTCATTTGTCTAAATTTATTTTGTAGTCATCCTTGAAGGCAGAAATCTGAGAAGGGTATGAGTAAGATTCTTAATTTTCAGGCAATAGAAGGGCTCTTCAGTTTCTATTTTTGTCATTTTGATCTCAAAATATATTTATTCCATCCATGGTTTAGATAAAACTTTTAGTAATTATCACTTTGAAATTCAAATATAAGCATATACTTTTACACTTTAGAAGTATATTTAGATGTTAAAAGGTTAACCATTATCTCAAACTTGTTGGCTGCCATTTTTTTTTTTGTAACTTTGATTTTTATTCATTTTTCATCATACATATTACATTGAGATCACAGTCTCTATATTTAAAAAAAGGAGCTAGAGGAAGAAAAAAAAAAGAAAAAGTGAGGGGGGGGACAAATGTTGGAGCATCAAGTTTTTAGTTTCCATCTCTTAATTCTTCTGATTTTTCCAGTGTCTTTGGTTATTCTTTCAATTTCTAGTCTCGTTGTTGCACTTTGTAGTGTGTCCATTTCCACCATTTTTTTTCATATTGTCCTTCTTGCATTCTTTGTCGATATGTTAGTTTTTCCATTAAACGTATATCCTCAACAATGTCAGTCCATTGCTCTTGGTCAGGAAGAACTTCTGATCGCCATTTTCTTGTGATTGTTTTTTTACATGCAATCAGCAAGATTTTAACTACATATCTGTTCTCAGCCTGTATTACATTGTCTCTTTTAAGATCACATAAATACATCAAGTTACAGTTCATTGGTATATTATATCTTAATACCCTCTGTATTGTCACATGTATAGATTTCCAGAATGATGAGATTTTGCAGCATTTCCAAAACATATGTGAGTGGTCTGCATTTTGAGCCCCACAGCCCCTCCAGCATATAGATTGGGTATTTGTATATTTTCTTTGAATCTGTGGTGTAATGAAATAGCGAATCAGGTTTTTCCATCCATATTCCCTCCATGTCCTTGAACTTGTTGATGTGTGTTGTGTTTTCCATATTTCTTGCCAGTTTTCATCTGTTATGTTTAAATTTAGCTCTTTCTCCCATTTCTCCTTTATATAGTTACTTGAATGTTTGTTTGCCGTAAGTTTCTGATATAGCTTTGAAATAATTCTTATTTTATTTCCTGCATACGAGCTTAAAATGAATTGTATAATCTCGCTCACATCTGTGTGGAGGTTATGCCTAATCTTCCTCATATAATAATCTCTCATCTGCAGATATCTGAAGAATTCAGATTTTTCTAGTTTAAATTTTCTTCTCATGTTTACAAAACTCCCGAAATCTTTTTTTCCCATATTGCCCCATGCTGTGATTCCCTTGTTCACCAGATTTTTGTATCCCCTATCTTGCTTTGCCGGTTCAAACTGACTGTCAAATGCTACCCATTTCAATAGTTTTATGTCCTCCTTTATATTATACTTTTGTACTATTTTGTACCACAGTTCCAAAGTAAATTTAGTGATTGGGTCTATTTGTTTGATTTGCTTATATGCATCCTTATCTCCTATTATGCTTTGTACTGGGAGTCCCTCAATTTCCTTTTCCATTTCTTTTCATTTTGCCTCATATCCTCCGTCGCACCAACATATGATATATCTTATTTGTGCTGAGTAGTAATATTCCTTTAGACTCGGTAGACCCATGCCTCCTTTCTCTTTTGGTAATTGGAGAGTTTTATATTTCACTCTTGGCTTTTTACCTCCCCAAACAAATCTCGATATCATCCTGTCCCACTTTGAGAACTGGGCACCAGGAATCTCTGTTGGTAGAGCTTGGAAGAGGTAAAGCAGTCTAGGTTGTATGCTGATTTTGACTGTCTTAATTTTTGAATTCAGATCCATATTTAAGATTGACCATCTATCAATATCTTTTTTTTATTTCTTGTTCTAACCTGTCATAGTTTGCTTTATAGATTTTGCTTAAATCTTTAGGTATGTTCACTCCAAGGTATTTTATTTCTTTTTGTTTCCAGTTTAGTTTGATCTTATCAGTTATCTGGTTTAAAGGGTTATAGTGGAATGTCAGTATTTGTGTTTTTGTTGTGTTTATCTTGTATCCTGATAATTTTCCAAAATTTTCTATCAAGTCCATCATTTCCATTATTGATTCATCTGGTTGTTCAAGGTAAACTATAATATCGTCTGCAAATAGCCCAATCTTGTGTTCCGCTCCCTTTATTGTTACACCTTTTAATTTCTTATTTTGTCACATCGCTTGAGCCAGTGGCTCTATGAACAGAGCAAACAAGGTGGGCGATAGGCAGCATCCCTGCCTAGTTGATCTTTGTATATTTACTTTGTCTGTTAAGCTACCGTTTATCTTGATTCTTGCCACAGGTTTTTGATACAGTGTCTTTATGCATTGTACTGATTTTTCGTTAAATCCAAAGCGTTCCAGCACATTATATAGGAACATCCAATTAACCCTATCAAATGCTTTTTCTGCATCTAAACTCATCCTGGATTTCTTGTTCACATTCAAATTGTATTTTATTTGAAATTAGTATCATAACCCCCCTTTTAGTTCCTCCCTTAAATGAACTGTAGTAGGAGTTCTTATAGCCAAATCTCTTTAGTTTCTCTTGTTCTGTCTTGCTCAAATGTGTCTCTTGCATAAATATAATTTCAGCTTTTTCCTTCTTGAATTTTCTTATTATTCTTTCCCTTTTAACAGGTAAGTTCAGACCATTCACGTTTAATGTCATTATCTTAAGATTTTTACCCATATTCATGTTTTTCCATTTTTTTAACTTGTGCTCCTAACCCCTTTAACAACAAAAACTAACACATATTTATACAAAAACACATTAACGAATCTCGACCTCCGTACTTTGGGCCTGCTCTCTAGCAAACTTCAGACAGGCCTGGACACGTACTGGCTTAAGCAGGGGGACACATCTGGCACTGCAGGATTTGAGTCCCTGGTGGCGTAGTGTGTTTCTGATGTAGCCTTTGTTACTTTGGTCCCAGCTCTCTGCAGGTCATTCACTAGGTCCCCCCATGTGGTTCTGGGATTTTTGCTCACCGTTCTCGTGATAATTTTGACCCCACGGGGTGAGATCTTGCGTGGAGCCCCAGATCGAGGGAGATTATCAGTGGTCTTGTATGTCTTCCATTTTCTAATAATTGCTCCCACAGTTGATTTCTTCACACCAAGCTGCTTACCTATTGCAGATTCAGTCTTCCCAGCCTGGTGCAGGTCTACAATTTTGTTTCTGGTGTCCTTTGACAGCTCTTTGGTCTTGGCCATAGTGGAGTTTGGAGTCTGTTTGAGGTTGTGGACAGGTGTCTTTTATACTGATAACGAGTTCAAACAGGTGCCATTAATACAGGTAACGAGTGGAGGACAGAGGAGCCTCTTAAAGAAGAAGTTACAGGTCTGTGAGAGCCAGAAATCGTGCTTGTTTGTAGGTGACCAAATACTTATTTTACTGAAGAATTTACCAATTAATTCATTAAAAATCCTTCAATGTGATTTTCTGGATTTTTTTTTCTCATTTTGTCTCTCATAGTTGAGGTATACCTATGATGAAAATTGGAGACCTGTCTCATCTTTTAAGTGGGAGAACTTGCACAGTTGGTGGCTGACTAAATACTTTTTTGCCCCACTGTATTTGTACAAAAACACATTAACGAATCTCGACCTCCGTACTTTGGGCATTTCTTCTGCCCACTGGTCCCTGTTGGTGGGTGGAGGGAATGTCCTCATCGAGTGAGGGGCCCTCCCTAGACCTCTAGTTACTATCCAAGTAAGAGTCATTAGTCTAGAAATGTCCAACAAAAATCACTTTAACCTCTCCTAGCCGTTTGTTTCTCTTTTACCTTGTCTTCTTGGCCTTCATTTCTTCTGTGTCCTTCTTAATCTTTGTTATAATCTAGGCTTTCCGTTGAAAGCCTTGGAGTTTTTCTTGGGCCTGGTGCACCAGGTCCGTCTCCCGCCCTCTGCCGCTCACTCGCCTCCATTCCGGCTATCTCGATGCATTCCATGCCGCCGCTGCTCCAGCCGCTTCCTCTGGTACGCTCACCACAAAGCCTCGCTCCGTCATGTCCCGCGCTGCCTCTCTAGCCGTGTTGTAGGTTTTCACGCCGTCCTCCCAATGAATTCTCATCTTCGTTAGTGGCGTTTGGAATCTAATTTTTTTCTCTTTCAGCATTTTTTTTAATGTTGGCATATTTCTTTCGCTGCTGCACAATTTCTGTCGGGTAGTCATGGTCAAAGAATATCTGTTTGTCGCCAACTCATGTCTTTTTTTTCCACACTTGTGTCAGGATTCTTTCCTTTATGTTGTATTTTAAAAAGTTTACCACAACTGACCTGGGTGTAGAGTTTGAATTCGGGTTCTGTGCCAAGGCTCTGTGCGCTCATTGGATCTGAAGGTCTGTTTCATCGGGCAGCTCAAGCTCTTTTTTTTAAGAATTGATCTATGAATTTCGTCATCGAGTTGCCTTCAGTGCCCTCCGGAATCCCGAAGATGCGTATATTGCTCCGCCTGGACCTGCTCTCCAGGTCGATTATTTTTTCCTGCATCCTCTGTGCCTGTGCCGTCAGGGTCTGCAGCAGCTCACTTGCCTCAGTCTTCCAGTCTTCCAAATCTGATATTCGAGCCTGTGCTTCTGCCATACATGCCCGTTGAGTGCGCAGTTCCTCCATGGTTTCTGCTAGCTTGCGTTCCATTTCTTTTCGGAGACCCATAATTTCCTCCTTCATCTCTTTTTTCAGTTCTTCCTTAAGAGCCGTTAAATCCTGTTGGAGTTGTCGCTTGAAGTCTTTTATGTCCTTACTTATATTGGCGAAGCCAGTGTTCATAACATCAAGGTTGGCGTCCTCCATTTTCTCTGTTGTAGTCACCTCGTTTTTTTGGGCCTCTTGTTCAGCGATTTCTCCAGCGTTGTTGAAGAGGGATTCTTTAGTTTTACCCTGCTTTTGTCCGTGTGCCCGGGTTCTTCGTGTTTTCATCCCTTGGTTTATTGATCCATTTATGTCGAGTTGGCCATTTACCAAAGATTTTTAATCCAACTAGGGAGAGCTCTCTGTTTAAGCGTTATGCCTCTCCGCCATCTTCCCGGAAGTCGGCTGCCATTTTAAATGATGTTGCACTTTACTTTTGATGGCAATCTATGCACACTGGTGGTTTAAAAACTTTTCTCTCTCTGGTTTGTAGCTCGTCAAGTCATTCGTTCACTCATTCACACATTCACTCATCCTGTTTACTTCAGTTCTGGTCTGTAATCCATCTGATGTGTAAGCAATTAAGCATGAGGGCATTATTATTATTATCGTTCTTTTGTAAGAGTGAAGGTGTAATTACTTTGGAAATACTTAATACCATGTGCTAGTACACTTGCGTACTCATAGTAACTAAACTATATCTCAAATGTGTAGGTACTTTGTCTGACTATTGTCCTACATTTTATAAAAATGTCATGCTGAGGAAAAAAATGGTTGCTGTAAATGTACTGTATATTACCACAGTTCCCCCCCCCCCCCATCTGTTGGGCTAGTAAACCATGGCAAACAGTGTCCATTCTTCTCTCTCTTCAGCACCTGGAGAATGTCCATCTTATCATTGTCTTTGTCCATTCTTCGGCCCTCAGCTGGTAACATGTCTTCGGCACACACACATAGAGCAGAGAATGTTCATGACCCACACACAGAGGTGGAGTTATGTTTGTCATTCAGCAGTTCTTGGTTACAGGTGATTGCCACAAGCAAAGCAATACTGGCCTGTTGTTGTCACGCATTCACCCACCATTTTCCAGTAGAAGAGTTCTTAGTCCATTGTGCGAGGGAGAGCTGTTCATTAAGGTATGCATGCTTTAGTGCTGTTTGATAGATGGATTTGGTGATGACGTCGGTGTTAACACTGGGTGACGATATTGGGGTCAGGAAGGTGATGAGGCAAAATAAAGATAGCACTGGTCTGCCATGGTTCACTTCACCCCTAAAAAAATTTAAAAAAAAAAAACATTCCTGAGAAGTATATTCTGTTCATATATCATCCACATGGAAGTTAAAACTGGGACTTAAATAAAATGCCACTGTTTCTCTGTTTTTGGGTGTCAGTCTGATTATTTTCCTGATGCAATTAAAATGTGTGATTCCTTGAAATTTAATTAAAAAAATGTGTAAATTATAAGATTAATTATAATGAAAAGGATAAATTAGGTTGTGATACATACCTTGATAAATGATACTATGTTTGCTGTTATGAACCACAATGAACTAAACTGAACCTAAAATAAAACAAACCAAAATAAAATAAAATAAAACATGTTTTCTGCTTAGATATGTAGGTTCATATCAATTTCTGCATCCTTGGACTTTAAATAAAGTCACAAGTTCAACTATGAAAGTGAAACCTTAAATAAAATGTAAAATGTGAGCCACAGAATTATGCCTAAAAACAAAAAAAAAATCAAAACCGGCAAAGAGGTATGTCAAGGAGAGAAAAAGAAAAGAAGAAAAAGAAAACACTGTTATGACCCGAGCGCCGGTTCTGATCGCGCTCGGGTTAAAGTTATGTCTCGCTGCCGGCCTTGACAGCTGCGGGCTGTATTCTGGCCTCACCGGGCTCTTATTGTGAAGGTGCTCGGTGGGGTTTCTGCCTGTAAACGGTCGGCCAGCTGAGTGTCATTACCGTCGTTAGTGTTTCGCCATATAAGCCCAGCACTGGCGACGGTAAGACGCAGCAGTGTCAGTCGTTATACGTCTGAGCTACGGATGACTTGGACCATTATCTACCTCGCATGCTTGTGGTTGACCGTCGCCTCTCCGGCACCAGTAAGTTAGCTGTTAGCCTTGCTCCTCCCGGTGAGAGTGGACCTTGTGTGTCTTTGCCTCAGCAGCCTGCGTAGCCAATTACTAAACAATCTTTGCCTGTGTATGACCGTCTCCTCCTATGGACTCGTAAGTGAGCTGTCTAGCCTTACGCCTCCGGAAGTGTGTAGACTCATGTGTCATTGCCCCTGCATCTTGTGTTGTTCACTTCTCACCGTAATAAAACTCACTGTAAACTCACTGGTGACTGTGTGTGTCTTATGCTGGCTCGTGAGGGCCAGCACATGACAGTACACTGCTGCCAAAACAGCGTTACGGTGATGCCAACCCGAGACGCTATTCACCAGTGGGTTTGAGTTTTTTGGACATTTGCTTTTTTCCTGTCTGGGTACCGTGTATGTGAAGAATGCCGTCGCGGAGGAACCGTGTATGGAGTCCGAGCCACGAGCTGACTGATGTGCTGGAAGTGGTGGATGAGCTGCTCATCTCCGCTTCTCTGCTAGATTATGACCACGGCATACACTAGTACCTGGACGCCGCCGAGGATATACTTTGTCATCTCTCTCCCCGCTACGCTGACCACCCGGAAGTCGACGCGAGGAGGGAGGACATCGCTCCGCAACGCGAGATCTACCTGATGATGGAGGAGGAACGCGGCATGAAGCAGGAGAAGAGGCACTCCTGCTCTTTGCTCATGGATCCCGATCCTTTCCTCGATCTGTTCCGGGAGTTCGCACCGTCTGGGGGCCGGCGAAGGCGTCGGCGCCGCGGCCGGGTGCATCCTCGGCAAGCTCCTGCTCCGGATCCAGTTCCGGGCTGCCGGGATGACCCCCTCAACCAGCTGGCTGCTGTGAGTGAGCTGAGTCCTGTGCCGGTGGGCTCCGTTCATGGGTCCGTTTCTACCATCCAGCAAGCAAGGGAAGGAGCGATGTCCGCTACAGCTGATACCATCCTCCCCCCGGGAGACAGGCAAGTTCAAGTTCACTTACCTTTCGATCATAGTGATCTGTTTTGTCTGACTCCTGGGGGTGAAGCTCGGGGTTCGCAGCTCCCTGAGTTTCCTTCCCCAGCTGTAGCCATTAATATTAAATCTGCTGCCTCTGTGTCTCCTCCTGCGGAGCAGTCCTCGGCGTCAGTCCCACGCCATCGAACGAGGGGGAGGCCTGCAGCTCTGGGAAATATCCCGGCCCTGCAGCCTAGCATTGGACAGAGAAGAACGGACTGCAGTGAGGAGCCAGAGCCGACGAGAGAGCGTCCCCAGGGTTCCTCAGGGATGCAGCCCGAGTCAGCAGGTCCAGGGTCCTCTGCCCCCACGCCATACGGGTTATTGGCGTGGACGCCAGCGCGTGAGGATCCAGCTGCAGAGACCATCAGGCCGGCTGTGGAACCCGACGCAGCCGAGTGGGAGCCCGACGACGAGCTGCTTCTCGAACCTGGATCGGTGAAGTCCTGGACGGCTCCAGAGCCCGAGTGCAGGCAAGTGCTCTTTCTTGTTTTCCTGTATGGTGTATTAGAGCATTTTTGCCTGCCTCATGGGGAGGCGAGTGAGGGGCAGCCGTCCGCTGCACCCGAGCTCGTCTCGCTGGGCTCTGGCACTGCCGGTGGAACTGATCCCGGTCCTCTCTTGTTTTCTGAGCACCTCCACAGCGTTACCGGTCCGGAGCCAGTCAAGGTCACGGGACTTGGGGTTCCAGGTTCGGAGATGGAGGTCGTCGCCGGAGCATTCCTGACCCAGTCGGGGTCCGACGTGTGGGCCGAGATGACCCGGTCGGGGTCCGACGTGTGGGCCGAGGTGACCCAGTCGGGGTCCGACGTGTGGGCCGTCCTGACCCAGTCGGGGTCCGACGCATGGGCCGAGGAGACCCAGTCGGGGTCCAACGTGGGTGCAGCGGTGACCCAATCGGGGCCCGTCCTGACCCAGTCAGGGTCCGACGCATGGGCTGAGGTGACCCAGTTGGGGTCCAACGTGGGTGCAGCGATTACCCAATCGGGGTCCAACGAGGTTCAGTCGGGGTCCGACTCAGGTGTGGCTGTGACCCAATCGGGGTCCGACGAGGTCCAGTGGGGGTCCAGCACAGGTGCGGCTGTGACCCAATCAGGATTCGAGGGGGTCCAAGTTTTTGGTTGTCCCCCTCTCAGGAGCCACCAGCTGGGGTCCGTGAGAGGTTCTTGTTTGACGGTCTGGTGCTCCCCTGTCTTGTCATGTGCAGGTGAGCGGCTGCATGCAATCCCTCCACGGTCCTGGTGGTTGTGGGATGCGGGTCGGCCACCTGAGGAACTGCCTGGAGCGTTCGGCGTCTTGGGTTGGCCACCCAATAAACTGTGTGTGTTACGGGGTGACCTGGTTTGGCCACCAGAGGACTTGTTTCTGGGGGCATGGGACTGGGGCAGGCCACCTGATTATCATGTACTGTGGGACTATCTGTGGGCCCATACGAGGCCTGGTCATGTGAAGTACGTCTTGAGATTCTTGTTGTTTCTCAAAGTCATAGTCTTAGTCAGGTCTGAGCAATTTTTAGATTGCCTCTTGTTTTCTTGTAAGCCAAAGTCATAGTCTTAGTCAGGTGTGAGCAATTTTTTAGATTGCCTCTTGTTTTCTTGTAAGCCAAAGTCATAGTCGTAGTCAAGTCTGAGCAATTTTTGATTGCCTCTTGGGTTTTTTTTTCTTCTTTGTAAGCCACAGTCTTAGTCACAGTCTAGTTCTGAGCAATTTTTGATTGCCTCTTGTTCTTGTTCTTTTGGAAAACCATAGTCATTGTCATAGCCAAAGCTAAGCAATTTTAGATTGCTCCCTGTGTGTTGGTGTGCATTTTTTTTTGTTTTGTTCGTGTTTTGAAAGCCATAAGTCAGGTAAAGCAACCTATATTGCCTTTTGTGTTTTGTATCCATAGTTTGGTCAAGTCTTGTCTTTGTTTTGTTCTCCCCTCCTTCCTTGAGGGGCTATTGTATGGGGATTTTGTTTATTGTTCCCAGGTATTTTCATGTATTTTTTTTTTTGGTTTCGTATGTACCAAGCACGGTGGTGCAGTGGTTAGCACTGTTGCCTTACAGCTAGAAGGTTCCTGGTTCGAATCCCCGGGCTGGCAGGGGTTGGAACCTTTCTGTATGGAGTTTGCATGTTCTCCCTGTGCTGTGTGGGTTTACTCCGGGGGCTCCGGTTTCCTCCCACAATCCAAAGACATGCATGTTAGGTTAATTGGTTGTTCTAAATTGTCCTTAGATATCTGTTTCCTATAGGCCCTTAGAATAGAGGGTTAGCATTAGTGAAAGCGCTTTGAGTGGTCTTTGTGACTAGAAAAGCGCTATATAAGTGCAGGTTAGTTAGTTAGTTAGTTAGTATGTTTGTTTTTTTTTGTCTGGTCATAGTCTTGTTCAGGGGTTGGTTCTCTCCCTCCGCACCTGTCCTCCCTCCTCCCACCCTGGGGGAGGCGGGGGGGGCAGGGTGGTTCCTTGGGGCGTTCAGAGTCCGCCCGTGGAGGGAGGGTACTGTTATGACCCGAGCGCTGGTTCTGATCGCGCTCAGGTTAAAGTTATGTCTCGCTGCCGGCCTTGACAGCTGCGGGCTGTATTCTGGCCTCACCGGCCTCTTATTGTGAAGGTGCTCGGTGGGGTTTCCGCCTGTCAACGGTCAGCCAGCTAAGTGTCATTACCGTCGTTAGTGTTTCGCCATATAAGCCCAGCACTGGCGACAGTAAGACGCAGCAGTGTCAGTCGTTATACGTCTGAGCTACGGATGACTTGGACCATTATCTACCTCGCATGCTTGTGGTTGACCGTCGCCTCTCCGGCACCAGTAAGTTAGCTGTTAGACTTGCTCCTCCCGGTGAGAGTGGACCTTGTGTGTCTTTGCCTCAGCAGCCTGCGTAGCCAATTACTAAACAATCTTTGCCTGTGTATGACCGTCTCCTCCTATGGACTCGTAAGTGAGCTGTCTAGCCTTACGCCTCCGGAAGTGTGTAGACTCATGTGTCATTGCCCCTGCATCTTGTGTTGTTCACTTCTCACCGTAATAAAACTCACTGTAAACTCACTGGTGACTGTGTGCGTCTTATGCTGGCTCGTGAGGGCCAGCGCATGACAAACACATTCATAAAAAAATACATCCATAGAGCCCTATTTTCTGTTTTTGTTTATATTTATTTCAAATCCTTCTGACTTTGCTCTAATGCTTTGGATCATCAGAGCATTATAATAGCCCGCACCTCTAACTGATTCAAACCAGATACTGTTGGTAAAATAAATATCAGCTATTTAGTTAGCAAATAGGCTTTTGTTTTCACTTTTATAACTTCTTGTGCACACGTTTTTCACACATTTTCATACAAGCACATTCTCAGACAATGTCCAATGAAACTAATTTACTTTTCATGTACATGATGTCATAATTTAGTTAGATGGAAGAAGCTCTCTTGTTTATCATAGATTCTTATTTTCTGCTTTTTCTCATCCAACTTTTCATTCAGAGAATGTAATTGATGGAGACTAAATGATCCTTGTCTGGAAAACCCATTTCAGACCAGATAGGCACCAGCCAGACACTTTCATCACCATATTTTTGCCTCATATATTTTTGCATATGGGAATCGCTGTACGGGCTCACACTCTTACTTTCAGATTTTCCCATATTTCATCAATGTAAAACCCTAGAGATGTCTCCCTGGGTAGCGTTTTTCCAAGAGTAAGAAGTGCCATAAAAAACCTCGCCTCTCAACGCCATGCTAAAGTGAAGAAACCCAACCTGGCGCAGGAAATCCCACCCTCCGGTTTTCTGATCCTTTACCAGTTGGCCTCCTCAACAGTCTAGTAGCCTAGTGTGACTGACTGGAGCTTTTACAAATACTACAGTTGGATATGTCCCGGGTATGGGGGTTTTACCTGTTATGTTCATAACCAGTACTCCAATGATGAGGCCGGAGTTGCAGTATAACGTAACTTTGTTGTAGTAACTCATAGAACCTAAGGTGCTCCCGTCAAGGCAGAGGCGCCGGTCGTAAAGAGACCGTGCCTCTTCCGGGTAGGCCTTTTATACCTTGGGTGGCAGCGTACCAGAAACCAGAAAGGCGTAGTCGTTACCCATGACACACAATAATAATAATAATAAAATAACACAATAACACAATAATAATAATATAATGATAACCATAATTATATCCTCTCGGCGCCACACCAGTCGGCTGCCTTTTGCAACAGCGGCTCGATTCCGAGTTTTTTTTCCCTTCCTCTCTCTTTTGATCACTTTTTTTTTTCACCCCACTTATATCACGGACACACAGATCATCCCAAATGTCTCCTGAGCCGGTGGACGGAGCCACTGTTTATAGCAGGATACGATATAACAGGGAAGAGCTGCTAGCATTTAACCGCCACCCGGTCCCACTGGAAAAACTCGACATACCGAGAGAACTGAGGCGAAAACGCCGCGGCTGCCGGGCTGGAGTTAGGCGGAGGACAAAAAATATAAGGTACAGACCCTCCCTTCCATCTGTTGTCATGGGAAATGTACGGTCGATACTGGGAAAGTTAGATGAGCTAGCGGCTATCTCCCGTTATGATAGCACTTACCGGGAGTGCTCTCTCCTTTTGTTTACTGAGACGTGGCTAACTGAACTAGCAGCAGATGCTAACATTGAGCTGGAGGGTTTTCACACGATACGAGCTGACCGAACACCAGAGAGTGGCAAAACTAGGGGCGGTGGAGTGATCATGTATGTTAACAACAACTGGTGCAGACCGGGACATATCACTGTTAAACAACGACACTGCAGCAAAGACATTGAGTTGCTAGCTGTTAGCATGAGGCCTACATATCTCCCGAGAGAACACTCACACGTGATCTGCATTGTTGTTTATGCAAATCCGACGGCGAACGCTGGGACAGCGCGTGACGTCATCCATTCAGTAACCAGCAGGCTGCAGACAGAACACCCAGATGCTCTTCTCCTCATCTCAGGCGATTTCAACCACGTTTCACTGTCTCCCATTCTGCCCACTTTCACCCAGTATGTCACATGCCACACTAGAGACAATAAAACACTGGATTTGTTCTACGCAAACACTAAGGAGGCGTACACCTCATCACAACTCCCCCCACTTGGGAGATCGGATCACAACTTGGTTCATCTCCGACCGGTGTACAAACCCCTAGTGCACAGACAACCTCCGGCCATGCACACTGTGGAGTTATGGTCTGAGGAGACAATGGACACTCTAAAGGACTGTTTTGAAGCCACTGCCTGGAAGCAGCTCTGCGATCCACATGGTGAGGACATCGATGGCCTCATTCACACCTTCACGGGCTACCTCAGCTTCTGTGTGGACAAATCCGTTCCCACCAAGACCATACGGCGTCACTCAAACAACAAACCCTGGATCAACCCTGAGATAAAAACACTTCTGAGAGAGAAGAAGAGGATCTTCAGGTCGGGGAACAGGGAGATGCTGAAGTCCGTACAGAGGGAGCTGAGGAGAAAGATCAGAGAAGGCAAGGACAGCTTCAGGAAGAAGATGGAGGACAAGCTGCAACAGAGCGACATCAGCGGGGTCTGGAGAAACCTCAAAACCATCTCGGGGCTCCAGAATACCTCCCCCCAGGCCACGGGGGGCAGGGAGTGGGCGAACAACCTGAATCTGTTTTTCAATAGATTTGACCAACCGCCCTCCCCCCTGTCTGCACAACAACCACTGCTGCCTCTAAGAAATCAAGTCCTGCTACCCACTCCCCACTCCACCGACACCCCCCCCCCCACTCCCAACACACAGCCCCCCATCCTGACCCTGACCAAGACCCAGGTGAGGACGGAGCTGAGGAAGATCAAGGCGAGGAAGGCGTCGGGACCGGACGGCATCAGCGCAAAGCTCCTCAAGTCCTGTGCAGACCAGCTGTGTGGGATTGTGACGTATATCTTCAACATGAGCCTGAAACTGGGGAGGGTACCACAGCTGTGGAAAACATCTTGTGTGGTACCTGTACCAAAAACTTCCCACCCCAAAGACCTGAACAGCTTCAGACCGGTGGCCTTGACGTCCCACTTGATGAAGACCCTGGAGAGACTGCTCCTTGCTCATCTCCGCCCCCTGGTGGAACCAGCGATGGATCCACTCCAGTTCGCCTACCAGCATGGCATTGGGGTGGAGGATGCGGTGATCTTCCTCCTTCACCGTTCTCTGTCCCACCTGGAGAAGCCCGGGAATATGGTGAGGATCATGTTCTTTGACTTCTCCAGTGCTTTCAACACCATCCAACCGATGATCCTGAAGGACAAGCTGCTGCGCGCAGGGGTGGACCAGCACCTGTCATCATGGATCCTGGACTACCTCACGAACCGGCCTCAGTTTGTGAGAACCCGGGACTGTGTTTCCGACACGATCATCAGTAGCACGGGGGCCCCCCAGGGAACGGTGCTGGCTCCCTTCTTGTTCACTCTTTATACTGCGGACTTCTCACACAACACAACACATTGCCATCTACAGAAGTTCTCTGATGACTCTGCGATCGTTGGTCTCATCTCCAGCGGAGATGAAGCTGAGTACAGAGGGCTTATCCAGGACTTTGTGGACTGGTGCCATCGGAACTGCCTCCAGATCAACGCGAGGAAAACTAAGGAGCTGGTGGTGGACTGCCGCAGGCATGGGCAGCCCCTCACAGCACCAGTAAATATACAGGGAACAGACATCGAGATGGTGACATCCTACAAGTACCTGGGTATTCATCTGAACAATAAACTAGACTGGTCACACAATACTGACGCACTCTACAAGAAGGGACAGCGCAGGCTGTTCCTGCTGAGGAGACTCAGGTCTTCTGGTGTACAAGGGGCGCTGCTGAAGTCATTCTATGACACGGTGGTGGCATCAGCCATCACTTTTGGAGTGGTCTGCTGGGGCAGTGGCATTACTGCAGCTGATAGGAAGAGACTGAACAAACTGATTAAGAAAGCTAGCTCTGTTCTGGGGCAACGCCTTGATCCGATGGAGGAGATAGGAGAGAGAAGGACGGTGGCTAAACTGTCATCTCTGCTGGAGTCCGAGTTCCACCCTATGCAGGACATACTGGATGCACTGAGGAGCTCATTTAGCAGCAGACTACATCATCCCAGGTGCACAACCGAGAGGTTTCGTAGGTCCTTCCTACCAACGGCTGTCAGACTGTACAACCTAAGCAGGGCTGCTCGCAGAGATAGCAAAAAGACGTAACAAACTAATAGTTTTTTTTTTTTTTTTTGAATGCAAAAGATGCAATAGACTTACACAATGGTCCTCTCCGGCATACAACTAGGAACATACCGGTCGCTATGGAGGGTGAGAATAGGTATGGGCACATAATCATACCATGTAGGATAACTAAATAGACGGTTATGCTGTTTCATCCCACCTAGCAACAATGCTCTGCACTGTGTGTGTTTATATATTTACATATTTATTCCATCTAGCTACAATGCTCTGCACTGGGTGTGTTTATATTTATATATCTATATATTTATTCCATCTAGCTACAATGCTCCGCACTGTGTTTTTATATATCTACATATTATTCCATCTAGCTACATTGCTCCGCACTGTGTGTGTTTATATACTTGCATATTTATTCCACCTAGCTGCAATGCTCCATACTGTGGGTGTTTATATATTTACATATTTATTCCATCTAGCTACAATGCTCTGCACTGTGTGTTCATATATTCATATATTTATTCCATCCAGCTACAATGCTCTGCACTGTGTGTCTGTGTGTGTGTGTGTGTATATATATATTTTATAGTAATATGTACATATGTATATTAGCTGCTCTTGCTTGCTTGTTTTTTCTTGCCTTCTGATTGTTGCTCTGAGTGTTGCTATCCCTGTGCTGTTGCAATCCTGGAATTTCCCCGTTGTGGGACTAATAAAGGCTTATCTTATCTTATCTTATCTTAATATATATCCTCCCACAGTAGAAAACTCCAGAACACACACACACCATTAGGCCCACCCAAATTTCAACCCGAATCACACACTAACAGTAAATATAATAACGGGGCCTATCCATGCACACCAATAACTAAAACTAGAGGGGGACAGGTGGACTACTGTCCCGCCTCCACACGGCCAAACTGGTTATTCTGCTGTTTCTATCATAAAGGGTTCATAAGACCAAGTAGGCTGCCATGTTCCTAATGTAAAACGTGAAAAATAATCCCAAAACATATGTACAATCAAAACACACTATAAACGGGTAATATGTATGTCTATACCCCGCTATGCCAGCTCCCCACCCAACACCCTCACCTCACAACTCGGGCAAATCACATAACATACATGCAATTGAATGCAACAATATAAACAGTTTTGGGCCTTTCTTTCTTTTTTTTTTTTTTTTTTTTTAAAACACACCCACAGGGCAACCCCACAGCAAGTAAGCATGAAGCATATTACCTCCATGGCTCGGGCAATACACACCTATTAACAGATGCTGCACCCCCCCCCCCCCCCCACCGATAAAAGTAGCCCACACTCTTTGCTTATTTTTTTGGGGGAAAAAAACAAACCCTCAACCCAGCCACTTTTGTGCATATACCACATTCATCATAGCAGTCTGTCGTGGGCGACAATGACTGTTTCATTTAGGTCTGATCAGATTCCTCCACACAGCTCTGTCCTTAGGCTTCTGCTGCCAGGAATTCCTATCTATGTCCAACTTCTCCAAGTTTCTTTTTACAGTGTCTTTAAATCTGAGCCTTGGTCTACCCTGATTGCATTTGCCCTCGCATAACTGTGAGTAGAGTAACTGCCGAGGGAGACGCTGGTGGTCCATCCTCTCAACATGTCCGAGCCATCTCAGGTTCATCTGTATTAGCATGTCCTCCATTGATGGTAGACCAGCTCGTTTCAACACTTCTATGTTGGTTATCTTGTCTTTCCATGAGATGTTCATTATGGCTCGAAGGTGTCTCATCATGTATGCGTGGAGTTGCTTCACCTGCACTCTGTAGACAGTCCAAGTTTCAGCACCATACAATAGAGTAGCCAGTACTGTTGCTCTGTAGACTTTGCATTTCACACGGATAGACACATGTTGATTGTTCCACAGTCTCTCCCTCAAGTTTCCAAACACAGCGCTCGCTCTTCCCATTCTGAGAGAGAGTTCATCCTCCAGCCTAGCATTCTCTGAAACAGTACTCCCTAGGTACTTGAAAGTCTTGCACTTGACTAGTGGCTCTGTACCAATGCTGATCTCTTCTGGTAGTGATGTTGATAATTGGAACTTTGGTGGTTGATAAAGGCACTCTGTCATCTTGATGTTGATTTGGAGGCTGAATTGGCTAGCTGCTCTTGCAAATTTCTCCACTAAAGATTAATACAACGATAACGAAGCCCTGGTAGTGCACACATTAACATTTCACACATTAGCATGTTAATAGGTCAACCCCAAAACATATCGCCCCCTTGCCACCATACAGTCTCAATGGGGAGACCACCCCCAGAAACCTGTCTGGTGGGTCCCGACCAGAACAACTTCTACGCTTCACCCCCGGAGATGAACCACGTCGGCGCCCTGACACCTCCTTCTCATCAGTGGCACGTCTCAGTTCGCTGGAGTGTCTCCACGACCTATCGGACATCTGAAAATAACCGTCCTCCCGGACGGCCACCACCTCCAGCCATCCCTGGTCCTCTTGTCTTTTTCTCTTGTCATGGAACCCCCCTTAGCCAAGCCTCCTCCCTGGGTCGAACCACGTCAGCGACCCACAAGGGAGCTCAACTCTGCTTCAGACGTCCATGACGTCTAGACCGGGCTTCCTCTCTGGGTCAAACCACTCCACCGGCCCCATGCAAAGCCTGACTCGACCTCCAGTGTTGCTGTGTGGCATGTCTGTCCACCGTGCCAGCCGGTCCTGCCCCACACTTTCATTTTAAATGCCGGCGAAGCTGTTGCAGTCCCTTGCTTCTCAGTATCTCCAGGCCGAACTCCGGAAGCAGAGGGAGCCGTCCTCACAGCTCCACCCGCCGTCGCAGGCGTTCCACCGTGCCGCCCAGTTCCCACATCCAGGGTAACTTGGGCCCTGGCACCGGAACCCCCTGGTGATAGCCCTGGGTGGTCTTGGTCCTGTCCATCTCCCAGAGTACTAGGCCAATCTTCGTCCCATACTGCATCGTCCACCACGCACGGAACCGGTCGGTCCCACAAACCATGGCCCGACCACTCCTCTGTCAGTTCACCAGAGTGCATGAGGAGCCTGGACTGTGCCGCAGAACAAAGCGTGTGCTCCACCAACTGATCGCGGACCATTTCTTCCTCCAAAGCTCTGAATTGACACTCTCCAGCCAGCTGGCGCAGGTCCGCAACATACTGTTGCACCGACTCTCCCGGCTGCTGGAGTCGCTGTCGGAACGGGATCCGTCGGACGAGGACGTTCTCAGGAGCGCGAAAGTAGCGCACCATGAGCTCAACTACGTCCTCAAAACTATCACTTGCTCCCAATGTGCTGAGAATACGTTGCCCTTCCATGCCGAGATTATGGACCAGTATCGCTCATGCATGTAGTTTCTCCAATTCGCTGAGGTTCAGTGCCACCAAATAATTTTGGAATGCTGCAAACCACCTCGCCCAGGGAACTGGCGGCTCGCCTGGGAACTCCAAAAATGGCAGAATACTAGAAACTCCTTTTTCCATAGTTTGATCCTCATCGCCAAACGTTACGTCCATAACCAATACTCCAATGATGAGGCCGGAGGTGCAGTATAACGTAACTTTACTGTAGTAACTCACAGAACCTAAGGCGCTCCCGTCAAGGCAGAGGCGCTCGTCGTAAAGAGACGATGCCTGTTTCGGGTAGGCCTTTTATACCTTGGGTGGCGGTGGAACCGGAAAGGTGTAGCTGTCACCCATGACACACAATAATAATAATATAATAATAACCATAATTAATATATAACATTACCGTCGGCTAAACCACCGTAAAAAAGCTGGCGTCTCACAATCCTACAGTGAAACACACAGGTCAGAGTGGCATCTGCCTGTGCCCTCAACAGATAAATCGTCTAGTGCGATTTTCTGGAGATTCAAAGCCTATATTTTATATATCGGTGATGAATGCAGTGTGTGGATGTGTGTGTCTAAGGTGAAAGACAACTATATATTTGAGGGAATTTAAACCCTAGTTTATAGATATACAGTACCTCTGCAGCGGTTTATCTAAGGGCCTCTAGCCCAACTTTTGAGGCAAAAATAAACAAACAGTGACTATCCCCAATACCACAATTTGCCTATTCCCCACAAAAAAAAAGCTTTCTTATCCAACAAATTTGAAATTTGTCATAGAAATGTATACTTTCACCAGATTTTCCACAAAAAAGGGATATTTTCTGCTTGAAGTCGTGGAGTCCTCCCTGGATGGATCCAAAGACTCTCCGCTTCTCTCAAAACAGAATTTAAACAAGGTTTGGAGCCACCAGTTCACCGGTGGGGTTATCAGCCCATTGAAGAATTCCAGAATCCGGGGAAGGAGACGCACGATCCAACCATCCTCTGCTACCAATGAATTGTTGTGGATTTTTACTTGTTAATGAAGTCCCTTATTAATCTGGGGAAAGAATAATGAAAGATGAAAAATAAAACAGGTGGATGCCTTTTCTGTATTTTATTATCTTATGCAAAAGGGAAGGTTTCAGCAGAAGTTACAGTGAGCATGATTCCACAGAAATGTTCAAAACAGAAATGAGTGAAGGCTTTATAGGGTGATGCAGTTGCTGAGATAAGAAAGTTGTGGGAGCTCCGAACCTCTCTGCGGCTCCAACCTTGAGGCTAAGCTCTGTGTGCGGAACAGAGGAAGGAACTAATAAAGGTTGTTTTGAGAACAAAGTATCAGAGAAAAAATACGATATAAAGAATTAAATATGAGAGAGAAATCTTTCACAACGGCTGGCCAGCTCTGGGAAGAGTCCTTGTGGTTCCAAACTTCTTCCATTTACAGATCAAGGAGGCCACTGTGCTCACTGGGACCTTCAAAGCAGCAGAAATATTTCTGTGCCCTACCCCAGATTTGTGCCTCGAGACAGTCCTGTCTCGGAGGTCTACAGACAATTCCTCTGACTTCATGCTTGGTTTGTGCTCTGACATGCACTGTCAACTGGAGGACCTTACATAGACAGGTGTGTGCCTTTCCAAATCATGTCCAATCAACTGAATTTACCACAGGTGGACTCCAATTAAGCTGTAGAAACATCTCAAGGATGATCAGTGAAAACGGATGCACCTGAGCTCAGTTTTGAGCTTCATGACAAAGGCTGTGAATGCTTATTTACATGTGATTTCTTAGTTTTTTATATTTAATAAATTTGCAAAAATCTCAAAACTTTTTTCCTGTCATTATGTAGCAATAAAAAATAGTCATTCAAATTAAAAGGGAAAAAGGGCTTGAAATATTTACTTGAAAGGAACATGACATGTATATGAGTTTGTTTGGATGAAATTTCTTTATAATTTTCACAATATTCAAAATTTTTGATGCACCTGTGCTTATATTCTAATCCTAAGAGTCACTTTATGAGGAGGGGCTGAAAAGTTCATAGTGGTCAAATGTGAGCAAATGTGTTTTACTTTTCAACATAGTTGAAACGCAAAGGGATGTAAACACAGACGTGATCACCGTCTGTGTTTACATCCCTCCGAGAGCGGACGCTGTAGCTCATGTAATTTTTTTTTCCCACAATATCTTTATTGAACCTTTTTTTTTTTTTTAACAAACATGATACAAACAATCAAACACTAACACTAAAGTACTACAAAAAAAAAAAAATGCACTAAAAACACCAACAACCACCAACAAAATCAAGTCTTCAACAATGCTCCTCTGTTTAGTCGAGACAATCCAATACATAAGTATACATATTATGTTCACCAGTTTGGAATTTACAAGGTCCACACACATCATTCACCTTCTTCTTCAAGAGTTATGTTTAAATTTTTTACATAATCAATAAAAGGTCTCCATATATTCTCAAACACAATTTCCTTTGATTTTAGTATATATGTTATTCTTTCTAATGGAAGGTTTGTTAACATCTGTCTTAACCACTGAGTCACATCTGGTCTATGAGTCTTTTTCCATAATAGTGCAATACATTTTTTGGCATTAAGCAAACTGAGGTCTATGAATGTTCTTTCACTTTTATTAAAATTATGCTTTTCTGGGTACAGACCCAACAAAAACAGTTTAGGATTCAATATGATTTGTTTTGAGATTATTTTTTCAATTGTTACCCTCACCTCTTCCCAAAACATTCTTATTAATCTACATTCCCATAAACAATGAAAGAGGGTTCCTTTACTTTCCATGCATTTTGTGCATGTATCTGGTATATTTTTGTTATATCTATTTAACTCCTCCGGTGTAACATACATCCGCATTAACCATTTGAAATGTATCAATTTAAGGCGTGCATTTATTGATTTGGTTTGAGCTTCTGTACAAGCCAATTCCCATTGTTCCTCTGAAATTTCAATTTGCAGATCTTCTTTCCAGTAGTTTAATCTTTTCAGTGAATTTTCACTTGAAGATAGTGTCAATGAGTTATAAAACTCTGAAATAATACCCTTTCTTTTACTATCTTTCATCATCATTTTTTCCAAGGATGAATAAATAGGTCGAGTGAGAGCTTTATTTTGATTTGATCGAATAAAGTTTCTAAGTTGAAGATATTTAAAAAAATGTGTTCTATTGAGATTAAATTTGATCCTCAGCTCTTCAAAAGACATTATGTTGTCTGCACATGGCAAATATAAATCCTGAATCTTTTGTCCATCCATCCATCCATCTTCTACCGCTTTTCCGGAGGTCCGGGTCGCGGAGGCAGCAGTTCAAGCAGAGAAGCCCAGACTTCCCTCTCCCCAGCCACCTGCTCCAGCTCTTCAGAGGGGATACCAAGGCGTTCCCAGACTAGCTGGGAGACATAGTCTCTCCACCGAGTCCTGGGTCTGCCCCGGGGTCTCCTCCCAGTGGGACGTGCCTGAAACACCTCAAGTGGGAGACGTCCAGGAGGCATCCTAATCAGATGCCCATACTGTCACGGCTGGCCCTCACGAGCCAGCATAAGACGCCTCAGTTCAGTAAATTGCAGTTCAGTTCCTTTATTTATAAAGCACAGGACTTAGGTGTACAACATAACTTTGCCACGCAGGCTTCGTTACACAACACAACATAAATTCACAAAAGAGAGTTATGGCAGTGACGAGGAGCTCTCGTCTGCCGTAGTTAGGAAGGAACGTCAGCGAGGGAGAAGACAGTTCCAAATAAATCACTTACATGCAGCGGGATACGTCGAGGAACCCAGGGAGCATGTGGTAAGGAGACAGGGGAAAGTCATAGGACTTCTGACGAGACAGCCGCGCCGTCCAGTTCACTCGCACTGACATTTAAAGCCAGCTGCTCATGATTGGAAACTCGGCACAGCTGCCCAGGTTCTGACAGCTGAGAGCTCCCGAGCGTCTGGCCAATCAGAGCCCGGGAAACCCGTGTGACGACACCAGCTGTCAAAAGCTGACAGGGATGAGGAATAACCCGAGCGCGGACA
Organism: Pholidichthys leucotaenia; assembly: GCA_020510985.1. Taxonomy (NCBI): domain Eukaryota; kingdom Metazoa; phylum Chordata; class Actinopteri; order Cichliformes; family Pholidichthyidae; genus Pholidichthys; species Pholidichthys leucotaenia. Next base: position 167,979,461 of record CM035842.1, read on the forward strand.
AAGCGCTCGGGATATGACAGGGCCCCTCCCTCTACGCGAACTCCTGGTCGCGCGCAACATCCAGACCCCCCCACCCCACCCCAGGGAGGGTGGAGGGGGAAGCAGGTGGAGGGAGAGCAGGGCCAACTCACAACAAGGGAACAAAAACATCGGGGAAGGGAGGGAGAGAGAAAAAAAAGGCAGAAACCGTACATAAACGGGGACAGAGATGAATAAAAAGAAAAGTCAACGCTAGATTGACATCACTCACATAACCACAAAAAAGAAAGCCAAGATGAGGGTACAAGGAACACCAGTCAATACCACAAGGCAGGATCAAGGAAATAAAAGGACAAATAATACCTTCTTCTCCAAGTTAATGTGTACAGAAAACCGTCAAAACCAAAAGACAACACAGGTGCCAAAAAAAGAGAACTAGACCCGAGTAAGGGAGTAACATAGGAAATAAACAACCACACCCTACAGAAACATGCAATACCCATGATAGCCACGGCAAGAGAACATATGTCCATCCACGGAAAACAGTCACCTTAAACATGAAGTCCAATCCCCAGTGGGGTATTTCAGTCACAAGTCAGTGGTGGGGCAAGAGAAGGAGAGAAAAAAAAAAAACCCATTGGGGAATAGAGTAAAACAACTCCGCTCAGGAGGCCTCCCAGCACCCAGCATCCAGGCCGCCAGCAAAAGCAGCGGAACGTGCCCTAACGGCCCAGCCAAACCCCGGGCCGAGGGAAACCATGTCTCCGGCGGGCGGACCAGGGCGCCAAAAGAACCATCCAGCTTGTCAGGAGGCCGGACCCGGACGCCAAAAGGAAAGAGCCGGTCACCGGGTGGTCGAGCAGTATCGGCCTGCCAACAGAATGGCTGAGGGAAGGTCGGCGAACCGGGCCAGCCGGAATTTACCCCCGCAGTCTCAAAGGCGGGGAAAAAGGGGCCACGGCGAGGACGGGGCATGGCCTGGAAAGCGCTCAGCGGCGTGTCAGCTACACAGTCTCCAGAACCCACCCGGGTCAAAACGACCATGGTGCCGAGCTCCGATTGAGCGAGAGCGGCACCCGCGTCGGACCCCGATTGGGCCGGAACCCCCATGACGTCAAGCTCCGATCGAGCGAGAGCAGCACCCGCGTCGGACCCCGATTGGGCCGGAACCCCCATGACGTCAAGCTCCGATCGGGCGAGAGCAGCACCCGCGTCGGACCCCGATTGGGCCGGAACCTCCATGACGTCAAGCTCCGATCGGGCGAGAGCAGCACCCGCGTCGGACCCCGATTGGGCCGGAACCCCCATGACGTCAAGTTCCGATCGGGCGAGAGCAGCACCCGCGTCGGACCTCGATTGGGCCGGAACCCCCATGACGTCAAGCTCCGATCGGGCGAGAGCAGCACCCGCGTCGGACCCCGATTGGGCTGGAACCTCCATGACGTCAAGCTCCGATCGGGCGAGAGCAGCACCCGCGTCGGACCCCGATTGGGCCGGAACCTCCATGACGTCAAGCTCCGATCGGGCGAGAGCAGCACCCGCGTCGGACCCCGATTGGGCCGGAACCTCCATGACGTCAAGCTCCGCTTGAACCGGCGGAGCACTCCTGGTGGACCCCATGCCGAGAGCCGGACCCTCCAAGGTGGCACCAAGAGCAGGTTCGCCTCCAGTGACCCTGGGGAGAGGCTCAGAGGGACAAAAGGAACCGGGATCAGGATCACCGGCAGCGGCAGGGCCCGGCGAGACAGGCTCGAGCGCAGCAGACGGCTGCACCCGGCTCGCCCCCCCGAGAGACAGGCAATAATGCTCCAGAAAGAAGAGGAGGGATAGAAAATAGAGCACTTGCCTGATCTCGGGTTCTGCCGCCATCCAGGACTTCGATGCTCCGGGTTCAAACGGGAGGAGGTCGTCATCCAGTTCCCACTCCGTCGCGACGTCATCCGCCCCTGGAAGAGGGGCTCTTGCAGCTCGAGGACCCCCCGACGTCATCGTCCACGCTGGCAGTTCATGCGGCGTGGAGGTGAGGGGCTCTCGGCCCGCTGGATCGGACTGTTCATCTGCGGAGTCCCGGGGACGCTCCGTCGTCGGCACAGGCTCCAACCAATCGTCCGACCTCCTCTGCCCAGAAAATGGCTGCGGGGCTGGGGTCTTCTGCCCGAGGGCCGCAGGCTCACTCCTCGTCTGGTGACGCTCCTCAGAGGTCGAAGCGTGCTCAGCAGGGGGAGACACAGAGGCAGCGGGTTTAATTAACATATCAGCAGGGAGTTGAGGCTCGGGGGGCTGCAAACCCCGAGCCTCACCCCCAGGAGTCAGACAGAACAAATCACTATTAGATGGAAAAAAGTGAACTTGAACTTGCCTGGCTCCCGGAGGAGCGGTGGAACCTGCCGTTGGGAACGTCATTCCATCCTCCTCCCACCGGGTGGTGGCCGGAAACTCTCTTGGAGGGGAGGGGGCCACTCGGGATGGTGTAGCCGCGCTGTCCACTGGAGCAAAACTTCTCAAACTCCCAGCCGCTGGAGAAGGCGTCGAAGCGGAGGGGGCAACAGCCAAGTCAGGCCGGGCGTGACGCGCTGACAGCTCAGCGGGGAAAGCAGGCCCGGGGGGAAAGGCTGCTGGGGTCTCCTCCAGGTGAGACGCCGAAGAGACAGCAGTGGGATGAATGGGGTCAGCCCAGTGAACCGGAGCGGATTCCGGAGGGGAGTCACGCTGAGAACGTCTCTGGCCACGGTGTCGACGTCTACGACGGGCCCCGGATGGTGCAAACTCCAGGACTGGATCGAGGGAAGGATCCGGATTCCAGAGCGGGCAGCGGGAGCTCTGATCACTCCGCCTTTGGCCTCGTTCCTCCTCGATCTCCTGGAGCACCTCGCGGTGGACGGCGATCTCTTGTCTCCTCGCTTGAACGTCCAAGTGGTCGGTGTAGCGGGAAGACAACCGGTCGAGCGTTCTCTCAGCGCAGTCCAGGTAGTAGTGCGCTTCGGATGAGTCGTCAAGGCTGGCGGAAGCGCTGATGAAGTCATCCACCTCCTCCAGCGCCTCAGGCAGCTGGAGCCAGAGATCACTCCACCTTGCAGCCTCTTCCTCTTCGTACATCAGAATTGTCTGGCGTTGGGCAGCGATGTCGAGTCTCCTCGCGTCGACCTCGGGGTGACCGTTGTAGCGGGAAGGCAGACGGTCAAGCACCTCCTCAGCCCGGTCTAAATACCACTGTTCATTGGGCTGATAACCGAGGAGAGGAGGGGCGAGGGAGGTGTCTGGATACCCATCGAGGTCGGAGGCGATAATGAGGATTTCATCTACCTCCTCCAGCGCCTTGGTCAGCAGGACGTGGGAACCCCGAGAATGACTCCGCTGAGATGGCATATTACCAACGCCGCGTACCTGGACAGGAAGGACAAAGTTCCCAGAACGCAACTTACTGAGAACGGCGTCTCCTTCTGGCGGCTGTCTACTGTCACGGCTGGCCCTCACGAGCCAGCATAAGACGCCTCAGTTCAGTAAATTGCAGTTCAGTTCCTTTATTTATAAAGCACAGGACTTAGGTGTACAACATAACTTTGCCACGCAGGCTTCGTTACACAACACAACATAAATTCACAAAAGAGAGTTATGGCAGTGACGAGGAGCTCTCGTCTGCCGTAGTTAGGAAGGAACGTCAGCGAGGGAGAAGACAGTTCCAAATAAATCACTTACATGCAGAGGGATACGTCGAGGAACCCAGGGAGCATGTGGTAAGGAGACAGGGGAAAGTCATAGGACTTCTGACGAGACAGCCGCGCCGTCCAGTTCACTCGCACTGACATTTAAAGCCAGCTGCTCATGATTGGAAACTCGGCATAGCTGCCCAGGTTCTGACAGCTGAGAGCTCCCGAGCGTCTGGCCAATCAGAGCCCGGGAAACCCGTGTGACGACACCAGCTGTCAAAAGCTGACAGGGATGAGGAATAACCCGAGCGCGGACAAAGCGCTCGGGATATGACACATACCACCTCAACTGACTCCTTTCAATGTGGAGGAGCAGCGGTTCTACTCTGAGCCTCTCCCGGATGACTGAGCTCCTCACCCTATCTCTGAGGGTGAGTCCAGCAATCCTACGGAGAAAGCTCATTTCAGCCGCTTGTATCCGCGATCTCGTTCTTTCGGTCATTACCCAAAGCTCGTGACCATAGGTGAGAGTAGGAACGTAGATTGACTGGTAAATCGACAGCTTTGCCTTAGAACTAAGCTCCCTCTTCACCACAACAGACCGGTACAACGTCCGCATCACTGCAGATGCTGCTCCAATCCGTCTGTCGATCTCTCGCTCCATTTTCCCCTCACTCGTGAACAAGACCCCAAGATACTTAAACTCCTCCACTTGGGGCAGGAGCCTGTCCCCAACCCGGAGAGGACAATCCACCTTTTTCCGGCTGAGGACCATGGACTCGGACTTGGAGGTGCTGATTCTCATCCCAGCCGCTTCACACTCAGCGGCAAACCGTCCCAGCAAGAGCTGTAGGTCATTGCTGGATGAAGCCAACAGGACAACATCATCTGCAAACAACAGAGATGAGATCCTGTGGTCACCAAGCATGACACCCTCCATTCCCTGGCTGCGCCTAGAAATCCTGTCCATAAAAATTATGAACAGGACCGGTGACAAAGGGCAGCCCTGGCGGAGTCCAACTCTCACTGGGAATGACTCCGACCGAGTGTTGGCAATACGAACTAAACTCTCACAACGGTCGTACAGAGACCGAATAGCTCGTAACAACAAGCCCGATACCCCATACTCCCGAAGCACCCCCCACAAAAATCCACGAGGGACGCGGTCAAATGCCTTCTCCAAGTCCACAAAACACATGTAAACTGGTTGGGCAAACTCCCACGAACCCTCAAGAATTCTCGAGAGGGTAAAGAGCTGGTCCGATGTGCCACGGCCAGGACGAAAACCACATTGCTCCTCCTGAATCCGAGGTTCAACCAACGGCCGGACTCTCCTCTCCAGTACCTTGGCATAGACCTTCCCAGGGAGGCTGAGGAGTGTGATCCCTCTAAAGTTGGAGCACACCCTCCGGTCCCCTTTTTTGAAGAGAGGAACCACCACCCCGGTTTGCCATGCCAAAGGCACTGCCCCCGACCTCCACGCAATGTTGCAGAGGCGTGTCAACCATGACAACCCAACAACATCCAGGGCCTTGAGGTACTCGGGGCGAATCTCGTCCACCCCCGGGGCCCGGCCACCAAGGAGATTTTTAACCACCTTGGCGACCTCAGCCCCTGTGATAGGCGAGTCATCCCCCTTGTCCCCAAACCCTGCTTCCTCTGTGGAAGGCATATCAGTGGGATTGAGGAGATCCTCGAAGTATTCCTTCCACCGCCCGACGATATCCCCAGTTGAAGTCAACAGTGTCCCATCCGCACCATACACAGTGTGGACGGGGAGCTGCTTTCCCCTCCTGAGCCGCCGAACAGTTTGCCAGAATCTCTTTGAAGCCGACCGAAAGTCTTGTTCCATGGCCTCACCGAACTCCTCCCATACCCGGGTTTTTGCTTCAGCAACCACCCGAGCTGCACTCCGCTTGGCCTGCCGGTACACCTCAGCTGCTTCGGGAGTCCCACAAGCCAACCAAGCTTGATAGGACTCCTTCTTCAGCTTAATGGCCCCCCTCACCACTGGTGTCCACCACTTGGTTCGGGGGTTGCCACCACGAGATGCACCGACCACCTTGCGGCCGCAGCTCTGGGCCGCCGCTTCAACAACAGAGGTGGAGAACATGGCCCATTCAGACTCCATGTCTCCAGACTCCCTCGGAATGTGGTTGAAGTTCTTCCGGAGGTGGGAGTTGAAGACCTCCCGGACAGGGGCCTCAGCCAGACGCTCCCAGCACACCCTCACTATACGTTTGGGTCTACCAGGTCTGAATGGCTTCCTCCCCTGCCATCGGATCCAACTCACCACCAGGTGGTGATCAGTTGACAGCTCTGCACCTCTCTTTACTCGGGTGTCCAAGACATACGGTCGCAGGTCTGATGATATGATAACAAAATCGATCATCGACCTGCGGCCTAGGGTGTCCTGGTGCCAGGTGCACATATGGACACCCTTATGCTTGAACATGGTGTTCATTATGGACAGACTGTGGTTAGCACAGAAGTCCAATAACTGAACACCACTCGGGTTCAGATCGGGCAGGCCGTTCCTCCCAATCACCCCCCTCCAGGTTTCACTGTCGTTGCCCACGTGCGCATTGAAGTCCCCCAGTAGGACAATGGAGTCTCCAGGAGGAGCACCCTCCAGCACCCCAGTCACAGACTCCAAAAAGGGTGGGTACTCTGAAACATCATTTGGTGCATAGGCACAAATGATGGTCAGGACCCGTTTCCCAACCCGAAGGCGCAGGGAAGCAACCCTTTCGTCCACCGGGGAAAACTCCAATATAGAGGCAGCAAGGTGGGGCGATACAAGAATACCTACCCCTGCTCGTCGCCTCTCGCCCGGGGCAACTCCAGAAAAGGCCAAGCTCCAGCCCCTCTCCAGGAGACTGGTTCCGGAACCGGAGCTGTGTGTTGAGGTGAGGCCGACTATATCTAGCCGGTATCGCTCAATCTCGTACACCAGCTCAGGCTCCTTCCCCACCAGAGAGGTGACATTCCACGTACCTAAAGCCAGTTTAGAAAGCTTGGGATCAGTCCGCCAAGGTCTCCGCCTTTGACTGCCACCTAATCCACATAGCACCGGACTTCCATGATCCCTCCTGCAGGTGGTGAACCTACTGGAGGGCGGACCCATGTAACTCCTTCGGGCTGAGCCCGGCCGGGTCCCATGGGTGGAAACCTGGCCACCAGACGCTAGCCTTCGAGCCCCTCCCCCAGGCCTGGCTCCAGGGTGGGGCCCCGGTAACCCCATACCGGGCGGGGTACACTGAATCCTTGATATACAATTTATCATGAGAGTCTGTTGGATCGTTCTTAGTCTGGCCCTTCACCCAGGACCAGTTTGTCTTGGGAGACCCTATCAGAGGCAAATTGCCCCGGACAACATAGCTCCTGGGATCACTGGGGCACGCAAACCCCCTGAATCTTTTGTATCCCTTTTAAATTCCATACTTTAAATACAGCGTCCGCTCTCCCTGGTTTAAAATATTGATTACCCCATATTGGACTAAATTGTGACAATAACTGTGGTTCTTTTAAATAGTTTTTAGCTTCACACCATATTTTGATCATATGCTTTACAAATGGATTTTTAACTTGTTTTTGTAATTTTTTTGCCGAATCTGAGTATATGAATATGGGAAGAGGTAAAGGTAAATTGTATGATTCCATTTCAGTCCAGTGAGGGAGATCATTTGATGAAAAATAATATGTCATAGACCTCAGTTGTGCCGACCAATAATACAACATAAAATTTGGACATTTCAGACCTCCACGATCAAATGGTAAATATAATAAAGACAAACGTAATCTAGCCCTCCTGTTGTTCCATATAAATTCCACTAACTTTTTTTTTATTCTTGAGAATAGATCTAAAGGTGGTGATAAGGGAATGTATTGAAATAAATAAAGTATTTTAGGTAAAATATTACTTTTAAGTATATTGATTCTCCCGATCATCGACATTGGTAGTGACATCCATCTCTGAGTTAACTCACTGATATCTGACATTAAGGCTTCATAGTTGACACTGGCGACTGATTCTAGCTTAGGCATAATTTGGATTCCTAAATATTTAAACTGATTTACAACATTGAATTGATTTACCTCAGGGGCTGGGTAATTTCTCTGGGTCTCATTTAGCATTAATATTGAAGATTTAGTTTTATTTATTTTATATCCTGATATTTCCCCAAAATTCTTTATTAAATTCAACAAGGTTGGAATTGATTTTTTTAGATTTGACATAAACAAAATTATATCATCGGCGTACAGGGAGATTTTATGTTCTGTTGGTCCAACTTTAATTCCATATATTTGTGAATGTAAACGTATCGCTATCGCTAAAGGTTCAATTGCCATAGTAAACAGTAAAGGTGAAAGTGGACAGCCTTGTCGACATCCTCTATTGATTTTTATTGGTTTTGAAATATTGTTATTTGTTAGGATTTCTGCTGTAGCATTATTGTATATTATTTGAACCCATTTTATGAAATTATTTCCAAGTCCAAACCTTTGTAGGACTTCAAAAAGAAAGGGCCATTCAACTCTATCAAAGGCCTTTTCGGCGTCCAATGATAGGAGAGCTGTATCCGGTGCTTCTTTATTAAAATAAATAATATTAAATAGTCTTCTTACATTATGGAAGCCTTGTCTACCCTTTATAAAGCCATTCTGATCTCGATTAATAATATTTGGTAAAATTTCTTGTATTCGTCTTGCTAAAATTTTACAGATTATCTTAAGGTCGGCGTTTAATAGGCTTATTGGTCTCATATTTTCACATTTATTAGAGGGCTTACCTGGTTTTGGCAGCAGTATAATTCAGGCATTATTTATGTATGATGGTAAATTATTATTTTGAAATGCTTCTAAAACCATTTCCAAAAAAGGTTTTATTAATTTATTCTTAAATTTTTTATAAAGGTCAACTGGAAGACCATCTGGTCCTGCACTTTTTCCTGATTTCATATTATCAATGGCTAGCCCAACTTCTTCTTGACTAATTTTAGACTCCAATATCTCCCTGTTTTCATTTGGAATACACGGTATAGATAGTTCGTTCAAAAACCCATTTAGTTTTGTTAAATCAGGTTCATTTTTGGTATCATATAATTTTTCATAGTAATCTCTAAAGGCTCTATTAATTTCTAAAGGATCTATAACTACCTGTCCCTTACTTATAATACTGGTAATTGGTGTTTTAATTTCCAATTGTTTAATCTGCCATGCTAATAATTTTCCTGATTTTTCACCTTGTTCATAAAAAGATTGTTTCAATCTTAGAAGACTCGAGGCAGCTCTATTCGCTGATTTTTTGTCGTATTCAGCTCTCAAAATCAGTAATTCATTCTCCAACCTTGGGTCACTTCCTGCATACACTTTTTCCTGAAGATTTTTTATTTTATGTTCCATTTTAGCTCTCTCCTCTCGAGTCTTCTTAGATTTTGATCCTGTATAACTAATAATATGTCCCCTAATAAAAGCTTTGAAAGCCTCCCACTTTACACATGCTGATGTTTGTGTAGTATTGATGTCAAAGAACTCGTCTATCTGTTTTTCTATATACTTGACAAATTCCTCATCCTGAAGCCATTTATGCTGAAATTGCCATCTACCTGATTCCTTTGTCAATTTTTTATCTACATATATTAGACAACAGGGTGCATGATCAGAGATCACGATGTTATCATAAAAGCAGTTTTGAATCTTGGACCTTAATTCTGTGGAAATCAAAAAATAATCAATACGTGAGAATGTCTTGTAGGTACTGGAATAACAAGAATAGGCTTTAACTTGTGGTTTCATTTCTCTCCATATATCTAACAATCTCAATTCTTTCATAAAATGATTAATAGTCATCCTACATCCAATGTGCGTACAATCCAGTCCTGTTGATCTATCCACACCTGGATTCAATGTACAATTAAAATCCCCTGCTATTATATGTTGCCCTGTAAGTGATGATAAGATGAGAAATAAATTAGCAAAGAACTTCTGATCATCTATATTGGGACCATATAAGTTCACAAGATTTATATTTTCTAATAGCAAAGAACCTTGAATGATTACATATCTTCCAAATTTGTCTCCAATTACATTTTTCACTTGAAAAGGAACTGATTTATGTATGAGAGTCATAACTCCCCTGGCTCGGGATGAAAATGAAGAGGTGAATACACTTCCCTGCCATCTACTCCTAATTCTTTTAACATCCTCCTCTATCAGATGAGTTTCTTGTAAAAACACAATTCTTGAACCCATGTCCTTTATTTTATTCATAACTTGTTTAAGTTTTTTTTAAATTTTGTAGACCTCTGCAATTCCATGAAGTTAAATTAAGATTAACACTTTGGTCCATGATCAATAGAGAGTTTGGGATTACCTTGCAGTGTAAACATGCTCATACAGAGAAGCAAAAACATGAGTGGTTGAACATTCATCCTACAAACTACACACAAACAAATTTCCCCTTCCCACACTTGTGGCAAACCCCCCAAAATCAAAAGAAAAATTCTGTCTCCCGATATAGCCATCGACCGTTCCACACCCACGGGAAACAGCCTAAGCCACTCCTTCTTCATCCTCCCAATCACCCTAACTCTACTGCTTTTAATGACGTAACATTAACTCTCCTCTGTAGTTTTCCAACTTAACTCCAAAATTTTTAACAACTTTGTACATCATAGTTTTTTTTTTTTGTTTGTTTTGTTTTTGTTTTGTTTTTTTAATATATAATACAATCTATATTTTGTAAACTTACTATTTACTTCAAGTCAGTCAGATGCCTGTGCAAATGCTTAATTATTCTACCTTATATTTTGTTCATGCTTAGCTCCCACCAGTCTCTTCTTCTTCTTTGATCTTCTTGATGAACTCCTGCGCCTCCTCTGGGGTCTTGAAGATGTGGGTTCTGCCCTCATACGTGGTCAACAGTCTCGCAGGATAGATTACACCATGACGAATCCCAAGGTTGCGCAGCTCCTTACGTACAGGATCAAACTGCTTCCTCAATTGCTGGATTCCTGTGGCCAAATCTGGGTAGAACCGCACCTGCTGGTCCTGGTGTTTAATCTCTCCTTTAGCACGTGCAGCGTTGAAGATCTTCATCCTGTCTCTGTTGCTAAGAAACTTCATAATTAAGGTCCTCGGCGGTCCCTTATCTCTCCGTGGGCCAATACAATGTGCTTTTTCCAGAACCACTGCTGATTGCAACTCCTCGCTGCCCAGCACCTCCGGAATCCACTTTTCCAGAAAGGAACATACGTCCCGACCTTCTGATTCCTCTGGAAGACCCACCAGCCTCAAATTATTCTGTCTCGACCGAGATTCCAAATCCAAAATATTATCTTCCAGAGATTTATTTTTTTTTTCCAAAGTGCGCACCTTTAATTGAAGACGGGTGACGTCATCTTCAGCACTAGCGAGACGGAGCTCCATCTGCGCCGTTCGTTCTACACAGTCACCCAATTCCTTTCTTATTCCTTCCAACGCTGTCATAATCCCATCAAATCTAGAGGAAAAGTCCGCTCTCATTGAACTCATGGCAGCCATCAGCGCATCTGCGCCATTCCCCGCAGAAATCGCAGCGTTGCCAGCCTCCTCCGCCATATATGGAGTTTTGTTTGCTGCGTCACAGACCTGAAAGTCCGTTAATTTGGACTGTTTCGGCGGCTCGCTTTTTCCTTTTCCTGGTTTTCCAGCCTTAGGCTTCGCCGACATATCCTCGCCCAAATGCTGGGATACGTTCTATCCCAAATGAGAGAGTTATTTGCCGATTTTTTTCTCCAGGAGCAGAGCAGAGCGAGACACGTCCGTCCTACGTGGCAGCCATAACCGGAAGTCCCCGGTTACAGCTCATGTAATTTTACCTACATATGTATAAGCGCAAGGGGATGCTTGAGATTGCATGTGTGGATTGACCTCACGTCTTGGATGAGACAATATGTCTGGACCGCCTGTGGATAACAGCAAGAAGACGGAGGTACGGCGATAAGGAGCTGAATGGACTTCCTGACCTCCTGGGGGCCAGGCGGAGGACTGAAGGACTTGAGGGGAGAGTTATTGTCAATAAGGGGTTTTGACGGTGATATGTGATTCTTCCTTTGATCTTGTATGTATAAATGAGGGGGGTTTGACACAGCTCACTCTCTTCTGTTCTTGAGAGATAGCTGGGGATGTGAATGCAACATTAAAACCTGAATTAAGAAATAATTCAGCCTCGTTATTTCACGCTCCCCACATTGGTGACCAGAGACGTGAGAATGCATAGAAGGGATTCTCCTGATGCAGACTCGTCGGAGTCTGCCCGAGCGAGCGCCGTCTCCATCAAACTGCCAGAATTCTGGCAGGACAACCTGGACCCTCCACGCTGAGGCACAGTTCACGCTCGCGAGAATAATGGCGGATGACACTAAGTTCTACCATGTCATCGCAAGGCTCGACAACCGCACAGCTCGATGCGTGCGGAGCTTGGTACAGCAGCCACCCGCTGACAACAAATACGGCAAGTTGAAGGCTGCCCTCACCGAGTGTTTCACGCCCTCAGCCGAAGAGAGGGCTAGGAGACTCCTGGCTATGCACGACCAAGGAGGGCGCAGACCAGTCGCCCTGATGGAAGACATGCTGCAGCTGAGGGAATCAGACAACGATGATTTCCTGTTTAAGCACATCTTCCTAAGAAACCTCCCGATGCACATGAGAGGGACCCTGTCCAGCATGCGTTGTGTGACCCAGCGGGACTTCCGTGCGCTGGCCCGAGAGGCGCAGCGGCTCCTTGACTCCTGCGGCGAGCAGACGGCCACAGCGGCAGCGGCAGACCTAGGTGCGACGACCCGAGGCAACGAAGAGCCGGAGACAGCGGAGCCGATCCCACCAACATTGGCAGTGGCGCGGCCCCGGTGCAGCGGAGGAGATGGCCTCTGTTTTTATCACTGGCGTTTCGCAGAGAAGGCACACAGGTGTGTGCCGCCGTGCAGCTTCAAGAGCTCGGGAAACTCCAGGACCGGGAATCGTTAGCAGCTTCGGCTCTCGGCAAAAGAAATAAGCTGCTCTACATCACGGATACGAGCTCCGGGCGGCACTTCCTCGTAGACACCAGAGCCCAAGTGAGTTTCATCACCCCGACCTATGCTGACCGGTTGGCTGGCCCCAGTGGTGACGGGGCAACGGCGGCGAACGGCTCGAGCATCAACACCTACGGAGAAAGGACTTTTTCTGTCCTTACACGGCCGCACTTATGAATGGACTTTTATCATAGCGGTGGTGAGTTTCAACATGTTAGGTGCCGATTTTCTGTGCTCATATGGTTTGTTAGTTGATCTTGCCAACAGGCGCTTGGTTAATGCACTGTCTTTTTATTCTATTCCTTGTGCAGCTCGAGTGTTCCCGCCACTGGTGCAGACCAACGTCGCCACAGCAGGCGGCAAGTTTAACACACTCCTCACCCAGTTTCCAGCACTCACGGTTCCCACATTTTCGGCAACAGTTGCGAAACACGGGGTGGAGCATTTTATCACTACAGCTGGCCCCCCCGTCTTCGCAAAAGCTCGGCGCTTGGATGCTGCTAAGCTCTCCATAGCGCGCGAGGAGTTCACCAGCCTGGAAAGGCTGGGCATTATTCGCCGTTCGAAGAGCCCATGGGCTTCGCCGCTGCATATGGTCCCTAAAGCCGACGGCTCCTGGAGACCTTGCGGCGATTACCGCAGACTAAACAACGCCACAGCGCATGACCGCTACCCAATCCCACACATTCAGGATTTTTTGGTGCATCTAGCGGGGGCGCGCATTTTTTCTAAAATAGACCTGGTTCGCGGCTACCATCAAGTTCCAGTCCGGCCTGAGGACATTCCTAAAACAGCGGTAATAACCCCTTTTGGACTTTTTGAGTTTTTGCGCATGCCGTTTGGTCTTAAAGGCGCTGCACAAACTTTCCAACGTATGATGGACGCCGTGTTACGTGATCTCCCTTTTGTGTTCATCTACCTCGACGACATTTTAGTCGCCAGTACTTCAGAGGAGGAACACGAAAAACACCTCACTGCGGTTTTTCGGAGGTTGGGAGAGCACGGGTTAATAATTAATCCAGCCAAGTGCCAGTTTGGCGTGGTGCAGATTGATTTTTTTGGGGCACCGCGCTTCCCCAGAAGGGGCAGTCCCGCTACCGGATAAGGTGTGCGCAGTGGCAGATTTTCCCTGACCACAAACGGTCAAATCATTGCAGGAGTTTTTAGGAATGGTAAATTTTTATAACCGTTTCCTACCCCACACAGCGCAGCTCATGCAACCATTATACGCCGCGCTCAAAAAACAAAAACCCTCCAATACGATCGAGTGGTCCCCGGAGCGGGAGCGCGCATTCGTGGAGGTAGAAAAAGCCCTGGCTGACGCCGTGCTTCTAGCTCATCCGGATCCATCGGCCCGCATAGCGCTCACCACTGACGCGTCAGATTTGGCCGTAGGGGCGGTCGTGGAACAGCACGTTGCTGGGGTTTGGCAGCCGCTGGCATTTTTCAGCAGGTCCTTGAACGAAGCCGAGCGGAAATACAGCACGTTTGACAGGGAGCTGTTAGCGCTGCATTTGGCCATTCGCCATTTCCAGTTTTGACTGGAAGGTCGGCGTTTCACCGCTTTTGTCGACCATAAGCCGCTCACTTTTGCGATGTCCAAAATTTCAGAACCTTGGTCGGGCCGGCAGCAGAGGCAGCTGGCCGCAATTTCGGAATTTACCACTGATATTCAGCACGTAGCGGGTAAACTCAACGTAGTGGCAGACTGCCTCTCTCGCGCGGTCACAGCACCGGTGCGCGCAGAGGCAGATTATACTACCGCAGCCGCAGGGCAAAACAGCAGCGCGGAAGCGCACGCGGCCCCAGTTCACGTGGGGATAGATTACGCAGCCATGGCAGCGGAACAGGGTAGAGATGCGGACGTGCGCGCTCTCCAGTCTGGACCAACAGGGTTAAGGCTGGAGAGCAGGTGTTTGCAAACCGGTATGCCCCCCCTAATCTGCGATGTATCGACTGGGCGACCGCGCCCGGTAGTCCCGGCTGCGTGGCGCCGCCGTGTTTTTGACTCGGTTCACTCCCTGGCACACCCAGGAGTGCGCGCTTCTGTGAAAAGGGTAGCGGAGAAGTTTGTTTGGCCGAGCCTGCGCAAACACGTGAAAGAGTGGGCAAGAACCTGCATGGCTTGCCAGCGGGCCAAAATTCACAAGCACACAAAAGCTCCCTTAGAACCGTTCCACATTCCGGCCAAGAGATTCGATCATGTGCATGTCGACCTCGTGGGCCCCCTACTGTCGTCGCAGGGGTTCACACATCTTTTGACAATGGTGGACCGAACCACACGTTGGCCGGAAGTGGTCCCACTGGCATCGACCACGGCTGCAGAGATGGCTCGCGCTTTTTTGACGTCCTGGGTAGCGCGTTTCGGGGTTCCGTCTGATATTACGTCCGACAGAGGGCCTCAATTTGTCTCTGAGCTTTGGTCAGCGATAGCCAGCAGCTTAGGAGTGAAAATTCATTGCACTACCGCTTATCACCCCCAGGCTAATGGTTTATGCGAGCGTTTTCATAGGTCTTTGAAGGCAGCCCTCAGAGCGTCGCTTACGGATGCAGATTGGGTAAACAAACTACCATGGGTTTTATTGGGGTTGCGTTCTGCGCCCAAGGAGGATTTAAATGCCTCCCTAGCGGAGTTAGTTTTTGCACAACCTCTCAGGCTGCCCGGTGAGTTCCTACCAGAGCATCCGGAGCCGGGGCATCCCCCGGCTCTGGGGCCACTGATTGGCACGGGAGCGGACATGCTCCCGGGCCCCGTTCATCACACTTTTCCGTGCGTTTTTGTTCCCAAAGCTTTAAAAAATGCCGAGTTTGTTTTTGTCAGGCACGAGGCTCTAAGACTGACCCTCCGACCGCCATATGATGGTCCATATAGGGTGCTGGAAACAGGTGATAAGCATTTTGTGCTAGATTTGGGAGACAGAAAAGAGACAGTTAGTATTGACAGACTAAAGCCTGCTTTTGTGATGAACAACGAGTCTGTACGGGTGGCGAGGGCACCTCGACGTGGCAGACTCCCCAGGGAACACGTCCCGGAGGCCCCGCAGGGATCAAATAACCACTCTCTTCCTCAGTCAGCAGACTCTTTGCAGGACGGCGCTGCAGGAGCGGCGAGACCTGCTTACAGCAGATTCGGAAGACGTTTGAAGCCCAGACAGCGTACGGACTGATTTTTGATGTGATCACGTTGTATAGACTATGCTATTGATGTTATCACTGATTTTTGATGTGATCATGCTGTATAGACTATGCTATTGATGTTATCATGTTTTGTGAACTCTGATATATTGTCCATTCTTCGACGTTTGGGGGGGGGGGGTTATGTAGCTCATGTAATTTTACCTACATATGTATAAGCGCAAGGGGATGCTTGAGATTGCATGTGTGGATTGACCTCACGTCTTGGATGAGACAATATGTCTGGACTGCCTGTGGATAACAGCAAGAAGACGGAGGTACGGCGATAAGGAGCTGAATGGACTTCCTGACCTCCTGGGGGCCAGGCGGAGGACTGAAGGACTTGGGGGGAGAGTTATTGTCAATAAGGGGTTTTGACGGTGATATGTGATTCTTCCTTTGATCTTGTATGTATAAATGAGGGGGTTTTGACACAGCTCACTCTCTTCTGTTCTTGAGAGATAGCTGGGGATGTTAATGCAACATTAAAACCTGAACTAAGAAATAATTCAGCCTCGTTATTTCACGCTCTCCACAGACGCGTAGCCATTGTCTGTGAAAAAATCCATTCAGTCACAGCAAGGCTGCAGACACAGCACCCTGAGGCACTCATGATCATCTCTGGGGACTTTAAACCATGTAACTTTGGATGCTACTTTGGCTGTTTTTAATCAAGTTGTAGACTGTCCGACTAGAAACAACAGGACAATTGATCTGCTGTATGTTAATGTACAGGATACATACAGAGCGACCCCCCCTTCCCCCACTAGGGAAGTCTGATCACAACCTGGTTTATCTACAGCCATTGTATATTCCCCTGGTTCAAAAGCAACCTGTGACAACTCGATCAGTCAGGAGATGGTCCCCTGAGAAGGAAAGTGCCTTGAGAGACTGTTTTAACACCACAGCCTGGGATGTGCTGATGGACCTGCATGGTGAGGACATAGAGGGGCTGACACACTGTTTGACGGATTACCTGAACTTTTGTACAGACGTGGTCTTCCCTGTCAAGACTGTCCGTTGCTACCCTAATAACAAGCCATGGGTAACACGGGAAGTCAGAATGGTCCTCAACAAGAAGAAGGCTGCTTTTAGGACTAGAGACAGGGAGGCCATGAAGGCAGCACAGCAGGAGGTGAAATACTGTGTGAAGGAAGCCAAGGACAGCTATAGGAGAAAGGTGGAGCAGAAGCTGAGGGAAAACAACATGAGGGAGGCCTGGGAAGGTGTGAGGACCATCACAGGTCTGAACACAAAGACCAGAGTTGTTGAGGGGACAATAGAGAGGGCAAATGAACTGAACGATTTTTTTCAACAGGTTCAACCAGCCTTTAGCCCTGGCCCCTCCCACCCCCGCCCTCATTACAGCCACGCCCCCTCCTCCCCTCCACACACCTCCCCCCAAATATTGCAACCCCCCCCTCCACCTCTACATCAGTACGACCCTTGCCATTTATTACCACAGAACAGGTCAGAGGGCAGCTGAGGAAGCTCCGACTCAGGAAAGCTGCAGGCCCGGACAAAGTGTGTCCAAGAGTATTGAAGACCTGCGCTGCAGAACTGGGGGAACCACTACAACAAAAATCCCAAAGGGATTAATAAAGTTAAGTCTCTAGTCTCCTTCAGTCCACAGACATCTTCCATCGGTGTTGCAGCGCTTGGATCCCTACGGTTGAAAAATAAACCATTTGCTCAAATTTGACGACTATGAACTTTTCAGTTTTTAGTTCCAAATACTCAGTATGTTTGTAACCAAGTCAACAAAGGCTGTGAACATGGCCTGCTCCTTACTAGGTTGTATTCAGGTTATGTTTAAATTATTTAAACTTAATGGAGGGCTCTGATGGATATAAACCTCTTTAAAAACAAATCTACATAGTCTAAAAGGATATCGTATGCTCTTTTCTACAAAAAAAACCTATCTTGTGTTGCAGGGATGGGCAACTGGTGGCCCGCGGGCCGCATGCAGCCCACCCCCTCATCCACTGCTGCCCGCCAGTCCATTTCCAAAAATCAATTATTTATGTATATCACGTTTGGAACTGCATTCTTAAATGCAATTATAGAGTCTGCCAGCAGAAAGAGCGCTAATCAAAGCCTAGTGCCGCTTTCTGCAAGTGATGGAGCATAGAGCAAGAGTCAGGGAGCCTCTAGTGGGAGCAGTAGTGACAGTGTGCTGTGCACCGGACTGTTGTTAGGTGTGCTTTGCATTGTAAGACCACATTAATAGGCTGTAAACAGCACTAAACGTACAAAGTAGGCTGTTTTTAAACAAGAATAAATTGTACAGCTGAGGAGCCGTTTGGCAGGTGAAGCCCATGTAAGCAATAAAAGTTCAGAGATTGGTCGTTGTCATCTGCTGATTCTCCCCCCCCCCCCCCATTTATACCAGTGGCTCTTAAACTTTTTTTAATTCCCCATTTTGGGGAGTCAGACATTACCAAGCCTACACAGCTATTTCTTGGCTTCTTTTGTTAATTATCGTTCAGAATTTCTCTTTGCTCATCATTTTGATGGAAAGTTTTAAAAATTAGCTTATGATATAATTTTATCCATCCATCATCTGCTGCAGGGCTATTACAAAATTCAATTCAACTTTATTTATATAGTGCCATTTCACGACAACAGTCATCTCATAGCACTTTCAACTGTAGGGGAAACCTCCACAATTGCAGAAAGACCCCAGCAATCAGGTGATCCCCTGTGAGCAAGCACTTGGCGACGGTAGAGAGGAAAAACTCCCTTTTAGTAGGAATAAACCTCCAGCAGAACCAGGCTCAGGGAGGGGCAGTCATCTGCTGTGACTGGAAAATCAGTTGGGCCACAATTTGAAATCAAGACATGCCATCTGTAAACTAGAAAAGCACTTGTAGAGCGCATACCTCTGCTAAGGCTCCTTCCGTTTCTCATGGATCCCCTCCAAAATGTAATGGGTTTGTGTGTAGGCCTATAGCTACTTGTGGTGAAAATTGCATCAAAATCTGTCCATGAGTTTTGGAGTATTGTTGCTAACGCACTGAGAGAAGATAAGAGCCTTGGCTGAGGTATGCATTCTCAGATCATCACCAAAATATAATGGCTCCTCTCTAGCCCAAAAACCACCTCTGGTGAAAATTTCATCCAACTCCATGCAGTAGTTTTTGTGTAATCTTGCTGCACAAATACAAAGGCCTTGGTGGAGGTATGCACTCTCAGATCATCACCAAAATGTAATCATCTGTTCCCCGTGCCATTACACACCTTTCCTGAAAATTTCGTCAAAATCCGTTCATAAGTTTTTGAGTTATGTTGGTAACAGACAGACAAACCCCGGTAAAAACATTACCTCCTTGGCGGAGGTAATAAAATATACTACATCCTGGTCAGAACTGACCTTGGTACATCACAAAGGACATTTAGCTGAATAAAAAATGAACTGTTGGACACTTCAGTACACAACCCCCCCAAGAAAAAATTAACATTAACAAACATTGCACATCCACTATTGTGGTTTTTGTTTTAAATCACTACATTTGTGAGTAGGAACCTCAGGGTACACGCTGGACAGATTGTCAGTCCATTGTAGGGCAGATGTAATTTTAATTCTAATATGATAAAACACTGAGTAGCTTTTTTTTTACCTCCGCCAAGGAGGTAATGTTTTTACTGGGGTTTGTCTGTTACCAACATAACTCAAAAACTTATGAACGGATTTTGACAAAATTTTCAGGGAAGGTGTGTAATAGCATGGGGAACGGATGATTAGATTTTGGTGATGATCTGAGAGTGCATACCTCCACCAAGGGCTTTGTTTGTATTTGTGCAGCAGGATTACATAAAAACTACTGCATGAATTTGGATGAAATTTTCACCAGAGGTGGTTCTTGGGCTAGAGAGGAACCCATTACATTTTGGTGATGATCTGGGAATGCATACCTCAGCCAAGGCTCTTCTCACAGTGTGTCAGCCACAATACTCCAAAACTAATGGACAGACTTTGATGCAGTTTTCACCACAAGTGGCTCGAGGCCTACACACAAACCAATTACATTTTGGAGGTGATCCATACAAGACTGAAGGAGCCTTGGCGGAGGTATGCGCTCTCTGAGTGCTTTTCTAGTTTTCAATTGCATTTTCAGTTTAAATTGTAAAACTTTGAACATTGCAGGAAATGATACACCAACCACCACGGTAGGTTTACATGTAAATCTGGCCCTCGGGAAGTGAAGAAAAAATTTTGTGGCCCTCACTACCACCAAAGTTGCCCCTACCTGTCTTATAGTTTTGTGTTAATCTTTTCACTCTTTCGCCTCCAAATGCCAGGATCTGTCAATAAGTTCACCCATATCCCACAAGGCTAATAGTGGCTAGCGTTATATTAAATGGAATAGATCCTGTGATAAAAAAAACAACCATTGAAGGACATGCCTAGTTGTATGCACATTGGCCCAGGATAACTGAAACTGCATCGGTCCTTAAAAGCAGTTCAATGGAAAAACCAATCTTAATATAGGTCAAGTTTTCAAAGCAGCTGTCCAAAAATGCTAACAGGACCTGGAGGCTAACTTCATTCAGGCCAGAGAGTTCTTGTCCTGATTGGCTCAACACTTAGGGACCTTTTTATAGTGACATTGTGGAGAAGTGTGGGGAGGACGAGGCTGAGTTTATTTCTCAAGTCCAGTTTTATTCACATTCACATTCTCCAACATCCAAAAACAGAAAGAGAAAGGAATCCCCCAACATCTGTCCCTTAAATACCCCAGGACATCAAAGCACACAGTCACATTGTCTTTTAATCCCAAATCACAATGCATCCCCCTCCAGGTCTTCTCGTCTCCACCTAAAGTCCTGGTGGTCAGGGAATCCTTCAAGGCCATCTCTTTGCATACAAAAGGCCAGACTTCACATCCTCCTGTTACCCCTAGGAGGTTCAGACCTTTTGTTCCTCTGAGACGTGAAGCACACAATAAGCATACAGTATGAGACCCACATATGTGCACCACATGATCCTCCCCAAACGTCTAAGATGGAACAACATAACCACAGATTGCATGTCATGATAAAATCACTACATATCAGTCCACGTGCCGCTTGGGCCTCAGCCTTCTCCCGTATTTGCTGTAAGCAGGCTGTACCACTTCCACGGCGTCTTCCTGCTGTGGAGCTGCTGCCTGGGGATGAGAACTGTTAGTCAACCTCTGTGGGTGTTCTGGGGAATGCTCTCTAGGGGGTCTGCTGCGCCGAGGAGCCTTAGCTAACTGCACAACTTCATCAGCTACCACAAAAGCGGGTTTGAGCCTGTTAATGCCAATCATTTCTTTTCTGCCCCCCAAATCTAGCAAAAAATGCTTATCCCCTGTTTCCAGCACTCTATATGGTCCGTCATAAGGTGGGCGTAAAGGCGGACGATGGGCATCATGTCTGACAAAAACAAACTCCGCATTTTTTAAAGCCTTAGGCACAAAAACACGCGGAAAACTGTGGTGAACAGGGCCAGGTAGCGTGCTCGGGCCCGTGCTATTCTGTAACCGCTGAGCCGGGGAGCACTCTGGCTCTGGATTATCTGGGAGAAATTCCCCGGGCAGCCGAAGTGGCTGTGCGAAAACTAGCTCAGCTGGGGAGGCTTCTAAATCCTCTTTAGGTGCAGAATGCAACCCCAATAAAACCCATGGTAGCTTGTCCACCCAATTTGCATCCGTAAGCGACACTCTGAGAGCCGCCTTCAGTGACCTGTGAAAACGTTCGCATAACCCGTTAGCCTGCGGGTTGTACGCGGTCGTGCGGTGGATTGTTGCCCCCAGGCTGCGGGCCATCACTGACCAAAGTTTGGAAACAAATTGAGGGCCTCGGTCAGACGTAATGTCTGACGGGACTCCGAAATGCGCTACCCATGCCGTTAAAAACGCGCGCGCAACCTCCTCGGCTGTGGTTGACGACAGCGGAACCACTTCCGGCCAGCACGTGGTGCGGTCAACCATTGTCAGAAGATGTGTGCACCCTTGTGAGGGCGGGAGGGGGCCTACGAGATCCACGTGGACATGATCAAACCTTTTAGCTGGGATGTGAAACGGCTCCAAGGGAGCTCTCGTGTGTCTATGAACCTTGGCCCGCTGACAAGCCATGCAGGCTGCCGCCCACTCTCTAACTTGTTTGCGCAGGCTCGGCCATACAAATTTCTCTCCGACCATTTTGACCGACGCACGCACTCCCGGGTGCGCTAGAGAATGGATCGAGTCAAAAACGTGGTGGCGCCACGCGGCTGGAACCACAGGACGCGGCCGCCCAGTGGAGACATCGCAGATTGGGGGGGCATACCGTCTTGCAGCACCCTGTTCTCCAGCCTTAACCCTGTTGGTCCAGACTGGAGCGCGCGCACATCCGCGTCGCTAACCTGCTTCACGGCCATGGCTGCATAATCTATCCCCACGCGGACCGGGGCCGCGCGCACTTCCGCGTCGCTAACCTGCTCCGCAGCCATGGCTACAGAATCTACCTCCACATGGGCTGGAGCCGCCACGGCGCGCGAGAGGCAGTCCGCCACTACATTAAGTTTACCCGCCACATGCTGGATATCGGTAGTAAACTCCGATATCGCGGCCAGCTGTCTCTGCTGCCGGCCCGACCAAGGTTCTGAAATCTTGGCCATCGCGAAAGTCAGCGGCTTGTGGTCAACGAACGCGGTGAAACGGCGTCCTTCCAGCCAGAACTGGAAGTGGCGAATGGCCAAGTGGAGAGCTAACAACTCCCTGTCGAATGCATTGTATTTGACTTCAGAGAATGCACGCTCTCGCTCCAGAGACCATTCGACTTTATTTGTGGGTTTTTGTTTTTTTAGTGCAGCATACAATGGTTGCATGAGCTGCGCTGCGCGGGGGAGGAAACGGTTATAAAAATTCACCATTCCCAAAAATTCCTGTAACGCTTTGACCGTTTGTGGTTGGGGAAAATTTGTTACTGCGTGCACTTTGTCAGGCAGAGGGACCGCTCCTTCTGGGGAGACGCGATGCCCCAAAAAATCAATCTGCGTCACCCCGAACTGACACTTCGCTGGGTTGATTATTAACCCGTGCTCTGCCAACCTCCGGAAAACTGCCGTGAGGCGGTTTTCGTGTTCGTATTCGGACGCGCTGGCTACCAATATGTCGTCCAGGTAGATGAACACGAAAGGGAGATCGCGCAAAACCGCATCCATCATGCGTTGGAACGTCTGCGCCGTGCCTTTAAGCCCAAACGGCATGCACAAAAACTCAAAAAGCCCGAAAGGAGTTATTACCACTGTTTTGGGTATGTCCTCAGCGCACACTGGAACCTGGTGATAACCGCGTACCAAGTCTATTTTAGAAAAAACGCGTGCCCCCGCCAAATGAACTGAAAAATCTTGGATGTGCGGGATCGGGTAGCGGTCGTGCGCTGTAGCGTTGTTCAGCCTGCGGAAATCACCGCAAGGTCGCCACAAGCCATCAGCTTTCGGGACCATGTGAAGCGGTGAAGGCCATGGGCTCTTCAAACGCCTGATGATGCCCAGCCTTTCCAGGTTGGTGAACTCCTCACGCACTATGGTCAGTTTAGCTGAATCCAAACGCCAAGCTTTTGCAAAAACGGGCGATCCGGTGGTAGTAACAAAATGTTCCACCCCGTGTTTAGCCACGGTCGCCGAAAATGTTGGAAACGGGAGTGCTGGGAACTGAGTGAGGAGTGTGTGGAACTTACCACCCGCAGCTGTGACGTTGGCTTGTGCTGTTGGCGGGGCCACTCGAGCTGTACAGGGAATAGAATAAAAAGAGAGTGCATTAACCTGGCGTCTGTTAGCAAGATCGACCAACAAACCATGTGAGCACAAAAAATCAGCCCCTAACATGTTGAAATTGACTGCCGCTATGACGAAAGTCCACTCGAATGTACGGCCGTGTAAAGACAGAAGCAGAGTCCTCTCACCGAAGGTCTTAATCGCCGAGCCGTTCGCTGCTGACACCCTGGGACCACTGGAAGGCGCCTGCCAGTCAGCGTAGGAAGGTGTGATGAAACTCAGCTGGGAGCCCGTGTCCACAAGGAAATGCCTCCCCGAGTGTGCATCCCTCAAGTAGAGCAGCTTGTTCTCCTCTCCGAGGGCCGCAGCTGCTACCGACCCCCGGTCTTGGCGTTTCCCGAGCGCTTGAACTGGCACGATGGAATGCACTTGCGTGCCCTCTTTGCGAAGCGGCGATGGTAGAAGCAAAGGACATCGTCTGCTCCGTGTTTCCTGGCCCCTGCCTCCGCCGTCGTCGGTGAGTCTGGTGCTGCAGCCTCTGGCCCCCGGCCCTCTCTGGACGTTGCG
Organism: Pholidichthys leucotaenia; assembly: GCA_020510985.1. NCBI lineage: Eukaryota > Metazoa > Chordata > Actinopteri > Cichliformes > Pholidichthyidae > Pholidichthys > Pholidichthys leucotaenia. Next base: position 168,003,610 of record CM035842.1, read on the forward strand.
CCGACTCCGCTGCCGCAGCTGTAGCCACGCGCCGTTTATTGGCGTCAACGAGTCGTTGCGCCTCCTGGCCCAGCTCGTGGTAGTCTCGTCGAGCCAACAGTGGTGAATTGGCCAGGGTCACTCTCACCGCTGACGGTAGGGTCCTGAGGAAAAGGTGGGTGAAGATGAAGTTATCATCTTCAGAGTCTCTCAAACTCAACATCTTCCCCATCAGGTCTGCAGGTCTGTCGCTCTCAAATTCAGTCAGCGCCAGGAGCCTCTCTGCTCGCTCCTCCACCGAGGGGGTGAAGTAACGGATGAGTGCAGCCTTCAACGTGCTGTACTTGTCGCTGTCCGGCGGGTGGTTGATCAGGCTCTCCACCCGCTGGGCTGTGTGGTTGTCCAGCTTTGCAACCACATGGTAGAGCTTTGTGGCGTCCACCGAAATCCTCCGGAGGTCGAACTGTGCCTCGACTGCGCTAAACCAGGAGCGCGGATTGTTCGGCCAGAAGTCCGGTAGCTGAACTGTGGCTACATTCGTTTGGCTGACTCCTGACCAGTCTGGCTCGGGAGATTCGTCTCCGCTCATGATACGTCTTAGGGTCACCAGTGTGGAGAAGTGTGGGAAGGATGAGGCTGAGTTTATTTCTCAAGTCTAGTTTTATTCACATTCACATTCTCCAACATCCAAAAACAGAAAGAGGAAGGAATCCCCCAACATCTGTCCCTTAAATACCCCAGGACATCAAAGCACACAGTCACATTGTCTTTTAATCCCAAATCACAATGCATCCCCCTCCAAGTCTTCTCGTCTCCACCTAAAGTCCTGGTGGTCAGGAAATCCTTCAAGGCCATCTCTTTGCATACAAAAGGCCAGACTTCACATCCTCCTGTTACCCCTAGGAGGTTCAGACCTTTTGTTCCTCTGAGACGTGAAGCACACAATAAGCATACAGTAATACACATGTGAAGCATATGAAACCCACATATGTGCACCACAACATGACCAAAAACACTCTGTCTAAACTAGAGCCACTATAGATTAATGTCACCTCCATTGAATCCAGTGGCCCACCTTTTTCACAGCAATGGTGGATCATGGAGTGCAAAATAGTTCAACAGACCGAGACATTTTCAGCCATGTGCCAACAATATTTTATATTGTTGTCACATTGCAACCAAATGGGCATGAACAGTTTAGTATGGTTTTCTTTTTAATATTTCCCACTGGATTAGAAAATTAGGCATTAATAATTTCCTTAGGAAACCAAACATTCAAACTCATTTCTCTGACTGACTGCTGCGCAGCAAACCATGGTGGAGACTACAGTGGTATGCAAGCATTCACCACCCCTTGACAAATGGTATATTTGGGTGATTTTTTTTTTTTAAATTGGTGTGTGTTTAAATGTCCCTCATGGATCATCACCTTATCGTGGTGGGGGTTTGCGTGCCCCAGTGATCCCAGGAGCTATGTTGTCCGGGGCAATTTGCCTCTGGTAGGGTCACCCAAGACAAACTGGCCTTGGGTGAAGGGCCAGACTAAGAACGATCCAACAGACTCTCATGATAAATACTAGAACAAGGATTCAGTGTACCCCACCCGGTATGGGGTTACTGGGGCCCCACCCTGGAGCCAGGCCTGGGGGAGGGGCTCGATGGCTAGCGTCTGGTGGCCGGGTTTCCTCCCATGGGACCCGGCCGGGCTCAGCTCGAAGGAGTTACATGGGTCCGCCCTCCAGTGGGCTCACCACCTGCAGGAGGGATCATGGGGGTCCGGTGCTATGTGGATCAGGTGGTGGTCAAAGGCGGAGACCTTGACGGACTGATCTCAAGCTTCCTAAACTGGCTTTTGGTACGTGGAATGTCACCTCTCTGATGGGGAAGGAGCCTGAGCTGGTGCATGAGGTTGAGAGATACCGGCTAGATATAGTTGGCCTCACCTCAACACACAGCTCCGGTTCTGGAACCAGTCTTCTGTAGAGGGGCTGGAGCTTGGCCTTCTCTGGAGTTGCCCCGGGCGAGAGGTGACAAGCAGGGGTGGGTATTCTTATATCCCCCCAACTTGCTGCCTCTATATTGGAATTTTCCAATGGTCCAATGGTGGACGAAAGGGTTGTTTCCCTGCACCTTTGGGTTGGGAAACGGGTTCTGACCATCATTTGTGCCTATGCACCAAATGATGTTTACCCACCCTTTTTGGAGTCTGTGACTGGGGTGCTGGAGGGTGCTCCTCTTGGAGACTCCATTGTCCTACTGGGGGACTTCAATGTGCATATGGGCAACAACAATGAAACCTGGAAGGGGGTGATTGGGAGGAACGGCCTGCCCGATTTGAACCCGAGTGGTGTTCAATTATTGGACTTCTGTGCTAACCACAGTTTGTCCATCATGAACGCCATGTTCAAGCATAAGGGTGTTCATATGTGCACCTGGCACCAGGCCATCATCATCGGCGGTCACTCGAAGCAAGTATGACAGTCATTCCTCATGGGAGCGTCTACTTGTGGGTCTTCAGGTGGGCGTAGAGGCCGATCCGTGACCCGCATATTTTGGTGCAATGTTGGTATGGGAAAATGGTAGTGGGTTGTGGTCGTGCTGGAGCCTTTTTCTGTCTTTCCTTGCGGAGCTGTCGTTTTGTTTCTGCGACGCGGTGGATTTCCTTCTCATAGTGTGCAGCACCTTCTTGCACCGCTTCCTTCCATCGATGCCTGTTTAGAGCCATGTGCTCCCAGTCAGGAGATATGATATTTAATTTTTTAAGGTTTGTTTTAATATTGTCCTTGAACCGTTTCTTTTGCCCTCCTGGAGCCCGTGACCCTCTCTCCAGTTCAGAATAAAGAATTTGCTTTGGGAGAGGGGTGTCAGACATGCGAATGAGATGGCCAGTCCATCGTAGTTCGTGTTTTATTATTGTGGTGGAAATGCTGGGCATTTTGGCCTCTTCCAGAACGCTGACGTTTGTGCGTCGGTCCTCCCATTTAATCCTCAGAATCTTTCTCAAAGTTCTTTGGTGGAGCTGCTCCAGAGCTCTCAGGTGCCTGCTGTAGATGGTCCATGATTCTGCCCCGTACAGCAAGGTGGGGAGAACCACAGCCTTGTAGACCAAGAGCTTGGTATTGATCCTGAGATCTCGATCTTCAGACCTTCATCCTGAGTCTGGCATATGCTCCATTGGCACAGCTCAGACGATGGTTGATCTCAGAGTCAATGTCCACTTTGGAGGAGAGAAGACTGCCGAGGTAGGGGAAGTGGTCAACATTTTCGAGAGGGGTGTTGTCCACTTTTATAATAGGAGAAATAAATGGCTGATTGGGTGGAGGTTGATGTAGCACCTGGGTCTTCTTGTTGTTTAAGGTTAGACCCAGGGCTCTATATGCCTTGGCAAAGGCATTCAGGATACCCTGTAGGTCTTCTGCGGAGTGTGCTACTATGGTGTTGTCATCTGCATACTGGAGCTCCATAATGGTGGTGTTTCTAACCTTGCTTTTGACTTTGAACCTAGCAAGGTTAAAGAGCCTACCGTCGGTTCTGTACCGGATTGGAATTCCCTGTGGTAGGTCTTTGCCAATGAGGTGAAGTATGGCAGCAATAAAGATAGAAAACAGGGTGGGTGCAATGATGCATCCCTGTTTGACCCCTGTCTCCACGGTGAAAGGCTCAGACATGGAGCCGCTGTTACTTAGCACCGTGGCTGTCATTCCATCATGCAGTAACCTCAGAATCCTGATGTATTTCTCTGGGCAGCCATACCTCAACAGTATGCTCCACAGAGCCTGGCGATCTGCTGAGTCAAAGGCCTTTGTCAGGTCTATAAAAGCCATATACAATGGCAACTTGTGCTCACGGCATTTCTCCTGAAGTTGGCGAGCAGTGAAGATCATATCTGCTGTGCCTCTAGATGGATGAAAGCCGCACTGTGATTCTGGGAGTATTTCCTCAGAAAGTGGCAGTAAACGGTTAGCGAGAGCACGAGCAAGTACCTTGCCAGTTGTTGACAGGAGTGAGATGCCTCTGTAATTTCCACAATCAGCTTTGTCCCCCTTCTTAAATATGGTCACGATCAGCGCATCCCTGAGCTCTGAGGGGAGTTCTTCCTTTTCCCAGACCTTCAGAAGGAGGGCATGGAGACGGCACAGGAGTTCTGGATCACCTTCCTTTAGGACCTCAGCTGGGATCCCATCTGGACCGGTGGCCTTGTTGTTCTTCAGGCTCCTGATGGCATCTTGGACCTCGGATAAGGTGGGAGGTGCCCCAATGTTTTCCCTGATGGGACTCTGAGGAATGTAACAGATGAAATTTGATTGGATTGCAGTGTTACAGTTGAGTTCCTGAAAGTGCTCTTTCCATCGCTTATTAATAGACTCATTGTCCTTCAGCAGCTCCTGTCCGTCCTTTGAGCGTAATGGGTTCAAGCCATGATGGTTTGGGCCGTAGACAGCCTTAATGGCACTGAAAAAGCCTCTGGTGTCCCCAGAGTCTGCCAGACGCTGGATTTCCATTGCCCTTTCTGTCCACCAGGAGTTCTTAATCTGTCTTACCCTGCTCTGGACGTCCACCTTGGCTCTAGAGTGAGCCAGTCTCTTGGCCTTGCAGGTAATGTCGTTTGGCCAGGCATGAAAGGCTTCCCTTTTTTTGGAGATGAGCAGTTCTATCTCTGCATCATTTTCATCAAACCAGTCCTGATGTTTTCTGGACTTGTACCCAAGGGTGGTTTGGCAGGTGTTGAGGATAGTGGACTTAAGCAGGTTCAAGTGCTCTTTGATGTTCTCTGGATATTCCTGTTTGAGACTTTCTCCAAGAGAAGCCTGAAGCTGCTGCTGGATGGTAGTTTCATTAAGGCTTTCAAGGTTTAGTCTCAGCCGGTTCTGCTTCTTCTGCAATCTCCTCTTCCTCTTAAGTTTGATGGACATCATGGATCGTATAAGGCGGTGGTCTGTCCAGCAATCGTCGGAGTTGATCATGGCCTTAGTGATGTTTACATCGCGCAGATCCCTGGTTCTGACAATGACATAATCAATAAGATGCCACTGTTTAGAACGAGGGTGTCTCCATGAAGCCTTAAATTTGTTCTTCTGGCGAAAGATAGTATTAGTGATGGTGAGATCATACTGAGCACATTTGCCGAGAAGCAGAACTCCATTGGAGTTGATGTTTCCAATGCCTTCCTTGCCAATGGTGCCCTTCCAGAGGTGGTGGTCTCGGCCGACTCTGGCATTGAAATCTCCCAGAAGAATGATCTTATTCTCCTTGGGGATTTTTGACAGTGTCTCATCCAGACAGGCATAGAAGGTCTCTTTCACTTCCTCCTCGGAGACAAGGGTAGGTGCATAGGCACTCACGACTGTTGCCATCTGGTTGTTGGCAAGCACCAGACGGAGGGTCATCAGACGTTCACCGATTCCCACAGGGAGTTCAGAGAGATGACTGATCAGTTGGTTCCTGATGGCAAACCCAACCCCATGGATCCTGGGCTCATCTGCTGCTTTTCCTTTCCAGAAGAAAGTATAGCCACCCTTCTCCTCCTTCAGATGGCCTTCCTCTGCCTGTCGTGTTTCTGAGAGCAGATATGTCAATCCGACATCTCCTCAGTTCTCTGGCAATGATGGCGGTTCTCCTCTCCGGCCTGTCACTGGTTGCACTGTCCATCAGTGTGCGCACAATCCAGGCTCCAAAATTCATAGTTCTGTGTTTCTGACCGCAAATTGGTGATCCCTCTGAACGCAGTAATCCAGACGGGAGGTTTGAGGCAGGCTATTTTTAGGGCACCTTTTCTAGCCCCTTCCCTATCAAGGGTGAGCAGAGTGGATCCTAAAAAGGACTGCTCAGTCATGGATGTAGCTACTGAAGGGCTCTTTCTGCCTTGGTTCAAGAGCCCAGCGATCATCTGGCATCCACCGCCTGATGTGCCAGCTTGTGACTAGGGGCTTCCAGACTTCACAATCCTGCCCCCGTCGCCACTTACTGGTCGCCACAGGACTTAACCCGGGATGTTAGGTGGATTCCCATGAAGAAGCCGCCTGTGCGTGAATTTGTTTAGTATGGGGAGGCTGGTGCACATACAGCCACAACACAGACCTTGACAGATCGGGGTCAAGATCCAGTGGCATGGACTCCAAGATGACTGGTGACCCGTTTCTGCTGCAGCCTTCGTCCGCCTTCCCAGCCGTTGTGATGTTTCCCAAAGGTCAACCATCATCCTCCGCCTGGTCCACCATTGAGGTCTTTGCTATTTGCCCATAGCTGGGGCTGTTTACCCACAACCGGGCAGTGGTTGACGGGCAGCAGGGCGTATCCACGTACCAGTGGGCCTGCATGCCGCGACTCTGGGGCCCACTGCTGCTCCGAGATCCCGTACAACTTCGCCTGGAAACCGCAAGGTACCAGTTACCGTGTGTGGCCACGAGGAGGCGTGTATGAGTCTTGGCAGTGGAGAGGCTATGTACCGGCTTAGGAGACTTACGCACTCGGCTCCTCTTTTCACCCTCGAAAACAGAGGGCTAGCCGGCGGCGGTAGCTGAAAGCAGAAAGTAGCAAGCAGAGACAGCATGCACTAACTACAAGCACTACTACTCCAACACTACTGCACTAACGCATCACACGCCCTGTGCAAAACACAACACACACCAGGGTACCAGGACACCCTAAGTCGCAGGTCGATGATCGATTTTGTTATCGTGTCATCAGACCTGCGACCTTATGTCTTGGACACTCGGGTAAAGAGAGGTGCAGAGCTGTCGACTGATCTCCATCTGGTGGTGAGTTGGATCCAGTGGCAGAGGAGGATGCCATTCAGACCTGGTAGATCCAAACGTATAGTGAGGGTGTGCTGGGAACATCCGGCAGAGGCCCCTGTCCGGGAGATCTTCAACTCCCACCTCTGGAGGAACTTCAACCATATTCCGAGGGAGTCTGGAGACATGGAGTCTGAATGGGCCATGTTCTCCACCTCCATTGTTGAAGCAGTGGCCCAGAACTGCAGCCGCAAGGTCGTTGGGGCATCTCGTGGTGACAACCCCCGAACCAAGTGGTGGACACCAGTGGTGAGGGGGGCCATTAAGCTGAAGAAGAAGTCCCATCAAGCTTGGTTGGCTTGTGGGACTCCCGAAGCAGCTGAGGTGTACCGGCAGGCCAAGCGGAGTGCAGCTCGGGTGGTTGCTGAAGCAAAAACTCTGGTATGGGAGGAGTTCGGTGAGGCCATGGAACAAGACTTTGGGTTGGCCTCAAAGAGATTCTGGCAAACTGTCCGGCGGCTCAGGAGGGGGAAGCAGCTCCCTGTCCACACTGTGTATGGCGCAGATGGGGCATTGTTGACTTAGACTGGGGATATCGTCAGGCAGTGGAAAGAATACTCTGAGGATATCCTCAATCCCACTGATACGCCTTTCACAGAGGAAGCAGGGCTTGTGGACAAGGGGGACGACTCACCTATCACAGGGGCTGAGGTTGCCAAGGTGGTTAAAAATCTTTTTGGTGGCCGGGCCCCGGGGGTGAACAAGATTCGCCCTGAGTACCTCAAGGCCCTGGATGTTGTAGGGCTGTCATGGTTGACACTCCTCTGCAACATTGTGTGGAGGTCAGGGGCTGTGCCTTTGGCATGGCAAACCAGTGTGGTGGTTCCTCTTTTCAAAAAAGGGGACCGGAGGGTGTGCTCCAACTTTAGAGGGATCACACTTCTTAGCCTCCCTGGGAAGGTCTGTGCCAAGGTACTGGAGAGCAGAGTCCGGCTGTTGGTTGAACCTCGGATTCAGGAGGAGCAATGTGGTTTTCGTCCTGGCTGTGGCACATCAGACCAGCTTTTTACTCTCTCGAGAATCCTCAAGGGTTTGTGGGAGTTTGCCCAACCAGTTTACATGTGTTTAGTGGACTTGGAGAAGGCATTTGACCATGTCCCCCATGGTTTTTTTGTGGGGGGTGCTTTGGGAGAATGGGGTAACTGGCTTGTTGTTACAAGCTATTCGGTCTCTGTACGACCGTTGTGAGAGTTTGGTTCGTATTGCCAACAGTCGAGCTGACTCATTCCCAGTGAGAGTTTGACTCCGCCAGGGCTGCCCTTTGTCACCGATCCTGTTCATAATTTTTATGGACAGGATTTCTAGGCGCAGCCAGGGAATGGAGGGTGTCATGCTTGTTGACAACAGGATCTCATCTCTGTTGTTTGCAGATGATGTTGTCCTGTTGGCTTCGTCCAGCAATGACCTACAGTTCTTGCTGGGACGGGTTGCCATTGAGTGTGAAGCGGCTGGGATGAGAATCAGCACCTCCAAGTCCGAGTCCATGGTCCTCAGCCGGAAAAAGGTGGATTGTCCTCTCTGGGTTGGGGACAGGCTCCTGCCCCAAGTGGAGGAGTTTAAGTATCTTGGGGTCTTGTTCACGAGTGAGGGGAAAATGGAGTGAGAGATTGACAGACGGATTGGAGCAGCATCTGCAGTGATGCGGACGTTGTACCGGCCTGTTGTGGTGAAGAGGGAGCTTAGTTCTAAGGCAAAGCTGTCGATTTTGTCAATCTACGTTCCTACTCTAAAAGATGTTGAGATCGTCTGGCAGGCTGTCTGTAGAGCTAGTGATGCTGTTGGTCCTCTTGTAGTCTGTGATGTGTTGCAGGCCTTGCCACATGTGCCCCGGGTCAGGAGTGGAGTAGAGGCTGTCCAGCTTTTCTCTGTACTCCCTCTTGGCTGTTGTTATAGCCTTCCTCAGTCCATACTTTGCAGCTTTGTACTCGACCTCACAGCCTGATTTGAATGCACGAGAGCGAGCACGCAGCATCTGACATACCTGACTGATGATCCAGGGCTTCTGGTTTGAGAGCTTCCTGACCTGTATGGTGGGTATGATGGTGTCAACGCACGTGCTGATGTACCCAGTCACATATTCAGCATCATCCTGTATGTTTACAGAAGAGTCCTCTTGGGTGGCTGCAGCTTTAAACACATCACATTCTGTGCAGGCAGAACAGTCTTGTAGGGTGTTCTCAGTCTCTGGAGTCCAGCGCTTAATTTGCTTAATAACAGGGTTTGTTTGTTTCAGCTTTTGTCTGTAGGCTGGGTACATAAACAGTGAAATGTGATCTGACTGTCTGAAGTGGGGGCGGGGTGCCGCTCTGTAGGCGCCACGTATGTTGGAATAAACATGATCCACTGTACTTTTATCGCGGGTAGGAATGTCCACATGCTGGTAATATTTGGGGAGTACAGTCCATAAATTGCACTGGTTAAAGTCACCAGCAACAATAAAAACAGCATCTGGATGTTTTGTCTCTACTGCGTTGATGACGTCATGGAGTTTTAGCGCTACTGTGTAGTTGCTCTGTGGACAAATGTATACAGTGGCCAAAAACACAGTGGTAAATTACCTCGGTAGGTAATGGGGAAGGCATTTCAGCAATAAAAACTCCATTGGGCAAGCAGTGCTTGTAGACGGTTTGTACATCTCCACACCACGAGTGGTTTATAAGTACACCCCCACCCCTTGTCTTACCAGAGTCTCCTGTTCCGTCTGCCTGGTGTGTTGAGTGTGTCTGTAGCTGAATAGCGCTCTCCAGGACTCTGTCTGAAAGCTAGGTCTCTCAGAAAACTAGGGCACAGCACTCTCTTGTCTCCCACTGGTCTTCAATTCTTGCTCTTAGTTTGTCCAGCTTATTTTCCAAAGACCGCACGTTTGCCATTAAGAGACTGGGTAGTGGTGGACAGTTGGAGCGAGCCTTTCGCCTGTATTTAATGGGGTGTCCTAATTTATTCACATGACTATACAGTGGTGTGGAAAAAGTGTTTGCCCCCTTCCTGATTTCTCTATTTTGTATATGTTTGTCACACTTAAATGTTTCAGATCCATCCATCTTCTTCCTCTTAATCCTTTTCGGGTCGCAGGGGGACTAGAGCCTATCCCATCATCTTTGGGCGAGAGGCAGGGTACACCCTGGACAGATCGCCAGTCCATCACAGGGCCAACACAGAGAAACAACCATTCATTCTCACAGTCATACCGAAGGACAATTTAGAATCCCCAGTTTGATGCCAGTTAACCTAAGTTGCATGTTTTTAACATGTGGGAGGAAACCGGAGAAATCCTGGAGTAAACCCACGCAGACACAGGAAGACGATGCAAACTCCACACAGATCACTGTTGGTCGGGAGCTGGGATCGAACCCAGGAGCCCCCGGCCAAAGGTGAATTGTTGTGCTGCCGCAGTGCTACCCACTCCACCTCCATGTTTTCCATGTTTCAGATCATCAAACAAATTTAAATATTAGACAAAGATAACACAAGTAAACACAAAATGCAGTTTTTAAATCAAGGTGTTTATTATAAAGGGAAAAAATCCAAACCTACATGGACCTGTGTGAAAAAGGGATTGCCCCCCTGAACCTAATCACTGGTTGGACCACCTTTGGCAGCAACAACTGCAATCAAGCGTTTGTGATAACTGGCAATGAGTCTTTTACAGTGCTGTGGAGGAATTTTGTCCCATTCATCTTTGCAGAATTGTTGTAATTCATCCACATTGGAGGGTTTTCGAGCATGAACCGGCTTTTTAAGGTCATGCCACAGCATCTCAATCTGATTCAGGTCAGGACTTTGATTAGGCCACTCCAAAGTCTTCATTTTGTTTTTCTTAAGCCATTCAGAGGTTCAGGTTCAGGTTACTTTATTTGTACCCGTAGGTAGATTTGTTTTGCAGTCAGGTGACATCCATATTTACAAACCACAATTACATTCAACATAAACACAAACGCAGGCACACATGAAGCTGACTATAAACATGATAAAAATACTCAGGGCTTCATCAATCAGGACATAAGACAAAGAGATAAGAGAAAAAACAGATAAGAGAGAAGGGTCATATTAAAAAGTTAAAGACTAGTCAAAGAGGTTAAAAACTCAAAAGTCTAAAATCCAATAAAAGATTTAGAACCCAAATAAAGAACCTACAAAAATAGGTAAATATAAAATGAAATTAAGAAATAGGTAACTAAATTATGTGCAATATATTGTTACAACTTGTTCAACTCTTTGATAGCAGCAGGAACAAAGCTGTTTTTGTAGCGCTGGGTTTCACTTTTTGGGACAGCAAACCTCCTTCTGGAGGGAAGAAGCTGAAAGTGGCAGTGTAAAGGGTGGGAGTCATCATTTAAAATGGCGGTAACAATCCTCTGTACCTGTCTGGTGTACAGGGATGTCAGGCTCAGCTGTGACTCACCAAGCAAACGACTGGACCATCTAACTACCTGATCCAAGGATTTCCTCTGTTTCAGTTTTATCTGACCAAACCATGACACTAAAGAAAAAGATAAAACAGATTCAACTAGAAAAGCACTCGGAGAGCGCAGACCTCCGCCAAGCGCCACAGTTCCCCCCATACAGTGTTTGTGTGTACATTTTCAGATTCCTTGACCATGAAAACATATGACTAGCAATTGGATTGACAATGATAGGATTAGTGGTTCAGTAGTTATTCACGAAAATGGCATTTTCCGTAATGGCGGCCACAGTTCCCCCCATCCAGTGTTTGTGTGTACGTTTTCAGATTCCTTGACCATGAAAACATATGACTAGCAATTGGATTCACAATGATAGGATTAGTGGTTCAGTAGTTATTGACGAAAATGGCATTTTCTGTAATGGAGGTTTAGCGCCACAGTTCCCCCCATACAGTGTTTGTGTGTACGTTTTTAGATTCCTTGACCATGAAAACATATGACTAGCTATTGGATTCACTAATTGGATTCACAATGATAGGATTAGTGGTTCAGTAGTTATTGACGAAAATGTCATTTTCCGTAATGGCGGTTTTCTTCTGGACGGTGATCCAGATCACCGTCCAAAATGTAATCATCTGTAGGATACCCCATTTCTGACAATCTGTGAAAATTTCATGAAAATCTGTCCATAACTTTTTGAGTTATCTTGCTAACAAACAGACAGACAAACCAACGCTGATGATCACATAACCTCCTTGGCGGAGGTGATAAAAGCCCGATAAAACATTATCATTATGGTTCGGTCAATTTGGAAGCGTGCAAGTTTCCTTAAACAATGCAAATGTTGCTGACCCTTTTTGCACGCCCTTTCACAGTTCTCTTCAAAGTTTAACTTACTATCAATCATCGTCCCAAGATATTTGTAGGATTGTACACATTCAGTGGTCTGGCCTTTTAGTACAGTGACTTCGTGCCTGGGAGTTTTCCTCCTAAAGTCAATAATCATATCTTTAGTTTTTGTCGTATTCAGCTGCAGGTAGGAATCCAAATCATCAACTACTGGGCCGTGGCCACTCTCACCATCCTGGAGCAGACTGACAACAACTGAATCATCAGCATACTTTATAATGTGTCTGTTGTCATGTCTGCTCCGACACATGTTTGTGTACAGGATGAAGAGTAGTGGTGACAACACACACCCCTGAGAAGCGCCAGTAGAAGAGCACTTTTGGTCAGACAATGTACCATTGACCCTTACTCTGTGTCCTATTGGTTAAAAAATCCAGAATCCAACCCACCAGATTATTGCTCAAATCAAATTGTTGCAGGAGCCTTTCAACTAAAATATGAGGTTGGATTGTATTAAAGGCGGAAGAAAAGTCCACAAATAAAAGCCTGGCTTGTGTCCCATTAAAATCCAGATGTTTAAAAAGCATGTTAAACAGAGTGACAGTGGCATCCTCCACTCCTCTGTGAGGCCTATAGGCAAACTGCAGAGGATCCAATGCATGCTCAGTCTGCTTTAGAACCTCAAATCTGACCAGTTTTTCAAAAATTTTCATTAAAATTGAAGTCAAAGCAACTGGTCTAAAGTCGTTTACCGTTTTAGGACAGCTGGATTTTGGAACGGGGACAACCACGGCATCTTTCCAGATCTTAGGCACATGTGTCTGTAAGGACTTATTGAAAATGTAGTGAAATACAGGACTCAGCTCATGTGCACAGGACTTTACCAATCACCCACATATATTATCAAGGCCCTGACTTTTGTTCACTTTTACAGCACAAAACTCCCTTTTAATATCCTGCACCTCAATATTAAAGTGCTGATTGTCTTTGAGTTTCTGTTTGAAATCTTGGGTTTCTGTGCTAAAATCAAAGGAATCAAAACGACCATAAAAACAATTAAGAGCATTAGCCAGTTCTCTGTCTGAATTAAAACCATCTAAAAACACACGATTTCTGTGCTCTGAAGGCCTGCAATAGTTTTCATACTGGCCCAGGCTGAACCAAGTTTCTTTGTTGCCATCTTGCTTTCCAACTCTGATTTATAATTCTGTTTTGCTCTTAAAATTTCGGACTTCAGCTCTTTTGTGGCAACCTGTAGTTCAGAAACAACCCCCTGTTTAAAGGCAAGTGCTTTCCTCTGTAAGCAGGATTTAACTGATTTTGTAACCCATGGCTTGTTGTTGGGATATATTTTGACACGTTTACGTGGAATGATCATATCTCTGCAGAAAGTCATGTATGAGCATGTGACGTCCACCAAAGAGTCCAAATCATCCCCGCAGGACAGTGTGAACACCTCCCAGTCCGTACAGTTAAAGCATTCCTGGAGGCAGTGCACTGAATCCTCTGTCCACACGTTTGTCTCTGGTCTTCGCCTTGCCTCTTCTGAGAGCAGTTTTATATGTGGGCAGCAAATGTACATAGTTGTGATCTGAGGATCCTAAAGGAGGAAGGGGAAGTGATTTATAGGCCCTCTCTATGGATCCATAGCACAGGTCCAATGTCTTTTTTCGCCTGGTTGGGCAGGAGACATACTGATAAAAGTTTTTAAGTGTCTTCTTTAAAGAAACATGGTTAAAATCCCCAAGAATAAAGTTTGGAGCCTCTGGGGAAATCAACTGCAACCGCTGTACCACATCAAAGACGGTGCTGGAGGCGGAGTCAGCATTCACTCTCGGGTGAATGTACACAGTCTTTATAAAAAGTTGGAGGAACTTGTGGGCCAGATAAAAGGGGTGTAGCGATACGGACAGAAGCTCCACATCGGGTGTACAGATGCACTCTCTGACCGTGACAGATGTGCAGTACTGTTTATTAATATATAAACATACACCGCTCCCCTGACGTTTCCCCGTTACCTCTTCCTGCTGATCCGAGCAAAGTGGGGCTCCAAAGCCGTCAATCCACAGGTCCGCATCCTGGTCATGCGCCGTAAGCCACGTCTCCGTGTAAGCCATGACACAGCAGTTCTTGAAATCCTTCTGATATCGTACATTTCCTTGAATTTCATCCACTTTATTTCTCAGGGATTGTACGTTCCCCATAATAATGGAAGGAAGAGGAATGCGGTTAAGCTGACGCCTGCTCAGATTTAATCTTACACCTCCGCACTTTCCGCGTTTCCTCCTCTTGTCTCTCTTTTCATCGCTGTGTCCATGAAAATCTCTTAAAATAAAGTCCGGCAGTTGCGGCACAGACTCAAACACAGATGCTGCATTATCCATGTTTAAATGCAGTAACATGTCTCTGGAATACTGTATTCTTCCCGGCATGATCGCGATTGCGCTTACCTCCGTGACAAAGAGCCGGTAGGAAAGAAACGACAAAAATAAGGAGGAAATCCATACTGATGGAACCAGGGAGCTCTTCGTTATATAGTCCACAAACATTCAAGGACAAAAATGACACAGAATTTCGTTAAAACACATTAAAGTGCATAAAAAGAGAGACACAGATGTCAAACTTTTTTCACCTACTGCCGGTCGCTGCGTGCGCATGCGCCCGAGTATTGTGATACTTGAGGTGAACTTGCTGGTATGTTTTGGATTATTGTCCTGCTGCAGAACCCAAGTGCGCTTCAGCTTGAGGTCACGAACAGATGGCCGGACATTCTCCTTCAGGATTTTTCTGGTAGACAGCTGAATTCATGGTTCCATTTACCACAGCAAGTGTTCCAGGTCCTGAAGCAGCAAAACAGCCCCAGACCATCACGCTACCACCACCATATTTACTGTTGGTATAATGTTCCTTTTCTGAAATGCTGTTACTTTTACGCCAGATGGAATGGGACACACACCTTTCAAAAAGTTCAATTTTTGTTTCGTCTGTCCAGAGTATTTTCCCAAAAGTCTTGGGGATCATCAAGATGTTTTCTGATAAAACTGAGACGAGCCTTTATGTTCATTTTGCTCAGCAGTAGTTTTCGTCTTGGAACTATTACATGCAGGCCATTTTTGCCTTTTTCTTATGGTGGAGTCATGAACACTGACCTTAACTGAGGCAAATGAGGCCTGCAGTTCTTTAGATGTTGTTGTGGGGTCTTTTGTGACCGCTTGGATGAGTTGTCGCTGTGCTTTTGGGGTAATTTTGGTCGGCCGGCCACTCCTGGGAAGGTTCACCACTGTTCAGTGTTTTCGCCATTTGTGGATAATGGGTCTCACTGTGGTTAGCTGGAGTCCCAAAGCTTTAGAAATGGCTTTATAACCTTTTCCAGACAGATCTCAATTACTTTGTTTCTCATTTGTTCCTGAATTTCTTGGGATTGCAGCATGATGTCTAGCTTTTGAGGATCTTTTGGTCTATTTCACTTTTCAGGCAGGTCCTATTAAAGTGATTTCTTGATTGAGAACAGGTGTGGCAGTAATCAGGCCTGGATGTGGCTAGAGAAATTAAACTCAGCTTTCCAAAGATGTGATAAACCACAGTTAATTTATGTTTTAACGGGGGGGGGGGAATCACTTTCTCACACAGGGCCACATAGGTTTGGATTTTTTTTTTAACCCTTAGTAATGAACACCCTCATTTAAAAACTGCATTTTGTGTTTACTTGTGTTATCTTTGTCAAATATTTAAATTTGTTTGATCTGAAACATTTAAGCGTGACAAACATACAGAAAAAAGAAATCGGGAAGGGGGCAAACACTTTTTCACACCACTGTATGTGTGTTTATATTTATGTGTGTATATCTGTATCTGTGTGTGTACGTACACTACTCACAAAAAGTTAGAGATATTTGGCTTTCAGGTGAAATTGATGGAAAATGTAAAGTTCACACTACAGTGATGTAATATCATGAAAGTAGGACATTTAAGTAGTACAAGGGTGATGTCCTCATCTCAAACAATTTATTGAAACAAAAGCCAACAGTGGTGGGTGTACCACAACAAAAAATCTCAGGTTCTTAGTAACTTGTCATGTGCCCTTGAGCATCAATTACAGCTTGACGACGACGTCCCATACTGTTCACAAGTTGACTTGTCTGCTGAGGCATGGCATTCCACTATTCTTGAAGAGCGGCCCTCAGGTCATTGAGGTTGTGGGGTGCAGGGTTATGAGCCTCTACACGATGACTCAGCTGATCCCATGGGATTTCTATGTGTAACCCTTGCCTTACGTTAATT
This sequence comes from Pholidichthys leucotaenia, assembly GCA_020510985.1. NCBI lineage: Eukaryota > Metazoa > Chordata > Actinopteri > Cichliformes > Pholidichthyidae > Pholidichthys > Pholidichthys leucotaenia. Next base: position 168,019,916 of record CM035842.1, read on the forward strand.
AGGTAAGGGAAATTATTAAGTGTAGACCAGTTGCTAGGTTCATAAGGATTACAATAGGGAATTAAAATGAGTGTGGAATGAAATAGCTGGAGGCAAGAAATGAGCAATAATGGCTGTTATTTTTAAAGATAAAGAAAACAGAGTATACAAACAATTTACACATATACAAATATAACAACGGCCGGCATGAAATAAAACCCCAAAAATGTCCTACTGAGCTCAGTGTTTGTTTGTCTTTTTGTTTTAGTCGTTTGACCAGTCAAGATATCTTGTATTTCCAGACTCAGGTTTCTTTTCCTCTTTTAAAGCGGCGGCTTGAGTTGTTACCACTTTGAATTTTGTGCACTGGAGAGAGGAAGGATGTTCTTCAATCGAGATCTTGGTTCAGATCTCGGTTCAGTCTCGGTTCAGGTCTCGGGTCAAGCTCGCCATCTCCATTCGGAGAGAATCCAGGATCCAGAAGGTTCTTAATCAGCAACCAAAAAAAACCTAGCCTGCACAACAATAATGATATTATTGTTTACAGCTAGAGTAATTCGTTTTCCAATCTCTTCTTATATAACACTATAGCTTAGTGTTTAAATTCTTCTCTCATATTACTATTATTATAATCCAGTAATATAGTAATATCTTACAATTCACATTTCACATCTTACATCTTACATGCATATTTTCTTTTCTCAAAATCTCTCTGGTAGTACATGAAATACTTTTTTTCTCATGTAACCAATTAAATGAATTTCTCTTTTTATCTCTACATCATTTAACCATGAAATTATGATTAATCCTTTTTAACCTTGTCTTTGTAAATCATGAAATGAAATACAATTAATTTATCACATAACCAGGGAATATACTGTCCCATTACTTCCAATATTCCCTTGTAAAATCAGTGAAACCCTATCTGAGCTACTGGGTTTAGCATAACCTATGAATTTACATAGGAAACCAACAAAATGTGCTTTTAACATCAAACTACACATTACATTCGACAGAAATAGTGCAAAAGAACTAAAAGTACCTCAGCATACTGTTGGGAACTGAAATCACATTTAGGAAAACCATACAGGCACAAAAATAGCCTTTTCCATTGCTTTTAAACAGAAAAAAATCCACTTGCGATTAGCATTAGCATAACGCTAACATCAGCATGCGTTAGCATGCTTCATTTAGTACACACTCGGTTTTCACTCACCAAGATGAGATATCAGCATGAATACAGCAAAAGTCACAGCCTCACGGCCTCTCAAGCTCGTGCTCCTGTCAACTTAGGATAATAAAGGTTTCAAATTAGTGTTTGGACAGTGTTTAGATTTATTTACAGCATCTTTCTAAATTAAACTCACCAAGAAGACCCACAGGTCTCCACACAGATCGTACACAGCCTCTCTCGTCCGCTCTCAGATCGCAAAAGACCGAAAAACCGGGTGCGCACCTCGGCACTCTGCTCGGAAGGCAGGGCTAATATCGCTCTTAACGAATGAAAAGACCACGATCGCCCAACATGACCATGAAACGGGAATTTAAAAGTTAGATAACGAGGATCACACTTCCTCTTCCCAAAATAATCGTTTTTCAAAATAAAATCACACAATTGTATTAATACAAATGAAAGCTGAGAAAAAAGGGTCATTTTCTCAGCTGGGTTACATATGGGATTCAGGTCTGGAGAAAGTGCAGGCCACTCCATTTGAGGTACTCGAGCCTCCAGCAGCTGTTCCCTAATGATGCGACCTTGATGAGCTGGAGCATTGTCGTCTATGAAGATGAAGTAAGGCCTGTGTTGTTCATGCAGGGGCACAGTGACTGGATTAATGATGTTATTCAGGTTGTATCGGCTTGTCACTTGACTATTCACAAGGTGTAGGGCAGTTCTGTATTGACTAGACACACCTGCCCACACTGTAACACCACCACCGAAGGCTCGTCTGGTGACAACAGTGGCTGATGCATAGCGCTCTGCTTGATGTCTCCAACATCATTGGCGGCCATCATTTCTGCTCAACGTGAATTGACTTTCATCAGAACAGCACCGAGGCCCCCTGGTCCCTTGTTCAGCGTATATGCTCCCTGACCCATGCAAGACGATGATGCCTGTGCCTGGTGGTGTGGGCAGGTACCCTTGCAGGTCATCTAGCACGCAGACCGCACTGATGTGAATAGTTTTGAAGGGTCTGACGTGACACTTGGGTGCCTCTCACCTCCCATAAATGTGCCTGGAGTTGAGTGGCATTCATCATCTGGTTCTGCAGGGCATTGTTCACAATTAAGCGCTCATCAGCATGGGATGTGGCCCAAGGATGTCCACATCTTTGCCTTTCTGTGACTCTTCCAATCTCTCTGTGTCTCTGTTGCAACCTGCCTATGACACTCTGTTACACTGTATGCTCAGTGGCCACTTCCCTCTGAGAACATCCTTTTTGAAGCCTCGTAATGGTGAAGTACTGTTGATCAATTGTTAGGTGTCGTCTTGGTCCCATGATGTCAAAATGTGAGCAGCATGATGAAGAAGACTGTTTAAATACCAATTCTAATGGAACCAGAAAATGTACAGTTAGGCCCAGAAATATTTGGACAGTGACACAATCTTCAGGATTTGGGCTCTGCATGCCACCACATTGGATTTGAAATGAAACAACTACAACGGAACTGAAGTACAGACTTTAAGGTTTAATTCAAGGGGTTGGACAAAAATATATGATTAAACATGTAGGAGTTGTAGCTATTTTTATACAAACGCTCCTCATTTCAGGGGCTCAAAAGTAATTGGACAAATAAACATAACCCTAAGTAAAATGTTACTTTTCAATATTTTGTTGAGAATCCTTTGCAGGCAATGACTGCCTGAAGTCTGGAACCCATGGACATCACCAAACGCTGGGTTTCCTCCTTTGTGATGCTTTGCCAGGCCTTTACTGCAGCTGTCTTCAGTTGTTGCTTGTTTGTGGGTCTTTCTGCCTTAAGTTTTGTCTTGAGCAAATGAAATGCATGCTCGATTGGGTTGAGATCTGGTGATTGACTCGGCCATTGCAGAATATTCCACTTCGTTGCTTTAAAAAACTCCTGGGTTTCTTTTGTAGTATGTTTTGGATCATTGGTGAAGCGCCGTCCAATCAACTTTGCTGCATTTGGCTGAATCTGAGCAGAAAGTATATCCCTATACACTTCAGAATTCATTTGGCTGCTTCTGTCTTTTGCCACATCATCAATAAACACAAGTGACCCAGTACCATTGGAAGCCATGCATGCCCATGCCATCACACTGCCTCCACCATGTTTTACAGAAGATGTAGTGCTTTGGATCATGAGCTGTTCCAATTCTTCTCCAAACTTTCTTCTTCCCATCATTCTGGTACAGGTTGATCTTAGTCTCATCTGTCCAAAGAATGCTGTTCCAGAACTGGGCTGGCTTCTTCAGGTGTTTTTTGGCAAAGTCAATTCTGGCCTTTCTATTTTTGAGGCTGATTCATGGTTTGCACCTTGTGGTGAATCCTTTGTATTTACTCTGATGAAGTCTTCTCTTTATGGTAGACTTAGATACTGATACACCTTCTTCCTGGAGAGTGTTCTTCACTTGAGTGGATGTTGTGAAGGGGTTGTTCTTCACCATGGAAAGGATTCTGTGATCATCCACCACTGTTGTCTTCCGTGGACGTCCAGGCCTTTTTGAGTTCCCAAGCTCAGTGCACTCTTTTTTTCTCAGAATGTACCAAACTGTTGATTTGGCCACACCTAACATTTAACATTAACAGATCTCAAAAAAAGGGTGGTGGTGTTGCACTGTATATTGATGACCTATATAGATGTAAGCTTGTAAATGAAATGTCCTTAGCACTACCAGGGATTCTGGAATGTGTTACTGTTGAGATTGACCTAGACAAAACAAAAAATCTAATCATAAGCTGCATATACAGAACGCCGGGAACTTGCATTGAGACATTCAGAGATAAATTAGTCGAGCTGTACAATAATATTACTAGTAAGAAAATGGTAGCAATTTGTGGAGATTTCAATATTGACCTACTTAATCCACATCAACAAAATGTAGTTACAGAGTTCATGAACTCTATGTACAGCATGAGTCTATATCCCACAATAACACATCCCAGTAGAATCACAGCTCACTCTGCTACACTTATTGACAACCTGTTTGTCAATGTTCTCGACAAGAAAATAGAAAGTGGATTATTGATAAATGATATAAGCGACCACTTGCCAATCTTTGCACTTATCCATGGCCACACGGGGCCCAACCCAGAAAAAATCTCAAAATCGTTCAGACACAAATCACCAAACGCAATCAGTTCTTTTAAAGAGGACTTGCTGAAGCAAGACTGGACAGAAGTCTATGTATCAGATGTAAATGAAGCCTATGACACATTTACAAACATTGTAACCACTCTTTATGAAAAAAACTGCCCATTAGTTAAAAAAAAGCTTAAACACAAATTTACTGACAAACCATGGCTAACCAAAGGACTACAAAAGGCGTGTAAAAAGAAAAATTTATTATATAAAGCTTTCATAAAGAAAAGGACAAAAGAAGCAGAGCAGCGGTATAAAACATACAAAAATAAGTTAACATATATAATAAGATGTAGTAAAAGAGACTATTACAGTAAAGAACTGGAAAAAAACAAAGACAATATTAAAAATACATGGACAATAATCAACAGTATCCTTGGAAATAAAAGCAGAAATACCAGCTACCCAACTAACACTCCAAAAAATAATAAATCGACTCCGAATGTGAATATAGCTTCACCTGCAGATGAATTTAATAATTTTTTTGTTAACATTGGACCTAAACTGGCCCGAGAAATACCCACTACGGTGCCAACAGGTGATTCAATATGCAATAACACTGCTGTAAAAGACACCATCTTCATAAAGAACACAGACGAAAGAGAGGTCATTGAAATTGTTAAATCGTTCAAAAGTAAAACATCTACTGACTGCGATGGTATTGATATGCTACTAGTCAAAACTGTTATCGAATGCATAGTGAAACCACTGACGTATATCTGTAACCTGTCTCTCCAATCAGGTATATTTCCCAATGCAATGAAAATAGCTAAAGTAATTCCGATTTACAAGACAGGCGACAGAGGGGAACTCTCCAACTACAGACCAATTTCACTATTACCGCAATTTTCCAAGATACTTGAAAAAATATTCTATGAGAGAATGGACAACTTCATACTGAAGAATGATTTATTGTGTGAGCAGCAATATGGGTTCAGACACAAAAGGACAACAGCATATGCCTTAATGGAATTTACAGAAAAAATATCAACAGCCATTGAAAATAAAGAGTATTCAGTTGGAGTATTCCTGGATCTTAAAAAAGCATTTGATACAGTAGATCACAATCTATTATTAAAGAAACTACAAAATTGTGGTATCAGAGGGGTAGCGCTGTCCTGGTTAAGAAGTTACTTAAAGAATAGATATCAGTTTGTATGTGTTAACAACAAAAACTCAGAGCTACTGAAGGTCACCTGTGGAGTCCCACAGGGTTCAGTTTTGGGACCATTATTATTCAATATGTATATAAATGATATATGTAAAGTTTCAGAAAAAATGGACTTAATATTGTTTGCTGATGACACTAACCTGCTATGCAGTGGAAACAACTTGGAACAACTTCTGGATACACTCGGAAATGAATTAGGAAAGCTGAAACTGTGGTTTGATTCAAACAAATTAACGCTCAATTTAAGCAAGACAAAATTTATAGTCTTTAACAACCATCACAACTACCCAGTACCCAAACTCAGTGTAAATGGTGTAGAGATTGAAAGGGTATCCGAAACTAAATTCCTTGGAGTAATAATTGATAACAAACTGTGTTGGAAGCCACATATTAATTATATAAAAGGTAAAGTATCCAAATCAATTGCAATATTACACAGAGTGAAAAATTTGCTGAATCAACCCACACTATACACCTTGTATCATTCATTAATACTCCCATACATGACATATTGTAATGAAGTATGGGGAAATACATACAAAACAAACATATATCCACTCTTTATGCTTCAAAAGAGAGCTATTAGAATAATCAACAAAGCAGCTTACAGGGAACCAACAAACCCACTTTTTCTTAAACAAAAAACTCTCAAGTTGAAAGATCTGATCGACTTTAAAACCGCAATAATAATGTTCAAAGTGAAGAATCTATCACTGCCCGCAAATATCCAAAAGTTGTTCCAAACAAGGGAGAAACGATATCACTTCAGAGGAACATGTATATTTCAAAAGCCTACAGTGAGAACAACTACCAAGCAACACTGTATTTCAGTGCAAGGTGTCAGATTATGGAACGATTTTGGACCTGAATTAAAATCATGTACAAAGCTTGGACAATTTAAACAAAAACTAAAGGAAGAAATACTCCAAACATATTTACAAGACGACATGTAAACTCACATAAGGATTGACATTTCCAGCCTGTGTTGTGTTATAGCTTAGTTTTTCTTTTTTCTCTGTGACACTATGTCTTAGATTTGTTTTTGAATAGTAACCGCTTAACTTAGACTAGCTCAGTTTTCTTTTTCTCTCAGTCATATTTTGTCTTAGCCTTGTTTTAAATTGTAATCGCTCTTGTCTTGTTTTCTCTTTTTTCTCCTTTGAATTCTTGGATGGAATATGGGTGGGCAATATAAGCTGCGGCTTCAGCCATCACCCATTTCGGATAACTCACGTGGAATTGTATAGTAGAAGGAGTCTTTGTCTAATTTGACCTTGTTGTTATATTATACAGTTTCTTTTAACCTGTAATGTACTATCCGAAATAAATAAATAAAAAAAAAAAAAAAAAATAGTTTGTTTTTTAAAATAATTCTGTTGAACCACAATTCAAAAGCATTGTCTGATTTTCATTGGTTAGTTTTCATAGAATTTTTATTTATTACCACTTTAAAAAAAAAAAAAGATCCAAGATGGCGCCGCGGATGGCAGCCACTGGCTTCTGCTCTCTGATGTTTTTGATAATTTTGTGTGTTTTTTTGGACTTCTGCTCTTCCGTCCGAGTCACCTATTCAAGGGAGGAACTACTTTCACTCAGACTATCTCCCAATGCAACTTCTCCGCCAGTTTCTGCTGCTGATCTGAATTTTTTTCAGTCGATCTTAGCTGTGGGAGCAGTGGCTATTGGCACTGGCCGGAAACGAAGGCGGCGTGGTAAACGTGCCGGTGCGCTAGTCAGGCTGAAGAAACGAGGATATCGCACGCCGCTCCCATCGATCCATCTGACCAATGTCCGCTCTTTGGCGAACAAAATGGACGAACTGCTGCTCCTGACTCACAAAAACCTGGATTTTAGCAGATCTGGCGCCCTGTGTTTCACGGAGTCCTGGCTGAGTGAACACATCCCAGACAGCGCGGTTCGCCTGGACGGATTCCAGCTGTTTCGCGCTAATCGCAGCCGAGAATTCTCTGGAAAGACTAAAGGTGGTGGAATCTGCTTCTACATAAACGAAGGTTGGTGTACTGATGTTACAGTGTTGAAGTTTTGCAGCCCTAACCTAGAGTCGCTGTTCATAAACTGTAAACCCTTTTATTCACCGCAAGAGTTCTCCTCGTTTATTCTGGTCGGAATTTATATCCCACCTGCTGCTTGTACAACGGAGGCCCTGCAGCACCTCGCTGACCAGATAGCAGACATGGAGGAAAAACATCCGGACTCTCTGCTTATCATTCTGGGTGATTTCAACAGAGCTAATCTCACAAATGAGCTTCCTAAATACAGACAGCATATTAAATGTCCCACCAGGGACACAAATACACTTGACCACTGTTACACAGTTTTAAGAAACACCTATCATGCTGTCCCCCGTGCAGCTCTGGGTTTTTCTGACCACTGTCTGCTCCACCTTATTCCAACATATAGACGGAAACTAAAAACTTCCAAGTCTGTTGTAAGAACTGTGAAGAAATGGACTGAGGAATCAAAGCTGGAGTTACAAGCCTGCTTTGACTGCACAGACTGGAGTGTTTTTGAAGATGCAGCCATTAACCTAAATGAACTCACTGACACTGTGACATCATACATCAGTTTTTGTGAGGACATGTGTGTGCAGACCAAGACCTTCTGCACATACAACAACAATAAACCCTGGTTCACTCCTAAACTGAAGCAGCTACTTCAGACCAAGGAGGAGGCCTACAGGACTGGTGACTGGACTCTGTACAAGTGGGCCAGAAACATGCTGACGAAGGAGACCAGGCTTGCTAAGAGGAGCTACAGTGAGAAGTTACAACGAAACTTCTCAGCCAACAACTCTGCTTCTGTTAGGAGAGGCCTGCAGAATATCACCAACTACAGGAGACCATCCCCACACCCTGTGGAAAACCTCCAGCTGGCTAACGACCTAAACAGCTTTTACTGTAGGTTTGAAAAGAACCTACAGTTCTCACCTCCCACCCACACAAAAGGATTATCTGCAGCCCCAGGAACTCCATCCCTCCTCCACTCTGACCTCCCACCAGCACTAACGATCTGTGAAGAGGAGGTGCGCCGGGTCTTTCAGAGACAAAAGATCAAGAAGGCTGCAGGACCTGATGGTGTGTCTCCGTCCTGCCTGAGAGTCTGCTCCAACGAGTTGGCCCCCATCTTCACCCGGATCTTTAATAGATCACTGGAGCTGTGTGAAGCGCCTTCCTGCTTCAAACGCTCCATCATCATTCCAGTTCCCAAGAAACCCTCTGTTACAGGATTAAACGACTACAGACCTGTTGCCTTGACCTCTGTGGTCATGAAATCCTTGGAGAGATTGGTGCTGAACCACCTGAAGGTCGTCACAGGCCCCCTGATGGACCCACTGCAGTTTGCCTACCGGTCAAACAGGTCAGTGGATGATGCAGTGAATATGGGACTACACTACATCCTGCAACACCTCGACTCCCCAGGGACGTACGCCAGGATCCTGTTTGTCGACTTCAGCTCAGCGTTCAACACCATCATCCCAGGCATTCTTCATCAGAAACTCCTCCAGCTCAAGGTGCCCCCCTCCACCTGCCAGTGGATCTCCAGCTTTCTGACTGACAGGTGGCAACAGGTGAAGCTAGGGAGATTTACATCCAGCTCCCGAAAAATTAGTACTCGCGCCCCCCCAAGGATGTGTCCTTTCCCCACTGCTTTTCTCCCTCTGCTCCAACAACTGCACCTCAGAGGACCCTTCGGTGAAGCTCCTGAAGTTTGCGGACGACACCACAGTAATCGGTTTGATCCATGATGGTGATGAGTCTGCATACAGTCGGGAGGTGGAGCAGCTGATCCTCTGGTGCGGCCAGAACCATCTTGAACTTAACCCAGCCAAAACGGTGGAGATGACTGTGGATTTCAGGCGACACCCTCCTTCATTCCCCCCACTCACCATCCTCAATAGCACAGTGTCCACTGTGGACTCCTTCAAGTTTCTGGGTACCACAATCTCCCGGAACCTGAAGTGGTCCTCCCATATAGACACTGTCTGGAAAAAGGCCCAGCAGAGGTTGTTTTTTTCTGCGTCAGCTCAAGAAGTTTGATTTGCCTCAGGAGCTGCTGGTTGTCTTCTACACCGCCATCATCCAATCTGTCCTCTGCTTTTCCATCACTGTCTGGTTTGGATCTGCCACTAAACAGGACAAGACCAGACTGCAGCGGATCATTAAGTCTGCGGAGAGGATCATTGGTACCGACCTACCCTCCATTGAGAACTTATATCGGTCCATAACCAGGAAACGGGCGGGAAACATCTGTGCTGACCCGTCACACCCTGGCCACAAACTCTTTGAACTTCTATCTTCTGGTCGTCGTTACAGATCACTGAAGGTCAAAACCACCCATCACAGGAACAGTTTCTTTCCGCAAGCCATCACTCTGATGAACTCCTAACAGTCCTACCTGTTGCTGTACTCATGACTTTTCATCCATTCTTACACTGCACATAACTCTCACACTGCTTTTTACTCCATTCACATTATATCACTGAATCTGAGTTCACATTGAAATACTGTGTGACTATATTTTTTCATATATTTCTGCAAAGTGTGGATAGTCTGAGTAAATAAGTTGCATATATTCCTGTATATATTTGCATCCTTTTATAGAAACGTGGACAGACTGTAATTTACTGTACATACTCTGTTGTCATTGAATCCTTATTTAAATCTTATTTAAATCCTCCACCTAAACAACGAGAGCAAGTTTTTAGCCAAAGTCAAATTCCTTGTATGTGTTGTGCATACTTGGCCAATAAAGCTGATTCTGATTCTGATTTTGTCAGATTCGAGTTATTTCTGTGACTATTGTGGTTTTTTCTTTCATTAACAGAGGATACCAACAATTTTGTCCATGGCTGTATGTGTTTGTGTATATATCTATATACTGCGGAGAAAATAAGTACTGAACACATCAACATTTTTCTCAAACATTTCTGATGGAGCCAATGACTTGAGATTTTCAAGATATTAGTGACAGCCCAAGTAATCCATGCATACAAAGAAATCAAAGCAATTGTTCTCACAAAGCAAGTTATATTTAATAAAGTGGAATGACACAAGGAATAAGTATTGAACACATAAAGAAAAAGAGGTGCAAAAAGGCATAGAAAGCCAAGAAACTGGCTGAAATCCATCAGAATTTAGGAAGCCATCCCCTCTCAGTGCAACTTCATTTCAGCTGGTTAAGTCATCCTGACTTAGCCTGACTGATAGCCTTTAAAAAGGTCTGTAGATATCAAATTGTCACACCACAAAGAACTCAGGATGGGTAGAAGCAAAGAGCTCTCTCTAGATCGGTGGCCCTCAATAGGTGGCCCACGGACCACATTCGGCCCACAAGCCCCCTATTTGTGGCCCCCGAGTTGTGATTCCTTCACTACGTGTTTTGGTTTGGTCAGCGTCTGTAAATGTGGACTGTAATCTCCATCCCAACGATGTGCTGACAGCCTGTTGGTGTGCGAGCGGGTGCAGTGTGAGCGGCACTTTTTTACTTTACTTTCAGAGCGATTTGCTTATTGATACTAAGGTACCTTCACATCTAGACTCCCACTGCGAGCAGTGAATGAAAATGGCATGTTCCAAGTTTGCTGCTAAAAGAAAAGTGGACAGTGAAAAATGGCAATTCAAAGACGAATGGACTGAACAATTTGCATTTGTTCTCCCTCCTACCAGCACAAGACCCATGTGCTTAACATGCCAGGAGACCATAGCGCTGATAAAAATTTCCAATTTGAAACGGCATTATGAGAGCAAGCATAGGAATTTTGAAGACATTTCCTCTGAATTCAGAGGTACGAATAACGGACATAAATGCACTGAAATCGTCAATCAAGCAGCAAGCAGGATACTTGTTACATCTATGACACAACAACAAAGAGCAACAGAGTTTTGAAAGTCTGTTCTGAAAGTCGCTGCCTTCACCCAGCTCCTCCCACAGTAGAATAGCCTGGTGACATGGGCTTAAATCACAGGGGTCCGGGGGGAACTTTTTTTTTTCTTTAATATTTGCAGCTTTTCTCATAAATGCGTAACTTTTTCTCATTAATTTATTACATTTATTTGTAAATGTAAGGTTTTTTTTGTTGTAAATTTGCCACTTTTCCCTCATAAATCTGCTGTTTTTATATTTTAAATCTGTAATTTTTTTCTTGTAAATTTGTAACCTTTCTATGTGAGTTTTTTGTTGTAAATTTGTATATTTTTTCTCTCTAAATCTGCATTTTTTTTCAAGTAAACTTGACTTTTTGTAAATGTGCCATTGTTTCTTTTAAATTTGCAATTTTCTTTCTCATAAATTTGACTTTTTCTTGTAAATTCGCCCATAAGTGAATTATGTACATTCTTTCTCACAAATTTGTGACTGACAACAATAATACTTAATGTCCCCTCAATATTTACTCTGGAGAAAATGTTATATTTATTGTCTTTCCCAACATAAAAATGAAATATCCGCCCATGCAGCATGCTTTCACTGCTCTGGACCTCTGGTCCACTGGAAAAAACAATGTGGACCCCTGGCAAAAACGTTTGAGGACCCCTGCTCTAGACCTTCACAACCTTATTGTTGCAAAACATGATGATGGCATTGGTTACAGGCACATTTCTAAACTGCTGAATGTTCCAGTGAGCACTGTGTGAAGCATCATTTGGAAGAGGAAAGAGCATCATTTTATCATAAGCCGGCCACGACCAGGAGCACCTTGCAAGATTTCTGACAGAAGAGTCAAAAGAATTCTCAGAAGAGTTATCCAACAGCTAAAGCCTGCTCGTGGAGAGCTCCAGAAAGACCTGGAGTTTGCAGGTACTGCTGTTTCAAAGAAAATAAATAATGCAGTCAACTGACATGGGGTCAATGCCAGCTCACCCTGTTAGACTCCATTGCTGAAGAAAAAACATATTGAAGCTCATTTAAAGTTTGTTGTACAACATCTGGGCAAGCCAGTAACATACTGGGGAGAATATACAGACGTGGACAAAATTGTTGGTACCCCTCTGTTAATGAAAGAAAAACCCACAATGGTCACAGAAATAACTTGAATCTGACAAAAGTGGTAATAAATAAAAATTGTATGAAAATTAACCAATGAAAATCAGACAATCCTTTTGAATTGAACAGAATTATTTTAAAAAACAAACTCATGAAACAGGCCTGGACAAAAATGATGGTACCCCTAGAAAAGATTGAAAATAATGTGACCATAGGAACATGTTCAGTCAAGATGTGTCCTCTCATTAAGATCACAGGTGTCTACAAACTTGTAATCAGTCAGTCGGCCTATTTAAAGGGTGACAAGTAGTCACTGTGCTGTTTGGTGACATGGTGTATACTACACTAAACATGGACCAGAGGAAGCAAAGGAGAGAGCTGTCTCAGGAGTTTCGAAAGAAAATTATAGACAAGCATGTTAAAGGTAAAGGCTATAAGACCATCTCCAAGCAGCTTGATGTTCCTGTGACTACAGTTGCACATGTTATTCAGAAATTTAAGATCCACGGGACTGTAGCCAACCTCCCTGGATGTGGCCGCAGGAGGAGACGGATAATACAAATGGTAACAAAAGAGCCCAGAACAGCCTCTAAACACATTCATGGTGAACTCCAAGGTCAAGGTACATCAGTGTCAGATCACACCATCCGTCGTTGTTTGAGCCAAAGTGGACTTAATGAGAGACGACCAAGGAGGACACCACTGTTGAAAACAAATCATAAAAAAGCCAGACTGGAATGTGCCAAACTGCATGTTGACAAGCCACAAAAGGCACTTTTCCACTAGCCCAGCTCACCTTGCCACGTCTCGATTCGCAACGACACGGTTCGGCCTCGGTTCTGTCTCCATAGCAGCCGGGTAAAGCGGGGTTAAGCTGGGGTGGGTGGGATTTTTTTTACAGCAAGGCAGCGCCACACTCCTGTGACGTAAAACACGCGACCCAAGCAAAACATAACACATGCATCATGGCGGCTGTACAAGGCGACTCCTCGGTCTGTGGCTTTTTTCACCGTAAATGCCAAAAAGGACCGCCAGACAAGGGTACAGGCAGCGAGACAAAACACTCTGGAATAGTTCTGCAGCTTCTGGGAGAGCCGAAGACGTGAGGATAAAAAATAGGTCGTATATGACTGTAAGCTAATGTTGCTAATGCTAGTTTGCTATAAGTACGTCGTACTACACTGTAATGTCTCCAACTTATCGCTGTTAGGTACTAAAATATGCACTGTGTGTGTGTGTGTGTGTGTGTGTGTGTGTGTGTGTGTGTGTGTGTGTGTGTGTGTTTCAGATGGCTCTGCTGTGGGGAAATTACCGCTTCAAACGGTCGGTCTGGGCGTTCAACACAGCCTGTCATTGATGTCACCCCAGCTTCACAAACGATCAGTGGTTATAGAGCTTAAGAATGTCTATAGAAATGTTTATTTCCTGTGCAAAAAATTGCTCTGATCTGCGTGAAAATCATGGAGAGACTGTTGAGGCATCATGGATGTACCTGCTGCAGCAGCACTGAGTCTGAGGTGGTGTCATAGCAAAAAATGATCAGCTGACACAACTTGATCGCCATGATAATAACTATATTAGCCACAAAATATATATTCAAAAAGTAAACAGTACTGAGTTACATATAATAAGATATATTTGACAGTTATGATGCATTTTAGGCCAAAACAAACTTGATCTAGGATTAAAAGCAATTAAAATAATACAGTCACAAGGTTACACGGAAAATACTTGATTTACTAGATACATGTACTGTAGAAATATATATTCTCTGCATCAACAATGTACTATACATGCATTCATGTAGTATTGCACTGGGAATTGCACTGACAATAAACCTCTTAAGTTTTTGCAGATGTCTTTTTTATATGTGAAGGTTACCACCATGTGGCACAAATTAAATACTAAAAAAACGAGAGCCAGACTAAGACCGATCCAACAGACTCTGATGATAAATTGTATATCAAGGATTCAGTGTACCCCGCCCGGTATGGGGTTACCGGGGCCCCACCCTGGAGCCAGGCCTGGGGGAGGGGCTCGAAGGCAAGCGTCTGGTGGCTGGGTTTCCACCCATGGGACCCGGCCGGGCTCAGCCCAAAGGAGTTACAAGGGTCCACCCCCAGTGGGCTCACCACCTGCAGGAGGGATCATGGGGGTCCGGTGCTATGTGGATTAGGTGGCGGTCAAAGGCGGACACCTTGGCGGACTGATCCCAAGCTTTCTAAACTGGCTTTTGGTACGTGGAATGTCACCTCTCTGGTGGGGAAGGAGCCTGAGCTGGTGTACAAGGTTGAGAGATACCGGATAGATATAGTCGGCCTCACCTCAACACACAGCTCCGGTTCCGGAACCAGTCTCCTGGAGAGGGGCTGGAGCTTGGCCTTTTCTGGAGTTGCCCCGGGCGAGAGGTGACAAGCAGGGGTGGGTATTCTTGTATCGCCCCACCTTGCTGCCTCTATATTGGAGTTTTTCCCGGTGGACGAAAGGGTTGCTTCCCTGTGCCTTCGGGTTGGGAAACGGGTCCTGACCATCATTTGTGCCTATGCACCAAATGATGTTTCAGAGTACCCACGCTTTTTGGAGTCTGTGACTGGGGTGCTGGAGGGTGCTCCTCTTGGAGACTCCATTGTCCTACTGGGGGACTTCAATGCGCACGTGGGCAACGACAGTGAAACCTGGAGGGGGGTGATTGGGAGGAACGGCCTGCCCGATCTGAACCCGAGTGGTGTTCAGTTATTGGACTTCTATGCTAACCACAGTCTGTCCATAACGAACACCATGTTCAAGCATAAGGGTGTCCATATGTGCACCTGGCACCAGGACACCCTAGGTCGCAGGTTGATGATCGATTTTGTTATCGTATCATCAGACCTGCGACCGTATGTCTTGGACACCCGAGTAAAGAGAGGTGCAGAGCTGTCAACTGATCACCACCTGGTGGTGAGTTGGATCCGATGGCAGGGGAGGAAGCCATTCAGACCTGGTAGACCCAAACGTATAGTGAGGGTGTGCTGGGAGCGTCTGGCTGAGGCCCCTGTCTGGGAGGTCTTCAACTCCCACCTCCGGAAGAACTTCAACCACATTCCGAGCGAGTCTGGAGACATGGAGTCTGAATGGGCCATGTTCTCCACCTCTGTTGTTGAAGCGGCGGCCCAGAGCTGCGGCCGCAAGGTGGTCGGTGCATCTCATGGTGGCAACCCCCGAACCAAGTGGTGGACACCAGTGGTGAGGGGGGCCATTAAGCTGAAGGAGTCCTATCAAGCTTGGTTGGCTTGTGGGACTCCCGAAGCAGCTGAGGTGTACCGGCAGGCCAGGCGGAGTGCAGCTCGGGTGGTTGCTGAAGCAAAAACCCGGGTATGGGAGGAGTTCGGTGAGGCCATGGAACAAGACTTTCGGTCGGCCTCGAAGAGATTCTGGCAAACTGTCTGGCGGCTCAGGAGGGGAAAACAGCTCCCCGTCCACACTGTGTATGGTGTGGATGGGACACTGTTGACTTCGACTGGGGATATCGTCAGGCGGTGGAAGGAATACTTCGAGGATCTCCTCAATCCCACTGATACGCCTTCCACAGAGTAAGCAGGGTTTGGGGACGAGGGGGATGACTCGCCTATCACAGGGGCTGAGGTCGCCAAGGTGGTTAAAAATCTCCTTGGTGGCCGGGCCCCGGGGGTGGACGAGATTCACCCGGAGTACCTCAAGGCCCTGGATGTTGTTGGGTTGTCATGGTTGACACGCCTCTGCAACATTGCGTGGAGGTCGGGGGCAGTGCCTTTGGCATGTCAAACTGGGGTGGTGGTTCCTCTTTTCAAAAAAGGGGACCGGAGGGTGTGCTCCAACTTTAGAGGGATCACACTCCTCAGCCTCCCTGGGAAGGTCTATGCCAAGGTACTGGAGAGGAGAGTCCGGCCGTTGGTCAAACCTCGGATTCAGGAGGAGCAATGTGGTTTTCGTCCTGGCCGTGGCACATCGGACCAGCTCTTTACCCTCTCAAGAATTCTTGAGGGTTCGTGGGAGTTTGCCCAACCAGTTTACATGTGTTTTGTGGACTTGGAGAAGGCATTTGACCGCGTCCCTCGTGGATTTTTGTGGGGGGTGCTTCGGGAGTATGGGGTATCGGGCTTGTTGTTACGAGCTATTCGGTCTCTGTACGACCGTTGTGAGAGTTTGGTTTGTATTGCCAACACTCGGTCGGAGTCATTCCCAGTGAGAGTTTGACTCCGCCAGGGCTGCCCTTTGTCACCGATCCTGTTCATAATTTTTATGGACAGGATTTCTAGGCGCAGCCAGGGAATGGAGGGTGTCATGCTTGGTGACCACAGGATCTCATCTCTGTTGTTTGCAGATGATGTTGTCCTGTTGGCTTCATCCAGCAATGACCTACAGCTCTTGCTGGGACGGTTTGCCGCTGAGTGTGAAGGGGCTGGGATGAGAATCAGCACCACCAAGTCCGAGTCCATGGTCCTCAGCCGGAAAAAGGTGGATTGTCCTCTCTGGGTTGGGGACAGGCTCCTGCCCCAAGTGGAGGAGTTTAAGTATCTTGGGGTCTTGTTCACGAGTGAGGGGAAAATGGAGCGAGAGATCGACAGACGGATTGGAGCAGCATCTGCAGTGATGCGGATGTTGTACCGGTCTGTTGTGGTGAAGAGGGAGCTTAGTTCTAAGGCAAAGCTGTTGATTTACCAGTCAATCTACGTTCCTACTCTCACCTATGGTCATGAGCTTTGGGTAATGACCGAAAGAACGAGATCGCGGATACAAGCGGCTGAAATGAGCTTTCTCCGTAGGATTGCTGGACTCACCCTCAGAGATAGGGTGAGGAGCTCAGTCATCCAGGAGAGGCTCAGAGTAGAACCGCTGCTCCTTCACATTGAAAGGAGTCAGTTGAGGTGGTATGGGCATCTGATTAGGATGCCTCCTGGACGCCTCCCACTTGAGGTGTTTCAGGCACGTCCCACTGGGAGGAGACCCCGGGGCAGACCCAGGACTCGGTGGAGAGACTATGTCTCCCAGCTGGTCTGGGAACGCCTTGGTATCCCCTCTGAAGAGCTGGAGCAGGTGGCTGGGGAGAGGGAAGTCTGGGTTTCTCTGCTTGAACTGCTGCCTCCGCGACCCGGACCTCCGGAAAAGCGGTAGAAGATGGATGGATGGATGGAAGATTGGAAAAGCTGTCTAAGAACAATCCAGCAGTTTGAGAAATCACTTTTGGTTTGGTGTAAGTCTGTCAACAGAATTATGAAAAATAAAGCAGTTTGTGTTAAAATGTTAAATCCCATTAAACCCTAATCCGGGGGCTTCCAATCATGTGTCATGGGGGGGCCAAGACCCTGCAGGTTCTCTTCTACCCAGTCTCTTCAGCAGGTGTTCTCACTGATCAGCAGTCAGTGGAAGAAGTTCAGTGGAATCTGCTGTTGAAGACACTGGTTGGAGGTAAAGCCTGCAGGGTCTTGGCCCTCCATGGCACATGATTAGACACCCCCGCCCAAACCCATTATGATGAAGAGCAGATGCTAATATGACCCAGAATTCCTCCATATACTGGTACTGTCACTAAAGTATGCAGGGTCTTCTGCGGTGGCACATCCAACAATACAGTCTTCAGTTAATAAAATAATTGTTTTGGTTACTTTTTTCTTCAAAATGAGCCATTATTTTCAAGGTCACCAATAAATCCTTTGTACAGTTTACTCTTTTCCCACCGGTGTCTTAACAGACAAAATAGAAAATCATGATGCAAACACATAAGTCACTAAATTGTTTATTACAATCAGCAGCAAATTCCAGACTATTCAGAATGTGCAAAATTCAAACTGTAAAAAAAAAAAAAAAGAAAGAAACTGGAATCGGTCACACACGCCAGCCACGCTGCCTCACTGAGAAGCAACTGGATCGGCCCCTCGTACTGGTCCTGGTTCAGCAGATCTTCAGCCTGCATCTCTGTAAATAGTGAGGCAAGGTCCAGTTGGGGTGGACAGTTTCCCTCTTGCCTAGACAAATGGGTGGTGGTTAATTAAAGCAAGTTTAAAACATATTTAGGAAATACACTTGTTGCTAAAAGCCAGTGGTGGAATGTGAATGAATGAATGAATCTTTATTTCGGATTGATTAAAAGTAAAGATTAAAAGAAAATAGAATAATATAACAAAGGGGAAAAAAATCTAACAAGGTCAAATTAAACAATAACTCCTGATTATACAGTTCAACATAGGTTATCTGAAATGGGTGATGGCTGAAGCTGCAGCTTATATTGCCCACCATATTCCATCCAAGAATTCAAAAGAAAAACAAAACAGGAGGGATTACAATTTGAATGTGACAATAAAGTACTTCATTGTTGTATTTAACCACAATTTTCATGTAGCTGCGCTTCAGTTGATTTTACAAGGGCTGGGTTACATTTAAAATCATCTGTTTTTACTGTGGCCTCAGCAATCAGAATGAATTAATACATTCACTTGAATGGAATCTAGTACTTTAACTGAAGGTGTGCATCACCGAGTATGGAGTCGCTCAGTCAAAATATGAAGTTTTTATCAATAAAAGTTTGTCTTGTCTGTAAAGGTGTCTCTTCTTGCCCTGGCTTCATGTGTGGGCAGTGTTTTGTACTGGTATTGCTAAAATATAAAAGGAAGCACTACAATGGGTCTCAAATATTTGTAATGTGTCCTGTTACTGCATGAGTTTATTGATGATAGACTATAAACTACACATATAAAGTAAATTATATTGACGACTGAACATCTCACATTTGCCAAAACATACAGTTATGAACATAACTCACAAAGGAAAAAAATAAATACATTAAGAAGCGGTTTATTTTACAGTTGATGTGCCAGTCATTTTCAATTATTCTGTTGTGGAGATCGTGTTGAAAGGATGAGGCTGAGTTATTTCTCAAGTTCCATTTTATGAACAACACACTCTCCAACATTCAAAATCAGAAAGAGGCAGAACCCCCAACATCTGCCAGTCTTATACCCCTGACATCAAAGCACAAAATCCCATTGTCTTTAAATCTCAAACACAATGCATCCCCCCTGCAGTTCCTATCTCTTTCACCCAAACCTCGGTGGTCAGGAAATCCTTCATGTCCATCTCTTTGCATATCAAAAGTCCGACTCTCACATCCCCCTCATATCCTTAGGAGGTCCAGACCTTTTGTTCCTCTTCAGACGTGAAGCCAACATAAGTACACAGGAATATACATGAGAGCACATGAACAGTCATATACGTGTGAGCCCGTGAAACTACATATGTGCACCACACTGTAATTAATATTCACACAATCAAATAAATCTCAGTTCAGTCCCTTTTGTGGGCTATATTAATCATATATTCCATAACCTACATATGTTGAAGCATGTGAGAATGTTTGGTGATTACATATGTAAAGCGACTTCACACCTCAGAAAGGACAGAGACTCTCAACCGCCAGTGAAGAACAAAGACGTTCCCAGACACTGCGGTGGAGACCGGAGGAGCTACCCTCACCCCCCCAGGGCGAAGAGAGGAAGTACCAAGACAATGGGGGGATTAAGATAATGAGGGATGTCAGCCTTTGATATGCATGTCTTTTGTTATGTGCAAGTATAAAGTCAGAGAGCCGGAGGTATTCGGTCTCTTTTTCCTTCTGCTGCTTCTGCACTTAGATGAGACTTGTTAGAAGAGCTGATAATAAACTGTGGTTTATATATCATACCGCCTCGTTCTTCCAAGCTCTTCTACACTGGTGACCCCTGAGGCGTTCCCCCGTGATCGACTCATCTGTGGCGACCCAGGCAGACGCCAGCGCCCACGCAGACAGGGGAACAGATGGACGACTTTCCCCCCCGGCAGAAGGGATTGAGAGGGCTCAACCGAGCACCCGCGCCGCTGAGAGAGCCGAAGCAAGGCACTCTCACCCTGCGGACACATCAGTGACGGTCTACACGAATGCCGTCGCTGTCAAGCTGCCAGACTTCTGGCAGGAAGACCCCGCCTCGTGGTTTCAACAAGCTGAAGCCCAGTTTACACTGGCGGGCATCACGGCTGACGATACGAAATTCTATCACATCGTCTCCAAACTCGACGCTGCCACTTCGAGGTGTGTGCGGAGCATGATCCGGCGGCCGCCGGCCCAAGACAAATATGAAACACTGAAAGCAACCATCGTGGCAAATTACGTCCCCTCAGCTGAAGAGAGAGCCAAGAAGATCCTGGCGGTCTACGGCCACAGAGGGTGCAAACCTAAAGCCCTCATGGAGGACTTGCTGCAGCTTAAAGAAGAGGACAATGACAACTTCCTCTTCCAATTCATATTCCTCAGCACGCTGCCGCCACACATGAGAGGGACGCTCGCCAACATGAGATGCAGCACCCAGCAAGACTTCCGCGTGCTCGCCAACGAAGCTCAACGGCTCGTCAACGCCTGCAAGGAGCAGACACCCACAGCAGCATCCACAGACCTCAACGCTGATGCCCAGAACCACGAAGAGCTGCAACCCACTGAGCAGATCGAGCCCGCGGTGACAGCGACACGGCCAAAACGTAACAGACGGAGCGACGTCTGTTATTATCACCACCGCTTCGCCGAGAAGGCCCGCAAATGCGTTCCCCCCTGCAAATTTATGATTTCGGGAAAAGCCGAGAGCCGTTAACGGCAGCGGTTCTCGGCGAGAAGAGTAAGCTGTTATATGTGACGGATGGACACACCGGCAAGCAGTTCCTTTTTGACACAGGAGCTCAACTGAGTTTTGTCATGCCCTCCCAAGCAGATCGAGCCATGGGCACCCGGGGCAACGGAGCGGTGGCAGCCAACGGCTCCAGCATTGACACTTTCGGCGAAAAGAGCCTGCACCTCCACATCCACGGCCGCAACTACAGATGGACATTTGTTGTAGCGGCGGTGAGTTTTAACTTGTTGGGCGCAGATTTTTTGTGTGCACATGGGTTATTAGTGGATCTAGCGAATAGACGCTTGGTTAATGCACTGTCCTTTGCTTCTATTCCCTGCTCAGCCCGAGTTTCTCCACCACCTGTGCAGACCAGCGTCACCACGGCAGGAGGTAAGTTTGAGCACCTCCTCACCCAATTTCCAGCACTCACAATTCCCAAATTCTCAGCCACTGTGGCTAAACACGGGGTTGAACACTTTATTCCCACAACGGGCCCACCCGTATTTGCCAAAGCTCGCCGCTTAGACGCGGCCAAGCTCACCATAGCTCGGGACGAGTTTACTACCCTTGAAAAATTAGGCATTCGAGCGTCCTTGGGTGAGGCCCAAGGACGCTCGAAGAGCCCTTGGGCCTCACCACTTCACATGGTTCCGAAACCCGACGGTTCTTGGAGACCGTGCGGGGATTACCGCAGATTAAACAATGCGACAGCGCATGACCGCTACCCAATTCCTCACATTCAGGATTTTTCACTGCATCTGGCGGGTGCGTGCATTTTTTCAAAAATAGACCTGGTCCGCGGTTATCATCAAGTCCCAGTTCGAGCAGAGGACATTCCTAAAACAGCTGTAATAACCCCTTTCGGCCTTTTTGAATTTCTGCGAATGCCTTTCGGCCTCAAAGACGCTGCTCAAACTTTTCAGCGGATGATGGACGCGGTATTACGCGACCTTCCTTTTGTTTTCGTCTACCTCGACGACATGCTGGTAGCCAGCTCGTCTGAGGAAGAACACGAGCAGCACCTCACTACGGTTTTTCAGAGACTAGAAGAGCACGGGTTAATAATCAATCCAGCCAAATGTAAATTCGGCGTGTCACAAATTGATTTTTTAGGACACAAAGTCTCTCCGAAAGGGGCAGTTCCACTTCCAGACAAAGTTCACGCGATAAAAAGTTTCCCACGGCCACAAACGGTCAAATCGCTGCAAGAATTTTTAGGAATGGTTAATTTTTACAACCGTTTCCTCCCCCACGCAGCTCAGCTCATGCAGCCCCTATATGACGCACTCAGAAAAAAGAAAGCTTCCAACGTGGTCGAATGGACCCCGGAGCGCGAACGCGCCTTCGCGGAAGTAAAGAGCGCTCTAGCTAATGCCACATCAGAATCAGAATCAGAAAAGATTTATTGCCAAGTACATTAACAGATCACTGATAACATACGAGAGAATTTGACTTGACACAGAACATGAACCTGCATTTCCAGTGACACGGCTGCATCGGGGACGCGCCTGCCAACAGGATAGAGGGTACAGATAGCATAAGAATAAGAATAATACAAGGAACAATAGGAAGGAGCAAAAAAATCATTGATTCAGAATACTGGTTGCATAATCAATCAATATTATGATTACAAGGGAAAAAAAAGCTCTCAATGCACATTCGCAGACAAGTTTCACAGGACACAGGACACAAGAGAGCAGTGTGTGTATCTTTATTTCAGTTCGTGGATCAATATGTGTGCACTGTTGATGCAAAGTGTTGTGATAATAGGAGAACAACAAGGGCACTTGGCAGGAGATGTTTTGTCTGGCTGCTCGCCAATCGTCCTTGCGATTATCTGAGCAGGTGCTGTCCAAGGCCTTGTGCTCGTTGTTTTGAAAACACAGACTGCAGACAGCCAGGAGGAATTTTCATGGGGAAATTGGGCCAAATAGGACTGATCACAGAGAAGGAGCTTTTTATTTCTTCTGTAGATTCAGTACTTAATCCTTCATTGCGGGGCTTTGAGTCCGTCGTGGATAGACCTGAGCGTGAACATGATGTAATCCACCTTCCGAGACAGTTCTCCATTTGTCGCTATCAGGGTCTTCTCCAATTTTTCAATTTGACAGATGCACCTCGCCTGGCCAGCATTTTGATAGGTTGTATCCATCTTCAGCAATTTGCGGTACACCAGGACAATCCCAGTTCCAATCAGAAAGATCCCGATCACCATTATTACGAAGACATACAAATCTTCAATATCTTCGATAGAGAGATTAGTGAGACACAAGATCCTCCAATTACTTGTGTCACGTAAATAGCCCGCTGGAGCCGTTCCTGCGGGGCAGACAGCTTCCCCCGGAGCACTTTTCCTTGTTGAAAAAATAGTGTCAATTGTGTTCAAAGCCCAGCTTATTAACTCCATAATTTCTTTCGACGGTCGCAGTTAGACGCAGACAGACAACAGCAAGCTGGGATCCAGTAGTTGGGGGGGAAGGAAAAAAAGTCAGAGCAAGAGAAAAGGAAAAAGCGTCTGCTCTCTTGGGAGGGCGGAAGTGATTGTTAGTTCACCCCGATCCCTCGGCCCACATTGCACTAACCACAGACGCTTCGGACCTAGCTATAGGGGCAGTTGTAGAACAACATATCAGCGGGATCTGGCAACCTTTAGCATTCTTCAGCAAATCGCTAAACCAAACTGAGCGTAAGTACAGCACTTTTGACAGGGAGCTGCTAGCGCTTCATTTATCCATCCGCCACTTCCAGTTCTGGTTAGAAGGGCGGAGTTTCACGGCTTTTGTAGACCACAAACCGCTCACCTTTGCTATGGCTAAAATTTCAGAACCATGGTCAGGCAGGCAACAAAGACAGCTGGCTGCGATTTCAGAGTTCACCACAGACATTCGACATGTGGCAGGCAAACTTAACGTGGTAGCAGACTGCCTCTCTCGCGCTGTGACATCACTAGAGCGCGAGGAGACAGATTATACTGCCTCAGCCGCAGAACTTTTCACTAACGTGGACACATACGCAGCACCTATCCATGCAGGGATAGATTATGCAGCCATGGCAGGGGAACAAAGCAGTGACGCGGACGTGCGCGCACTCCTGTCTGGACCAACAGGGTTAAGGCTGGAGGAAAAGGGTTTACGCGACGGCGTGCCCCCCCTAATATGCGGTATTTCAACCGGCCGACCTCGCCCGTTAGTCCCAGCCACATGGCGCCGCCGTATTTTCGACTCATTTCACTCCCTCGCGCACCCAGGTGTGCGCACCTCGGTTAAAATGGTCGTCGAAAAGTTTGTGTGGCCGGGTCTGCGCAAAAACGTAAAAGAATGGGCAAAAACTTGCATTTCTTGTCAGCGCGCCAAAATACACAAACACACAAAAGCCCCTCTGGAGCCTTTTCCAATCCCTGCTAGAAGGTTCGACCACGTTCATGTCGACCTCGTGGGGCCACTACCTTCCTCCCAAGGTTTTACACACCTGTTAACAATGATAGACCGCACCACGCGCTGGCCAGAGGCAGTCCCTCTAGCGTCAACTACAGCAGAGGAAGTCGCTCGCGTTTTTTTGACAAACTGGGTGGCACGTTTCGGCGTCCCATCGGACATCACGTCCAATAGAGGACCTCAATTTGTCTCGGAGCTTTGGTCAGCCATGTCCAGCAGCTTAGGGGCAACAATTCATCGCACCACCTCTTATCACCCTCAGGCTAATGGGTTATGCGAGCGTTTTCACAGGTCTTTAAAAGCCGCCCTCAGAGCCTCACTAACGGATACAAATTGGGTAAATAAACTTCCCTGGGTTTTATTGGGGTTGCGTGCTGCTCCTAAAGAGGATCTAGACGCCTCTCCAGCAGAATTAGTTTTTGCACAACCTCTCAGGCTCCCAGGTGAATTTTTACCAGAGAACCCAGAACCAGGGCATCTTCCAGTCCCGAGGTTTTTAGGCAGCAACGGACCGAACTCTCTCCCCGGTCCAGTTCATCACTCCTTTCCACGGGTTTTTGTCCCACAAGCTTTAAAGAACGCTGAATTCGTTTTTGTTAGACATGAAGCTTTAAAACCAACTTTCCGCCCACCATACGATGGGGCTGCACGGTGGCGCAGTGGTTTAGCACTGTGGCAGCACAGTTTACCCTCGGCCGGGGGATCGCGGGGATCATGAGATCATGGGTTCGATCCCAGCCCCCGACCAACAGTGAGCTGTGTGGAGTTTGCATGTTCTCCCCGTGTTGCGTGGGTTTACTCCGGGATTTCTCCGGTTTCCTCCCGCATACCAAAAACATGTAGGTTTAGGGCGCTCGCGCACGCAGTGACCGGCAGCCGGTGGCTTGTCACCAGACTGCAAACCAAATCTACCCACGGGTACAAATAAGTAACAAAAAAAAAAATTAAATTCAGAGTGCTGGAACCTGGTGATAAACACTTTGTGCTTGATTTTGGGGATAGAAAAGAAACAGTCAGCATTGACAGACTTAAACCTGCCTTCTTGTTGAAAGACGAGCCTGCACTGTTGGCGAGAGCACCTCGGCAGGGTAGACTCCCCAAGAGAAAAGACTCAGCCCCCCTGCAGGGAACAATTAATCACTCTCCTTCTCACGCTGCAGTTTCCTTACAAGAAGGTCCCAGCAGGATGCCTAAACGAACCCACAGCAGTTTTGGGAGAAGATTAAAACCCAGACAGCACAGGGACTGATGCAAACTACTCCACAGTTGTTCACTAATCGTGCTGTAACAGTTTAGGACTGACTTATGATTTTACTGTGCTGTTATGATTACCACTGAACTCTCTTAGGAGCATGGCTGCTGGAAAGTTTCTTCTGTGGCAAGAGGTGTAACAGTTAGTATGTCATAGTAATTATCTTAAACTGTGAATTTTTCTATTGTCCTTTCTTAGTCGTTTGGGGGGGGTGGCTGTGGGCTATATTAATCATATATTCCATAACCTACATATGTTGAAGCATGTGACAATGTTTGGTGATTACATATGTAAAGCGACTTCACACCTCAGAAAGGACAGACACTCTCAACCGCCAGTGAAGAACAAAGACGTTCCCAGACACTGCGGTGGAGACCGGAGGAGCTACCCTCACCCCCCCAGGGCGAAGAGAGGAAGTACCAAGACAATGGGGGGATTAAGATAATGAGGGATGTCAGCCTTTGATATGCATGTCTTTTGTTATGTGCAAGTATAAAGTCAGAGAGCCGGAGGTATTCGGTCTCTTTTTCCTTCTGCTGCTTCTGCACTTAGATGAGACTTGTTAGAAGAGCTGATAATAAACTGTGGTTTATATATCATACCGCCTCGTTCTTCCAAGCTCTTCTACACCTTTTATATTAAGTGGAAATTGTGCTACTTTGGTTGTGCTACTTTGGTTTTGACACTTTACCTATAAAAGCAAAGGATTTCAGTTCCACAGTGGCGAGGTCCGTTGTGGGGCGGCTGCTTTCCTCTTGCCTAGACGAACGACAGAAATGGATGGTGGTTAGGTTCAAGCAAGTTCAACACTTATACAGGCACATCTCAAAAATTAGAATATCATGAAAAAATTCAATATTTTTGTCACTCATTTCAGAAAGTGAAACCCATATATTGATTCATTACAGGGACAGTGATATATTGAAAGTGTTTATTTTAATATTGATGATTATGGCTACAGCCCATATTAACCAACACCTCAGTGGCCAACATTTGTATTTAAAAACTATTTTTTAAAGTTAATTTTATGTAACATTCTAATTTTTTGCCAAATTGAATTTGGGGTTTTCAGGGGCTGTAAGCCGTAATCATCAAAATTAAAAAAACTAAACGCTTGAAATATATCACTGTCTGTGTAATGAATCTATATAATATACGGATTTCTCTTTCTGAAATGAGTGACAAAAAATATTGAAGTTTTCATGACATTCTAATTTTTGGAGATGTACCTGTATTAGGGAAATACACCTGTGAAAGTCTGTGGTGGGATGTGACAAAAAT
Organism: Pholidichthys leucotaenia; assembly: GCA_020510985.1. Lineage (NCBI taxonomy): Eukaryota > Metazoa > Chordata > Actinopteri > Cichliformes > Pholidichthyidae > Pholidichthys > Pholidichthys leucotaenia. Next base: position 168,047,012 of record CM035842.1, read on the forward strand.
GCTTCGTTTCCCTGACAAGCACTGCAGGATCCACAGAATAGGTGTGTGGGTCTATTGTGATGCTTTAGAAAATTATATGAATGACTTTATAAATCACTGGTTTGAAAAAGCACTTTTAATATGTTGAGATTTCGGCTCCTGTGGTCCACTTCACCTGTATCCACAATATAAACACTGAGGGAGGCTAACCCTGGCATGTGGAAACACATTCTAGCATTAAATTGCACACAATTTAATGCGCAGCACCAAAGTGCAATACATACACAAACCAGGACTTTAACCAGGATTAACATATTTCATCGTTTTGCTCTCACAAGCGAATACTTAGGAGAAAACAAGCGCGAATCAGCAGAGTTGGCTACTAGCTAGCTACTAGCTAAAACTCATTAGCCAGCACAGGACGGCACTGCACGACTCAAAAAAAGTGAGCTTACCACCAACAGAATAAATAAGCAAATACAGTTAGGCCCAAAAATATTTGGACAGTGACACAAGTTTTGTTATTTTAGTTGTTTACAAAAACATATTCAGGATACAATTATATAATCAATACGGGCTTAAAGTGCAGACTCGCAGCTGTAATTTGAGAGTATTTACATCCAAATTGGAGCAAGGGTTTAGGAATTACAGCTCTTTAATTCGTAGCCGCCTCTTTTTCAAGGGACCAAAAGTAATTGGACAATTGACTCAGAAGGCTGCAAAAAAAATAAAAAAAAAATAACAAGGCTGCATGGGCTCTTTCTTCGTTAACCTGTCATCAATTAAGCAGTTAAAAGGTCTGGAGTTGATTCCAGGTGTGGCGTTTGCATTTGGAAGCTGTTGCTGTGAACACACAACATGCGGTCAAAGGAGCTCTCAGTGGAGGTGAAACAGACCATCCTGAGGCTGGAAAAAAAAGAAGAAATCCATCAGAGAGATAGCAGAAATGTTAGGAGTGGCCAAATCAACAGTTTGGTACATTCTGAGAAAAAAGAGTGCTCTGGTGAGCTTGGGAACTCAAAAAGGCCTGGACGTCCACGGAAGACAACAGTGGTGGATGATCACAGAATCCTTTCCATGGTGAAGAACAACCCCTTCACAACATTCACTAAAGTGAAGAACACACTCCAGGAAGTAGGTGTATCAGTATCTAAGTCTACCATAAAGAGAAGACTTCATCAGAGTAAATACAAAGGATTCACCACAAGGTGCAAACCATGAATCAGCCTCAAAAATAGAAAGGCCAGAATTGACTTTGCCAAAAAACACCTGAAGAAGCCAGCCCAGTTCTGGAACAGCATTCTTTGGACAGATGAGACTAAGATCAACCTGTACCAGAATGATGGGAAGAAGAAAGTTTGGAGAAGAATTGGAACAGCTCATGATCCAAAGCACTACATCTTCTGTAAAACATGGTGGAGGCAGTGTGATGGCATGGGCATGCATGGCTTCCAATGGTACTGGGTCACTTGTGTTTAGTGATGATGTGACAAGAGACAGAAGCAGCCGGATGAATTCTGAAGTGTATAGGGATATACTTTCTGCTCAGATTCAGCCAAATGCAGCAAAGTTGATTGGATGGCGCTTCACCAATGATCCAAAACAAACTGCAAAAGCAACCCAGGAGTTTTTTAAAGCAACAAAGTGGAATATTCTGCAATGGCCGAGTCAGTCACCAGATCTCAACCCAATCGAGCATGCATTTCACTTGCTCAAGACAAAACTTAAAGCAGAAAGACCCACAAACAAGCAACAACTGAAGACAGCTGCAGTAAAGGCCTGGCAAAGCATCACAAAGGAGGAAACCCAGTGTTTGGTGATGTCCATGGGTTCCAGACTTCAGGCAGTCATTGCCTGCAAAGGATTCTCAACAAAATATTGAAAAGTAACATTTTACTTAGGGTTATGTTTATTTGTCCAATTACTTTTGAGCCCCTGAAATGAGGAGCGTTTGTATAAAAATAGCTACAATTCCTACATGTTTAATCATATATTTTTGTTCAACCCCTTGAATTAAACCTTAAAGTCTGCACTTCAATTCCATTGTAGTTGTTTCATTTCAGATCCAATGTGGTAGCATGCAGAGCCCAAATCCTGAAGATTGTGTCACTGTCCAAATATTTCTGGGCCTAACTGTAGATGCACATTATTACAAATCACTCACCATCGATGGTTCTCTCACTTTCGTCTTCAACTTGTCCGTAGTCCGGTTCTATGCTGGGCTGCATCTGTATTGGTCCGGGTCGCTCCTCTCACTGTGGATCTGCCACCAAGCAGAGAAAACTCCGCACCTCTTCGTTGGACCACGGTGTAGAGTTCCACAAAACCTACAACGCTGTCTGTATTAATATCGTATTTACTCCGTGACCGAGTTAGTCCGTGAAATATTGCAAATAGCGGTCGTGTAAATTCCACTGAAGACGGTCGCTTTCGTGACATTACGACCTGACCAATCAGCGGCGACCAGTCTGTTGACGTCACATCTCGGCACGACTCAGCACGGTTGTACCCTGCCCTCGATCAGGCCGAAAATAGCGTCTGTTAAACCGTTCTGGGGCTAGTGGAAAAAGCTACAAACGCGGGCTGAGTCGTGACATGTTGGGCTAAGCGGGGCTAGTGGAAAACGGCCTAAAGCTTCTGGGAGAATGTCCTATGGACAGACGAGACAAAACTGGAACTTTTTGGCAAGGCACATCAGCTCTATGTTCACGGACGCAAAAATGAAGCATACCAAGAAAAAAACACTGTCCCTACTGTGAAACATGGAGGAGGTTCTGTTATGTTGTGGGGCTGCTTTGCTGCATCTGGCACAGGGTGTCTTGAATCTGTGCAGGGTACAATGAAATCTCAAGACTATCAAGGTATTCTAGAGAGAAATGTGCTGCCCAGTGTCAGACAGCTTGGTCTCAGTCGCAGGTCATGGGTCTTGCAACAGAATAATGACCCAAAACACACAGCTAAAAACACCCAAGAATGGCAAAGAGCGAAACATTGGACTATTCTAAAGTGGCCTTCAATGAGCCCTGATCTAAATCCTATTGAACATCTGTGGAAGGAGCTGAAACATGCCGTCTGGAGAAGGCACCCTTCAAGCCTGAGACAACTGGAGCAGTTTGCTCATGAGTGGGCCAAAATACCTGCTGAGAGGTGCAGAAGTCTCATTGACAGTTACAGAAATCGTTTGATTGCAGTGATTGCCTCAAAAGGTTGTACAACAAAATATTAAGTTAAGGGTACCGTACCATCATTTTTGTCCAGGCCTGTTTCATGAGTTTGTTTTTTAAAATAATTCTGTTGAATTACAATTCAAAAGCATTGTCTGATTTTCATTGGTTAATTTTCATAGAATTTTTATTTATTTCCACTTTTGTCAGATTCAAGTTATCTCTGTGACCATTATGGGTTTTTCTTTCATTAACAGAGGGGCACCAACAATTTTGTCCACGTCTGTAGTCTCGTCAGATGAGACTAAAATTGAACTTTCTGGATGCCACAACACACAGCATGTTTTTCGGAGAAATGGCACTGCACAGCTCATCATGGGGTGGGGGTGTTTTTCAGCACATAGTACAGGCAGACTTCATGTCATTGAAGGAAAGATGAATAGACAAATATACAGAGACATCCTTGATAAGAATCTGTTGCCATCTGTCAAGATGCTGAAGATGAAATGAGGGTGGACATTTCTGGATCTACCAAATGCATGCAGAAACATTCCATATACAAATGTATGCAGATGACGCGGTAATATTCACACCTGCAAAAAACACACAAGAAGCCGCCTGTATTCTTAAAACAGCGATGTCCTAAATCCATGACTGGCTGAATAATTCGTGTCTCCTACTAAACACTAAAAAAACTGTTTGCATGATGTTTACCAAACAACGGTCAAATATTACAAACTCAAACATTTTCTTGAAAGGGGAGGTGCTGCAACTAGTCGAGGAATTTCAGTGCCTCGGCATGATGTTAGACTCCTCATTAACCTTTAAAAAAAAACATCAAAAAAATCTCAAACATAATCAAATTGATTCTAAGAAATTTTAAACAAATTAGACCATTGCTGACAGTTAATGTAGCCAAAATGTTTCTGCATGCAATGATCTTCTCAGACATCGATTACGGTTTCATTAACTGGTCACTCACTGGTGAAACCATAATCAAACCCATTGAATCTATATACAAAAAACCCATAAAACTCCTTGACAAGCAAGATCTCGCATATCACTGCTATTACATTTACAAGAAATACAATCTTCTGTTTTTTGAAAATTATAAAACTCTCAAATTTTCCTGTTCAGTCTATAAAATATTAAATGGCTATGCACCCACCCACCCCCTTCCCCGGGAGAATACGTTAAACTGAGGACTGTCACCAGTATAACCACCAGAGCAATCACTAGAGGAGACTGTGAGGTCCCCCACAGATGCACCACATTTGCTCAATCTGCGCGATCAGCGAGGGGCACCAAGCCCCTCACTGATAGCATGATGTGGTCTTTCACGGCCTGCTGTTTATCTAAGCATGCGACACAACGCGAAGGCATAGCCGTAAAATTAAAACAAGAAACCAGAGAAACTGTGAGCTATAAAGCTGCTGTCATTCCAGTCAACAACACCGGCATCCGTTCTGTTGCTTACGTCATGGTGGTGCCGCCCTTCATTCGGTGGGCGGCACCACAGTCCAGTCAGCAGCTGTGTTTTTTTGATGATAACTAGTTTATGCAGGCACGGTTGTAAATATTATATTGATCATCAACAATGACTTTTGGGTTTACACAACATGCTAAAAAATGTCAAAATCGTGTCATCAGACGTTTAATGGGGGGGGGGGGGGGAGTGTCACTTTTTCACACGGGGCCATGTCGGTTTGGATTTTTTTTTACTCTTAATAATAAACGCCTTCATTTAAAAACTGCATTTTGTGTTTACTTGTGTTATCTAAAAATGACGTGGGCTACATTGACAATTGGAGCTCTTTTTGGGGAAAACCTGGTCTTATGAGACGAGACAGCATTCATCCCACTTTGGATGGTGCTTCTCATTTATCTAACAATCTGGCATCTTTTTTATCCAAATTTCCAAAACCATGAACTACTCAGAGTTGGGACCAGGAAGCAGAGTCACAGTCTTACACGCCTCTCTGCAGCTCCTCTTCATCCGCCACCCCTCAGCTTAGCCCCCTGTCTTCCCCATCAGAGAATCGTTTGTCTGCTCCCTCCCAAAGTAAATAAAAATATAATGTATAAGCATCCCAAAGTGATAAAGCAAAATATTGGTAAAACTCAAATTAAACATAAAGCCTCTAAATTGAATGATTTGGCCTCTGTTCCTCCTCATAATTTAAAAATTAAATGTGGTTTATTAAATATTAGGTCTCTAACTCCCAAGTCTCTGTTAGTCCATGATCTGTTAATTGATCATCAGATTGATTTAATTTCCCTTACAGAGACTTGGTTAGGACAAGAGGATTATGTTGGTTTAAATGAATCAACTCCCTCTGGTTATTTAAACTGTCAAAATCCCAGAAGTTCTGGTCGTGGAGGAGGAGTAGCAGCAATTTACCATTCCAAATTACTAGTTAATGTAAAGCAAAAAACATGTTATAATTCCTTTGAGGGCCTGGTCCTCAGTATTGGGCACTTTAGCAATTTTAGGTTAAACCCAATTTTATTTGCCATAGTTTATCGTCCCCCATCAACCTATTCAGAATTTTTATCCGAATTTCCTGATTTCTTAGCTGATTTAGTGCTGAAATCTGATAGAATAATTATAGTAGGGGACTTTAATATACATGTGGATGTAGATAGTGACTGCCTTAATGTGGCTTTTAATTCAATATTAGACTCGATTGGGTTTTCTCAGAAAGTAGGAAATTCTACTCATTACCTCCACCATACATTGGACCTTGTTCTGACATATGGCATAGAAATAGAAAATCTTGTAGTGTCTCCTCATAACCCTGTACTGTCAGACCATTGTCTGTTAACCTTTGATTTTACTATTTCTGACTATTTGGCTCCTAAAGAAAAATATTATCACAGTAGATGCCTCTCAGATGATGCTGTTTCCACGATTTATGCAGATTGATTTCCTCTATGCCATGTGTCAACACAACGGAAATAAGCTATAGACAGCTTGCTCCTTCTGTAATTGATAACATGGTGGATAGTGTTTCAGCTTCTCTACTTCAGGCTCTAGACTTGGTGGGCCCCCTTAAAAAAGGAAAAAGTCTAATCAGAGACTTTTTAACTCCTTGGTTCAACACAGAAACTCGTAGCTTAAAAACAGAAGACCTCGCTCAATTAGAAAGAAAATGGCGCTCTACTAATTTAGATGAAATCTATTAGCTTGGAGAATTCATCTTTTAAATTTATAAAAAATCTCTTAGAAAAGCTAGAAAACGAGTTACTTACTCTGCATTAATAGAAGAGAACAAAGAATAATCCCAGGTTTCTTTTCAGTACCTGTAGCCAGGTTGACAAAGAGTCAGGACATCTGTCAATCCTCTAGCATCCCCTTAGAGCTTACTAGTCAGGACTTTATGAACTTTTTCAATAATAAAATTTCATCCATCAGAGATAAAATCAATCAGATTCTTCCACAGTTAACTTAAATACTGTAACTACTACAACTCCTTCTATTGATGTCTGTCTTGATGAGTTTACTCCAATCGACCTTTGTGAGTTAGACAAAATAGTTTCCTCATCCCAAACCTTCAACTTGTCTTTTAGACCCCAATTCCTACCAGGTTATTTAAAGAAGTCTTCCCACTTATTGGTAGCTTTATTCTTCATATAATCAATTCTTCATTAACTTTAGGCCATGTACCGCAGGCTTTTAAAACGGCTGATAATTAACCCCTTACTCCAAAAAGCCAACGCTAGATCCAGGAGCTTTAGCTAACTATAGACCAATCTCTAATCTCCCTTTCATTTCAAAAAATCTTAGAAAGAGTTGTTGCTATGCAATTATATGACCACCTGCAGGGAAATGGTTTATTTGAGGAGTTTCAATCTGGGTTTAGAATCCATCATAGCACTGAAACAGCCTTGGCGAAGGTCACTAAACGACCTCTCATTGCATCTGATAATGGACTAGTTTCTGTACTTGTCCCTTTTAGATCTTAGTGCAGCTTTTGATACTATTGATCATAATATTCTACTTGATAGATTAGAAACACTATGTTGGACTTAATGGAACTTCGTTGCAGTGGTTTAGATCTTATTTATCTGATAGGTCTCACAGTTTGTTCATGTAATGATGAGTTTTCTCTCAGCTCAAAGCTTAGTCATGGAGTTTCCACAGGGATCTGTGCTTGGCCCTACTCTTTTTAGTTTATATATGCTTCCGTTAGGCAACATTATTAGAAAGCACTGTATACATTTTCACTGTTATGCAGATGACACACAATTATACCTGTCAATGAAGCCAGATGATACTAATCAATTAGCCAAGTTAGAAGCCTGTCTTAAGGAATCAAAGTTTGGATGACTTGTAATTTCCTGCTATTAAATTCAGATAAGACTGAAGTTCATTCTTTGATGGTCCAAAAAACCTTAGAAATATCCTTTTCCAAATCAAACTTTCAGTTTGGATGCAGTTACTCTTTCTCTTAATAGCTCTGTGAGGAACCTTGGAGTTATTTTTGATCAGGATTTGTCCTTCAATTCACATATTAAATTTGTTTCTAAGACTGCCTTCTATCATTTGCGTAATATTGCCAAGATTAGGAGCATCTTGTCTCAGAGTGATGCTGAGAAGCTGATCCACGCTTTTGTTGCTCGAGATTAGATTATGTAATTCTTTATTATCAGGTTGTCCTAAAACATCTTTAAAAGTCTTCAGCTGATCCAAAATGCTGCAGCAAGAGTTTTAACAGGTACTAGAAAGAGAGATCATATCTCTCCGGTTCTGGCCTCCTTCATTGGCTTCCCATAGAGTTTAGAATTAAGTTTAAAATCCTTCTTCTTACTTACAAAGCTCTAAACAATCAGGCTCCTTTTTATTTAAAAGATCTGATACTACCGTATCATCCTAACAGAGCACTACGCTCCCAAAATGCAGGTATACTTGTAATACCTAGAATCTCCAAAAGTACAATGGGAGGCAGAGCCTTCAGTTATCAAGCTCCTCTCCTGTGGAATCAGCTGCCAATCTGGATTCGGGAGTCAGACTCGATCTCTGTTTTTAAGAATAGGGCTAAAAACTTACCTTTTTGATATAGCCTACAATTAGGGAGGGATCATGTGTTTTCTGAACCCTCCCTTAGTTATGCTGCTAATAGGTTTAGTCAGCCGGGGGACCTCCAGTAATGCACTGGGCCTCACTCCTTTCCTCACTCTCTATGAATATTTTTTTTTTGCTGGTCATTAACATTTGTTTGTTCTCTCCCATAGATTGAGTCCCCATCGTGCTGTTTGCTCTCTACATGTCTGTTCTTTTCTTCTTCTCTATCCCCTCACCCCCCCAGCCAGTCGCAGCAGATGACTGCCCCCTCCCTGAGCCTGGTTCTGCTGGAGGTTTCTTCCTGTTAAAAGGGAGTTTTTCCTCTCCACCGTCGCCAATGTGCTTTGCTCACAGGGGATCGCCTGATTGCTGGGGTCTTTCTGCAACTGTGGGGGTCCTCCCTACAGTTGATAGTGCTATGAGATGACTGTTGTTGTGAAATGGCGCTATATAAATAAAGTTGAATTGAATTGAATTGAATTGAATTATCTTTGTCTAATATTTAAATCTGTTGATCTGAGCCTTTAAGTGTGACAAACCATACAAAAAAAAAGAGAAAACAGGAAGGGGCAAACCACTTTTTCACACCTCTGTATATAGTATATGTTCCAGTGCATCACAAACGTATCATGTTTGTTGCTGTCTGTTGTTGCTGTGAGGTGCTCGGGTGCATGTGTGTGGATGCATACACCAGCACTTCACGCGTTGTGACATTTGAATTTTTTGTTTTGTAACACCTTAACTCTGCACTTTGTACCTGTTTCATTGCAGTTGTTCTGCTCGTGTATAATTGTTTGCATGTTTTTGTGATCCACCGGGGAACTACAGATGCAAATTTAGCAGTATTGCTAAATCTGGCATACTTACTTTTGTATTAATGATCATTAGTATGTAAGCCCCTTTCAAATAAACATTAAACTTCCAAACTTCAGCCAGACAATGACTCCAACACACAGCCAAGGAAACTCTCAACTGGCTCCAGAGAAGGAAAATAAAGCTGCTAGAATGGCCCAGTCACCTGACCTGAATCCATTGAAAATCTATCAAACAACTGAAGATCAGAGTTCATAGAAGACACCCCACGGAACCTTCATGATTTTGACAGTTTGTGGGGAAGAATGGGCTAAATCACTCCTGAGCAATGCCTGCACCTACAGTAGTTTTTCCATACAGGAGGCATCTGAAGAAGCCAACTTTGTCAATTCAGTCCATACCAGCCTTTCATGACATGTTTCGGGACCCAGGAGACAGACACTGTGACACGGGCAAATTAGTGAACAATAATCTTTATTAGAGTGAAAGGGTGTGTAGTGCAAGTGTGAGCGCGTGGATAGTATCCTGGTCACTGGAACTGAGCACTCTGGACGGAGACCCGGCAACCCTGGAACATATAAGCACAGACCATTACTTTTGTCCCACGCTAATGACAAGCTGTCAGTAGTGAGGCTTACTTGGGAGAAGTGCAGGTTACGTCCTGCTGAGAACCAGCGGCCGTGCAACGTGGAGGTGAAGGCGTCCGGTAACGAGCTGGGGCTTCCACCTGTGACTGAGACGAGGACAGGTCTTCCAGTGACTTCGGCTGTGACACCACAGACCGGGGCGATGACAAACCAGCTGATGACAAGACGAGTGATTCCACAGAACGTGGTGGCGATGATAATCCAGACGATGACAAGGCAGGTGATTCCACAGAGCGTGGTGACCATGACAATCCAGACGATGACGAGGTGAGTGATTCCACAAAGTGTGGTGACGATGACACAACAGATGACGATGACCCAAACTCCACCGGTAACGGTGGCCAGTACTCCTGTACCTGATACAGTAATAATTCAGGAATTTGTGGAGCCAGACGTACCGGTAGTCGTGGTGGTAGCAAGCCGCTACGTGAGCGAGTTGGCGTAACCCCGTCAGCTGGGGACGCAGGTCCGCCGTCCAAGGGAGTCCACCTGTGCACAGGGGTAGAGGTTAGGAGTAGAGTAGCAAACAGCTCTCTTACGTGCTTGACTTAGAACTGAAGTCCCTTGACGAGGCGGAAGAGAAGATTCTGACGAGGCAGTTCCTGACAAGACAGTTCCTGATGAGACAGCTTCTGACGAGACAGCTTCCGACAAGACAGCTTCCGACAAGACAGCTTCAGACGAGACAGCTTCCAACAAGACAGCTTCTGACAAGACAGGTTCTGACGAGACAGTTCTTGACAAGACAATTCTAGACGAGACAGTTTCTGACGAGGCAGTTCTTGACAAAACAATTCTTGACGAGACAGACTCTGACGAGACAAGAGAATACCTTGACGAGGCCAGAGGAACGGAGTGTTCTGGTTCTTTCCCAGACGAGGAGGACAGACGATCCGTGCCGGGCTGTCAGCAACGCTGGCTTTTAACAGCTGCTGATTAACCCCTGTGGATCTGTGCGCAGCTGGAGTTAATGATGCTAATGACGGCCCAGAGGCCGCCATGACAGTACTCCCCCCTCTAGCAGTGCCTCCAGGCACCTGCCCAATCCTACCTGGATTCGCCCGGTGGAAGTCGCGAATCGGCTGCTTATCCAAGATCAACGCTGGGCGAATCCAAGACCGATCCTCCGGTCCAAAGCCCTCTCAGTCCACCAGATACTGAAGGCCACAACCCCGCCTGCGAACATCCAAGATGGCAGTCACCCCCCAAGCCGGATGGCCATCGATCATCCTCAGGGGTGGGGGTGCCGCGGGAGCAGGGCACAGGGGGTCAGAGACGTACGGCTTGACCTGGGAGACATGAAAGGTGGGGCAGATACGCATCGAAGAGGGGAGAGACAAGCGCACAGACACAGGGTTAACAATACGATTAATGGTGTAGGGACCAATAAAGCGTTTAGTCAGCTTACGCTTTTCAGCCGGCACACCAATATTCCGGGTAGATAACCAAACCTTCTGTCCCACCTTATACTCCGGGGCGGGTCTCCTATGCCGGTTGGCCACCTGAATATTACGTTCAGTAGTTTTCGACAAAGCTTTGCGAGCGAGGAGCCACACTCGCTGGCAGCGTTTAATATGTGCCTGGACAGAAGGAACCGCTACCTCCTTCTCCTCCTCAGGAAACAATGGAGGATCAAACCCACAAGAGGCTTTAAACAGGGAGACGCCAGTGGCCGTGGAGATCGTAGCGTTGTGAGCGTACTCAATCCAGGGCAGGAACTTGCTCCAGGAAGATGAGCAGGAGGAGATGACACAACGGAGGGCGGCTTCCAGCTCCTGATTAGCCCTCTCACACTGACCATTACTTTGGGGGTGATAGCCAGAAGAGAGGCTGGCAGTGGCTCCTAGTGCCGTGCAGAAAGCCTTCCAAACTTGAGATACAAACTGGGGTCCTCGATCGGACACAATATCCGCAGGGATGCCATGAAGACATACCACGTGTTGCACCAGGAGGTCCGCAGTCTCCTGGGCCGAAGGCAGACCCCGAAGTGGCACAAAATGGGCCGCCTTCGAAAACCGGTCCACAATGGTTAATACTGTGGTGTAGTCATCTGAAGTGGGTAACCCAGTCACAAAGTCCATTGCTACATGAGACCAAGGGCGTGAAGGAACAGGTAACGGATGTAGTAAGCCTGCCGGGGGAGATGACGACGTCTTCCCGGTGGCGCACTGAGCGCAGGCCCGGATGTAGCCAACAACGTCCTTCCGCAACCCTGGCCACCAGAAGGTCCTTTGAAGAAGATCCACAGTCCGACCCACTCCAGGATGACAAGCCAACTTGGAAGCATGACCCCACTCAATCACCTTGCCTCGGACAGCGCGTGGAACAAACAAGCGGCCCGAGGGCCCCCCCCCCAGGGTCCGGCTCAGTCTTCTGGGCCTGGCGAACCGTCTTGCAGATTCCCCAGGACAGGGCGCCCACGACGTAGGAAGGCGGCAGGATAGGGGTCTCCTGATCCTCGGAGGATGGGGGATCAAACTGCCGGGAGAGAGCGTCCGGCTTACCGTTCTTGCTTCCCGGCCGGTACGTGATGGTAAAATTAAACCGGCCGAAGAAGAGGGACCAGCGAGCCTGGCGTGCATTCAGGCGCTTAGCCGTCCTGAGGTACTCCAGGTTACGGTGATCAGTCCAAACCACGAACGGCTGAGCAGCCCCCTCCAGGCAATGTCTCCATTCCTCCAAGGCCAATTTCACAGCCAGTAACTCCCTGTCCCCGATGCTGTAGTTCCTCTCTGCAGGGGAGAGACGATGAGAGAAAAAAGCACAAGGGCGAATCTTACCATCCATGGGAGATCGTTGGGAGAGTACTGCTCCAACTCCCGCATCAGACGCGTCCACCTCCACCAAACATTGAAGCTTCGGGTCCACCTGGGTAAGGACTCGGGCCGAGGCGAACTCCCTCTTGAGCTTCTCAAATGCATCGGCTGCTTCCTTACTCCAGCAAAATGAAATCTTAGGGGAGGTGAGAGCAGTCAAAGGACGGGCAATATTACCAAAGTTAGGCACGAACCTCCTATAAAAATTTGCAAACCTCAGGAACCCTTGAAGCTGCTTTCTGGAGGTGGGTGCAGGCCATTCCACCACTGCCTTGACCTTGGCAGGGTCAGGAAGCACCTGGTTCCGAGCAATAATAAATCCAAGGAAAGAAGTCTGATCAGTATGAAATTCGCATTTCTCGGCCTTGACGAACAGCTGGTTCTCCAGGAGGTGCTGTAATACTCTGCGGACATGCACCCGATGTTCCTCTAGTGTGCGGGAGAAGATGAGGATATCATCGAGATAAACGAAAACAAATGAGTTCAAGAAATCCCGTAGTACATCGTTGATTAAGCGCTGGAAAACGGCTGGGGCGTTAGTTAACCCAAACGGCATTACCAGGTACTCAAAATGACCGCTGGGGGTCCGGAAAGCCGTTTTCCACTCATCACCTTCTCTAATGCGCACTAGATGGTAAGCATTCCTAAGGTCCAGTTTAGTAAACCATGATGCCCCCTGGAGGGAGTCAAACACAGTGTTCATCAAGGGCAGTGTATATTTATCGTTGACCGATATTTCATTCAGCCCCCGGAAGTCTATACAGGGGCGTAGTGAACCATCCTTCTTTCCAACAAAAAAATATCCGGCCCCCACGGCCGACGACGACGGGCAAATAATACCAGAGGCCAAAGATTCCTTAATGTAAGTGTCCATGGCCTCGCGCTCCGGGGCTGATAGGCTGTAAAGGCGGCTAGCAGGTAGAGGGGCCCCAGCCTTCAGATTAATGGCGCAGTCATACGGACGATGGGGGGGTAAGGACAACGCCCGAGATTTGCTGAACACTTGCCCCAAATCGTGATAAACCTCTGGTACCCTAGATAAATCCGGTGGAGATGAATCGGGCAGAGGCATCTTCACAGAGGGGGCGCACGCCGCTGATTGGAGACAGGCACTAAGGCAAAATGTACTCCATGCCGTTATTCTCCCAGCTTGCCAGTCAATAGTGGGGTTATGTAGGCGCAGCCAGGGATATCCTAGAATAACGGGCGAAGAGGAAACGGGCAGCACTAAGAACTGAATCTCCTCCCTGTGATTTCCTGAGACAATTATAGACACAGGTGCTGTCTGAAGGTTAATGGTAGTCAACGACGCCTTCGACAGGGTAATCAATCTAACAGGGGGTTCTAAAGACTGACAACTGAGGCCCATCCGGGTTGCCAGGTCTCTAGAAATGAAATTTTGCTCAGCTCCAGAATCAACTAACGCTAGTGTTGAGTGTTCAGTGTGAGTATGAATGAGTCTGAGGGGTAAATGACAACAAGTAAGGGGTTCCTCTGTGTTCTTGCCCGTGAATCCCCCTACTGCGATCCACGGGCCTTCCCTTTTAACTTTACTAGGACATTCTGAAACCCCATGTGACTCCTTCCCACAATAGAAACACAGGCCTTGATCCCTACGGCGCTGTTTCTCAGCTGCAGACACCTTAGAATGACCAACAATCATGGCTTCCTGATCCGGGGCCTTCTGTGACGCGGGTAAAGCGAGAGGAAGTGAGACAGGGACACGAGGGCGGGGTTTAACCGGACGGGAAGTAACTCGCCGACCAGCCACCCGTTCCCTTAACCTACTATCGATACTAACTGCTAAAGCAATTAAATCATGCAAGTTATCTGGTTTATCCCGTGCCGCTAACTCATCCTTTAGCTCATCGCTAACGCTGTGTAGAAAAATGCCACAAAGAGATGGCTCCCCCCACCCAATCTCTGCGGCCAAAACCCGGAAGTCGATGGCGTAATCTGCAGCAGATCTCTTTCCCTGCTGTAGGCTTAAAAAATGTTCTGTCAACACCTCTCCCCTATCCGTATGATCAAATACAGACAGAAATTCTGACACAAACTCCTGGTAGGTAAGCAGTGAATAGCTAGGTCTAGCCATGATCGAATATGCCCAGTCCAAGGCTCTACCTGCCAGCAAATTTATGACATAGCCTATCCGGCTAGAGTCGAGAGAAAAATCCCCCGGCACACGCAGAAAAACTGATTCACACTGTAAAATGAATCCTCGAGCTTCACCGAGTTTTCCGCTGAACCGGGCAGGTGTTGGAATAGGAGTGAGGCGAGAGGACGAAGAGGTGTTAGCTAGTCCTGACGCTAAGCCTGCAGGGGTTGAGGTATTTGCAGTCGGGGGAAACATTTGGTGTCCCTCCAAACGATCCAGCCGACCATTAATTTGAGTTAATTGATTCAAGATTACTGTCTGCTGGTGGGCAAGCAAATCAACCCGGGCGCTAAGAGTGTTAATTAAGCGCGACAGTGAGCTGTCCGCTGGGTCAACGTGACGGAGTCGTACTGACATGTTTCGGGACCCAGGAGACAGACACTGACACGGGCAAATTAGTGAACAATAATCTTTATTAGAGTGAAAGGGTGTGTAGTGCAAGTGTGAGCGCGTGGATAGTATCCTGGTCACTGGAACTGAGCACTCTGGACGGAGACCCGGCAACCCTGGAACATATAAGCACAGACCATTACTTTTGTCCCACGCTAATGACAAGCTATCAGTAGTGAGGCTTACTTGGGAGAAGTGCAGGTTACGTCCTGCTGAGAACCAGCGGCCGTGCAACGTGGAGGTGAAGGTGTCCGGTAACGAGCTGGGGCTTCCACCTGTGACTGAGACGAGGACAGGTCTTCCAGTGACTCCGGCTGTGACACCACAGACCGGGGCGATGACAAACCAGCTGATGACAAGACGAGTGATTCCACAGAACGTGGTGGCGATGATAATCCAGACGATGACAAGGTGGGTGATTCCACAGAGCGTGGTGACCATGACAATCCAGACGATGACGAGGTGAGTGATTCCACAAAGTGTGGTGACGATGACACAACAGATGACGATGACCCAAACTCCACCGGTAACGGTGGCCAGTACTCCTGTACCTGATACAGTAATAATTCAGGAATTTGTGGAGCCAGACGTACCGGTAGTCGTGGTGGTAGCGAGCCGCTACGTGAGCGAGTTGGCGTAACCCCGTCAGCTGGGGACGCAGGTCCGCCGCCAAGGGAGTCCACCTGTGCACAGGGGTAGAGGTTAGGAGTAGAGTAGCAAACAGCTCTCTTACGTGCTTGACTTAGAACTGAAGTCCTTGACGAGGCGAGAGAAGATTCTGACGAGGCAGTTCCTGACGAGACAGTTCCTGACGAGACAGTTCCTGACGAGACAGCTTCTGACGAGACAGCTTCAGACGAGACAGCTTCCGACAAGACAGCTTCTGACAAGACAGCTTCAGACGAGACAGCTTCCGACAAGACAGCTTCTGACAAGACAGGTTCTGACGAGACAGTTTCTGACGAGGCAGTTCTTGACAAGACAATTCTAGACAAGACAGTTTCTGACGAGGCAGTTCTTGACAAAACAATTCTTGACGAGACAGACTCTGACGAGACAAGAGAATACCTTGACGAGGCCAGAGAACGGAGTTCTGGTTCTTTCCCAGATGAGGAGGACAGACGACTCCGTGCCGGGCTGTCAGCAACGCTGGCTTTTAACAGCTGCTGATTAACCCCTGTGGATCTGTGCGCAGCTGGAGTTAATGATGCTAATGACGGCCCAGAGGCCGCCATGACAAATCATGTACAGTAAAATGAAATTGTTTCTCCTATCTACAATATTAATCACATCTAGAATCATAGGGGCTGCTGCCATGCAAGGCACCACCACAAACAACTTTTCCTTACCCCATTCTATTATGCTGAGGACCAATCTAGAAGGTGCGAAGTACCATTTTTATATGGTCTCTGGTATGACCCGGCCGAGGCTTGAACCCACGACCTGTCGGCTGTGGGGCAGATGCTCTACCACTAGGCCACCACTGGAAGCTGTTAATACCAACAAGGGCTTTTCTTCTAAACATTAAATGAATTTCACCAAGCATGTTCAATACTTATTCCCTGTGTGATTCCACTTTATTAAATATAACTTGTTTTGTGAACACAGTTGCCATGATTTCTTTGTATGTGTGCATTATTTGGATTGTTAATGATATCTGGTGAAAATCTCCGGTCAATGGCTCTATCAGAAATATGTTTAATGAGAAAAATGTTGATATATAATATAAAAAAATGTGTGTGTATGTGTGCACGCGCATGTGTGTGTGTCCACCCCTGTGACCCTGCCCCCGGGAAAAAAGTTCAGGATTTTTTTTATTTTTTTTTTTTTTTTGCTTTAACCCTTGGGTTTAAATAGGACAAGCCTCCTTCAAAATGCTGAGTAACAACGTTCTAATCATGTGCACCTGATGTGATACACCTGTGTGTGATTTCAGTCATTTTAAGTGGGAATAAATTTGGGGGGTCGAAGGCTAGCGTCTGGTGGCCGGGTTTCCACCCATGGGACCCAATCTGGCTCAGCCCGAAGGAGTTACATGAGTCCGCCATCCAGTGGGCTCACCACCTGCAGGAGGGATCATGGGGTCCGGTGCTATGTGGATTAGGTGGCAGCCAAAGGCGGAGACCTTGGCGGACTGATCCCAAGCTTTCTAAACTGGCTTTTGGTACGTGGAATGTCACCTCTCTGGTGGGGAAGGAGCCTGAGCTGGTGCATGAGGTTGAGAGATACCGGCTAGATATAGTCGGCCTCACCTCAACACACAGCTCCGGTTCCGGAACCAGTCTCCTGGAGAGGGGCTGGAGCTTGGCCTTTTCTGGAGTTGGCCTGGGCGAGAGGCGACGAGCAGGGGTGGGTATTGTTGTATCCCCCCACCTTGCTGCCTCTATATTGGAGTTTTCCCCGGTGGACGATAGGGTTGCTTCCCTGCGCCTTTGGGTTGGGAAACGGGTCCTGACCATCATTTGTGCCTATGCACCAAATGATGTTTCAGAGTACCCACCCTTTTTGGAGTCTGTGACTGGGGTGCTGGAGGGTGCTCCTCTTGGAGACTCCATTGTCCTACTGGGGGACTTCAATGCGCACGTGGGCAACGACAGTGAAACCTGGAGGGGGGTGATTGGGAGGAACGGCCTGCCTGATCTGAACCCGAGTGGTGTTCAGTTTTTGGACTTCTGTGCTAACCACAGTTTTTCCATAACAAACACCATGTTCAAGCATAAGGGTGTCCATATGTGCACCTGGCACCAGGACACCCTAGGTCGCAGGTCGATGATCGATTTTGTTATCGTGTCATCAGACCTGCGACCGTATGTCTTGAGGGGGGCCATTAAGCTGAAGAAGGAGTCCTATCAAGCTTGGTTGGCTTGTGGGACTCCCGAAGCAGCCGAGGTGTACCAGCAGGCCAAACGGAGTGCAGCTCGGGTGGTTGCTGAAGCAAAAACCCAGGTATGGGAGGAGTTCGGTGAGGCCATGGAACAAGACTTTCGGTTGGCCTTGAAGAGATTCTGGCAAACTGTCCGGCGGCTCAGGAGGGGAAAGCAGCTCCCCGTCCACACTGTGTATGGTGCGGATGGGACACTGTTGACTTCGACTGGGGATATCGTCGGGCGGTGGAAGGAATACTTCGAGGATCTCCTCAATCCCACTGATACGCCTTCCACGGAGGAAGCAGGGCTTGGGGACGAGGGGGATGACTCGCCTATCACAGGGGCTGAGGTTGCCAAGGTGGTTAAAAACCTCCTTGGTGGCCGGGCCCCAGGGGTGGACGAGATTCGCCCTGAGTACCTCAAGGCCCTGGATGTTGTTGGGCTGTCATGGTTGACAAGCCTCTGCAACATTGCGTGGAGGTCGGGGGCAGTGCCTTTGGCATGGCAAACCGGGGTGGTGGTTCCTTTCTTCAAAAAAGGGGACCGGAGGGTGTGCTTCAACTTTAGAGGGATCACACTCCTCAGCCTCCCTGGGAAGGTCTGTGCCAAGGTACTGGAGAGGAGAGTCCGGCCGTTGGTCGAACCTCAGATTCAGGAGGAGCAATGTGGTTTTCGTCCTGGCCGTGGTACATCGGACCAGCTCTTTACCCTCTCGAGAATCCTTGAGGGTTCGTGGGAGTTTGCCCAACCAGTTTACATGTGTTTTTTGGACTTGGAGAAGGCATTTGACCGCGTCCCTCGTGGATTTTTGTGGGGGGTGCTTCGGGAGTATGGGGTATCGGGCTTGTTGTTACGAGCTATTCGGTCTCTGTATGACCGTTGTGAGAGTTTGGTTCGTATTGCCAACACTCGGTCGGATTCATTCTCAGTGAGAGATGGACTCCGCCAGGGCTGCCCTTTGTCACCGATCCTGTTCATAATTTTTATGGACAGGATTTCTAGGCGCAGCCAGGGAATGGAGGGTGTCATGCTTGTTGACCACAGGATCTCATCTCTGTTGTTTGCAGATGATGTTGTCCTGTTGGCTTCATCCAGCAATGATCTACAGCTCTTGCTGGGACGGTTTGCCGCTGAGTGTGAAGCAGCTGGGATGAGAATCAGCACCTCCAAGTACGAGTCCATGGTCCTCAGCCGGAAGAAGGTGGATTGTCCTCTCTGGGTTGGGGACAGGCTCCTGCCCCAAGTGGAGGAGTTTAAGTATCTTGGGGTCTTGTTCACGAGTGAGGGGAAAATGGAGCGAGAGATCGACAGATGGATTGGAGCAGCATCTGCAGTGATGCGGACGTTGTACCGGTCTATTGTGGTGAAGAGGGAGCTTAGTTCTAAGGCAAAGCTGTCAATTTACCAGTCAATCTACGTTCCTACTCTCACCTATGGTCACGAGCTTTGGGTAATGACCGAAAGAACGAGATTGCGGATACAAGCGGCTGAAATGAGCTTTCTCCGTAGGATTGCTGGACTCACCCTCAGAGATGGGGTGAGGAGCTCAGTCATCCGGGAGAGGCTCAGAGTAGAACCGCTGCTCCTCCACATTGAAAGGAGTCAGTTGAGGTGGTATGGGCATCTGATTAGGATGCCTCCTGGACGCCTCCCACTTGAGGTGTTTCAGGCACGTCCCACTGGGAGGAGACCCTGGGGGCAGACCCAGGACTCGGTGGAGAGACTATAGGCGCTTTTCCACTAGCCCAGCCCAGCCCCGATTGAAAACCCGACTCTACTCACTTCGGTTCAGTTCAGCCTTGGTTGCGTTTCAATTACTGCTGTCACACCTGCTGGCACACCTGCTGTGGGTGGGATTTGTTGAACAGCAGGCGGCGCCACACCCTCGTGACGTGAAACACGCGACCGAATCCTCCACAACAAACAAAATGACTGATGACGAGGAGAGAAGGAAG
The DNA here is from genome assembly GCA_020510985.1 of Pholidichthys leucotaenia. Lineage (NCBI taxonomy): Eukaryota > Metazoa > Chordata > Actinopteri > Cichliformes > Pholidichthyidae > Pholidichthys > Pholidichthys leucotaenia. The sequence continues at coordinate 168,066,866 of CM035842.1, forward strand.
GAGGAAGGAGAGAGGAATGACTGTGACATGAAACTGGTGCTGACTTGTTGTGCTCTGCACAATCTGTGTGAGAGTCATGGAGAGACGTTTGACACTACATTGGATGATGCAGTAGATGAACCAGTGGTGGCAGCGGCACAGAGAGCAGAGGAGCAGGGTGGTGATATTGTAGCAAACTCAATATAAGCACCCTACTTGGCTTGCCAAGTGGATTGACCCTATTGGTGACACAGGTAGAGTGCGGGACTCCAGAGCGGGAGGCGTGAGTTCGAACCTCCCGGTGGGACGTCGCCATGTCGAGCTGCACGTTACAATATAATACGAGATGCTGTGATGCAATACTTGTCTATTTCGTCTACATTTATGTGCATACATATTTCAAAAATGTTTTTTGTAAATAAAATGTCGTGCATGGTCCATCTACCTGTCCTCTTGTTCATAACGCTTATCTGTTAAGAAGGTGCGAAGCCATCAGCCTAATGATGAGTCCACACTTCTCACTGTAGTGATAATTGCTCACGCTGAGCGCTCTGACAGCCCCGCTGTGGGGGTCACACACGACGTGTTCCTCCCCACACTCTCAATCATTTTTTTTCCCGTATATTTTTCTCTTTGGCGTACAGAAATGGCAATACGCCCGTATTTGCTAAAATTGCATTTTCCCCATATTAAAATACGGCGAAACCGTATCACTTGACAGGTATGTAATTACATGCAGAAACACCGCACAGGCCATCTTCACAAAAATCCAGCTCCACAAGCCACTTTTGCTTAGGTGGAAATGCAAATTGAACTATAAATCATGTGCTGATACATGTCATATTTTCCCATGTAAAGATCTCCCACTTTTACTTACAAATTGATTTTTAATTTTTGGGAAAAGGGAATATAAATTTTGCACTTGTTGGTAACAGCAGTTGTGTGCAACAAAAACACAGTTGTGTCTCCTTGTCCGATTTGTCTACTGTTATTAGTGCCAAATTTTTGCTCGATTCCTTCTTAATTTATTAAATTTTGACTGGTGATGCAACATTCAACTTACACGTACTTACCTTTATCAGTGTCTACAAGTTCAAGCACACCTGTACAACTGCTTATAACATAAAAAATGTACCCGTTCAAGAGAAATGGATTCCGCATTGCAAATTTGTTTAAAATTAAAAAAAACAAAACTACCAAGACATTACGTTTCGTTGTGTTGTTAAAAATTAAATTACCATTAGAAGGCTATACACCTGACCTGATGAACAGCAGCATGTGGAGTGAACAGAGAATGGAATGTGTATGTAATTATTGGCTTTTCTCATACGGTGTTATAACAGATAAACCAGACTTTTGATGCAAACAATTCAATTTTATTCCAGAAGCAAAATTTACAAACAAAAAAACAGACTGGGTGATGACATCTCTGCGAGCTCTTCCCTTCGTAACGCAGCGTCCTGCTCCAGGGCTTCACGCGCATCTGCCCGCACATCTGCGGCCACCTGTCGCAAATGCTGCATGTACTCCTGATTCTTGCCGCTGGTCATGTTGCCGTTCCAAGAGCCGCATCTCTTCGTCATGCATGTTGACCATCGCTAATGTAAGGTCAGTGATGGGAGTTGTCTGTTTTCGTCTTGCCTAGATGGAAAGACAGAAAGGCATGGTCGTTAAAGCTGGATCACTACATATATTATGGAATTACACAGGTGAAAGTCTGTGGTGGAATGTCACTATTATATTATGCTTCATTGCTGTATATAAGCTGAACTGTCATGTTGCTGCCCCTCAGTAGAGCAGATTTTGCAACACGCAGTGTGCTGTCTTCGGCTGCAGCCCCCCTGCAAAACTAAAAAGGATTAAGATTAAGAATATGGATGGATGGATGGGTAATGTTTAAACTAGTTGCTTGTAGTGTGGCCGCAGAAATCTGAATGGGTTAATACAGTCAGCTGACACGAAGCATTTCAATGAAGCATGTTGATTTCAACGGCAGTTCATGAGCTTTATTTGTTTTTATAAAACAGGAATTACAGCACTTTAATCACCACACCTAAAAATGGTTGTGGAACACCGATAAGTGAAGACCAAAGAATAACCTTTTTGTACATTTAAAAAGACATTTTCAATTAATTAATATGCAGCTACAGGAAATTGCATTAATCAATTTGGGACATAACTTGTTAGGCTCCAGCCCCCCCGCGACCTGTAAAAGATTAAGCGGTAGAAGATGGATGGATGGATGGATGGATTTTCGACTCTGGTTTCCGCTGCTGGACCTGTTTCAACCCAAAATAAAAATCGTGGTTATTGTGCCTTACTGGCACTTGAACGTGATCCAGATGGAGCTGGTGATGTGGAGCCGATCCAGCTGGAGCTCCGGCAGATGCAGACGCAGACGCAGCGCCAGGAGAGTCCGGTGTGTCCATCATGTCCACTGAGGTGGACCCCTGTGATATGAAATGCGATTCTAGAAAGAAAATGCACGCAATTTAAATCTTAACACCAAAGTGCAACATGTACACAACACTCTAAAGTTTTTAACCGGAATACAATAAGCATAATTCAGCGTTTTGTTCGCGCTAATACTTAACACAAAGCAAGCGTGAATCTGCAGTTGGCTGCAAAACAATAGGCAAGCCTCAGTCACAACCATTACCCACAATCTAACAACCTTCCTATTTCTTAAAAACAGTGAGCTTGGCACAGAAAGGATAAAGTGGCGAAAAGATGCTCAATATCAAAACAACACTCACCATCCACGGTTTCCAAGGCCGTGACCATGACAGTGGCCGTGTCGAGCCCAATGTCTCTCAGCGAACCACTTCCACTCCTTCCGATCCGCTCAACTTCGAGCATTGTGGTCCTTCACTGCTCGGTAATCGCTTTTCAGCTTTTTCAGCTTCTCCCGACACTGTTTGGCAGTACGGATGTGCCCTTGGGAACCCATCTGCTCGGACACCTGCATTTCAAGTAGATCCGTCCAACTCGCGCTGGATGCGATCGTCGCCTAATATAGAAAGAAAATTGCGCACCTCCTAATATATAATATTAGGAGTATATTATTATATAAGTATATTATACAGTATATTAATATAATATACCGTATTAAAGGGGCGCACTGTGTTCACTGGCTAAACAATTACAAATGGTGGTCGTGGAGTAAATTCAGCAGAAAAAGTCGCTTTCGTGACGTTACGACCTGACCAATCAGCGGCGACCAGTCTCTTAAAGTCATATCACAGCCATACTCAGCCCTACTCAGCTCGGTTAGACCCTGCCCTGGATCAGGTACGAAAAAAGTACCTGCTAACCGGTGCTGGGGCTAATGGAAAAGCACCTAAAGCGGGCTGAGTGGTGCGGTGTAGGGCTAAGTGAGGCTAGTGGAAAAGCGCCTCAAGTTTCCCAGCTGGTCTGGGAACGCCTTGGTATCCTCTCTGAAGAGCTGGAGCAGGTGGCGGGGGAGAGGGAAGTCTGGGCTTCTCTGCTTGAACTGCTGCCTCCGCGACCCGGACCTCCGGAAAAGCCGTAGAAGATGGATGGATAAATGTGGGGGTGTCCTAATTTATTCCTCACCAGAATTTGCATGTTTTTAGAATTACATTTTACAGAAGATTTTAGTCTTCAGTTTAAATTGTTTAGTTGTATTACTTGAATCTCCCAGTATTGTTAAAATTGATATTAAATATCCATACAGTGCGTCTGGAAAGTATTCACAGCGCTTCACTTTTTCCACATTTTGTCATGTTACAGCCTTATTTCAAAAGGGATTAAATTCATTTTTTTCCTCAAAATTCTACACACAATACCCCATAATGACAACATGAAAACAAGTTTTGAGATTTGCAAATTTATTAAAAAAAAAAAAAAAAAATTAAGAAATCACATGTACATAAGTATTCACAGCCTTTGCCATGAAGCTCAAAATTGAACTCAGGTGCATCCTGTTTCCACTGATCATCCTTGAGATGTTTCTACAGCTTCATTGGAGTCCACCTGTGGTAAATTCAGTTGACTGGACATTATTTGGAAAGGCACACACCTGTCTATATAAGGTCCCAAAGTTAACAGTGCATGTCAGTGCATAAACCAAGCATGAAGTCAAAGGAATTGTCTGTAGACCTCTGAGACAGGGTTGGCTCGAGGCACAAATCTGGGGAAGGGTACAGAAAAATTTCTGTTGCTTTGAAGGTCCCAATGAGCACAGTGGCTTCCATCATCCGTAAATGGAAGAAGTTTGGAACCATCAGGACCCTTCCTAATGCTGGCCAGCCATCTAAACTGAATATCGGGGGAGAAGAGACTTATTCAGGGAGGTGACCAAGAACCTGATGGTCACTCTGACAGCACTCCAGCATTGCTCTGTGGAGAGGGGAGAACCTTCCAGAAGGACAACCATCTCTGCAGCAATCCACCAATCAGGCCTGTATGGTAGTGGCCAGAGGCAAGCCCACTCCTTAGTAAAAGGCACATGGCAGCCCATCTGGAGTTTGCCAAAAGGCACCTGAAGGACTCAAAGACCATGAGAAACAAAATTTTCTGGTCTGACGAGACAAAGATTGAACTCTTTGGCATGAATGCCAGGCGTCATGTTTGGAGGAAACCAGGCACCGCTCATAACCACGCCAATGGTGGTGGCAGCATCATGCTGTGGGGATGTTTTTCAGTGGCAGGAACTGGGAGACTAGTCAGGATAGAGGGAAAGATAAATGCAGCGATGTACAGAGACATCCTGGATGAAAACCTGCTCCAGAGCGCTGTTGACTGCAGACTGGGGCAACGGTTCGTCTTTCAGCAGGACAACGACCCCAAGCACACAGCCAGGATATCAAAGGAGTGGCTTCAGGACAACTCTGTGAATGCCCTTGAGTGGCCCAGCCAGAGCCCAGACTTGAATCCAATTGAACATCTCTGGAGAGATCTGAAAATGGCTGTGCATCAACACTTCCCATCCAGCCTGATGGAGCTTGAGAGGTGCTCCAAAGAGGAATGGGCGAAACTGCCCAAAGATAGGTGTGCCAAGCTTGTGGCATCATATTCAAAAAAAACTTGAGGGTGTAATTGCTGCCAAAGGTGCATCGTCAAAGTATTGAGCAAAGGCTGTGAATACTTATGTACATGTGATTTCTGAGTTTTTTATTTCTAATAAAGTTGCAAAAATTTCAGAAACTTTTTTTCACATTGTCATTATGGGGTATTATGTGTAGAATTTTGAGGGGAAAAATGAATTGAATCCCTTTTGGAATAAGGCTGTAACATAACAAAATGTGGAAAAAAGTGAAGTGCTGTGAATACTTTCTGGATACACTGTATGTCCAAATATGTGTTTTAAAAAAAACAAAAAAAACCCCACACAGGCTTTCATAGGGTGTCCTGATTTTTCACATGACTGTATATTGATCAAACACACATGTAATCGTAATACTACATAAATCGTGTAGATTGATACATTTATTAATGCTTAATTACCAACAATATCATCCTTTTCCTTGGTGTCTATGTATTTTAGAGGCCATACAAGCACTTCCTGGAATTATCTGAGGGTTACACGAACCACGTGAAAATAAAGCATTTTGTACTTCCATTGACACAACTTTCTCTCTAGAGCACTTGAGTCTAAACTTGCCTTTTTCCAAGGGGAGGAGCTTAAATGAAATTTCACAGCAATAAACATAACACATTTGAGTTATTTCGCTCTTGATATCTTGAGTCATAAACATGTTAGACATCTTAACGAGGGGGAAAAACCCTGGATTTTTCACGGAGTGTCACTTTACAAGGAACCACTTTCACAAATGTGTGATGGCTATGTATCAGGAACTAATCACTTAACATCACTTTTAATAAAATGCACCACCACCTATTTGTTTTTAATGTTTTTATCTTTATTTTATCTTTAAACATCCCTTTCCCCTATACTTGCATGCAGCTATTTCATCTCCACATCTATTTTATTTTCTTTGGAGAAAAATTTTGTACAGCTCCTTTGCTGGCATCTGTAATGGAATTCTTAAAGGTACAATATTATTCAGTTCTGTTAAGCAGTAATAAGTCTCACATCAGAATTAAAGATGCACTCTGTTGGATGTAACCCCCCCCCCCCCAAAAAAGTCTAAAATGGTATCTTATGCTATTTTTTTATTTATTTATTTTTTTTTACAAACAAAACCTTTCATTGTCTGATAGTTTTGTGTCAAAATCTTTTCACTTTTCCTCCTCCTTCAAATGCCAGGATCTGTGAATATTCCCACCCATATCCCACAAGGCTAATCGTGGCTAAGTGCTACATTAAACAGAATAGATGGATAGATGTATTTGATTGATCCCAAACTGGGAAATTTTAGTGTAACAGCAGCATGGCATACAGTAACCACACCAAACAGACAAATACCCACAGCATAAGAGAATAGTAAAGGAAAACAGAAAAGGAATTACCTAGAAAAGCTAAACACACTAAACCAACTAAAAAAGGATGACCCGTATAGAAAATAGATAAGTACTGAGTAAGAGGTAAACTGTACTGTGCAAAATGGAACCGTAAGATGCAGGATGAAATAAAGGTACAAGGTAGACTGAAAAGTGCAGTGTGACAGCTGGATTATAACCAATTTACAAACAGTGAGTTATTGTATGGTGAAATGGCATGTGGCAGACAAGATTTCCTGTATCTGTCCATTTGACAACAGAACTGTATCGGTCTACCTGAGAAAGTGCTCCACTTTCTGTCCAGTATGTGGTGGAGGGGGTAATCGGGGTTATCCATGATGGATAAGTTGGCTCAGTGTCTTCCTCTTCACCACAGTCTCAAAGGTCTCCAGCCTGACACCAATTACGGAACCAGCCTTCTTGACAATCTTTTCAAGTCTGTTGGAGTCGCTGGCTCTGATACTGCTACCCCAACAAACAGCAGCAAAGAAGATAACACTGGCAAAAACAGCCTGATAGAAAAGCTCCATCTTCTTGCACATGTTGAAGGATCTCAGCTTCCTCAGGAAGTAGTCTGCTCATCCCCAGTCCAGTCTATTGCTGATCACGATGCCCAGGTATTTGTAGTCCTTCACATCCTCCCCACTAATCTGCAATGGCTGTGCAGGCGTCCTCTTCCTCCTGAAGTCAGTAACCATCTTCCTGGTCTTGCTGATGTTCAGCCTCAGGTGATTCTGTTCGGTCCACTCCACAAATCTGTCTACCAGTGTCCTGTACTCTCCCTCTTCTCTCTCTTTCTTATACACTCAACAACATCCGGGTCAACAGAATTTCTGCAGGTGGCATAACTCAGAGTTGTACTGAAAGTCGGTGGTGTATAAGGTAAAGAGAAAAGGAGAAGGTATAGTCCCCCGTGGAGCTCCCATATCAGTAACGACCACATCAGACAGAGCACTGCCCAGCCAGACAAACTGTGGCCTGCCTGTCAGGTAATAATAATAATAATGCATCGGATTTATATAATGCTTTTCATGGACACTCAAAGACGCTTTACTATTAATACATTATTCATTCACTCCACAGACACTGGTAGTGGTAAGCTACTATTGTAGCCACAGCTGCCCCGGGGGAGAGTGATGGAAACGTGGCTGCCAATCTGCGCCAATGGCCTCTCCAACCACTACCAAACATTTATATACATTCATACCCAGTGTCATGGATGCTGGAGGCAAGGTGGGTAAAGTGTCGTGCTCAGGGACACAACAGCAGGATGGCTGGGGAGAGCGGGATTCGAACCACCAACCCTCTGGTTATTGGACGACCTGCTTTACCTCCTGAGCCACTGCCGCCCAGTAATCCAGGATATCACAGAACTGTTGACACCCATCACCCACAGCTTCTCACCCAGTAGCAGTGGTTGAATAGTGTGAAAAGCACTGGAGAAATCAAAGAATGCGATTCTCACAGTGCCTTCTCTGCCATCCAGGTGCAAGTGAGCACCTTGCAGCAGGTAGATGACAGCTTCTTCAGTTCGTAAATGGGGCTGATGGGCAAACTGCAGAGGGTCCAACCACGTCTTCACCTGCGGCCTCAGATGGGTTAAGGATAAGGCCAGTCTCTCCAGTACCTTCATCGCATGATGGGAGGGCAGTGGTGGCGTAATGGTTAGGCGGTCCCTCCAGGATTTCGCGGGATAATTTTATGATTGTTGCAGCCCAAAAAGCCTGAATTCATGGGAGCTTTTTTAAAAAGTTGTGATAAAAGTTGTGATGTTTTGAGGGTTTTTTTTGCACTAAGTTGTGGGAGGAATTACAAATTTTAAAGCAGATGTTTTTTCCAGTTTACTGCAGTGATATTCTATATAATCAGTGTTGGGGTAGTTACTCAAAAAAGTAATCCATTACCAATAACTAGTTGGTTTTTTTTCCACAATATTTTTTATTGAACCTTTTTTAACAAACATGACACATACAATCAAACACTAACACTAAAGTAAATTAAAAATAAAATTTAAAAAATGTACTAAAAACACCAACAACCATTAACAAAAGCAAGTCATCAACAATGCTCCTCTGTTTAGCCTAGGTAATCCAATACATAAGTATACATATTATACATTCACCAATTTGGAATTTACAAGGTCCACACACATCATTCACCTTCTTCTTCAGAAGTTATGTTTAATTTCTTTACACAGTCAATGAAAGGTCTCCATATATTCTCAAACACATTTTCCTTTGATTTCAGTATGTATGTTATTCTTTCTAGTGGAAGGTTTGTTAACATCTGTCTGAACCACTGAGTCACATCTGGTCTATGAGTCTTTTTCCACAGTAGTGCAATACATTTTTTGGCATTAAGCAAACTGAGGTCTATGAATGCTCTTTCACTCTTATTAAAGTTATGCTTTTCTGGATACAGACCCAACAAAAACAGTTTAGGGTTCAATATGAATTGTTCTGAAATTATTTTTTCAATTGTTACCCTCACCTCTTCCCAAAACATTCTAATTTTTCTACATTCCCATAAACAATGAAATAGGGTTCCTTTACTTTCCATACATTTTGTGCACGTATCTGGTATGTTTTTGTTATATCTATTTAACTCCACCGGTGTAACATACATCCGCATTAACCATTTAAAATGTATCAATTTAAGACGTACATTTATTGATTTGGGTTGAGCTTCTGTACAAGCCGATTCCCATTGTTCCTCTCAAATTTCAGTTTGCAGGTCTTCTTTCCAATAATTCAATCTTTTCTGTGAGTTTTCACTTGAGGATAGTGTCAATGAGTTATAAAACTCTGAAATAATACCCTTTCTCTCACTGTCTTTTGTCAAAATTTTTCCAAGGATGAATAAGTAGATCAGGTGAGAGCATTATTTTGATTTGATCGAAAAAAATTCCTAAGCTGAAGATATTTAAAAAAAAATGTGTTCTATTAAGATTAAATTTGATCCTCAATTCTTCAAAAGACATTATGTTATCTGAACGTGACAAATATAAGTCTTGAATCTTTTGAATCCCTTTTAAATTCCATTCTTTAAATACAGCATCCGCTCTCCCTGGTGTAAAATATTGATTACCCCATATTGGGCTAAATTGTGACAATAAGTGTGGTTCTTTTAAATATTTTTTGGGTTTCACACCATATTTTGATCATATGCTTTACAATAGGATTTTTAACTTGTTTCTGTAATTTTTTAGCCGAGTCTGAGTATATGAATAAGGGAAGAGGTAAAGGTAAATTGTATGATTCCATTTCAGTCCAGTGAGGGAGATCATTTGATGAAAAATAATATGTCATAGACCTCAGTTGTGCTGACCAGTAATACAACATAAAGTTTGGACATTTCAGACCTCCACAATCAAATGGTAAATATAGTAAGGACAGACGTAATCTAGCCTTCCTATTGTTCCATATAAATTCCACTAACTTTTTTTTAATTCTTGAGAATAGATCTGAAGGTGGTGGTAAAGGAATGTATTGAAATAAATAAAGTATTTTGGGTAAGATATTACTTTTAAGTATATTAATTCTCCCGATCATCGACATTGGTAGTGACATCCATCTCTGAAGCAACTCATTAATATCTATCGTTAAGGCTTCATAGTTGGCACTGGCGACTGATTCTAGCTTAGGCACAATTTGAATTCAAAAAGTTCTATTTTGGTTTCATCTGACCATATGACATTCTCCCAATCCTCTTCTGGATCATCCAAATGCTCTCTAGCAAACTTCAGACGGGCCTGGACATGTACTGGCTTAAGCAGGGGGACACATCTAGCACTGCAGGATTTGAGTCCCTGGTGGCATAGTGTGTTACTGATGGTAGCCTTTTTTACTTTGGTCCCAGCTCTCTGCAGGCCATTCACTAGGTCCCCCCGTGTGGTTCTGGGATTTTTGCTCACCATTCTCGTGATCATTTTGACCCCACAGGGTGAGATCTTGCGTGGAGCCCCAGATCGAGGGAGATTATCAGTGGTCTTGTATGTCTTCCATTTTCTAATAATTGCTTCCACAGTTGATTTCTTCACACCAAGCTGCTTACCTATTGCAGATTCAGTCTTCCCAGCCTGGTGCAGGTCTACAATTTTGTTTCTGGTGTCCTTTGACAGCTCTTTGGTCTTGGCCATAGTGGAGTTTGGAGTCTGACTGTTTGAGGTTGTGGACAGGTGTCTTTTATACTGATAACGAGTTCAAACAGGTGCCATTAATACAGGTAACGAGTGGAGGACAGAGGAGCCTCTTAAAGAAGAAGTTACAGGTCTGTGAGAGCCTGAAATTTGTTTGTTTGTAGGTGACCAAATACTTATTTTCCACCATAATTTGCAAATAAATTCATTAAAAATCCTTCAATGTGATTTTCTGGATTTTTTTTTTTCTCATTTTGTCTCTCATAGTTGAGGTATACCTATGGTGAAAATTGGAGACCTCTCTCATCTTTTAAGTGGGAGAACTTGCACAATTGGTGGCTGACTAAATACTTTTTTGCCCCACTGTATATTATACTTTTAAACTAAGTTAACAGGGTAACTTAGTTTAAAAATTTGCCCGGACAAAGTTTGCACATTACCGTCATATTCTTGTCCTTGTCAACATATTCGAAGTAATGAGCATATCTCCAGCCACCAAACGTCAATTTACTCAACTCTTCCATTTGGCTGATTCCCCTCGGCCGCTGCAAGAACCTTTTGTGATACATCTGGAATTACTGTGTAATGACGAGGCCAGCTGCACAGTCGAACTTAGCTTTACTGCAGGGGTTGGCAACACACAAGATGCAGCCACCAGGCAGGAGCACTGGATTTGGCGAAGAGACCAGACTTACGTGCCCGCTGACATTTATAAGAGCGCACTGTTGGAAACGGAAGTGGTCACCACTACTGCTGCTTCTTCTACTGTTTATTGGCAGTGCAGTTGTTTTCCCGTTTTGGAAGTCGTTAAAAAAAAATGCTAGTAACGAAATCTTTTCAGATTAGTAACTGTAACGGGATTACTACATTTCAAACTAACGCGTTATATTACTGCGTTATACCAAACAGCAATCAGATTACTGTAATGCATTACTTTGTAACATGTTACACCCAACACTGTATATGACAATATAAGAAAAGTACAGGATTGTAAAATTTCCTATTACAGTGGTTTGTAAATTATGCAGAAACTTCTGCTATACAGAAACTCTTTTGTGCAACAGCCAATACAGACTTGAACACAATATCTATTATAACAGCTAAATTGCATTGAATGCATGTTAAAAAGTATACATTTGGAAATTATTGGCAGCACCTTCATATGAAAACTCCCTACGGTCCCCAACCACTGGGTACTGAGTGGAGAGGAAAAAATAATTTATTCCGTTGCTCTGTATTGTCTCTTGGAGTCTGTTTTTCTGGAAAAAAAAAATTAGACAATATTCTCTTTTTCCGTGCCTAGCTCCTACCTGTCTATCTGCCGCACGTCTTGACACACACACTTGTCTCTTCTGACACACATCTTTCATTTACAGTGGGCCGGGGGGGGGGGGGAAGGGGTTGTCCGTGTCCAGACCGGAGATTCACAGCTTTAAAGCTCATTAACAAGATGTAGTAATGATTTTACCTCTAGAGATGTATAAAATGTTCAAACACTGGCTGTAGTGTTAGATTTGCTCGTTTTGTTTGTGGTTTTATGGTGTCTGTCCTTACGCACGCTCCCACGACAGGGTGCTTTTGGGGCAGGTGGACGTTTTTCAACACCAACTCGGCACTTTGTACACACGATCACGACGGAGACATGGTGAGACGTCCACCGGCAGGCTAGGGGAGACGGCGGAAGAGACGGTGTTGGAAACCTCGCGGGTGAGTTTTTTTTTTTTTTTAAATCACACACTGTTTTTGCTCATGTGTTCTGTTAATACTCACTGTAAACACGGAAGTGAACATGGTGCAGTGATGCATTTGATTGGTTAGACTGAGCGTTTGTGCGCCACTCAGAGACAAATTTGATTGGTGAAATTGGCGGAAGTTGACGAGGATTGGCCAAAATTGCGGGAAAGTTGTGGTGATTGGACAAAGTTGCAAGGTTGTGTAATAGTCGCGCTGATTGGCTGATTTTGCGTGAATTGACCCGATCGCAACATTGCGAAATTCTGAAGGGACTGGTTATTTATTTTATTTATTTATTTTTTTTATTTATTTTGGATACTTTATTGATCCCCAGAGGGGAAATTGAGGGCATCCACCTGGATGGATGAAGCAGCCACGGTACGGCGCTATCACTTAACCATTCACACACACATTCACACCTAGGGCCACTTTAGAGTCTCCAATTAACCTAACCTGCATGTTTTTGGCCTGTTGGAGGAAATCGGAGAAATCCCAGAGTAAACCCACACAGATACGGGGAGAACATGCAAACTCCACACAGATCATTGTTGGTCAGGGGCTGGGATCGAACCAGGGATCCCATGGCCAAGGGTGAGTTGCTGTGCTGGCGCAGTGCTAATCACTGCGCCACCGCACCGCCCAGGTGTTAGGGATGTGGACTGGTGAGCGGAGCGTTGCGGGTTCGATCCCTGGACTGGCAGGATTAGATCTGGGTGGGACAGATAACATAGAAGTGTTTGCCCCACCCTCCTTAACCCCACTGTGGTGAGCAAGACCCTTAACCCCAACTGCTCCAGTGGAGCTGCTCAGTGGCCACAGGTCAGTCTGTGGTTGTACTGGGCAGCTTCCAGGTGTGAATGTGTAACTGTGTGAGTGTGAACAGGGCATCCTTGAAAAAGAGAGGTTGCCTCTCAATCAAACTACCCTGTATGAATAATGGTTAAATAAACTGATCGATAGGCTGTCAGGTCCGATGGAGATGGCTTCTTGGGGACAGGAACCAGGCAGGACATCTTCCACAGCATCGGCACTCTCTCTAGACTCAGGCTCAGGTAGTACAGGTGATAGCTGGTTGGCACAGGTCTAGCCTTACGCTGATGAAGTCTCTCCAGCTGTCTCCTAACTTGACCTGTAGTCACAGTAATGTGGAAGTTGGTGCTAATGTCTTTGTGGAGGAGGAGGGGGGTGAGAGGTGCAGCATAGGAGACTGGGGGGGGGGGGGGGTCTGGTTGTGTTTTGGGGGGATGACAGATGGTAAGTTGAACCTTTTAAAAAAACAGGTTTAACTCATTGGCTCTCTCCAGGCTCCCCAATGGCTGGCTGTCTCTACCCTTACACCCAGTGATGTGTTTCAATCCAGCCCACACATCCCTCACGTTGTTCTGCTGGAGCTTGGTCTCTAGCTTCCTCCTGTAGTTGTCTTTATATGTCCTCAGCATCTCTCTCAGTTCACGCTGCACTTGCCTCAGTTCCTCTCTGTCTTCAGACCTGAAAGCATATACCTCCACCGATAAGATAGATGTACTTTATTGATCCCAAACTGGGAAATTATAGTGTAACAGCACCATGACAGTAGATGACCAAAACGACAGAAACACACACAGTATAATAGACAAATGGATTACCCATGGAAAGTAAAACTGTCTAAGTAACTTATATACATCGTAGATGAATAGATGGTGACCCGTATAGATACATGAATCGTATTGCTGTACAATGCAGGACTATCAGGTGCAGGGTGCAATGTGAGGTACCAGTTAGACTGCAAGGTGCAGTATGGCAGCGTAGTTGGGGGCGATTTAAAAAAAAAAAAAAAGTCACCTTTGACCACTTTCATGGTCAAGCGGTCAGTGAAACCATGTCAAGGTCACTGTTCAGGTCAGGCGTGGACTGAGAATTGGGAGGGGTGGGACAATTCCCAATGGACTGGCCAATCAGGAGCCAAAGTGGCCTGAACGAGCAGTCCGGTCCGCACCAGGCATGTGCAGACATGTTTGGGGTCTGTTTGTCTGTCTGTCTGATAATATGTGCTTGACTATATTCAGGCATGTTATTTTTCAGGAGCTCTGTGTTGTCTGAGGTATATTTGAACGCACCGCAAGGTCAGAGGAAAAGGGGTGGCTGTAGTGATCTGCTCTGCCTGCCTGTTGCCCTAATTTCCTCCACAGCTGCGCGCACACCTGCTCTCCTCATCAACCTGCCTATTTAAGCTGTGCTGCCTTCAGGTCTGCACGGAAACGTCAAGCTCCCTGGTCTGGCAAGACCTCTTCGCCTTCTCATCACCTACATGTTCTGGAGTTCCATATCCTCTGATTCCTTCCTGCCTCGTCGTCCTCCTGGAAGTCCTAGCTCCCCAATGACAAGTAAGCCTCATCCTAACTTCATCTCCTCGCTTCGCTCTGCTCCCCTGTGCACAGGTGGAAATCCGTGGCAGCGGACCTCCTCCTCCTGGCGGCGGACTGAGCTCAACCTTCACCTCACCAAGCTCACTGCTCACCTCTTCACCTCCCACCTCCTCAGCAACCGGGGCCGGAGACACTGTCCCTCTGGCTGGAGCCTCCGGGATCTCACCTGGGCGACACACCAACTCGCCTGCAGTAAGGCTGAACATGTACTGAATCATCACTCCCGATTCCTGTCGCTAATTCGCTTGTCTCTGTTCTTCCCTAGGGTTGCCAGTCTGTACGATGCTCTGCTCACCCTGGCTGTTACATTCCTGCACACAGGCTCACACTCATACTTCATAATAAAAGATAATTGAGTTTAATTCAATTCAATTCAATTCAACTTTATTTATATAGCGCCATTTCACAACAACAGTCATCTCATAGCACTATCAACTGAAGGGGGAACCCCCACAGTTGCAGAAAGACCCCAGCAATCAGGCGATCCCCTGTGCACTTGGCGACGGTGGAGAGGAAAAACTCCCTTTTAACAGGAAGAAACCTCCAGCAGAACCAGGCTCAGGGAGGGGCAGTCATCTGCTGCGACTGGCTGGGGGGTGAGGGGATAGAGAAGAAGAAAAGAACAGACATGTAGAGAGCAAACAGCACGATGGGGACTCAATCTATGGGAGAGAACAAACAGATGTTAATGACCAGCAAAAAAAATATTTCATTGAGAGTGAGGAAAGGAGTGAGGCCCAGTGCATTACTGGAGGACCCCCGGCTGACTAAACCTATTAGCAGCATAACTAAGGGAGGGTTCAGAAACACATGATCCCTCCCTAATTGTAGGCTATATCAAAAAGGTAGGTTTTAGCCCTATTCTTAAAAACAGAGATCGAGTCTGACTCCCGAATCCAGATTGGCAGCTGATTCCACAGGAGAGGAGCTTGATAACTGAAGGCTCTGCCTCCCATTGTACTTTTGGAGATTCTAGGTATTACAAGTAATCCTGCATTTTGGGAGCGTAGTGCTCTGTTAGGATAATACGGTAGTATCAGATCTTTTAAATCAAAAGGAGCCTGATTGTTTAGAGCTTTGTAAGTAAGAAGAAGCATTTTAAACTTAATTCTAAACTCTATGGGAAGCCAATGAAGGGAGGCCAGAACCGGAGAGATATGATCTCTCTTTCTAGTACCTGTTAAAACTCTTGCTGCAGCATTTTGGATCAGCTGAAGACTTTTTAAAGATGTTTTAGGACAACCTGATAATAAAGAATTACAATAATCTAATCTCGAGCTAACAAAAGCGTGGATCAGCTTCTCAGCATCACTCTGAGACAAGATGCTCCTAATCTTGGCAATATTACGCAAATGATAGAAGGCAGTCTTAGAAACAAATTTAATATGTGAATTGAAGGACAAATCCTGATCAAAAATAACTCCAAGGTTCCTCACAGAGCTATTAAGAGAAAGAGTAACCGCATCCAAATTGAAAGTTTGATTTGGAAAGGAATTTCTAAGGTTTTTTGGACCAACAAGAATGACTTCAGTCTTATCTGAATTTAATAGCAGGAAATTACAAGTCATCCAAGCTTTGATTTCCTTAAGACAGGCTTCTAACTTGGCTAATTGATTAGTATCATCTGGCTTCATTGACAGGTATAATTGTGTGTCATCTGCATAACAATGAAAATGTATACAGTGCTTTCTAATAATGTTGCCTAACGGAAGCATATATAAACTAAAAAGAGTAGGGCCTAGCACAGATCCCTGTGGAATTCCATGACTAAGCTTTGAGTTGAAAGAAAACTCATTATTTACATGAACAAACTGGAACCTATCAGATAAATAAGATCTAAACCACTGCAACGAAGTTCCATTAAGTCCAACATAGTGTTCTAATCTATCAAGTAGAATATTATGATCGATAGTATCAAAAGCTACACTAAGGTCTAAAAGGACAAGTACAGAAACTAGTCCATTATCAGATGCAATGAGGAGGTCGTTAGTGACCTTCGCTAAGGCTGTTTCAGTACTATGATGGATTCTAAACCCAGATTGAAACTCTTCATGTAAACCATTTCCCTGCAGGTGGTCAAATAATTGCGTAGCAACAACTCTTTCTAAGATTTTTGAAATGAAAGGGAGATTAGAGATTGGTCTATAGTTAGCTAAAGCTCCTGGATCTAGCGTTGGCTTTTTGAGTAAGGGTTTAATTACAGCCGTTTTAAAAGCCTGCGGTACATGGCCTAAAGTTAATGAAGAATATATGAAGAATAAAGCTACCAATAAGTGGGAAGACTTCTTTAAATAACCTGGTAGGAATAGGGTCTAAAAGACAAGTTGAAGGTTTGTATGAGGAAACTATTTTGTCTAACTCACAAAGGTTGATTGGAGTAAACTCATCAAGACAGACATCAATAGAAGGAGTTGTAGTAGTTACAGTATTTAAGTTAACTGTGGGAAGAATCTGATTGATTTTATCTCTGATGGATGAAATTTTATTATTGAAAAAGTTCATAAAGTCCTGACTAGTAAGCTCTAAGGGAATGCTAGGATTGACAGAGTCCTGACTCTTTGTCAACCTGGCTACAGTACTGAAAAGAAACCTGGGATTATTCTTGTTCTCTTCTATTAATGCAGAGTAATAACTCGTTCTAGCTTTTCTAAGAGATTTTTTATAAATTAAAAGATGATTTCTCCAAGCTAAATAGATTTCATCTAAATTAGTGGAGCGCCATTTTCTTTCTAATTGACAAGTCTTCTGTTTTAAGCTATGAGTTTCTGTGTTGAACCAAGGAGTTAGAAATCTCTGATTAGACTTTTTCTTTTTTAAGGGGGCCATCAAGTCTAGAGTCTGATGCAGAGAAGCTGAAACACTATCCACCATATTATCAATTACAGAAGGAGCAAGCTGTCTATAGCTTATTTCCGTTGTGTTGGCACATGGCATAGAGGAAACAATCTGCATAAATTTGGTAACAGCATCATCTGAGAGGCATCTACTGTAATAATATTTTTCTTTAGGAGCCAAATAGTCAGAAATAGTAAAATCAGAGGTTAACAGACAATGGTCTGACAGTACAGGGTTATGAGGAGACACTACAAGATTTTCTATTTCTATGCCATATGTCAGAACAAGGTCCAATGTATGGTGGAGGTAATGAGTAGAATTTCCTACTTTCTGAGAAAACCCAATCAAGTCTAATATTGAATTAAATGCCACATTAAGGCAGTCACTATCTACATCCACATGTATATTAAAGTCCCCTACTATAATTATTCTATCAGATTTCTGCACTAAATCAGCTAAGAAATCAGCAAATTCGGATAAAAATTCTGAGTAGGTTGATGGGGGACGATAAACTATGGCAAATAAAATTGGGTTTAACCTAAAATTGCTAAAGTGCCCAATACTGAGGACCAGGCCCTCAAAGGAATTATAACATGTTTTTTGCTTTACATTAACTAGTAATTTGGAATGGTAAATTGTTGCTACTCCTCCTCCACGACCAGAACTTCTGGGATTTTGACAGTTTAAATAACCAGAGGGAGTTGATTCATTTAAACCAACATAATCCTCTTGCCCTAACCAAGTCTCTGTAAGGGAAATTAAATCAATCTGATGATCAATTAACAGATCATGGACTAACAGAGACTTGGGGGTTAGAGACCTAATATTTAATAAACCACATTTAATTTTTAAATTATGAGGAGGAACAGAGGCCAAATCATTCAATTTAGAGGCTTTATGTTTAATTTGAGTTTTACCAAAATTTTGCTTAATCACTTTGGGATGCTTATACATTATATTTTTATTTACTTTGGAGGGAGCAGACAACGATTCTTTGATGGGGAAGACAGGGGCTAAGTTGAAGGGTGGCGGATGAAGAGGAGCTGCAGAGAGGCGTGTAAGACTGCGACTCTGCTTCCTGGTCCCAACTCTGAGTAGTCAGGGTTTTGGAAATTTGGATAAAAAAGATGCCAGATTGTTAGATAAATGAGAAGCACCATCCAAAGTGGGATGAATGCTGTCTCGTCTCATAAAACCAGGTTTTCCCCAAAAAGAGCTCCAATTGTCAATGTAGCCCACGTCATTTTTAGGACAACACACAGACAGCCAGCGGTTCAAGGATGACGAGCGGCTAAACATGTCATCACTGGTCAGATTGGGGAGGGGCCCAGAGAATACTACAGTGGCAGACATCGTTTTTGCAAAGTCACACACCGATTCTATATTAAGTTTCGTGACTTCCGACTGCCGGAGACGGATGTCATTAATGCCTGCATGAATAACAATTGTGGAATACTTACAGTTACTTTTAGCCAGCATTTTCAAATTTGACTTGATGTCGCCTGCTCTGGCCCCAGGAATGCATTTGACTATGGCCGCTGGAGTGTCTAGGTTCACGTTTCTGACTACAGAGTCGCCAATGATCAGAGTTTTTTCCTCAGCGGGTGTGTCGCTGAGCGGGGAAAAACGATTAGAAACGTGAACAGGTTGGTGGTGTACCGGGGCTTTGCGACTAGGCTTCCTTCTCACCATCACCCACCCAGTCTCCTCGCTGCTGAGGAGAGCCGGGGGACCGCTAACGGGGTTAGCTATGCTAGCTAGCTCCGCTGCAGCTAATGGGCGTCCGTCAAGAGTAACTGGCGCAGACGGTGTTTCAATGCAACGGAGCCGGGATTCCAAATCAGACAACCTCGCCTCGAGCGCCTCAAAAAGACAACATTTATTACATTTACCGTTATCACTAAAAGAGGCAGAGGTGTAGCTAAACATCTGACAGAGAGAACACACCAGAGGAGGAGAGGAAAGAGAGCTAGCAGCCATAGCTAGTGGCTGGAGAGCAAACCACACAGGCAGACAGCAAAACAGGAAGTGACGATACGTTACCACAAGGAAGTGACGATCAAGATTCCAAGTCTCATATGTTTTGGCGGAAGACGTGTTTATTCTGGAGTCTGTGTCTGCCTTCTGGGTCATAAATCAGGTCAGTACGTCTGTCAAAACTGTCAGGTCTGGCCCTCACGAGCCAGCATAAGACGCCACAGTCCGGTGAAATTGCACAGAAGTTTATTCACAGTTCAGGAAAAGGGAAGGACAAGATAACTAGCCGCGTGGGCTCAGCAGCAAGATTACTTGTTAGCATACCAAACGATCATTGACGGCTGAGACGAGGAACGCTCGCTCACCGTCTGACAAAGGAAAAGGGCATGGAATACAAACGATAACCTCAATCAATAAACACACTTAAATGAGAGGAGGAATTGTGGATGAACTGTGGATGAATTGTGGTGAATGTTTGACGAGACTGCCGCATGATGCAGCCACTGGCACCGGCATTTAAAGCCGGCTGCTAACGACCGCAAATGCAGCACAGCTGTTCAAGCTTTGACAGCAGGAAACTCCCGAGCGTTTGTCCAATCAGAGCCCGGGGAGCCAGAATGACAACCCCGCTGTCAAAGCCTGACAGGAATGGTGTGTGGCCCGAGCGCGGACAAAATTAGCGCTTGGGTTGTGACAGGAGCTCCCCCTCAAGGCGGACTCCCAGACGCCTGTAACATCCACACCCCGCACCCCACCCCAGGGCGGGTGGATGGGGAAGCAGGCAGAGGGGAATCAGAATCAACCTCATAGAAAAAGAAATCAGCACGATATCCTACCACACAAATCACAATAAAGACAAGGCAGGGGCACAAAACAACCAGGGGATACATTCACAGGGAGGGGAAAAAAAAACAAACAAACTATACAACACAGGAACACATACCACAAGGAAAAACAGCTTCACAATGTACAAATGTCGTCACAAAGCTAGATTACCGGACTGCTACAGTGAGAAAAAAAACTCAACTCATGAATTGGCAGCAAACCAAAAGAACGACCCTCAAAAGTTATGAACCCAACACTGGTGTGGCTAAACAGTGGCCTTCAGTGCACATGAGCAAAAATGAAAAACAAACATAAGCCAACGACCCATAAAGTATGTCACCTCGGATACAAAAATGTCAGATCTTAGGTTTGAAGTTATGTCTCAAACGCAAGGCTTCTACTAGAGTCCCTGTCAGTTAGCTTTCACTTCTGAAGGCCAGTTTATAATGCAGATGACTTTGTTTTGAGCTTGCACACGTGGAAGAAATATCAAAAATGGTTCAGGGGAGTTTAGAGATCCCAGTTAGTACTTAACCATTCAAATGAGCAGCTGTCTGAAGTGACCATCACCTTAAAACAGTCAGAGTGCAAAAGTTCCACAAGAAATTTAGCGGCTGAGATTTCAAAGGCTGCACTTCAAATTCTAATTTTAAGAGTGATTAGAAAAAACATGGCCAAACTTCTGAATGCAGAAGCTGAACAAGTTCATTATCTTGGCATTTGAATCAAACCAACTAGACCCTATTTGGCAGAATAAAGATCTACTGTAGAAATTTCAGCAAGTGTTAGCAACGGCCAGCAAGAAAAACAATCATGGCATTATGTCTGATGAAAAAAAAGGTCTGCTCTGAGGATTCTTCGATCGGGGATGCAGTAGACAAACAACATTTTACTAAACAGTAGCTCAAAAAAACATGCGAATTCCCATGACAAGGATACATATATTCATTAAACACAAAATAGGAGTAATATAAACGATGTTTAATATAACCATAATAGAGCCTAAAGTTGAGGAAAAGTGCTAACAAAATAGATTTAACTCGGCTGTCTTCTAAGCCAAAAGGTCAAATGAGAGAAAAAAAAAAAAAAACAACTCTGTATGTAAACAAGACTGAATGGGGGGGGGGGGGGGACCCAAGCGGTCAAGTCACACATTGGAGTACACCATTAGATCCTGCCTGTGGAGTATTTCAGCCTATAAAAACCAACTCAAAATCAGAGAAACTACTGAGGGGTGAAAGAAGGGGAAGAAAAAAAAAAGCACACCAGGATGACAGACATAATATACAGTTCAGGGGGCCTCCCAGCCCCCAGCCTCCAAACTGCTAACAGGGGTGGCGGGACATGTTCTGGCGGCCTACCTGAATCCCGGGCTGAGGATGACCATGCCTCCGGCGGCCGGACCAGGGTGCCAAATATACAGTTCTGTTTATCGGGAGGCCGGCCCCGGACGCCAAACGGGAAGAGCAGGCTTCCAGGTGGTCGACCCGCATCAACCTGCCAACAAGACCACTGGAGAGAGTTCGGCGACGGTTTCCCAAAGGCGGGGAAAAGCCAGGGAGAACCGGGCCAACTATGGTTAATCCCTGCGGTTCCAGGTGCGGAGGAAGGAGGAACGTGACGAGGGTAAGGAATCAGTTTGGCGTTATTCAGCGACGGGTCTGCAGCACCATCTCCGGATCCCACACAAACAGGCGCTGATAGGGCCGGAACCAATCCGGTCAAGAATCCTGACTGGACCGACACTGCACCCACGGGGAACCCGGATTGGGCCAGAACCCCTCCTGTGATGAACTCGGACTGGGCCGACGCTGCACCCGCGATGGACCCCGATTGGGTCACGGCTGCCACCACGTCGGACCCCGATTGGGACAGAACCACTCCGGTGACGAACTCTGACTGAGCCAACGCTGCACCCGCATCGGACCCCGGTTGGGTCAGAACCACTTCGGTGACGGACTCTGACTGAGCCGACGCTGCACCCGCGTCGGACCCCGGTTGGGTCAGAACCACTTCGGTGACGGACTCTGACTGAGCCGACGCTGCACCCGCGTCGGACCCCGGTTGGGTCAGAACCACTTCGGTGACGGACTCTGACTGAGCCGACGCTGCACCCGCGTCGGACCCCGATTGGGTCAGAACCACTTCGGTGACGAACTCTGACTGAGCCGACGCTGCACCCGCGTCGGACCCCGATTGGGTCTGGGCCGCACCAGTACCGACCTCCAACTCCGAACCTGGAACCTCCGACACAGCAATATGTGTCTGCTCTGCACCGGCGTTCTTGGGGGAGGGCTCAGAAGAAAAAAAAAACGGGATCAGGATCACTGGCAGCGCCAGAACCTGGCGAGACAAGCTCGGATTCAGTGGACGGCTGCACCCGGCTCGCCCCCCCAAGAGACAGGCAAAAATGCTCAATTATAGAAAAGACAAAGACAACACTGAGCACTTGCCTGATCTCAAGTTTGGACGCTGTCCAGGACTTCGACGATCCGGGCTCAGATGGGAGGAGATCGTCTTCTGGCTCCCACTCAGGTGCGTCGGACTCCGCAGCCGGCATGATGGCTTCTGCAGCCTGAGGACCCTCCGGCGCCGACGTCCACGCTGGCAACCCGTACAGCGTGATGGCAGGGGGCCCCTGGCCCGCTGGGTCGGACTGTTCACCCATGGAGACCCGGGGACGCTTCGTCGTCGGCGCAGGCTCCATACAGCAGTCCGCTCCCCTCCTCCGTCCTTGACGTGGCTGCGGGGCTGGAATTACATGCTCCAGGGCCGCAGGCCCCCTCCTCATTTGATGACGCTTGACTGACGTCGAGAAACACTCCATGGAGGGAGACACAGAGGCAGCGGGTTTAGTTATAGTCACAGCAGGAATGAGGGCTTGGGGGGCTGCAAACCCCGAATCTCACCCCCAGGAGTCAGACAAGACAAATCACTACTAGGAGGGGAAGAGTGAGTCTGTACTTGCCTGTCTCCTGGAGGGAGAATGGTGTCTGCTGTAGTAAGCGTTGCTCCTTCCTCTCCCCGCCACATGGTAACCGAGGGCTCCCCGGAAGGGCGAAGGGAAGCCGCTCATGATGGATTCGGGACGGGGCTCACCGGGGCAGGACTCCTTGTATACACAGTAGCTGGAGATGATGTCGGAGCGGAGGGGGTGACAGCCGAGACAGGCCGAGCACAGCGCGCTGATGCAACAGCGGGGGAAAATGGCCCGGGGGAAGAGGCTGCGGGGATTCCCTCCTGGCGTGACGTCGAAGAGACAGCTGACTGTCCGGTTTCCTCCCACATGCCAAAAACATGCAGGTTAGGTTAATTGGAGACTCTAAAGTGGCCCTTGGTGTGAATGTGTGTGTGTGAATGGTTAAAGGGATGGTGCCGTATTGTGGCTGCTTCATCCATCCAGGTGGTGGATGACCCTTAATTTCTGTAAAGCGTCTTTGAGTGTCTATGATAAAGCGCTATATAAATCTGATGCATTGATTGATTGATTGACTGGTTACTCGGGTCATTCCGGCGGCCCGGAACAGGATCCGGACGGGGTTCTTGCTGGGGATGCCCTTGGCTGCGGCGCTAACGCCTACGACGGCCCCTGGAAGGTGCGAACTCCTGGACTGGATCGGGAAGAGGATCGGGATCCCAAAGTGGAGAGTGGGGATGCCTTCTCCTCCGCTGTTGGTCAAACTCCTCCTCATACATCTGGAGTACCTCGCGTTGGGCGGCGATGTCAAGCTTCCTCGCAACGACTACTGGGTGGTAGGCGTAGCGGGGGGAAAGATAAGATAAGATAAGATAAGCCTTTATTAGTCCCACAACGGGGAAATTCCAGGATTGCAACAGCACAGGGATAGCAACACTCAGAGCAACAATCAGAAGGCAAGAAAAAAAAACAAGCAAGCAAGAGCAGCTAATAAACATATGTACGTATTACTATAAAATATATATATATACACACACACACAGACACACAGTGCAGAGCATTGTAGCTGGATGGAATAAATATATGAATATATGAACACACAGTGCAGAGCATTGTAGCTAGATGGAATAAATATGTAAATATATAAACACCCACAGTACGGAGCATTGCAGCTAGGTGGAATAAATATGCAAGTATATAAACACACACAGTGCGGAGCAATGTAGCTAGATGGAATAACATGTAGATATATAAATATATAAACACCCACAGTACGGAGCATTGCAGCTAGACGGAACAAATATGCAAATATATAAACACACACAGTGCAGAGCATTGCCGCTAGATGGAATGAAACAGCATAACCGTCTACCCAGCTATCCTGCATGGTATGATTATGTGCCCATACACACTCTCACCCTCCATAGCGACCGGCATGCTCCTAGTTGTATGCCGGAGAGGACCACTGTGTAAGTCTATTGCATCTTCTGCATTCAAAAAACTATTAGTTTGTTACGTCTTTTTTGCTATCTCTGCGAGCAGCCCTGCTTAGGTTGTACAGTCTGACAGCCGTTGGTAGGAAGGACCTACGAAACCTCTCGGTTGTGCACCTGGGATGATGTAGTCTGCTGCTAAATGAGCTCCTCAGTGCATTCAGTATGTCCTGCATAGGGTGGAACTCGGACTCCAGCAGAGATGACAGTTTAGCCACCGTCCTTCTCTCTCCTATCTCCTCCATCGGATCAAGGCGCTGCCCCAGGACAGAGCTAGCTTTCTTAATCAGTTTGTTCAGTCTCTTCCTATCGGCTGCAGTAATGCCACTGCCCCAGCAGACCACTCCAAAAGTGATGGCTGATGCCACCACCGTGTCATAGAATGACTTCAGCAGCGCCCCTTGTACACCAAAAGACCTGAGTCTCCTCAGCAGGAACAGCCTGCGCTGTCCCTTCTTGTAGAGTGCATCAGTATTGTGTGACCAGTCTAGTTTATTGTTCAGATGAATACCCAGGTACTTATAGGATGTCACCATCTCGATGTCTGTTCCCTGTATATTTACTGGTACTGTGAGGGGCTGCCCATGCCTGCGGCAGTCCACCACCAGCTCCTTAGTTTTCCTCGCGTTGATCTGGAGGCAGTTCCGATGGCACCAGTCCACGAAGTCCTGGATAAGCCCTCTGTACTCAGCTTCATCTCCATTGGAGATGAGGCCAACGATCGCAGAGTCATCAGAGAACTTCTGTAGATGGCAGTGTGTTGTGTTGTGTGAGAAGTCCGCAGTATAAAGAGTGAACAGGAAGGGAGCCAGCACCGTTCCCTGGGGGGCCCCCGTGCTACTGATGATCGTGTCGGACACACAGTCCCGGGTTCTCACAAACTGAGGCCGGTTCGTGAGGTAGTCCAGGATCCATGATGACAGGTGCTGGTCCACCCCTGCGCGCAGCAGCTTGTCCTTCAGGATCATCGGTTGGATGGTGTTGAAAGCACTGGAGAAGTCAAAGAACATGATCCTCACCATATTCCCGGGCTTCTCCAGGTGGGACAGAGAACGGTGAAGGAGGAAGATCACCGCATCCTCCACCCCAATGCCATGCTGGTAGGCGAACTGGAGTGGATCCATCGCTGGTTCCACCAGGGGGCGGAGGTGAGCAAGGAGCAGTCTCTCCAGGGTCTTCATCAAGTGGGACGTCAAGGCCACCGGTCTGTAGCTGTTCAGGTCTTTGGGGTGGGAAGTTTTTGGTACAGGTACCACACAAGATGTTTTCCACAGCTGTGGTACCCTCCCCAGTTTCAGGCTCATGTTGAAGATATACGTCACAATCCCACACAGCTGGTCTGCACAGGACTTGAGGAGCTTTGCGCTGATGCCGTCCGGTCCCGGCGCCTTCCTCGCCTTGATCTTCCTCAGCTCCGTCCTCACCTGGGTCCTGGTCAGGGTCAGGATGGTGGGCTGTGTGTTGGGAGTGGGGGGGTGTTGGTAGAGTGGGGAGTGGGCAGCAGGACTTGATTTCTTTAGAGGCAGCAGTGGTTGTTGTGCAGTCAGGGGGGAGGGCGGTTGGTCAAATCTATTGAAAAACAGATTCAGGTTGTTCGCCCACTCCCTGCCCCCTGTGGCCTGGGGGGAGGTATTCTGGAGCCCCGAGATGGTTTTGAGGTTTCTCCAGACCCCGCTGATGTCGCTCTGTTGCAGCTTGTCCTCCATCTTCTTCCTGAAGCCTTGAGCATATCCTCAGCGCAGTCCAGGTACCAGTGTACATTGGGGTTGTAGTCCCGGAAGGAAGCGGAGATGAGTGCCTCGTTCACATACTCCAGGACATCTGCCAACTCGTGGCTCTGGCGCTGGACACGGCCCTTTCGTGACGGCATTGGGTCCACAGCACACCGTACCCAGACAGAGAAGGAGCAAAGTTCTCCTGAATGCAACTTCACTGAGAGCGGCATCTACTTCTGGCGGCAGTCTACTGTCAGGTCTGGCCCTCACGAGCCAGCATAAGATGCCACAGTCCGGTGAAATTGCACAGAAGTTTATTCACAGTTCAGGAAAAGGGAAGGACAAGATAACTAGCCGTGTGGGCTCAGCAGCAAGATTACTTGTTAGCATACCAAACGATCATTGACGGCTGAGACGAGGAACGCTCACTCACCGTCTGACAAAGGAAAAGGGCATGGAATACAAACAGTAACCTCAATCAATAAACACACTTACATGAGAGGAGGAATTGTGGATGAACATTAGGTGAATGTTTGACGAGACTGCCGCATGATGCAGCGGCTGGCGCCGGCATTTAAAGCCGGCTGCTAACGACCGCAAATGCAGCACAGCTGTTCAGACTTTGATAGCAGGAAACTCCTGAGCGTTTGTCCAATCAGAGCCCGGGGAGCCAGAATGACAACCCCGCTGTCAAAGCCTGACAGGAATGGAACAGCTTGTTCAGATTAACACACGCCTGGATCACCTGTCAGCTCCTCAGTCCTTCCCACCTGCTCCCGGCAGCACGGCCGGCCCAGCCAGTTCCATTCCTTCTCCTTCCCCACCATCCCGGCTGACTCCAGTTCCCACGCCCACACGCTTCAGCGGTAAGCTAGGAGAGGCTAGGGGCTTTCTATTACAATGTGGGATAGTTTTTCAGTGGGTACCAAGGGATTTTCCCACCAGTCAGAGCCGTATAGGCTATGTAGTCAATCTTCTAGAGGGGCGTGCTTTAGCCTGGGCTTATGCGGTTATGGCTAGGGCTGATTATGCTAGTCTGACCTATGATCAATTTGTGTGTGAGTTCAATGAGGTGTTCGATCACTCGGACCGAGATAGTGTGCTTACCACCTGGTTACTCAACTTAAATTGGTAGCCAATTATGCCGTAGACTTCCAGGTGGTGGCAGCGGAGGTGGAGTGGGAGGATGCCTCTCTTTGCAGTACTTTTGTACATAGCCTTAGCCCTATCCTTATACTTCCGGTTCCGGTTCCGCCGGACTGGCGGCGCCACACGAGTCGGCTGCCTGTTGCAACAGCCTTTTTTTTTATCTTCCTTCTTCTTTCTACACCTTTCACTCTGTATATATATCACGGACGCACGGATCGCCCCGGGGGTCTCCCGGGTCGGCGGACGGAGCCACGGTTTGCAGCGGGAGACGTTACAGCGGGGAGGAGCTAGTGCTAGCTAGCACTTGGCCGCCGCCCGGTGCTAATGGGAAACTCGACATACCGGGAGCTGTAGCGAAAAGGACGCGGGTGCCGGGCTGGAGTTTAGGCGGCGTGAAAGAAATATAAGACAGAATAATAAAGAGCGATGGCAAGAACCAAGGAGACCGCCCGTAAAATCTACTGGAGGAAGAAGCCCCCCAGGAGACAGCTAGCCACCAGGGCTGCTCGGAGAGGCGCTCTGGCCACCGGCAGAGTGAAGAGGCCTCACCGTCACAGGCCCGTGGCTCTGAGAGAGATCCGTCGCTACCAGAAATCCACGGAGCTGCTCATCCGTAAGCTGCCCGTCCAGCGCCTGGTGAGGGAGATCGCTCAGGACTTCAAGACCGTCCTGCGTTTCCTGAGCTTCGCCGTCATGGCTCTGCAGGAGACCAGCGAGGCCCACC
The DNA here is from genome assembly GCA_020510985.1 of Pholidichthys leucotaenia. Taxonomy (NCBI): domain Eukaryota; kingdom Metazoa; phylum Chordata; class Actinopteri; order Cichliformes; family Pholidichthyidae; genus Pholidichthys; species Pholidichthys leucotaenia. Next base: position 168,095,183 of record CM035842.1, read on the forward strand.
TGGTGGGTCTCTTCTTCGCTAAGGGGGTCACCATCATGCCCAAAGACTTCCAGCTGGCCCGCTGCATCCGCGGAGAGAGAGCTTAGACTTTCTGCTGCACATTCACCAGCCATAATGCTCTGCACTGTGTCTATATATATACATTTATAGTAATATGGACATATGTTTACTAGATGTTGTTTTTTCTTGCCTTCTGATTGTTGCTCTGAGTGTTGCTATCCCTATGCTGTTGCAATCCTGGAATTTCCCCATTGTGGGACGAATAAAGGCTTATCTTATCTTATCTTATCTTATCTTATCTTATCTTATCTTATCCTGAGGGACGAGCTAGCCCGTCTAGATAAACCTAGCAAGCTGAATGAACTCATTTCCCTAGCCATTAGCTTAGACAATCGGCTAAGGGAGCGGGCCAACGAGCGTAGACCTTCCGGTCGCTCAGGTTTTCAGTTTCACCGCTCCCTGCAGCTCCCCCTGCTGGCCCGTCCTCCATCTGATGCATTAGATTCCCCTGAGCCTATGGTAATGGGCCAGTCAAAGTTGCCGCCGGCTGAGAAACGGTGCCGCCGGAAGCTAGGTCTGTGCTTATATTGTGGTAGTGAGGAGCGTGAGCTAGCTACTTGCCCCATTTGACCAAAAGACAGAGTCCGTGCGTTGCAGTAGGGGGACTCACGGACCCACTCCAAAGTAATCCCCTCACCAAGTTCCTGCTGCCCATCCGTTTTATTCATAACCATCTGGAAATCTTCACACATGCACTCATTGATTCAGGGGCCGAGCAGAGCTTCATTTCGGAAGAGCTGGCAACCCGACTGGGGCTTGCCTGCCACCAGTTAAAAACCATTAAAGCTTATCACCCTGTCCAAGGCTCCACTAGCTTTGGTGTCTAAACAGACTGCTCCGGTATCTGTCCTTGTGTCTGGTAATCACCGAGCGCAGCTTAGATTGTTTGTGCTACCAGTCTCTACCTCCTCGGTCATTTTGGGATATCCCTGGCTCCGGTTGCACAACCCATCCATTGATTGGCGCTCTGGTAACATCATCTCCTGGAGCTCGTTCTGCTTAAGTGCCTGTCTTCAGTCCGCTGCATGCTCGCCCTCCGTGCCTCTCGGTGCCCCCAACACCCCCCCGCCTGACCTGTCCCAGGCTCCTTCTGAATACCACGATCTGGGGACCGTCTTCAGCAAGTCCCTAGCACTGCCCCCCCTCCACCGCCCATACGACTGTGTCATTAACCTCCAGCCCGGGGCCCCGTTACCATCCAGTCGGCTTTACAGCCTGTCGGTCCCAGAGTGGGAGGCCAGGGGGCACCAACTCGCCTACAGCAAGGCAGAACATTTACTGAATCATCACTCCCGATTCCTGTCGCTAATTCCCTTGTCTCTGCTCTTCCCTAGGGTTGCCAGTCTGTACGGTGCTCTGCTTGCCCCGGCTGTTACATTCCTGCACACAGACACACACTCACACTTCATAATAAAAGATAATTGAGTTTATTCTGGAGTCTGTGTCTGCCTTCTGGGTCATAAATCATGTCAGCGGCAGAAGTGGATGAAAGTGATAGAACGTAGCTCCTGAGTTTCTCAGCTGCTGGTTAAATAAAAATGTATTGCTGTTAACGGTGTAGATAGTTGTCCTTTCAGTGTCAAAATGGAAGGTCATGGTGGTGGTGGTCAAAAGGAAAGAAGGAGCGGAGAGGGTGCAAATTAAAAAGGAAAAAGACCTTACCACAACTGCAGCAAAATGTGTCAAAATAATGGAAAATAATGTTTGGAGCTAAAGCTACAGGCCAGTCAACTGACATGTACAAAGGATAAGGAGGCTTCTGTGCTGTTATTTCTCCTGTTTTCCAATCATTATATTGGCATTATAAATGTGTTTTTTTATTAGGCTATTATTATTAATTGTTTTGCCTCCTTGTGGCTCATTGCAAAACTCATTATCCTGGGCATTCAGTAATAATCCATGTAATTTTTACAAAATAAATCATCACACTGAGTGAATATAGCGGGGAAAATAAGTATTGAACACATTAACATTTACTTCATTGACTTCCGGTTATGGCTGCCACGTAGGACGGACGTGTCTCGCTCTGCTCTGCTCCTGGAAAAAAAAAATCGGCAAATAACTCTCTCATTTGGGACAGAACGTATCCCAGCATTTGGGCGAGGATATGTCGGCGAAGCCTAAGGCTGGAAAACCAGGAAAAGGAAAAAGCGAGCCGCCGAAACAGTCCAAATTAACGGACTTTCAGGTCTGTGACGCAGCAAATAAAACTCCATATATGGCGGAGGAGGCTGGCAACGCTGCGATTTCTGCGGGGAATGGCGCAGATGCGCTGATGGCAGCCATGAGTTCAATGAGAGCGGACTTTTCCTCTAGATTTGATGGGATTATGACAGCGTTGGAAGGAATAAGAAAGGAATTGGGTGACTGTGTAGAACGAACGGCGCAGATGGAGCTCCGTCTCGCTAGTGCTGAAGATGACGTCACCCGTCTTCAATTAAAGGTGCGCACTTTGGAAAAAAAAAAAAAATCTCTGGAAGATAATATTTTGGATTTGGAATCTCGGTCGAGACAGAATAATTTGAGGCTGGTGGGTCTTCCAGAGGAATCAGAAGGTCGGGACGTATGTTCCTTTCTGGAAAAGTGGATTCCGGAGGTGCTGGGCAGCGAGGAGTTGCAATCAGCAGTGGTTCTGGAAAAAGCACATCGTATTGGCCCACGGAAAGATAAGGGACCGCCGAGGACCTTAATTATGAAGTTTCTTAGCAACAGAGACAGGATGAAGATCTTCAACGCTGCACGAGCTAAAAAAGGAGAGATTAAACACCAGGACCAGCAGGTGCGGTTCTACCCAGATTTGGCCACAGGAATCCAGCAATTGAGGAAGCAGTTTGATCCCGTACGTATGGAGCTGCGCAACCTTGGGATTCGTCATGGTGTAATCTATCCTGCGAGACTGCTGACCACGTATGAGGGCAGAACCCACATCTTCAAGACCCCAGAGGAGGCGCAGGAGTTCATCAAAAAGATCAAAGAAGAAGAAGAGACTGGTGGGAGCTAAGCATGAACAAAATATAAGGTAGAATAATTAAGCATTTGCACAGGCATCTGACTGACTTGAAGTAAATAGTAAGTTTACAAAATATAGATTGTATTATATATTAAAAAAACAAAACAAAAACAAAACAAACAAACAAAAAAAAAAAAACTATGATGTACAAAGTTGTTAAAAATTTTGGAGTTAAGTTGGAAAACTACAGAGGAGAGTTAATGTTACATCATTAAAAGCAGTAGAGTTAGGGTGATTGGGAGGATGAAGAAGGAGTGGCTTAGGCTGTTCCCCGTGGGTGTGGAACGGTCGATGGCTATATCGGGAGACAGAATTTTTCTTTTGATTTTGGGGGGTTTGCCACAAGTGTGGGAAGGGGAAATTTGTTTGTGTGTAGTTTGTAGGATGAATGTTCAACCACTCATGTTTTTGCTTCTCTGTATGAGCATGTTTACACTGCAAGGTAATCCCAAACTCTCTATTGATCATGGACCAAAGTGTTAATCTTAATTTAACTTCATGGAATTGCAGAGGTCTACAAAACTTAAAAAAACTTAAACAAGTTATGAATAAAATAAAGGACATGGGTTCAAGAATTGTGTTTTTACAAGAAACTCATCTGATAGAGGAGGATGTTAAAAGAATTAGGAGTAGATGGCAGGGAAGTGTATTCACCTCTTCATTTTCATCCCGAGCCAGGGGAGTTATGACTCTCATACATAAATCAGTTCCTTTTCAAGTGAAAAATGTAATTGGAGACAAATTTGGAAGATATGTAATCATTCAAGGTTCTTTGCTATTAGAAAATATAAATCTTGTGAACTTATATGGTCCCAATATAGATGATCAGAAGTTCTTTGCTAATTTATTTCTCATCTTATCATCACTTACAGGGCAACATATAATAGCAGGGGATTTTAATTGTACATTGAATCCAGGTGTGGATAGATCAACAGGACTGGATTGTACGCACATTGGATGTAGGATGACTATTAATCATTTTATGAAAGAATTGAGATTGTTAGATATATGGAGAGAAATGAAACCACAAGTTAAAGCCTATTCTTGTTATTCCAGTACCTACAAGACATTCTCACGTATTGATTATTTTTTGATTTCCACAGAATTAAGGTCCAAGATTCAAAACTGCTTTTATGATAACATCGTGATCTCTGATCATGCACCCTGTTGTCTAATATATGTAGATAAAAAATTGACAAAGGAATCAGGTAGATGGCAATTTCAGCATAAATGGCTTCAGGATGAGGAATTTGTCAAGTATATAGAAAAACAGATAGACGAGTTCTTTGACATCAATACTACACAAACATCAGCATGTGTAAAGTGGGAGGCTTTCAAAGCTTTTATTAGGGGACATATTATTAGTTATACAGGATCAAAATCTAAGAAGACTCGAGAGGAGAGAGCTAAATTGGAACATAAAATAAAAAATCTTCAGGAAAAAGTGTATGCAGGAAGTGACCCAAGGTTGGAGAATGAATTACTGATTTTGAGAGCTGAATACGACAAAAAATCAGCGAATAGAGCTGCCTCGAGTCTTCTAAGATTGAAACAATCTTTTTATGAACAAGGTGAAAAATCAGGAAAATTATTAGCATGGCAGATTAAACAATTGGAAATTAAAACACCAATTACCAGTATTATAAGTAATGGACAGGTAGTTATAGATCCTTTAGAAATTAATAGAGCCTTTAGAGATTACTATGAAAAATTATATGATACCAAAAATGAACCTGATTTAACAAAACTAAATGGGTTTTTGAACGAACTATCTATACCGTGTATTCCAAATGAAAACAGGGAGATATTGGAGTCTAAAATTAGTCAAGAAGAAGTTGGGCTAGCCATTGATAATATGAAATCAGGAAAAAGTGCAGGACCAGATGGTCTTCCAGTTGACCTTTATAAAAAATTTAAGAATAAATTAATAAAACCTTTTTTGGAAATGGTTTTAGAAGCATTTCAAAATAATAATTTACCATCATACATAAATAATGCCTTAATTATACTGCTGCCAAAACCAGGTAAGCCCTCTAATAAATGTGAAAATATGAGACCAATAAGCCTATTAAACGCCGACCTTAAGATAATCTGTAAAATTTTAGCAAGACGAATACAAGAAATTTTACCAAATATTATTAATCGAGATCAGAATGGCTTTATAAAGGGTAGACAAGGCTTCCATAATGTAAGAAGACTATTTAATATTATTTATTTTAATAAAGAAGCACCGGATACAGCTCTCCTATCATTGGACGCCGAAAAGGCCTTTGATAGAGTTGAATGGCCCTTTCTTTTTGAAGTCCTACAAAGGTTTGGACTTGGAAATAATTTCATAAAATGGGTTCAAATAATATACAATAATGCTACAGCAGAAATCCTAACAAATAACAATATTTCAAAACCAATAAAAATCAATAGAGGATGTCGACAAGGCTGTCCACTTTCACCTTTACTGTTTACTATGGCAATTGAACCTTTAGCGATAGCGATACGTTTACATTCACAAATATATGGAATTAAAGTTGGACCAACAGAACATAAAATCTCCCTGTACGCCGATGATATAATTTTGTTTATGTCGAATCTAAAAAAATCAATTCCAACCTTGTTGAATTTAATAAAGAATTTTGGGGAAATATCAGGATATAAAATAAATAAAACTAAATCTTCAATATTAATGCTAAATGAGACCCAGAGAAATTACCCAGCCCCTGAGGTAAATCAATTCAATGTTGTAAATCAGTTTAAATATTTAGGAATCCAAATTATGCCTAAGCTAGAATCAGTCGCCAGTGTCAACTATGAAGCCTTAATGTCAGATATCAGTGAGTTAACTCAGAGATGGATGTCACTACCAATGTCGATGATCGGGAGAATCAATATACTTAAAAGTAATATTTTACCTACAATACTTTATTTATTTCAATACATTCCCTTATCACCACCTTCAGATCTATTCTCAAGAATAAAAAAAAAGTTAGTGGAATTTATATGGAACAACAGGAGGGCTAGATTACGTTTGTCTTTATTATATTTACCATTTGATCGTGGAGGTCTGAAATGTCCAAATTTTATGTTGTATTATTGGTCGGCACAACTGAGGTCTATGACATATTATTTTTCATCAAATGATCTCCCTCACTGGACTGAAATGGAATCATACAATTTACCTTTACCTCTTCCCATATTCATATACTCAGATTCGGCAAAAAAATTACAAAAACAAGTTAAAAATCCATTTGTAAAGCATATGATCAAAATATGGTGTGAAGCTAAAAACTATTTAAAAGAACCACAGTTATTGTCACAATTTAGTCCAATATGGGGTAATCAATATTTTAAACCAGGGAGAGCGGACGCTGTATTTAAAGTATGGAATTTAAAAGGGATACAAAAGATTCAGGATTTATATTTGCCATGTGCAGACAACATAATGTCTTTTGAAGAGCTGAGGATCAAATTTAATCTCAATAGAACACATTTTTTTAAATATCTTCAACTTAGAAACTTTATTCGATCAAATCAAAATAAAGCTCTCACTCGACCTATTTATTCATCCTTGGAAAAAATGATGATGAAAGATAGTAAAAGAAAGGGTATTATTTCAGAGTTTTATAACTCATTGACACTATCTTCAAGTGAAAATTCACTGAAAAGATTAAACTACTGGAAAGAAGATCTGCAAATTGAAATTTCAGAGGAACAATGGGAATTGGCTTGTACAGAAGCTCAAACCAAATCAATAAATGTACGCCTTAAATTGATACATTTCAAATGGTTAATGCGGATGTATGTTACACCGGAGGAGTTAAATAGATATAACAAAAATATACCAGATACATGCACAAAATGCATGGAAAGTAAAGGAACCCTATTTCATTGTTTATGGGAATGTAGATTAATAAGAATGTTTTGGGAAGAGGTGAGGGTAACAATTGAAAAAATAATCTCAAAACAAATCATATTGAATCCTAAACTGTTTTTGTTGGGTCTGTACCCAGAAAAGCATAATTTTAATCAAAGTGAAAGAACATTCATAGACCTCAGTTTGCTTAATGCCAAAAAATGTATTGCACTATTATGGAAAAAGACTCATAGACCAGATGTGACTCAGTGGTTAAGACAGATGTTAACAAACCTTCCATTAGAAAGAATAACATATATACTAAAATCAAAGGAAATTGTGTTTGAGAATATATGGAGACCTTTTATTGATTATGTAAAAAATTTAAACATAACTCTTGAAGAAGAAGGTGAATGATGTGTGTGGACCTTGTAAATTCCAAACTGGTGAACATAATATGTATACTTATGTATTGGATTGTCTAGACTAAACAGAGGAGCATTGTTGAAGATTTGATTTTGTTGGTGGTTGTTGGTGTTTTTAGTGCATTTTTTTTTTTGTAGTACTTTAGTGTTAGTGTTTGATTGTTTGTATCATGTTTGTTAAAAAAAAAAAAAAGGTTCAATAAAGATATTGTGGAAAAAAAACATTTACTTCATTAAACATATTTCTGATGGAGCCACTGACCTGAGATTTTCACCAGATATTGGTAACAACCCAAGTAATCCATCCATACAAAGAAATCAAGGCAACTGTGTTCACAAAACAAATTATATTTAATAAAGTGGAATGACACAGGGAATAAGTATTGAACACTCTTGGTGAAATTCATTTAATATTTAGTAGAAAAGCCTTTGTTGGTTAAAAAAATAAAACAAAAAACAGCTTCCAGACACCTCCTGTATCGAGAAACTAGGCGCAGGCATTGCTCAGGAGTGATTTTGGCTCATTCTTCCACACAAATGCTCTTTGAATGTTGAAGGTTTCGTGGGTGTCATCTATGAACTCTGATCTTCTGTTTGTTCCATAGATTTTCAATTGTATTCAGGTCAGGTGACTGACTGGGCCATTCTAGCAGCTTTATTTTCCTTCCCTGGAGCCAGTTGAGTTTCCTTGGCTGTGTGTTTGGAATCATTGTCTTGCTGAAATGTCCACCCTCATTTCATCTTCAGCATCTTGGCAGTTGGCAACAGGTCCTTATCAAGGATGTCTCTGTACATTTTCCATTCATCTTTCCTTCAGTTATATGAAGTCTGCCTGTACGATGTGCTGAAAAACACCCCCACCCCGTGATGGGATGTGCAGTGCCATTTCTCCTCCAAACATGCTGTGTGTTGTGGCATCCAAAGAGTTCAATTTTAGTCTCATCTGACCAGACTATATTCTCCCTGTATTTTACTGGCTTGCCCAGATGTTGTGCAGCAAACTTTAAATGGGCTTCAACATGATTTTGTTGAATGAATGAATGAATGAATTTATTTATTTTGGATAGTACAGTACAGGTTAAAAGAAACTGAATAATATAACAACAAGGTCAAATTAGACAAAGACTCCTCTTATTATACAATTCCATGTAAGTTATCCGAAATGGGTGATGGCTGAAGCCGCAGCTTATATTGCCCACCCATATTCCATCCAAGAATTCAAAAGAGAAAAAAGAGAAAACAAGACAAGAGCGATTACAATTCAAAACAAAGCTAAGACAAAATGTGACTGAGAGAAAAAAGAAAACTAAGCTAGGCTAAGTTAAGCGGTTACTATTCAAAAACAAATCTAAGACAAAATGTGACAGAGAAAAAAAGAAAAAAAAAACTAAGCTACAACACAACACAGGCTGGATATGTCAATCCTTATGTGAGTTTACATGTCGTCTTGTAAATATGTTTGGAGTATTTCTTCCTTTAGTTTTTGTTTAAATTGTCCAAGCGTTGTACATGATTTTAATTCAGGTCCAAAATCGTTCCATAATCTGACTCCTTGCACTGAAATACAGTGTTACTTGGTGGTTGTTCTCACTGTAGGCTTTTGAAATATACATGTTCCTCTGAAGTGATATCGTTTCTCCCTTGTTTGGAACAACTTTTGGATATTTGCGGGCAGTGATAAATTCTTCACTTTGAACATTATTATTGCGGTTTTAAAGTCAACCAGATCTTTCAACTTGAGAGTTTTTTGTTTAAGAAAAAGTGGGTTGGTTCCCTGTAAGCTGCTTTGTTTATTATTCTAATAGCTCTCTTTTGAAGCATAAAGAGTGGATATATGTTTGTTTTATATGTATTTCCCCATACTTCATTACAATATGTCATGTATGGGAGTCTTAATGAAGGATACAAGGTGTATAGTGTGGGTTGATTCAGCAAATATTTCACTCTGTGTAATATTGCAATTGATTTGGATACTTTACCTTTAATATAATTAATATGTGACTTCCAACACAGTTTGTTATCAATTATTACTCCAAGAAATTTAGTTTCAGATACCCTTTCAATCTCTACACCATTTACACTGAGTTTGGGTACTGGGTTGTTGTGATGGTTGTTAAAGACTATAAATTTTGTCTTACTTAAATTGAGCGTTAATTTGTTTGAATCAAACCAAATTTTCTTCAGCAATGGAGTCTTGCGAGGTGAATGAGCAGAGCCCATGATGGTTGAGTGCGTTACTTATTGTTTTCTTTGAAACAGCAGTACCTGCTAACTCCAGGTTTTTCTGGAGCTCTCCATAAGTGGTCTTTGGCTCTTGGATAACTCTTGTGATAATTCTTTTGACAACTTTGTCAGAAATCCTGCGAGGAGTTCCTGGTCGTGGCCAGTTTATGGTAAAATGATTGTCTTTCCACTTCCGAATGATGACTCCAACAGTGCTCACTGGAACATTCAGCAGTTTAGAAACGTGCCTGTAACCAATGTCATCATTATGTTTTTGCAACAAAAAGGTTGCAAAGGTCTAGAGAGTGCTCTTTGCGTCTACCCATCATGAGTTCTTTGTGGTGTGACAATCTTGATATTCACAGACCTTTTTAAAGGCTATCAGTCAGGACTTAACCAGCTGAAATTAATTTGCACCGATGGGGGATGGGATGGCTTCCTAAATTCTGATGGATTTCAGCTGGTTTCTTGGCTTTCTATGCCTTTTTACACCTCTTTTTCTTCATGTGTTCAATACTTGTTCCCTGTCATTCCACTTTATTGAATATAACTTGTTTCGGGAACACAGTTGCCTTGATTTTTTTTTTTATGTATGTATGGATTACTTGGGTTGTTGCTGATATCTAGTGAAAATCTCGGGTCAGTGGCTCCATCAGAAATGTGTTTTATGAGAAAAATATTGATGTGTTCAATACTTATTTTCCCCACTGTATTGTTTAAAGTAAACTACAATATAGGTGCGGATGGGGTGGTGCTGACTTCGACTGGGGACATCGTTTGACGGTGGAAGGAACGCTTCGAGGATCTCCTCAATCCCATTGACACGCCTTCCCCAGAGGAAGCAGGGCTTGAGGATGAGGGGGACAACTCGTCCATCACAGGGGCTGAGGTCACCGAAGTGGTTTAAAAAACTCTTTGGTGACCGGGCCCCAGGGGTGGACGAGGTTCGCACTGAGTATCTCAAGGCTGTGGATGTTGTAGGGCTGTCATGGCTGACACAACTGAGCAAGATTGCATGGAGGTCGGGGACAGTACCTTTGGCATGGCAAACCGAGGTGGCGGTTCATCTTTTTAAAAAGGGGGACCGAAGGGTGTGTTCCAACTTTAGGAGGATCACATTTCTTGGCCTCCCTGGGAAGATCTATGCCAGAGTACTGGAGAGGAGAGTTCGACCGCTGGTTAAACCTCTGATTCAGGATGAGCAATGTGGTTTTCGTCCCAGCCGTGGCACATCGGACCAACTCTTTACCCTCTTGAAAATCCTCGAAGGATTGTGGGATTTTGCCCAACCAGTCCACATGTGTTTTGTGGACTTGGAGAAGGCATTTGACTGTGTCCCTCGTGGTTTCTTGGGGGTTGGTTTGTATTGCCAACACCCAGTGAGAGTTGGACTCCACCAGGGCTGCCCTTTGTCATGAGCCTGTTAATAATTTTTTATGGACAGGATTTCTAGGCGGATCCAAGGATTGGAGGGTGTCAAGCTCGGTGACCACAGGATGTCATCTCTGCTGTTTGCAGATGATGTTGTCCTGTTGGCTTCATCAAGCAATGACCTACAGGTCTTGCTGGGATGGTTTGCTTCTGAGTGTGAAGCAGCTGGGATGAGAATCAGCAAACTCCAAGTCAGAGTCCATGGTGCTCAGTCAGAAAAAGGTGGATTGCACTCTCTGGGTTGGGGACAAACTCCCGCCCCAAGTGGAGGGGTTTAAATATCTCGGGGTCTCATTCACAAGTGAGGGAAGAATGGAGCAAGAGATTGACAGACGGATCGGAGCAGCCTCTGCAGTGATGCGGACATTGTACCGGTCTGTTGTGGTGAAGAGGGAGCGGAGTTCTAAAACAAAGCTGTCAATTTACCGATCAATCTACATTCCTACCCTCATCTATGATCATGAGCTTTGGTTAATGACTGAAAGAATGAGATCGTGGATACAAGCGGCTGAAATGAGCTTTCTCTGTAGGATTGCTGGACTCACCCTTAGAGATAGGGTGAGGAGCTCGGCCATCCCGGAGAGGGTCAGACTAGAACCACTGCTCCTCTACATCGAAAGGAGCCTGTTGAGGTGGTATGGGCATCTGATCAGGATGCCTCCTGGATGTCTCCCACTTGAGGTGTTTTGGGCTTGTCCCACTGGGAGGAGACCCCGGGGCAGACCCAGGACATGCTTGAGAGACTGCGTCTCCCAGCTGGCCTTGGAACGTCTTCGTATCCTCTCTGAAGAGCTGGAGCAGGTGGCCGGGGAGAGAGAAGTCTGGGTTTCTCTGCTTGGGCTGCTGCCTCTGCGACCCGGACCTCTGGAAACGCAGTAGAAAATGGATGAATGGATGGAAACTACAATATTTTTTCCACACTGAAACTTATGCTCTGCCAACTCATTTTTTTATAAAGCATTTTCAAGTGCATGCAAGTGTATGTTAAATATATTTTATTCAGTTTTTTAAATCACTGTTTCTCCTTGCTGCTTACTCTAATGTGTACATTTTCTGTGTAGGTTTTTTTTTATGATATTAAACAGTTCCGCACCATTTCCCTCCTGAATGTAGAAGGGAAGATATTCTTTGGAATTTTGGCAAGGAGGCTCACAAATTTTTTGGTGAGCAATGAGTATATTGACACTTCCGTTCAGAAGGGGGGAGTCCCAGGAGTTCCAGGGTGTGTGGAGCACACAAGTGTCATCTCAAAAATAATCCAGGATGCAAAGCACAATCATGGAGATCTTGCAGTTCTGTGGCTTGATATATCCAATGCATATGGAACCATCCCCCACAAACTGGTGGAGCTCACACTACAAACGTACCATGTCCCAGGTAAAGTTCAGCATCTCTTACAAGAGTACTTTAATTGCTTTAAGATGCGGTTTACCTGTGGGGGCTTTACCACCAGCTGGCAGCAGTTGGAGAAAGGTATTGTCACTGGATGCACAATTTCAGCCATTCTGTTTGCAGCTGCAATGAACCTCTTGGTCAAGTCAGTGGAGAAGCCGAGAAGAGGTGCAGTTTTGGCAAGTGGTATTCAGCATTCTCCAGTTAAAGCATTCATGGATGACCTAACAATAACTGCAAGATCATTTCCAGAGGGGCGGTGGATTTTGGAAGATCTTTGCAAGATTATTACAGGAGCTAGGATGGAATTTAAGCCATCAAAGTCACAGAGTCTCATGCTAAGGAAAGGATGCATCCAGGACCGGTCCCGTTTTAGGATTGGAGAAGAACTTATCCCCACTGTTAGCCAGAGACCCATTAAGAGCTTGGGTAAATGGTATAGAGCAGAACTGAATGATAGAGAAAGTGTGAAGGAGATGTTTGGACAAGCTGAGGGGTGGCTGCGAATCTTGGACAGGAGTGGGCTCCCTGGAAGATTTAAACTCTGGGGCTACCAGCATGGAGTACTTCCAAGACTGCTTTGGCCACTGCTTATGTATGAGGTGCCATTAACAACAGTTGAAGCCCTGGAAAGGCGGATTAACACCTTTCTCCGAAGATGGCTGTCAGTACCCAAAAGTTTTTCTTCAATTGGCCTGTATAGCTCAGGAAGTAAACTGCAGCTCCCAATTACATCAGTCATTGAAGAATTTAAGGTGGCCAAAGCCCGGCAGGTGATAATGCTGCGTGACAGCAGGGATCGACTTGTGCGTCAAGCAGATATTACCATCTGCACAGGACGAAAATGGGTAGCAAATAAGGCAGTGGCAGATGCAGAGGAAAGGTTACGCCACAAGGACATTGTGGGGACAGTCAATCAAGGTCGGCTAGGCCTAGGAGTCATAACCAGGGCAAGGTGGAGGGAGGCAGATACCAATGGCCGCCGTAGTCTAGTCCAAGAAGAGCTTCGCATGATGGAGGAGGAGGGTAGACAAGCCAGGGCTGCATCCATGAATAGTCGGGGAGGTGGACGTGTTGGACAGGTGTTCAAGGAAGGTCATTGGGGTGGAGGGATATGTGGGGCATGGAGGACCAGCGAATAAAGTTCCTCTTATGCGCCACATACGATGTCCTGCCAACACCGGTAAATCTCCACCGTTGGGGGCTGGCTGAGAATCCAGGTTGTATGCTGTGTGGAAAGCCGGCAAGTCTTGAACATGTGTTGTCATCATGTCAAGCTAGTCTGGTGGACGGCAAGTTCAGATGGAGGCATGATCAGATATTGTCTGAGCTTGCTGCAGGTCTGGAGGTGGAGAGGAGGAAGACCCATAACGCCACCAAGATAACAGGGCCCCGCCTGATTAGGTTTGTTAGGGCAGGGGAATCAGCTAGTAGGGCACAAACAAGTGTAGGAATCCTGGCATCTGCTGCTGATTGGGATATGAGAGTTGACCTCAGGAGGCAACTTAAGTTTCCAGAGGAGATTACATCATCAACCCTCAGACCAGATATAGTTTTATGGTCTAGAGCAGGGGTGTCAAACTCATTCCATGGAGGGCCAAGACCCTGCAGGTTTTACCTCCACCCAATGCCTTCAACAGGTGATTTCACTGAATGTCTTCCCACTGATTGCTTATCAGTGAAAACATCTGCTGAAGATACTGGGTGGAGGTAAAACATGCAGGGTCTTGGCCCTCCATGGAATGAGTTTGACACCTCTGGTCTAGAGCATCGAAACAGGTGGTTCTTTTTGAGCTGACTGTGCCATGGGAGGAGAGGATGGAGGAGGCCCATGAGAGGAAACTTGGGAAGTACCAACCCCTCATTTACGAGTGTCAGCAGAGGGGATGGCGGGCGTGGAACTTGCCAGTGGAAGTGGGTTGCCGAGGATTTCCTGGGCAGTCACTCTGGAGTGGACTGTCCAGACTTGGAATTAAAGGTTGTAATAGAAGAAGGCTGGTGGCTAATATCACCAAGCGAGCCGAGGCAGCATTGAGATGGCTGTGGCTGAAGCGCTGCGAGCGTTGGAACAACCCATCGGGCACAAAGGAAACACCTTAGAGCAGTGGTGGTGGAACCCATGGGGCCGAGGGGGCTGCCTTAGGACGCTGGGGCTAGCTGTCAAGCCCTTTGGAGGTGTTGTGGGCTAATTGACGAAACACTGATGAAGGAGGGTACCCACCTGATGACCCTAAGAAAGCACCATGGGCCCATGCCACAAGGCTCAGTTATTCTACTTGCAAAGCATAAGTGCTGGCCATCATCCTCAAGAACATGGTTGGGTGGTTACCCAGCCATTGAGGTGAGAGCGATGGATTCATCGTATTATAGACACCCCTTTAAATTGTTTTACCTAGAAAACTAGCAAACTATTGTTGAGATGGGAGCTTATGTTATGGCAAGGCATGCAATCATAATCATATGGTTGACAAAAATTAATGACACATTTCGTTGCTAACTAATTTAATGGCTGATTATTCATTGATTACATCATCACATGTATTTTTCAGGCTGTAGAGCTGAAATAAACATTGTTTCTCCTGGAGGTGATGATGGAAATGGAATGCTTTTTTTCACATCAGCAGTTTGCATGTACTTTTAACTTTTGAAATATGAGTCTAATGTGCAGCAAAGTTTTTTTTTAATTGGGAGTTTTTATTTAAGTATATATTTTTGCTGTTTTTATTAATATTCACATGCCTAAAACAAGCTAAATTTATATTCTGATATCTACATAAAAACCATTGAGTTATTACGCAGTTTATAATCTGATTAGTCAGTGAATGGCTTCAATAATCAATAGATTAAGAAATATTCAAAAATAGATAATTTTCTTACCAGTTAAAGATTGTAGCCACATTAATAATTCGTCTGATACCTGATATGGTGGTCTACTAATATACCAGTGATGCTTCTGGCTTGTAACAATGGGGTGGCCTGGGATGGAGTCAAATTCCCAGCCTGAATTTTTCTCCCAGTCCGCCCCTGGTTCAGGTATGGCAGCATCTCCATGTAAGGGATGAGCCCATGGTCAAGTAGCTTCTGAGTTGGTAGGGGGGCAAAGTTTGCCACATACATACAGATCCACACTGCACAATCTTTTATATATGTAGATTTACAACTGTTTTTATAAATTTGAATTTTCTTGTAAATTTGCATTTTTTTCTCATAAATTTGCTATTTTTTTCTTGTAAATTTTAAACCTTTTTTTAAATTCGTTACTTGAAAATTTGCAACTTTCCCCCTCATGAATTTGCTATGGTTTCCATTGTAAATTTGAAACTCAAAAAAAAAAAAAAAAAAAAAAAATCCAAGTTGTTTTTAGTTCCTGGGGGAAAAAAAAAAAACTTTATTTTCCTTCAAATTTGTGACTTGTTAATTTGTAATTGTAACAACGTTCATACGGATCCCATTATTTAAAACAAAAAAATTCTATGTAATGCTTTTTTTCCCCCGTTCATCCATAACATTTAATTTGATCTTTATCACAAAAATAAGGGCGCTCAAAGCACATTCTTTCATAGAACCCCCCCAAAAAAACCGTAAAAGCCAGCCTCCAGAGGCTGATTTTTGTGAAAACCACCAGCGCAGATGATTTAAAAGAGCGCAGAGTTCAACGAGGCCGTGTAGAAAGGATTTTTTTTTTTTTTCTCAATGGGACTCCCGACAGCAGCACAGCCTCTTAGTCATAAACTGGCGGCGTTAGGACCCGGCGGAATGTCCACAGACTGCCTGTTTGGAGAGGAGGAGGAGGAGGAGGAGGCGGCAGCGTCGGTTGGGAGGTGTAGTGGAAGAAAGGCGAGAGAGACACGGAGTAAATGAGAGCACTTTTGTCCAGAGATTGTTAAAGGGAGCCGTCAACTCAAAACACCGCCGAAAACAGCCCGCTATAATGAGACGGACACACAGTTGAGTTTCCCGTCCAGGTAAAGCGGCCGAGAGTTGGACAGCCAGACAGGGTAGGTCCCCATTGTACTTAACATGGGATGCGGTTATTCTCAACCCAGGCTGCCCTGCTAGGCCCCATATCCTTTTTCTATCGCTAAAAGCAAAGCCGAAATGAGGCACTTTTCTGTCCTGACTTCAGACGTGCCGCAGAAGTAGTTTTATTTCCTGTGAGTGCGCTCTTGCGCGGTTGTCGTTTGTTTATTTCACCCTGCCCACACTCTCACATATACACAGACAAAACAGTTGACTACTCTCTCTTTAAGATGTTAAGCATTCTTCTTTTTTCTCCCCTTTTTGACAGTGACCCGTTTGGGAGACACGGCCCCTCAGGCTGAAATATCTCCACTCACACATTAACTTCAAATGGTTCAAAAGTTTTTGCTCTAAATGAAAACAAATGAACTCAGGACTGCAGCTCATTCATTGTTACACGTTTTGTCTGCGTGAGGGGAAACGTTTATGGCGATGCTGTTGTTTGCTTGCACATCGTTGTTGTGACTTGTTGCCTTTAAAAAAAAAAAAAAGTCCAGGGTAGTTTTACCTTGTGTTGCGGTGCACTCTGGACTTCCTAGAAGTCATGTTTTCTTGTTTTCCTCTCTAGTAATCAGCACAGTGAGGTAGTGTATGTGGTTAGGTTAATTTTTTTTTAGTTTCCAGTGTCTTCACCCAGCCACAGTGGTGACAGCATTGCAGGTTTAAGTTGTATCATTTATACTTTATGTAAAATTTACTAAATGTGATTGAAGAACATCCTTGCATTGGGAAAACATGAATCTCAAACCATGTCTGCCAACTTTAAACTTCATTGCTGTTCATTGTTTGTCTCTCCACTTTCCAGGGTTTAAACACTTACTAGCCTGGAAAGGTGTTGCACCTGCTTTTAGTGTGGAAAAATGTTTTTATTGGTCATGAGACTAATATACTGTCTTCTTGAAAATATACATTTTTTTTTCTTTTGCATTTGAGAAAGTTTTTCTTGCCAAAATTGTGACTTCTTGCTAAGTTTTTTTTTTTCTCGGAAATTTGCAGCTTTCTTCTTGAGCATTCTTGCATATTGTGATGTCAAAGCTTATTTGCTGCATGATGCTTAGTATGACTTAAACTTCATCAACACTTCTTCCTGTTTGTCTCCATCATTCGGGGTTTAAATATGTACTAGCCTAGAAAGACTTTTCACCAGGGCATGTTGTAGCCATAAAGGCTTTTAGTTTGGGGGGGGGGGGGGGGGTTAGCGGTCATGAGACTGTGTGTGCTCGGGGACTTGGCATGTGACCTGGGGAAGACGCAACAAGCTGGCGTAATGATGCTGCCAGTGACTGCTTGGCTCTCCCTGTTCTATTTAGAAAATACCAGTCACCTCCCACCCAATCCCCTCGCAGCAGCTCCTTTGACGCAAATGTGCCACCAGTTGCATGCAGAATCTGAGGAATGTTGTTTGAAATTTTGTCCCTGCAAACACAGAGGCTGGACTGAGTTGTGCCACAGGAGTTTAGATGCATTATGACTGAGAGAGATGAGACGTGATTCTTGGCTTCATATGGCTGTGCCTCTCGGTTTGTCACCCATACTGCCTAAAACGTTGGTTGTTTTAGTCATCTTTTACAAGTTACCATTTGACTTCAAGAAACCCCCAAAATGATGCTTCTTAAATGCATGTCAAATGGTGAGGAAAAATCACTTTTGTGCTTGTCTGAATGGCAAGAAAATGAACACATTAACATGAGCCATAAAGAGGTGGTTGTTGTTGTTCATGTCATTACAGGATTAAGGCAGTGGATCTGCTTGTCTTTCAAGGTTGCAGGTTTATTTGGCATTCGGCTATGAGCTATCCACAAGTTCTTTATTGTAAATGGCATGTTTTCAGGGAACTTGAAAGAGGAACTTGGTACTCTATAGTAGATTACATTTGTACTGGTTCTACCAGAGCAAAAACATGTTGCTTCAGGGACTGATTTCCATAAACAGGTGAGCATTTGTTTTTAATGTTTGTCTTAAATGTTTTGCAGTTATAGGCTTAAACCAGCCTCTGACACCCTTGTTTTTTTACAGCCAAAAACAGATGTGTATGTATTGATCTGTTATGAAGGAAGTAGTGTGGTGATGTTGGCCTGATTGTCTGCTTCCTGCAATAAACACATGGGACTGTCCTCCCTGGCTCAGTGACAAGCTCAGTGTGTGGCATCTTTTGCTGCATGACACTGATTTACATTGAATGGGATGGCCCAGCACTGCTGCAGCAAGAAAGATGAATGATTAAAAGCCACCCTGACATCAGGGCAGGCAGGCAGTGGCCCGGAGGCCTGAGGACCATGTGACCCACTGTCAGGGTACTGGGTTCATTCAGTGGCTGCTGGCTGCAGCATTGGCAGTAGCCCAGCTTTTCCACACAGGCCACAGTACTAGCAACAGGTCGCTCCCATTAAAACAGCAGCGCTCTGTTGTGGCTCCAATGCTGGTCTTGCACATGTGTTGCTTTTTTGGCTGTGGTTGTGTGTGTGTCCTTGAGTTTGTGTGATGTACAGTGGATCCGGAAAGTATTCGCAGCACTTCGTTTTTTTCCCACATTTTATGTTACAGCCTCATTCCAAAAGGGATTCAATTCATTTTTTCCCTCAAAACTCTACACAGAATACCCCGTAATGACAGTGTGAAAAAAGTTTTTTTTGAAATTATTGCAAATTTATTAGAAATAAAAAAAACAAAACTAAGAAATCTTACGTACATAAGTATTCAGCCTTTGCTCAATACTTTGTTGATGCACCTTTGGCAGCAATTGCAGCCTCAAGACTTTTTGAATATGCTACAAGCTTGGCACGCTTATCTTAAGGCAGTTTCACCCATTCCTCTTTGCAGCACCTCTCAAGCTCCATCAGGTTGGATGGGAAGCGTTGATGCACAGCCATTTTCAGATCTCTCCAGAGATGTTCAGTTGGATTCAAGTCTGGGCTCTGGCTGGGCCACTCAAGGACATTCAGAGTTGTCCTGAAGCCACTCCTTTGATATCTTGGCTGTGTGCTTAGGGTCGTTGTCCTGCTGAAAGATGAACCCCCACCCCAGTCTGAGGTCAACAGCGCTTAGGAGCAGGTTTTCATCCAGGATGTCTCTGTACATTGCTGCATTCATCTTTCCCTCTATTCTGACTAGACTCCCAGTTCCTGCTGCTGAAAAACATCCCCACAGCATGATGCTGCTACCAACATTGGCATGGTGAGGAGCGCTGCCTGGCTTCCTCCAAACATGACACCTGGCATTCATGCCAAAGAGTTCAAGCTTTCTCATCAGACCAGAGAATTTTGTTTCTCATGGTCTTTGAGTCCTTCAGGTGTCTTTTGGCAAACTCCAGGCGGGCTGCCATTTGCCTGTTACTAAGGAGTGACTTCCGTCTGGCCACTCTACCATACAGGCCTGACTGGTGGATTGCTGCAGAGGTGGTTGTCCTTCTGGAAGGTTCTCCTCTCTCCACAGAGCAATGCTGGAGTGCTGTCAGGGTGACCATTGGGTTCTTGGTCACCTCCCTGACTCAGGCCCTTCTCCCACAGTCACTCAGTTTAGATGGCTGGCCAGCTCTAGGAAGAGTCCTGATGGTTCCGAACTTCTTCCATTTACAGATGATGGAGGCCACTGTGCTCATTAGGACCTTCCAAAGCAGTAGAAATTTTTCTGTACCCTTCTCCAGATTTGTGCCTCGAGACAATCCTGTCTTGGAGGTCTACAGACAATTCCTTTGACTTCATGCTTTGTTTGTGCTTGGGTTCAATCCCAGCCCCCAACCAACAGTGATCTGTGTGGAGTTTGCATGTTCACCCCGTGTATGCGTGGGTTACTCCGGGATTTCTCCGGTTTCCTCCCACATGCCAAAAACATGCAAGTTAGGTTAATTGGCATCAAACTGGGGATTCTAAATTGTCCTTAGGTATGACTGAAAGTGAATGGTTGTCTGTCTCTCTGTGTTGGCCCTGCGATGGACTGGCGATCTGTCCAGGGTGTACCCTGCCTCTTGCCCAAAGATGCTGGGATAGGCTCCAGCCCCCCCGCAACCCGAAAAGGTTTAAGCGGAAGAAGATGAATGAATGAATGAATGAACTCCAATGAAGCTGTAGAAACATCTCAAGGATGACCAGTGGAAACAGGATGCACCTGAGCTCAATTTTGAGCTTCATGGCAAAAGCTGTGAATACTTATGTACATGTAATTTCTTAGTTTTTTATTTTTAATAAATTTGCAAAAATCTCAAAACTTTTTTTTGTGTGTAGAATTTTGAATTAAAAAGGAATTTAATCCCTTTTGGAATAAGGCTATAACATAATAAAATGTGGGAAAAAGTGAAGCGCTGTGAATACTTTCCAGATGCACTGTATCCCTTATGTGTGCACACATGCCTGTGTCACAGAGTACACTTTAAGATGCCAAAGGGATCCAGCAGTTTTTGTGCTTCTTCTCCAGGATCCTTCCAACATTGGGTTGTGTGACAGACGCACCACAACCCTCAGTCCAATAAACAAAAACGCGGAGCAAAAATAAACTGATTTCATAAACACACTTTTGTTCATTGGTGGAAGTGGGAAGAATGGCAGTCAAAGGTGTTGATCACACACGCTGACAGATGTACTCCAGCCTATGGCCTGTGGCCTATGGCCACAATATGACTTGTCAGTAGTCACATTCACTTCCTGTTGTTGTCCCCACCAGTAAGCTGGATGAGGCCTCTCAAACAAACCTCTTTTGATGGCCTAGCTCTGATGGTGCTGCAGGCAAATTGATTTTAGTGGATGGTCAGAGATTGCCTGGTGCAGTATGTGACATTTGTGTGAGCAAGCATGGTAATTGATTGTTTTTTTTCTGCATTCTGAGCCCTCCTTACATCATTAAAAAAGTACTGAATGAATCAAAGGGTCTAGTATTGTTCTTTTGACAGCCTGCAGGTTTTTAATTTGTCAGTTTCTGAATAAATGTTAAGTCTGGAATTCAACCAGTTTGTCAGATGATGGTAAAAATGCCCTCTGTGATATTTCTTGACTCAAGTTTGAATAGGACAGCTATTGTAACCATTACTATAGCACAATTCTTTACTTTGGATTTTATGCTGCTATTTACACATGCATTTTTTTTTCTTTGTAACGACTAGTGGAGTTGGCGTTATCGCGTTAATCACCCTTTAACGCTTCACCCCCATTAACGGCAACAAATTTTGTGATCACGGTTAATGACCATTAACTGCAGAAAGCGCAAACGGTACTTTTTTGGCCTAGCTACCCTCTGTACCGGAAGCCGCTCTGCAGCCTTAGACACTGGCCGCAGCATACAGACATTGTGAAGTCAAACGAGCTGGATCATAGCCATGTAAATCTCCAAAACGCTGTCATGTTTAAGTTTAAAATATTATGTCTTAGCTCTCACCTGGATAATTGTCACAGCCTCCTTCAAAACTTCGCCTCGATGTCTGTTTGGAAGTCAGCTAGCAGTATAAACGGCTTTATGCTATGGTTGTAGCTAGCTGCCAGCAGCTGACACGGTCAGACACTCCACCTGTTTCATCCTCATAGCTTTGGGTCCAACTGTCAGCAGGTGAGTAGCGGTCTGAAATTTTCAAGCTATGTTCGTAATGTCCACTCACTCCCACGCCCTGTTTTTGCGGTGTGGTGGGTGATGTCATGGGCGACAGTTATGTTTTTACAATTTTTCTGCATAAAGGGAAATTGTCTGTGACACACGAGGTCCATTGTTTTGTGTTGAGCTTTGGGATGTTGATGATTAATTGACTTTTGATTGTCGATAAGAATTTAGTTGACTAAATTAAATTAGTTGTCAAATAATTGATATCACGACAGTCCTTTTCAATGTGAGCTTATTCTATGAAATGTAGTGGCTTCGCTGTCCAGGCGGGGGCACACGTGGTCACCCACTGCCGCATTTCAACCGAAAAAGCAGAAGACACAAAGTCCCCAGAGTGCATGCACAGAGCGAAAAAACTCGCCCTTCTGGGTTACGTTGGAGAGCCACAAGTTCCAGTGTCCACCCGTCAACAGGGCGGAGAAACGGGTTGCAGCAGACTACACGAGTACAAAAACCTATTCCCGCTGCATCCCTTCAACCTGCCGCTAGATGGAAAAGCAGACCGGACTCAAGTTCCCACTGAAGTAACACAACAGAGGGAGCCCAGATCATACTGGGTTTGCCTGGATTGCCGGGGTACTCTAATAATGTTTAACATGCAATAGATGAAGCGGCTCACAATTTATTTTCCTGTTAAGCCTACCAGGGCATCACAGTAAATTACAATGTGAAAGTTTTTTTTTTTTTTTTTTAATAGAATTAAAAAAGATTAATTTTATGATGGTGGTAGTAGTTTTTAAAATAAATAAAAAATCATGACATTTGTAATTCACTGAGATGTACCAGCACATAGTATACATTATAGTGGCATATTTGTTCAACTACAAAAAATGCCATTGTCTATAGTAAAAAAAAATAAATAAATACACATGGTACAATAAATCGTTGAGGAACATAATGCTCATGTATTATTCAGTATATGAAAAAACGGCAACTTTTTATGTTAAAGATGGACCATACTGTACCGAGGGAAATTCATATTCTCAGGAAAAACGCTGCTTATCAGTTAATCGTTAATCGATCGATAAGACTCAATTATCAGTGAATTAATTGATAACTTGCATCCCTAGTTGAGCTGCTTAAAAGTGGTGGATGTTTGCTATGGGAGAAAGAGCAAGCTCCTTTTGTGGCTGCTGGCTGGTTGTTGTTCAGTGACATTACTGAGCCCTGGCGTTCTGTTGTTTGCACATGCAGTAAAACTTTTGAGAATTTTCTGGAGAATATTCTTGATGGTTTTTGTCATGTTGGATATGTTGAGAGCTTTAATAAACCTGCAGGTGAAGAGAGCAAGCACATTTGTCCACTCTGATGTTTATAACAGTATGAGAAACTTGAGAAATTACCAACTTAAGGTACACTGTATCTGAATGGGGGAAAAAACATGCGATTAACGCGTTGATTGCAATTAACTTGGCATTCCAAAAGATTAATCGCGATTTAAAATTTTAATCATCCGACACCACTAGTAAAGACCTATAAACAGTATTTAGTTTGGTACACAGGTGTAACCAAAGTCAAAGAGATGTTTCAGTACACCACTATATTTTGTCTTCTAAGGCCCGAGTTATGTTCCAGTAAATCTTAATCTTCCCAATGTGCTCTAAATTGATTTCTCTTCCAGTTGGCTTTTCCAGCATTACCACTTCATGGTAGAAACAGGTAGTTTCAGGACCGGGAAGGAAGGTCCTGATACTACTCTTAAGGGAAGACGGCTCAGTACAGATTGGTCAGTGCAAGTTTGCCATTTTTGTATTTTGTATACTTTTATTAAGCCCAGAGGGAAATTCAGGGCATCCATGTGGATGAATGAGGCAGCCACAGTGCGGTGCCAATCCCTTCACCATTCACACCTAGGGCCACTTTAGAGTCTCCATTTAACCTAACTTGCATGTTTTTGGCCTGTGGGAGGAAACCGGAGTACCCGGGGTAAACCCATGCAGACGAGGGAAGAACATGCAAACTCCACACAAAAGGGTCACTGATGGTCAGGGGTGGGATCAAACCCACAACCTTCTTACTGTGCTACCACAGTGCTAACCACTGTTCCCACGAGCTGCTTATTCATAAACGGCAAGATTTTGGTTAACTCTTTGAGTGTGAGAATTTTCGTGCCCCTAGTGGCAGAGCATGGCACTGCGCCTGTCTTCTCACTCTGACATGATCGCCTTCCTTGGGGATTTGTACTGATTGTACTGATTTGCCAGTTTCAGAAGGTGGCAGACATCCAATGGAGGACTGAGTGGATGACACGTAATACACCAAAGAAGAAGAACTCCATTTCCTTTTCCTGTTTTAGCATTTAGCCCAGAAAGCTAATATGTCCACGATCGTCACCGTCACTTCTTTGGCGTTATACACCGAAAATAGCTGCGGGATACAAGCGAAATTTGTGGGATAATCATAAGACTTTGTAGATGTGGCACAGACTTTAAATTACCGACAGAACGCAAAATATGGACCATGATGTGTGAAAACGCAGCGACCACGCCAGCCAGCCAGCCAGCCCCCCTTTGTCAACAGGAAGTGACTTATTTCGTTTTTGTTTTTTTTTAAATGTATTGATTTCTTGTTCATATACTTTGAAGATAAGATGAGGTACCTCTGTGTAAAAAAAAAAAAAAGTGTCAAAAGACTAAACCATTCTTTGTGTAAATGCATCCAAAGTCAAGCTTTGACTGAGTTATGGAATTTAAAGAGATGCCGTGACATTATGCAAATTAGATGCGTAAATTTATTCCTATCTGAAACTTTGGATCATAATTTTACATCTAGTTGACAGTAAGCCATTATCTCTTGCAACTTTCAAGTTATAGCCTTGGAAATCTGAATTATTTTGTTGACAAAAAATATTTCCCACTCTTGACCACTAGGGGTTATGTCGCAGTTCGGCAATATACACAGAGGGTTAAAAGGTCTTCAATAAAGAGACGCAAAAAGCTTATCCGATTAATCAATAGGTGCAGCCCTACTGTACACAATATTCCTACCTCAGAATTCAAGATTCATTTTACAGTGGTGTGAAAAAATGTTTGCCCCTTCTCAATTTCTCATTTTTTTTGTTTGTCACACTTAAATGTTTCAGATCATTAAACAGATTTAAATATTAGACAAATATAACACAAGTAAACACAAAATGCAGTTTTTAAATGAAGGCGTTCATTAACGGTAAAAATCCAAACCTACATGGCCTTGTGTGAAAGTGACCCCCCCCCCCCCGTTAAAACATAAATTAACCGTAGTTGAGCACATCTTTGGAAAGCGGAGTTTAATTTCTCTAGCTACACCCAGGCCTGATTAATGCCACACCTGTTCTCAATCAAGTAATCACTTAAATAGGACCTGCCTGACAAAGTGAAGAAGACCAAAAGATCCTCAAAAGCTAGACATCATGCTGCGATCTAAAGAAATTCAAGAATATATGAAACAAAGTAATTGAGATGTATCGGTCTGGAAAAGGTTACAAAGCCATTTTGAAAGCTTTGGGACTCCAGCAAACCACAGTGAGAGCCATTATCCACAAATGGCGAAAACATGGAACAGTGGTGAACCTTTCCAGGGGTGGCCGGCCGACGAAAATTACCCCAAGAGCGCAGCAACGACTCATCCAAGAGGTCACAAAAGACCCCACAGCAACATCCAAAGAACTGCTAGCTTCACTTGCCTCACTTAAGGTCAGTGTTCATGACTCCACCATAAGAAAGAGATTGGGCGAAAATGGCTTGCATGGCAGAGTTCCAAGACAAAAACCACTGCTGAGCAAAAAGAACATAACGGCTCGTCTCCGTTTTGCCAGAAGACATCTTGATGATCCCCAAGACTTTTGGGAAAATACTCTGTGGACTGACGAGACAAAAGTTGAACTTTTTGGAAGGTGTGTGTCCCATTACATCCGGCGTAAAAGTAACACAGCATTTTAGAAAAGGAACATCATACAAACAGTAAAATGTGGTGGTAGTGTAATGGTCTGGGGCTGTTTTGCTGCTTCAGGACCTGGAAGACTTGCTGTGGTAAATGGAACCATGAATTCTGCTGTCTACCAAAAAATCCTGAAGGAGAATGTCCAGCCATCTGTTTGTGACCTCAAGCTGAAGCGCACTTGGGTTCTGCAGCAGGACAATGATCCAAAACACACCAGCAATCCACCTCTGACTGGCTTAAGAAAAACAAAATGAAGACTTTGGAGTGGCCTAGTCAAAGTCCTGACCTGAATCCGATTGAGATGCTGTGGCATGACCTTAAAAAGGCAGTTCATGCTCAAATACCCTCCAATGTAGTTGGATTACAACAATTCTGCAAAGATGAGTGGGCCAAAATTCCTCCACAGCGCTGTAAAAGACTGATTGCCAGTTATTACACTACCACCACCATATTTTACTGTTGGTATGATGTTCCGTTTCTGAAATGCTGTTACTTTTACACCAGATGTAATGGGACACACACCTTCCAAAAAGTTCAACTTTTGTCTTGTCAGTCCACAGAGTATTTTCCCAAAAGTCTTGGATCATCAAGATGTTTTCTGGCAAAACTGAGACGAGCCTTTGTTCTTTTTGCTCAGCAGTGGTTTTCGTCTTGGAACTCTGCCATGCAGGCCATTTTTGCCCATTCTCTTTTACGGTGGAGTCATGAACATTGACCTTAAGTGAGGCAAGTGAGGCCTGTATTTCTTTGGATGTTGTTGTGGGGTCTTTTGTGACCTCTTGGATGAGTTGTCACTGCACTCTTGGGGTAATTTTGGTTGGCCGGCCACTCCTGGGAAGGTTTGCCACTGTTTCCATTGCTAAGGGTGGTCCAATCAGTTATTAGGTTTAGAGGGTAATCACTTTTTCACACAGGGCCATGTGGGGTTGTATTTTTTTCCCCCTTAATAATAAACATCTTCATTTAAAAACTGCATTTTGTGTTTACTTGTTATCTTTGTTCAGTATTTAAATTTGTTTGATCTGAAACATTTAAGTGTGACAAACATACAAAAACATGAGAAATCAGGAAGGGGCAAACACTTCTTCACACCACTGTAATTGAAAGATACCCTGGGCATGTTGAACCTGCTTCATAGTACTAGCCTCTGGTGTCATGGACCCAGCCCACACTGCAGTGTTTATGAGAGAGAGAGAGAGAGAGAGAGAGAGATGTGAGGGGCCATATATTGGTGCGTCTAAAAAAAGAAAAAAAAATAGAATCATTGAAAAGGTAATTTCACTAATTCATTTCAAAAAATTAAACTATCTATAAATGCAAGGGATGTCTTTCTCTCTGTGTGTCTCTGTCTGTTCCGCACATATCTCTCAAACTGTTTGTCAGACTGGCCTCAGATTTTATAAGTGTTTTGCTGAGGTTAGGAGGGTGTGCATTCCTGAGTATGGAGTTCAGTCAGAATATGTAATTTTTATCAAAAGTTGAGTCATACTTCCGGTTATGGCTGCCACGTAGGACGGACGTGTCTCGCTCTGCTCTGCTCCTGGAGAAAAAAATCGGCAAATAACTCTCTCATTTGGGACAGAACGTATCCCAGCATTTGAGCGAGGATATGTCGGCGAAGCCTAAGGCTGGAAAACCAGGAAAAGGAAAAAGCGAGCCGCCGAAACAGTCCAAATTAACGGACTTTCAGGTCTGTGACGCAGCAAACAATCAGAATCAGAATCAGAATCAGAATCAGCTTTATTGGCCAAGTATGCACAACACATACAAGGAATTTGACTTTGGCGAAAAACTTGCTCTCGTTGTTCAGGTGAAGGATTTAAATAAGGATTCAATGACAACCAGAGTATGTACAGTAAATTACAGTCTGTCCACGTTTCTATAAAAGGATGCAAATATATACAGGAATATATGCAGTTATTTACTCGGACTAACCACACTTTGCAGAAATATATGAAAAAATATACAATCACACAGTATTTCAATGTGGACTCAGATTCAGTGATATAATGTGAATGAAGTAAAAAGCAGTGTGAGAGTTATGTGCAATGTAATAATGGATGAAAAGTCATGAGTACAGCAACAGGTAGGACTAGGTGAATGTTAGGAGTTCATCAGAGTGATGACTTGAGGAAAGAAACTGTTCCTGTGACGGGTGGTTTTGACCTTCAGTGATCTGTAACGACGACCAGAAGATAGAAGTTCAAACAGTTTGTGGCCGGGGTGTGATGGGTCAGCACAGATGTTTCCCGCCCGTTTCCTGGTTATGGACCGATATAAGTTCTCAATGGAGGATAGGTCGGTACCAATGATCCTCTCCGCAGACTTAATGATCCGCTGCAGTCTGGTCTTGTCCTGTTTAGTGGCAGATCCAAACCAGACAGTGATGGAAAAGCAGAGGACAGATTGGATGATGGCGGTGTAGAAGACAACCAGCAGCTCCTGAGGCAAATCAAACTTCTTGAGCTGACGCAGAAAAAACAACCTCTGCTGGGCCTTTTTCCGGACAGTGTCAATATGGGAGGACCACTTCAGGTTCCGGGAGATTGTGGTACCCAGAAACTTGAAGGAGTCCACAGTGGACACTGTGCTGTTGAGGATGGTGAGTGGGGGGAATGAAGGGGGGTGTCGCCTGAAATCCACAGTCATCTCCACCGTTTTGGCTGGGTTAAGTTCAAGATGGTTCTGGCTGCACCAGAGGATCAGCTGCTCCACCTCCCGCCTGTATGCAGACTCATCATCATCCCGGATCAAACCGATGACTGTGGTGTCGTCCGCAAACTTCAGGAGCTTCACCGAAGGGTCCTCTGAGGTGCAGCTCCTGAAGTTTGCGGACGAGGCTCCATATATGGCGGAGGAGGCTGGCGGCGGTGCGATTTCTGCGGGGAATGGCGCAGATGCGCTGATGGCTGCCATGAGTTCAATGAGAGCGGACTTTTCCTCTAGATTTGATGGGATTATGACAGCGTTGGAAGGAATAAGAAAGGAATTGGGTGACTGTGTAGAACGAACGGCGCAGATGGAGCTCCGTCTCGCTAGTGCTGAAGATGACGTCACCCGTCTTCAATTAAAGGTGCGCACTTTGGAAAAAAAAATAAATCTCTGGAAGATAATATTTTGGATTTGGAATCTCGGTCGAGACAGAATAATTTGAGGCTGGTGGGTCTTCCAGAGGAATCAGAAGGTCGGGACGTATGTTCCTTTCTGGAAAAGTGGATTCCGGAGGTGCTGGGCAGCGAGGAGTTGCAATCAGCAGTGGTTCTGGAAAAAGCACATCGTATTGGCCCACGGAGAGATAAGGGACCGCCGAGGACCTTAATTATGAAGTTTCTTAGCAACAGAGACAGGATGAAGATCTTCAACGCTGCACGTGCTAAAGGAGAGATTAAACACCAGGACCAGCAGGTGCGGTTCTACCCAGATTTGGCCACAGGAATCCAACAATTGAGGAAGCAGTTTGATCCCGTACGTAAGGAGCTGCGCAACCTTGGGATTCGTCATGGTGTAATCTATCCTGCGAGACTGCTGACCACGTATGAGGGCAGAACCCACATCTTCAAGACCCCAGAGGAGGCGCAGGAGTTCATCAAGAAGATCAAAGAAGAAGAAGAGACTGGTGGGAGCTAAGCATGAACAAAATATAAGGTAGAATAATTAAGCATTTGCACAGGCATCTGACTGACTTGAAGTAAATAGTAAGTTTACAAAATATAGATTGTATTATATATTAAAAAAACAAAACAAAAACAAAAAAAAAACAAAAAAAAACTATGATGTACAAAGTTGTTAAAAATTTTGGAGTTAAGTTGGAAAACTACAGAGGAGAGTTAATGTTACGTCATTAAAAGTAGTAGAGTTAGGGTGATTGGGAGGATGAAGAAGGAGTGGCTTAGGCTGTTCCCCGTGGGTGTGGAACGGTCGATGGCTATATCGGGAGACAGAATTTTTCTTTTGATTTTGGGGGGTTTGCCACAAGTGTGGGAAGGGGAAATTTGTTTGTGTGTAGTTTGTAGGATGAATGTTCAACCACTCATGTTTTTGCTTCTCTGTATGAGCATGTTTACACTGCAAGGTAATCCTAAACTCTCTATTGATCATGGACCAAAGTGTTAATCTTAATTTAACTTCATGGAATTGCAGAGGTCTACAAAATTTAAAAAAACTTAAACAAGTTATGAATAAAATAAAGGACATGGGTTCAAGAATTGTGTTTTTACAAGAAACTCATCTGATAGAGGAGGATGTTAAAAGAATTAGGAGTAGATGGCAGGGAAGTGTATTCACCTCTTCATTTTCATCCCGAGCCAGGGGAGTTATGACTCTCATACATAAATCAGTTCCTTTTCAAGTGAAAAATGTAATTGGAGACAAATTTGGAAGATATGTAATCATTCAAGGTTCTTTGCTATTAGAAAATATAAATCTTGTGAACTTATATGGTCCCAATATAGATGATCAGAAGTTCTTTGCTAATTTATTTCTCATCTTATCATCACTTACAGGGCAACATATAATAGCAGGGGATTTTAATTGTACATTGAATCCAGGTGTGGATAGATCAACAGGACTGGATTGTACGCACATTGGATGTAGGATGACTATTAATCATTTTATGAAAGAATTGAGATTGTTAGATATATGGAGAGAAATGAAACCACAAGTTAAAGCCTATTCTTGTTATTCCAGTACCTACAAGACATTCTCACGTATTGATTATTTTTTGATTTCCACAGAATTAAGGTCCAAGATTCAAAACTGCTTTTATGATAACATCGTGATCTCTGATCATGCACCCTGTTGTCTAATATATGTAGATAAAAAATTGACAAAGGAATCAGGTAGATGGCAATTTCAGCATAAATGGCTTCAGGATGAGGAATTTGTCAAGTATATAGAAAAACAGATAGACGAGTTCTTTGACATCAATACTACACAAACATCAGCATGTGTAAAGTGGGAGGCTTTCAAAGCTTTTATTAGGGGACATATTATTAGTTATACAGGATCAAAATCTAAGAAGACTCGAGAGGAGAGAGCTAAATTGGAACATAAAATAAAAAATCTTCAGGAAAAAGTGTATGCAGGAAGTGACCCAAGGTTGGAGAATGAATTACTGATTTTGAGAGCTGAATACGACAAAAAATCAGCGAATAGAGCTGCCTCGAGTCTTCTAAGATTGAAACAATCTTTTTATGAACAAGGTGAAAAATCAGGAAAATTATTAGCATGGCAGATTAAACAATTGGAAATTAAAACACCAATTACCAGTATTATAAGTAATGGACAGGTAGTTATAGATCCTTTAGAAATTAATAGAGCCTTTAGAGATTACTATGAAAAATTATATGATACCAAAAATGAACCTGATTTAACAAAACTAAATGGGTTTTTGAACGAACTATCTATACCGTGTATTCCAAATGAAAACAGGGAGATATTGGAGTCTAAAATTAGTCAAGAAGAAGTTGGGCTAGCCATTGATAATATGAAATCAGGAAAAAGTGCAGGACCAGATGGTCTTCCAGTTGACCTTTATAAAAAATTTAAGAATAAATTAATAAAACCTTTTTTGGAAATGGTTTTAGAAGCATTTCAAAATAATAATTTACCATCATACATAAATAATGCCTTAATTATACTGCTGCCAAAACCAGGTAAGCCCTCTAATAAATGTGAAAATATGAGACCAATAAGCCTATTAAACGCCGACCTTAAGATAATCTGTAAAATTTTAGCAAGACGAATACAAGAAATTTTACCAAATATTATTAATCGAGATCAGAATGGCTTTATAAAGGGTAGACAAGGCTTCCATAATGTAAGAAGACTATTTAATATTATTTATTTTAATAAAGAAGCACCGGATACAGCTCTCCTATCATTGGACGCCGAAAAGGCCTTTGATAGAGTTGAATGGCCCTTTCTTTTTGAAGTCCTACAAAGGTTTGGACTTGGAAATAATTTCATAAAATGGGTTCAAATAATATACAATAATGCTACAGCAGAAATCCTAACAAATAACAATATTTCAAAACCAATAAAAATCAATAGAGGATGTCGACAAGGCTGTCCACTTTCACCTTTACTGTTTACTATGGCAATTGAACCTTTAGCGATAGCGATACGTTTACATTCACAAATATATGGAATTAAAGTTGGACCAACAGAACATAAAATCTCCCTGTACGCCGATGATATAATTTTGTTTATGTCGAATCTAAAAAAATCAATTCCAACCTTGTTGAATTTAATAAAGAATTTTGGGGAAATATCAGGATATAAAATAAATAAAACTAAATCTTCAATATTAATGCTAAATGAGACCCAGAGAAATTACCCAGCCCCTGAGGTAAATCAATTCAATGTTGTAAATCAGTTTAAATATTTAGGAATCCAAATTATGCCTAAGCTAGAATCAGTCGCCAGTGTCAACTATGAAGCCTTAATGTCAGATATCAGTGAGTTAACTCAGAGATGGATGTCACTACCAATGTCGATGATCGGGAGAATCAATATACTTAAAAGTAATATTTTACCTAAAATACTTTATTTATTTCAATACATTCCCTTATCACCACCTTTAGATCTATTCTCAAGAATAAAAAAAAAGTTAGTGGAATTTATATGGAACAACAGGAGGGCTAGATTACGTTTGTCTTTATTATATTTACCATTTGATCGTGGAGGTCTGAAATGTCCAAATTTTATGTTGTATTATTGGTCGGCACAACTGAGGTCTATGACATATTATTTTTCATCAAATGATCTCCCTCACTGGACTGAAATGGAATCATACAATTTACCTTTACCTCTTCCCATATTCATATACTCAGATTCGGCAAAAAAATTACAAAAACAAGTTAAAAATCCATTTGTAAAGCATATGATCAAAATATGGTGTGAAGCTAAAAACTATTTAAAAGAACCACAGTTATTGTCACAATTTAGTCCAATATGGGGTAATCAATATTTTAAACCAGGGAGAGTGGACGCTGTATTTAAAGTATGGAATTTAAAAGGGATACAAAAGATTCAGGATTTATATTTGCCAGGTGCAGACAACATAATGTCTTTTGAAGAGCTGAGGATCAAATTTAATCTCAATAGAACACATTTTTTTAAATATCTTCAACTTAGAAACTTTATTCGATCAAATCAAAATAAAGCTCTCACTCGACCTATTTATTCATCCTTGGAAAAAATGATGATGAAAGATAGTAAAAGAAAGGGTATTATTTCAGAGTTTTATAACTCATTGACACTATCTTCAAGTGAAAATTCACTGAAAAGATTAAACTACTGGAAAGAAGATCTGCAAATTGAAATTTCAGAGGAACAATGGGAATTGGCTTGTACAGAAGCTCAAACCAAATCAATAAATGCACGCCTTAAATTGATACATTTCAAATGGTTAATGCGGATGTATGTTACACCGGAGGAGTTAAATAGATATAACAAAAATATACCAGATACATGCACAAAATGCATGGAAAGTAAAGGAACCCTATTTCATTGTTTATGGGAATGTAGATTAATAAGAATGTTTTGGGAAGAGGTGAGGGTAACAATTGAAAAAATAATCTCAAAACAAATCATATTGAATCCTAAACTGTTTTTGTTGGGTCTGTACCCAGAAAAGCATAATTTTAATAAAAGTGAAAGAACATTCATAGACCTCAGTTTGCTTAATGCCAAAAAATGTATTGCACTATTATGGAAAAAGACTCATAGACCAGATGTGACTCAGTGGTTAAGACAGATGTTAACAAACCTTCCATTAGAAAGAATAACATATATACTAAAATCAAAGGAAATTGTGTTTGAGAATATATGGAGACCTTTTATTGATTATGTAAAAAATTTAAACATAACTCTTGAAGAAGAAGGTGAATGATGTGTGTGGACCTTGTAAATTCCAAACTGGTGAACATAATATGTATACTTATGTATTGGATTGTCTAGACTAAACAGAGGAGCATTGTTGAAGACTTGATTTTGTTGGTGGTTGTTGGTGTTTTTAGTGCATTTTTTTTTTTTTGTAGTACTTTAGTGTTAGTGTTTGATTGTTTGTATCATGTTTGTTAAAAAAAAAAAAAGGTTCAATAAAGATATTGTGGAAAAAAAAAAAAGTTGAGTCATCACTCTCTCCTCATGCTCTGGCTTCTAGAGATGTGGGCGGGGTATTGGATTGACTCCCTTCTGACTGGATAATACGTGGCATCACAGCATCAGTAACCACAGCGCTCTGTGAGCAAAACAAGGACGCAAAGAGTGACAAATTTGACTAGAAAAAGATAATACTGAAGCTTTGATTTTTTTTTTTTTTTTTTTAAATTATACCATAAAGTTGTCGTGATTGCATAGGTCTAAAGCAGGGGTGTCCAAACTTTTTTCACTGAGGGCCACATACATAAAAATATAGAAGGGGCTGGGCCACTTACTACAAATTATGTATATAGCCTTAACTTCAGTGTATTAAAGTTAGAAAAATCAATTAAAAGTAGACAAATATGTTATATTGTTGAATATAATTAAAGACAAAACTGTCTTCATCACAGCTTTCCATAAATGGATCTTTACTGATTTATTCAGAAAAAGCTTTGGTAGCTCATTCTCAGAACAGCAGCCTCAGATTTCTTCTTAGACAGAAGATTTCAGTACAGAGAAAAAACAATTAGGCTTAGTAACACACCTATTAACGTTTGTTTGAAATGG
This sequence comes from Pholidichthys leucotaenia, assembly GCA_020510985.1. Taxonomy (NCBI): domain Eukaryota; kingdom Metazoa; phylum Chordata; class Actinopteri; order Cichliformes; family Pholidichthyidae; genus Pholidichthys; species Pholidichthys leucotaenia. The sequence goes on from CM035842.1 coordinate 168,129,804, forward strand.
TTATCAACATTAACAGACTGAACTGGACTTAATAACAGGAGTGCATATAATTTTAGTAAATTATTCTGTTGAGTATCAGCTGTGCTGGGTATGTAAATCGGTCCATCCAGCCGCGGTGCTGATCCGACGCCACTCGTGCCAAAAATCCGGACAAATGTCACTTGATCAAGGAGCAAATCTGCATCAGATGAGATCAGCTGACTTTGCGTGCACAGTGTGTGCGCTGTGCACAGCGGTGTGTACTCTGTGAGTTAACAAGAAAAACGCATATAAAAAAGTGGTGGGCAAAAGCAGGGTAGCGACAGAATTGATGTGCATTATTGATATTTGTCGCATGTGTACCTGCATATGCATGCTTATTAACACACGGGTACTGTGGAATATATTTTTACTCACCTAAAATGGGAACGGCTTTGCACTCAGTGGGAGCAGTGATGCTGCGCTTTGGACCGAAGGATGGCTGACAAGTCTTCAATGCGTCGCGCAACTGTATTTCTGGACATGCTGACGTTGTTGAAGTCCTGCACTTTTTCCGGGCACATTATTTCGGCGACTTTAACGAGGCAGTGTTTTATCAAGTCTCCATCTGAAAAAGGCTTGCCATGTCTTGCGATGAGTTGGGCGACCTCATAGCTGGCTATTGTAGCCTTTTCCTGGACTTTTTGAGCACGAAAAAAATACTGTTGCTGACCCTGCAGGATAGCTACCATTTGCTTTACTTTCTGCTCTCGCTCAGCACCAGTGTAGGATGCATAGGCCTGATGTTTAGTTTCATAATGACGTCGTACATTATACTCTTTCATAACTGCCACAGTTTCAGTGCAGATCAAACAGACACACTTCCCCTTGAACTCTTTGAAGAAATATTCACTCTCCCACCGTGTCTGAAATTTTCTGCACTCACTTTCTACCTTTCGCTTCTTTGGTTTTGCCATGTTGAGTAACTTGGGGTAAATTTATTCTGTGATTGTCCTTTTTGGTGGAGCAGCTGCCTTGATCAGCGGTAGCTCCCCCTGGTGTTAAAACTAAGAAGTGCAATACACTCAGGCAAAAGTTGAAGTGTGGGCCATATTCTATTCTATTTAAAAAAATTCTTGCGGGCCAATTGGACACCCCTGGTCTAAAGGATAATTTGGCATATTTGGAAAACACCCATGGTGCCACAAAGGACAGCGGTGGCACATGGGTGAAGCTGCAGCCGAGACTTCTGTTAACCGGGCAGGCTGGGCGTGGCTCTCTGCGAAGGACTGCGATCTGCCGGTTCAGCTACTGCTTCTAAATGCCAGTCTCTGACCGGGAGGACCATGATCCTTCGCGAAGAGGCACGCCCAGCCTTCCTGCTCAGTGATAGACAGGAGTCCTGACTGCTGCTTCACCCGTGTGGTACCACTGTCCTTTGCAGGACCCCAAGTCCCCCCCCCCCCCGAGTATCAAAAAATTAAAAACTTGATAATACCACCATGATTGTGGAGCGGAATGGCCAGATCAGTTGCATATCATATGCGGACACATATGCATGCTTTGACTAAACGACGACCGTGACTGTCATGATTAATAAAGCTTGACAGCACATGTGCACGATGCCAAAGCACAGGAGGAACCACACAGAGGGGCACGTTTGAAAGTTTTATTAAATATCAAAAACCAAGGCGCACAGCTGCAGATACAGTCACTCGCCAGAGGAATGGCCCTGTGGAGAGAAGACAAGAGCTGTGAGCAGAGGAATGGAGTAAGGGGAAATGGGCGAGCCAAATTGCCACTTACCTGGGAAATCCAGGGATGACTGGCAGGACCCAGCGAGGAATAGACAAACCAGTAGGGTAAGGGGGGGAAGATGAGCTTATGACTGAGTTACTCAGTCAAAATATGTAATTTTTATCAAAAGTTGAGCCATCACTGTGCTTCCTCATGCACTAGCTTCTGGAAGTGTGGGCAGGGTTTCGGATTGACTCCGTACTGATTGGATAATACACTGCATCATGACCAGTCACTCACCACAGCCTTAAAAGAGAATACTGAAGATGTAATGCTTAAAAAATTATACTATGTTGCAGTGATTGTGTAGGTCTAAAGGATAATTCGGGGCAAGCCAGCGGGGACGCGGGGTCTGACAAAGAGCACCAGTGTTGGAGAAGCAGCAGATGGACTGCGGTCCTTCGCATGGAGGCAAACCCAGCCTGCCCAGTCAGTGGTCGACAAGCGTCCCTTTGCAGGACCGTGAATTGCTGTCAGTGCTCCTCTCGGTGTGCACGGCTATCTAAAACTTAAAAGTTAATAATAATATCACCATGATTGTGGAGCAGAATGCTCAGATCAATTGCATATCATATGTGGCCACATATGCATGCCCAAATGACAAAGTAATTTTTTTACATAAATATTTACTGACAAATGGATAACACTGATGCAACAGTTGTAGCCAAATGGATCATTCTGCTGTGTATAATAATGTTGGGTGTTTTGTACTTATAATATTGCTAAAATATAAAGGGATGCACTACAGTGGGTCTCAGATATTATAAATGTGTCCTGTTATAGTACTGCATGAGTTGATTGATGATACACTATAAACTATACGTATAAACCAAAACAACTGTAATGGTGATTGAACAACGCCCATTCCGCAAAGTGCAAAATATAACACCTATGAATATAAGTCATAAAAGATCACACAAATAAGTGATCTGACAAAAATAAACAAGGGTTCCGAAACGGTCACTAATGTTGGCTGTCCCATTCATTTTCATCAATAATTCTGTAATTGATATTCACCCAATCAAATAAATCTTGGTGCTGTTCAATCCATTTTATATTTGTCAAAGTCCAACATGTGTCACTGCCTACATATAGGCTACACCTCTTTGTATTCCACTTTCAAACGCAGCCTACATTTGGGCGTGTTAAGCCTAATTGGCCTACCACTTTTCAGACAAGAATACTCTTTCTACAAGCATGCACGAGTTATATACACGACTCAAAAAGTTAGGGGTATTTGGTTTTCAGGTGAAATTTAGGGGAAAATATAAAATTTCACGCTACAGTGTCAATATCATGAAAGTAGGGAATTTAAGTAAAAGCATGCAGTGGTGATTTCCTCGTCTCAAACAATTTATTGAAACAAAAGCCAACAACAGTGGTGGGTATACCATAACAAAAATGTCAGTGTCTCTAACTTGTCATGTTCCTTGAGCATCACTTGCAGCTTGACGACGACATCTCATGCTGTTCACAAGTTGACTTATTGTCCGCTGAGGCATGACATTCCACTCTTCTTGAAGGGCGGCCCTCAGGCCATTGAGGTTGTGGGGTGCAGGGTATGAGCCTCTACATGGCAACTCAGCTGATCCCCATAGGTTTTCTATGTGATTCCGATCTGGAGAAAGTGTAGGCCACTCCATTTGAGATACCCTAGCCTCCGGAAGGCATTCACTAATGATACAACCTTGATGAGCCGGAGCATTGTCGTCCATGAAGATGAAATAAAGCCTGTGTTGTTCATGCAGGGGCACAATTACTGGATTAATGATGTTGTTCAGGTAGTATCCGCTTGTCACTATACCATTCACAAGGTGTAGGGCAGTTCTGTCTGGACTAGACACACCTGCCCAGACTGTAACAGAACCACCACAAAAGGCTCGTCTAGTCACAATAGTGGCTGATGCAAAGCGTTTTTCTTGATGTCTCCAACATCGTTGGCGGCTATCATTTCTGCTCATTGTGAATCGACTTTCATCAGAGAACAGCACTGAGGCCCACTGGTCCCTTGTCCAGCATAAATGCTCTCTGGCCCATGCAAAATGATACCGCCTGTGCCTGGTGGTGTGGTCAGGTACCCTTGCAAGTCATCTAGCACACAGACCACGCTGATGTAAATGGTTTTGAATGGTCTGATGTGACACTTGGGTGCCTCTTATCTCCCTTACATGTGCCTGGAGTTGAGTGGCATTCATCATCCAGTTCTACAGGGCACTGTTCACAATGAAGTGGTCATCAGCGTGGGATGTGGCCAAAGGATGTCCACTTCCATGTTTTTCCTGTGACTCTTCCAGTCTCTCTGTATCTCTGTTGCAACCTGCTGATGACACTCTGACACTCTAAGCTCAGTGGCCACTTCCTTCTGAAAACAATCTGTTTGAAGCCTCACAATGGCGAGGTACTGTTGATCAATTGTTCGTGTCGTCTTGGTCTCATGATGTCAAAATGTGAACAGTATGATGAAGACTGTTTAAATACCAATTCTAATGGAACCAGAAAATTTATTGGTCGAGTCGTAGATCACACACCTGTCATGAATTTTGCCGTTAGGCACCTTGTTAGAGAACAGCAAGTTACGTAAAAAGTACTGAAACATTGAGCAGTTGGACATGTGCATTCGAAAGGTTATCGAAGGTCAAATTAAGTTCACTTGTAAAGGTTATAGTGCATTTTAGGCGCATCTTGAAATTTCACCAGAAAGCTGAATATCCCTAACTTTTTGTGAATAGTGTATATTCATTGCACACAGTGATATATTTCAAGTGTTTCCTTTTATTTTGAGGAGTACGGCTACAGCTAATAAAAACCCAAAATTCAGTATCTCAGAAAATTTGAATATTACATCTATCTATAAATGCAAAGAATCTGTCTCTGTTCCTCACATTCACTACCGTTCAAAAGTTTGGGGTCACTTAGAAATTTCCTTATTTTTGAAAGAAAAGCACTTCTTTTCAATGAAGATAACTTTAAACTAATCAGAAATACACTCCACACATTGCTAATGTGGTAAATGACTATTCTAGCTGCAAATGTCTGGTTTTTGGTGCAATATCTACATAGGTGTATAGAGGCCCATTTCCAGCAACTATCACTCCAGTGTTCTAATGGTACAATGTGTTTGCTCATTGCGTCAGAAGGCTAATGGATGATTAGAAAACCCTTGTGCAATTATGTTAGGTCTGCAATGCTGTAATTGCTGCAAATGGAGGATTCTTTGACGAAAGCAAAGTTTGAAGGAAAAAATTATTATTTCAAATACAAATCATTATTTCTAACCTTGTCAATGTCTTGACTATATTTTCTATTCATTTTACAACTCATGGTGGTAAATAAGTGTGACTTTTCATGGAAAACATAAAATTGTCTGGGTGACCCCAAACTTTTGAACGGTAGTGTATTTCTCAAACCGCTCGTCAGACTGACCTCAGATTTTATAAGTGCTTTGCTGAGGTTACGAGGGTGTGCATTCCCAAATCTCAGTCTCCCCAGATATGCGGAAGTTTAGGAGGGGAAGCCTTTATTGTCTGAATTGCAGTCTTCATTATTTTATGTGATGCTGCCATTCTTGGCCAGGTCTCCCTTGGAAAAGCGGTTTTTAATCTCAATGGGGTTTTTACCTGGTTAAATAAAGGTGAAATAAATAAAATAAATATTGAACGTCCATAGAGGAGCTACTAAATGAACACAGAGGTGAAAAGGTATAACCCCGCTGGGAGTTGGGAGCTGAAAGTCACAGGGCAGTCTTTGGAGGCTCCTGGGATAAAATGATTAAAAAAAAAAAAAAAAAAATTGGGCCCAATCTGAGCTCTGGAACTGGGTCTTCCTTAGAAGACCTTATAAGGAGTTGTTTAGAACTCCTGACCTCAGACTCCTGAAAGGAGTTTTCAGCAAGTCCTTATAAGGTGGTGTTCAATTCAGCAGGAACTGACATAAGACATGGCCGATGGAACTCATTCAATCCATGTTTTGACAGACGTTTAAAAGCCGATGATAATGAGAATACACCACACCTAACCAATCATGTGGCTGGAATACACTTACTGTAGTTCTGTTCGATTGACACACACAGCAGCATGCACTGGCATGTAATGGTAGCAGCTGGAGCAGCAGCACACCTGCTAATGTTTGGGCTAGATCATTTGTGTTAAGTGGAAGTTTTTGTTCAGAAACGGAACATATGTTCCGATAACCTGAAGGTAGGTAAAAACTGCTCCAAAACAGTAATTACTATTCCCAGTCAATTATTACCTCCACCAAAGAGGTTACGTTTTTACCTGCGTTGGTTTGTCTTTCTGTTATCAACATTACTCAAAAAGTTATGAATGGATTTTGATGAAGTTTTCAGGAAAGGTGTGTAATGGCAGGAAGCAGATGATTAGATTTTGGTGATGAGCTGAGAGTGCATACCTCCACCAAGGGCTTTGTTTGTATTTGTGCAGTAGGATTATACAAAAGCTCATGGATAGATTTGGATGAAATTTTCACCAGAGGTGGTTCTTGGGCTAGAGAGAAACCCATTATATTTTGGTGATGATCTGAGAATGCATACCTCCGCCAAGGCTCTTAACTCTGCCTCCAGGCCACTGGAGTGGTGGCCTTGAGGTAGAGCATCCGCCCCACAACCGGGAGGTCGGCGTTCAAGTCCCAGCCGGATCATGCCAAAGACTATATAAAAATGGAACTTCCTGCCATCCAGCTTGGTGCTCAGCAAAAATGGAACAGCGGAGGGAAATGTGGGTGACGGTGGCTCAGGAGGTACAGCGGGTCGTCCAATAACCAGAGAGTTGGCGGTTCGAATCCCGCTCTCCCCAGTCACCCTGCCGTTGTGTCCCTGGGCAAGACAGTTGATCCATCTTGCCTCCAGTGTTCGACACTGGGTATGAATGTGTATAAATGTTCATTAGTGGTCGGAGAGGCCGTTGGTGTGGTCTGGCAGCCATGTTTCTTTCAGTCTGCCCCAAGGCAGCTGTGGCTACAGTAGTAGCTTACCACTATTAATGTCTGGAGTAAGTGAATAATGGACTCACTGTAAGCGGTTTGAGATGTCACTTGATATGTAAAAGTGCCATATAAATCTAATCCATTGTTGTTGTTGTTGTTATTATTATTATCATCTTCTCAGTGTTGGCAACAATACTCCAAAACTACTGGATGGATTTGGATGAAATTTTCACCAGAGGTGGCTCTAGGCCAGGGGTGGCCAACTGGCGGACTCTGACCTGGACCTCGAGAGTCCTCCGTCCAGACTTCGAAGCTTTTTAATATAATTTTAGGAAAAATTATACTGCTTTGTTTTAACCGAACAAAAAAGCAGAACTCAAGTGCTGTATCAGTGGCGGCTGTCCGGACATTTTATGGCGTGGGACCTTGGACGTTCTCTGTGGGATACAGCAGGTGGACAGCCACACATCCTTTCCGGTATAACCCGTGGATTGAAACGTTGCTGTGAAATTGTGTCCACCGCCACTCTGGCTGCCTGCGATGGTATGGGTCCACCCGGGGGTCTGTTGACAGAAGGTCTCCGCTGCTCCTCCACACCTTTCTGGGACAGCATCCCCGTTGGGCCAGCATGACGTTGTTTATGGAGGTAATTTCTGTGACCCTCTGATATCATGTTACAACAATAATTTGCTCTGTGTATTACCGATAGGGATGTTAATGATTAATTGACTTTCGATTAACTGTTGATAGGAATTTAGTTGACTAAATTAAATTAGTCTTCATTTAACTGATAACTTAGCATTGCTTTTCATTGGGTGCTTATTCTATGAAATGTAGTGGCTTCGCTGTCCAGGTGGGGGTGCACGCGGTCACCCACTGCCGCATTTCAACCGAAAAAGCAGAAGACGACGCCAAGCCTCCAGAGCGCATGTGCTGTGCAGGGCAACAAAAAATTTGCCCATCCAGGTTAGGAGAATCACAGGTTCCAGTGGCATGTTCCCAATGCCCACCCACCTACTTCAAATCAACAGGGCAGCCAAATGGACTGCAGTGAGGAAAAATACTATTCCCACTGCCAGCAGACCAGATTCAAGTTCCCACTGAGGTAACAGACAATAGAGGGAGCCCAGATCGTACTGGGTTTGTCTGGATTGCCGGAGTACTACTTAAGTCTGGAAATAGGACAGTGGAGGCAGTAGCTGTACTGAAGGATGGTTTTATTAACAGACACTGCTAACAGCACGTGTTACAGTAAAATAGCTGTTATGCTAACTGGGAGTAAGTACGGGTTGATGTCAAGTTGAGGCGGAGCGCCAAAGTCTCCTGCCGTCAGTCCCCTAATACATGCACAGCGTGATGTCATTCATGCCTGCACCATCACGTCTGTGCTGCTCATTGTTAATATGGGAATATCTAACAGTACTGTGATAATGTTTAACATGCAACAGATGAAGCAGCTCACAACTTAATTTCCTTGTAAGTCTACCAGTGCATCTCAGTAAATTAGAGCGTGAAAGTTTTTTTAATATACACTACCGTTCAAAAGTTTGGAGTAACTTAGAAATTTCCTTATTTTTGAAAGAAAAGCACTTTTTTCAATGAAGATAACTTTAAACTAATCAGAAATACACTCTATACATTGCTAATGTGGTAAATGACTATTCTAGCTGCAAATGTCTGGTTTTTGGTGCAATATCTACATAGGTGTATAGAGGCCCATTTCCAGCAACTATCACTCCAGTGTTCTAATGGTACAATGTGTTTGCTCATTGCGTCAGAAGGCTAATGGATGATTCGAAAACCCTTGTGCAATCATGTTAGGTCTGCAATGCTGTAATTGCTGCAAATGGAGGATTCTTTGACGAAAGCAAAGTTTGAAGGAAAAAATTATTATTTCAAATACAAATCATTATTTCTAACCTTGTCAATGTCTTGACTATATTTTCTATTCATTTTACAACTCATGGTGGTAAATAAGTGTGACTTTTCATGGAAAACACAAAATAATTGTCTGGGTGACCCCAAATTTTTGAACGGTAGTGTATCTAAAGATAAATTTTATGATATTGGTCATAGTTTTTAAAATGAGTAAATTCATGACATTTGTAATTTACTGAGATGTTACCAGCACATACTGTAGTACACACTCGTCGGCCTCCGTCGGTACAGTGCAAAATTTGTTGACTACAAAAAATGCCATTGTCTGTAGTAAAAAAAAAATGCAAATAGTACAATAAATCATTGAGGAATATGATGTACACATTTTATTCAGCATATGAAAAAAACAGCAGTTTTTTTTGTTAGATACAATGCATCTGGAAAGTATTCACAGCACTTAACTTTTTCCACATTTTATAAGATAAGATAAGATAAGCCTTTATTAGTCCCACAATGGGGAAATTCCAGGATTGCAACAGCATAGGGATAGCAACAATCAGAAGGCAAGAAAAAACAACATCTAGTAAACATATGTCCATATTACTATAAATGTATATATATAGACACACAGTGCAGAGCATTATGGCTGGTGAATGTGCAGCAGAAAGTCTAAGCTCTCTCTCCGCGGATGCAGCGGGCCAGCTGGAAGTCTTTGGGCATGATGGTGACCCCCTTAGCGAAGAAGAGACCCACCAGGTGGGCCTCGCTGGTCTCCTGCAGAGCCGTGACGGCGAAGCTCAGGAAACGCAGGACGGTCTTGAAGTCCTGAGCGATCTCCCTCACCAGGCGCTGGACGGGCAGCTTACGGATGAGCAGCTCCGTGGATTTCTGGTAGCGACGGATCTCTCTCAGAGCCACGGGCCTGTGACGGTGAGGCCGCTTCACTCTGCCGGTGGCCAGAGCGCCTCTCCGAGCAGCCCTGGTGGCTAGCTGTCTCCTGGGGGGCTTCTTCCTCCAGTAGATTTTACGGGCGGTCTGCTTGGTTCTTGCCATCGCTCTTTATTATTCTGTCTTATATTTCTTTCACGCCGCCTAAACTCCAGCCCGGCACCCGCGTCCTTTTCGCTACAGCTCCCGGTATGTCGAGTTTCCCATTAGCACCGGGCGGCGGCCAAGTGCTAGCTAGCACCAGCTCCTCCCCGCTGTAACGTCTCCCGCTGCAAACCGTGGCTCCGTCCGCCGACCCGGGAGACCCCCGGGGCGATCCGTGCGTCCGTGATATATATACAGAGTGAAAGGTGTAGAAAGAAGAAGGAAGATAAAAAAAAAAAAAAAAAGGCTGTTGCAACAGGCAGCCGACTCGTGTGGCGCCGCCGGTCCGGCGGAACCGGAACCGGAAGTCTTTTATGTTATAGCCTTATTCCAAAAGGGATTCAGTTCATTTTTTTCCTCAATTCTACACACGATACCCCATAATGACAATGTGGAAAAATGTTTTTTTGAGATTTCTGCAAATTTATTAAAAATAAAAAGCTAAGAAATCACATGTACATAAGTATTCACAGCCTTTGCTCAGTACTTTGTTGATGCACCTTTGGCAGCAATTACAGCTTAAAGTCTTTTTGAATGTGATGCCACAAGCTTGGCATATTTGGGCAGTTTAGCCCATTCCTCATTGCAGCACCTGTCAAGCGCCATCAGGTTGGATGCGATGCGTCAGTGCACAGCCATTTTCAGATCTCTCCAAAGATGTTCAGTTGGATTCAAGTCTGGGCTCTGGCTGGACCACTCAAGAACATTCACAGAGTTGTCCTGGAGCCACTCCTTTGATATCTTGGCTGTGTGCTTGAGGTTGTTGTCCTGCTGAAAGATGAACCGTTGCCCCAGTCTGAGGTCAAGAGTGCTCTAGAGCAGGTTTTCATCCAGGATGTCTCTATACATTGCTACATTCATCTTTTCACTCTATCCTGACTAGTCTCCCAGTTCCTGCTGCTGAAAAACATCCCCACAGCATGATGCTGCCACCACCATTGGCATGATTATGAGCAATGCCTGGTTTCCTCCAAACATGACGCCTGGCATTCATGCCAAAGAGTTCAATCTTTGTCTCATCAGACCAGAGAATTTTGTTTCTCATGGTCTGAGAGTCCTTCAGGTGCCTTTTGGCAAACTCCAGGTGGACCACCATGTGCCTTTTTTTTCCCACAATATCTTTATTGAACCTTTTTTTTTTAACAAACATGATACAAACAATCAAACACTAACACTAAAGTACTACAAAAAAAAAAAAAAAAAGATGCACTAAAAACACCAACAACCACCAGCAAAATCAAATCTTCAACAATGCTCCTCTGTTTAGTCTAGACAATCCAATACATGAGTATACATATTATGTTCACCAGTTTGGAATTTACAAGGTCCACACACATCATTCACCTTCTTCTTCAAAAGTTATGTTTAAATTTTTTACATAATCAATAAAAGGTCTCCATATATTCTCAAACACAATTTCCTTTAATTTCAGTATGTATGTTATTCTTTCTAATGGAAGGTTTGTTAACATCTGTCTTAACCACTGAGTCACATCTGGTCTATGAGTCTTTTTCCATAATAGTGCAATACATTTTTTGGCACTAAGCAAACTGAGGTCTATGAATGTTCTTTCACTTTTATTAAAATTATGCTTTTCTGGGTACAGACCCAACAAAAACAATTTAGGATTCAATATGATTTGTTTTGAGATTATTTTTTCAATTGTTACCCTCACCTCTTCCCAAAACATTCTTATTAATCTACATTCCCATACACAATGAAATAGAGTTCCTTTACTTTCCATGCATTTTGTGCATGTATCTGGTATATTTTTGTTATATTTATTTAACTCCTCCGGTGTAACATACATCCGCATTAACCATTTGAAATGTATCAATTTAAGGCGTACATTTATTGATTTGGTTTGAGCTTCTGTACAAGCCAATTCCCATTGTTCCTCTGAAATTTCAGTTTGCAGATCTTCTTTCCAGTAGTTTAATCTTTTCAGTGAATTTTCACTTGAAGATAGTGTCAATGAGTTATAAAACTCTGAAATAATACCCTTTCTTTTACTATCTTTCATCATCATTTTTTCCAAGGATGAATAAATAGGTCGAGTGAGAGCTTTATTTTGATTTGATCGAATAAAGTTTCTAAGTTGAAGATATTTAAAAAAATGTGTTCTATTGAGATTAAATTTGATCCTCTGCTCTTCAAAAGACATTATGTTATCTGCACATGGCAAATATAAATCCTGAATCTTTTGTATCCCTTTTAAATTCCATACTTTAAATACAGCGTCCGCTCTCCCTGGTTTAAAATATTGATTACCCCATATTGGACTAAATTGTGACAATAACTGTGGTTCTTTTAAATAGTTTTTAGCTTCACACCATATTTTGATCATATGCTTTACAAATGGATTTTTAACTTGTTTTTGTAATTTTTTTTGCCGAATCTGAGTATATGAATATGGGAAGAGGTAAAGGTAAATTGTATGATTCCATTTCAGTCCAGTGAGGGAGATCATTTGATGAAAAATAATATGTCATAGACCTCAGTTGTGCCGACCAATAATACAACATAAAATTTGGACATTTCAGACCTCCACGATCAAATGGTAAATATAATAAAGACAGACGTAATCTAGCCCTCCTGTTGTTCCATATAAATTCCACTAACTTTTTTTTTATTCTTGAGAATAAATCTAAAGGTGGTGATAAGGGAATGTATTGAAATAAATAAAGTATTTTAGGTAAAATATTACTTTTAAGTATATTGATTCTCCCGATCATCGACATTGGTAGTGACATCCATCTCTGAGTTAACTCATTGATATCTGTCATTAAGGCTTCATAGTTGACACTGGCGACTGATTCTAGCTTAGGCACAATTTGGATTCCTAAATATTTAAACTGATTTACAACATTGAACTGATTTACCTCAGGGGCTGGGTAATTTCTCTGGGTCTCATTTAGCATTAATATTGAAGATTTAGTTTTATTTATTTTATATCCTGATATTTTCCCAAAATTCTTTATTAAATTCAACAAGGTTGGAATTGATTTTTTTAGATTCGACATAAACAAAATTATGTCATCGGCGTACAGGGAGATTTTATGTTCTGTTGGTCCAACTTTAATTCCATATATTTGTGAATGTAAACGTATCGCTAAAGGTTCAATTGCCATAGTAAACAGTAAAGGTGAAAGTGGACAGCCTTGTCGACATCCTCTATTGATTTTTATTGGTTTTGAAATATTATTTGTTAGGATTTCTGCTGTAGCATTATTGTATATTATTTGAACCCATTTTATGAAATTATTTCCAAGTCCAAACCTTTGTAGGACTTCAAAAAGAAAGGGCCATTCAACTCTATCAAAGGCCTTTTCGGCGTCCAGTGATAGGAGAGCTGTATCCGGTGCTTCTTTATTAGAATAAATAATATTGAATAGTCTTCTTACATTATGGAAGCCTTGTCTTCCCTTTATAAAGCCATTCTGATCTCGATTAATAATATTTGGTAAAATTTCTTGTATTCGTCTTGCTAAAATTTTACAGATTATCTTAAGGTCGGCGTTTAATAGGCTTATTGGTCTCATATTTTCACATTTATTAGAGGGCTTACCTGGTTTTGGCAGCAGTATAATTAAGGCATTTTTTATGTATGATGGTAAATTATTATTTTGAAATGCTTCTAAAACCATTTCCAGAAAAGGTTTTATTAATTTATTCTTAAATTTTTTATAAAGGTCAACTGGAAGACCATCTGGTCCTGCACTTTTTCCTGATTTCATATTATCAATGGCTAGCCCAACTTCTTCTTGACTAATTTTAGACTCCAATATCTCCCTGTTTTCATTTGAAATACACGGTATAGATAGTTCGTTCAAAAACCCATTTAGTTTTGTTAAATCAAATTCATTTTTAGTATCATATAATTTTTCATAGTAATCTCTAAAGGCTCTGTTAATTTCTAAAGGATCTATAACTACCTGTCCATTACTTATAATACTAGTAATTGGTGTTTTAATTTCTAATTGTTTAATCTGCCATGCCAATAATTTTCCTGATTTTTCACCTTGTTCATAAAAAGATTGTTTCAATCTTAGAAGACTCGAGGCAGCTCTATTCGCTGATTTTTTGTCGTATTCAGCTCTCAAAATCAGTAATTCATTCTCCAACCTTGGATCACTTCCTGCATACACTTTTTCCTGAAGACTTTTCATTTTATGTTCCAATTTAGCTCTCTCCTCTCGAGTCTTCTTAGATTTTGATCCTGTATAACTAATAATATGTCCCCTAATAAAAGCTTTGAAAGCCTCCCACTTTACACATGCTGATGTTTGTGTAGTATTGATGTCAAAGTACTCGTCTATCTGTTTTTCTATATACTTGACAAATTCCTCATCCTGAAGCCATTTATGCTGAAATTGCCATCTACCTGATTCCTTTGTCAATTTTTTATCTACATATATTAGACAACAGGGTGCATGATCAGAGATCACGATGTTATCATAAAAGCAGTTTTGAATCTTGGATCTTAATTCTGTGGAAATCAAAAAATAATCAATACGTGAGAATGTCTTGTAGGTACTGGAATAACAAGAATAGACTTTAACTTGTGGTTTCATTTCTCTCCATATATCTAACAATCTCAATTCTTTCATAAAATGATTAATAGTCATCCTACATCCATTGTGCGTACAATCCAGTCCTGTTGATCTATCTATACCTGGATTCAATGTACAATTAAAATCCCCTGCTATTATATGTTGCCCTGTAAGTGATGATAAAATAAGAAATAAATTAGCAAAGAACTTTTGATCAGCTATATTGGGACCATATAAGTTCACAAGATTTATATTTTCTAATAGCAAAGAACCTTGAATGATTACATATCTTCCAAGTTTCATATTCCATATCTTCCAAGGGGCTGCACGGTGGCGCAGTGGTTTAGCACTGTGGCAGCACAGTTTTACCCTCGGCCGGGGGACCGCGGGGATCATGAGATCGTGGGTTCGATCCCAGCCCCCGACCAACAGTGAACTGTGTGGAGTTTGCATGTTCTCCCCGTGTTGCGCGGGTTTACTCCGGGATTTCTCCGGTTTCCTCCCGCACACCAAAAACATGTAGGTTTAGGGCGCTCGCGCACGCAGCGACCAGCAGCCGGTGGCTTGTCACCAGACTGCAAACCAAGTCTACCTACGGGTACAAATAAGTAACAAAAAAAAAAAAAAAAAAAAAAGTTTGTCTCCAATTACATTTTTCACTTGAAAAGGGACTGATTTATGTATGAGAGTCATAACTCCCCTGGCCCGGGATGAGAATGATGAGGTGAAAACACTTCCTTGCCATCTGCTCCTAATTCTTTTTATATCCTCCTCTATTAGATGAGTTTCTTGTAAAAACACAATTTTTGAACCCATGTCTTTTATTTTATTCATAACTTGTTTAAGTTTTTTTAAATTTTGTAGACCTCTGCAATTCCATGAAGTTAAATTAAGATTAACACTTTGGTTTATGATCAATAGAGAGTTTGGGATTACCTTGCAGTGTAAACATGCTCATACAGAGAAGCAAAAACATGAGTGGTTGAACATTCATCCTACAAACTACACACAAACAAATTCCCCCTTCCCACACTTGTGGCAAACCCCCCAAAATCAAAAGAAAAATTCCGTCTCCCGATATAGCCATCGACCGTTCCACACCCACGGGGAACAGCCTAAGCCACTCCTTCTTCATCCTCCCAATCACCCTAACTCTACTGCTTTTAATGACGTAGCATTAACTCTCCTCTGTAGTTTTCCAACTTAACTCCAAAATTTTTAACAACTTTGTACATCATAGTTTTTGTTTGTTTGTTTTGTTTTTGTTTGTTTTTTTAATATATAATACAATCTATATTTTGTAAACTTGCTATTTACTTCAAGTCAGTCAGATGCCTGTGCAAATGCTTAATTATTCTACCTTATATTTTGTTCATGCTTAGCTCCCACCAGTCTCTTCTTCTTCTTTGATCTTCTTGATGAACTCCTGCGCCTCCTCTGGGGTCTTGAAGATGTGGGTTCTGCCCTCATACGTGGTCAGCAGTCTCGCAGGATAGATTACACCATGACAAATCCCAAGGTTGCGCAGCTCCTTACGTATGGGATCAAACTGCTTCCTCAATTGTTGGATTCCTGTGGCCAAATCTGGGTAGAACCGCACCTGCTGATCCTGGTGTTTAATCTCTCCTTTAGCTCGTGCAGCGTTGAAGATCTTCATCCTGTCTCTGTTGCTAAGAAACTTCATAATTAAGGTCCTCGGCGGTCCCTTATCTCTCCGTGGGCCAATACGATGTGCTTTTTCCAGAACCACTGCTGATTGCAACTCCTCGCTGCCCAGCACCTCCGGAATCCACTTTTCCAGAAAGGAATATACGTCCCGACCTTCTGATTCCTCTGGAAGACCCACCAGCCTCAAGTTATTCTGTCTCGACCGAGATTCCAAATCCAAAATATTATTTTCTAGACATTTATTTTTTTTCCCAAAGTGCGCACCTTTAATTGAAGACGGGTGACGTCATCTTCAGCACTAGCGAGACGGAGCTCCATCTGCGCCGTTCGTTCTACACAGTCACCCAATTCCTTTCTTATTCCTTCCAACGCTGTCATAATCCCATCAAATCTAGAGGAAAAGTCCGCTCTCATTGAACTCATGGCAGCCATCAGCGCATCTGCGCCGCTCCCCGCAGATTTCGCACCGTTGCCAACCTCCTCCGCCATATATGGAGTTTTGTTTGCTGCGTCACAGACCTGAAAGTTCGTTAATTTGGACTGTTTCGGCGGCTCGCTTTTTCCTTTACCTGGTTTTCCAGCCTTAGGCTTCGCCGACATATCCTCGCCCAAACGCTGGGATACGTTCTGTCCCAAATGAGAGAGTTATTTGCCGATTTTTTTCTCCAGGAGCAGAGCAGAGTGAGACACGTCCGTCTTACGTGGCAGCCATAACCGGAAGTCTCCACCATGTGCCTTTTACTAAGGAGTGGCTTCTGTCGAGCCAATCTACCATACAGGCCTGACTGGTGGATTGCTGCAGAGGTGGTTGTCCTTCTGGAAGGTTCTCCTCTCTCCACAGAGGAACACTGGAGTTCTGACAGTGTGACCATCGGGTTCTTGGTCACCTCCCTGATTAAGGCCCTTCTTCCCTGATTGCTCAGTTTAGACGGACGGCCAGCTCTAGGAAGAGTCCTGATGGTCCCGAACTTCTTCCATTTATGGATGATGGAGGCTACTGTGCTCATTAAGACCTTCAAAGCAGCAGCAATTTTTCTGTACCCTTCCCCAGATTTGTGCCTCGAGACAATCCTGTCTCAGAAGTCTACAGACAGTTTCTTTGACTTCATGCATGGTTTGTGCTCCGACATGCACTGTCAACTGTGGGACCTTATATAGACAGGTGTGTGCCTTTCCAAATCATGTCCAATCAACTGAATTTACCACAGGAGAACTCCAATGAAGCTGTAGAAACATCTCAAGGATGATCAGTGGAAACAGGATGCACCTGAGTTCAATTTAAGTTTTTTATTTTTAATAAATTTGCAACACCTTTTTTCATGTTGTCGTTATGGGGTATTGTGTGTAAAATTTCGAGGGAAAAAATGAATTTAATCCCTTTTGGAATAAGGCTGTAACATAGTGTGGAAAAAGTGAAGCGCTGGGAATACTTTGTGGATGCACTGTAGACCGTATTGTACCGAAGGAAATTCAGATTCTCAGGAAAAATGCTGCTTATCAATTAATCATTAATCAATTGATAAGGTGAATCAATTGTCAGTTAATTAATTAATTAGGGCCCGAGCCACTGACGTCAGTGGGCGAGAGCCCTATTGTAATTGTTAGAATTTTTAGGGCCCGAGCCACTGACATCGTCAGTGGGCGAGAGCCCTATTGTAATTGTTAGAATTTTAGTTTTTTAGTTTTATTTTTTCTTCTTCTCCAAGATCTCATTTTTGGGGTAGTGAACGTGCATGAAAACTCACCATTTTTTTGAAGGGACCTCAAGACTGGTGAAAAATTGAATATTTTGGAGTGGGAAGTGGCACACACTTACTTTTGCTTAGAAAGATGAAAATCGATTGAGATGTTTATCATGTCAAGACATGCAAATAATTCCATAGAAGTGTGGTCTACACGCAACAGGAAAGCGGCCATTTTGGCAGGAAGTGGCAGTGACCTGATTTTCACCTCGTGCAGTTGACACGCATATGATCGAACTCGTACTATGGTTTTTGTCCAATTGAGCTAATTTATAACCTAAGCAGGGCTGCTTGCAGAGATAACAAAAAAAACGTGATGACCTAATAGTATTGAATGCAAAAGACGCAACAGACTTACACAAATGGTCCCCTCCAGTATACAACTAGGACAATATCAGTCGCTATGGAGGGTGACAATATGTATGGGTACATATTCATACTATGTAGGGTAACTAAATAGACGGTTATGCTGTTTATTTCATCTAGCTACAATGCTCCGCACTGTGTATATATATTTATGTGTACATATGTACAGTGGGGTAAAAAAGTATTTAGTCAGCCACCAATTGTGCAAGTTCTCCCACTTAAAAGATGAGAGAGGTCTCCAGTTTTCATCATAGGTATACCTTAACTATGAGAGACAAAATGAGGGAAAAAAAAATCCAGAAAATCACATTGAAGGATTTTTAATGAATTAATTTGTAAATTCCTCGGTAAAATAAGTATTTGGTCAATAACAAAAGTTCATCTCAATACTTTGTTATATACCCTTTGTTGGCAATGACAGAGGTCAAACGTTTTCTGTAAGTTTTCACAAGGTTTTCACACACTGTTGCTGGTATTTTGGCCCATTCCTCCATGCAGATCTCCTCTAGAGCAGTGATGTTTTGGGGCTGTCGCTGGGCTACACAGACTTTCAGCTCCCTCCAAAGATTTTCTATGGGATTGAGATCTGGAGACTGGCTAGGCCACTCCAGGACCTTGAAATGTTTCTTACGAAGCCACTCCTTCGTTGCCTGGGCGGTGTGTTTGGGATCATTGTCATGCTGAAAGACCCAGCCACGTTTCATCTTCAATGCCCTTGCTGGTAGAAGGAGGTTTTCACTCAAAAGCTCACGATACATGGCCCCATTCATTCTTTCCTTTACACGGATCAGTTGTCCTGGTCCCTTTGCAGAAAAACAGCCCCAAAGTATGATGTTTCCACTCCCATGCTTCACAGTAGGTATGGTGTTCTTTCTCCTCCAAACACGACAAGTTGAGTTTTCACCAAAAAGTTCTATTTTGGTTTCATCTGACCATATGACATTCTCCCAATCCTCTTCTGGATCATCCAAATGCTCTCTAGCAAACTTCAGACGGGCCTGGACATGTACTGGTTTAAGCAGGGGGACACGTCTTGCACTGCAGGATTTGAGTCCCTGGTGGCGTAGTGTGTTTCTGATGTAGCCTTTGTTACTTTGGTCCCAGCTTTCTGCAGGTCATTCACTAGGTCCCCCCATGTGGTTCTGGGATTTTTGCTCACCGTTCGCGTGATAATTTTGACCCCACGTGGTGATATCTTGCATGGAGCCCCAGATCGAGGGAGATTATCAGTGGTCTTGTATGTCTTCCACTTTCTAATAATTGCTCCCACAGTTATCGGGCTTGTTGTTACGAGCTATTCGGTCTCTGTACGACCGTTGTGAGAGTTTGGTTCGTATTTCCAACACTTGGTCAGAGTCATTCCCAGTGAGAGTTGGACTCCGCCAGGGCTGCCCTTTGTCACCGATCCTGTTCATAATTTTTATGGACAGGATTTCTCGGCGCAGCCAGGGAATGGAGGGTGTCATGCTTGGTGACCACAGGATTTCATCTCTGTTGTTTGCAGATGATGTTGTCCTGTTGGCTTCATCCAACAATGACCTACAGCTCTTGCTGGGACGGTTTGCCGCTGAGTGTGAAGCGGCTGGGATGAGAATCAGCACCTCCAAGTCCAAGTCCATGGTCCTCAGCCGGAAAAAGGTGGATTGTCCTCTCCGGGTTGGGGACAGGCTCCTGCCCCAAGTGGAGGAGTTTAAGTATCTTGGGGTCTTGTTCACGAGTGAGGGGAAAATGGAGCGAGAGATCGACAGACGGATTGGAGCTGCATCTGCAGTGATGCGGACGTTGTACCGGTCTGTTGTGGTGAAGAGGGAGCTTAGTTCTAAGGCAAAGCTGTCGATTTACCAGTCAATCTACGTTCCTACTCTCACCTATGGTCACGAGCTTTGGGTAATGACCGAAAGAACGAGATCGCGAATACAAGCGGCTGAAATGAGCTTTCTCCGTAGGATTGCTGGACTCACCCTCAGAGATAGGGTGAGGAGCTCAGTCATCCGCGAGAGGCTCAGAGTAGAACCGCTGCTCCTCCACATTGAAAGGAGTCAGTTGAGGTGGTATGGGCATCTGATTAGGATGCCTCCTAGATGCCTCCCACTTGAGGAGTTTCAGGCACGTCCCACTGGGAGGAGACCCCGGGGCAGACCCAGGACTCGATGGAGAGACTATGTCTCCCAGCTGGTCTGGGAACGCCTTGGTATCCCCTCTGAAGAGCTGGAGCAGGTGGCTGGGGAGAGGGAAGTCTGGGCTTCTCTGCTTGAACTGCTGCCTCCGCGACCTGGACCTCCGGAAAAGCGGTAGAAGATGGATGGATGGATGGATGCTCCCACAGTTGATTTCTTCACACCAAGCTGCTTACCTATTGCAGATTCAGTCTTCCCAGCCTGGTGCAGGTCTACAATTTTGTTTCTGGTGTCCTTTGACACCTCTTTGGTCTTGGCCATAGTGGAGTTTGGAGTCAGACTGTTTGAGGTTGTGGACAGGTGTCTTTTATACTGATAATGAGTTCAAACAGGTGCCATTAATACAGGTAACGAGTGGAGGACAGAGGAGCCTCTTAAAGAAGTAGTTACAGGTCTGTGAGAGCCAGAAATCTTGCTTGTTTGTAGGTGACCAAATACTTATTTTACTGAGGAATTTACCAATTAATTCATTAAAAATCCTTCAGTGTGATTTTCTGGATTTTTTTCCCCTCATTTTGTCTCTCATAGTTGAGGTAAACCTACGATGAAAATTGGAGACCCCTCATCTTTTAAGTGGGAGAACTTGCACAATTGGTGGCTGACTAAATACTTTTTTGCCCCACTGTATATTCACTGCTCTTATTTTCTTCTAAATTATTGCTCTGAGTGTTGCTGTCCCTGTGCTGTTGCAATCCTGGAATTTCCCCATTGTGGGACTAATAAAGGCTTATCTTATCTTATTTGTGGTGACAATCATCTATACCCATGTGCCTTTAAAAGTTATTGAAAACTTTTCTAAAAGTTCGACGGTTGCCACGTAGGGGCATGGCAAAGTTTGATGCCTCGCCATGATCATTCTATGACCATTCTAACGGCAATAACTCTGGTATGCATTGTTGGATTTCAACCAAATTCAATATTATGGATGTCAGTCCAATTCCAAACAGTTCTATAGAACAATATTCATAGAAATCTGACGGCAATAACTCTGGCATGCATTGTCGGATTTCAACTAAATTCAATATTATGGATATCAGTCCAATTCCAAACAGTTCGATAGAACAATATTCATAGAAATCTACAGCACCACCTAGTGGTTAAAGGAAGAATTGCTGAAAACTGTTTTATTTATTACTCACACGCCACTTGCCAGAATGACGTGAAATTTTCTGAGATTCATCAGACCACAGGGATGATCATAATTACACATCAACTTTACCATGACATCACACTTGTTACCATGGACACGCCCTCCTCGCCATTCAATCTGTGATCTTGTGGGGAGGGTTGGGAACGTCCTGAAGTCAGGAAATTTGGAGCATAGGTAGAGGAGACTGTCATCTGTAGTCCTATATGGGTCAGCAACACATAACTGATAGGTAAGTGTTACCATGGTGACATGGTGAAGGTTGACTCCTCGCCATGGAACATCAAAAAGTTGCAACTTGGATAAACTTAATCAGATTTTCACCAAATTTTCTACGGTGGCGACACCGCGCTCTTCTATGTAAAAATGGTTGATAAAACTTACAGCACCACCTCCTGCTCATGGGAAGGACTGCACCACTTGCATTTGAACAAACTCCTCGTGGGGGCCTGCTCCCATTGAACTCATTTTCACATAATAATAATACATCAGATTTATATAGCGCTTTATCATCGACACTCAAAGACGCTTTACAAGTAGATACATTATTCAATCACTCCACACAGACAGTGGTAGTGGCAAGCTGCTACTGTAGCCACAGCTGCCCTGGGGCAGGCTGACGGAAACGTGGCTGCCAATCTGCGCCAACGGCCTCTCCGGCCACTACTGAACATTTTTACACATTCATACCCAGTGTTATGGACACTGGAGGCGAGGTGGGTAAAGTGTCTTGCCCAGGTACACAACGGCAGGCCATCTGGAGAGAGCAGGATTTGAACCGCCAACCATCCGGTTACTGGACGACCTGCTGTACCTCCTGAGCCACTGCCGTCACATGGCGGCATTTACAGGCATTGGCCATTAAAAGTTATCAAATGTGAGTTGCAATTTCAAATGGTGTGGCCACGACACCATGGCAGAGTTTGACTCCTCCCCTTACAACATCAAATAGCTGTAACTCGAGCAAAACTTGTCCGATGTCCACCAAAGTTTCCATGATAGAAAATAGTCCCGCCCCAACCGTGTCTACATAAAAAAACCTGACAAGATATAGTGCCACCGAGTGGTTAAAGGAAGAATTGCTGAAAACTGCTTTATTTATTAGTCATGTGCCACTTGCCAGAATGACGTGAAATTTTTTGAGGTTTGTTAGACAACATGGTTGATGACACTGTAACTGCACATCAGCTTAAGCATGGCATCACTGCTGTTACCATGGACACACCGTCCTCACCATTCAATCCGTGATCTTGTTGGGATGTTTGGGAATGACCTGGAGTCATGAAATCTGGAACATCAGTTGAGGTGACTGTCATATGTAGTCCTATATGGGTGGGCAACACATTACTGACAGGGAAGTGTTGCCATGGCGACATGGCGAAGGTAGACTCCTTGCCATGGAACATCGGAAAGTTGTAATTTGGACAAACTTTGTCTGATTTTCACCAAATTTTCTCCGATGGATATTGGTCCCACCCCACGTGCTCCTACATAAAAATGATTGACAAAAGTTATATTCCACCTACTGCTCAAAGGAAGTACTGCGCCAAATTGTCTATAATTCACGCAGCGCTTGCCATAACGATGAGAAATTTTTTGAGCCAGCTAGGTACAATAGGCACCAGGGTCCGCAGTTGCGTGGGGGTCGAGGGCCAACTTACAGCTGCTTGCAGCTTTAATTGTTAGAATTTTTTTTTTCTTCTTCTCCATCTGAGATTTCATTTTTGGGGTAGTCGGCGTGCATGAAAGCTCACCATTTTTTGCAGGGACCTCAATACTGGCAAAAAATGTAATATTTTGGAGGAAATATGAACGACCCCACAAAAATGGCTCTACAGCGCCACCTAAAATGTGAAGTCAATAGGGAGTGGCACACGCTTACTTTCACGTAGAAAGACGAAAATTGTATGAGATGTGTATCATGTCAAGACATGCAAAAAAAAAAAACTCCATAGAACTGATGGTCTACACCCAACAGGAAATCGGACATTTTGGCAGGAAGTAGCAGTGACCTGATTTCCATCTCGCGTATTTGATATCGAACTCGTCCTGGGGTTTTTGTCCGATTGAGCTCATTTGTGGTGGCAATCATCTATACCTGTGTGCTATTAAGTTATTGAAAACTTTTCCAAAAAGCTCGACAGTTTGGTTGTAGGGGCGTGGCAAAGTTTGATTCCTCGCATGATCATTCTGTGACCATTCTGATGGCAACTCTGGTATGCATTGTCGGATTTCAACCAAATTCAATATTATGGATGTCGGTCCAATTCCAAACAGTTCTATAGAACAATATTCATAGAAATCTACAGCGCTACCTATAGGAGGCAGAAAGTTTTGCATCAGAAAGTTTGCATCGTGTTTTTTTTTTTTTTAATACCTCGGGAATGAAAAGTCGGATTGGCATCAAGATAGGTATGATGTATATGAGTATGCCTCCGAAACAGCTATGAATATTCATGAGTAGCAATGGCACCCTCTCTTGGAGACAAGAAGGTTACACCAAAGGTTTTCTTCAATATCTCTGAAATAAATAGTTTGATTGGTACCATTTATGGTGACAATCATCTATACCCATGTGCTATCAGAAGCTGTTGAAAACTTTTCCAAATGCCCGATGGTTTGGTGGAAGGGGCATGGCCAAGTTTGCAGTATCGCCATCACCCTTCCAATGGCTTTTACTCTGGCATACATTGACTGATTTCAACCAAATTTTGTGTGGTGAATAGGTAGCCAATACTGATAATTTCTATAATAAAGAGTGACACATAGCGACAGCGCCCCTTACCGCCAATGGACAGGAAGTTGTCAAAACTCATATGCCATACTCACATGCCGCTTACCAGAATGACCTGCAATTTTCTGAGGTTTATCAGACAATGTGGTTGATCATAACTGCACATCACCTTTAGCATGGTGTCACTGCTGTTACCACGGACATGCCCTCCTCGCCATTCAATCCGTGATCTTGTTGGGATGGTTGGGAACGACCTGGAGTCATGAAATCTGGAACATAGGTTGACTCTCATATGTACATAGTCCTATATGGGTGGGCAACACACTACTGACAGGGAAGTGTTGCCATGGCGACATGGCGAAGGTTGACTCCTTGCCATGGAACATTGGAAAGTTGTAACTTGGACAAACTTTGATTTTCACCAAATTTTCTGCGATGGATATTGGTCCCGCCCCCACGCTCCTACATAAAAATAAGTTATAGCGCCACCTACTGCTCATAGGAAGTACCGCGCCAAACTGTTTACTTTATTATTCACACAACGCTTGCCGTGACGACGGGAAATTTTCTGAGCCAGCTAGGTACAACAGGCACCAGTATCCACGGTTGCCCGAGGGGCAAGGGCCTGCTTACAACTGCTTGCAGCTTTAATTACCTCCGCCAGGCCGAAAAGGCCAGGAGGAGGTTATGTTTTTGCCAGGGTTTGTGTGTTTGTCTGTTTGTCTGTCTGTTTGTCTGTTGGTTAGCAAGATAACTCAAAAAGTCTTGGACGGATTTGCATGAAACTTTCAGGCGTTGTTGGAAATGGTACAAGGAAGAACTGATTAAATTTTGGGGGTGATCCGGTTCACCGTCTGGATACAGGAATTTCTTTAAAGCATTTTTCAACACTGTGACATAGGGCCATTTTCAACATGTGCGCAGGCGCAATGGAGGCCGCTGGGCGTCGTGTCTGACCAACACAAACTCCGCCTTCTTCAACGTTTTAGCCACAAAAGCATGCGGAAAACACTGCTGGCCTCGGACCCCCAGCGTGCCTGTGCCAGCCATAGGCGCTGCGCACATTGCGCTGGTCGTCGTGTCTGACCAACACAAACTCCGCGTTCTTCAACGTTTTAGGCACAAAAGCACGCGGAAAACACTGCTGCCCTATGCCCGCCAGCGTGACTGCTTTTGCGCCACGCTGCAAAACCTGACACGGACACCTGTCCGCCGCCCCATTATTTGCCACAAATTCTCCGCCCAGCTATAGGCGCTGCGTAAAAACGACCTCTCTGCCGGGGAAGACTCTAAATTCTGTTTTGCCGCGGAGCTCAACCCCAATATAATATAAAACCCACGGCAACCTGTCTAACCAATCTGCATCCGTCAGTGGAGGAGATGGACACACCAACACTTCAGTTTATTACCTCCGCCAAGGAGGCAATGCTTTTACAACCGTAAAACGGGGCTATAAGGGACGACGGGGTAATATGGGACACTTTTCTAAATGTAATTCTGCTTTTTTAATTTTGCTTCCGCCTAGATTTGATGAAGGATTCATGGATATTTGACAATAACAACACAACTCAGCGTCCTGCTCAAAATAAAAAAAGCAGAATTACATTTAAAACATTTCCCACAAAAGTGTCCCCTATTAACCCGCCGTCCCTTATAGCCCCATTTTACACTACTGAACCACTAATCCTATCACTATCACATTGATTGTCATTCATTAATTGTCTGTTTATTGCACTGTCCATGTCAAATAAACAAATAATCATTGTGAATCCAATTGCTACTCATATCTTTTCATGCTCAGGGAATCTGAAAACGTACACACAAACACTGTATGGGGGGAACTGTGCCGCTTGGCGGAGGTCTGCGCTGTCCGAGTGCTTTTCTAGTTTAGTTTGTGTTCTCCTGTAAAACTTTACATTTTTAGGATTTAAGTTGTAGATTTTAGAATTTTAGAGTTATTTGTTTGGAGTCAAAAACACATTTAGTGTTTCCCTGTATTATTATGATCAAATTATCAAATTATTTTGTTTTATTTGAAATTGAGCAAAGAATTTGATTTTTTTTTTTTAAAGATATAGAACTAAAAGCAGCTAATGCATCTGCTTAATAAAACGTGTAAAATCAAATGATATTGGCCTGCTGGAGACAGCAGAATGAATCCATGAAAAGATGACGGTTCTTAAAAGCATGTTTTCAGATAAATTTGTCCGTGTGACTTGTCACATTTCTCTTCCATTTCTTTTATTAAAAGATGTTTGAAGTAAATTCATGGGTCACTGCAAACACTTGGCTTTAAAAGTACCAAGCTGTCACACAGTGAGGAAAAAACAAAAAATGCATCGAGAATCGTTTCAGAATCCAATCAGAGACCCTGAATCATAATTGTATCGTGAGGTGCCTAAAGATCCTCAGCCCTAATTCGGACCTCGACTGGGGAGGAGTCCTGACATGTCGGACCTCTTGTACTTTTAGTTGGTGACCTCTGCTCTAGGCCTACACACAGACCCATTACATTTTGGATGTGACCCATGAGGGACGGAAGGAGCCTTGGTGGAGGTATGTGCTCTGAGTGCTTTTCGAGTTACGGTATATTTTACTACCACCACTGCTGTACAAAGCGTGACACAGATGTTTCCCTTTTAAGTAAAATGGTGCATTTTGGAACAAAGAGCTGTCTTAAGAAAGGCACTCCATATCCCTTTAGCCCTTAAAGTGACACTCTGCCAAACATGGAGGGTTTTTTTTTTTTCTTGTTAACCGGTCTGTAATATTTTTTTATGACTTACAAGATATATCAAGAGCATTTTTTTTTTTTGGCAGTGAAATTTCCTTTCACCTCTTCCCCTTGGGAAAAAAAGCAAGTTTATACCGAGCTTTTTTTTTTGGTGATGTCACTGTAACAGGTCCATTGTGTTGAGCCAGTGAGGACTAAGAACAGTCTCTGGCCTGACTGAGGTTAGCCTCCAGGGCCTGTTGGCATTTTTATACAGCTGCTTTGAAAACTTAACCCATATTAAGATGGGCTTTACCATTGAACTGTTTTTAAGGACTGATGCAGTTTCACTCATTATCCTCAGCCACTGTGCATACAACTGGGCATGTCCTTCAGCCAATAAGTCTTAACACAGAATTTATTCTGTTTAATGTAGCACTAGCCACTATTAGCCTTGTGGGATGTGGGTGGGCCTATTCACAGATCCTGGCATTTGAAGGAGGAGGAAAAGATTTTGACACAGAACTATGACAATGAAATGTTTTTTTGTAGAAAATAGGCAAAAAAAAATACAATTTTAGACAGTGTAAATTTGTTTTTATAGAGGATTTATATCCACAGAAGTCTGTCTTTAAGTGTTGTAAATTATGATTAAATCTGTACTTTAAAGTAAATCTGTGCACTTTAACATAAATAAACAACAACCTGGTTAGGAATTCATCTACAGCAAATTTGTAATAACTAGAATTTATCCCACAAAAATTTTTTGACCCGTTTTTAACTTTCATAATGAAATCGTCACTTGGCCACATCCCACTTCGGGTTTTATGAAAATATGTTCATTACTTATTTGAGTTATCAAACAGATGAACCCACCAGGCCAGCTGAAAACATTACCTCCTTTGCAGACATAATATTCTGTGTGGCTTAGGAAAGGGAGCTCCCTTGGTAGGGT
This sequence comes from Pholidichthys leucotaenia, assembly GCA_020510985.1. Taxonomy (NCBI): domain Eukaryota; kingdom Metazoa; phylum Chordata; class Actinopteri; order Cichliformes; family Pholidichthyidae; genus Pholidichthys; species Pholidichthys leucotaenia. The sequence continues at coordinate 168,157,525 of CM035842.1, forward strand.
TTGAATTGTCAGTAAACATGTGGCACATACAGTAACTTTGTCTGATGTGATATAAAATGTTGATCACATCAATAAATATTCATCAAGTTAGTCCACGTCTGTCAAAAGTTCTGATGCATTTGGTCATATCGCATGGTATTTTTAAAGGATGTAATGTTATTAGTCTGATTTGTGTTCCTCGGTCTGTTTTATTAAGTTAATCTTTTTAGTAATACAGAGGTTAAAAATGGTATTGACAGAATCTCAAATTATAATCCCATGAGAATTAAAGCAAATGTGATGATAGACATACAACTTCAAATTTTAAGGCAAAATTGTCAGACTTATAAAACAGTAGTACCTGCAATATTTAATGTTGGGATTTCTTCTTGAAAAACCTTTAATGGCATACAAAGTAAATGATTTCATTAAAAATTAACTTGGTTTATAAAGGTAAATGTGACCAGCCATGGAAAAACCAGGAACAAGTTTCCCAAAGGGTATTTTGAGTTATTTAGATTCTAAAAGTGTGGAATCGAAGCGTTCTGATGATGTCTTACACATGGAAATCCGAAAAGATTTGAAGATGTGGCCATTTGAATGCTGGCACCTCTCAAACTACTTGTCTGAGAAAATCAGGTTCAAAGTTTCCGAGGATTGTCACCTTCCAGGGGAACCAGGTGGGGGTACGGTAACAAAAGCTGATCATTTGCATGACTTGGTATGAACTCAACCCCCTTACAGTGCTTATCAAAAGTAGCTCTGGAAACCCTCTTTTTAAGTAGGTAGGTAGCTAGATAGATGTACTTTATTGATCCCAAACTGGGAAATTACAGTGTAACAGCATGACAGTAGATAACCAAACGACAGAATCACACACAGCATAATAGACGAAGGGATTACCCATGAAAAGTAAAACTGCTAAAAACTTTTATACATCATAGATGAATAGATGGTAACCTGTGTTGGTACATGAATCATGCCCGCTGTACAATGCAGGACAATCAGGTGCAGAGTGAAATGTGAGGCACCAATTAGACTGTCAGGTGCATTTTGACCATAGTTATGACCAGAATACAACATCAGAGTAGCTGCATTCCGATCGCCATATTAAGAGAGTCCAAACCGAAGGAAGCGAACGGTCTTCAGTTCAAAGGGAACTGAGAACCAAGCAGGGAAGAAGTGAACATCCGGACATCACTTCACCGGAAGTTCACAGGAAGATTACCCATAAGCCATTGTGCCTCAAATACAAGTAAAACAAACTATTGTTGCTAACGTTATTAACAAGCTAAATTGATGTCAGTTATTCTTTATATCAACTGATGGTAACAAATATATTTGTATTAACATTTTATTTAAGAAATATAAATTATCCACCATAGTATTGGTATGTGTCCATGGTTACAGTGGTAACGCACGGAGGAGGGAGCCGACGGTTACAGGGTGTTTTAAATTGAGAAATTTTGTGAAGGGCAGTTAACTTACTGATAGTCCCTGAGAATGGGGCAGGGAGTAGGGAATACAGTTGAAGTACACTGTGGATCGGAACGTAGCTATAGTTGTACAGTGAAATGGCATGTGGCAGGAAAGATTTTCTGTACCTAACCATTCAGCAGCGAAGTTGTAGCAGTCTGCTGGAGAAAGTGCTCCACTGTCTGTCCAGTGTGTGGTGGAGGGGTGATCAGGATTGTCCATGATGGATCGCAGTTTGTGTCCTCCTCTCCACCACAGTCTCACAAGTCTCCGGCCTGAGCCCAGTTTCAGAGCCAGCCCGCTTGATAATTTTGTCAAGTCTGTTGGTGTCGCTGGCTCTGATACTGCTACCCCAACAGACAGCAGCAAAGGAGATGGCACTGGTGACACTGGCCTAGTAGAAAAGCTCCAGCATCCTGTTGCACACATTGAAGGATCTCAGCTTCCTCAGGAAGTAGAGTCTGCTCATCCCCTTCTTGTATGCAGCATCAGTGTCATATTTCCAGTCCGCTGCTGATCATGACACCCAGGTATTTGTAGTCCTCAACTGCCTCCACATCCTCCCCCCCTAATCTGCAATGGCTTTGAAGGCATTCTCTTCTTCCTGAAGTCAGTCACCATCTCTCTGGTCTTGCTGGCATTCAGCCTCAGGTGATTCTGCTTGGTCCACTCCACAAATCTGTCTACCAGTACCCTGTACTCCCTCTCCTCTCCCCCTCTTATACACCCAACAACAGCTGAGTCGTCAGAATTTCTACAGGTGGCATGACTTGGTGTTGTACTGAAAGTCAGTGGTGTATAAGGTGAAGAGAACAGGGAGAGAAAGTAGCCAAAGTAACCATTTGCTTCCTACCTGAACGTGCTGCTGATTGGCCAAAATGAATAACAGACGTGTGAATAGCCAAACAAACTGGATAAATCAGCTGTGGTATCTATGCCCCCGAAACTAGGAAGGGGTCTCGCTGATATTTCCCTCTGAAACTATTCTATTTCAAATACAAAATTTACGGTTTTAAAATCTCCCACACCGTTATTTGAAGCATGGAGCCTCATGGTTTCAACTAGCACATTTTGCAAAAAAACAAATCACAAATTTATAAAGTGTTTTTTTTTTTTTCCTTTTTTTTTAGGAATCGCGTCAGGCCGAGTTGTTGCTGGTTTACTCGTGGCAGGTCACAAATGGGTACACAATTGCAAAATGTGAAAAGCTATTTCATATTGTGATTTCTCTCTTCTGAGTTTCATGGCTGCAATGGTTGTGAACATCATGGAATTTTCCAATATGGGAGATCTCATGTCCGAAATCAGTCTTGCATACATTTGAAGCTTTCAGTGTTGCAGATTCCAGTTGTAAAAGTGCTGTGGTTAAAATTTCTCCTCCGCTAGCTGGGCCATAAAGCATGAGGATCTTGTCAGTTTCTGTGTTGACCCGAGGGTTAATATTCAGACCAGTGGAAAAACTGTTTCACCTGAATGTGAGGCTAATTTTTTACTTTTTTCAACTAATAGGTAACCACCATTGAGAGGACAGCCATAAACCCCAGAATCCTGTCTCCAGCCTCCTGCACAGAGCTGTGTGAAGGAAACTTGGGGAAACAAACGTGTCTCTCTCTGAGGAGAAACCTGGATCCGCCATCCTGGCCACCAACATGACCAATGTGGTGATTGTCAAGGAGGGATGGCTGCATAAAAGAGGTAAAGTTTACAATATTTAGTTTGGTGTGATTATTAACTGTATATCTTAATTAAGTTGTTTTGAATGTTGAATCCCTTGAGCCTAGTAGATCCAGTACTGGGTCTGAGTGTTGCTATAAATAGCCTCTATAACAAGTACATAAAAACTGGGGGTGATGCTTTCTTGTGTTTCAGAAAGATGGTGATCCAGTGTGCCCAAAACCACCCCATAAAATGAATTTGATCAAAGACATTTGTTTGACAAGCATTAAATATTTGTGGAAAATTTTTAAATTCCCTGACTTGTGATGGACATACAGAATGAAATGCAACATTGCACTGCAGCAGATTATTACACCCAGACATGCTGGGTATTGTATGAAAGCAGGGAGTCTGTTCTTTGACGCCAGGCATAACATGATGTCAGCCAAGCAGCTTGCTTAATACTCTTGGCAAATATGCACCGCAAAATCACATTTTTAGTCGCGATTAAAACATTTGAGAACTTTTTAGACTATTTTGGTTATGTCTGTTTTTATGCAAGGAGCTCATGGGGTCTTGTGTTGAAGGGGTGAAATGTACAGTTTATAATATTCAGTGTGATCTAACAGTCAGATTTCAAAATGTTCTCTATTCAGATTTTATAAGCTACCTCCCCCTTCCAAAGCATAGAGGAAAGCCTGCAGAAGCAACTTGTGTAATTAGTTTGATGAAAAAACTTGGAATGACATGATGGTGGTCCAAGATGACTGCCTACATGGAGAAGTACTCTCCTTGATATAAAACTCATCTTTAGGTACAGAAAATACAACAACTTTACTCATAAGTGATTGCATAGTGGAAACTTCTCAGAATTCATATTACCCCAACAATTTTACACACTGTACCTTTAAAGTAAACGATGTATGCCCTTACCGTCCTGTGCACTGTGTGTGTGTGTGTGTGTGTGTGTGTGTGTGTGTGTGTGTGTGTGTGTGGGGAGGGTTCTTATATTTGTTGAGTTGTACACTTGTCACCCACTGTAGAAAACCAAACTGTGCAAATTAGGGCTGTGCAATATGACGATATATCGGTGACGCGATTAAAAAAAAAAAGTCTATAGTTTCACATAAAACTGTTATCATTTATATCTGGATTTAAAAGACACATACCCCGTTTCTACTTGTCACAGCCCCGCATTTCCCCCACAGTGCGCCAGGTGTGTGGGTTCCGGTGGTTAGCACAGCAGCTAACTGCAAGCTAATGTTTTGGTCATATAGCCGCTACTTCTGTTTGCCAGGGATGTGGGACTGTTTCCCACCGTGCTGCGTCAGAGAGGATAGTCCTCTAACTTCGTTTAAACTGGCAGTAACATTAACACAATCTCTCTTTAATTATAAAATGGCAAATGCTAAATGACGATGTTAACTTGTCACTAATAGGAAACATTAGACAAGGGGGTGCTGAAAAGTTCATAGGCTGACCATGATGCAGTGGTCAAATTTGACCAAATATGGTTCATTGTATCCATACTGTTGATAGTTCTCACTCTCAGCTGTGCTCTGCCCACTTGTTCCTCGGCCACTGAAGCACAAATACTACTGGCTCAGCACCTACAAGTAGTGGACGGCAGTGGCTCAGGAGGTAGAGCGGGTCATCTAATAACCGGAGGGTTGGTGGGTTGTATCCCGTTGTCCCTGGGCAAGACACTTTACCCACCTTGCCTCCAGTGTCCATGCCACTGGGCATGGATGTGCATAAATGTTCTGTAGTGGTCAGAGAGCCCATTGGAGCGGATTGGCAGCCACATTTCCATCAGTCTGCTCCCAGGGCAACTGTGGCTACAGTAGTAGCTTACCACTACCATTGTCTGTGGAGTGAATGAGAAATGTATCCATTATAAAGTGTCTTTGAGTGTCTATGAAAAAGTGCTAAATAAATCTGATGCATTATTATAACTCCTTAGTCAGCCTATGAATTTTTCAGCCCCCCCTCGAAGTGTCAGACCATCATTTCTTGGTTTAAATTACTGCCGAGTTTCTTAATTTTGTCTGGAAAAAAATATTACTAAAGCTGCAAAAGTGCATGAAGGCAGCCCCATACACACTAAATAAAAACGTGTTGGAGGATAAACTGGCTCTTAATGTGACTTGATTTCTAAATTTTTAATTAGTCAAGTAGTGATAATGAGTAAAGTTGAAGTCATCTCAAATGCACATTAAAAAAAACAATTTTATAACAAAACTACACAATGAAAAGGGGGAAAAGGTGCATAAAATTGATAGATGAATTTGCACAATTGATTTTTTTCACTATGTAACAAAATATAGAAAAATATATTACTGATATCGTGATATGAAATTTTGGTCATATCGCACAGCCCTAGTGCAAATATGTGGGTTAACCTTGCTGGCGCACAACACAGAAAAATGCAAACTTCTTTGTTGATACACGCCAGAAATGTATTCAGACAATTTGGATCATGTATGCAGTTGGTAAATCAAATATTTACCCTGATGGTTTAACACAAGTTTAACTTAGCATTTAGGTTACTTCGCTCTTGGCACTGAAGCTAGAATGGGATCACTCAAAATGGAGAAATATGTATTTTGCAAAACAATTGTTTAAAAAGCATATGTACTTAAAACCAAATTTGAACCATCCCCTTGCAGAGTCCCAACTGGACCCTGTTTAACTGCTCTGACAGTGCTGTGTTGAGGGCCAATGTCAGGCGTGAGTCCTGTTGTTTGGATGAAGAGGCATTCCTCACATACCTGCTGGCTTTGAGCAGCTTTATGTGTGCATACTAACTCTGCTTTCCAACTGCTGCTGCCTCACAGCGCCCTCTCCACCACTATCACAAGGGGCAAAATAGGATAAGCAACTTTTCCTGATTTAAATCTCCTAAGCCCACAACCAAGAAACCAGGCATTTACTGGAAAAGAGGGAAAGGACAGTCAGACTTGAAAGGGAAGAGTCTGGAGAAGGTTATTCGAGTTCCTGTGACTCGAGTGGGAATGTGTCAGTTCATGCATCTCTTATTTCAGGCTGTTGCACTGACTGTTCATATTCAGCATGATGAAAAATCTCTACCGTTTTCAGGGGTGGTGTTGCTAATTTACCTATTGGAGGCTCATTTGTGAGCATTACAGTGCAATCGACTACTGTTCAAACCTTCTGTTAGCAGGGTAAGACAGTCAGAATGAAGTTGGCTTAAAGGGAGAAGAGCTAAAATCTTTTTCTTTTTTTTCAGTAGAGGATGGACTGAGGAGTTGCATCTACTCTGGTACAGTCAAAAATAAAAAGGAGCTGAAGAAGTGCAGAGTATCTTTTATGTAGCTGTATGATTAAGAATACAACAATACATGTATACTTTTTGATTCGAAAACAACTTTTTTTCACAGATCGAATCAACAGAAGGGTTGTCAGGGCCCAGTAAAAGATGAATGATTATTCTCAACTATGACATTTAAATAAGTCGCCCCAGTTCAGTTCAGCTTTCCCAAATTGAGCATTCATGCTCTTTCATTGGATCCAGGCTTCATTACCAGGATAGCTACAACTGGACACAAGTTGAAGGGAGAGAAGTTTTCCACAACTAGTCATAAGTACCGTTTAGTACTGTTGAGGTTTTGAAAACTATTGAGATGAAAGCAGGAACATTTTGTTGGAAGTTATCATGCAAAATTTTTTGTTCTAATAGTCACAAGAGGCTCAGGTGTTCATTGTGTAATACGTTAACGTGTGTACTTGTGACTGTCCTCTGTTTGTTCATTGAGTGCCTCTATCACAGATCTGGCATGTGTCAAGTTTTTCCACAATCTCGCTGCCTCTGATATGAATGGAACAATCTTGTATAAAATAACTACAAGTAGTCAAATAGTGACTGGTAAGAAAACAGGAAGGTTGTCTAGCACACACATGCACATACACACTGTTATCAGTGTGACACCCCTCTGGTTGTGACACAAACACTAAACAAACAACACTTCAGGAATACTGAGTTGGCATGCTGTTGGAGCCCAGCAGCTGTGCCCTGTGAAATGTCACCCAGCCTCCGTGTTTTGATTGGAGGACGTCCGGCGGCCTCCTTGACAGGAAGGCTTTTGGTGTCGCGTCACTGTCATGCAATCTTTGCCCCAGAGCCACTGCACAGAAGGTGAACCCACAGTAGCCTTGTCTCAATGTCCATCACCTGAGCCTGGCGGTCCATGCCCAAAAACGTATCTTTCCATCCTGCCCCTTGACTGGAGCACTTTTGTGTGTGGTGGCGCCACCCAAGTGACTCAAATATCCACATGGGCGTGATAATAAATGGCTTATACCACCTCTGAGTGTGTTCACCATGCTCATTACTTTGTGTGCTTTGAAAACAGCAATTTAATCTTTTGCAAAAGAGAAATTTTCATATTTCAGTTGGCCACTTTTGTGTGTTCCATTGATCTGGTCAACAAAAAAAAAAAAACAACCCAAAAACAACCTTTTAATACTTTTAATATGTAAAAACGATGAGTAGTTTGAGTCTTTTAGCAGTGCCCTTTTATTGCCTCTGTGGAGCAGCTCTGGTGTGTAGACTCCACACAGCAGTGCCACTCATTCTTTGATTCCTTTCTGATTAGTCATCCTCAGCTTGCACGTGCAGATTGTGTCAAGACTCATGAGGGAAAGTAAGCCTCACATTGTGCCTTGGCGCGATCTTCTAATCTAATCTGTCATTAGAGCTCCCAATTCTCAGCCTTGGAGTACTCTTGTACGTTTCAGATGGGTTGCTCTCACAGAAATGACCTCATTCTGAAGGACACACCTTCATACTTTCTTCTTGTGCTGCGGTAATGAGTCTGGATTGTGTACAATGTTTAGGATGTGTTATTGTAACCGTTATGTTTTAGAAGGGCAGCTATGGAATGCAACAAAGCTGAGTAGGATGGAGTATGCGAGTCTGTGTGTGTGTGTGTGTGCATTCACATGCATATGCAAATGTGAGTGATCATGGACGGTGTGAAACATTTCTTTAGACATTGCACTGCCAGCAGGACATTGCCCAGTGCCCTTTATGTTCAGACCGCTCTGCAAATTCAGGCTTGTAAAAACAGTGTTACTTTACTATTATGACCAGTTATGTTGTCCCCAAATGATACTTTCTTTTTACATCCTTCGCAGAGCGCACCCACACACTTTGAATGAGCCTACGGCCTCTAGTGGCCACAGAGACCAAACGGCATGTTATTTCTTTTTGCGAGTGTGTTTTTCCAAAGTTTCCATCAAAGCCAGAGGATCATCTGACATCAAAGAGGCAGATTGTGGGTTCCCTAGTTTCCTAGGAAGCGCTGTGGCCAAGAACCCAGTGAAGCTCAACAGAACAGCACTTGCTTGTCCTTCACTATTCCCTGGCCTTTGTTTGTTTGACTCATTTGCTCCCTGACAAGTATAAAGAGCCAGCCTCCTCGTTAGGCTAACGAAGGCCACAGCAACTGTTGGATTTGGGTAACACGCTCAGCTGGCTCTGACTCGTGAAAGGAGGGGTGGTCCGAGGGCAGCTTGGTCGAGATGGAGAGGGAAAGATGAAGGGGGGGGGGGACAGAAGTTGAGCAGCGTCTTTGTGATGTTCCCAGAACATCGCTCAGTGACCCAGTCAGACTGAGGAGAGATGGTGGATGTTGTGTGCGACGTGCCACAGAGACTCTTGTGGTTTGGAGCTCATCAGCGGATTGGCTTCTGTGCTGGTCATGCAAGACCTTGTTGGTGGTACAGGAAAGTGCATGAGACGGAGTGGAAATGACAAGGTGGCGGATAGTGTGGGGAGTTATGCAATATCAGACATTGTAATCTGTCCAGATGAAACACTCGTTTTCATCTCTTGAATATCTGTGCTTCCTGTGTCAGGTGAACAGGCTTGCAACCATTCAATGAACTTTTTTCCTCATTATCAGGTCCTGGTCCTGACCATATCAGTGGCCATGTTTTGAGGCACTGTGCTCAACAGCTTGGGGGTGTGTTTCAGACTCTGTTTCAGAGCTCTTTGAACAGTGGCATAGTCCCCCCAACTGTGGAAACAGTCCACAGTCATTCCTGTTCCCCAAAAAAGCACAACAAAAGCTCTGAATGACCTTTGTCCCGTAGCTCTTATGTCATTAGTAATGAAAGCCATGGAGAGGGTCTTAAAAAATGACGACATCAGAGCTATGGACTCCCAGATGGATCCGCTTCAATTTGCATATCGCGCAGGCAGAGGCGTTGATGGTGCAAAAACATTCATCATAGACACCATGCACAAACATCTGGAGCAGCCCGACTCTTCAGCCAGACTTTTGTTTGCTGATTTCTCCTCAGCTTTTAATACTTTGCAGCCACATATTTTGGCCACTGAACTTTCCTCTCGCTTTCATCTGAATGACCAGCTAATCCTGTGGATATTGGACTTTTTGACCAACAGATCAGAGAGTACTGGTCAACAATATTTTCTCAGATCTTCGCCACACCTCAGCTGGCTCCTCCCAAGGCTGCATCTTGTCTCCTCTGCTTTTCATCCTGTATATGGATGACTGTAGATCCACACAGCCCAACTGTCATCTGGTTAAGTATGCTGATGATACTGTGCTCCTGTCCTTCCTGTCTCGTCCCTCACATAACTGTGGACAGACTCTGTAGGAGTTTGTGGACTGGTGTGACAGCTCATGTCTGGAACTGAACGTCAACAAAACCAAGGAGATGGTGGTGACCTTTTCTAACAAGCAGAGGGACCTGGCTGCAGCAGTCACCACCACCATCCATGGGAAGTCAGTGGAGCTAGTTGAGGAATACAAGTATTTAGGCACCATTTTTAACCACCTACTGAGATTCTCCTCCAATACAGGGGAGATTGTTAGGAAATGTTGGCAATGGCAATATCTCTTTAGGAAGCTCAATTCCTTTGGAGTCAGAAAGGATATCTTGACTTTTTACTACTCCTTCATAGTGTCACCATTACATTCTCCATCACCAGCTGGTTCCACTCCATCAGCCTGCAGAACAGAAATCATCTACAGAGCACTGTTACTGTGTGTTCTAAGGTCATTGGATTACCCGTGAGAACTGTAATGGACACATGTGATCAGCAGACATGTAAGCTAGCACATAAAATCATTAAAAACCCTTTACACCCACTTCACCCTGCTTTTGAGTGGCTCCCCTACAAATGCCGGCTCCAGTGCTCTGGCTGCTGGACCCAGAGAAGGAGGGCCACCTTTGTTGCCAAAGCTGTTTTGCTTTTAAAATCCTGACCCTTAGATTTGAGCCTGTTTCACATTTTATTTTCAGAGCACAAGATACTTTACTGCTTTTAGTTTGTTAGTTATTTTTTAGTTTCGTTTTATTTAGTTATTTACCTAGTTTATTATTTAGTGGTACTTGCATTGTTTTTGTCATTATTCCGCTGCTCCACTGTGCCTTTAAAATTGCCCCTTGGGGATAAATGGGTTTTTTGAATTATTTTAGTAGGCGAATGTAGCCTGTCCAGCACTGTTCAATGCCCCTCAAAGGAGCAGACTCACCTGGTTAAGAACGTCTCATGATTATGCAATGCTGACTGTCTCAGAACTTCAGGACTTGATCTTGCTGCTGGGCTTGCCTGAGCTCTTATGCATCCCCTCCTTATGGTTGTCAAGGGCCACACTGCTGCAGTATACAGACACATACTGCAGAGGAATGGCACAGCAAATTTGCTTGTATATTTACTTGCATCCTGCAGGCTGGAAAGGAGTGCGATGGGAGTCATTTCAAATTATTTTGTTGTGCAGGGGCATATGTTTCCTGACTTGTAGATAATATGCTATATGCTAATCTCTGCAGTCTATTTAATTGAAAAATGGCACATTAATATCAAAGTGCAGTGTTTCCCCACATATAGACAATACTTCAAGCAAATGTATTAATAGCTGCCACAGGTTTACTTTGCTTTCTTTTTTTAAATTGTTTCCCCCTTTGGGAAAAATGGCACATTAAATTTGCATTCAGTCAATTGCTGTGATCTAATTTCAAATGCTGAATGACCCCCCCCCCCCCCCCCCCCCCCCCCCCGGTTTGCTTGACCGCTATAGAGTCCTCATTTAGCCTCCCCTCTTTCTGTTGGGTAAATTCATACTATGCTTGTAAAATTTTTGTCCAGATTGGCATTTAATAGATTGCTGTTTGACATGCAATCCAGCCTAGAGATGTCAGACCAAAACTGTCACTTAAAACGGATGTTACAGAGTTCTTCCAGATAATACTTACTAGAGAAAAACCTCACTCTCTTCAGGAATTATTGTCACAAAGCATTTATTCAGTTTTTTGTACTTGATTAAAGAAAGCTGAGTATATCAGAGGGACAGCTCACGTTGAGTGGTTTGGAGACAGTAAGAGGCAAGGCTGAGATGGTTTGGACAAGTGCAGAGGAGGGAGTGTGGCTATATTGGACAAAGGATGTTGAAGATGGAGCTGCCAAGCAGGAGGAAGAGAGGAAGACATCAGAAAATTCATGGATGTAGTGAAGGAGGACATGGAGAGGGTTGGTGTTACAGAGGAAGCTGCAAGGGATAGGGTGAGATGGAGGCAGATGATCCGCTGTGGTGACCCCTATAAAGGGAACTTCTCTCATTATTCTTCCAAAAGAAGAATAATGGGGGGGGGGGGGCTTCCGCAGACTGCTTCATGTGTTCACACATGAATGTGCATTTATCTACATGTTTGGAAATGACAGCAAGTTGGCTTAAAGGGAGAACGACTGTAATGGCTTTGTTTAAATTCAATAAAGAGAGGGGCCACTTCAAGGCTTAGTATGACATAAATAAGCATTATTTTCAACTGTTGTGTCCATCAAATTATGTGAGGCAGTATTTTTTTTTTTTTTGCATTAACTACAGAAGGAGATGTATAAAAAAAAGTTTTTAAAGGGTGATTTATTTATATATATATATATATATATATATATATATATATATATATAAACGCTTCAACTCAGAAATACTGTTAGGGCTTTATCCAAATATTTGAATATCCACATATTCATTTGTTACTTTGCTATTCAGTTTTCAAATTTGATACTTGGATAGTCTGCTTTTTTTAAAAAAAAAAAAAAAACTGCCCTTTTTTTTTCCACAATATCTTTATTGAACCTTTTTTTTTTTTTAACAAACATGATACAGACAATCAAACACTAACACTAAAGTACTACAAAAAAAAAAATACCCTAAAAACACCAACAACCACCAACAAAATCAAGTCTTCAACAATGCTCCTCTGTTTAGTCTAGACAATCCAATACATTAGTATACATATTATGTTCACCAGTTTGGAATTTACAAGGTCCACACACATCATTCACCTTCTTCTTCAAGAGTTATGTTTAAATTTTTTACATAATCAATAAAAGGTCTCCATATATTCTCAAACACAATTTCCTTTGATTTCAGTATATATGTTATTCTTTCTAATGGAAGGTTTGTTAACATCTGTCTTAACCACTGAGTCACATCTGGTCTATGAGTCTTTTTCCATAATAGTGCAATACATTTTTTGGCATTAAGCAAACTGAGGTCTATGAATGTTCTTTCACTTTTATTAAAATTATGCTTTTCTGGGTACAGACCCAACAAAAACAGTTTAGGATTCAATATGATTTGTTTTGAGATTATTTTTTCAATTGTTACCCTCACCTCTTCCCAAAACATTCTTATTAATCTACATTCCCATAAACAATGAAATAGGGTTCCTTTACTTTCCATGCATTTTGTGCATGTATCTGGTATATTTTTGTTATATCTATTTAACTCCTCCGGTGTAACATACATCCGCATTAACCATTTGAAATGTATCAATTTAAGGCGTGCATTTATTGATTTGGTTTGAGCTTCTGTACAAGCCAATTCCCATTGTTCCTCTGAAATTTCAATTTGCAGATCTTCTTTCCAGTAGTTTAATCTTTTCAGTGAATTTTCACTTGAAGATAGTGTCAATGAGTTATAAAACTCTGAAATAATACCCTTTCTTTTACTATCTTTCATCATCATTTTTTCCAAGGATGAATAAATAGGTCGAGTGAGAGCTTTATTTTGATTTGATCGAATAAAGTTTCTAAGTTGAAGATATTTAAAAAAATGTGTTCTATTGAGATTAAATTTGATCCTCAGCTCTTCAAAAGACATTATGTTGTCTGCACATGGCAAATATAAATCCTGAATCTTTTGTATCCCTTTTAAATTCCATACTTTAAATACAGCGTCCGCTCTCCCTGGTTTAAAATATTGATTACCCCATATTGGACTAAATTGTGACAATAACTGTGGTTCTTTTAAATAGTTTTTAGCTTCACACCATATTTTGATCATATGCTTTACAAATGGATTTTTAACTTGTTTTTGTAATTTTTTTGCCGAATCTGAGTATATGAATATGGGAAGAGGTAAAGGTAAATTGTATGATTCCATTTCAGTCCAGTGAGGGAGATCATTTGATGAAAAATAATATGTCATAGACCTCAGTTGTGCCGACCAATAATACAACATAAAATTTGGACATTTCAGACCTCCACGATCAAATGGTAAATATAATAAAGACAAACGTAATCTAGCCCTCCTGTTGTTCCATATAAATTCCACTAACTTTTTTTTTTATTCTTGAGAATAGATCTAAAGGTGGTGATAAGGGAATGTATTGAAATAAATAAAGTATTTTAGGTAAAATATTACTTTTAAGTATATTGATTCTCCCGATCATCGACATTGGTAGTGACATCCATCTCTGAGTTAACTCACTGATATCTGACATTAAGGCTTCATAGTTGACACTGGCGACTGATTCTAGCTTAGGCATAATTTGGATTCCTAAATATTTAAACTGATTTACAACATTGAACTGATTTACCTCAGGGGCTGGGTGATTTCTCTGGGTCTCATTTAGCATTAATATTGAAGATTTAGTTTTATTTATTTTATATCCTGATATTTCCCCAAAATTCTTTATTAAATTCAACAAGGTTGGAATTGATTTTTTTAGATTCGACATAAACAAAATTATATCATCGGCGTACAGGGAGATTTTATGTTCTGTTGGTCCAACTTTAATTCCATATATTTGTGAATGTAAACGTATCGCTATCGCTAAAGGTTCAATTGCCATAGTAAACAGTAAAGGTGAAAGTGGACAGCCTTGTCGACATCCTCTATTGATTTTTATTGGTTTTGAAATATTGTTATTTGTTAGGATTTCTGCTGTAGCATTATTGTATATTATTTGAACCCATTTTATGAAATTATTTCCAAGTCCAAACCTTTGTAGGACTTCAAAAAGAAAGGGCCATTCAACTCTATCAAAGGCCTTTTCGGCGTCCAATGATAGGAGAGCTGTATCCGGTGCTTCTTTATTAAAATAAATAATATTAAATAGTCTTCTTACATTATGGAAGCCTTGTCTACCCTTTATAAAGCCATTCTGATCTCGATTAATAATATTTGGTAAAATTTCTTGTATTCGTCTTGCTAAAATTTTACAGATTATCTTAAGGTCGGCGTTTAATAGGCTTATTGGTCTCATATTTTCACATTTATTAGAGGGCTTACCTGGTTTTGGCAGCAGTATAATTAAGGCATTATTTATGTATGATGGTAAATTATTATTTTGAAATGCTTCTAAAACCATTTCCAAAAAAGGTTTTATTAATTTATTCTTAAATTTTTTATAAAGGTCAACTGGAAGACCATCTGGTCCTGCACTTTTTCCTGATTTCATATTATCAATGGCTAGCCCAACTTCTTCTTGACTAATTTTAGACTCCAATATCTCCCTGTTTTCATTTGGAATACACGGTATAGATAGTTCGTTCAAAAACCCATTTAGTTTTGTTAAATCAGGTTCATTTTTGGTATCATATAATTTTTCATAGTAATCTCTAAAGGCTCTATTAATTTCTAAAGGATCTATAACTACCTGTCCATTACTTATAATACTGGTAATTGGTGTTTTAATTTCCAATTGTTTAATCTGCCATGCTAATAATTTTCCTGATTTTTCACCTTGTTCATAAAAGATTGTTTCAATCTTAGAAGACTCGAGGCAGCTCTATTCGCTGATTTTTTGTCGTATTCAGCTCTCAAAATCAGTAATTCATTCTCCAACCTTGGGTCACTTCCTGCATACACTTTTTCCTGAAGATTTTTTATTTTATGTTCCAATTTAGCTCTCTCCTCTCGAGTCTTCTTAGATTTTGATCCTGTATAACTAATAATATGTCCCCTAATAAAAGCTTTGAAAGCCTCCCACTTTACACATGCTGATGTTTGTGTAGTATTGATGTCAAAGAACTCGTCTATCTGTTTTTCTATATACTTGACAAATTCCTCATCCTGAAGCCATTTATGCTGAAATTGCCATCTACCTGATTCCTTTGTCAATTTTTTATCTACATATATTAGACAACAGGGTGCATGATCAGAGATCACGATGTTATCATAAAAGCAGTTTTGAATCTTGGACCTTAATTCTGTGGAAATCAAAAAATAATCAATACGTGAGAATGTCTTGTAGGTACTGGAATAACAAGAATAGGCTTTAACTTGTGGTTTCATTTCTCTCCATATATCTAACAATCTCAATTCTTTCATAAAATGATTAATAGTCATCCTACATCCAATGTGCGTACAATCCAGTCCTGTTGATCTATCCACACCTGGATTCAATGTACAATTAAAATCCCCTGCTATTATATGTTGCCCTGTAAGTGATGATAAGATGAGAAATAAATTAGCAAAGAACTTCTGATCATCTATATTGGGACCATATAAGTTCACAGATTTATATTTTCTAATAGCAAAGAACCTTGAATGATTACATATCTTCCAAATTTGTCTCCAATTACATTTTTCACTTGAAAGGAACTGATTTATGTATGAGAGTCATAACTCCCCTGGCTCGGGATGAAAATGAAGAGGTGAATACACTTCCCTGCCATCTACTCCTAATTCTTTTAACATCCTCCTCTATCAGATGAGTTTCTTGTAAAAACCCAATTCTTGAACCCATGTCCCTTTATTTTATTCATAACTTGTTTAAGTTTTTTTAAATTTTGTAGACCTCTGCAATTCCATGAAGTTAAATTAAGATTAACACTTTGGTCCATGATCAATAGAGAGTTTGGGATTACCTTGCAGTGTAAACATGCTCCTACAGAGAAGCAAAAACATGAGTGGTTGAACATTCATCCTACAAACTACACACAAACAAATTTCCCCATCCCACACTTGTGGCAAACCCCCCAAAATCAAAAGAAAAATTCTGTCACCCGATATAGCCAACGACCGTTCCACACCCACGAGGATCAGCCTAAGCCACTCCTTCTTCATCCTCCCAATCACCCTAACTCTACTGCTTTTAATGACGTAACATTAACTCTCCTCTGTAGTTTTCCAACTTAACTCCAAAATTTTTAACAACTTTGTACATCATAGTTTTTTTTGTTTGTTTGTTTGTTTTGTTTTTGTTTTGTTTTTTTTTTATATATAATACAATCTATATTTTGTAAACTTACTATTTACTTCAAGTCAGTCAGATGCTGTGCAAATGCTTAATTATTCTACCTTATATTTTGTTCATGCTTAGCTCCCACCAGTCTCTTCTTCTTCTTTGATCTTCTTGATGAACTCCTGCGCCTCCTCTGGGGTCTTGAAGATGTGGGTTCTGCCCTCATACGTGGTCAGCAGTCTCGCAGGATAGATTACACCATGACGAATCCCAAGGTTGCGCAGCTCCTTACGTACAGGATCAAACTGCTTCCTCAATTGCTGGATTCCTGTGGCCAAATCTGGGTAGAACCGCACCTGCTGGTCCTGGTGTTTAATCTCTCCTTTAGCACGTGCAGCGTTGAAGATCTTCATTCCTGTCTCTGTTGCTAAGAAACTTCATAATTAAGGTCCTCGGCGGTCCCTTATCTCTCCGTGGGCCAATACGATGTGCTTTTTCCAGAACCACTGCTGATTGCAACTCCTCGCTGCCCAGCACCTCCGGAATCCACTTTTCCAGAAAGGAACATACGTCCCGACCTTCTGATTCCTCTGGAAGGACCCACCAGCCTCAAATTATTCTGTCTCGACCGAGATTCCCAAATCCAAAATATTATCCTTCCAGAGATTTATTTTTTTTTTCCAAAGTGCGCACCTTTAATTGACGACGGGTGACGTCATCTTCAGCACTAGCGAGACGGAGCTCCATCTGCGCCGTTCGTTCTACACAGTCACCCAATTCCTTTCTTATTCCTTCCAACGCTGTCATCAACCCCTCAAATCTAGAGGAAAAGTCCGCTCTCATTGAACTCATGGCTGCCATCAGCGCAATCTGCGCCATTCCCCGCAGAAATCGCAGCGTTGCCAGCCTCCTCCGCCATATATGGAGTTTTGTTTGCTGCGTCACAGACCCTGAAAGTCCGTTAATTTGGACTGTTTCGGCGGCTCGCTTTTTCCTTTTCCTGGTTTTCAGCCTTAGGCTTCGCCGACATATCCTCGCCCAAATGCTGGGATACGTTCTGTCCCAAATGAGAGAGTTATTTGCCGATTTTTTTTTTTCCAGGAGCAGAGCAGAGCGAGACACGTCCGTCCTACATGGCAGCCATAACCGGAAGTCAGGTAAAATATTACTTTTAAGTATATTGATTCTCCCGATCATCGACATTGGTAGTGACATCCATCCTGAGTTAACTCATTGATATCTGACATTAAGGCTTCATAGTTGACACTGGCGACTGATTCTAGCTTAGGCATAATTTGGATTCCTAAATATTTAAACTGATTTACAACATTGAATTGATTTACCTCAGGGGCTGGGTAATTTCTCTGGGTCTCATTTAGCATTAATATTGAAGATTTAGTTTTATTTATTTTATATCCTGATATTTCCCAAAATTCTTTATTAAATTCAACAAGGTTGGAATTGATTTTTTTAGATTCGACATAAACAAAATTATATCATCGGCGTACAGGGAGATTTTATGTTCTGTTGGTCCAACTTTAATTCCATATATTTGTGAATGTAAACGTATCGCTATCGCTAAAGGTTCAATTGCCATAGTAAACAGTAAAGGTGAAAGTGGACAGCCTTGTCGACATCCTCTATTGATTTTTATTGGTTTTGAAATATTGTTATTTGTTAGGATTTCTGCTGTAGCATTATTGTATATTATTTGAACCCATTTTATGAAATTATTTCCCAAGTCCAAACCTTTGTAGGACTTCAAAAAGAAAGGGCCATTCAACTCTATCAAAGGCCTTTTCGGCGTCCAATGATAGGGAGCGCTGTATCCGGTGCTTCTTTATTAAAATAAATAATATTAAATAGTCTTCTTACATTATGGAAGCCTTGTCTACCCTTTATAAAGCCATTCTGATCTCGATTATAATATTTGGTAAAATTTCTTGTATTCGTCTTGCTAAATTTTACAGATTATCTTAAGGTCGGCGTTTAATAGGCTTATTGGTCTCATATTTTCACATTTATTAGAGGGCTTACCTGGTTTTGGCAGCAGTCTAATTAAGGCATTCTTTATGTATGATGGTAAATTATTATTTTGAAATGCTTCTAAAACCATTTCCAAAAAGGTTTTATTAATTTATTCTTAAATTTTTTAAAAGGTCAACTGGAAGACCATCTGGTCCTGCACTTTTTCCTGATTTATATTATCAATGGCTAGCCCAACTTCTTCTTGACTAATTTTAGACTCCAATATCTCCCTGTTTATCATTTGGAATACACGGTATAGATAGTTCGTTCAAAAACCCATTTAGTTTTGTTAAATCAGGTTCATTTTTGGTATCATATAATTTTTCATAGTAATCTCCTAAAGGCTCTATTAATTTCTAAAGGATCTATAACTACCTGTCCTTACTTATAATACTGGTAATTGGTGTTTTTAATTTCCAATTGTTTAATCTGCCATGCTAATAATTTTCCTGATTTTTCACCTTGTTCATAAAAAGATTGTTTCAATCTTAGAAGACTCGAGGCAGCTCTATTCGCTGATTTTTTGTCGTATTCAGCTCTCAAAATCAGTAATTCATTCTCCAACCTTGGGTCAATACCTGCATACACTTTTTCCTGAAGACTTTTTATTTTATGTTCCAATTTAGCTCTCTCCTCTCGAGTCTTCTTAGATTTTGATCCTGTATAACTAATAATATGTCCCCCTAATAAAAGCTTTGAAAGCCTCCCACCTTTACACATGCTGATGTTTGTGTAGTATTGATGTCAAAGAACTCGTCTATCTGTTTTTCTATATACTTGACAAATTCCTCATCCTGAAGCCATTTATGCTGAAATTGCCATCTACCTGATTCCTTTGTCAATTTTTTATCTACATATATTAGACAACAGGGTGCATGATCAGAAATCACGATGTTATCATAAAAGCAGTTTTGAATCTTGGACCTATTTCTGTGGAAATCAAAAATAATCAATACGTGAGAATGTCTTGTAGGTACTGGAATAACAAGAATAGGCTTTAACTTGTGGTTTCATTTCTCTCCATATATCTAACAATCTCAATTCTTTCATAAAATGATTAATAGTCATCCTACATCCAATGTGCGTACAATCCAGTCCTGTTGATCTATCCACACCTGGATTCAATGTACAATTAAAATCCCCTGCTATTATATGTTGCCCTGTACGTGATGATAAGATGAGAATAAATTAGCAAAGAACTTCTGATCATCTATATTGGGACCATATAAGTTCACAAGATTTATATTTTCTAATAGCAAAGAACCTTGAATGATTACATATCTTCCAAATTTGTCTCCAATTACATTTTTCACCTGAAAAGGAACTGATTTATGTATGAGAGTCATAACTCCCCTGGCTCGGGATGAAATGAAGATGTGAATACACTTCCCTGCCATCTACTCCTAATTCTTTTAACATCCTCCTCTATCAGATGAGTTTCTTGTAAAAACACAATTCTTGAACCCATGTCCTTTATTTTATTCATAACTTGTTTAAGTTTTTTTAAATTTTGTAGACCTCTGCAATTCCATGAAGTTAAATAAGATTAACACTTTGGTCCATGATCAATAGAGAGTTTAGGATTACCTTGCAGTGTAAACATGCTCATACAGAGAAGCAAAAACATGAGTGGTTGAACAATTCATCCTACAAACTACACACAACAAATTTCCCCTTCCCACACTTGTGGCAAACCCCCCCAAAATCAAAAGAAAAATTCTGTCTCCCGATATAGCCATCGACCGTTCCACACCCACGGGGAACAGCCCTAAGCCACTCCTTCTTCATCCTCCCAATCACCCCAACTCTACTGCTTTTAATGACGTAACATTAACTCTCTTCTGTAGTTTTCCAACTTAAACTCCAAAATTTTTAACAACTTTGTACATCATAGTTTTTTTTTTTTTGTTTGTTTTGTTTTTGTTTTGTTTTTTTAATATATAATACAATCTATATTTTGTAAACTTACTATTTACTTCAAGTCAGTCAGATGCCTGTGCAAATGCCTTAATTATTCTACCTTATATTTTGTTCATCTTAGCTCCCACCAGTCTCTTCTTCTTCTTTGATCTTCTTGATGAACTCCCTGCGCCTCCTCTGGGGTCTTGAAGATGTGGGTTCTGCCCTCATACGTGGTCAGCAGTCTCGCAGGATAGATTACACCATGACGAATCCAAGGTTGCGCAGCTCCTTACGTATGGGATCAACTGCTTCCTCAATTGCTGGATTCCTGTGGCCAAATCTGGGTAGTAGAACCGCACCTGTGGTCCTGGTGTTTAATCTCTCCTTTAGCACGTGCCAGCGTTGAAGATCTTCATCCTGTCTCTGTTGCTAAGAAACTTCATAATTAAGGTCCTCGGCGGTCCCTTATCTCTCCGTGGGCCAATACGATGTGCTTTTTCAGAACCACTGCTGATTGCAACTCCTCGCTGCCAGCACCTCCGGAATCCACTTTTCCAGAAAGGAACATACGTCCCGACCTTCTGATTCCTCTGGAAGACCCACCAGCCTCAAATTATTCTGTCTCGACCGAGATTCCAAATCCAAAATATTATCTTCCAGAGATTTTTTTTTTTTTTCCAAAGTGCGCACCTTTAATTGAAGACGGGTGACGTCATCTTCAGCACTAGCGAGACGGAGCTCCATCTGCGCCGTTCGTTCTACACAGTCACCCAATTCCTTTCTTATTCCTTCCAACGCTGTCATAATCCCATCAAATCTAGAGGAAAAGTCCGCTCTCATTGAACTCATGGCAAAAACTGCCCTTTTTAAAATCAATGATCAATTTAAAAAGCTGACTAGTAGAGGAAAAAAAACACAATTTAAGCAAAGAAAACTGACATAAATTACATTTATAAGGGAACAGTAACACGTTCACAAGAAGTCAAATTTATGAGCGGTCACGTTGAGAGGAATAAATGAGCAAATTTACAAGCAAAACGTCCAATTTTATAAGAAGTCACATTTCTGATAAGACGTTAATGCTGTTGAATTCCACTGAGATGATAATGATGATACAGAATATTCAGATATTTGTTTTGGGTTGCTAAAGAATGTTTGGAACTCCAAAACTGGTATTCATGACAACCCAAGGCATTTAGTTTTATAGAAAAATGTGTCCTGTATCACTTTTCCCTCACTTTTGCAAGTGACTTGGTAAAAGTTGATCCAAACTTGGCCAATTAAATGCCCTGACTCAACCCAAACAATCACCAGCAGTAGACGCCGGAGCGATGCACAGATCTGGGACTGAAGCCCCTGTAGACAGCATCCAGCAGCAGAGGGTGTCGCACTAGGAAGTCGGCACTCTGGCCGGATGTCTGGCCGTCAGCGTGGACCTCCTGCTTTGTGTAATGGGAAGCAGTCTTCCTGCTAAATGTGGTGGAGAGAAGTAAATTACTGGGGTGCAGCTGTCGGCAGGCAGGCTGGCTGGTGTTGGCGGGGGGGACCAGGAAACTGAGGGAGGTGGCACCTCCACCATTGGCCTCCTCACACGGCGAGCCTGCTGTGTGCTTACTTTGCTGTGCAGAGTCCGCCTGCTCTCCACAACTGTGGTGCTCGGTAGTCTTCTGTCTGTTACTGTTCCTCTGTTCCTTTTTTTCCCCTGACATTTCCTTGCTGTCCTTCCTGTCACTCTTTTATTCTTATTCTTCCACTTTCTTCCTTTTATCCTTGTCTTCATTATCCCCTCTTCACTCTTAGTTTACCCTCACTTGCTCGCCCTCTCTGGCCTCCCCCATTTCCAGTGCACGCTTCCCACCCCACCACCCTGTTGCTAGGATAATGAACCAGCTGACAACTCACTCATGGCGGAAATAGCTCTGGACCAGCAGAAAGCTCCTAAGTCTTCGACATCAATCATATCACTGGCACCTCTTTCCAGTTCGAGGAGGGCTGGGGAGACAGAGAAGTGAAGATGATCAGCTAGATATAGAGTGATTTAGAGTGAAGTATGTGGCGGTAATGCACCTGTAAGCTGGTTGCCAACTGCCAATCAAATCTAAAAGAAGAAGATGATCAGCTGACTGAGAGTTGACTGTATTTGCAGATGTGTTGCAACCATATCTACCTATTCTTGACACATATTTCACAAGTTATTCAAAGGCCACTCGCAAAAAGATGTTGAGTGGCTGGTCATTGTTGGATTTTACCTGCCTTGTAAAAGAGATCCTTTGGAGTTTTCTTTTACCTTGCTTGTTTGAATCCCTTTTATTTTTACCCTGGTCATTTACAGGTCACTGGCACTAATTTGCCATAAATGTGTGTTTATTTGTTTGCTGTACAGTAACCTAGTTAACTAATCCATGGTTTGCTTGTTTACCCAGGCAGAGGGGGCAAATCTTAGCCCCAGTGTAGCAGGGGAGAACTTCCCACAGTGTCTCTATGGTAATCAGCAGGTGTCACTCACCCCGGAGAAGAAGTGAGGGCTTTCTTATGAGCGTGAGAAAGAGGGGCAGCCTCCACTGCACCCCAACCCCCTTGCCTTTTTTTTTTTTCTTCTTGTTGGGGTAGCAGCAGCAACCCTAGTGACTGAGAGAAAGCAAGGGATAAGGGGATGAGATGGAGAGGGCTACATTGGAGGATGCGCCCTTTAATGCAACCTGTTGATGCTGTTGCCAAAGCTCTGGCAGTGATGCCTCCCCCATCCAGCTGTATGGGAAAGAGGGATGCCAGCGAGGGATATGGAGAGAGGGGGGTGTCAGGAAGCCATACAGAGAGGAAAGAAAAAGGCTCCATACCCCCGTATAGTCTAAAATGGTGTGTAAGCCTGGTGCTCCCCTTATATGGATACAGCGAGTCGGTCAGAAGGTTACGTGGGTTTTTAGGCAGAATGAGAACCTCGGAGTGTTGAGCCGGGCATTGTAGAAGCGGAGTTTGTGGTTGCTGGGCTTCTGTGGTGACCCCTGCATCAGGGGACCCCCTCTCCTCTGGAGCAGGCAGCCAGTTGCTCATTGAGATGCAGGACACAGGCTGGCAGGCCGCAGCTGCAGCCTACAGGCAGAACCCGGCAGAAAAGGGCCAAAGGGATGGCGGAGGCGGCTGAGGAAAAACCAACAAAAGGAGAAGCCCCCCCTGCCCCTCCTCCCTCACTTTGGAGTTCTAATTCCCTAATCCTCAACCTCCGCCCACCCCCCCACTCCCCCTTTCTCATCCAATTCTCACCACTCAGACACACACACGCACAGTTGATGCAGTTACCATTGGCTCCCTTCCTCTCATCCCCAAAGCCATGAATGGCCAGACGGGAACAAAACCCAACAGCAGCCTTCTCAGGAAGTCCAACCACTGGCTGAGGGCACTGAGAGGCAGTTTTTGTCTGGCCCTCTCCCGGCCTTTACTTCATTTAAGCACTGGCAGTAT
Source organism: Pholidichthys leucotaenia (assembly GCA_020510985.1). NCBI lineage: Eukaryota > Metazoa > Chordata > Actinopteri > Cichliformes > Pholidichthyidae > Pholidichthys > Pholidichthys leucotaenia. Next base: position 168,181,492 of record CM035842.1, read on the forward strand.
GAGAGTATGGTTTTATCTAGTATAAGGGTTGACATCCTTTGCTAAGAAAAATGACATTTTGAGTAAAGTTTGTCCAAAAAAAATCTGCATTGAGGCACAAAACGCCTAATTAAGTTATAAAAAGTAAAAGGCCTGTCAGCATGAGTAAATTTTTACCCCTCCTAAATTTGCAGCTTTTCCTTTAATTTGACACTTTTTCCCTTAAATGTATAAAGTTTCTCTTGAGTAATTTAGCAAATTTTTACCCAACTCTGAGACTTCTCCTAAATTTTTGATTTTTTTTTTTATAATTTTGTAACACTTTTTCCTCATGCATTTGTAACTTTTTTTTTCCACAATATCTTTATTGAACCTTTTTTTTTTTTTTAACAAACATGATACAAACAATCAAACACTAACACTAAAGTACTACAAAAAAAAAAAAAAAAAAATGCCCTAAAAACACCAACAACCACCAACAAAATCAAGTCTTCAACAATGCTCCTCTGTTTAGTCTAGACAATCCAATATATTAGTATACATATTATGTTCACCAGTTTGGAATTTACAAGGTCCACACACATCATTCACCTTCTTCTTCAAGAGTTATGTTTAAATTTTTTACATAATCAATAAAAGGTCTCCATATATTCTCAAACACAATTTCCTTTGATTTCAGTATATATGTTATTCTTTCTAATGGAAGGTTTGTTAACATCTGTCTTAACCACTGAGTCACATCTGGTCTATGAGTCTTTTTCCATAATAGTGCAATACATTTTTTGGCATTAAGCAAACTGAGGTCTATGAATGTTCTTTCACTTTTATTGAAATTATGCTTTTCTGGGTACAGACCCAACAAAAACAGTTTAGGATTCAATATGATTTGTTTTGAGATTATTTTTTCAATTGTTACCCTCACCTCCTCCCAAAACATTCTTATTAATCTACATTCCCATAAACAATGAAATAGGGTTCCTTTACTTTCCATGCATTTTGTGCATGTATCTGGTATATTTTTGTTATATCTATTTAACTCCTCCGGTGTAACATACATCCGCATTAACCATTTGAAATGTATCAATTTAAGGCGTGCATTTATTGATTTGGTTTGAGCTTCTGTACAAGCCAATTCCCATTGTTCCTCTGAAATTTCAATTTGCAGATCTTCTTTCCAGTAGTTTAATCTTTTCAGTGAATTTTCACTTGAAGATAGTGTCAATGAGTTATAAAACTCTGAAATAATACCCTTTCTTTTACTATCTTTCATCATCATTTTTTCCAAGGATGAATAAATAGGTCGAGTGAGAGCTTTATTTTGATTTGATCGAATAAAGTTTCTAAGTTGAAGATATTTAAAAAAATGTGTTCTATTGAGATTAAATTTGATCCTCAGCTCTTCAAAAGACATTATGTTGTCTGCACATGGCAAATATAAATCCTGAATCTTTTGTATCCCTTTTAAATTCCATACTTTAAATACAGCGTCCGCTCTCCCTGGTTTAAAATATTGATTACCCCATATTGGACTAAATTGTGACAATAACTGTGGTTCTTTTAAATAGTTTTTAGCTTCACACCATATTTTGATCATATGCTTTACAAAAGGATTCTTTAAACTTGTTTTTGTAATTTTTTTGCCGAATCTGAGTATATGAATATGGGAAGAGGTAAAGGTAAATTGTAATGATTCCATTTCAGTCCAGTGAGGGAGATCAATGATGAAAAATAATATGTCATAGACCTCAGTTGTGCCGACCAATAATACAACATAAAATTTGGACTTTCAGACCTCCACGATCAAATGGTAAATATAATAAAGACAAACGTAATCTAGCCTCCTGTTGTTCCATATAAATTCCACTAACTTTTTTTGTTATTCTTGAGAATAGATCTAAAGGTGGTGATAAGGGAATGTATTGAAATAAATAAAGTATTTTAGGTAAAATATTACTTTTAAGTATATTGATTCTCCCGATCATCGACATTGGTAGTGACATCCATCTCTGAGTTAACCTCATTGATATCTGACATTAGGCTTCATAGTTGACACTGGCGACTGATTCTAGCTTAGGCATAATTTGGATTCCTAAATATTTAAACTGATTTACAACATTGAATTGATTTACCTCAGGGGCTGGGTAATTTCTCTGGGGTCTCATTTAGCATTAATATTGAAGATTTAGTTTTATTTATTTTATATCCTGATATTTCCCCAAATTCTTTATTAAATTCAACAAGGTTGGAATTGATTTTTTTAGATTCGACATAAACAACAATTATTTCATCGGCGTACAGGGAGATTTTATGTTCTGTTGGTCCAACTTTAATTCCATATATTTGTGAATGTAAACGTATCGCTATCGCTAAGGTTCAATTGCCATAGTAAACAGTAAAGGTGAAAGTGGACAGCCTTGTCGACATCCTCTATTGATTTTATTGGTTTTGAAATATTATTTGTTAGGATTTCTGCTGTAGCATTATTGTTTATTATTTTGAACCCATTTTATGAAATATTTCCAAGTCCAAACCTTTGTAGGACTTCAAAAAGAAAGGGCCATTCAACTCTATCAAAGGGCCTTTTCGGCGTCCAATGATAGGAGAGCTGTATCCGGTGCTTCTTTATTAAAATAAATAATATTAAAAGTCTTCTTACATTATGGAAGCCTTGTCTACCCTTTATAAAGCCATTCTGATCTCGATTAATAATATTTGGTAAAATTTCTTGTATTCGTCTTGCCTAAAATTTTACAGATTATCTTAAGGTCGGCTGTTTAATAGGCTTATTGGACTCATATTTTCACATTATTAGAGGGCTTACCTGGTTTTGGCAGCAGTATAATTAAGGCATTATTTATGTATGATGTAAATTATTATTTTGAAATGCTTCTAAAACCATTTCCAAAAAAGGTTTATAATTTATTCTTGAATTTTTTATAAGGTCAACTGGAAGACCATCTGGTCCTGCACTTTTTCCTGATTTCATATTATCAATGGCTAGCCCAACTTCTTCTTGACTAATTTTAGACTCCAATATCTCCCTGTTTTCATTTGGAATACACGGTATAGATAGTTCGTTCAAAAACCCATTTAGTGTTGTTAAATCAGGTTCATTTTTGGTATCATATATTTTTCATAGTAATCTCTAAAGGCTCTATTAATTTCTAAAGGATCTATAACTACCTGTCCATTACTTATAATACTGGTAATTGGTGTTTTAATTTCCATTTGTTTAATATGCCATGCTAATAATTTTCCTGATTTTTCACCTCTGTTCATAAAAAGATTGTTTCAATCTTAGAAGACTCGAGGCAGTTCTATTCGCTGATTTTTTGTCGTATTCAGCTCTCAAAATCAGTAATTCATTCTCCAACCTTGGGTCACTTCCTGCATACACTTTTTCCTGAAGACTTTTTATTTTTATGTTCCAATTTAGCTCTCTCCTCTCGAGTCTTCTTAGATTTTGATCCTGTATAACTAATTAATGCTCCCCTAATAAAAGCTTTGAAAGCCTCCCACTTTACACATGCTGATGTTTGTGTAGTATTAAGGTCCAAGAACTCGTCTATCTGTTTTTCTATATACTTGACAAATTCCTCATCCTGAAGCCATTTATGCTGAAATTGCCATCTACCTGATTCCTTTGTCAATTTTTTATCTACATATATTAGACAACAGGGTGCATGATCAGAGATCACGATGTTATCATAAGAAGCTAGTTTTGAATCTTGGACCTTAATTCTGTGAAATCAAAAAATAATCAATACGTGAGAATGTCTTGTAGGTACTGGAATAACAAGAATAGGCTTTAACTTGTGGTTTCATTTCTCTCCATATATCTAACAATCTCAATTCTTTCATAAAATGATTAATAGTCATCCTACATCCAATGTGCGTACAAACCAGTCCTGTTGATCTATCCACACCTGGATTCAATGTACAATTAAAATCCCTGCTATTATATGTTGCCCTGTAAGTGATGATAAGATGAGAAATAAATTAACAAAGAACTTCTGATCATCTATATTGGGACCATATAAGTTCACAAGATTTATATTTTCTAATAGCAAAGAACCTTGAATGATTACATATCTTCCAAATTTGTCTCCAATTACATTTTCACCTGAAAAGGAACTGATTTATGTATGAGAGTCATAACTCCCCTGGCTCGGGATGAAAATGAAGAGGTGAATACACTTCCCTGCCATCTACTCCTAATTCTTTTAACATCCTCCTCTATCAGATGAGTTTCTTGTAAAAACACAATTCTTGAACCCATGTCCTTTATTTTATTCATAACTTGTTTAAGTTTTTTTAAATTTTGTAGACCTCTGCAATTCCATGAAGTTAAATTAAGATTACACTTTGGTCCATGATCAATAGAGAGTTTGGGATTACCTTGCAGTGTAAACATGTTCATACAGAGAAGCAAAAACATGAGTGGTTGAACATTCATCCTACAAACTACACACAAACCAATTTCCCCTTCCCACACTTGTGGCAAACCCCCCAAAATCAAAAGAAAAATTCTGTCTCCCGATATAGCCATCGACCGTTCCACACCCACGGGGAACAGCCTAAGCCACTCCTTCTTCATCCTCCCAATCACCCTAACTCTACTGCTTTTAATGACGTACATTAACTCTCCTCTGTAGTTTTCCAACTTAACTCCAAAATTTTTAACAACTTTGTACATCATAGTTTTTTTTTTTGTTTGTTTGTTTTGTTTTTGTTTTGTTTTTTTTTATATATAATACAATCTATATTTTGTAAACTTACTATTTACTTCAAGTCAGTCAGATGCCTGTGCAAATGCTTAATTATTCTACCTTATATTTTGTTCATGCTTAGCTCCACCAGTCTCTTCTTCTTCTTTGATCTTCTTGATGAACTCCTGCGCCTCCTCTGGGGTCTTGAAGATGTGGGTTCTGCCCTCATACGTGGTCAGCAGTCTCGCAGGATAGATTACACCATGACGAATCCCAAGGTTGCGCAGCTCCTTACGTACGGGATCAAACTGCTTCCTCAATTGCTGGATTCCTGTGGCCAAATCTGGGTAGAACCGCACCTGCTGGTCCTGGTGTTTAATCTCTCCTTTAGCACGTGCAGCGTTGAAGATCTTCATCCTGTCTCTGTTGCTAAGAAACTTCATAATTAAGGTCCTCGGCGGTCCCTTGTCTCTCCGTGGGCCAATACGATGTGCTTTTTCCAGAACCACTGCTGATTGCAACTCCTCGCTGCCCAGCACCTCCGGAATCCACTTTTCCAGAAAGGAACATACGTCCCGACCTTCTGATTCCTCTGGAAGACCCACCAGCCTCAAATTATTCTGTCTCGACCGAGATTCCAAATCCAAAATATTATCTTCCAGAGATTTATTTTTTTTTTCCAAAGTGCGCACCTTTAATTGAAGACGGGTGACGTCATCTTCAGCACTAGCGAGACGGAGCTCCATCTGCGCCGTTCGTTCTACACAGTCACCCAATTCCTTTCTTATTCCTTCCAACGCTGTCATAATCCCATCAAATCTAGAGGAAAAGTCCGCTCTCATTGAACTCATGGCAGCCATCAGCACATCTGCGCCATTCCCCGCAGACATCGCACCGCCGCCAGCCTCCTCCGCCATATATGGAGTTTTGTTTGCTGCGTCACAGACCTGAAAGTCCGTTAATTTGGACTGTTTCGGCGGCTCGCTTTTTCCTTTTCCTGGTTTTCCGGCCTTAGGCTTCGCCGACATATCCTCGCCCAAATGCTGGGATACGTTCTGTCCCAAATGAGAGAGTTATTTGCCGATTTTTTTTCTCCAGGAGCAGAGCAGAGCGAGACACGTCCGTCCTACGTGGCAGCCATAACCGGAAGTCCGCATTTGTAACTTTTGATTTTTTTTTTTTTTTATTTATTTTGTCAGAGGCACAAGGAGCCACTAATTATGGGCAGAAAAGCTGCATGTGGCAATGGAGTCCGCTGGTCAAGTGTCTGATCACTAAACTGTAAAAAAAAAAAAAAAAATAAGATACAGGCAGGATGGTAGAATGTAATTTTGATCTGGGCCCACTGTGGTCTCTCTTTTTGGGGATTGATTGAAAAATGCTACATAGTGTGTCCTACTTAAAGTCAACAAGTCACAGCAGCCAGGACCTCAACATTCCCGTTGTCACATAGACAGATGCAGCAGGAAGCTCTTTGGAAACCACCACTATCCTCCGTCACTCCCACGTTCATCCTTATGTCTCTTCATCTTTTTAAAGTAGGCCCATTTCTGTCATAATGTGCTATAGTGGGGATTCATGTATATTAAACATGTCCAAAATCTCAATGATAATTTGTGGAAAAATTAATTGCCCCCCTTGTTACATCGTGGATTATCTATATTTTTGGGGGGGAAGTTGAGTTCAGTTTTTCTAGCCACACCCAGATCTGCCATACCCATTGAATCAAGAAATCACTTAAATAGAATTTGGCTAACAAAGTGAAGTAGGCTAAAAGATCTTAAAAAGCAACACATCATGCCGTGATCTAAAGAAATTCGAGAACAGATGAGAAACAAAAACTCAGAACATCATCTAAAGAATTGCAGGCCTCATTTACCTCAGTTTGGACACTGGTCCATGTTTCAACAATAAGAGACTGAGCAAAAATGGCATCCATGGGAGAGTTCCAAGGCGAAAATAAGTGCTGACCAAAAAGAACACTAAAGGCTCATCTCACATTTGCGCAAAACACTGAAACTCACTGTCTGGAATTTCCCCAGTGTGGGACTAATAAAGGCTGATCTTATCCTTCCACTGACTCCTTTTCCACTGATGGCAGACCTGTGTTTGATCCCCAACAGACAAGCTTACATTTGTGTGTTCATTATTTTCATGTTGGTGAATGTGCCAATTAGGGCTGGGTGATATGAAAAAATTCCAGTCACGTTAAAAAAAAAAAAAATTGATCGATATCTGTATATATTGCGATATGAATCAAATCACTATTTGTCAAGCTTAAAGGTTCCTTTTTACTCCTGAGATGTGAAGCTATAACAAGATTAATTTTAAATATTTTCTGTCAGAAGTTGAACTTGACAAATGTAGTGTAGATCATTATACAACTGTATTTCAAATAATTATAAAACATAAAATATAAATATTTTATATTCTGCTCACCAGCTTACCCATAACTGAGTGAAGTACATGCCCAAAGCACTGCAGCCGTGTCCACTTGTTTAGTGATGTGGCCTTCACAACATTTGTCCCACTGTCTGTCGTGATGCAGACTTGTTTGTCTTTACTCGGTCTCCAGGATGCAAGTGCTCTGGTCAGTCCTAAAGCAATGACTTCACCTGTATGGTCTTAAGGAAAGTTTGAAGACATTTGCTTTTAAAATTCCAATCTTGATCAAGTGGGCAGTGACGCAGTTGCACTAAACGGCGAACGGGACCCCTGGGACCCCAGCCCCCTAGAAAACATCCAAATAATAAATGAAATTATTTTTATGGGACACTAAATGCCCCAAAAATTAATTAAATCATTTTTATTTTAATATTTAATGACAAATGGCCATTCTTGTAGTAACTGGCATTACACAAAATGCCCAAATAGCGCAATAATTATATCTAATGGGACAAAGTAGCATCAAGTCAACTAACGGAACACATTTACAACTAGAAAAGCACTCGGAGAGCGCAGACCTCCGCCAAGCGCCACAGTTCCCCCCATACAGTGTTTGTGTGTACGTTTTCAGATTCCTTGACCATGAAAACATATGACTAGCAATTGGATTCACAATGATAGGATTAGTGGTTGAATAGTTATTCACAAAAATCGCATTTTCCGTAATGGCGGTTTAGCGCCACAGTTCCCCCCCATACAGTGTTTGTGTGTACGTTTTCAGATTCCTTGACCATGAAAACATATGACAAGCAATTGGATTGACAATGATAGGATTAGTGGTTTAGTAGTTATTCACAAAAATGGCATTTTGCGTAATGGCGGTTTTCTTGTGGACGGTGATCGGGATCACCACCAAAATCTAATCATCTGTAGGATACCCCATTTCTGACAATCTGTGAAAATTTCATGAAAATCCGTCCATAACTTTTTGAGTTATCTTGCTAACAGACAGACAGACAGACAAACCAACGCCGATGAACACATAACCTCCTTGGCGGAGGTAAATATTCAAGACCCACTGTAATATTCTTTGAAATTTAATTTAATAATGTTGGTGTTTTGTGTCCCATTCGGAGACATTTGTTATTTAATCCAGATATTAACTGGACATTTAAAAAACCCAAATAATGAATAAAATCATTATTACTTAAATATTTAAGACAAATGGGCATTGCTATAGCACTGAACAGCATTCAAAACGTATTCTTTTTGTATTTTAGCATAATTTGTTTATTAAAAGCTTTCTGAAATCATAATCAATTGAAGGGCAAAATACCTGACGTTACCCAGCAGAAGGACTCGTTTGGCTGCAGCCCTCCTTCTCCACACTTGCACTGGAGACACTTTGCTCTGAGTGCTGTTATCTTTTGCTGCTGCAATCCTGTAATTTCCCCATTGTGGGACTAATAAAAGCTTATCTTACTTGTAGGGTGCGTCCCAATTCACCCCTTCACCCTACCCCTTAGCCCGACCCCTCCATTTTGCACATTCACAGTGAATGGGTAAAACAAAGGGGTAGGGTGAAGGGGGTGAATTGGGACGCACCCATAATTTCACATGGGTGAGCTGTACTGTAATGGCTGCTACTTATTTTTCTCTATCTCCCCCACTTTCACCTGGCTGCCGTACAGCTCTCATCCATGTGAAATTATGTGTCTCCAGTGCAAATGTGGAGAAGATGGTTGCAGCCAAACAACACCGGTTAGTATTTGGATTAAACAACGAACGTATCCGAACGGGACACAAAACGCTGAAATTATCATATTATAATGCAAGAAATCTGTGTCTGTGTGTGTTCCGTGCACATCTCCCGAACCGTTTGTCAGACTGGCCTCAGATTTTATACGTCCTTTGCTGAGGTTACGAGGGTGTGCATCCCAGAATTTCAGCCTCCCTGGATATGCGGAAGTTTAGGACGGGAAATCTTTAATGAACGTCCATAGGGGCGCGATGGACGTTCATAGCTATGACGTATAGATGCACAGATGTGCATCTGTGATGTCATAGAGAGATCAAAGGACTCTAAACAACTTCTATAGGGGAGCTGTGGACATCATAGATCAATGGCAGGCATCACCATGGTTACTGTTGCCAGGGAGACATCAAAGGCAGGCATCACCATGGTTACTGTGATGTCAAAGATCAAAGGCAGGCGTCACCATGGCTACTGTTGAAAGTCAGACACCTCAACAAAGATCAAAGGCAGGCATTACTGAACGAGTGGTGATGTCAAAGATCAAAGGCAGGTTTCACCATGGTTACTGTTGCCATGGTAATCATGTGAAAGCTCAGAGGCAGGCATCACCATGATTACTGTTGCTATGGTAACAGTAACGTTCTACAGGCATGCAGAAATGCTTGCTTATACTTGGTTTCTACGGGCATGCATGGGTATGCACTAGTTGAATTAAATTTCAAGGAATATATTACAATGGGTCTGGAATATTTGTAAACGTGTCCGTTAGTTGACTTGATGTCACTTGGTCCCATTAGATATAATTTAATGCACTGTTTGGGCATTTTGTGTAATGGTAGTTACTGCAAGAATGGCCATTTGTCATTAAATGTTAGAATAAAAATGATGTAATTGATTTTGGGGGCTTTTGGTGTTCCATAAAAAATTTCCTTTATTATTTGGATGTTTTCTAGGGGGTTGGGGTTACGGGAGTCCCATTTGCTTTTTAGTACAACCTGGCAGTGAGGCTCATATATGGTTCAGATGTGCAACTTGACCACAAATCTGACATAGTAGCGAAGTCTCAGCCCCTGACCAACAGTGATCTGTGTGGAGTTTGCATGTTCTCCTCGTATCTGCGTGGGTTTACTCCGGGATTTCTCCGGTTTCCTCCCACAGGCCAAAAACATGCAGGTTAGGTTAATTGGAGACTCTAAAGTGGCACTAGGTGTGAATGTGTGTGTGAACGGTTAAGGGATAGTGCCGTACCGTGGCTGCTTCATCCATCCAGGTGGATGCCCTCAATTTCCCCTCTGGGGATCAATAAAGTATACAAAATCAAAAAAAAAAAATCAAAAAGTATGGCAGGCTTTGCAGCTCCTTTTCCACAGTTTCTCTACATTCTATGTACAGCTGGGGAAGTGCCGTCTGGGAGAAATATTTACGTCCTGGGAGTTGGTAATGAAGGTCAATTACTTTAATCAGCTGCTTAAATCTGACATTCTGTCCACACTACTGATTTCCTCGGGCCCTTCTTTTCAACAATCTCCACTTCTATTGAGCATTGGGCAGCGTCCGTTTCGGTGTCTTTTGGTAACGCTGTCACTGGACTTTTTTTTTTTTTTAACATGTTTTATTGAATTTAAACAATATAAACATGCAGACAAATCAACAACAGAACGGACCCATACCCTCCCACCTACCCACAGCCAGCCACCCAATGTAAAGGCAGAAAACAGATAATAGGCACACCAGTGACGTGCACAGCTCAAAGCACAGAAAACAGTCAACAAATCTAGCAACAAAGCCCCAGTCCAAGAAATCACCCCTCATGAGGAGGTCATTAAAGGAGGTCTTCCTTCAGGAAAGCGCTCTCCCTTCAGAAGTAAAACCTTTAGGTCATCAGGCAGATAATTTAAGAAGAGAATCCAAATCTTTAATAAGTGCTTCTCTTTCCCCTCCATAACTGCATGTAATCTCTCATGGGGGAGTGTATTAAACACCTCCTTGTACCAGAGGGTGACACTAGGGGGGATTCTTTTATCCATTTATGCAAAATACATTTCCGGGCAATCGAGCAGTTTCTGAAGGAGCTTGTAATATGTAGCAGGAATTTTCAGTTCCCTAGAGGGAAGGCCGAGAAGGAAGACACCTGGATCTTTTTTAATTTGAAGATTCCACTAATCTCAGATGAAATATTTGTCCAAAATCTGGAAATCTTTTTGCACTCCCAAAAACAGTGAAAATATGTTCCCCTCTCTGAATTACATTTACTGCACAGAGGGGACAGAGAGCGATTGATTTTATATAAGGTAACAGGGGTTATATGAAGTCTGTGAATTATTTTATACGGAGTTTCCCTGAACCTGTTGTATGGAAATGTAGATTTAATCAGGTGTAAAGCTGTTTGCCAGTCATCCTCTATATATTGAGTGCCTGAATCTTTTTCCTATTTCCAAGCAATATCTGGTAACAAATATGTACCAGAGGATTTGAGAAGTGAATAAAATGATGCTATGAGATGTCTTCCATCTTTGCACTCCCTAAGGAATCACTCTACATCATTATCAAAGGGACCAGTACAAAAAGAGCTAACATGGGAGGACATAAAATGTCTCAGTTGCAAATATGCAAAGAAATGTTGTTAGGGGACACTAAATGTTGCTTGTAGTTGTTGGAAGGACATTAAAATGTCATCTTTAATTAAGTCACCAATTACATGTATTCCTAAACTGTGCCAGGAAGAGAATACAGAAGGACCAATACCAGCAGGGAAGTCTGGATTTTGAGTTACAGGGGAGAGCAGAGATTTGGTATTTCTCTTTCTCATACATTTTGCTAAATCACGCCAGGTCCTAATACTGTTGTAAATAATAAGATTTTTCTTAACTGTTGGTGATATTTTAGTTGTGTCACAAGTGATCAGCTCCCAGAGAGAATGTGGAGAACATGCCCCATGAGTCAGTGCAAGTCTCCCTTCTGAGATATGTATGTAACCACAGTCAGAAATGACGAGCGTGGCAGGCCCAGTTGTAAAAAATTATATTGGGTACTGAGAGGCCACCCATATCTGGATGTAGTTGCAGTATCCTTAACTTCTGCCTTGGTTTTTGCTATGCCAGATAAAACCAGTGAGTGCCTTTTCTAAGTCCCAATTAAATTTTTTTTAGATATGTACAAGGGAAGCATCTGTAGACGATACAAAAGGCGAGGGAGAACATTCATTTTAATGACTAATTCAACCCATCATGGATAGCGGGAGTTTATGCCACCGTTCTAAATCTTTTTTAATTTGTGTGCAGATTGAGGTGAAGTTCAGTTTCCACATATCATTCAAATCCGGGGACACTTTTATTCCAAGATATAGAAAGCCATTAGCTGCCCACTTGAAAGGAAAATCACCTGTAACATCAGATGTATTCAGGGCTCCCAGTGACATAGCATCAGATTTATTAAGGTTAATTTTATAGCCAGATATAAAACTGAATTTGGTAAAAATTTCAAGAATAGCAGGGATTGATTGTTTAGGTGACGTCAAAAATAAAAGAATATCGTCAGCGTATAGAGCAATTTTATGCTTCATGTCCCCCATCAGTACTCCCTTGGCCTCAGCCTGTAAGCGTATGCTTTCAGCTAATGGATCTAATGCTAAGGCAAAGAGAATTGGGCTAAGTGGACAGCCCTGCCGAACACCTCTGGTGAAAGGAAAAGGTTCAGAGCACCAACCATTAGTTATTACCGTAGCTGCTGGAGAATGGTATATGGTCTGGATCCATTTAAGAAAGCTCCCTCCCCCCCCAGTCCAAATCTTTGTAGAATATCGAAGAGGTAATCCCACTCAACCTGGTCAAATGCATTCTCAGCGTCAAGAGGAATGGCCAAAGCTTTTTGTTGCTTCTCAAAGGAGAACTGTACCACATTCAAGAGCCTTCTCATATTACTAGATGAGAAGCGGCCCGGTATGAAACCTGTCTGGTCAGGATTAATAAGGGTTGGGAGCACGTCTTGTAACCGTCGAGCAAGAACTTTCGAAAGCACCTTGCTATCCACTGGTATCAAACTGATAGGCCTGTAAAAACCACATATATCAGCTGGTTTATCCTTTTTAAAAATGACAGATATTTGTAAGATTTAATGTAGGGGGGAGGAAGCCCTTGTTAAATGAATCTAAATACATGTCTGTTAGTGGGCCAACCAGCATCTTACAATTTTTTTTTATAAAATTCAGGCCCAAACCCATCTGGCCCCCAGGGCCTTACCTCCCTTCAGTGTAGATATAGCTTCTGAGACTTCCTCCCTTCTTACTGGTCTGCAGAGAGTTTTTCTGTTAATCAGTCAGAGATGGAAGTCTTATTTTATCTAGAAATTTTGCTCTAGCATCTTCCAAGGATTCACATTCGGAGCTGTGAAGATCTTTGTAGAACAGTTTCATTATTTTATTTATATCTGCAGATTTAAATTGTCTTTTTCCATTCTTGTCTATAAGGGAGGGGATTTAATTCAGTTTTATTACGGGCAAGGCGTGCAAGCAGTTTACCAGGTTTGTTACCAGATTCGATTAATCTGTGTTTTGTGAAGAAAATTTGTGTCTCTGCTTTCTTAGTAACTGATTCAGGGCAGAACGAGCAGCTTGAAGCTGCTTTGCTATGAAGCTGATAGGGTGTTGTTTGACTTGGGCCTGTAAATCAGTTATATTTTTTTCTAATTCCAACTGTATTTTGAGAGCTTCCTTTTTTTGAGCTGATGTATAAGATATAATTAACTCCCCCCCTCCCCCGCAGGTATGCCTTCCCAGATTCCCACAGAGTAGAAGGGCTTATTTCAGGAGTTTTGTTTATGGCAATAAAATGTTCCCATTCTTTTGTAATATAATCCATGAAGTGCAGGCTGCTTAATAAAGTTGGGTTTAGTCTCCAGTATCTACAGGCTGGGTCTCTGAAGAGGGGAGATGCTTCTACTGATAGGGGCATGGTCAGAGATGAACTGGGTGCCAGTTATGCAGTTCTCTATCCTGTCTAAAATAGATCGTGATGAGAGGAAATTATCTATTCTAGCGAAAACTTGATGTGGGATTGAAAAAACGAATAGTCTATCTGCAGGGTGTAATATTCGCCACACATCATGGAGGTCTAAATCAGTATACAATTCTTGCATTTGTTCAGACTTTCTTGAACAAGTTGAGTGAGGGGGAGACGTATCAACATTTGGGTCTGGTACACAGTTAAGTCACCTCCTAAAAGTATATATGGAGAGGAGAAAGTAGACAGGTCCGAGATAAGTTGAGGAATAAAGGAAGAACCATTAGCGTTAGGAGCATATATGCATCCCAAGACAACTTGTTCCCCATACAGATAACAGATAAGAGTACATAACGGCCTTCACTGTCTATTACTGTTCTATCAAGAGTGAAAGGCAAACTGCGATGTAAGAGAATAGCAACCCCCCTGCTTTTTGAGTTATATGATGTATGAAATACCTGTCCCACCCAACTCCTCTTCAGTTTTGGACTTTTCATTAATGTTGTCTGTTATTTTTTTTTTAACCACGCTCCACCTCCTACACGGCTGCACTAGCCCAAACATTAGCAGGTGTGCGAAACCCCAGCTGCTGGTTCTACACGCACTGTTGTGTGTGTCAATCCAACGTGACTTCCAGCCACGATTGGTTCGGTGTGGTGTATTCTCATTTTCATTGGCTTTTCATGCTGTCTGTCAAAATGCAGAACGAATGACTTCTATCAATGTTCTATCGAAAATTTATTATGTCTCTATCGAGGAAAAGTTACTGTTTCACAATAATTATCATTATCGTTTTATTACCCAGCCCTAGTGCCAATCCAGGAAGTCGTGACACCAGCATTTTTCTAAGTCTTGTATTTTTGTCTCTTCATCAAACAATATAAACGCAGCACATTTTACCCCCCCCCCCCACACACACACTTTGATTATGGCTTGATTATTATGACCCTCAGTTATTGGCATAATGCCAACACATCGTTGCACAAATTGGTAGCCTGTTCACCACACTGCTAATCTCAGGTAAAGCATGTAACAACCCATCTCCACAACATTATTTGACCCTGGACTGACTATTGGGTGACTGCATTCCCAATGCAGACAAGAGCTAGGTCTTGAAGGGTTTTTCTGGAGTTTTTTGGCAAGTGAGAGGGGGGCATTAGATCAGACCCTTCTGGGTCGTTACAGTCTACTTCATTAAAAGGCCCACTCGCACCCAAACATAAGCCAAGGTCTGCTTCTTTTGGGTTGTGGGATTCCTCCGCACTGTGCCTACCCACGATTGATTCGATTTGGCTTGATTGGGATCTGCACAGATATCTGCTGGGTTCTTCTGTGCCCCAGCTGCCACCATTTGACCAAATTTATTGAAACTGCCTCAGCGGTTTTTTTTTTGTTTTTGTTTTTTTTCACATGCTAGCTATCAGACAACATGGCAGCTAAAACAGAGCCTCTTTTGCTGGAGGTAATGAACTCTCATGATAAGCAAGATGATCCTCCACTATGTACAGCTGTGGCTGAACCTGCTTTCTCCTGTACCTTGCTTGTACGTGTTTGTGATTGACGTATATAGAAGGCGTGGCACACCGTAGCTGTCCACACACAGAGCCATGCAGCAGTTGGCAAATAAAGATGAATTCTGTTGTGTTTGGCAGCAGTTCTCCGTTCATTATTTTCCACTTTGCCCAGCGCGCATCCCAGCCCTCAGCAGCTGCTTGTCATGTAAAGACACTCTATCAGGCCCTGACAGCTCCTCCCCTGCATCCACACAGTGCGCATGGCTCATACACACTTCACTTGCGCTCACACCCCCCACTCATACCCCTACATATGTGGGGAACATATGTAGTGATCTATCTCACTACCATTCAGTGCAGCTCCTCACACACTGTCGCGTTTTCGTCCCCTCCAGTCCTCATCTCTCATCTTTTGTCAAATCGGTCTTCCTTTCTTCAGTCCTCCTAATTTGGTTGCGATGAGCCACATGTCTGCTGTCAAACTTCACTTTTATTAGAAAAGCTTTGATTCTAGGACATGGATAATGTAATGGATTTCCTCGTATCAAACCGTGTATGTGTCTGAACCAGACACTTGGCACATTTTTTTTAAATCTTATCTAGGTTGTGGTCAGTCTGTCTGTTGGCCACTTTGTTGTTTTGGAGAAAATATTGACATCAAAAGGGTTTAGTTTACTGGAACTCTGTGATGATGAACTGACTCAAAAGCAGAAAGCCCTCCCATATCATGAGGACCGTTGTACTTTGTCAGCAGTCTGCACTGCATTTTTTTTATTGTACACAGAATGTATTTGGGGTCTGATTTGCAGTACATAAGACTCAAAACTGGATTGGAAATTGGGTCAATATTTTAGTAATGAATCACTTTACTCTTGCATAACATTCATTTACATTTACTGTCATTACTCTGTTTACCAATAAGACTGGAAAAAATGCTCTGCAGGTTTCACTTCCTTGTATCAGTGTGTATAAAAATACTGTGTGAAAAGTACAGATGACTAAAAGGGGAAATGTGTGTAAAAAGAAAGCTGACAAGGGTCATCTTTGTTGTTATGCTCTCAGCTTAGACTGTTGGGGGGGGGGGGCTAGAGGGATTGCACTTGCAGTGTGGTGGAGACGAGCATTTGCAGACAGCTGGATATAACTGCTTCAACTACTGTCAAGTTTGTGGTCGTGAACTGGGAAGTTGCCTTATCCTCCAGTATAGAAAGGTTGGTGACTGGTTACAGGATGTGCAGTGGAGTTGCATTAAGGTTTAGATTGTGAAATTAAAGGGTCATTAACTTGAAAGATTACTTTGGTTTTCTTCAAGTAGTGGTGGGCGGCATAAAGGGAAGAGGATAAAGTGTTATAAATTGTAGATTTTGAGGATATCTTGTTGATCAAATAGATGAACATATGTAAATAAATTGATCTAATGCTGAGAAATTGTGTAGATTTTGACATTTATGGGTATAATTCAGAGTTGCTAAAGCAGTCTGCCTGCTGCAGTGCAGCTGTGTAACGGAATTAAAACTCCCTGGAATTTGTTGATATATTAATGTTACAGTTACATTTTCACAGTTGTCAAGAGTGTCATTTATTTGAGTTTTAGTTTGAGTCAGTGAAGGTAATTGGACAGCCATATTAGAGATGGGCTGATTTGATATATTGCATCAGAAAAAGATCCATTAAAATGCTTAAAACTATCCAACATTTTGTAAAAATCTCACTCGCTCCGGAGGCTCCGTGTATGAGTGGAGTCTGCATGTCCACGGATGTAATGTTAGACAAGATGTTGTGAACGACCCTCTTTGAGGATTAAAAATGGATGAAAACTAAAGAAAATTCACTGTTGTGAACAAAATAAAAATAAAGAAAGTGGAAGACTTTGACAAATAACTGATTTTTTTTTTTTCGTTCAGCATATTTACCACTTAATAAAATCTTTCTAGACTGACGTTGAACACTCTTGCTATAGAGAAGATATTTGTTGGTTTACATTGGTAGCTCTGGAAGATAAAAACGCTCTGAAATTTTAAACAAATGGATTAAGAAGTTTCCATCTGTCTGATTGCTGATTGTGCAGTGAGCTGTAAATTATGTAGAATGTTATTAACTTGTTCTAAAAACTTTTTTTGTCATGTTCAGGCATAATACAGCAGGCAGTTGTCGCCGAAATATTTCATCAATCATAATTACATGTTAAATTTGTTTTTCCTGTGATGTTTTCAGAGTTCAGACTGTTCTTTGCAATTTATTGACTGATTTTAAAAACTGATAAATTTTAAGTGTTATAACATCCTTGGCAGAGGTAATGTTTTTGCCGGCATCATGTACACACTTGGTACTTGGTTAGGATTCATTTAGCATGAATTAATACTGCATCAAAGCAGCGTGTCATGGAGGCGATCAGCCTGTGGTACTTCTGAGGTGTTATGGAAGCTCAGGTTGCTTTGATAGTGACCTTCAGCTCCTCTGTATTGTTGGATCTGGTGTCTCATCTTCCTCTAATCTATGGAGTATTGTCAAGAGGAAGATGACAGGCACCAGACCCAACAATGCAGATGAGCTGAAGGCCACTATCAAAGCAACCGGGGCTTCAATAACACCTCAGCAGTACCACAGGCTGATCACCTTCATGCCGCACTGCACTGGTGCAGTAATTCATGCAGAAGGAGCCCTGACAAAGTACTGAGTGTGTACATGGGCATACTTTTCAGTTCACAAACATCCATCCATTTTCTACCGCTTTTCCGGAGGTCCGGGTTGCGGAGACAGCAGCTTAAGCAGAGAAGCCCAGAATTCCCTCTCCCCAGCCACCTGCTCCACCTCTTCAGAGAGGATACCAAGACATTCCCAGGCCAGCTGGGAGATGTAGTCCCCAGGGTCTCCTCCCAGTGGGACATGCCCAAAACACCTCAAGTGGGAGGCATCCTGATCAGATGCCCAAACCACCTCAACTGGCTCCTTTCAATATGGAGGAGCAGCGGTTCTACTCTGAGCCTCTCCTAGATGACTGAGCTCACCCTTTCTCTGAGGGTGAGTCCAGCAATCCTACGGAGAAAGCTGATTTCAGCCGCTTGTATCCACGATCTCATTCTTGCGGTCATTACCCAAAGCTCATGACCATAGGTGAGGGTAGGATGGTAGATTGACCAGTAAATCGACAGCTTTGCTTTAGAGCTCAGCTCCCTCTTCACCATAACAGACCAGTACAACATCCACATCATTGCAGAGGATGTCCCGATTCGTCTGTCAATCTCTCGCTCCGTTCTTCCCTCACTCATGAATGAGACCAACATTTCTATTAAAAATCATTTTTTAAAATTAATTTAATATTCTATTTTTTTCATTAGCTAGATGCCATAATCATCAAAATTAAAAGAAATGCACTCTTGAAATATATCACTCTGTGTGTAAAGAATCTGAGTTTCATTTTTTTGAATTGACTTACTGAAATAAACTTTTCGATGGCATTCTAATTTATTGAGATGCACCTGTATACTGTGTGTGTGTGTGTGTGTATTAGGGCTGGGAATCTTCAGAAGTCACATGATTGAGTTCCGACTTTTGGGGTCAGGATTCGATTCAGAATCAATTTTCGATTCAAAACGATTTTCGATTGTCATTTGGCTCTCAGTTCAGTACAAAAAAACCACTAATCTCAGGAAAAAAGTCTACTGTACTGCAAAAAATGCTGAGGTACGCTTGAAAGCAGAGTAATGTGTTGATGTTTTTTTTGGGGGGGGGTTTATATTTTTAAACAATTGCATCAACTGATTTGCAATAAAATGCTGTTAAATTAAAGAAGTAGGCGTAGGTTAGTAACTGCTTTTATTTCTTGAAAACTTGAGTTTCAAAAACAAAATTGTAGACAAGTGAAATAAATGTTGAAAATTTTCCTTTTCAGTATATCACAATTCCTAACAGTTTTACAGTGTGTAGGTTTGGTAGCCCTCCAGCATTCTAGAAATATAGGCTATTCATTAAAAAACAAAAGTAAATTCTATCACAAATACTTTGAACATCCATTTAAATAGTAGTGCTATTTAAATAGCACTACTGTATAGCTGACTGTATGCAGTCAGCTATACAGTAACTTAATGCAATGAACAAATTCAATAAGAACTGAATGCAACTGATACATAAGTAGCATTAATTTTAAACCTGCACAAACATAAACTTAGGTATCTGAATTCTTCGGAGACTTAAAAAGAAATTAAAGTTATAAAACAAAATAAAGTGCTGTTACAAGATTTCATGACCCCCCCCCCCCCTCAGAATTTGCTGGGAGTTTGTTAAAGTGGTACAGTGTGTGCTGTTCAGCAGAAGGGCTTAGAACATTTTCCACTTCTTTCAGCTCTGGGTGATGGCAATTAATGTGAGCCCCGGCATTTGTGGTGTTTCCAAAGTACTTGAGTTTCGATTTGCAAACTTTACGTGTTACATGTGTTATGTCTAGTGCTTTTTTCCCCGGAATGTTGTAAAAACAAAAATGCACCCACACCCTTGCCGTTATTGAAGATTGGACTGGCTGAATTTCTTGCTGCTCCATTTTTTTTCTCAATTCCGACTGTTTCATCTGGCTGCTAGCTAATAAGCTACTCTGCTTGGTTCTGGATCAGGTAAAATGAGAATCTAGATTCTTATGTGAATCGACCCCCCCCCCCCCAAAAAAAAAACAAAAAACAAAAAACAAACAAACAAAAAAACACACACACACACAACTCACAAAAAGTTGGGGATATTTGGCTTTCGGGTGAAATTTATGGAAAATGTAAAGTTCATGCTACAGTGATATTATGTCATGAAAGTAGGGCATTTATTTAGAAGCATGCAATGGTGATTTCTTCATTTCAAACAATTTATTGAAACAAAAGCCAGCAACAGTGGTGGGTATACCACAACAAAAAAATGTCAATGTCTCAATAACTTGTCATGTGCCCTTGAGCATCAACTACAGCTTGACAATGATGTCTTATGCTGTTCACAAGTCAACTGATTGTTTGCTGAGGCGTGGCATTCCACTTTTCTTGAAGGGCGGCCCTCAGCTCATTGAGGTTGTGGGGTGCAGGGTTATGAGCTTCAACATGGCGACTCAGCTGATCCCATTGGTTTTCTATGGGATTCAGGTCTGGAGAAAGTGCAGGCCACTCCATTTGAGGTACCCCAGCCTCCAGCAGCCGTTCCCTAATGATGTGACCTCAATGAGCCGGAGCATTGTTGTCCATGAAGATGAAATAAGGCCTGTGTTGTTCATGCAGGGGCACAATGACTGGATTAATGATGTTATTCAGGTAGTATTGGCTTGTCACTGTACCATTCACAAGGTGTAGGGCAGTTCTGTATTGACTAGACACACCTGCCCACACTGTAACACCACCACCACCACCACCAAAGGCTCGTTGGGTGAAAACAGTGGTTGATGCATAGCGCCCTCCTTGACATCGCAAACATCGTTGGCGGCCATCATTTCTGTTCAGCATGAATCAACCTTCATCAGAGAACAGCACTGAGGCCCACTTGTCCCTTGTCCAGCGTAAATGCTTCCTGGCCCATGCAAGATGGTGACGCCTGTGCCTGGTGGTGTGGTCAGGTAGGTACCCTTGCAGATTGTCTAGCACGCAGACCATGCTGATGTAATAAACGGTATCAAATGGTCTGATATGACACTTGGGTGCCTCTCACCTCCCTTACATGTGCTTGGAGTTGAATGGCATTCATCATCTGGTTCCACAGGGCACTGTTCACAATGAATCGATCATCAGGGTGGGATGTGGCCAAAGGACGTCCACTTCTATGCCTTTCTGTGACTCTTCCAGTCTCCCTGTATCTGTGTTGCATCCTGCTGATGACACTCTGTGACACTGTAAGCTCAGTGGCCACTTCCCTCTGAGAACATCCTGTTTGAAGCCTCGCAATGGTGAGGTACTGTTGATCAATTGTGAGGTGTCGTCATGATCTCATGATGTCAAAATGTAAATGGCATGATGAAGAGGACTGTTTAAACACCAGTTCTAATTGAACCAGGAAATTTATGGGTTGATTCATGGATCAAACACCTGTTGTGAATTTTGCCGTTAAGCACCTTGTTGGAAAACAGCAGGTTATGCAAAAAGTACTGAAACATTGGACAGTTGGACATGTGTATTCAGAAAGTTAGAGAAGGTCAAATTAAGTTTACCTGTAAAGGTTCTTGTCCATTTTAGATGCATCCTGAAATTTCACCCAAAAGCTGACTATCCCAAACTTCTCGTGTGTGTGCCCGCGTGCACAAAATATACAAAAATTCACAGCATGTATATTGTGGTGATTGCTAAAATAGCAATTCTGCAGTTATTTCTAATCACTTAAGTATTTGATTTATACTTCATTGCATTTATTGCTTTCCAGCATTTAAACATTCCAAACGTTACATGGCGTCAATGGCCATTTTTCTAAGAAAAGCAAGTTTAGTCTTTTATACAATTTTTATCTTTTTATAAGAAGAAACTTTGTTTAATGTCAGAAAAATAAAACTCCTGAAATGATGCTGAAATCCTGTGAAGGCCTGCTTCCCCCACACATGGAAAACTGATCAAGAATTGATAAGGGAATCGGATCGATAAGCAAAATTGACAATATTGATAACATCTTATCAATTCCCATCCCTACCAGTGTGTCATGGGAGGTCCCCCAGCTGTCTAAACCTATAACAGCATAACTGAGGGAAGGTTCAGGGTCACCTGATTCAACCCTAACTTTGTCAAAAAGGAAACTTTTAACCATATTTAAAACAGAGAGCAACTGATTCCATAGGAGAAGAGCCTGAATAATCAAATCTATTTCTGGTTAGCTCACATTCTAAAGCTTTAGCTTTTCTGTCATGGAGAATAATAACAGCATCACATGAACATCAATTTGTTTTTGATTTGGATATGGTATCCACGTTAAATGACATGCTGACCCTGTCTGCAGGTCCAAGTCTCAGATGTGTTGTGTTAGGCTTCTTCCCCCCCCCCCTTTCAAAAAAAAAAAAAATGCTTCAGTGGCTTTGTTAGCTTGTAGCAATGAAGTTGAAAAGATAGAATGCAATGGCCCATGCGTTCATCCACGTTTCACACTACTCCTCCTAGGCAATTGCCATGGTGCTCATCAGACTTACGCACAATGATCCTCATATGGGTCACATCCAGATTGTGCTCAAGGTGAAGTTCAAAAGGTCAGGAAATCTGGGCGCTTATTAAGGGTGGCAATATAGCTGAAAAATGATATCACCATATTTCTTTGAATTTTCATAATTTTTTTCCATGATATTGCAGAATTTTTTTTCCAAATTTATTATAAAGGAGAGTTTCACAGGCCATCGTTATTTACCTTCAACATATTCAGAAAATTCATTCAATTCATTCAGTTCATATTCATTCAATTCATCTACCCGAAAACATATTCGGGTAGATGGTGGCTCGTCAACCTGGGAAGGTAGCCCATCTAGGGGAAGGTAAACCCTGATTTCAAACCTCCGCTGCCTTGCGGCATACCCGGTCACGGGAAAGGCTTCGGGAGTCAACCCTGAGGAAAAATCCGGAGTCGGAGCCCCTAAGGCAGTTCTATGTTGTGCTCAACATCGTTCTGGCAGCTCCTGCAACGGCGCTGGTGCCAAACTGTAGCAGCCCTGCTGTTCCTTTGGATTCATCAGTGACGTGGAGAGGGGGGACATGCTGCATGGGCAACATCTTGTCCTCCATATCTTCCTGCCCAGGCTTGAATCCTACCAACGCCAACGCTGGAAGGTAGAACACCGGATCACTGGAGAGGACACTCCAGCTTCGCCTTTGGTGTAGAAAAAACACGGGGAATGACAGTTACCGGTTATAAGCCACCGCTCAATTGGCGTAGAACGTGGCGCCAGGGGTTGTTCCCGATGGTGGGAGGGATCATCGGATCACACTGGACAGCTACCGCCCGCCTCAAGCTGGGCAGCCCCCAGCCAATAAGGTGTTGTCCCACCACAGCTTGCTTTCCTCATTGGGTGCATGGGGATGAGGAGAAGTCCGAACAGCAGGCTGAGAACCTTCGCACCAGGCAAGACAATAAAACAAGAGACCAACTCTAAAACTGGGAACTTGGAACGTCCGCACTATGATGACAGGACTCGCTGCTAACCTCAAGGACATCAACGACACCAGGAAGACGGCCATCATCAATAATGAGCTGAAGAGACTGGGAGTGGATATCGCCGCTCTCCAGGAAACACGGTTGGCTGACGCAGGCACACTAAGAGAGAAGGACTACACGTTCTACTGGCAGGGAAAGGGCAGTGACGAACACAGGGAACACGGAGTGGGCTTCGCAGTGAAGAACACCTTGCTGAAGATGGTGGAACCGGGCAGCACTGGCTCTGCACGACTCCTTACCCTCCACCTGAACACCAGTCAAGGCCCAGTCACCCTCGTCAGTGTGTATGCCCCAACACTGACAGCCACACCAGAGGCAAAAGACGAGTTCTACGAGAATCTCGCAACAACTGTCAGGACCATCCCCAACTCTGAACAACTCATTCTCCTTGGAGACTTCAATTCCAGAGTGGGTGCTGACCACGACTCCTGGCCCTCCTGTCTTGGACCTTTTGGCGTGGGAAGAATGAACGACAACGGACAGCGGCTGCTCGAGTTCTGCACATATCACAATCTGTGCATCACAAACTCGTTCTTCAAGACCAAGCCCCAACACAGGGTTTCCTGGCAACATCCACGCTCAAAGCACTGGCACCAGCTGGACTTGATCCTGACCAGGCGCACCTCACTGAAGAACGTGCTAATCACCCGTTCGTTCCAGAGTGCAGATTGTGACACAGACCATTCATTGGTGTGTTGCAAGGTCAAGCTGCAGCTGAAGAAATTCCATCATGCTAGACAACCTGGAAAGGTGCGGATTGACACCAGCAAGATGGCTCAACCAGAACTTGTTGAGCAGTTCGCCTCCACCTTTGAGAAAGAACTTGGTGTACCACAAGAAGGAGAATCTGCAAAGCAGAAGTGGGAAGAGCTGCGAAACACCATCCACCGCACAGCCTTGGCTACCTTTGGGAGGAAGACCTCGAAGTCACAGGACTGGTTTGATGCCAAGTTGACCGAGATGACCCCCGTCATTGAAGCCAAGCGCTCAGCACTTGCTGAGTACAAGAAGTACCCAAACGAGAAGAATCTCCAGATTCTCAGGGCTACGAGAAGCAAAGTTCAGCAGACTGCTCGGCGCTGTGCCAACGAGTACTGGACTCAGCTCAGCCAAGACATTCAAACCGCTGCCATAACAGGGAACATTCGTGGTATGTACGATGGCATCAAGAAAGCACTTGGTCCGGCTCAGAGCAAGACGGCCCCCCTCAAATCCTCCACTGGGGTGATGATCACAGAAAAGAATAAGCAGATGGAGAGATGGGTGGAACACTACTCCGACCTCTACTCCAGAGAGAACACCGTGACACCGTCAGCCCTTGATGCCATCTACTGCCTGCCATCCACAGACGAACTTGACGCCGAGCCAACCATCGACGAACTCAGCAAGGCCATTGATAGCTTGGCCGCTGGCAAGGCACCCGGCAACGACGGCATACCCCCTGATCTGATCAAGCACTGCAAGACCGCCCTACTGCTGCCATTGCATGACGTCCTCTGCCAGTGTTGGAAGGAAGGTGCCGTACCACAGGACATGAGGGACGCCGAGATCATCACCCTCTACAAAAACAAAGGGGAGAGAAGCGACTGCAACAACTACAGGGGCATCTCCCTCCTCAGCGTTGTTGGTAAAGTCTACGCACGAGTTGTTCTCGTTCGTCTACAGAAGCTTGCCGAATGTGTCTACCCCGAGTCTCAGTGTGGCTTCCGCGCTGCGCGATCGACGGTAGACATGATATTCTCCATCCGCCAACTCCAGGAGAAATGCAGAGAACAGAACATGCCCCTGTACGTCGCCTTCATCGACCTCACCAAAGCGTTCGATTTGGTCAGCAGAGAGGGCCTTTTCAAGATCCTGCCAAAGATAGGATGCCCACCAGAGTTGCAAAGCCTCATCGAATCATTTCACACCAACATGCAGGGGATAGTGCAGCACGATGTTAACGTCTCAGAGCCATTCAACATACGCAGCGGAGTGAAACAGGGCTGTGTACTTGCGCCAACCCTCTTTGGGATTTTCTTTGCTATGCTCCTGAGGCATGCCTTCAGCGCAGCAACAGAGGGAATCTACCTGCACACAAGATCTGATGGCAGGCTTTTCAACCTCGCCCGCCTGAAAGCCAGAACCAAAGTACGCGAGGCTCTAATCAGAGACATGCTGTTCGCAGACGACGCTGCAGTCGCAACCCACACACAGCAGGAGCTTCAGACCCTGATGGACCGCTTCTCCCAGGCATGCAAGGACTTCGGGCTTACCATCAGCCTGAAGAAGACTAACGTCTTGGCGCAAGGCACGGAAGCACCACCAACCATCACCATCGACGACTACGAGCTGGAGGTCGTGAATCAGTTCACGTACCTGGGGTCCACGATCAGTAACAACCTCTCCCTTGATACAGAGATCAACAAGAGGATTGGAAAATCAGCCTTCACACTCGCTCGCCTCACCACACGAGTGTGGGAGAATCCCAAACTCTGTCAAGACGAAGATGGCAGTGTACAACGCCTGCGTCATCAGCACACTGCTCTATGGGAGTGAGACGTGGACAACATACGCCCGGCAGGAAAAGAGACTGAACTCCTTCCACTTGCGCTGCATTCGCCACATCCTGGACATATCCTGGCAGGACAAAGTGCCCAACACAGAAGTTCTGTCCCGCGCCGGCCTTCCCTCCATGTTCACTCTACTCAGGCAGCGCAGGCTCCGCTGGCTAGGCCACGTTCACTGTATGGAGGATGGCAGAATCCCCAAAGACGTCCTCTACGGAGAACTGGCAACTGGCAGGAGAGACGTTGGCCGCTCACAGCTGCGCTTTAGAGATGTCTGCAAGAGAGACATGAAGGAACTGGAGATCAACACAGAGCGCTGGGAGGACCTTGCAACGGACCGCTCCAAATGGAGAGGCACCCTGACCAGACAGCTCAAGGCGGGTGAAGAGAGACTGACTGCTGCAGCAGATGAAAAAAGGACCCGCAGGAAGAACCGCCACAGACCCAGCAGCACGGAGACCACCCACAAGTGCGACCTGTGTGACAGGGACTGCCATTCGCGCATTGGCCTGTTCAGCCACAGGCGGTGCTGTTCCAGCAGAGTAGACGTTTAGGATTCTCTTCCATGGTCATCATAGACCGACGGTGGCCGACGATTCAGAAAAAAACAAAACATATTTTTCCAGTTTATAAACAGCAGCTCAGACTTGATTTCAAATATTTTTTTATTCTGTATCAAATATTACAAGAAAATAAGTTAAACCGCCTCATCTTAAGTCCACACAGATATCAGGGGTTTTTGCTGAATCACTTTACCTGCATTACAAGTTTCGATTCCCCGCCCCCCTTCAGATGGTTGAATAAAATCAGGCTTAAGCAGCCAAAACGGAACGAAAATAGAACTATGGACACTTAGAACGGCACACCGTCAGATTGTGACGTGCGGGGGGAAAAAATTGCAGGCAGATTATCCACATTGCTGCACCTTTTTTTCCCCCCAGCATCATTTTCCACTTCAGGAAACCTCTGTTTTGTGCACTAGTTTTCCTTCTGTCCTCTGACTGAGAACAACTTGGCTCTTTATTCTTATAATCCTGCATGTATGGCTGTTAATCTTAATAACCGTTATTGTTAACGACCTTCTGAATTTTTTTTCTTGTTGCGCTTACTGTATGTAAGCCTGTGTGCTGAGTGTTTTGTAGAAAAATGGTCGGCAGTCATCTCGCTGTGAAAAATGAAGGTACATTTGGACCCACACACAATGGAGATCAAAATTGAAACAATGTATTAATACTTGATTTATTTTGAAACATTGCAGAAACTTGAAAGATGCAGACTCTGCTTGTGTAGAAAACTCTGGTGCAGATGTTCCAAAGATGATTTAAAAAAAAAAAAAAAATCCAGTCAGTTAAAATATGAGCAAACAGGTGAGCGACAAACATTTCTATCACTTTTGTACTAATTACCCTCCTGCTACACCATATGCCGTATGTAAGCTTCCTTATTTAAACTTCCACACGTGATTTTCACATTGCGTATAATGTACTGTATACATAGAAATGGGGTCAAACAAAATGATAGACTCTTATTGTCCACTCATGATTCATCTGTTGACATGCCCGGGGGGGGGGGATTTCTTTATGTTCAAAACAGATACTCTTACACATTTCTTTAAAGTTTAAAAATTTCAGTATCACTACCTCTATAATCAAAAGTTGCTTTGAGGTAAAAACTGAGACAGAAAAACAGAATTTTACTGAAGACAGTTGGGTGTGCATAATTTGTTAAGGTTTTTTTCTACAATAATTGTACAGTATTGTAGGTTTTTTTTTCAATGTATCTCACACTTTAATTATCAGTGTATGGTGAGTTTCTTTGGTTCCCATTCTAATATCATAGCAGTGTTTCCTCTGGCTTAAAGACCTTGGCGCAGTGGCAACATATTTTTCCCGGGGGGGGGGGGGAGTCAGTAAACATACCGGAATATGTTATACTATTTATTTCTTTTTAAAAATTTACACAGTAACATTGCATATGGAACTTACCATTTGAAGTATTGTACAACCGAGGCTTGAATATTGGGCCAGTTGGGGTCCCACCCAGACATCCTGTGTTTAGACCTTTTAGTGGCGTTATCCTTTTCTCCTTCCTCTGCCTGAACACTTTCCTCTCCTTGGCTCCTCTCTTCTGTCTCATCTTGCCCTCTCTGAGCTCTGTCTAATTCAGGTTCTCTCTCTGTCTGTGGTGGTATACAAACAGGTTGGAAAATATCAAGTGTCATGTTTTGTCCTGTAGGATTTTTTTTTTGTCATGTTTTACATAAATGACAAAAAATGTGTATTTTTTGTATTTTTATTCTAGTGTTTCTTTTTTTTTTTCCCCATTGAGAGAGTAGGGAAGGGAAAGAAACATTCATAAAAGTAATGTACTCATGCATACTTAAATTATATCATCAGGTGGATATAGAAACCAGAAATTCTACTCATGTAAAAGCAGTGCTTTGAAATTAATAAATAAAAGTAGACAACCAAAAATTTCTACTTGCATTAAGGGTACAAAGAGCACCCACTTAAAAACTTGGGTAATGACGTCAGTCTTGAAGGTTTAAGGTTTTTCTCAAAAATTTATAACAATTTTCTTAGTTTTCTACTTTTCTCTGTAAATCTAAAGTTGAAACCATATTCTTCAAATTTGTAATTTCCTCTTGTAAAATTGACTTTTCTTGTATATTTGAAACTTTATTATAAATTTGTAGATTATTTTATGACTAATTTTTGTCTATTTTTTAAAATAAAATTACTGTTTGTTTTTTTTTTTTAGATAAAATTGAAACGGACTGTGGTAAAAATTTTTTTTACTTTTTCCTTATGACAGTTTACATTTTTGACCAAAATTTTGCAGTCAGAACAGAACAATTATTTAACTCTGATTACAAAGAAAGAATATTAATAAAATTGTATTTAATGAAATAAATTAACTTAAATGACCGAGGATGCTGTTATTTCTGTTATAATATTTCTTTAAATTTATAGTTACCTCTGCCAGGAGGTTATGTTTTTGCCGGGGTTTGTCGGCCTGTTTGTCTGTCTGTTGGTTAGCAAGATAACTCAAAAAGTTTTGGACGGATTTCGATGAAACTTTCAGGCGTTGTTGGAAATGGTACAAGAAAGAACTGATTAAATTTTGGGGATGATCCGGATCACCATCCAGAAGAAAACCGCCATTACGGAAAATGCCATTTTCGTGAATAACTACTGAACCACTAATCCTATCATTGTCAATCCAATTGCTAGTCATATGTTTTCATGGTCAAGGAATCTGAAAACGTACACACAAACACTGTATGGGGGAACTGTGGCCGCCATTACGGAAAATGCCATTTTCGTGAATAACCACTGAACCACTAATCCTATCATTGTCAATCCAATTGCTAGTCATATGTTTTCATGGTCAAGGAATCTCAGAACGTACACACAAACACTGTATGGGGGGAACTGTGGCCGCCATTACGGAAAATGATCATTTTCGTGAATAACTGCTGAACCACTAATCCTATCATTATCAATCCAATTGCTAGTCATATGTTTTCGTGGTCAAGGAATGTGAAAACGTACACACAAACACTGTATGGGCGGAACTGTGGCCGCCATTACGGAAAATGTCATTTTCGTGAATAACTACTCAACCACTAATCCTATCATTATCAATCCAATTGCTAGTCATATGTTTTCATGGTCAAGGAATGTGAAAACGTACACACAAACACTGTATGGGGGGAACTGTAGCGCTTGGCGGAGGTCTGCGCTCTCCGAGTGCTTTTCTAGTTTTTTGGGTTTTTTTTTTTTTAAGAAATCCCCTCACCACCCAGACAGCAGGAAGAACCTCCCTTATTTTGAAATCAAATGTTGACACGTTTAGTTTGTCTGAAGGCTGCTGACAGATTAAAGTCATTGACTTCGTGAATTTCGGTCATCTAAACCTGCCAGGTACATAATAGGGAATTGTAGCAGGCTCCAAAGACATAATTCACCACAATATGTATTCATGTACAGAATGATCTGCTTAGGCAGTTATAGTTGTGCTCTCAGGCTTTATCATCAGGCACCTCTCTAGGCAGCCGCTGAAGGACCTCAGTTTAGCATGAAAAGAGAGCTAGCGTTTTTAGCTGTTGTTTTTTGTCACTGCCGCTGGAGAATAAAAACGGCACGCCTGCTCGTGTGAGAAATGAGAGAAATTGCCCATCTCTTCATTCCTGCAATTCCTACAGAACATAACTTAATATTGTAGTGGCTGGTGAAATATATCCTCAGCAATTCATCAGTCCCCTTGCCTTTCCCTTCATTTGAAGCCGGCTGCATATGAATTCTAACCACATCTCTTAGCTAAGCGACTCTTCCATTATTGCTCCCATTTCCAGCAGGTTAAAACCATGATAAACTCCTCCAGTGCTTACATACCTCCTATGATTTTTTTTCTGCGTTTAAAGAACTTTAATAAACTCATGTCTCTGTCGGACAGTCGCACTTAGTGAGACACTGCCTGCTGACTGACTGGAAAACTCTCGTGTGAGCGGGGCGCTTCTAAACTCTACACGGATGACGGCCACGCGTCCGTGTGTGCGCTTGCGGAAAGTCATTGCTTCATATATTTTTCTTAATAAATTCATATCTCCTTGGCAAGATGGTAAAATTTCTGGTGAGGCGGCCCGCCACTGAGAAACGTTACCAGAGGAAACCTTGCATAGTAATAATGCATTGGATTTATATAGTGCTTTTCATGAACACTGAAAGACGCTTTACAATGGATACATTATGCATTCACTCCAGACACTGATAGTGGTAAGCTACTACTGTAGCTACAGCTGCCCTGGGGCAGACTGACGGAAACGTGGCTGCCAATCTGCACCAACGGCCTCTCTGACCACTACCAAACATTTATACACATTCATACCCAGTGTCATGGACACTAGAGGCAAGGTGGGTAAAATGTCTTGCCCAGGGACACAACAACAGGATGTCTGTGGGGAGAGTGGGATTCGACGTGCCAACCCTCAGGTTATTGAATGACCCATTCAAACTCCTGAGCCACTGCCACAGTTCACCAATATTTGTTCATTTCACTGGTTTTAGATTGAAATTTGGTCTTGGGATTATTTGCTTTTTTCCCCAAAACTTTTGCTTCTTTTTGTTCTTCTTTCAGCTGCATCCTTTAGAGGTCACCACAGTGAATCTTCTGTGTCCAACTCACCCTATCCCTTGCATCTTCTTCTCACACAAACCCTCTCCATGTCCTCCTTTATTACATCCATGAATCTTCTCTTTGGTCTTCCTCTTTTCCTCCTGCCTGGCAGCTCCATCTTCAACATCTTTGGTCCAATATATCCACTGTCCCTCCTCTGCACATGTCCAAACCATCTCAGCCTTGACTCTTACTTTTTCTCCAAACATGCTAAACTTGAACTGACGCTCTGATGATACTCATTTCTAATCCTGTCCCTCCTAATCACTCCAGTGAGAATATTGGCATCTTCAACTCTGCCACCTCCAGTTCCTCCTTCTGTCTTTTTGTCAGTGCCATGTCTGCAAACCATGCATCATAGCAGGTATCACTAAGGGATAAGGACCTGTGCTTGTATAGTGCTTTTTCTAGTTACAAAGACCACTCAAAGCACTTAACTTGCAGTTACACTAACCCTCTAGTCTAAGGGCCTATCAGAGAGAGATGCCTAGGGACAATTTCAAATCACCAGTTACCCTAACATGCATTTTAGCTGCCCTCACCTCCGCTTTGCTAATTCTATGAACTTCCTGGTTCACCGTCTTTCCATCATCCTTTTTCTTCATTCATCAGCTCCTCAAAGTACCACTTTCATCTTGACACACTTAACACTCATTAGTACATCACCATCTGTCCATAATCAGCCTAACCTGCTGCACATTCTGTCCAAGTCGATCTGTCTAGCCACTCGATACAAGTCCTTATACAACTTTCTATATGCCTTTCACTTTGCTGTCTCTTTGCCATATACTGTACCTAGACTCCAAATACTTTCTTGACTTTCCTCATCTCCCTGACTATCCCACTTTTTCTTTGCCAACCTCTTCCTTTCCCTACTTTCCTGTATTTCCTCATTCCACCACCAAGATTCTTTGTCTTTTTTTCTCTGTCCAAATGATGCAACACATACCTTTCTACCAGTTTCCCTTAATACTTTAGCTGTACTTTCCCAGTCATCTAGCAATTCTTCCCTACCACCCAGAGTCTGGGACAGCCCCCTCCAAAATAAAACATCCCAATTTGTGTGGCACTAAACATGACACACAAACAAAAGTGCAGCCTGCGCACACAAACGCACAGTGCAGTCCCGATTTATTTAAAAAAAAAAAAAAAAATAAAAAAAATGTGCGTTTCATAGTAGGGGTGGGAATCGTGAGTGACCTTTTGATTTGGGTCGCGATACTTGGGTCACGATTTGATCCTATCACGATTCAACCATAATCACAATATCGCAATAATCAAGTATCCAGATCCGATATATTACCCCCCCCCCACCTTATTCAGCATCAACTATTGTCCCAAAGTAAAAACTGTTGACATCTCTTTCATATAATAAAATATTCTCAGGGATTCATTTTCCGTGGTGATATGAGGGAGGGCTGAAAAGTTCATAGGCTGAAAAGTTTATAGTGGTCAAATTTGACTAAATGTTGTTTATTTTTCAACACCTTCTTCACACACTTCTTCCATTGGTGTTGCAGCGCTTGGATCCCTGCGGTTGAAAAATAAGCCACATTTGGTCAAATTTGACCACTGAATTTTTCAGCCTATGAACTTTTCAGCCCTCCCTCGTACATCTCTACACACAGGGAGAGTGGTGGACCGTGCTGTTTGGAATAGACTCCCACTCCAGATAGGTTTACCTTACTCTGTGGACTCTTTTAAAAAAGCAGCTGAAAACTTTTTAACAAGGATTTCTGTTGAGTTTAAACTGTTTTTGTGTTGACTTGTTTTTGTATTTAAAAATTTTTTATATATCAATTTCCTTTTATTCCATTTTATTGTACAGCGCTTTGACTATATGTCTCTGAAAAGTGCTTCATAAATAAACTTACTTGGTGATCGGAGAAAAGCTCCATGGTGGTGTCTCTTTAGCTTAGCCGTTGCTAATGCTGCTCAGACGTGCGTTTCTTTTTTTTGTACAGCGCTTCTTGTGGATTGTGTGTCATGTCAAGGGCTTTCCTTCCTTCTTTCTTATAAGAAAAAGGCCTGGCATTTGAGCTAACTGCTTCCTAACTTTCAAAACTGGCTGCAAGTTTCCGAGACGAGCCATTACTTCACTGAACTGGGTGCTTGCTTTGTGCCATCTCGTGGACTGAAAATGCCATTAACTGATAACCCAAAAGTATAACCACAGCTGATATTTGGTAAAATTCTGAACAATGAAGAATAACAAGATATCAGAATAAATCAAGTATTAATACATTCTCTAATTTTGATCACTGTATATCATGACTGAAGAATAAAGTGATACATTAGGCAAATGAGGTAAATAAATGTAAATTATGCCTACATGGTATTATCATCTTGTGGTGCATTTTACTTGGTGCAATAAAAAAATGAAAAAAACTAGAAAAGCACTTGGAGAGCGCAGACCTCCGCCAAGCGCTACAGTTCCCCCCATACAGTGTTTGTGTGTACGTTTTCACATTCCTTGACCATGAAAACATATGACTAGCAACTGGATTGATAATGATAGGATTAGTGGTTGAGTAGTTATTCACGAAAATGACATTTTCCGTAATGGCGGCCACAGTTCCGCCCATACAGTGTTTGTGTGTACGTTTTCAGATTCCTTGACCACGAAAACTTATGACTAGCAATTGGATTGATAATGATAGGATTAGTGGTTCAGTAGTTATTCACCAAAATGGCATTTTCCGTAATGGCGGCCACAGTTCCCCCCATACAGTGTTTGTGTGTACGTTTTGAGATTCCTTGACCATGAAAACATATGACTAGCAATTGGATTGACAATGATAGGATTAGTGGTTCAGTGGTTATTCACGAAAATGGCATTTTTCGTAATGGCGGTTTTCTTCTGGACGGTGATCCGGATCATCCCCAAAATTTAATCAGTTCTTTCTTGTACCATTTCCAACAACGCCTGAAAGTTTCATCGAAATCCGTCCAAAACTTTTTGAACTAGAAAAGCACTCGGAGAGCGCAGACCTCCGCCAAGCACCACAATTCCCCCCATACAGTGTTTGTGTGTACGTTTTCAGATTCCTTGAGCATGTAAACATATGACTAGCAATTGGATTCACAATGATTATTTGTTTATTTGACAGGGACAGTGCAATAAACACACAATTAATCAATGACAATCAATCTGATAGTGATAGGATTAGTGGTTCAGTAGTAAAAGCATTGCCTCCTTGGCGGAGGTAATAAACTGAAGTGTTGCTGTTGTGTCCATCTCCTCCACTGACGGATGCAAATTGGGTAGACAGGTTGCCGTGGGTTTTATATTATATTATTTTTTTGGGGTTGCGCTCCGCGGCAAACGAGAATTTAGAAGCTTCGCCGGCAGAGAGCTCGTTTTTGCGCAGCGCCTATGGCTGGCCGGTGAATTTCTGCCAAAGAATCCGTCGGCGGACAGCTGCCCGTGTGAGTTTTTGCAGTTGCGCGCAAACACAGGCACGCTGGCGGGCCCAGGCCAGCAGTGTTTTCCGCGTGCTTTTGTGCCTAAAACGTTGAAGAACGCAGAGTTTGTGTTGCAGACACGACGACCAGCGCCCTCCATTGCGCCTGCTCACATGTTGAAAATGGCCCTATGTCACAGTGTTGAAAAATGCTTTAAAAAATTCCTGTATCCAGACGGTGAACCGGATCACCCCCAAAATTTAATCAGTTCTTCCTTGTACCATTTCCAACAACGCCTGAAAGTTTCATGGAAATCCGTCCAAGACTTTTTGAGTTATCTTGCTAACCATCAGACAAACAGACAGACAGACAGACAAACAGACAAACAGACAGACAAACCCCGGCAAAAACATAACCGCCACCTGGCCTTTTCGGCCTGGCGGAGGTAATTATCTTGCTAACCAACAGACAGACAAACAGACAGACAAACATACAAACCCCGGCAAAAACATAACCTCCTGGCGGAGGTAATAATAATACGTTTAATGCTTTATATACCTTTGAGAATGTAGGAATGTTGGAGCAATGACGTTTGGAAACATCAGCTTTTTAAGTCATGCTGACACACAACATTATGTAATGCTGACATTGGCACATGTAGGGTGGTGTCTGGGAAAGGGACCAATTGTATGGAAGGCTAGCCCATTCAAAACGTTGCCACAATGTGTAGTTACATTTCTGGAGAGACATGTCAGATCAACATAAGCTATATTCATTGCATCCCAGCTGAACTCTGGGAGGGGCAGAGACTGGTCAACAGGTCCTTTATCACTGTTGTAGTATCATCAGGACTAAAGACTGCATGTCTTATTCACCGGGTATTGCTGTTAGTTGAACTATATAGACCAGTGTATTCCATCACTGATCTGTGCTGAGTTTGACACAGGGCAACAAAATTAAAAGACCTGTAAAAATGCCGGTGACTCTCAATAGCAGCCAGAATCACCACCTTCCAGGCTGACTGGCTCATTTGTGTGACATCAGTGATGCGAGGACAGGAAACTTGATATCCTGGAGAAATGTGCTGTTATCTGTGGGAGATGAGACCCGCTTTAAGTCTGAAAAGACTGTGGAGGGTTGTTGAGGTGTGAATTTATGCTAATGGAACTCGCAACTGCCTCTCACCACACCGGTGCTGCTTCAGTTCCTTCGTTCCTCACATAGACCAATTTTCAAGTCACACGTGACATGTGTCGCACTGTACAGCCCTGCTTCACCTACATACCCATGAAAGTCCGCTCCAATCAACACTCTTTCCCCACTGGGGATCACTTTCTGTCACTCTATCAAACTTACTCCAGAATTACTCTTTCTCTTTTACTTGACGTCCAACTTGTGGGGCATGTGTACTAACCAACATTCAACATTGCACCTTCGATTTCTACCTTCAAACTCATGATCCTGTCTGACTGCCTCTTTAGCTCCTGGACATTCTTCACATACTCTTCCTTCAAGATTACTCCTGCTCCATTTCTCTTCCAGTCTACACCATGGTAGAACAGTTTGAATCCACCTCCAATGCTCGTGGCCTTGCTTCCCTTCCATCTGGTATCTTGAACACAGTATTTCTACCTTTCTTCTCTCCATCATATCAGCCAACTTTTTGCCTTTACCAGTCACAGTCCCTTCTCCCACCGCCACACTCTACCTTTCCTTTTCTCTCTCTGCCTCCTAACACCTTCCCCCTCTCCTCCTCGTCGATCTTGGACTAACAGTAACCCAGTTTCTACTGGCACCCTGACGGTTAACCATACCGGTGGCAGCCATTGTTCTTTCTTTTCTTTCTTTCTTTCTTTTATTTATTTATTTATGCAGGGACATGCACAATATACATTGACCTTAAAGAGGAAAGATGCATTGTACCAGGTTATAACACAAGTGCTAATTTCCACCTGTAGTCCCTGGGCAGGCTGGTGTTAGCATTAAAAAGCAGACATTTGCTAAAACTACAAGTAAGCATTGATAACTTTGTTATCAATGTTAATCTCCTTGTTGATAACTCTGTTATCAACTGTTAACTCTGGCCTCGACTGATCTGGTATGGAAGTCTCATTCTTCATGATCCGCACGTTTGATTTGGCAAAGATTTTACATCGGATGCCCTTCCTGACGCAACCCTCCCCATTTACCTGGGTTTAAAGCGGCACTAGGTGTGCAGTAGCTTGTGCCCCCCCCCCAGTGACTTTTTTTGCCCAAACTGCTTGCCAGATTTGCCAACCAAGATTGACAAAGATAATTGTGGCAAGTCATAAAATATACAAGAAAAGCTGCAAAATTAAGGTGAAAAGACATTAAATGTGCATTTATTCCCCTTGTAAATAAAAAAGGTGAATTCATGAGAAATAAGTTGGATTTACAAAAAAAAAACTGCTAATATATGAAAATCTGCATTTTTTAAAATATTCAATGTTTATAAGAAAAGCCACATTTATGAAAAATTTTGATGCTGATGCAGTTTACTGAGGGAGAACTGGACAGAATTTTAGATTTTCTTTTTCAGATTTTGGAATATTCACTGTGGAGTGAATACTCAGATCTCCAAAACTAGTATTTGAGACGGCCCTGGTTTCTAGTTATTAACTTGACGTCTCCCTAGTGACCAAATGGGCTTCTTTCCTAATATGACGACTGCATTAAGTGACATAGTGACGAATGTTGGAAGTGACTGAGAATTCTTGGCTGTCTTTGTTGTCTCCCTGTCTTTCACCTCACAGTGACAGAATGTCGACTCACACGATGCATGCCATGCCCTACGTTGCTGCTGCGTCACATTTGACCACCCATGCTACTTCTAGTGGGTGCTATGCGTCACTGGAGCTGGCAGGGGAGAGTCCGATCTTTTCAAACTGGATGTTGTTCTGTTCTGTAACACACAAGTAATATTTACACACAAGCACATGAATGTGTACACATAAACACCTGTCTCTGCCCATCTGGATCTAAATGCTGTAATGCACTTGAGAACATTCCACAGTCTGGAAACGACTGGCCATGTTCTTGCTGCCACATCAAAACTTTCAAATTGAAACTTTAGTCACTGTTGGCGAGACAAGCGTTTGTTGACCTGCCACCTAGTGTCGTGGTATCAGGTAAGGTGCTTATTATGCCGTCTTTGCATTGTGCACATACTGTTCTTGGTGTTGGCTGGCATGAGTGTAGCTGGGGGATGTGGGTCAGCCAAAACCTGACCACAGAGCGAAGCACCAGCTGGGGCCCAGCAGAGGAAAACAAGTCTCGGTATGAAGGGCTCAGGAGACTTTCTGGCCGCAGATTTAGACAAATTATGTTGAAGCAGGCTCTTGATTTAACACACAGCTGATACTTTAGTTGCCGTTACCTTTAAATGGCACCTTGACTGTACTTTAAAAAAAAAAAATAAATCTGATTTTATGCAAAGTACTGCTGTCAGAAGACAGTCTAGTTCTCTTAAAGGTGTGATAACTCATTGGATGTGGATTCCTTGGCAAGTGGGATGTGTTTGCTGTATAAAACATTCATGAAAAAACAGTAACAAATGTATTTAAATCGCCACATTTCTGCGAAATTTTGTGATTTAGGCATTTTGTGATATTGTAGATGTTGTTTTTTTAAATCTATAGACAACTTTTACTGGCCACTATGACATTATTTGCCTTCAACAGATACAGAAAAATCAAACTCTTATTTCTAGAAACAGTAGTTCAGATTGAGTTTCACATTTTCTGTCAAATATTTAAACAAATTAATCAAGCCTTACATCTAAAGGCACCTTTTAATTTTGGTGCAAAGCAACTTTAGCAGACACCTAAAAAAGCACATTAATATAAGCAATATAAGGTAATTCTGTTTATCTTGATTGCATTTTTTTTTCTTCTACCCATATCTTAAGATGCATTTCTGTATTTCTGTTCATGCTTTTCAAGGCAGCCTGAAGTAGTCACCGAAGGAACTGAATTTTTTTTTTAAATTTAGTGAAATGATTAGAAACTTTCCTCTAGTGTGTGAAGATGATTCTTGTGATTGCCTTGCCAGTCACAAACTTAAAAAAAGTACTTATTTTCAGATTTGGCTGTTTGCTCTTCAGGTGACTACTTTCATTAGGATTCGTCTTACTAAATATGATCAACTTTGCCCAAAATACCGCCCCCCCTTTTTTTTTTGACTATAAAGGCTGCATTCAGACCAGGATAGTCCAGGGGTCTCGGTTTGACTGGGCAGGGAATGCTGAGAATTTTCGCACCTTCGTTTGGTTTGGTTTACATTCACACTGCAGTGGACCAAACTGCCTAGACAGCATCACGCAGTTACAACAACTGCTTATTTGGGGCACTGTAGCCAAAACCACCACTGACCGGGAAGAAAAAATCTTGGCGAAGAAGAAAAATCAGGCTCATCGATTGGCTAGGACCGAAAACGGAAATCTGTTCCCTTCGGCCGGGTTGTTTGTCCGCCACAAACGAGAAATTTTTTTAACTTTTCCCTTCGGTAAAAGGATTCCACAGATTTGAGCAGTTGTCTTCATTTTCTACCCAAAATGTACTACAGTAAATGCCACTTCGTCTTCTCAGATTACGTGTTGCTATGGTTACACAAACGCCAAAGGGCACTTCCACCTTTTGGTCCACTGGATAGTCCATTTGGATTCACATTGCAAGCAGAGGACACCAGACTTCGTTTGCAAGAGGACCGAGACCCCAGTTTTCAAGGGGACCACACTTCGCTTATTTGGTGTGCACCAGAGTTCCAAGTGTTCAAACTGCACCAAACAAACCAAACTATCCACGGAAGCCACTGTTTGGTCCTTTGGTCTGGACCAAACAGTGGCCGTCTGAATGTGCCCAAGCCATATGGAGGCTGTCCTGTTCAAACTTCCGGCCCCTGCTGCTGTTTTATAAAAACAGAGGAAGTCCATCAATTGGACATGCCAAAAGTGACAAATCTTCAAAAAGCAGTGTTCAGCCAGTGTTATTTATTCTTTAAATATTTTATAAGTGTGCGCACTATACTGAGACAGCATCACTAGCTGATGTTTGCTCTGCAGTGTCATATCTGTTACCAAATTCATCAATCTGGAGTGAGTGTGTGTGAGGAGAGCAACAGACGCTCATACTGACACTTCTACTTCATACACACACCCCTCATGCACATGCCACACTTCTGCGTTCGAGGAAATGGGGCAATTAAGGACAGCTTGGTACTGCTCAGCATGGGGTTAATATGCGACTCCGTAATTAAAAATAAATTACAGTTTTCCTGTATAAATATTCAAGTTCCACTCCGCTGTGCCACTGCCTTGTTATGGTATGTAAGCTATTTTTTTTTCCTCCCCGTCTGCACAACATCTGGCACAACAT
Source organism: Pholidichthys leucotaenia (assembly GCA_020510985.1). NCBI lineage: Eukaryota > Metazoa > Chordata > Actinopteri > Cichliformes > Pholidichthyidae > Pholidichthys > Pholidichthys leucotaenia. Next base: position 168,221,496 of record CM035842.1, read on the forward strand.
TTCCTGAAGCATCACCAGAATAAATTGAGTTTTGTCTGCCTAAGAGAGATTCATTTGTGTGACGCTGGTGTGTCTAACTGAATAGGATGGACATGCATGGCTTGAGATAATGGCTGTTGTCTAGAAATTAGGAATGGTTGAAAGATTTCCTCAGATAATCAAAACAGGCCATTGGCAAATGCAGTGCTAGAGTTTATCGAAGATTAACCAGAAGTTTGATATGTTTAAAGTCCTTTTGAGTGTGAGTTTTGCTGTGTATCCTTTATGGCCCTTTTCCACTAGTACCCAGTCGGCCTTACTCTACACTACTCGGCTCTACTCTGTTCGGCTCGGTTGTGTTTCCATTTCAGCTCGGTACGCCTGGGGTGGGTGGGATTTTTTTTACAGCAAGGTGGTGCCACACTCCCGTGACGTAAAACACACGACCCAAGCGAAACATAACATTGCGGCTCTACAAGGCGACTCCTCGGTCTCTGGTTTTTTGTCACTGTAAAGGCCAAAAAAGGACCACCAGAGAAGGGTACAGGCAGTGAGACGAAACATTCTGGAAAAGTACTGGAGTGTCTGGGAAGCCATAGAGCTGAAGACGTGAGGATACGAACCAGATCACATGACTGCTAATGCTAGTTTGGTTTAAGTACGTCGTACTACACTGTAGTGTCTGCAGGTTATCGCTATTAGGTACTAAAATACGTATGCTGTGTGTGTTTCAGATGGCTCTGTTGTGGGAAAATGACCGCTTCAAACCGTGGGTCTGGGCGTTCAAGACAGCCTCTCACTGAGCTTCACAAACGATCAGTGGTTATAGAGCTTAAGCATGTCTGTAGAAACGTTTAGCTTCCTGTACAATAAATTGCTCTGATCTGTGTGAAAATCATGGAGAGACTGTTGAGACATCATGGGACGTACCTGCTCCAGCAGCAATGAGTCTGTGGTGGTGTCACAGCAAAAAGTGATCAGCTGACACAACTTGATCGCCAGGTTGTAGTTATATTAGCCACAAAATATATATTCAAAAGGTAAACAGTACTGAGTTAGGTATAATAAGATATATTTGACAATTATGATGCATTTTAGACCAAAACAAACTTGATCTAGGATTAAAAGGAATTAAAATAATGCAGTCACAAGGTTACATGGAAAATACTTGATTTACTAGATACATGTACTGTAGAAATATATAATCTCTGCATCAACAATGTACTATACATACATTCATGTAGTATTGCACCGACAATAAACCTTGGAAATTTTTGCAGATGTCTCTTGTTTTATACAGTGGGGAAAAAAAGTATTTAGTCAGCCACCAATTGTGCAAGTTCTCCCACTTAAAAGATGAGAGAGGTCTCCAATTTTCATCATAGGTATACCTCAACTATGAGAGACAAAATGAGAAAAAAAAATCCAGAAAATCACATTGAAGGATTTTTAATGAATTAATTGGTAAATTCCTCGGTAAAATAAGTATTTGGTCACCTACAAACAAGCAAGATTTCTGGCTCTCACAGACCTGTAACTTCTTCTTTAAGAGGCTCCTCTGTCCTCCACTCGTTACCTGTATTAATGACACCTGTTTGAACTCGTTATCAGTATAAAAGACACCTGACCACAACCTCAAACATGTCAGACTCCAAACTCCACTATGGCCAAGACAAAGGACACCAGAAACAAAATTGTAGACCTGCACCAGGCTGGGAAGACTGAATCTGCAATAGGTAAGCAGCTTGGTGTGAAGAAATCAGCTGTGGGAGCAATTATTAGAAAATGGAAGACATACAAGACCACTGATAATCTCCCTCGAACTGGGGCTCCACGCAAGGTCTCACCCCGTGGGGTCAAAATGATCACGAGAATGGTGAGCAAAAATCCCAGAACCTCACGGGGGGACCTAGTGAATGACCTGCAGAGAGCTGGGACCAAAGTAACAAAGGCTACCATCAGTAACACACTACGCCGCCAGGGACTCAAATCCTGCAGCGCCAGACGTGTCCCCCTGCTTAAGCCAGTACATGTCCAGGCCCATCTGAAGTTTGCTAGAGAGCATTTGGATGATCCAGAAGAGGATTGGGAGAATGTCATATGGTCAGATGAAAGCAGAATAGAACTTTATTGTAAAAACTCAACTTGTTGTGTTTGGAGGAGAAAGAACACCATACCTACTGTGAAGCATGGGGGTGGAAACATCATACTTTGGGGCTGTTTTTCTGCAAAGGGACAAGGACGACTGATCCGTGTAAAGGAAAGAATGAATGGGGCCAGGTATCTTGAGATTTTGAGTGAAAACCTCCTTCCATCAGCAAGGGCATTGAAGATGAAATGTGGCTGGGTCTTTCAGCATGACAATGATCCCAAACACACCGCCCAGGCAATGAAGGAGTGGCTTCGTAAGAAGCATTTCAAGGTCCTGGAGTGGCCTAGCCAGTCTCCAGATCTCAACCCCATAGAAAATCTTTGGAGGGAGTTGAAAGTCCGTGTTGCCCAGCGACAGCCCCAAAACATCACTGCTCTAGAGGAGATTTGCATGGAGGAATGGGCCAAAATACCAGCAGCAGTGTGTGAAAACCTTGTGAAGACTTACAGAAAATGTTTGACCTCTGTCATCGCCAACATAGGGTATACAACAAAGTATTGAGATGAACTTTTGTTATTGACCAAATACTTATTTTACCGAGGAATTTACCAATTAATTCATTAAAAATCCTTCAATGTGATTTTCTGGATTTTTTTTTCTCATTTTTTCTCTCATAGTTGAGGTATACCTATGATGAAAATTGGAGACCTCTCTCATCTTTTACGTGGGAGAACTTGCACAATTGGTGGCTGACTAAATACTTTTTTGCCCCACTGTATGTGAAGGTTACCACCAAGTGACATAAATTAAATACTGACAGATTGGAAAAGCTGTCTAAAAACAATCCAGCAGTTTGAGAAATCACTTTTGGTTTGTAAGTCTGTCAACAGAATTATGAATCATAAAGCAGTTTGTGTTAAAATGTTAAATCCCATTAAACCCTAACCCAGGGGTGTCCAATCATGTGCCATGGAGGGCCAAGACCATGCAGGTTCTCTTCTAGCCAGTCTCTTCAGCAGGTGTTTTCACTGATGAGCAGTCAGTAGAAGAAATTCAGTGGAATCTGCTGTTGAAGACACTGTTTGGAGGTAAAGCCTGCAGGGTCTTGGCCCTCCATGGCACATGATTGGACACCCCTGCCCTAACCCATTATGATAAAGTACAGATGCTAATATGGCCCAGAATTCCTCCATATACTGGTACTGTCACTAAAGTGTGCAGGGTCTTCTGCACTGGCACATCCAACAATACAGTCTTCAGTTAATAAAATAATTGTTTTGGTTACTTTTTCTTAAAAATGAGCCATTATTTTCAAAGTCTCTGATAAATGGTTTGTACTGTTGACTCTTTTCCCACCAGTGCCTTAACAGACAAAATAGAAAATCATGATGCAAATGCATAAGTCACTAAATTGTTTATTACAATCAGCAGCAAATTCCAGATTATTCAGAATGTGCAAAAGTCAAACTGTAAAAAAACAAAGGCAAACTTAGGATGGGTCACACACGCCGGCCACGCTGCCTCACTGAGAAGCAGCTGGGATGTGCCGCTCAAGCTGGTCTCAGTTCACCAGATCTTCAGCCTGCGTCTCTGTAAATAGTGACGCACGGTCTGGTTTGGGTGGATCGTTTCCCTCTTGCCTAGACAAAAGACAGAAATGGGTGGTGGTTAATTAATGCAAGTTTAAAACATATTTGGGAAATACACTTGTTGCTAAAAGCCAGTGGTGGAATGTGACAATAAAGTACTTCGTGGTTGTATTTAACCACAATTTTCATGTAGCTGCACTTCAGTAAAGTAGATTTTACAAGGGCTGGGTTACATTTAAAATCATTTGTTTTTACTGTGGCCTCAGCAATCAGAATAAATTAATACATTCACTTGAATGGAATCTAGTACTTTAACTGAGGGTGCGCATCACCGAGTATGGAGTCGCTCAGTCAAAATATGGAGTTTTTATCATTAAAAGTTCAGCCACCGCTCTGTCACTGCTGTGTGTCTTCTTGTCCTGGCTTCAAGTGTGGGCAGTGTTTTGTACTTGTATTGCTAAAATATAAAAGGATGCACTACAGTGGGTCTCAAATATTTGTAATGTGTCCTGCTATTATAATACTGCATTAGTTTATTGATGATAGACTATAAACTACACATATAAACTAAATTATATTGATGACTCAACGACTCCCATTTCCCAAAGTGCAACATACAGTTATGAACATAACTCACAAAGGATCACACAAGTAATCTGACAAAAAAAATAAATACTGTACATTAACAAGCAGTTTATTTTACAGTTGATATGCCATTCATTTTCAATTATTCTGTAATTAATATTCACACAATCAAATAAATCTCAGTTCAGTCCCTTTTATATTAAGTGGAAATTGTGCTACTTTGGTTTTGACACTTCACCTATAAAAGCAAAGGATTTCAGTACTTTCCACAGTGGCAAGGTCCGTTGCGGGGTGGCTGCTTTTCCTTTCCTCTTGTCTAGACCAAAGACAGAAATGGGTGGTGGTTAATTAATGCAAGTTTAAAGCACATTTGGGAAATACACTTGTTGCTAAAAGCCAGTGGTGGAATGTGACAAAAAAGTGTTTCATTGTTGTATTTAACCACAATTTTCATGTAGCTGCGCTTCAGTAGATTTTACAAGGGTTGGGTTACATTAAAAATCATTTGTTTTTACTGTGGCCTCAGCAATCAGAATAAATTAATACATTCACTTGAATGGAATCTAGTACTTTAACTGAGGGTGTGCATCACCGAGTATGGAGTTGCTCAGTCAAAATATGGAATTTTTATCAATGAAAGTTTAGCCACCGCTCTGTCACTGCTGTGTCTCTTCTTGCCCTGGCTTCAAGTGTGGGCGATGTTTTGTACTTGTATTGCTAAAATATAAAAGGAAGCACTAAATGGCGCTGGAGGCAGGGTGGCCGTACCAGCAGCAACTCTCCTGTCTTTGTGTTTCTATCTGTTCATTCCTGTATATAGTGTGTCTCTTATTAACCAGGGCTCTGTAGGAATACTCGGACTAAGAATGGACCAACTTTTTTCTCTATTTTAGCCCGGTCTTTCTCTAGTTTTCTTTTCTCTTTCTTGGGCAATGGAGATCAACAGAGGTGGGGGCGGACACATTGTTTACACACACGAACAGCTGATTGCGCTGAGGAGGCTGGTGCCTGGAGCACTGCAGCCGGCAGTGAAGCCCCTCATCCCGGATGAGCTGAAGAGGAGACCGCGGTCGAAGGGCTGGAGCGAAGGTGAGGAGGAGGAAGCATAAGCCGGCTGTACCAATGGTCATCACTGGGAATGTGTGATCGCTGGGAAATAAAACAGATGAGCTTACAGCGCTGGTCAGGACACTAAAGGAGTATCGTGAGTGTAGTATCATGTGCTTTACAGAGACATGGTTACACCCACAGATCCCGGATGTAAACGTAGTGATACCTGGCTTCAAGACTATACGGGGGGACAGAGACGTGAAAAGCAGCAGGAAAAAGAGGGGAGGAGGAGTGGCACTTCTTGTTAATGAGCGGTGATGTCATCCTGGACATATTTATGTGAAAGAAAAGTACTGCAGCCCGGACATTGAACTGCTGGCTGTGAGTATGAGACCTTATTATATGCCGCGAGAAATGAAGTGTGCTTTAGTAATTATCTTCTACGTCCCTCCATCAGCTGACACAGCGGTGGCCTGTGACGTCATCAGTTCCACTGCGGCCACATTACTGGAGAAGCACCCAGATGGATTCATGGCCATCTCAGGTGACTTTAATCATGTCTCAGTGGTAAAAACACTGCCAAACTTTCAGCAGTTTGTTGACTGTCCTACCAGAGAAAACAAAACACTGGATTTTCTGTATGCCAATGTCAGTGATGCATATAGTGCCACAGCTCTACCCCCCATTGGTAAATCAGATCATTGCATGGTCATGTTAACACCCAAGTACGTTCCCCTTGTGCAAAGGCAGCCTGCTTATACACGGACTGTGAGGAGGTGGACACAGGAGGCTGCTGATGCACTGCAGGACTGCTTCGAGGCGACAGACTGGAGCATATTGTGTGAACCACATGAGGTGGACATAGACAATATGACTGACTGCATCACAGAATACATTAGATTCTGTGAAGACATGACCATGCCAGCACAGACTGTACACTGCTTCTCCAACAACAGACCATGGGTCACCAGTGACCTGAAAGCACTTCTGAACAAAAAGAAGAGAGCTTTTAGGGCTGGAGACGAGGAGAAGCTGAGGGGAGTGCAGTATGAGCTGAGAGAGATGCTGAGGAGGTGCAAGGACAATTAATAGGAGGAAGTTGGAAGATAAACTCAGGCAAAACAACACTAAAGATGTGTGGGAGGGAATGAAACAAATAACTGGGTGCAAGGGGAGAGTCAGGCAGACATCTAGGAGCCAGGAGAGAGCTGAGGAACTGAAATCTGTTTTTTAATAGGTTCAACTCACAGTCTGTCACCCCAGCAGCAAAACCAGACCCCCACACACTCCTCCCCACCCACCCTCCTGTGCAGAACCACTCTCCATCTCCCCCCTCCTCCCCCTCCTCAGGGGGCACCAGGACCCTCCCTCACTTCACGGTGACTACAGACCAGGTGGAAAAACAGCTGGAGAGACTCCGTCAGCGGAAGGTGGCAGGCCCTGATGGCATCTCCACCAGAACTCTGAGGACCTGTGCCAACCAACTAGCTCCGGTACTGGAACACCTGTACAACCTGAGTCTGAGTCTGGAGAGAGTACCAGTGCTGTGGAAGACATCCTGCCTGGTTCCTGTCCCCAAGAAGTCATCTCCATCGGACCTGAACGACTATTGACCAGTTGCCCTCACATCTCATGTAATGAAGGTCCAGGAGAGACTGGTCTTAGCCCACCTGAGGCCGCAGGTGAAGATGTGGCTGGACCCTCTGCAATTTGCGTATCAGCCCCATCTAGGAGTTGAAGATGCTGTCATCTACCTGCTGCAATGAGCACATCTGCACCTGGATGGTGGAGGAGATACTGTGAGAGTAACTTTTTTTGATTTCTCCAGTGCCTTTAACACCATCCAGCCACTGCTGCTGGGTGAGAAGCTGCGGGTGATGGGGGTTGACAGCTCTGTGATCTCCTGGATTACTGACTGCCTGACGGGCAGACCACAGTTTGTCCGGCTGGGCAATGTCTTGTCTGGAGTGGTGGCTTGTGATACAGGAGCTCCACAGGGGACTGTGCTCTCTCCTTTTCTCTTTACCTTATACACCACTGACCTTCAGTACAACAGAGTCATGCCACCTGCAGAAATTCTCTGATGACTCAGCTGTTGTGGGGTGTATAATAGGAGGAGAGAAGGGGGACTACAGGAAACTGGTAGAGAGATTTGTGGAGTGGACGGAGCAGAATCACCTGAGGCTGAATGTCAGCAAGACCAGAGAGATGGTGATTGACTTCAGGAAGAGGAAGACGCCTTCTCAGCCACTGCAGATTAGGGGGGAGAATGTGGGAGTGGTTGAGGACTACGAATATCTGGGTGTCAGGATCAGCAGCAGGTTGGACTGGAGATCCAACACCGATGCTGCACACAAGAAGGGGATGAGCAGACTCTACTTCCTGAGGAAGCTGAGATCCTTTAACATGTGCAGCAGGATGCTGGAGCTTTTCTACCAGACCGTTGTTACCAGCACCATCTTCTTTGCTGCTCTCTGTTGGGGTAGCAGTATCAGGGCCAGAGGCACCAACAGACTTGACAAGATTATCAAGAGGGCTGGCTCTGTCATTGGTCTCAGACCGGAGACCTTTGAGACAGTAATGGAGAGGAGAACACTAAAACTGCGATCCATCATGGACAATCCTGATCACCCCCTCCACCACACACTAGAGTCTAGTGTGTGGTGGAGGCACAGTGCTTCACTGTCACAGTGAAGCACAGTGCTTCACTGTCTGTCTAGTGACTAGACAGACAGTGAAGCACTTTCTCCAGTAGACTACTACAGCTTCGCTGTCGAACGGCCAGGTACAGGAAATCTTTCCTGCCACATGCCATTTCACTGTACAATAACTCACTATGATGTTATATTCTGGTCATAATAATGCTGCCACACTGCATCTTATAGACTAACTGGTACCTCACATTTCACTCTACTCCTGATGGTCCTTCTTTGTACAATGGAATGATTCATGTGTTTATACGGGTCATCACATATTAAGCTATGATGTATATAGGTTTTATAGTTGTGTTAGTTTTTACTTTCCATGGGTAATCAATCCCTTTGTCATGTGTGTGTTTCTGTTGCTTGGTTGTGTACTGTCATGCTGCTGTTGCACTGTAATTTCCCAGTTTGGGATCAGTAAAGTACATCTATCTATCTAAATATTTGTAATGTGTCCTGCTATTATATTACTGCATTAGTTTATTGATGATAGACTATAAACTACATATATAAACTAAATTATATTGATGACTGAACAACTCCCATTCCCCAAAGTGCAACATACAGTTATGAACATAACTCACAAAGGATCACACGTGTGATCTGACAAAAAATACATTAACAAGCAGTTTATTTTACAGTTGATGTGCCATTCATTTTCAGTTATTCTGTAATTAATATTCACACAATCAAATTTCAGTTCAGTCCCTTTTATATTAAGGGGAAATTGTGCTACTTTGGTTTTGGCACTTTACCTACAAATGCAAAGGATTTCAGTACTTTCCACAGTGGCAAGGTCCATTGCGGGGTGGCAGCTTTTCCTTTCCTCTTGCCTAGACCAAAGACAGAAATGGATGGTGGTTAGTTCAAGCAAGTTCAAAACATATACAGGCACGTCTCAAAAAATTAGATTATGAAAAAGTTCCATATTTTTGTCACTCATTTCAGAAAGTAAAACCCATATAAAAATTCATTACACGGACAGTGATATACAGTGATCCCTCACTTATCGCGGTTAATGGGTTCCAGAACCGACCGCGAAAAGTGAAAAACCGCGAAGTAGCGTCACCCCTAATGACGTCACCCATAAATAATACGTACGCTCATTCTCTCACTCTCTCTCTCATATGATACGTGTGTGTGTGTAAGTGTACATACATACGTAGATGTAAATAAAGTGTACATAAATATGTTTTTAGAACTCTTTTATTCTTATAACAAGATACGTAACTCAAGATGAAGATGATTTACTGCACAGGTTAATGAGAGCTTTACTGCTCCTCAGGGGACGCCTCATCGTCAGGTGCTAGAGGCGCAGGATCATCGAGGGCAGCTTCCGATAGAGCTGGAGAAGCTGCAGGAGGCGGCGTAGTGGCTCGACGGGAAGACTATTTCTCACAAAAAGGCACAAGAGAACAGCGAAAAGTTCCACGCGGCGAGACTAAGCAACACGAGCGATAAAGAACAATGAATGCGGTCTTTCTTCGCTGGGTATGGGCGCTCGGCAGGGAGAGAAGCTGGGTAAAACGTCTCGGCCAATCAGCTTGCGAGATTCCCGAGCCGAGCCAACACGAGAACAGCGAACAGAGAGGTGGATTTTGAGTTGTGCGGGCTCTCCGTGTTGATACCTGATGTTCTAATGTAGTCTCCCTGCCTTCTGCTAGCGCCCGCCCATTTTTTCTCAATTTTGAATTTTTGATGAATATTTTTGAAAAATCCACGATGCACTGAGGGCGCGAAAGGTGAGGCGCGAAGTAGCGAGGGATCACTGTATTGCAAGTGTTTATTTTAATTTTCAAGATTTTGGCTACAGCCCATATTAAACATTTCAGCGGCCAACATTTCTATTTAAAAACTATTTTTTTTAAACTTAATTTTCTGTAATATTCTAATTTTTTGCGAAACTGAATTTGGGGTTTTCAGGGGCTATAAGCCATAATCATTAAAATAAATAAATGCTTGAAATATATCACTCTGTGTAATGAATTTATATAATATATGGGTTTCACTTTCCGAAATGAGTGACAAAAAATATTGAACTTTTTCATGATATTCTAATTTTTGGAGATGTACCTGTATTAGGGAAATACACTTGTGAAAGTCAGTGGTGGGATGTGACAAAAATGCTTCGTTTGCTTGACCAGTGAGCACCCCAGGAGCCACTCTGTACATGTACAAGTACATTTTCAACCCAGGGATTTATGGTGGAACAGAAATGGCACGAAAACACTGTTCCAGCACTTTTTTGGAAAATCCACACAATAGGTGTGTGGGTCTATTCTGACGCTTTAGAAAATTATATGAATCACTTTATAAATCACTGGTTTGACAGTGCACTTGAATATGTTGAGATTTTGGATCCTGGGGTCCACTTGATCTGTATCCGCAATTTAAACACAACATGCTGAGGGAGGCTAATTCCTGGCATGTGGAAACAGATTCTAGAAAGAAATTACACACAACTTAATGCACAGCACCAAAGTGCAACACGTACACAAACCAGGACTTTAACCAGGATTAGTATATTTCATCGTTTTGCTCTCACAAGTGAATACTTCGGACAAAGCAAGTGCAAATCAGCAGTTGGCTACTAGCTAGCTAGCTACTAGCTAACACTCGTTAGCCAGCACAGGATGGCATTGTATTGCTCAAAAAGTGTGCTTACCACCAACAGGATAAATAAGCGAAAAGGTGCACAATATCACAAATCACTCACCATCGATGGTTCGTCCGTAGTCCGGTTCTATGCTGGGCTGCCATCTGTTTCATTGCGGGGTCACTCCATGTCGCTCTGGATAGTATCTGCCACCAAGCACAGAAAACTCCGCCCCTCTTTGTTGGACCACGGTGTAGATTTCCGCAAAACCTACAACGCCATCTCTATTAATACCGTGTTTACTCGGTGACCGAGTTTACTCCGTGAACTTTTGCAAATAGCGGTTTGGCGATTCTTCAGAAGACGGACGCTTTTATGACGTTACGCCCTGACCAATCAGTGGCCTGCAGTCTGTTGACGTCACATTCTTGGCTCGACTCAGCGCGGCTGTACCCTGGCCTTGAGTCGGTACTAAAAAAGTACCCGGTACTAGGTACCAGATACTAATGGAAAAGGCTACAAACCGGGCCGAGTGGGTACTAGTGGAAAAGGGCCTTTAGTGTTGTCAGGCAATTTAAATGTTTAATCATGATTAATAGCAATTTCATATATATATATATATATATTTTTTTTTTACATCAGTCCTAAATACACCCTTAAAAGGATTTTTTTTCCTTAATTGATACTTGTACACCTCTGTAATGGTTCATCTGTCTGGGGTGCCAGTCAGTTTTAACCCTGACAAATTAACTCTAAATTTATGGTTAAATTTGGGAAAAATTTAAACAGTGTCCATCCAAAATTCATCCTAAATTCAAAGCAACAAGCAAGCTAGAGCAAACAAGAAACCAGAGTTGGGTCCCAAAGTAGTTGTATCTTAAGGGGGTCATTCATTGAACAATGGTGTATTTGTAGGTTTTAATTGTCTCAAATGTGTTAAATGGTCATATAATAAGCCAAAACCTTTCCAAGCAGTCAACGATCTGAAAAAACACACTGCCTTTGTCTCATTTTTCTCACAGAGAAACTGCCCCAAAACATTTGACTCTTCAGGTAGGTTTCCTACGTCATGGCTTAAAAAAGCCCACCCACTGCTCTATTATTGGCCCACCTAGCTGTCTGTCCAAACAGCTATATAAGCACAGCTTATATTATTTTCTTCAGATCTTAGTCACCCTGCTAGCCATTCCTGTTACCACCTGGTTCAGTCCAGCCCATCTCTGAGTGGTTTCATTGTGATTCCGCGGTGGATTACCCACCCCGGCACACCGATCACTTTTATGGACCAGGGCTGCTGGCCACTCTCATGCCGAGAACTCCCCCAGATTGGCAGAGGAGTTCTCAGCTTCTCAGCATAACACCAGTACGTGCGATCTGCCGCAGAATCAGGACAAAGCCTTTGGCTCCCTGCAATCAAAATGTCTTGGGACCAGATGCTGCTGGCTCTCATGGACAGCAACCCCACTGTCCTCTGTGGAGCCGCTCTGCTCTCGCGGGCAGCGTAGTTGCTCCAGCTTTCACCTGGCTGTGACAGAGTGTAGTCACACAGAGCCACACTACCCTTTTGAGATCCCTTGGCTCGGAAGCTTGCCTTGGGTTACGGTGATCGTCCAGCATGCAGTGCTAGCGATTTGTTGTGTAATCACGGCAAAATTATTGGGAGATGGACCGGACTGACATGAGATACACCATTGACTGTGGATCAGTGAACCAGAGCGCTGCACAGCTGAGCTGGGAGGCTAGAAACTAGTCAGCTATAATGACTGATGCAAGAGGGAGGATGGAGTTGAAACGGTGAAGGATGGTTCTTAAAGTGACAGGCTTTAAATCAGGGCATTTAAAGAAAGCCAGGAAAAATATATAAAAAAAAAAAAATTGCTTCAATAATTTAAAAAACTACAGAAAATGTGAACAAAATGTCACAAACATTTCATGCAGACATGAACTATTAAAATGTGGAATAAGTGCAGTCAATGACTCCTTGAAGTACTTGTAATTACAATTCCTTACAATTAAAATGAACTTGTAATCAATTGCTTATGAAAAGCTATTGTTGGAACAATTATTTTTCAAATACTTTTGGTATATTTAACCAATGAATATTTCCATCAAACATTCAGTGCTGTGGAAACATACCCGTCAGCTGATTGCCCATTGTTGTTAGCACTGAACAAGTGACATTAATCAAGTTCATGGATTTTCAATTGAGTTCATTTGTTGAGACCAGAGTTGTCTTAATACTTTTAAAACAATCAGTTACAAATGCAATTAAACTAATCTAAGTAACTGTATTTCAATTGTATTCAGTTACTTTCCTGAAAAGACAAAAGTAGTTTGTGTATTAGATTACTTGTAAAAGTAATTACCTCCGCCAGGCCGAAAGGCCAGGAGGAGGTAATGTTTTTGCCGGGGTTTGTCTGTGTGTTTGTCTGTGTGTTTGTCTGTCTGTCTGTCTGTCTGTTTGTCTGTTGGTTAGCAAGATAACTCAAAAACTTTTGGACGGATTTCAATGAAACTTTCAGGCGTTGTTGGAAATGGTACAAGGAAGAACTGATTAAATTTTGGGGATGATCCGCATCACCGTCTGCATACAGGAATTTTTTAAAGCATTTTTCCACACTGTGACATACGGCCATTTCCAACATGTGCGCAGGCGCAATGGAGGGCGCTGGGCGTCGTGTCTGACCAACACAAACTCCGCCTTCTTCAACGTTTTAGCCACAAAAGCATGCGGAAAACACTGGTGGCCTGGGCCCGCCAGCGTGCCTGTGCCAGCCATAGGCGCTGCGCACATTGCGCTGGTCGTCGTGTATGACCAACACAAACTCCGCGTTCTTCAACGTTTTAGGCACAAAAGCACGCGGAAAACACTGCTGGCCTGGGCCCGCCAGCGTGCCTGTTTTTGCGCCACGCTGCAAAACCTGACACGGCCACCTGTCCGCCGCCCGATTATTTGCCACAAATTCCCCGCCCAGATATAGGCGCTGCGTAAAAACGACCTCTCTGCCGGCGAAGATTCTAAATTCTGTTTTGCCGTGGAGCGCAACCCCAATATAATATAAAACCCACGGCAACCTGTCTAACCAATCTGCATCCGTCAGTGGAGGAGATGGACACACCAACACTTCAGTTTATTACCTCCGCCAAGGAGGCAATGCTTTTACAACCGTAAAACGGGGCTATAAGGGACGACGGGGTAATATGGGACACTTTTCTAAATGTAATTCTGCTTTTTTAATTTTGCTTCCGCCTAGATTTGATGAAGGATTCATGGATATTTGACAATAACAACACAACTCAGCATCCTGCTCAAAATAAAAAAAGCAGAATTACATTTAAAACATTTCCCAGAAAAGTGTCCCTTATTAACCCGCCGTCCCTTATAGCCCCGTTTTACACTACTGAACCACTAATCCTATCACTATCACATTGATTGTCATTCATTAATTGTCTGTTTATTGCACTGTCCATGTCAAATAAACAAATAATCATTGTGAATCCAATTGCTAGTCATATCTCTTCATGCTCAGGGAATCTGAAAACGTACACACAAACACTGTACGGGGGGAACTGTGCCGCTTGGCGGAGGTCTGCGCTCTCCGAGTGCTTTTCTAGTTGTATGTGTAATCAGTTGCTTTACAAGTATTCAGACCCAACTCTGCAAGAAACAAAGAATCTAGTTAAGTTTGAATGTATTTTTCTTTTTTAAATAATGCAACAGTTTTACATGCATTTTTATCCCCCGCTGGTCGAAGCCCAAAGGAGTCGAAGAGCCCTTTGAGCGATGCCCAAAGGGGGATTATGTTAGGCGTCCGTCCATCTGTCCCACTTTTGTGAAATCAACTCCTCCTGCAGTTTTGTTCTGGTTGTTTTGAAACTTGGTACCATGGTTTGATATACACTGACGATGCACATATTGCAATTTGGTTATGATCAGATGACTTCTGCAAGAGTTGTAGCCCCTGATCTATGACCTCCTGTTTAACCTCACTTCATGGACAGTAACTGTCTTGTGAAATCAACTCCTTCTACAGTTTTGTTCCGATTGTTTTGAAACTTGGTACCATAGTTCGATATATTCTGATGATGCACATATTGCAGTTTCACCATCATTAGATGACCTTGAGGTCAGAGGTCAGATTTTCCTTAAATCTTCCAAACACAGTAACTACTGAAAGAAATGTTGTAGGCTTTTCAAATCAGTACAGTAGTTATATCTAATACACATCTTGAACAGCTTAGACACTGACCTAACTATGGGTCAAGGGGTCAGAGGTCAGAGTTAACATTGCAGTTGCACAATGATAAATGCTAAATTTACTACTACTATAAAAAGAGTAAAGCTAGAGTCACCAAACTTGCTACACAGGTTCACTTCAGGATCCTGCCCGACAGCTATGGGTTGTATACTTTGTTGTATATTCATGGATCATGGGCTTATCATAATTTGGTTCTGCCACAGTAATTGTATTGAAAAGTTGAAAACTGCTCTCCGACGGTAAATATTGGGATCTTCAACGAAAACGGAGGTGGGGGATATTGCACTCGCCTCAAAGTGTTCTTGTTGAGGCTTTAGATAAGATAAGATAAGATAAGATAAGCCTTTATTAGTCCCACAACGGGGAAATTCCAGGATTGCAACAGCACAGGGATAGCAACACTCAGAGCAACAATCAGAAGGCAAGAAAAAAAAAAAAACAAGCAAGCAAGAGCAGCTAATATACATATGTACATATTACTATAAAATATATATATACACACACACAGACACACAGTGCAGAGCATTGTAGCTGGATGGAATAAATATATGAATATATAAACACAGTGCAGAGCATTGTAGCTAGATGGAATAAATATGTAAATATATAAACACCCACAGTACGGAGCATTGCAGCTAGGTGGAATAAATATGTAAGTATATAAACACACACAGTGCGGAGCATTGTAGCTAGATGGAATAAATATATAGATATATAAAAACACAGTGCGGAGCATTGTAGCTAGATGGAATAAATATATAGATATATAAATATGAACACACCCAGTGCTGAGCATTGTAGCTAGATGGAATAAATATGTAAATATATAAACACACACAGTGCAGAGCATTGTTGCTAGATGGGATGAAACAGCATAACCCTCTACTTAGTTATCCTACATGGTATGATTATGTGCCCATACATATTCTCACCCTCCATAGCGACCGGTATTTTCCTAGTTGTATGCCGGAGGGGACCATTGTGTAAGTCTATTGCGTCTTTTGCATTTAAAAACTATTAGTTTGTTACGTCTTTTTGCTATCTCTGCGAGCAGCCCTGCTAGGAGAGATCATAGGAGATCATTGAGAGACTGGATAAATTTTTGATCTCTGAATGGTCACCCAACAATCTCTGTACTGTGTAAAGGGGCCCTTACAAGCTTCTGTTGCCGAGACCTCCCCTCAGGTTTTTTAACTCTGTTCATATTAGTTGATTTATTCGTTGGATGACTGAATAAATTTGACCTGGAGCAGTCAAAAAAACAAAACAGAAATCCATATATTGGAAACTTAACACCGAACTGTTGTGAATAATCAGTGAACAGAAAAATTCTGTGCTTCACCACACTTTCACATTGCAGCAGTGTGAAACAGCCATAAAACGTAGGTATTTACATAATTTATCTTTTTTGGGGGGGTAACTCCAGCGGTAGACTGGCTTCTGTCTTTCCATGCCATGTTTGTTTTGCAATCAGAATTTTTCCTTTTTTTTGTATTTGAATTTTGTATGCTTTATTAATCCCCAGAGGAAATTCAGGGCATCCATCTGGATGGATGAGGCAGCCACGGTACGGCGCCAATTCCTTCACCATTCACACACACATTCACATCTAGGGCCACTTTAGAGTGGCCTAAGTTGCATGTTTTTGACCTGTGGGAGGAAACTGGAGTACCTGGGGTAAACCCACACAGACACGGGGAGAACATGCAAACTCCACACAGAAGGGTCACCAGTCACCGTTGGGTGGGGGGTGGGATCAAACCCACAATGAATCCATCCATCTTCTACTTTTCGGGTTGCGGGGGGGCTGGAGCCTGTGCCAGCGTTTTTGGGCGAGAGGCAGGGTACACCCTGAACAGATCGCCAGTCCATCGCAGGGTCAACACAGAGACAGACAACCATTCACTCTCACATTCATACCTAAGAACAATTTAGAATCCCCACTTGATGCCAATTAACCTAACCTTCATGTTTTTGGCCTGTGGGAGGAAACCTGAGTACCTGGAGAAAACCCACGCAGACACGGGGAGAACATGCAAACTCCACACAGAAGGGTCACTGATGGTCACGGAGTGGGATCAAACCCACAATAGTCAGGGGTAGAATTGATCCATGACCTTCTTGCTGTGCTGCCACCGTGCTAACCACTGCACCACCAAGCTGCCCCCCACGATAAATATTGGAATATTAACTTTTACTCTGGTATCCAAAGTTATATCTGGGATTATCATATACAGTTCAATATGGCACACCCTTACCCAACAAAAATGATTGTTCTACGTGAAGAGAGCATTTGCATATTCAGGTACAGTGCACCCGGAAAGTATTCACTGTGCTTCACTTTTTCCACATTCTGTTCCGTTACAGCCTCATTCCAAAATGGAATAAATTCATTTTTTCCTCAAAATTCTACATACAATACCCCATAATGACAGTGTGATTTTTTTTTTTTTTTTTAAGATTTTTGCAAATTTATTAAAAATAAAAAAACTTGAGAAATCACATGTACCTAAGTATTCACATTCTTTGCTCAGTACTTTGTTGATGCACCTTTGGCTGCAATTACAGCTTCAAGTCTTTTTGAATATGATGCCACAAGCTTGGCACGCCTATCTTTGGGCAGTTTAGCCCATTCCTCTTTGCAGCACCTCTCAAGCACCATCAGGTTGGATAGGAAGCGTTGGTGCACAGCCATTTTCAGATCTCTCCAGAGATGTTCGACTGGATTCAAGTCTGGTCTCTTGCTGGGCCACTCAGGGACATTCAGAGTTGTCCTGAAGCCACTCCTTTGATATCTTGGCTGTGTGCTTAGGGTCGTTGTCCTGCTGAAAGATGAACCGTCGCCCCAGTATGAGGTCAAGAGCAGTTTGGAGCAGGTTTTCAACCAGGATGTTTCTGTACATTGCTGCATTCATCTTTCCCTCTATCCTGACTAGTCTCCCAGTTCCTGCCACTGAAAAACATCCCCACAGCGTGATGCTGCCACCTCCATGCTATACTGTAGGGCTGGTATTGGCCTCAGCAATGCCTGGTTTCCGCCAAACATGACACCTGGCATTCATGCCAAAGTGTTCAATCTTTGTCTCATCAGACCAGAGAATTTTATTTCTCATGGGCAGCGCGGTGGCAGAGTGGTTAGCACTGCGGCAGCACAGCAACTCACCCTCGGCCGGGGGATCCTGAGTTTGATCCCAGCCTCTGACCAACAGGGATCTGTGTGGAGTTTGCATGTTCTCCCCGTGCCTGCGTGGGTTTACTCCGGGCTTTCTCTGGTTTCCTCCCACATGCCAAAAACATGCAAGTTAGGTTAATTTGCATCAAACTGGGGATTCTAAATTGTCCTTAGGTATGACTGTGAGAGTGAATGGTTGTCTGTCTCTCTGTGTTGGCCCTGCGATGGACTGGCGATCTGTCCAGGGTGTACCCTGCCTCTCGCCCAAAGATGCTGGGATAGGCTCCAGCCCCCCCACGACCCGAAAAGGATTAAGCGGAAGAAGATGGATGGATGGGTGGATGGTCTGAGAGTCCTTCAGGTGCCTTTTGGCAAACTCCAGGCGGGCTGCCATGTGCCTTTTACTAAGGAGTGGCTTCCGTCTGGCCACCCTACCATACAGGCCTGATTGGTGGATTGCTGCAGAGATGGTTGTCCTTTTGGAAGGTTCTCCTCTCTCCACAGAGGAACGCTGGAGCTCTGACAGTGACCATTGGGTTCTTGGTCACCTCCCTGACTAAGGCCCTTTTCCCACGATCGCTCAGTTTAGATGGCCGGCCAGCTCTAGGAAGAGTCCTGATGGTTCCAAACTTGTTCCATTTACAGATGATGGAGACCACTGTGCTCATTGGAACCTTAAAAGCAGCAATTTTTCTGTACTCTTCCCCAGATTTGTGCCTCGAGACAATCCTGTCTTGGAGGTCTACAGACCGTTCTGTTGATTTCATGCTTGGTTTGTGCTCCGACATGCACTGTCAACTGTGGGACCTTATATAGACAGGTGTGTGCCTTTCCAAATCATGTCCAGTCAACTGAATTTACCACAGGTGGACTCCAGTTAAGCTGTAGAAACATCTCAAGGATGATCAGTGGAAACGGGATGCACCTGAGCTCAATTTTGAGCTTAATGGCAAAGGCTGTGAATACTTATGTACATGTGATTTCTTAGTGTTTTTAATAAATTTGCAAAAATCTCAAAACTTTTTTCACGTTGTCATTATGGGGTGTTGTGTGTAGAATTTTGAGGAAAAAATTAATTTAATCCATTTTGGCATAAGGCTGTAACATAAAATGTGGAAAAAGTGAAGTGCTGTGAATACTTTCTGGATGCACTGTATTCGTACTTTACTCTCTAATCTTGTCCATCTGTGAGTATGACTTTAATTGTATGTCTGAAGACAACTTTTTTCTCCTTATACCTTCTGAAATTGTCAGAGCTTGTAATAATAATAATGAAAGCACCAAGGTGCTGATGCCTCGGTGCCATAGTAAATGGTAAATGGCGTTCACTCATATAGCACTTTTCTTCTCATCTAGGATGACCAAAGCGCTTGACAGATCCTGCAATCCACCCATTCACACACACATTCACACACTGATGGCGGCAGAGCTGCCATACACACAGGCACTAACCAGACCACCAGGAGCAACTGGGGGTTCAGTGTTTTGCTGAAGGACACTTCGACAAGCGGACAGCAGACAGAGCGGTAATCGAACCCATGACCCTCCGATCAGTAGTTGGTCACACTACACCTGCGCCACCGCCACCCCTAGTAGCATGGGGGGGTGTAAAAAAGTTACACTGCCACTTCTGGTGGCCCTGCATAGTTATTAGAATACCTTTTTTCACAGCTGCATTGATGGTAAAGGTAAGTTAAATTTGTTTATTTTGGAAACAAAGCCTTTTCTGGAATTTGAGGCAAATTAAAAGTTGAGAAAGTATGGCAATACAATGATACAAGCCTTTAATTCCAGTTGATTTTAGGCGGCTGAGCTGAAAAGCTGGTAACAGACAGACACAGACACATTGAGTGATTACCGTATGCCAACGTTGCCTTTGCGCCGAGGTATAAAAATACAGAAGCACAAGAATTAAAATGAGGAGCACAAAGAAAGGTGGAGTAACAGGTTTTATTAATTGAATGCATGTATAGTTACACAATACTGTGCAGTAGCAGGTAAGCATATCAAAATTTCCACAACTGAAAGCATAATTACAAATGTTAAATCAGAATGATTTGGAATGTTTCACACTTGTGTAATGAATATTGAGAGTTTCTTAAATAATCTTGCAAAAAACTAAGTTTGTCCAAACATTAATTTATTGAAATATAGTAGCGGTTTCTTGTATAAACGGTAAACATGTAATATTCTTGTTTCGCTTCCAGTCCGTTCACAGCAGGAAACAACAGGAAAAAAAAACAGACATCGGAAAAAAGTGACCTAACATAAGCTTTAAGAATCAAATATTGCAGTTGCAGGAGCTATTAATGTTTTAGTATTGAAATCACTGCATAGTTTATGTGCAGAACTTACTTTAAAATGCTTTTTCCGCCGCACAGCTGTCTGCTGTGGTCCACCATGTTTTTGAGGTGAGGAATGTTGGGACTTGTAGTTTTAGCAATGAACTGAAAACTCCAGGAAGAAAATGCCTCGTTCCTTGCTCTGCAAAACTAAACTGCAAAACCAGTGTGAAAACAATCAATGTGATAAATAAATGGTGTAGTTGGTGAATATGTGGTTTGGTTTTTTTTTGTTTTTTTTTAATGCCTTGGTGAAACGGAGGCATACAGTTATCGGTTATTGCATTTGTTTGTGGTTGTGTGTATCTGTCCACCTGTCCGCCTCTCTGTTTCAGCTCGACCGGTCAAAATTAAGTGGAACTAAAGGCTTGTATCATTGTATCACCATATTTTGTCGACTTCTAATTTGCCAGAATTTCAAAATAATGCTTTTTTTAAAAAAATAAACACAAAAATAGCTCACCTTTACTGTCAATGGAACAGTACTACGCATGCACCAGAGGAAAGTACTGAGCAGTCCGCCAATACTGGGTGAACAAAAGTCTGTATTTTTGCCCGTTTTTCTTCTTCCTCTGCCACTAAACAGCAAAAGCTCCTGTTCGTCTTGTCATTGTATTCACGTACCTCCATCGCTTCCACCATTTAAAATGTCTGCCACCGTGCTTTTCTTTGTGTTTGGATTGCAGCTGTTCAAATCAGGTTGGTGGCTCTTGGCTGCCGCCGACAGTATGGGCATGTGAACTGCAGATTATTTTCACTGCGCATGCGTGTACTGCAAAACTACTGGATGGATTTGGATAAACTTTTTTACCAGAGGCGGTCCTTGGGCTAGAGAGGAACCTATAACATTTTGGTGATGATCTGAGAATGCATACCTCCACCAAGGCTCTGGCACCAAGGCATCAGCACCTTGGTGCTTTTGTTTTTTTCAGTAACCGCTATTTATATGTCAGCTAGAGATTGACTGTGACAGGAAGTCATCCATGTGCTGTTAAAAAGTTGCACTGCCGCCTCTAGTGGCCTTTTATAGTTATTACAATACCTTTTTTTTCCCGGCTCCAATGATGGTAAAGGTGAGTTAAATTTGTGTTTAGTTTGAAAACAAAGCCTTATCTAGAAATTCTGGTCAATTAAAAGCTGAGAAAATAGGGCCACACAGTGATACAAATCTTTAGTTGCACTTAATTTTGACTGGGCGAGCTGAAAAGCTGGTAACAGACAGATACAGCCACCCACACAGACACATTGACTGATTACCGTATGTCTCCGTTTTCACTGAGACAGATTTATAAAGCGCTTTTCATAGATACTCAAAGACACTTTACAATAGATACATTATTCATTCACTCCACAGACAATGATAGTGGTAAGCTACTACTGTAGCCACAGCTGCCCTAGGGCAGACTGATGGAAACATGACTGCCAATCCACCCCAACGGCTTCTCTGACCACTACAGAACATTTATACATATTCATGCCCAGTGTCATGGGCGGGTGGGTGAAGTGTCTTGCCCAGGGACACAATGGCAGAATGTCTGGGGAGAGCGGGATTTGAACCACCTACCTTCCGGTTATGAGATGACCCGCTCGACCTCCTGAGCCACTACTGCCCACATTTCCCTCCTCTGTTCTATTTTTGCTGAGCACCAAGCTGGATGGCAGGAAGTTCCATTTTTATATGGTCTTTGGCATGATCCGGCTGGGACTTGAACCCCGACCTCCCGGTTGTGGGGCAGATGCTCTATCTCTAATCCACCACTCTGGTAAAAACCGCAAGGTGTTGTGGGAAAGGTGGTCTGCCTGTCTTTGTTTATTAGTGAGCGATGGCGGGCCTGATATGGGACATTAAGATGAATGGTGTCTGAAGGTGGAAAGAAATATGTCTGACAAAACTTTCAAAAACAAAAACACCTGGACACAAACCGCGACATGCAGCGCTGGGATTCCTCTTCTGTGCGCACTGGAAGGGAATTCCCAGAGCGCATGTTGTTAACTTCATTAAGCATGGATTTAAAATCAGCTGGGGACTGCAGTCCGTAGAATGTTTGGCGTTGTTGGATTCAGCAGCCTCTTCTCTTTCAGGTGACTATAAAAACGTCCAGGTCAAGGCAGTATTTGATCCATGTTTTCATCTCGTCCCACACCCCGTTTAAATTCCTAAACAGGTTAAAAATCATTTCTAAGCATTAATGTTTATGCCAAAATACACTTTTTTGTTCTTGTTTTGTAAACTTTGTGGTCTAAACTTTGAACAGCATTTGAAAAAAAAAAAAACCCAATGTCCTGATTTTGTATGTTTTTATAGCCCCGAATTATACCAGTAATTTTCTCGATGTGCCAGTGGGAACGTCAAGCTTAAGGGGATAATTATTAAATTGCATTACTTGATTAGTATTTCTTGTCCAGTTGTGTAATCATGTGTATATAGTTAGAAAGCATTGTACGGTCATGTGAAAAAATTAGGACACCCCATTAAATATTCAATTTTTAAGAAATATTCACATATTGATGTCTAATCTTGTTTTATTTATCTCTGGAAAAGAAGGTGATTTAATTTTAGGTAAATAACAAATCAACCTTGTTTTACTCATTAAAAGATATCAACAAAAATGTGCATTCTAATTAAGGGAAAAAGTTAGGACATCTTACCGCCTAATAGCTAGTGTTAACCCCCTTTGGTTGAAATAAATGAGATGCTTCTTGTAGCCATCTACCAGTCTCTGACATTGGTCTGAGGAAAGTTTGCCCCACTCCTCAATGCAGAATTCTTTCAGCTGTGAGTTGTTTTAGGGGTTTCTTGCATGCACAGCCCATTTCAAGTCACTCCGCAGCATCTCAATCAGATTAGGATCTGGACTTTGACTCAGCCATTCCAGGAGTTTTCATTTCTTAGTTTTTAGCCAGTCCTTGGTGGATTTACAGGTATGTTTTGGGTCATTGTCATGTTGCAGGGTCCAGTTCCGCTTCGGCTTTAATTTTTTTTCGCAGATGGTCTCACATGGTCCTCATGGACCTTCTGATACATGATAGAATTCATAGTGGAATCTGTGATAGTGAGCTGGCCAGGTCCTGCTGCAGCAAAGCATCCCCAACCCATGACACTTCCGCCTCCATGCTTCACAGTTGGTATGAGGTTCTTTACCTGGAATGCTGTATTTGGTCTACACCAAACACGTCCTCTGTTCTGATGTCCAAATCTTCTTATTCTTCCTTTGGCTGCTCCCATTAGGGGTTGCCACAGTGGATCATTTGCCTTCATCTCACCCAATCCCTTGCATCTTCGTCTGTAACACCAACCCGCTCCATGTCCTTCTTCACTACATCCATGAATCTTCTGTGGGGTCTTCCTCTTTTACTCCTGCCTGTCAACTCCATCTTCAACATCCTTTGTCTAATACAACTGTGGACAAAATTGTTGGTACCCCTCTGTTAATGAAAGAAAAACCCACAGTGGTCACAGAAATAACTTGAATCTGACAAAAGTGGTAATAAAAATTCTATGAAAATTAACCAATGAAAATCACACAATGCTTTTGAATTGTAGTTCAACAGAATTACTTTGAAAAACAAACTCATGAAACAGGCCTGGACAAAAATGATGGTACCCCTAGAAAAGATAATAATAATAATAATGTGACCATAGGGACATGTTCAACCAAGATGTGTCCTCTAATTAACATTACAGGTGTCTACAAACATGTAATCAGTCAGTCGGCGTATTTAAAGGGTGACAAGTAGTCACTGTGCTGTTGGGTGACATGGTGTTTACCACACTAAACGTGGACCAGAGGAAGCAAAGGAGAGAGTTGTCTCAGGAGATTAGAAAGAAAATTATAGACAAGCATGTTAAAGGTAAAGGCTATAAGACCATCTCCAAGCAGCTTGATGTTCCTGTGACTACAGTTGCACATATTATTCAGAAATTTAAGATTAGATTAGTTTAGATTAGATTCAACTTTATTGTCATTACACATGTATGAATACAAGGTAACGAAACACAGTTTAGCATCCAATCAGAAGTGCAAAGGACAGCAGTGCAGTATATACGGTAATTAACAGTATGTGCAATTTAAGCAAATATATGCAAATATATGCAGCAGTGCAGAAAGTTAAAAGTACTGTTATGTGCAAATAATGTGCAATAAGTTAGATGTAGTTATGTAGTTATGCAGTTATGTACAGGTGAGGATGGTAAAAGATGATTGTAAGAGAGTCAGCGGGGAACTAAGTTCAATAACGTGACAGCTGTTGGGAAGAAACTGTTCCTAAACCTGCTGGTTCTAGTCCGAAGGCTTCTGAAACGTCTTCTGGAGGGGAGAAGCTGGAACAGTCCATGAGCAGGATGGTTGGAGTCCCTAAGAATGCTGCGTGCCCAGCGCAGACATCTTTTCCTGTAGACGTCCTCTATAGCTGGAAGTGGAGTCCCTGTGATGCATTGGGCGGTTTTCACCATCCGCTGCAGCGCCTTGCGGTCAGCTACAGAGCAGCTCCCATACCAGAGTGTGATACAGTTGGTCAGGGTGCTCTCTATCACGCAGCGGTAGAAGTTGCCCAGGATGTCGGTTGACAGATGGTTCTTCTTCAATGTCCTCAAGAAGAAGAGGCGCTGATGGGCCTTCTTGATCAGGCTGGTGGTGTTAACTGACCAGGACAGGTCCTCCGAGATGTGGGTCCCCAGGAATTTGAAGCTGGGGACACGTTCAACAGCTATGCCATTGATATGGATGGGGTCATGTGTCTCTTCCCTCTCCTTCCTGTAGTCCACTATGAGCTCCTTGGTTTTGCTGGTGTTAAGGAGCAGGTTATTGTCAGCGCACCAAGTAGCCAAGTGCTCAACCTCTTTTTTTTTTTTTTTTTTTTTTTTTTTTTTGTTACTTATTTGTACCCGTAGGTAGACTTGGTTTGCAGTCTGGTGACAAGCCACTGGCTGCTGGTCGCTGCGTGCGCGAGCGCCCTAAACCTACATGTTTTTTTTTTTTTTTTTTTTTTTTTTTTTTTTCTGCCCTGTAATCTGACTCGTCGTTGTCCCTGATGAGTCCAATCACCGTGGTGTCATCTGCGAACTTTATGATGGAATTGGATCCATACATAGGCCTGCAGTCATGGGTGTAGAGGGAGTAGAGGAATGGGCTGAGCACACAGCCCCGTGGTACACCAGTGTTGAGTGTGATGACGGAAGAACGGTTGGGGCCTGACCTAACATGCTGGGGTCTGTTGGTCAGAAAATCCATGATCCAGTTGCAGGTGGAGGTACTGATTCCCAGGTCCCTTGGTGAGCAACTTGGAGGGGATAACTGTGTTGAATGCTGAGCTGAAGTCAATAAACAGCATTCTTGCGTAGGTGTTCTTGTCATCCAGGTGTGAGAGTACATAGTGCAGCGCTGTAGAAACCGCATCCTCTGTACTCCTGTTGCTCCGGTAGACGAACTGATGAGGGTCCAGTGTAGGGGGCAGGCTGTAGCCAGACTGTAGCCAGACAGTAGCTGGCCAGATCAGACAGCTAGCCAGACAGATCCACCAGACTGTAGCCATGTCGTAGGACTATGTAGTCCCTCATAGTCACGCCCAATGAAAATCTTAGCATCTTCAACTCGGCCACCTCCAGCTCCACCTCCTGTCTTTTTGTCAGCGCCACAGTCTCCAAGCCATAGATCATAGCAGGTCTCACTACTGTCTTGTAAATCTTCCCTTTCACTCTAGCCGCTATCCTTCGGTCACAAATCCCCCCCTAACAATCGTCTCCACCCACTCCACCCTGCCTGCACTTTTCTTCACCTCTTCTGCATTTTCCATTGCTTTGGATGGTTGACCCCAGGTAGGGCTGTTGTGATAACCGCAATTATGTAATACCACGGTATGGACACGCCTACCGCGGAGGAAAACGACCAACTGCAACATCCGCGGTGTTCACTTTTTTGTGTGTGTGTGGCTATATCTCGTTCACTTATGTGCCCCTATTGACTATTAAATAAATTGCTAAATGAAGTGTATTTTTTATTACCAACAGCGTGTTTGCACCCGGTACTCTAGAAGCTTCCACAGCACACAGTGCTGCTGCCGTTTGAGGCACTCGCTCCAGACTGACTCCAGCAGGCAGTTAGTGGTGAAAGCGTTTGGATTCCTTGTTAAATACAGTCGTTTGGCTGCGTGTCCACCAAATGCATTTTTTCCCACTCTGGGCGGCAATCTTCCGTTCATTCTTTATGAAGTCCAGCATTTACAGCGCTGAGCGCCCTTGGCGCTGACACGCTCAGCCGTTGCCGTTTTTTGTTGCGGCACTCAGAGTTGGAAAAAAGTTTCAACTTTTCAGAGACTGCAGCTGAGCTCATCAATGTCAGACCTAAGCAGCCAATCAGAACTGCTGCGTGGGCGGGACAGAGGACGCCGATACTAGTCTGTATTCAAACTCCTGCTTTCCATGTCATCATATTTTACATCCACAGCTGCAAAAACACGTTTTCTGTCCATTGTTATTTAGAGACTGCTATTTAAAAAATCAGTAGAAGTCTGACCATAGGAAAGTGGAAGTGCTGGGCTGAGAGTGACAAGCTGTTGCTGGGATACAGGGGACAGGCTTTTTTTCCGCCCAGAGCATCAAGCACAAACGCTGGAAAAAAAAGGCTCAGGGTGATCGGGTGACAAAAACGCATTTGGTGGACGTTATTTCCTTCTGAGTGGAGTGTGTTTGAACCTGACTGTGTATGCTCTGTGTATGAGCTCTGAGAACAGCTTGTTTGAACGAGATTTTTCGGACAGCGGCAAAAATCACAGAGACAAGAGCCACGCAGGGTTCTGTATGGAGACTGTCCTGCTTATAAGCTGAATGTCGCTGCAGTCTCCAGTCCACACACCCCTTAGTTACTGCCACTGTTTTATGAAAATGATCTTTTATTTTTTTTTTTAACAGAATCAGCAGTTCATGCCTGTATAAAGAGCGGAGCTCTGCACAGTTGTAACACACGCATAAAGTTGAGAGCGAGCTGCAGCGACACTCTTGCAGCTTCCCTCATTTGCCACCTAAGTTATAAACCCTGTTTAAATTATGAATCCACAGGGTCCTAAAAACATTTGCAATAATACTGCATACTGCAGTATTGAGCTGCCCACCGTCACCGCAGGAGATATTCCTCTACTGCGACAGCCCTAACCCCAGGTATTCAAACTCATCTACTTTCGCTACCTCTACTCCTTCCATCATCACGTTACACCTGCCTCCCTCTCCTTGACGCTTATGTATTCTGTCTTGCTTCTACTGACTTGACCTCCACCTCTCCAGGTTTTCTTCCACCTGCTCCCTACTGTCACTACAGATCACAATGTCGTCTGCACACATTATGGTCCATGGGGACTCCGGCCTAACCTCATCTGTCAGCCTGTCCATCACCATCGCAAACAAGAAAGGACTCCGAGCCGATCCCTGATGTAACCCCACCCCCACCTTGAATGCATCTGTCACTCCTGCAGCACACCTCACCACCATCTTGCTGTCGTCATACATGCCCTGCACCACCCTCACATACTTCTCCGCCACTCCTGACTTTCTCATACAATACCACACTTCCTCTATTGGCACCCTATTGTGTGTTTTCTCTAGATCCACAAAGACACAGTGCAACGCCTTCTGACCTTCTTTATACTTCATCATCAACACTCTTAAAGCAAACATTGCGTCTGTAGTACTCTTTCTTGGTATGAAACCGTACTGCTGCTCAGTGATTGTCACCTCTCCTCTTAACCTGGCTTCAACAACTTTCACATAACTTCATAGTGTGGCTGATCAACTTCACACCTTTGTAGTTACTACACCTCTGAGCATCACCTTTGTTCTTGAAAATTGGTGCCACAACACTTCTCCATTCCTCAGGCATCCTCTCACTCTCCAACATTGTGTTAAACAGTCTGGTTTAAAAGTCCATTGTCACCTCTCCTAGACATCTCCATACCTCCACAGATATGTCATCTGGACCAACCTCTATTCCATTCTTCATCCTCTTCAAAGCTGCCCTCACTTCTGCCTTGCTAATCCTTGGGACTTCCTTGTTCACCATCTTTCCTTCATCTATCCTCCTCTCTCTCTCTCTCTCATTTTCTTTATTCATCAGCTCATCAGAGTACTCTTTCCACCTTCTCAACACACTCATCATTTGTTAGTACATTACCATTTCTGTCCTTAATCAAGCTAACCTGCTGTACATCCTTTCTAGCTCGAGCTCTGTCTAGCCCATCAATACAATTCCTTTGCTCCTTCCTTAGTGTCAGCCTCTCATACAACTCACTATATGCCTTTGCCTTTGCCACCTCTCTCTTTGCCATGCGCCTAGATTCCAAATGCTTGTCTACTTTTGTCATCTCCCTGACTAGCCCTTTTTTTTTTTTTTGCTACCCTCTTCCGTTTAATACTTTACTGTACCTCCTCATTCCACCACCAAGTTCCTTGCCTTCCTTCCTCTGTCCACTGGATACACCACATACCATTCTACCCGTTTTCCTCAATACTTTTGCTGTTCTGGTGTCCAAATTGCGACATCACTATCTCTACTAAGGTCACGGTCTACCAGGCCGTAGTCATCTCTTCACTTCTGTATGCCTGCGAGGCCTGGACCCTCTATACGATGCACATCTGGCACCTAGAAGTGTTCCACATCCGATGGCTGCAGAAGATTCTCAGTCTGACATAGGCTGATAGAGTCCCCCATGTCACCATTCTTCAGACAGGCGGTTGTGTGAGCATAGAGGAACAGATCATCAAGAGGCAGCTGCGTTGGGTGGGACACGTCTGTAGGATGCCAGAGGATCGGTTGCCCTGTAAGATCCTCTATGGAGAGTTTTCCAGCAGACGACATACAGTTGGCAGTCAGCGGAAGCGGTTTAAGGATACCCTAAAGGCTTCACTGAAGAAATGCAACATCTTGCCTTCCAGCCTGGAATGGTTAGCCGCTGATTGTTCCATCTGACTTTTTACCACCCATCAAGCCATACAGTTCTTTAAAGACTGCTGCACGCATACCAGGGTGGCTCGCCGATGCCACGCGCAGCAACTCGACCCTCCACCCGGAGTTGGTATTCCTTGTCCAACCTGTAGGCGCAGGTGTGCCTCTGCATTTGGCACAAAGCGGCATCCCCAATACAGCAACTGATGTAGGGCAGCAGAGAAGACGTTGTCATCGATTGCTGGGGTCTTTCTGCAACTGTGGGGGTCCCCCCTACAGTTGATAGTGCTATGAGATGACTGTTGTTGTGAAATGGCGCTATATAAATAAAGTTGAATTGAATTGAAATTGAATTGAATCGCATAATCGATGGACAACCAATGATTCCAGAAGTCCTGGTCTTTGTCTACTTTCTCTCTGGCAAACTTTGGTCTGGCCTTCAGGTTTCTTTTAGAGAGCAAAAGTTTCCTCCTTGCACGCCTCCCATGCAAGTTAAACTTGTGCAGTCTCTTTCTGATTGTTGAGGCATGCACTTTCACATCAACGGTAGCAAGAGCCTGCTGTAGGTCCTGTGATGGCATTTTAAGGTTTTTGGAGACTTATTTTAGCATCTTGCGTCTACTCTTGGGGTGAACTTGCTTGGATGACCAGACCTGGGCATGTTGGCAGTTGTTTTGAATGTCCTCCACTTGTAGACTATTTTCCAGACAGTGGAATTGCTGATTTCAGATTCTTTTGAGATCTTTTTAAATCCCTTACCAGACTCATAAGCTGCTACAGTCTTCTTTCTGAAGGCCTCAAGACGGCGCTTTCGATCTCACCATGGTGTTCACTCACTTCAACAGTCATTGGCACACCTAACTAAATGGCTGAGGTTTAAATAAGACAATCCTGCTTCAAAATGCTGAGTAACAATGTTCTAATCATGTGCACCTAATGTGATACACCTGTGTGATTTTAGCCATTTTAAATGGAAATAAATGTGAGGGTGTCCTAATTTATTCCTCATCAGAATGTTCTTAGAATTACATTTTACAGAAATTTTAAAAAGTCTTTTCTTCAGTTTTAATTGTATAGTTATATTACTTGAATCTCCCAGTATTGTTAAAATTGATATTAAATATCCGTATGTCCAAATATGTTAAAACACACAGGCTTTCATAGGGTGTCCTAATTTTTTCACATGACTGTATGACAAATGTGCCCAGCCATGGAAAATCAAGACAAGTCTCCCGAAGGGTATTTTGAGTTATTCACAGATTCTAAAAGTGTGGAATCTAAGCTTTCCAATAATGTCCAACACATGGAAATCCGAAAAGATTGGAAGATGTGGCCGTTTGAATTTTGGCACCTCTCAAACTGCTTCTGAGAAAATCAGGTTAAAAGCTTCCAAGGATTGTCTATTGACTACTCTATTTCAAATACAAAGTTTATGGTTTTAAAATCTCCCACACTGTTATTTGAAGCATGGAGTAGCTTCTTCATGATTTCAACTAGCATATTTTGCAAAAAAAAAAAAAAAAATAAATCACAAATTAAAAAAATAAGTTTTTTTTTTTTTCAGAATCACGTCAGGCTGACTTGTTGCTGGTTTATTTGTGGCGGGTCACAAATTTGAACATAAATCCAACATTTCACCACTGGAACTAAGAAATGCATTAAGTTGCAGAGACACATGCTAGTGTAAAAACAATGATTGTTTACTTTTGTACAAACAACAGTTTTCTGGTCATTCACCCAGAAGATTTGAGGCAGCTGGACCCATTCATTGATGAATTGAACATGAGCCTCTAACACAGGGGGTGACTGTCAAACTCAATCATGGAAGGCCAAGATCCTGCAGGTTTTAATAACAATAATGGTTTGCATTTATATAGCGCCTTTCAAGAAACCCAAAGCGCTTTACAATAAAAATCCATTATTCATTCACGCCACAGACGGGCAATGGTAGTGGTAAGCTACTACTGTAGCCACAGCTGCCCTGGGGCAGACTGATGGAAATGTGGCTACCAATCCAAGCCAACAGCCTCTCCGACCACTACTGGACATTTATACACATTCATACCCAGTGTCATGGACACTGGAGGCAAGGTGGATAAAGTGTCTTGCCCAGGGACACAACGGCAGGATGGCTGGGGAGAGTACAATTTGAATCGCCAACACTGGTTATTGGACGACCCGCTCGACCTCCTGAGCCTCTGCTGCCCACATTTCCCTCCGTTCCATTTTTGCTGAGCACCAAGCTGGACGGCAGGAACTTCCACTTTTTAATGCCCTTTGGCATGACCCGGCCGAGACTTGAACTCCAGCCTACCGGCTGTGCGGCGGATGCTCTACCCCTAAGCCACCACTTTTACCTCCACCCAGTGTCTTCAACAGCTGATTTCACTTAATTTCTTCCCACTGATTGCTGATCACTGAAAACACCTACTGAAGATACTGGGTTGAATTAAAACATGCAGGGTCTTGGCCCTCCATGGAATGAGTTTGACACCCCTGCTCTAAATTTGGTTTTTAAATTGCTCATGGGTGTATGCGCTGACCCCACAAACCAGGTAGCCAAACACATCTGAGAGCACGACTCGAGGCAGTTGGTTGAGATCATATGGATTGGTTTATTTCTTTAATTTTTTGGAGGTAGCGCCCCTTTGCTTCCTTATACAGCTTCTCTGAATAAGGAATTTTAATTTTCTGTTTGCTGCATTCCATTGAACGTATGTCTGTTCGTATTAGCAGTTGCCGTAGACTACAGGTAAACAAAGAAGCCAGACCACAATGACGGTCCAGAATGCAGTACGGCATGACGTCAACAGCCATTCTCTATTAAGTGTCAGATGGTATAAGGTTTTATGTTTAAATTAGGGCTGTCCAGAATATAAGTTTTAAGGTTCAGAATTTAGGGTGTGCCCAAATACTGAATAATTGATATTGAAATAATTTTATTTGAATAATCTTACTGATTCACTAAATCCTAAGATTGAGCCTTTAGTTAATATAATGCCTTTTAATGTGTGAAACTTGTAAGGGGTTTACAGGACATCTCTCACAGTGGTCTCTAGGGCTGAAACAATTAGTCGACGTCGATAGCATCAATCATAAAAAATTTGTCACAGATTTTTATTGTTGACAAATCGTTTAATTTTAAAATTTATGTGCATACCATGGAAATGTTCAATTTAACTGTTCCAGCAAAGAAGAGTGCATCATGGTGACACGGAGAGAAAATCATGAAGAAGGCCAAAAGTTTACGAAGTATGGGAGGATTTTACCGAAAATTAATAAATGAAACAAGTTAAGTGTCGACTGTAAAACAGTTTGTCATATCACAGCTGTACTACAGCGATGCGTCGATTTCTCCCTCTCCATTCCTCCGTCTCCGGCCACCTGTCAGAGGACTGCACCGGTAAGGTTAGCGAGTAACGTTAGCGCTTCTTATTTTCAATGAGCACCTCTCTCAGCTTTAGAAAACTGACCACACTATTGGTGTGTGCCGTTTAGTTTACCTACTGTCGGACATTAATCTCTTACAACGGTTGCTGACAGCTGAACTGCTTCCGTTACACTAGCTATATGTAAGCTGCAGTAAATGGATGAATTACATGAGCAGCTTACTCTTAGAATTAGGGCTGCAACGATGACTTGAATAATTTGCAAAATTTGATCAATTCAAAAATCTATGCTTCGACCCGTCTAATGTAGCACTTGGGTCTATTTGATCTTCTTCTGTTCACGCTACATAAACGAGACTCGGCTTTGTTTAATGGTGCCATGTCAGAGCGACAGAGTGACGGCAAAAAGGAAAACAGTCAGAAAAAAATGACAAATTATCTCAAGTCTGGGATCATTTCAAGCTCAAATAGATGAAAAACATTGTGCAGTGTGTACATGGTACATGGTGTGGGCACATGCGCACGCAGCGACCGGCAGCTGGCGAAAAAGTCTGTCGTCTGTGTGTCTTGTTTTTATGCACTTTAATGTGTTTTTGCGAAATTCTCTGTCGTTTCTGTCCTGGAATGTTTGTGGACTGTATGGCAAAGAGCTCCCTGGTTCCATCAATATGGACTTCCTGCCCTTTTTTGCACTGCTGCTACTTTTCCTCGGGCTCTTTGTCTCTGAGGTAAACGCGATCGGCATCATGGCGGGCAGAATACATTATTCCAGGGACATGTTGCTGCATTTAAACACAGTTGATGCAGCGGCTGTGATTGAGCCTAAGCCGCAACTGCTGGACTTTATTTTGAGAGACGGACACAGCGGTGAAAAGAGAGATGGGAGAAGGAAACGCGGAAAGCCTGGAGGCGTGAAATTGCGCCTGAGAAGACGTCAGTTTGGTAACATTGCTCTTCCTTCTATGATTTTTGGTAACGTACAATCTCTGAGGAACAAGGTGGATGAAATTCAAGGGAATGTACACTACCAGAAGGACTTTAAGAACTGCTGTGTCATGGCTTTCACCGAGTCTTGGCTTAATGCGCATGACCGAGATGCAGACCTGTGGATTGCCGGCTTTGGAGCCCGACTGCGCTCCGATCGGCAGGAAGAGGTAACGGGGAAACGTCAGGGGGCCGGCGTATGTTTATACATTAATAAGCAGTACTGCACATCTGTCACGGTCAGAGAGCGCATCTGTACACCCGATGTGGAGCTGCTGTCTGTGTCACTACGCCCCTTTTATTTGCCTTGCGAGTTCCCCCAGCTTTTCATCACAACTGTGTACATTCACCCGAGGGCAGACGCTGACTCCGCCTCCAGCACCGTCTTTGATGTGGTCCAGCGGCTGCAATAAATTTCTCCAGAGGCGCCAAACTTCATTCTTGGGGATTTTAACCATGTTTCTTTAAAGAAGACACTTAAAAACTTTTATCAGTATGTCTCCTGCCCAACCAGGCGAAAAAAGACATTGGACCTGTACTATGGATCCATAGAGAGGGCCTATAAATCACTCCCCCTTCCTCCTGTAGGATCCTCGGATCACAACTGTGTACATTTGCTGCCCACATATAAAACTGCTCTCAGAAGAGGCAAGGTGGAGACGAGAGACATTAATGTGTGGACAGAGGATTCAGTGCACAGCCTCCAGGAATGCTTTAACTGTACAGACTGGGAGATGTTCACACTGGCCTGCGGGGATGATTTGGACTCTTTGGTGGACGTCACATGCTCATACATGGCTTTCTGTAAAAATAAGATCGTTCCACGTAAACGTGTCAAAATATATCCCAACAACAAGCCATGGGTTACAAAATCAGTTAAATCCTGCTTACAGAGGAAAGCACTTGCCTTTAAACAGGGGTCTGTTTCTGAGCTACAGGTTGCCACAAAAGAGCTGAAGTCCGAAATTTTAAGAGCAAAACAGAATTATAAATCAGAATTGGAAAGCAAGATGGCAACAAAGAAACTTGGTTCAGCCTGGGCCAGTATGAAAACTATTGCAGGCCTTCAGAGCACAGAAATCGTGTGTTTTTAGATGGTTTTAATTCAGACAAAGAACTGGCTAATGCTCTTAATTGTTTTTATGGTCGTTTTGACTCCTTTGATTTTAGCACAGAAACCCAAGATTTGAAACAGAAACTCAAAGACAATCAGCACTTTAATATTGAGGTGCAGGATGTTAAAAGGGAGTTCGGCGCTGTAAAAGTGAACAAAAGTCAGGGCCCTGATAATATATGTGGGCGCTTGGTAAAGTCCTGTGCACATGAACTGAGTCCTATATTTCATTACATTTTCAATAAGTCCTTACAGACACAACATGTGCCTAAGATCTGGAAAGAAGCAGTGGTTGTTCCCGTTCCAAAATCCAGCTGTCCTAAAACGGTAAACAACTTTAGACCAGTTGCTTTGACTTCAATTTTAATGAAAATTTTTGAAAAACTGGTCAGATGTGAGGTCCTAAAGCAGACTGAGCATGCATTGGATCCTCTGCAGTTTGCCTATCGGCCTCACAGAGGAGTGGAGGATGCCACTGTCACTCTG
Organism: Pholidichthys leucotaenia; assembly: GCA_020510985.1. Taxonomy (NCBI): domain Eukaryota; kingdom Metazoa; phylum Chordata; class Actinopteri; order Cichliformes; family Pholidichthyidae; genus Pholidichthys; species Pholidichthys leucotaenia. The sequence goes on from CM035842.1 coordinate 168,256,765, forward strand.
TTTAACATGCTATTTAAACATCTGGATTTTAATGGGACACACGCCAGGCTTTTATTTGTGGACTTTTCCCTCGCCTTTAATACAATCCAACTTCATATCTTAGTTGAAAGGCTCCTGCAACAATTTGATTTGAGCAATAATCTGGTGGGTTGGATTCTGGATTTCTTAACCAACAGGACGCAGAGAGCAAGGGTCAATGGTACATTATCTGACCTAAAGTGCTCTTCTACTGACTCTCCTCAGGGGTGTGTGTTGTCACCACTACTCTTCATCCTGTACACAAACGTGTCGGAGCAGACATGACAACAGACACATTATAAAGTATGCTGATGACTCAGTTATTGTCAGTCTCCTCCAGGATGGTGAGAGTGGCCACGGCCCAGTAGTTGATGATTTTGTTCACTGGTGTGAGGATTCCTACCTGCAGCTGAATACGACAAAAACTAAAGACATGATTATTGACTTTAGGAGGAAAAATCCCAGGCACAAAGTCACCGTACTAAAAGGCCAGACCACCGAATGTGTACAATCCTACAAATATCTTGGGACGATTATTGATAGTAATTTAAACTTTGAAGAGAACTGTGAAAGGGTGTGCAAAAAGGGTCAGCAACATTTGCATTGCTTGAGAAAACTTGCACGCTTCCAAACTGACCGAACCATAATGACAATGTTTTATCGGGCTTTTATTGAATCTGTTTTATCCTTTTCTTTAGTGTCATGGTTTGGTCAGATAAAACTGAAACAGAGGAAATCCTTGGATCAGGTAGTTAGATGGTCGAGTCGTTTGCTTGGTGAGTCACAGCTGAGCCTGACATCTCTGTACACCAGACAAGTACAGAGGATGGCTACCTCCATTTTAAATGATAACTCCCACCCTTTGCACTGCAACTTTCAGCTTCTTCCCTCAAGACGGAGGTTTGCTGTCCCAAAAAGTAAAACCCAGCGCTACAAAAACAGCTTTGTTCCTGCTGCTGTCAAAGAGTTGAACAAGCTGTAACAATATATTGCACATAATTTAGGTACCTATTTATTAACTCCATTTTATATTTACTTATTTTTGTAGGATGTTACTTGGGTTCTAAATATTTTATTGGGTTTTAGACCTTTGAGCTTTTAACCTCTTTGACTAGTTTTTAACTTTTAATATGACCCTTCTCTCTTACCTCTGGTTTTTCTCCCATCTCTTTGTCTTTTTATACCCTGATTGATGGAGCCTTGAGTATTTTTATCATGTTTATAGTCAGCTTCATGTGTGCCTGTGTTTGTGTCTATGTTGAATGTAATTTGTGGCTTGTAAATATGGATGTCACCAGACTGCAAAACAAATCTACCTATGGGTACAAATAAAGTAACCTGAACCTGAACCTGGTAAAGCCAAGTGGCGAACTAGCATACTACGTCAATGTTAGTGTCACTGCAGAAAGCATCCCACATCATGCACAGCCAGCGCACCCGAGACGAGGTACGTGATTGAGATTTTAAATTAACAACTCTGTGAGTGTGTCTGTCACCGAATTGCAACGTAACCCCTAGTGGTCATGTGTGGTAAATATTTTTTGTCAATAAAATAGTTCAGATTTCCAAGGCTATAACTTGAAAGTGGCAAGAGATAATGGCTTACTGTCAATTAGAAAGATGTAAAATATGATCCAAAGTTTCAGGTAGGAATAAATTTGCGCATCTAATTTGCATAATGTTGCGGCACCTCTTTAAATTCCATAACTCAGTCAAAACTGGACTTCGGACGTATTTACACAAAGAATGGTTCAGTCTTTTGACACCGTTTTTTGTACAGAGGTACCTCATCATCTTATCTTGAGAGTATATGAATAAGAAATCAGTACAGTATTAAAAAAAACAAAGAAATTCCTCACTTACCGGCGGCTAAGGGGACTCGCTCGCTGCCGTGGTCGCTGCATTTTTACCCATCGTGGTCGTTATTTTGCATTCTGTTGGTCATTTACGCTCTGTACCACATCTACAAAGTTTTATGATTATCCCACATAAATTTCGCTTGTATCCCGTGGCTATTTTCCGCGTACAAAACCGACTGACGGTGCACGATGATGGACGGCAGCCATATTAGCTTTCTGGGCTAAAATGCTTAAAACAGGAAAAGGAAATGAGTTCTTCTTCTTTGGTGTATTACGTGTCATCCATTGAGTCCACCAACGGATGTCAGCCTCCTTCTGAAACTGGCAGAGCAGTACAAATCAGTACAAATCCTCAATGGAGCGATCATGTCAGTGAGATGACAGGCGCAGTGCCACGCTCTGCCACTAGGAGCACGCAAAATCTTACAATCAGAAGGTTAAGATGAGTAGAATGTAGTCAGCTACACTAATTATGCTTATATGACCAAAGAACATCTAGCAACTGCAGCTAGCATGCACTAGCAGCTGTAGCTGCTATGTTGCAAGTTGAACCAAATGCTATAAAATGGAACTTTGTGGTGTAACGTAACGTTTGAAGTTACGTTCTATGCAATAAATATTGCAGTAAGCATTGCAATAAATGTGTACCTGTGTTATTGAGTGTTTGGTACAATTACTACTGCTTTTTAGGAAAGAAAGATCCACACATGAGATGAGATGAGATGAGATTCAACTTTATTGTCATTACACATGTATGAATACAAGGTAACGAAACGTGACTTGGCATTTGGGCACGCTCTGCAGAGCGCATCCAAGGCCGGGGCAGCCGCTAGGCGCCAGTCATACCAACATTGACATGTTGGTCAATGCAAGTTTGTTTCAAAAAAAAAGTATCCAATTGAGTTATTGTTGAGTAGAGTGGTTGATTACTCAAGCTGTAAAATAGTCGTTAGCTGCAGCCCTAATTAGAATATCATGATTTGTAATTTAATTAAGATAACCATAATCATTCATTCATTCATTCATTCATCTTCTTCCGCTTAATCCTTTTCGGGTCGTGGGGTGGCTGGAGCCTATCCCAGCATCTTTGGGCGGGGGCAGGGTACACCCTGGACAGATCGCCAGTCCATCTCAGGACCAACACAGAGAGACAGACAACCATTCACTCTCACAGTCATACCTAAGGACAATTTAGAATCCCCAGTTTGATGCCAATTAACCTAACTTGCATGTTTTTGGCATGTGGGAGGAAACCAGAGAAATCCCGGAGTAAACCCACGCAGGCACGGGGAGAACATGCAAACTCCACACAGATCACTGTTGGTCGGGGGCTGGGATCGAACCCATAATCATCACAAATAAATTTAAAACGGCTGAAATGTTTCACTGTGTGGTGAAGGCTCACATTCCTGCACTGATAGTGTTTTTTTTTTTTTTTTTTTTTAATTTTAGACTGGAAGAAGTTCTTTTAATTTTCATCTGAAGCCTAATTAAATTTTTTAAACTTCTAGACCAGGGCTATTCAATTATCAGTTGGGCCACAATTTGAAATCAAGACATGTAACTGGGCCACACATGTTCAGCAAACTGTTGAATATGACAAATTTCAAACCAACACAGATCAGTATGACGAAAAATATCCACTTTTTTTTTTTTTTTCTCATCGTCTTGGTTTTAAATGTGCGCTTGGCACATGACCGGCACATCAAGTGTGCATAAAAACACAATAACAGTGCTGGGGTTGAGCAGAACTTTAAGTAGGAGAAATATTTTTCTCTTGAACAACAAATAAACAGAACTGGGTGGGGGGAGAAATAAAATTCTGTAAATAACCATTTTGGTCACATCTTACTCGGGCATATCTCAAAGTGCATTAAAAACTCAGTGTGCGACTTCCGGTTATGGCTGCCACGTAGGACGGACGTGTCTCGCTCTGCTCTGCTCCTGGAAAAAAAAATCGGCAAATAACTCTCTCATTTGGGACAGAACGTATCCCAGCATTTGGGCGAGGATATGTCGGCGAAGCCTAAGGCTGGAAAACCAGGAAAAGGAAAAAGCGAGCCGCCGAAACAGTCCAAATTAACGGACTTTCAGGTCTGTGACGCAGCAAACAAAACTCCATATATGGCGGAGGAGGCTGGCAACGCTGCGATTTCTGCGGGGAATGGCGCAGATGCGCTGATGGCAGCCATGAGTTCAATGAGAGCGGACTTTTCCTCTAGATTTGATGGGATTATGACAGCGTTGGAAGGAATAAGAAAGGAATTGGGTGACTGTGTAGAACGAACGGCGCAGATGGAGCTCCGTCTCGCTAGTGCTGAAGATGACGTCACCCGTCTTCAATTAAAGGTGCGCACTTTGGAAAAAAAAAATAAATCTCTGGAAGATAATATTTTGGATTTGGAATCTCGGTCGAGACAGAATAATTTGAGGCTGGTGGGTCTTCCAGAGGAATCAGAAGGTCGGGACGTATGTTCCTTTCTGGAAAAGTGGATTCCGGAGGTGCTGGGCAGCGAGGAGTTGCAATCAGCAGTGGTTCTGGAAAAAGCACATCGCATTGGCCCACGGAGAGATAAGGGACCGCCGAGGACCTTAATTATGAAGTTTCTTAGCAACAGAGACAGGATGAAGATCTTCAACGCTGCACGTGCTAAAGGAGAGATTAAACACCAGGACCAGCAGGTGCGGTTCTACCCAGATTTGGCCACAGGAATCCAGCAATTGAGGAAGCAGTTTGATCCCGTACGTAAGGAGCTGCGCAACCTTGGGATTCGTCATGGTGTAATCTATCCTGCGAGACTGCTGACCACGTATGAGGGCAGAACCCACATCTTCAAGACCCCAGAGGAGGCGCAGGAGTTCATCAAAAAGATCAAAGAAGAAGAAGAGACTGGTGGGAGCTAAGCATGAACAAAATATAAGGTAGAATAATTAAGCATTTGCACAGGCATCTGACTGACTTGAAGTAAATAGTAAGTTTACAAAATATAGATTGTATTATATATTAAAAAAACAAAACAAAAACAAAACAAACAAAAAAAAAACTATGATGTACAAAGTTGTTAAAAATTTTGGAGTTAAGTTGGAAAACTACAGAGGAGAGTTAATGTTACGTCATTAAAAGCAGTAGAGTTAGGGTGATTGGGAGGATGAAGAAGGAGTGGCTTAGGCTGTTCCCCGTGGGTGTGGAACGGTCGATGGCTATATCGGGAGACAGAATTTTTCTTTTGATTTTGGGGGGTTTGCCACAAGTGTGGGAAGGGGAAATTTGTTTGTGTGTAGTTTGTAGGATGAATGTTCAACCACTCATGTTTTTGCTTCTCTGTATGAGCATGTTTACACTGCAAGGTAATCCCAAACTCTCTATTGATCATGGACCAAAGTGTTAATCTTAATTTAACTTCATGGAATTGCAGAGGTCTACAAAATTTAAAAAAACTTAAACAAGTTATGAATAAAATAAAGGACATGGGTTCAAGAATTGTGTTTTTACAAGAAACTCATCTGATAGAGGAGGATGTTAAAAGAATTAGGAGTAGATGGCAGGGAAGTGTATTCACCTCTTCATTTTCATCCCGAGCCAGGGGAGTTATGACTCTCATACATAAATCAGTTCCTTTTCAAGTGAAAAATGTAATTGGAGACAAATTTGGAAGATATGTAATCATTCAAGGTTCTTTGCTATTAGAAAATATAAATCTTGTGAACTTATATGGTCCCAATATAGATGATCAGAAGTTCTTTGCTAATTTATTTCTCATCTTATCATCACTTACAGGGCAACATATAATAGCAGGGGATTTTAATTGTACATTGAATTCAGGTATAGATAGATCAACAGGACTGGATTGTACGCACATTGGATGTAGGATGACTATTAATCATTTTATGAAAGAATTGAGATTGTTAGATATATGGAGAGAAATGAAACCACAAGTTAAAGCCTATTCTTGTTATTCCAGTACCTACAAGACATTCTCACGTATTGATTATTTTTTGATTTCCACAGAATTAAGGTCCAAGATTCAAAACTGCTTTTATGATAACATCGTGATCTCTGATCATGCACCCTGTTGTCTAATATATGTAGATAAAAAATTGACAAAGGAATCAGGTAGATGGCAATTTCAGCATAAATGGCTTCAGGATGAGGAATTTGTCAAGTATATAGAAAAACAGATAGACGAGTTCTTTGACATCAATACTACACAAACATCAGCATGTGTAAAGTGGGAGGCTTTCAAAGCTTTTATTAGGGGACATATTATTAGTTATACAGGATCAAAATCTAAGAAGACTCGAGAGGAGAGAGCTAAATTGGAACATAAAATAAAAAATCTTCAGGAAAAAGTGTATGCAGGAAGTGACCCAAGGTTGGAGAATGAATTACTGATTTTGAGAGCTGAATACGACAAAAAATCAGCGAATAGAGCTGCCTCGAGTCTTCTAAGATTGAAACAATCTTTTTATGAACAAGGTGAAAAATCAGGAAAATTATTAGCATGGCAGATTAAACAATTGGAAATTAAAACACCAATTACCAGTATTATAAGTAACGGACAGGTAGTTATAGATCCTTTAGAAATTAATAGAGCCTTTAGAGATTACTATGAAAAATTATATGATACCAAAAATGAACCTGATTTAACAAAACTAAATGGGTTTTTGAACGAACTATCTATACCGTGTATTCCAAATGAAAACAGGGAGATATTGGAGTCTAAAATTAGTCAAGAAGAAGTTGGGCTAGCCATTGATAATATGAAATCAGGAAAAAGTGCAGGACCAGATGGTCTTCCAGTTGACCTTTATAAAAAATTTAAGAATAAATTAATAAAACCTTTTTTGGAAATGGTTTTAGAAGCATTTCAAAATAATAATTTACCATCATACATAAATAATGCCTTAATTATACTGCTGCCAAAACCAGGTAAGCCCTCTAATAAATGTGAAAATATGAGACCAATAAGCCTATTAAACGCCGACCTTAAGATAATCTGTAAAATTTTAGCAAGACGAATACAAGAAATTTTACCAAATATTATTAATCGAGATCAGAATGGCTTTATAAAGGGTAGACAAGGCTTCCATAATGTAAGAAGACTATTTAATATTATTTATTTTAATAAAGAAGCACCGGATACAGCTCTCCTATCATTGGACGCCGAAAAGGCCTTTGATAGAGTTGAATGGCCCTTTCTTTTTGAAGTCCTACAAAGGTTTGGACTTGGAAATAATTTCATAAAATGGGTTCAAATAATATACAATAATGCTACAGCAGAAATCCTAACAAATAACAATATTTCAAAACCAATAAAAATCAATAGAGGATGTCGACAAGGCTGTCCACTTTCACCTTTACTGTTTACTATGGCAATTGAACCTTTAGCGATAGCGATACGTTTCCATTCACAAATATATGGAATTAAAGTTGGACCAACAGAACATAAAATCTCCCTGTACGCCGATGATATAATTTTGTTTATGTCGAATCTAAAAAAATCAATTCCAACCTTGTTGAATTTAATAAAGAATTTTGGGGAAATATCAGGATATAAAATAAATAAAACTAAATCTTCAATATTAATGCTAAATGAGACCCAGAGAAATTACCCAGCCCCTGAGGTAAATCAATTCAATGTTGTAAATCAGTTTAAATATTTAGGAATCCAAATTATGCCTAAGCTAGAATCAGTCGCCAGTGTCAACTATGAAGCCTTAATGTCAGATATCAGTGAGTTAACTCAGAGATGGATGTCACTACCAATGTCGATGATCGGGAGAATCAATATACTTAAAAGTAATATTTTACCTAAAATACTTTATTTATTTCAATACATTCCCTTATCACCACCTTTAGATCTATTCTCAAGAATAAAAAAAAAGTTAGTGGAATTTATATGGAACAACAGGAGGGCTAGATTACGTTTGTCTTTATTATATTTACCATTTGATCGTGGAGGTCTGAAATGTCCAAATTTTATGTTGTATTATTGGTCGGCACAACTGAGGTATATGACATATTATTTTTCATCAAATGATCTCCCTCACTGGACTGAAATGGAATCATACAATTTACCTTTACCTCTTCCCATATTCATATACTCAGATTCGGCAAAAAAATTACAAAAACAAGTTAAAAATCCATTTGTAAAGCATATGATCAAAATATGGTGTGAAGCTAAAAACTATTTAAAAGAACCACAGTTATTGTCACAATTTAGTCCAATATGGGGTAATCAATATTTTAAACCAGGGAGAGCGGACGCTGTATTTAAAGTATGGAATTTAAAAGGGATACAAAAGATTCAGGATTTATATTTGCCATGTGCAGACAACATAATGTCTTTTGAAGAGCTGAGGATCAAATTTAATCTCAATAGAACACATTTTTTTAAATATCTTCAACTTAGAAACTTTATTCGATCAAATCAAAATAAAGCTCTCACTCGACCTATTTATTCATCCTTGGAAAAAATGATGATGAAAGATAGTAAAAGAAAGGGTATTATTTCAGAGTTTTATAACTCATTGACACTATCTTCAAGTGAAAATTCACTGAAAAGATTAAACTACTGGAAAGAAGATCTGCAAATTGAAATTTCAGAGGAACAATGGGAATTGGCTTGTACAGAAGCTCAAACCAAATCAATAAATGCACGCCTTAAATTGATACATTTCAAATGGTTAATGCGGATGTATGTTACACCGGAGGAGTTAAATAGATATAACAAAAATATACCAGATACATGCACAAAATGCATGGAAAGTAAAGGAACCCTATTTCATTGTTTATGGGAATGTAGATTAATAAGAATGTTTTGGGAAGAGGTGAGGGTAACAATTGAAAAAATAATCTCAAAACAAATCATATTGAATCCTAAACTGTTTTTGTTGGGTCTGTACCCAGAAAAGCATAATTTTAATAAAAGTGAAAGAACATTCATAGACCTCAGTTTGCTTAATGCCAAAAAATGTATTGCACTATTATGGAAAAAGACTCATAGACCAGATGTGACTCAGTGGTTAAGACAGATGTTAACAAACCTTCCATTAGAAAGAATAACATATATACTAAAATCAAAGGAAATTGTGTTTGAGAATATATGGAGACCTTTTATTGATTATGTAAAAAATTTAAACATAACTCTTGAAGAAGAAGGTGAATGATGTGTGTGGACCTTGTAAATTCCAAACTGGTGAACATAATATGTATACTTATGTATTGGATTGTCTAGACTAAACAGAGGAGCATTGTTGAAGATTTGATTTTGTTGGTGGTTGTTGGTGTTTTTAGTGCATTTTTTTTTTTTTGTAGTACTTTAGTGTTAGTGTTTGATTGTTTGTATCATGTTTGTTAAAAAAAAAAAAAGGTTCAATAAAGATATTGTGGAAAAAAAAAAAAAAACTCAGTGTGCACTGTCAGGAGCATGAACATTTGTTTCCCTTTTGAAATAAAATATACTACACATCCTGGACATAACTGACCTTGGAACATCACAAAATGCATTTACTGTAGCTGAATTTTTTTTTTTTTTTTCCAAGATGGCACCCACAGCGGCCGCCATGGTGCCTCGCTGCTCTTTAATTTTTATAATTTGTCTGTTTTTGTTCATTGATTGTGCGTCTGCCGGTTCATACACCCGTGAAGAACTATTAAATATCAGGACTCTCACTCCCATGGACCTTCTTCCAGTTTTTTTTAGCTCCTGCCGCCGATCTGATCCATTGTCTGGCCAAAAAAGCAAGACGGCGGAAAAGAGGAAAGAGAGGGGGGATTCTCGCTCGGCTCCGGAAAAGAGGCACGCGAACAGCCTTGCCTGGCATATTTCTATCCAATGCCAATTCTCTCTCGAACAAGGTAGAAGAATTAAGACTGCTGATGCGATTCAAGGACCTTGTTTCCTTGTCTGTCATCTGCTTCTCTGAGACCTGGCTTAAAGAGAACATTCCAGATTGCGCAATCAGCCTCGAGGGATTTCAGCTGTATCGTGCTGATCGCGTCACAGAGCTCTCCGGTAAGTCTATTGGAGGAGGAGTGTGCTTCTATATTAACAACAGCTGGTGCTCTGATGTAACGGTGATTTCCAAACACTGTTCTCCCGCCCTGGAATTTCTTTTTATTAACTGCAAGCCATTTTATTTCCCGCGCGAGTTTGCCTCATTCATCCTCGCCGCTGTGTACGTCCCTCCCGACGCGGACACGCGCGAAGCTCAGCGCGTGCTCGCAGTTCACATCCAACTTACGGAGCGGAACTTTCCAGACTCCCTGGTTATTGTGTTGGGCGATTTTAACCAGAGCAATCTGAGTCACGAGCTCCCCCGCTACAAACAGTTTATTAAATGTCCAACCAGAGGAAATAACACGCTGGATCACTGTTACACCACAGTGAAAGACGCATATCGCGCTGTTCCCCGCGCTGCGCTGGGTCTATCTGATCACGTGATGGTCCACCTCATCCCCACATACAGACAAAGACTGAAACTCACTAAACCTGTTGTGACCACTACAAAGAAATTGACCAGTGAAGCTGGAGAGAAACTGAACACATGCATGGAAATAACTGACTGGGGCATGTTTAAAAGAGCCACACATGATCTTAATGAGTACACAGACACTGTGAACTCATATATCAACTTCTGTGAGGAGGACATTCTCCCATCGCGCACCAGGGTGAGATATTCTAATGACAAGCCCTGGTTCACAGCTAAGCTCAGACGGATCAGGAAAGAGAAGGAAGCAGCGTTGAAAAGTGGAGACAGGGACTGCTACAGAGAGGTCAAATATCGGTTTAACAGAGAGCTGAGGAGAGCTAAATCTGTGTATTCTGAGAAACTCCAGCAGCAGTTCACTGCTAATGACTCGGCTTCTGTGTGGAGAGGACTGAGGCAAATCACCAACTATCGGCCTCAGGCTTCTAAAGGTCAGGATGACAAAGCCCTTTGTCAAAAACTGTCCCAACATTACGCCCGTTTTGACACCTCGTCAGCTGTGTCCAACTCACCCACTCCACCCAGCTCCACTGCCTCCTCAGCCCCTAATTCATCAAAAGCGGTCCCCCCCCCTCCTCCTCCTCCTCCTCCTCCCCCCCTCCCCTTGTCATCAGTGAGCAGGACGTGCACAGACAGTTCTCCAGACTGAACCCGCGCAAGGCCCCCGGGCCGGACGGTGTGTCTCCCTCCACCCTGAGACACTGTGCGAAAGAGCTGGCTCCTGTCTTCACAGACATTTTTAACACCTCCCTTAAGCAATGTCACGTGCCGACCTGCCTCAAATCCTCCACCATCATCCCTGTCCCCAAGAAGCCACGGATTGCTGGACTTAACGACTTCAGACCTGTAACGCTCACCTCTGTAGTCATGAAGTCCTTTGAGCGCCTGGTCCTGTCTCACCTCAAGTCCATCACCACACCCCTCCTAGACCCGCTGCAGTTTGCCTACCGTGCTAACAGGTCTGTGGATGACGCAGTCAACCTGGCCCTCCACTCCATCCTGCAGCACCTGGACTCCCCGGGAACCTATGCCAGGATTCTGTTTGTGGACTTCAGCTCCGCATTCAACACCATCCGCCCCGATCTGCTCCAGGACAAGCTGTCCCTGCTCAACGTGCCTGACTCCCTCTGCAGGTGGATCACCGACTTCCTGACGGACCGGAGACAGCATGTGCGGCTGGGGAAGTCTGTCTCAGACTCTGTTAGCATCAGCATTGGATCACCCCAGGGCTGTGTACTTTCCCCCCTACTCTTCTCCCTTTATACCAACTCCTGCACCTCCTCCCACCAGTCTGTTAAGCTGATTAAGTTTGCGGACGACACCACCCTCATCAGGCTCATCTCCAACGGCGACGAGTCCGCCTACAGGGAAGAGGTGGCCCAGCTGGTGTCCTGGTGCAGCCACAACAACCTGCAGCTGAATGCTCTGAAGACAGCGGAGATGATTGTGGACTTCAGGAAAGTCACAACCCCCCTGCCCCCCCTCACCATCACAGGCTCTCCCATCACCATTGCAGATTCCTTCCGCTTCTTGGGCACCACCATCACCCGAGACCTCAAATGGGAGCCAACCATCAGCTCCCTCATCAAAAAGGCCCAGCAGAGGATGTTCTTTCTGCGGCAGCTGAGGAAGCTCAAGCTACCCACCAAGATGTTAGTGCAGTTCTACACGGCCATCATCGAGTCCATCCTCACCTCCTCCATAACTGTGTGGTATGCAGGAGCCACTGCCAGGGACAGACTAAGGCTGCAGCGCGTCGTGCGCACTGCTGAGAAGGTGATAGGCTGCGAGCTCCCATCTCTCCAGGACCTGTACATCTCCAGAACCCGGAGGCGTGCTGGCCGGATCATAGCCGATCCTTCACATCCTGGTCACGTACTGTTTGCTCCCCTCCCCTCAGGTAGAAGACTTCGGTCCATTCGGACTAAAACCTCCCGGCACATGAACAGCTTTTTCCCCTCTGCCATCAGACTGCTGAACACTAAGTGACTTTTGACTCTCGTGCACTATGTACAGCAGCTCAACCAGACTCACGTCATTCATCACTGTTTTCTGTTGCATTATCGACTGCACTATGTGGTACTTCACATTATCTGCTACTTGCTAATTTTTTAAAACTGCCTTGACTAGTACTACTCATTATTACTAGTATTGTTATTATTATTATTATCATTATTACTTATTATTACTTATTTTTCTACACTTATTGCACGTTTTCAGTCCTTTAGTTTTTTAGTTTATCTCTTTTTCTCATCATGTTTTTAATGTTGCAGCATGGCATCGAGACAAATTCCTAGTTTGTGTACTACATGAACAATGGCAATAAATCTGATTCTGATTCTGAATAAAAAATGAACTGTCCAACACTTCAGTGCACAAACCCCCCAAGAAAAGATTGATAACATTAACAAACACTGCACATCCACCATTGTGGTTTGTTTTGTTTTAAATCACTACATGTGTAAGTAGGAGCCTGTTTTTATAACGACACATTCCATTACACACACATACCAGTCAACCAAAAATTTCTAGTAGAGTTGAGGATGCAAAAAGCACCCACTTAAAAACTTGAGTAATGACTTCAGTCTTGAAGGTTTGAGGTTTTTCTCCAATTTGTTTTCTTATAGTTTTCTATTTTTTTCTGTAAATTTATCTAAATTTGAAAACATTTTCCTCAAATTTGTAATTTCCTTTTGTAAAATTTACTTTTCTTGTACATTTGAGACTTTATTATACATTTGTGGATTATTTTATGGCTAATTTTTGTCCATTTTTTTTAAATAAAATTAGTTTTTTTTAATAAATTCGAAACAGATTGTGGTAAAAATTTAACTTTTTTTTTTCCTTATACAATTTACACTTTTGACCATAATTTTGCAGAGCCAGAACAGAACAATAATTTAACTCTGATTTCAAAGAAAAAAAAATATAAAATTACATTTAATTAAATAAATTACCAAAGATGAAGTTATTTTTGTTAAAATATTTATATATTTATAGTTTGGTTGTTTTTTTTTTTAGAAATCTCCTCACCACCCAGACAGCAGGAAAAACCTCCCTTATTTTGAAATCCAAATGTTGGTACGTTTAGCTTGTCTGAAGGCTGCTGACAGATTAAAGTCATTGACTTTGTGAATTCCGGTCATCTGAACTTGCCAGGTACATAATAATGAACATAAATTATTGTAATGGCTGGTGAAGTAAATCCTCAGCGAGTCAGTCACTCTTGCCTCTTTCCCTGCATAAGTCTAACCACGTTCCCATTACCAGCTGGTTAAAACGACCATAAATGCTTCCACTGCTTACATACGTCTTCTGATTGTTTTTCTGCTTTTAAAGTACTTTAATAAGCTCATGCTTCTCTCGGACGATGACGCTAACGAGACACTCTGCTGGGAAGGTTTGCTCTGCCTCTGACTGGAACTGTCACGCGGGCAGGGCACTTCGAGCTCCGCACAGATGACGGTCACGCATGTTGTTGGTGTGCGTGCTTGCGGACCGTCATTACCCAAGTTACACTCATTCCTTCATAAATTTATATTTCCTTGGCGTGGCCTGGGCCTGCAGGTCACTCAGAGGTTGCTTCTGGGCAACATGTGGCCCATGGGCCACTAATAGAATAGGCCTGTTCTAGACCCAGCAAGGTTTCAAACGGGATGGACTAGCTGATTTTCTTTTTTATTTTAATGAAGTTGAATATTCCACATGGCACCAGACCCCAATGGTCCTTCCTGCAGGTGGTGAGCCCACTGGAGGGAGGACCCATGTATCTTCTTCGGGCTGAGCCTGGCCAGGTCCCATGGGCAGAAAGTCGGCCACTAGGCGCTGGCCATCGAGCCCCTCCCCCAGGCCTGTCTCCAGGGTGGGGTCCCGGTAACCCCATACCGGACGGGGTACACTGAATCCTTGTTCTAGCATTCATCACGAGAGTCTGTTGGATCGTTCTTAGTCTGGTGCTATGTGGATCAGGTAGCGGTCAAAGGCAGAGGCCTTGGCGGGCTGATCCCCGGCTTCCTAAACTGGCTTTTGGGATGTGGAATGTCATCTCTCTGGTGGGGATGGAGCCTGAGCTGGTGCATGAGGTTGAGGGATACCGGCTAGATATAGTCGGCCTCACCTCAACACACAGCTCTGGTTCCGGAACCAGTCTCCTGGAGAGGGGCTGGAGCCTTGGTCTACTCTGGAGTTGCCCCGGGTGAGAGATGATGAGCAGCGGTGGGTATTCATGTATCCCCCCACCTTGCTGCCTGTATATTGGAGTTTTCCTCACTGGACGAAAGGGGTGTTTCCCTGCACCTTTGGGTTGGGAAACGGGTCCTGACCATCATTTGAGCCTATGCACCAAATGATGGTTCAGAGTACCCACCCTTTTTGGAGTCTCTGACTGGGGTGCTGGAGAGTGCGCCTCTTGGAGACTCCATTGTCCTACTGGGGGACTTTAATGCACATGTGGGCAACGATCGTGAAACCTGGAGGGGGTGATTGGGAGGAACTGCCTACCCGATCTGAACCTGAGTAGTGTTTAGTTATTGGACTTCTGTGCTAACCACAGTTTGTCCATAACGAACACCATGTTCAAGCATAAAGGTGTCCATATATGCAACTGGCACCAGGACACCCTGGGTCGCAGGCCGATGATCGATTTTGTTACTGTGTCATCAGACCTGCGACTGTATGTCTTGGACACTCGGGTAAAGAGAGGTGCAGAGCTGTCAACTGATCACCACCTGGTGGTGAGTTGGATCCGATGGCAGGAGAGGATCCCATCCAGACCTGGTAGACCCAAATGAATAGTGAGGATGTGCTGGGAACGTCCGGCTGAGGCCTCTGTCTGGGAGGTCTTCAACTCCCACCTCCGGAAGAACTTCAACCACATTCCGAGGGAGTCTGGCGACATGGAGTCTGAATGGACCATGTTCTCAACCTCCATTGTTGAAGTGGCTGCCCAGAGTTGTGGCCCCAAGGTCATCAGTGCATCTCGTGGTGGCAACCCCTAACCCAGTGGTGGACACCAGTGGTGAGGGGGGCCATTAAGCTAAACGAAGAGTCCTATCGAGCTTGGTTGGCTTGTGGGACTCCTGAAGCAGCTGAGGTGTATCGGTGGGCCAAGTGGAGTGCAGCTCGCGTGGTTGCTGAAGCAAAAACTCAGGTGTGGGAGGAGTTTGGTGAGGCCAACACAGGAAAGAGGAACAAGACTTTCGGTCAGCCTCGAAGAGATTCTGGTAAACTGTCCGGTGGCTCAGGAGGCGGAAGCAGCTCCCTGTCTACATTGTGTATAGTGTGGATGGGGCGCTGCTGACTTCGACTGGGGATATCATCGGGTGGTGGAAGGAATATGGCAAGGATCTCCTCAATCTGACTGATACGCCTTCCACAGAGGAAGCAGGGCTTGTGGACGAGGGGGACGACTCACCCATCACAGGGGCTGAGGTCGCCAAGGTGGTTAAACTCCTTGGTGGCCGGGCCCCAGGGGTGGACGAGATTCGCCCTGAGTACCTCAAGGCCCTGGATGTTGTAGGGCTGTCATGGTTGACACACCTCTGCAATATTGCGTGGAGGTCGGGGACAGTTCCTTTGGCATGGCAAACCAGGGTGGTGGTTCCTCTTTTCAAGAAAGGGGACTGGAGGGTGTGCTCCAGCTTTAGAGGGATCACGCTCCTCAGCCTCCCTGGGAAGGTCTATGCTAAGGTACTGGAGAGGAGAGTCTGACCATTGGTCAAACCTCGGCTTCAGGAAGAGCAATGTGGTTTTTGTCCTGGCCGTGGAACATCGGACCAACTCTTTACCCTCGCGAGAATCCTCGAGGGTTCGTGGGAGTTTGCCCAACCAGTTTACGTGTGTTTTGTGGACTTGGAGAAGGCATTCGACCGCATCCCTTGTGTTTTTTTGTAGGGGGGCGCATCAGGAGTATGGGGTATCGTGCTTGTTGTTACAAGCTGTCCCGTCTCTATATGACCATGGCAAGAGTTTGGTTCATATTGCCAACACTTGGTCGGACTCATTCCCAGTGAGAGTTGGTCTCCGCCAGGGCTGCCCTTTGTCACCGATCCTGTTCATAATTTTTATGGACATGATTTCTAGACGCAGCCAGGGAACGGAGGGTGTTATGCTTGGTGGCCACAGGATCTCATCTGTTTGCGGATGATGATGTCCTGTTGGTTTCATCCAGCAGTGACCTACGGGTCTTACTGGGACGGTTTGCTACTGAGTGTATAGCGGCTGGGATGAGAATCGTCACCTCCAATTCTGAGTCCATGGTCCTCAGCCGGAAAAAGGTGGATTGTCCTCTCTGGGTTGGGGACAAGCTCCTGCCCCAAGTGGAGGAGTTTAAGTATCTCAGGGTCTTATTCATGAATGAGGGGAGAATGTTGCGAGAGATTGACAGACGGATTGGAGCAGCGTCTGCAGTGATGCGGATGTTGTACCGGTCCGTTGTGGTGAAGAGGGGGCCAAGCTCTCAGGCAAAGCTATCGATTTACCAGTCAGTCTACGTTCCTACCGTCACCTATGGTCACGAGCTTTGGGTAATGACCGAAAGAATGAGATCGTGGATACAACCGGCTGAAATAAGCTTTCTTTGTAGGATTGCTGGACTCACCCTTAGAGATGGAGTTGGGAGTTCAGTCATCCAGGAGAGGCTCAGAGTAAAACTGCTGCTCCTCTGCATTGAAAGGAGCCAGTTGAGGTGGTATGGGCATCTGATCAGGATGCCTCCTGGACGCCTCCCGCTTGAGGTGTTTTGGGCACGTCCCACAGGGAGGAGACCCCGGGGCAGACCCAGGACATGCTGGAGAGACTATGTCTCCCAGTTGGTCTGGGAATGCCTTGGTGTCCTCTCTGAAGAGCTAGAGCAGGTGGCTGGGGAGAGGGAAGTCTGGGCTTGTCTGCTTGAACTGCTGCCTCCGTGACCCAGACCTCCAGAAAAGCTGTAGAAGATGGATGGATGGGTGTTGAATATTACTCTAGTTTGTTTTTAACACACAGTTTCAACAGCCTTTATAGAGCAGCAAAGGTGCTGTGAGTTTTTACATTTTAACATCTGTTATTTAATTGTGTTGCTACAAACACTTCTGATTAACCTGTCAAGTTTTAAGTTTCCAACTCATGTTTGATGGGTCATTATTTTATTTAGCTATGGGAACTTTTTATAATGGGCTACATTATATTAAGGCAGAGACTGAGAAAGGGTTTTTCACAGGTGTGCAGGCTTAAACAGGAGGTAAAACATGACCTAGAGCCCCAAACAGGAGGTGTGCCAGCAGAAAGCTGAGCTGGTGGACATGACAGAAATAATCGTGATTCGTCAACTAATCGAAAAAAATAGTAGATTAGTTGATTACCAAAATAATCATTAGTTGCAGCCCTTGTGGTCTCATAGTGGTGTGTGTGTGTGTGTAGGTTGTTACATTTGGTGTATTTGCCACTTTTTTCCCTTGTTTCTTACGGAGTTGGAGTTTTTTTTTTCTAGCAAATTTGTGAGGTTCTACATGCAAATTTAAGTTATAGCCTCATTTTTTTCCACTCAAAGCCACAAGGATGTGTTGGTTATGAGAACAGGAGCCACAGTTGACTAATGGAGACTGCGAACAGCAGAGTACCAAATGGCAATGTTGTGAAAGAATAGCAGGATAATCGAATATTTGTGTACAAACCTAGTTTGCATGCTAAACCAGACCTACCAGGTGCCTTCCACTAAACTACAGTAAAAGAAGTTGCACAGATGATCACGTATAGGAGCACTACCAACAAAATATTTCCAGTATAATTATTAGAATTCTTTTTTGGATTAATACATTTGGACTGTGTTTAAGCATGTAAAGCAATAAAGTGTCAAATATTCCAATGAAAAGCTTAACCTACTTATTTATTCTCTTAAAACTCAACTGTCCTTTTCAATTTCTTCTATCAGGAGAATACATCAAGACCTGGAGGCCAAGATATTTTCTTCTGAAGAGTGATGGTACGTTCATTGGCTACAAAGAGCGACCGCAAGATGTTGACCAGCTGGAAACCCCCTTAAATAACTTCTCTGTAGCACGTGAGTATCTGCTTCAGAGAAACCACCACATTTTTTCCTCTTCTGTTTCTTGGCAGCTCATTTTAAACTTTTGTTTGTAGAAAGATCTCTCCATTGAAATAATTTTGCATCTAACTGAAGTGCGTTTGAACGAATATTTCTTTTCACTGTTTTTTTTTTTTTTTGTGTGTGTGTGTGGGGGGCAATAAATAGTGCATTTTCTTCAGAGTAAATGTTGAGGTGAACATTGTTATTGTACGCAGGGCCTTTTCCAGCTTTTTGGGGGCCCTACGCAAGATTGTGTTTGAGGGCCAGTGTTTTTGGAATGGGGGTAGGGGGGAGTTAAAACCCTTTCAAATGGGGGGGGGGGGGAATCCACTCCCAGATATAAAATTGACTCAATGAACAGAAAAGGCTAAACAATTAGGTAGAATAATTTATTTATTTATTTATTTTTATTCAAGTTTTTGTAAAGGGTATACATGTCATTACAGCATTGCATTGTTTACATTTTCATCACATGTTCCCTTTTTACCTCCGCCAGGCCGAAGGCCAGGAGGAGGTAATGTTTTTGCCGGGGTTTGTCTGTCTGTTTGTCTGTCTGTTTGTCTGTCTGTTGGTTAGCAAGATAACTCAAAAAGTTTTGGACGGATTTCGATGAAACTTTCAGGCGTTGTTGGAAATGGTACAAGGAAGAATTGATTAAATTTGGGGGATGATACGGATCACCGTCTTGATACAGGAATTTTTAAAATGATTCTTTAACATTGTGACATAGGGCGGAGGTTAGATTTTTTTTTTTTTTCAAAGAAGATCTGCTCGATATTGCCAGTCATGCCTCGTTCAAAGTGCAGCGACACAAGAAATGCAGCGACTCAGGTGCTATTTTTTTTAATTGATTTTTTTTCTTATTACCTCCGCAAGGACGTTAGGTTTTTTTAAAAAAGATCTGCTCGATATTGCCAGTCATGCCTCGTTCAAAGTGCAGCGACACAAGAAATGCAGCAACTCAGGCACTATTTTTTTAATCGATTTTTTTTCTTATTACCTCCGCAAGGACGTTAGGTTTTTTTAAAAAAAAAAGAAGATCTGCTCGGGGCGGCGCCCGTCATACCTTGCTGGCTCGGAAAATGTGCCGTCATCACTGCATGGGCTGCATGAATAATAAAGTAAACCATTTGGCGCAGACCTTCCTGTTAGCAGTAAGTGGCACTATTCCTTTTGTCAAATATTTTTATGTAGAAGTGCGCAGAATGGGACTAATCTCCATCATAGCAATTCCGGCACAAAATTGATCAAGTGGAAAAGAGAGAAGTTTGACTCCTCCCCTTACAACTTCAACCACCTGTGACTCGGGCAAAACTTGTCCCATGTCCACAAAACTTTCCATGAAGGAAAATAGTCCCACAGTCAGACACCAGTTTAGTTTTGTCCAACTGGACTTTTTGTAAATATGCCTTCATCTGCTCATATATACTGTATATTGCTGCCTCTTCAGTGTACAATAATGTGTGTTTTTTTACTGACTAAAATATTCTGACTGTAATTAGTACTTTTATCCAACAAGTTCATATTATTATTATTCCTTCTGTTTCTATGTAATTTGTGCTTTACTGTCAACACATTGGAGTTAATATTGTTCTATTCTAGACTACGTAGATGTACATATTTTTAATTTCCTGGAAAGAAACGAAGTTAGAAAAATTATGTGAATGGGAGCTTTTCAATATCCAGAACTTATTATTAGAAATACATTTCATGAATGTGTTCTCCAACTAAAGACTTGTACATGTTGTATCTCTTGTTAAATTAAATAAATTGTATTCATGTAGTTCAAATAACATTTTTTTGTTTTCTTGACCAATATATGACATACAGAAACACATGATACAGATAAAGAACAATAAAAAAATTAGTGTAGAATATTTATGGTATAAATCACAATACTGGGGGGGACTGTTGCTCTTGGTGGAGGTCTGCGCTCTCCGAGTGCTTTTCTAGTTTTTGTTTTTTGACAACATTGGAAAAATAATTATTACGACACCCTTTTTTTAAGTGAAAGAAAAAGAGAAATTAAAGAAAGAACAAAAAAAGGCAAGAAAAAACAAAACAAAAGAGCAAAAAAAATAAGAGTATCTGAGTAGCATTGGAACAAAGAGAGGTGCCATTATTGAAATGGTATTTGTAAAAGATGAGATCTAATGGAAGACACATATGCGTTCCAGGGTTGCCAAAAGTTCAAGAACCCATCCATGTCCTGTCTCAGTGGGAATGTCAACTTTTCCATCGAATAAATGTCCTGAATCACGTTAATCCAATCTTCAGGTGTAGGACAGTCCTTCAACATCCATTTTTTAGTTAGAGCTTTTTTACTTGCCAATATTAAAACAGTGAATAAGTATTTTTCTCCTCGTCTTTCCAGTGATTCCGGTAGTAAACCCAAATACAAAGTTACAAAAGAAAAGGGGACTGTTATTTTGAATATTTTCCCCAATATTGTCTGTACATTGGTCCAATATTGGTGGATAACTGGGCATGACCAAAACACATGAAAATGATTTGCAGTCTCTTCACCACACAAGCGCCAACAATTCAACCCCTTATGAGTAAATTTGTTTTGTGCAGGTGTTCTGAAAAATCCTACCAAATTTTTCCATCCAAATTCTCTCCACTGCAGGGATGAGGTACTTTTCCATTGTTGTTTATTTAGCTTTTCCCATATTTCCAGGTGTAAAGTGAAATTCCCCTCTTTTTCCCATCTCTCTTTTATATATGATGTGTTGTCTCCTTTTAAGTCTTGAAGACCTTGGTATATTTTAGAAATGTATCTGATCCCTGGGATCCCTTTATATGCCATTAAGGAAAACCTTCAGAACACCTGACTGGGCCCTTTCCAAATCCTCCTTTTTAAGTATTTTGTTTATGTGGTGTCTAAGCTGAAAGAACCTGTAAAGGTCTTGATTTATTAGACCTTGTTTTTTCAAATCTTCAAAACTTCTTAAAGTTTGCCCTCTAAAAAAAAAATCGTAATATTTTATCAGTCCGTTCTCTTTCCACTTTTTAAATCTAGTGTCTGTTTTATTAGGAGTAAAGTCTTGATCATAGGCAATCCATTGCAATAATCGATAGGGTTCTTTAGTTTGATTCTCTCTGACTATCTTAAACCAAATTTTTAGCGGGGTCTCTATCCACAGGTTAGTGTTATTCAAAAGTTTAGGTAAGGCATTGTTCCCTATTATCACCTGTAGGGGAATGTCACTTGTTATTTGGCATTCCATCTCCTTCCATTGTGCAGTGTAGACTGGGTTACATATCTCTACTAAAGTTTTAATTTGTGCGGCTTTAAAATAGTCCCTGATATTTGGCAGCGCGAGCCCACCTTTGTCTTTGTTTAGCTGTAGGGTTCTATATCTGATTCTAGGTCTCTTGCCCTGCCATATGAATCTTGAGATCCTTCTGTCCAGTTCTTGCCATGTTTTTTTGGGAGGTTCTACCGGTATTGTTTGGAAAAGGTATAGAAGACGTGGAAGTATATTCATTTTGACTGCTACAGTTCTTTGTGCAGTACCCAAGAATGGTATCATATTCCATCTTGCTAGATCAGATTTTATTTTTGCCATCAGTGGATCGTAGTTTAGTGTTATAATTTTGTTGAGTTGTTTTGGGATATTGACCCCCAGATATTTCATACATTCCATCTCCCAGTTAGTTTTGAGTTTGCTTAGTAAATATTGATTTGAGTCATAGTTGAATGTTAAAATTTGGGTTTTATGCATGTTTAATTTGTACCCTGATAAATCTCCGTACTCTGAAAAAACTGAGATTAGTTCTGGAAGAGAGGTGTCCGGCTGCCCCAGGTATATTAAAATGTCATCAGCAAAGAGTGCTATTTTATGTTCCTTCTGACCAAGTGTAATACCTTGAATTTTTTGATTCTGTCTTATCCATTGGCTCAGAGGTTCTATGAAGATTGCAAAGAACAGTGGAGACAAGGAGCAGCCCTGACGACATCCTCTTTCCAGTTCAAAAGATGATGATAATTTATCATTAATCCTTATTTTAGCTGTTGGTTTTTTATATAATGCCTGGATAGTTCTAATGAAGTTGTTAGAAAATTGAAACTGGATAAGATTCTATATAGGAAAGACCAGTCAACCGAATCAAATGCTTTTTCAGCATCTAATCCCAATATGGCTGCATTTAAATTATATTTTTTTATATGATGAATTATGTGTAAAGTGTGTCTAATATTATCTTGTGTCTGTCTTTGTCTTATAAAACCTGTTTGGTCTAAATGAATTAAGTCTGTCAGTATATTTTCTAACCTTTTGGCAAGGATAGTGGTAAAAAGCTTATAGTCCTGATTTAACACACTGATTGGTCTGTAGTTGGAGCAGTCTAGTTTATCCTTTTCAGGTTTAGGTATGACTGCAATGACCCCTTCTCTCCAGGAGGGGGGGGGGATTTCCCCTGTGTGGAGGACATAGTTAAATGTTTTCAGGAGGAGAGGAGATAGTTGCTGTTTAAAGGTTTTGTACCACTCTGCTGTATAGCCATCTGCTCCTGGGGATTTGTTAGCTTTAAGTTTCATAATTGCTTTTTCTAATTCTTTAGGTTGTATTTCTGACAATAGTGTTTTATTTTGTGACTCAGTAAGTTGGGGAAGGTTTAATGTATTTAGGAAGGCTTTGGATGCGTTTTTATGTTTTTTGAGGGAGTACAAGTCCTTGTAGTAGTTCTCGAAACTTTTAAGAATTTCCTGAATTCTAAATTTTATTTTCTTTGATACTGGGTCTCTGATTTTGTAGATTGCTCTCTCCGTTTGTTGTTTCCTCAATTTATAGGGTAGTAATCTTGCCGATTTGCTACCTGTTTCATAGTATTTTTGTTTCAGAAATGTAAGTTTTTCCTGGATTTCTATTGTGTAGATCTCATTTATTTGTTTTTTAATTTCCTTAATTTTGAGTGAGTCATTAGAATGAGAGTTGTCTTTGTGCTCTTTTTCTAGTTTCTTAAGTTCTGACTCTAATGTGATTAGTTTTTCTTATCTCAGTTTCTTTTGGATTGCCAGTTTTGCGATAATCTTTCCCCTTATTACAGCTTTGCATGCGTCCCACAGTATTAAAGGGGATACTTCTCCATTATCATTTTCTTCCAAATATCTGAGAATATCTGATTCCAATTCATCTTTCAGTGGTCCTTTCAGCACATTTGAATTTAACCTCCCAAGAAAATGTATTATTTGTGTATTTTTGGATACTTAAGCCCATATAGATCGGACTGTGGTCAGAGAGATCCATCAGTCCTATTTTACATGTTTTTACTCTTCCAATGTCTCTATTAAACATAAAAAAATAGTCAATCCTTGAGTATGATGAATGTGGTGCTGAGTAAAATGTATAGTCTTTTACACTGGGGTTGAATTCCCTCCACACGTCACAGATTCCCATTTCTTTTAGTAGCATCCGAGTTTTTCTACTTTGAGTGTTATTTTGATGTGGAGAATTACCTGATGCATCCCAGTATGGATTCAGTCTTAAATTGAAGTCTCCACCACATATCACTAAACCTTGGGCTTTAGTTATCATTAGGTCAAATACATTTTCATAAAATTTCCAGTTAGCCCCTGGAGGTGCATATACATTCAGCAGGGTGATATCTTCTCCCTCTAGCCGACCAAGTACCATGCTGAATCTCCTTTCTTTATCTTTGTGTTCTGATTTTTTTTCAAATATAATTTTGGTTGAGATCAATGTTGCTACCCCCCTCCTCCTCCCTGACTTATATGAAGACGAAGAGATCATTTTAAACCCTTTGTGGGACACATATGTGGATTTCATAGGCTTCATATGTTGCTTCATATGTTGCTTCACATCTCAGAATGAACAATAGGACTGGGTCTCCTAGAGATAACAGGAGGATGCGAAATGTGATCTTTGTTATGCAAAGAGATGGCCTTGAGGGATTTCCTGACCACCAGTGGCTTTAGGTGGAGGGGAGAAGACCTGGAGGAAGATGTATTGTGTCTTGGGATTAAAAGACAATGTGACTCTGTGCTTTGATGTCCTGGGGTATAAAAAGGACAGATGTGGGGGGATGCTTTCTCTTTTTCTGTTTGGAGCATGTTGGAGATACGTGAATAAACCTGATTTGAGAAATACACTCAGCCTCATCCTTTTACGCTCTCCACACTGGTGACCTTAAGACATATCATGAGCGGAAGAAATTCCCCCGAGCCGGAATCGCCAGGAACCAGCCAGGCGAACGCAGTCTCAGTCAAGCTACCAGACTTCTGGCAGGACAACCCGTGCTCCTGGTTCCACTTGGCCGAAGCTCAGTTCGCTCTCTGGGGAATAACGGCAGATGACACGAAATTCTACCACGTTATTGCCGAGCTCGACAACCGCACGGCTCGACATGTGCAGAGCCTGGTGGAGCGCCCACCGGCCGACGACAAATACGGCGGGTTGAAGGCTGCGCTCATACAGCGTTTCACTCCCTCAGTCCAGGAGAGAGCGGAGAGACTCCTGGCCCTCAACGACTTGGGAGATAGCACACCCGTCGACCTGATGGAGGACATGCTGAGGCTGAGAGGCTCAGATGACGACGACTTCCTTTTCACCCACATTTTCCTGAGAACCCTACCGTCAGAGACGAGAGCGACCCTGGCCGGTTCACAGTTGTTGGCCCAGCGGGACTTCTGCGCGCTGGCCCAGGAGGCACAGCGGATTCTCAACGCCAGCAGAGAGCGCGCGGCCACCGCAGCAGCGACAGGACTCGGCGCGACGGCCGGAGATGGCAGGGGGCCAGAGGCGGCGACAGCAGACCCACCAACAACGGCGGCGGTGAAGGCCAAACATCGCGGAGGAGACGACCTCTGTTTCTACAATCGCCGCTTTGCAGAGAGGGCACGCAGGTGTACACCACCGTGCCAGTTCAAGAGCTCGGGGAAATGCCAGAGCCGGGGGTCGGTAGCAGCCGCGGCCTTCGGGGAACAGAACAAGCTGCTCTACTTGACGGACGCGCGTTCGGGGAAGCAATTCCTCGTGGACACAGACTCCCAAGTGAGTTTCATCATGCCAACCTACGCTGACCGGCTGGCAGGCCCCGGGAGTCACAGAGCATCAGCAGCGAACGGCTCGAGGATTAAGACCTTCGGTGAGAGGACTCTGCTTCTGTCCCTACACGGCCGTACATTTGAGTGGACTTTTGTTATAGCTGCGGTGAGCTTCAACATGTTAGGGGCTGATTTTCTGTGCTCACATGGTTTGTTGGTTGATCTTGCTAATAGGCGCCTGGTTAATGCACTTTCTTTTTACTCTATTCCCTGTGCAGCCCGAGTAACCCCGCCCACAGCACAAGCCAACGTCGCAACAGCAAGCGGTAAGTTCCACACACTCCTCACTCAGTTTCCAGCACTCACGGTTCCCACATTTTCAGTGGCCGTCACTAAACACGGAGTGGAACATTTTATTACTACCACTGGTCCTCCCATTTATGCAAAAGCTCGGCGCTTGGATGCAGCTAAACTGACCATAGCGCGTGAGGAGTTCGCCAACCTTGAAAAGTTGGGCATCATTAGGCGTTCGAAGAGCCCATGGGCTTCCTCGCTTCACATGGTCCCTAAAGCCGACGGCTCGTGGCGACCTTGCGGTGATTTCCGCAGATTGAACAACACTACAGCGCACGACCGCTACCCAATCCCACATATCCAAGATTTTTCCATCCATTTAGCGGGGGTGCGCGTTTTTTTCAAAATAGACTTGGTCCGCGGGTACCATCAAGTCCCAGTGCGCGCTGAGGACATACCCAAAACAGCGGTAATAACTCCGTTTGGCATGTTCGAGTTTTTGCGCATGCCGTTTGGGCTTAAAGGCGCCGCGCAGACGTTCCAACGCATGATGGGCGCGGTGTTGCGCGATCTCCCCTTCGTGTTCGTCTACCTGGATGACATCTTGGTAGCCAGCGCGTCCGAAGACGAACACGAAAACCGCCTCACGGCAGTTTTCCGGAGGTTGGGAGAGCACGGGTTAATAATCAACCCAGCGAAGTGTCAGTTTGGGGTGACACAGATTGATTTTTTGGGGCACCGCGTCTCTCCAGAAGGAGCGGTTCCTCTGCCGGACAAAGTGCGCGCAGTAACAAATTTTCCCCAGCCACAAACGGTCAAAGCATTACAGGAGTTTTTGGGAATGGTGAATTTTTATAACCGTTTCCTCCCCCGCGCAGCGCAGCTCATGCAACCACTGTATGCCGCGCTTAAAAAGCAAAAACCCACAAGTAAAATCGAATGGTCTCCGGAGCGGGAGCGCGCATTCTCGGAAGTCAAAACAGCACTGGCAAACGCTGCGGTGTTAGCACACCCAGACCCAACGGCCCGCATAGCGCTCACTACTGACGCGTCGGATGTAGCCATAGGGGCGGTCGTGGAGCAGCAGGTTGCCGGGGCTTGGCAGCCGCTCGCTTTTTTCAGCAGGACTTTGCGCGATACCGAGCGAAAATACAGCGCGTTCGACAGGGAGATGTTAGCGCTCCACTTGGCCATTCGCCACTTCCAGTTCTGGCTGGAAGGACGCCGTTTCACTGCGTTCGTCGACCACAAGCCGCTGACTTTCGCGATGGCCAAGGTTTCAGAACCGTGGTCAGGCCGGCAGCAGAGGCAGCTGGCTGCAATCTCTGAGTTTACTTCCGAAATTCAACACGTAGCGGGTAAACTAAATGTAGTGGCAGACTGTCTGTCGCCCGCCGTAACTACTCCAGTCCGCGTAGGAGTAGATTATGCAGCCATGGCCGCGGAGCAGGCTAGCGGCCCCAGTCCGCGTGGGGATAGACTATGCAGCCATGGCTGCGGATCAGGTTAGCGACGCGGACGTGTGCGCGCTCCAGTCTGGACCAACAGGGTTAAGGCTGGAGAACAGGGTGCTGCAAGATGGTACGCCCCCCCCAATCTGCAATGTCTCCACGGGACGACCGTGTCCGGCGGTGCCGACCGTGTGGCGCCGCCGTGTGGCGCCACCGCGTTTTTGACTCGATTCATTCTCTGGCGCACCCGGGGGTGCGCGCGTCGGTCAAAATGGTAGGAGAGAAATTTGTATGGCCGAGCCTGCGCAAGCAAGTTAGGGAGTGGGCAGCAGCCTGCATGGCTTGCCAACGAGCCAAAATACACAAACACACTAGAGCTCCCTTGGAGCCGTTTCACATCCCGGCTAAGAGGTTCATTTATGTGCATGTCGACCTCGTAGGCCCCCTCCCGCCGTCACAAGGGTGCACACACCTTTTGACGATGGTGGACCGCACCACGCATTGGCCTGAAATGGTCCCACTGGCATCAACCACAGCCGAGGAGGTGGCGCGCGCGTTTTTAACTGCATGGGTAGCGCGTTTTGGAGTTCCGTCGGACATTACGTCCGACAGAGGTCCTCAATTTGTTTCCGAGCTTTGGTCAGCTATGGCCCGCAGCCTGGGGGTAACGATCCACTGCACTACCGTGTACAACCCGCAGGCTAATGGTTTATGCGAACGTTTCCATAGGTCATTGAAAGCAGCCCTCAGAGCGTCGCTTACGGATGCAAATTGGGTGGACAGGCTACCATGGGTTTTATTGGGGTTGTGTTCTGCACCTAAAGAGGATTTAAAAGCCTCCCCAGCTGAGTTAGTTTTTACGCAGCCACTTCGGCTGCCCGGGGAGTTTCTCCCAGATAATCCTGCGCCAGAGTGCTCCCCTGCTCAGCGGTTGCAGAGCGACACGGGATCGAGCACGCTTCCTGGCCCCGTTCATCACAGTTTTCCGCGTGTTTTTCTGCCTAAGGCTTTAAAAAATGCGGAGTTTGTTTTTGTCAG
This sequence comes from Pholidichthys leucotaenia, assembly GCA_020510985.1. Taxonomy (NCBI): domain Eukaryota; kingdom Metazoa; phylum Chordata; class Actinopteri; order Cichliformes; family Pholidichthyidae; genus Pholidichthys; species Pholidichthys leucotaenia. Next base: position 168,284,992 of record CM035842.1, read on the forward strand.
ACACGATGCCCATCGCCCAACCTTGCGACCACCTTATGATGGACCATTTAGAGTGCTGGAAACAGGAGATAAGCACTTTTTGCTAGATTTGGGGGGCAGAAAGGAAATGATTGGCATAAACAGGCTCAAACCCGCTTTTGTGATGGCTGACGAAGCTGTGCAGTTGGCGAGGGCTCCTCGGCACGGCAGACCCCCTAGGGAGCTTTCCCCAGAGCTCCCACAGGGATTGACTAACAGTTCTCACCCCCAGACAGCAGCTCCACAGCAGGATGGCGCCGCGGGAGTGGTAAAGCCCGCTTTCAGCAAGTTCGGAAGAAGATTGAAGCCCAAACAGCACGTGGACTGATGTTTCTGATTTTATCATGATATGCAGACTGTGTTATATTGTTCCATCTTAGACGTTTGGGGGGGGGGGGGGGTCATGTGGGACACATATGTGGATTTCATAGGCTTCATATGTATATTACTGTTGCTTCACGTCTCAGAATGAACAATAGGACTGGGTCTCCTAGAGATAACAGGAAGATGCGAAATGTGATCTTTGTTATGCAAAGAGATGGCCTTGAGGGATTTCCTGACCACCAGTGGCTTTAGGTGGAGGGGAGAAGACCTGGAGGAAGATGTATTGTGTCTTGGGATTAAAAGACAATGTGACTCTGTGCTTTGATGTCCTGGGGTATAAAAAGGACAGATGTGGGGGGATGCTTTCTCTTTTTCTGTTTGGAGCATGTTGGAGATACGTGAATAAACCTGATTTGAGAAATACACTCAGCCTCATCCTTTCACGCTCTCCACACCTTGTCTATTAAGTTTAGTGTGCTCCACGTCTGTTAGGTGGGTTTCCTGTAAAAATATTATTCTTGCTTTGTCTTTTTTCATTTTGCCTAGAATCTTGGATCTTTTAACTGGATTCAGGATCCCTTTTACATTATATGAGATTATTTTGGTTACACCCTGTTTCTCCATTGTGTTGTCTTATTTAGTATAACAGTATGGTGGCCCTCCTTTATGCTACTCAGAAACTGAAAGAACATTAAGAACATGAAAAACATTAAGAACATAGTATATAAAACTTTAAAACAAAAAACTGTCAAAAGATCTTCCTGAGCTGAAGTCTTTTTAGTGACCTTAGAAGAGCCTTGATGGTGTGTTGGCGGGAAATTCCTCAAACTGTTACATGTTGAGGGCCCTCTCTTACCCCTATAAGTTGTCCCATGTTTTTAACGTGAATTTCAGATCCCAATCCGAACTTGTAATGAATTTTTTTTTTTTTTTTTTAATGCCTATACCCTATGAAATTGTGCGCAACCTCCCACCACCATCACAGCAAACAGTCACGTTAATACAGTATTTGTTAGTGTGGAGAGATCATGTGGTTCATTGTCACATTTCTATTTTAACAAGTTGTTGTTTTTGTTTTTTTAAAGACTTATTTGTTTCTAATATTATGTCTGTTCCATGAAATGTTTTACCACTTGATACTTGCTGATTCTGCATCTCCTTTAATGTTTGTTACCTTGTAGGAGGAGGGTTGGATGTGCAGATTGACTAAAAATATTGTTATTTCCTCCTGAAAACGCTCAGTTTTTCCTTATAGCCCTGGCGCTGGGTTTCCCGCTGCTGGCTCGTGGATTTTGAGGGTCTCTGTGTGCACCACGTTTGAGCCTTGATTCTTTCGATCGGGTCTGCTGCGGGTTTATACACCGTTACCGGGAGCCCTCTTCTCGCCATATCCATGGTTGCTTCTTCCGCCGAGTTGTAGAGACACGTAAAAAACCCGCAGCTTCGCCGGAAATGGAGTTTGAAAGCGCAGTTTCTTCTCTCGTAGTACCTTTTTAGCGTCGTTGTATTCCCGATGCTTTTTAAGGACCTCAGGGGCGTAGTCGTGCTCCACAAAAACTTTTCTCTCTTGGTGCATAAATCCTTTTTTCTGCCAAGCCAGTCTCACAACCTCTTCTTTTATTCTGGAGTTAGAGAACTTCACCACCACCGATCTTGGTGGCGCTTCCGCCGACGGCCTTGGGGCTAATGTACGGTACACCCTTTCTATCTTCAAGTCGGTGGATTGGGGAATTTCCAACTTCTCTCTCAGTATAGATTCCACGCATGCAGCCATTGTGGTGAAACCGTCCCCGACTCCTTCTTTCAGACCATGAATTCTTATGTTGTCTCTTCTTAGTCTTCCTTCTTGGTCGGTTAGCTTAGCCTCCAGTCTTGACTGTCGTTTGAGTAGTTCCAGCACGGTTTCTTCCAGCCCTTTTATTCTTTCCTCTGCTTCCATGATTCAGTCCTCAGCCTGGTCCACTCTGCTGTTTGTCCTTTTTATTTTGTCTTTAATTTCACGAAATTCGGCCCAACACTCTCGGCGAAATTGTCTTAATTCTTGAAGTACCATTTTTAAGCTAATCATGTTGCTAGTTTCATTCAGCTCCTCTGCTTCCGAGTGGATGTCCTCCAGGTCAGATTCTCCAGCCGATGCGTGTCTTGGCCTGGTAAATGTCGATCTCTTCTGTTTTCCTTTCGGCGTAATGACTGTCTTTTGATTTTCACTCTTCCAAAAATCCGTTAAATCTGATTTTCAAGGTATTTTCACGGATCGGGTCTGGGAGCTTCAGCGTTAAGCTGCTATCACCATGGTGTCCAGACCGGAAGTCCAGAATAAAATATTTTTTTTACCAGAATCCATATGATTGCTGCAAATTTACAATGACAAAATTGCAAATTTATGAGGAAAAAATTGCAAGATTGAGAAAAAGTTGAACATTTACAATAAAAAGTTGCACATTTATAAGAAAGTAACAAGCTTACAAAAAGTAGCAAATTTATAAGGTTGCAAATTTGGGAAAGATTTACAAGGAAAGTCACAAACTTACACGAAAAACATTGCAAATTTATTAGAAAATATGGAAATTTATGAAGAAAAAAGATGCAGATTTATGAGGAAGTTGTAAATTTACAGGAATATATTCATTTATGCTTGGCATTGATGCTTCAAACATATTTTATTCAGTTTTGTATCATTGAAATTAAAAAGGCTTATGATTGTATTGGGGCACAGTTCTTTTTTTTTTTTTGTCCCCCTAATTTACGCCTATGCCTGTGCTTTCATCATCTGAATCACCCTCAGGTGCTCATGAGGTAAAAATTCAAAGGGAAATCATTGCTAATTTTATAACCAGGTAACTGCTATAAGAATTTGGCATTATTAAAACCCTAGCTAATTGCCATGCATCTGCTCAAAAGTTTGAGAGAACCGCCCCAAGCAAAGAGAACTCTGCCACCAAACGTGCATGCAAGATTTTTGGCTCCTGACATGGATACATCTGATGTCATCTTTCTTCTCTGTATGTGCCCTCCCCAAACTGTGACAGAAAATAACAACAAAAAAATGCCCAGAGCAGCCCAACATACTTCATCTTCACATCAGAGAAATTTGCTGCGATAAGCTGTGCAGATGACTGAACACAGCAATTAGACAGCATACTGTTTAACAAAACACTTCCTTTCCGACACTCTTGAGTTATCGTGGCCATTAGTCGCTTGATTTTCAAGTATTTGTCTGGGCGCTTCTCTGAGGCTCCGTCTCCATCAGCGGTGGCTTTGCATTTTGACACCACTGTGACCCCACCACAGAGGACACATGGTGTGTCGCCGCTGATGGGGGCCGCTACAGCTGGATTACATATTCATCCTGATGGGGCCATGTTGGATCTCAGTGGTGGTCCACTCGCAGTTCTCCATCGATCAGACTGAGGCCATTTTGTGTCATGTTCTGACATATTTGCTGACATGTTTCATTTGGGAACAGATGTTACTGCGAGGGAGGTGCAGATGGAAATCTCTGCTTTGTAAATTCAGTTATTAGACTGTTGTGAGTAATTGTTTTTGCAAACTGCTTACAAGACAATTATTTGCTTGAAAAGTGGGAGATTTGGAAAAATGGACTCGGGGTTCGGTTGCATTTGCCATTTCATATACAGAAACTTTAAAGTGGTGACTTTCAGTGTTAGCCGTTTTAGACAGAACGATCATCAGTTTACAACAATCTCTAGCTTCTTCCAGTGAAGCTGAAAGGCGCTAATGCGGTGATGTGGCATCCATCCGTCTGTCCATCCACATTTCATGAGAATTGAGTGGCATTTGTCCCGATGCTCCCAAACTGTCAATGATCCTCAGGTAGGCCTGTATCCAGGTTGTGCTTAAAGTCAAGGGGAAAGGTCAGATCTTTGCACTTAATGATTTCAGAAAAATTCCTCTTAGGAAATTGCGTGGATTATTGCCAAACTCACTCATAATGATCCTCAGGAGGGTCTGCATCCAAGTTGTGCTCAAGGTCAAAGGTCAGGAGATCTGGACACTTAATGTGATTTCAGAAAATAACTCCTCCTGGGAAATTGCCTTGCTGATTGCCAAACTCATAATGATCCTCAGGAGGGTCTACATTCAAGTTGTGCTCAAGGTCAATGGTCAGGAAATCTGGACACTTACATGATTTTCGAAAATCACTATTCCTCTTAGGGACTTATCTTGATTCTCACGAAACTCACTCACAATGACCCTAAGGTAGTTCTATCCACATTTCACAGGAAATGCTGCAACTCCAAGGCAATTTTCCTGATGGTCACCAAACTTGCACACAATAATCCTTAGGTGGATTTGCATCCAGGTTGTGCTCAAGGTTAAGTTCAGGGTCAAATGTCAGGCGATCTGAACACCCTTGGGATGATTTCATCTTGCTGGAATGAGCTACCAAAGGCACAGGTTAGGAAACGGGAAGCCTGCGCCCTCAGTTTGGGAAACGGGTCCTGACTGTCATTTGTGCCTATGCACTAAATAATTGTTCAGCGTACACACCCTTTTTAACAGTCACCTTGCTGGGCGGATGGCAAGCGGCGGCAGTGTCAACACCAACCTTGTAAATGAGAAAGAAAGAAATGACGTAGGCTTTTCAAATCAATAACCATAGTTGCATCTATGAAAAATCTCAGACAAGTTCAAATTTGGGTGACTTTTGACCTTAAGGTTGAGGTCAGATCAATTTTCCCTAAATCTTGCAAACACGATAACTACAGAAAGAAATGATGTAACCTTTTCAAATTGATATTGTATTTAAGACAAATCTTGGATAGCTTACATACTGACCTCTGACTATGGGTTTAGGGTCAAAAGGTCAAAGGTTAGCTTTCACAATGCCCCATTACCATAGAACAAGTGAAGGTATGGTCACCAGACTTTGTACACAAGTTCACCCTTGACCTCTGACAATTGTTTTGCGATTGCAAAGTCAAAGGTCAAGTTCAAATTACAATTTAAACTATATCTCAGTAACAACAAAAGAAAGCTAGGGTCACCAAACTTGGTACACAGGTTCACCTTTGGATCCTCACCTTGAATTATGGGTTTGGAGTCCAAAGGTTGGGGTTAGCATTCCCTTTACACTATTACTATAAAACAAGTAAAGCTAGGGTCCCCAAACTTTGTACACAGGTTTACCTCATGACCCTGAAATACAACTGTGCTTTTGGGATTGCAAGGTCAAAATGCCATAAACTGCATCTCAACAATAAAGAGAGGCTGAGGTTTATACCAAAGACCATATAAAAATGGTACTTCCCGCCTTCTAGCTTGCTCATTGTAATGGAATGGGGGAAGGAGAAGTTGTTTGTGGCGGCGCCTTGCATGGCAGCGACCCCTCTGATTCTACATGTGATTAACATTGTAGATGAGAGAAATATATATAATTTCGTTCTACTGTACATGATTGGCTGTATGGACTGAATGACAATAGAGATGGCTTCTATGAAGGACATGAGCTTGCTTAATGATACATTTTGCTTTCTGAGTGACACGTTTTTCCCAGACTGAGTTCAAATTGTCTAATGGAGTGCCAGTAATTTTGGAGCAGACTTTAACATTATTCAGACAGTTCCTGTCTTTCACTGACAAACTGTTGAACCAGCAAATAAATGAAAAAGTAAGAAGGCTTTCAATAAAAGATGAGTAGAAAGAACATAGTATAGGTTTGGAAACCTCAAACAACAAACACCAAAAAATAACGACCACCATGTTCAAGCATAAGGGAAGTCCATATGTGCACTTGGCACTAGGACACCCTAGGTCACAGGTCAATGATTGATTTCATTATAGTGTCATCAGACCTATGACCATACATCTTGGACATTCGAGTAACAAGAGGTGCAGAGCTGTCAACTGGTCACCACGTGGAGGTGAGTTGGATCAGATGGCAGGGGAGGATGCCATTCAGACCCAACAGATCAAAGCATATATTGAGGGTGTGCCGGGAACGTCTGGCTGAGGCTTCTGTCTGAGAGGTCTTCAGCTCCCACCTCAGGAAGTACTTCAGTCACTTTCCAGGGGAGACTGGATACATGGAATCTGAATGGGCCATGTTCTCCACCTCCATTACTGAAGCGGCTGCTTAGAGCTGTGACCGCAAGGATGTTGGAGCCTCTCCTGGTGGCAACCCCTGACCAAAATGGTGAATGCCAGAGGTAAGAGGGGCTATCAAGCTGAAGGAGTCATCCTGCCAAGCCCCTGAAGCAGCTGAGTTTGTACCAGCAGACCAAGCGGAGTGCAGCTTGGGCAGTTGCTGAGCCAAAAAAGTGTGTAGTTCAGTGAGGCCATAGAACAAGACACTTGGTCAGCCTCAGAGATTCTGACAAACTGTCTGAATCGGGAGGGGAAAGAAGCTCCCTGTCCATACTGTATGGCGTGGATGGAGCACTGCTGACTTCAGCTGGGAACACTGTTGGGCAATGGAATATTCAAGGATCTTGTCAATCCCACTGACGCCTTAAATAATGGAAGCAGAGACTGAAGACAAGGGGATGACTTGACCCTGATGGGAGCTGAGGTTGTTGAAGTTTTTTTTTTTTTAATGGCAGAGCCCCAGGGGTGGATGAGATTCACCCCGAGTACCTTAAGGCTCTGCATGTTGTAGGGCTGTCCTGGTTGGCACGCCTCGGCAACATTGCATTGACGTTTGGTGCAATACCTTTGGCTTGGCAAACTTGGGTGGTGGTCACCTCTTCAAGAAGGGGGACCAGAGGGTGTGTTCCAACTTTAGAGGGCTCATGCTTCTCAGCTTTCCTGGCCTATGCCAAGCTTTGGGAGAGTCTGGCTGTTGGTTAAACCTTGAATTCAAGAGGAGCAATGTTATTTCCATCCTGGCCGTGGCACATTGGACCAACTCTTTACTCTGTCAGGGATCCTCAAGGGTTTGTGGAAGTTTGCCCACCGAGTCTGCATGTATTTTGTGGACTTGGAGAAAGCATTTGATCGCATCCCTTATGATTTCTTGTGGGGGGGTGCTTTGGGAGTATGGGGGTATCAGGCCCATTGCCAAGCGGTCTCTATGGCTATGGTCACACTGCAGGTTTTAATGCTCAATTCTGATTTTTTTTGCACAAATGTGACCCATATCTGATTTTTTTTTTTTTTTTTTTTTTTTTTTAAATGACTGTCTGAACAGCACATATCCGATTTCCCCCCCACACACACACACCGGACCCAGGCCACTTTCATACATGGTACTAATTCAGATACTTAGCTGATATTTTCCAAAGCGACCTCAGTCTGAATTGTCATGTCGCATTTCATCTGACTTTTTTCCTCATTGAAGTGAGACGGACGCTACAATTCTGTTGTAGAGAATGCAGCAAGCATGGCAGACACAGCTGATTTGTGCTCTTTTTAATCAATCTTCGTCCCTTTATTACTGGATTGTAATTTTGTCAGCACTGACTGCACAATAACGTCAAAATTTCGGCGGGGGGGGGGGGGGGTTGGGGCTGAAACCGCCAGACAAGCAAGCACACTAATGGCACATTTACTGGACACTGCAAATTCCTTTTTCCCTGTAAACAGCGCACTGAGAGTCCTGGCTGCTGCAATATCTAAAATGTAAAGTTAACATGGACATGACTGTGTAGCAGAATGGCCAGATGAGGGGACACACAGGAGAGGGGAGTCTGACGGCTCCTCCTTCCTGCAGCAGGACCAATGTTACGCCGCTGGTACGAGCCGTATAGTTTATTAGGGCAAGAGCCACTGACATCAGTGGGCGATAGCCCGATTGTAATTTCGAGGATTATTTATTATTAACCTTATTTATATTGGTAATCTCATTGAGACACGGGGTCTCATTTTAAAGAGAGCTGTTTAATCGTTCATTTCTGTTAAAGCTAAACTGATCACAGCGGTCATCTGGTGTGTAGAGGAAGGGAGCTGGTCTCATATTTATGATTTTAACATTTTATTTTGCTGCGCTGCATCAGGGTGAAGAAGTTCTATCCCCCAAACACAACGCTATCTGACGTTAAGTTTTCTTCTGCGCATGCGGGTCACTTCATAGCTGTAGATTGTTCACACTGGAGTCTGATGGAGGTCGCATTTACATAATAATGTGAATGCCCACACAAAAAAATCGGATCTCGGCAAAAAATCGGAATTGAGCATCGAGACCTGCAGTGTGACCGTAGCCTAAATGACCATTGTGAGAGTTGGTTTTGTTTTGTAAGGTTTCAGGAGGATGGAATAACCTTACTCAAACTGGATACTCCCAGTTACCACAATGTACATCAATGTAAAGAAGGCAGACAGTCCAACTTTTTAGCAGAGCTCTCTCTTTTTTTTTTTTTTTTTTTTTTTTTAAACTTTTTCACAGTGCAGACAATTGTGACAGCTCAGACGGGCATGGATTCTCCATCACACCAGAAAACCAACTGACACCATTCAGGGTTACCCTCAATATAAACACATGGGCAACTACCAAACACGCATGAAAAGGTGATCGCTACCACACCAATAAAAGATTTACACAATATCAACTGGTTTCAAATATAAAGTTGACACACACTATATTTTTTTTTTACATATTTACATTTAACTAAATTTATTCTTAATCATCCCCCAAAATAAACAAAATTAAAGAAAACCCAACTTCTTTCCAACTTCGCCCCCTTTCTTCAGTCCAGTTGGTCTGCTTGGATAGGACTGCTCAAGCCCACCTGGCCCCTATTAACACTACTCATGGGCGTGCCTCCATGACGGTGATCAACAATATCTCCAGGCACCCTCAGAGAGAGAATGATCAGAAACAAACCAACAAAACAATTTTCCACAAATAACCCAAATAATGCATTCATCAACTAAATAGGATCCATCTTTAGCAGATCAATACATTAAACAAATGAAAACTAAATAAAAAATTAATAAAGTAAATAATTATAAATGACTTCCGGTTATGGCGGCCACGTAGGAAGACGTGTTTCACTCTGCTCTGCTTCTAAAAATAAAAAGTTGGCTAATAACTCTCTCAATTGGAACAAAACCTATCCCAGCGTTTGGGCGCGGATATGGTAAAGCCTAAAGCTGGGAAATTAGGCGGAGGAAAAATCGAATCGTCGAAACAGTCCAAGCTAACAGACTTCCACGTTCGTGATGAAGCAGAAAAATCTCCAGAGACTATGGCGGAGGAAGCTAGCGGCGGAGCGGTGACTGCTGGGGAAGGCACGAGTGCGGTGCTCGCTGCCATTAGCTCAGTGAGAGCAGACTTTTTGTCTAAATTTGATGGGATTATAGCAGCGATAGAAGGAATGAGAAAGGAAATAAGTGACTGTATGGAACGAGTATCGCAGGCGGAGCTCCGAATTTCCAGCGCTGAGGATGACGTCACCAGCCTACAATTAAAGGTGCGCACATTGGAATTAAAAAATAAACGTCTGGAAGATAGTGTCCTGGACTTAGAATCCTGGTCGAGACGGAACAATTTGAGGCTGGTGGGCCTCCCGGAGGGAACGGAGGGACGGGACTCATGTTCCTTTTTGGAAAAGTGGATTCCAGAAGCGCTGAACAACGCTGATCTGCAGTCATCGGTCGTCTTAGAGAGCGCTCACCGAATCGGCCCACCGAGAGATAACAAGGCACCACCGAGGACGCTGATTATGAAGTTCCTCAGCTACAGGGACAAGATGATGATCACCAACGCGGCGCGGGCTAAAGGAGAAATTAAATACCAGGATCAACAGGTGCTGTTCTACCCAAATTTGGCCACAGGAATTCAACAATTAAGGAAACAGTTTGACCCTGCCCGTAAAGAGCTGCGCAACCTCGGGATTCGTCACGGAGTGATTCATCCGGCAAGACTGCTGGTCACATATAAAGGGAGAACCCATATCTTCAAGACCCCTCAGGAGGCGCAGGAGCTTATCAAGCAGATCCAAGGAGAGACTGGTGGGAGCTAAGCATGAAGCATGAACAAGATATAAAGGTAGAATATTTAAGCATTTGCACAGGCATCTGACTGATCTGAAACATATAGCATGTCTACAAAATATAGATTGTATTATATATTAAAAAAACAAACAAACAAAAAAACTATGATGTACAAAGTTGCTATAAAATTTTGGAGTTAAGTTGGAAATACTACAGAAGAGAGTTAATGTTATGTCATTAAAAGCAGTAGAGTCAGGGTGATTGAGAGGAGAAAGAAAGAGTGGTTAGACTGATCCTCGCGGGTGTGGAGCAGTCAATGGCTATAGCGGGAGACGGAATTTTTTTTTTTTTGATTTTGGGGGGATTACCACGAATGTGGGGAGGGGGAATTTGTTTGTGTGTAGTTTGTGGGACGAATGTTCAACCACTCATGTTTTTGCTTCTCTGTATGAGCATGTTTATATTGCGAGGTAATCTCAAACTCCTTATTGATCATAGACAAAAGCGTTAATCTTAATTTAACTTCATGGAATTGCAGAGGACTACAAAATTTAAAAAAACTTAAACAAGTTATGAATAAAATAAGACATAGGTTCAAAAATTGTGTTTTTACAAGAAACTCATCTAATAGAGGAGGACGTAAAAAGAATTAGGAGAAGATGGCAGGGAAGTGTGTTCACCTCATCATTTTCATCCCGAGCTAGGGGAGTTATGACTCTCATACATAAATCAGTCCCATTTAAAGTGAAAAATGTAATTGGAGACAAATTAGGAAGATACCTAATGATCCAAGGATCTTTGTTATTAGAAAATATAAATCTGGTGAACTTATACGGTCCCAATATAGATGATCAAAACTTCTTTGCTAATTTATTTCTTATTTTATCATCACTTACAGGGCAACATATAATAGCAGGGGATTTTAATTGTACATTGAATCCCAGTATAGATAGATCAACAGGACTGGACTGTACGCACAATGGATGCAGGATGACCATTAATTATTTTATGAAAGAATTGAGATTGCTAGATATACGGAGAGAAAAGAAACCACAAGTCAAAGCCTACTCTTGTTATTCTAATACCTACAAGACATTCTCACGTATTGACTATTTTTTGATCTCCACAGAATTTTTTGATCTCCATACTGTGTGTTTATATACTCATATATTTATCCCATCCAGCTACAATGCTCTACACTGTGTGGCTGTGTGTGTATATATACTGTATATATATATATATATATTTATAATAATATGTACATACATATTAGCTGCTCTTGTTTGCTTGCTTTTTTTTTTCTTGCCTTCTGATTGTTGCTCTGAGTGTTGCTATCCCTGTGCTGTTGCAATCCTGGAATTTCCCCATTGTGGGACTAATAAAGGCTTATCTTATCTTATCTTATCTTATTAAGGTCCAAGATTCAAAACTGTTTCTATGATAACATCATGATCTCTGATCATGCACCCTGCTGCATATGTAGATAAGAAATTGACAAAGGATCCAGGTAGGTGACAATTTCAGCATAAATGGCTTCAGGATGAGGAATTTGTTAAGTACATAGAAAAACAGATAGATGAGTTCTTTGATATCAATACTACACAAACATCAGCATGTATAAAGTGGGAGGCTTTCAAAGCTTTTATTAGGGGGCATATTATTAGTTATACAGGTTCAAAATCTAAGAAGACTCGAGAGGAGAGAGTCCAATTGGAACATAAAATAAAAATTCTTCAAGAAAAAGTGTATGCAGGAAGTGACCCGAAGTTAGAGAATGAATTACTGATTCTGAGAGCTGAATATGACAAAAAAATCAGCGAATAGAGGTGCCTCGAGTCTGCTAAGATTGAAGCAATCTTTTTATGAACAAGGTGAAAAATCAGGAAAATTATTGGCATGGCAGATTAAACAATTAGAATTTAAAACACCAATTACCAGTATTATAAGTAACGGACAGGCAGTTGTAGATCCTTTAGAAATTAACAGTGCCTTTCGAGATTATTATGAAAAACTATATGATACAAAAAATGAAACTGACTTAACAAAACTAAATGGGTTTTTGGACGGATTATCTATACCGTGTATTCCAAATGAAAACAGGGAGATACTGGAGTCTAAAATTAGTCAAGAGGAAGTTGGGCTAGCCATTGATAATATGAAATCAGGAAAAAGTGCAGGACCAGATGGTCTTCCAGTTGACCTCTATAAAAAATTTAAGAATAAATTAATAAAACCATTTTTGGAAATGGTTTTCGAAGCATTTCAAAATAGTAATTTACCACTATACATGAATAATGCCTTAATTATACTGTTGCCAAAACCAGGTAAACCCTCTAATAAATGTGAAAACATGAGACCAATAAGCCTATTAAATGCTGACCTTAAGATAATCTGTAAAATTTTAGCAAGACGACTACAAGAAATTACCAAATATTATTAACCGAGATCAGAATGGCTTTATAATGGGAAGACAAGTCTTCCATAATGTAAGAAGACTATTTAATGTTATTTATTCTAATAAAGAAGCACCAGATACAGCTCTCCTATCATTGGATGCCGAAAAGGCCTTTGATAGGGTCGAATGGCCCTTTCTTTTTGAAGTCCTACAAAGGTTTGGACTTGGAAATAATTTCATAAAATGGGTTCAGATAATATACAATAATGCTACAGCAGAAATCCTAACAAACAACAATATCTCAAAATCAATAAATATCAATAGAGGATGTCGACAAGGCTGTCCACTTTCACCTTTAATTCAATTCAATTCAATTCAACTTTATTTATATAGCGCCATTTCACAACAACAGTCATCTCATAGCACTATCAACTGTAGGGGGAACCCCCACAGTTGCAGAAAGACCCCAGCAATCAGGCGATCCCCTGTGAGCAAGCACTTGGCGACGGTGGAGAGGAAAAACTCCCTTTTAACAGGAAGAAACCTCCAGCAGAACCAGGCTCAGGGAGGGGCAGTCATCTGCTGCGACTGGCTGGGGGGTGAGGGGATAGAGGAGGAGAAGAAAAGAACAGACATGTAGAGAGCAAACAGCACGATGGGGACTCAATCTATGGGAGAGAACAAACAAATGTTAATGACCAGCAAAAAAAAAAATATTTCATTGAGATTGAGAAAAGGAGTGAGGCCCAGTGCATTACTGGAGGTCCCCCGGCTGACTAAACCTATTAGCAGCATAACTAAGGGAGGGTTCAGAAACACATGATCCCTCCCTAATTGTAGGCTATATCAAAAAGGTAGGTTTTAGCCCTATTCTTAAAAACAGAGATCGAGTCTGACTCCCGAATCCAGATTGGCAACTGATTCCACAGGAGAGGAGCTTGATAACTGAAGGCTCTGCCTCCCATTGTACTTTTGGAGATTCTAGGTATTACAAGTAATCCTGCATTTTGGGAGCGTAGTGCTCTGTTAGGATAATACGGTAGTATCAGATCTTTTAAATCAAAAGGAGCCTGATTGTTTAGAGCTTTGTAAGTAAGAAGAAGGATTTTAAACTTAATTCTAAACTCTATGGGAAGCCAATGAAGGGAGGCCAGAACCGGAGAGATATGATCTCTCTTTCTAGTACCTGTTAAAACTCTTGCTGCAGCATTTTGGATCAGCTGAAGACTTTTTAAAGATGTTTTAGGACAGCCTGATAATAAAGAATTACAATAATCTAATCTCGAGCTAACAAAAGCGTGGATCAGTTTCTCAGCATCACTCTGAGACAAGATGCTCCTAATCTTGGCAATATTACGCAAATGATAGAAGGCAGTCTTAGAAACAAATTTAATATGTGAATTGAAGGACAAATCCTGATCAAAAATAACTCCAAGGTTCCTCACAGAGCAATTAAGAGAAAGAGTAACCGCATCCAAACTGAAAGTTTGATTTGGAAAGGAATTTCTAAGGTTTTTTGGACCAACAAGAATGACTTCAGTCTTATCTGAATTTAATAGCAGGAAATTACAAGTCATCCAAGCTTTGATTTCCTTAAGACAGGCTTCTAACTTGGCTTATTGATTACTATCATCTGGCTTCATTGACAGGTATAATTGTGTGTCATCAGCATAACAATGAAAATGTATACAGTGCTTTCTAATAATGTTGCGTAACGGAAGCATATATAAACTAAAAAGAGTAGGGCCTAGCACAGATCCCTGTGGAACTCCATGACTAAGCTTTGAGTTGAAAGAAAACTCATTATTTACATGAACAAACTGGAACCTATCAGATAAATAAGATCTAAACCACTGCAACGAAGTTCCATCAAGTCCAACATAGTGTTCTAATCTATCAAGTAGAATATTATGATCGATAGTATCAAAAGCTGCACTAAGGTCTAAAAGGACAAGTACAGAAACTAGTCCATTATCAGATGCAATGAGGAGGTCGTTAGAGACCTTCGCTAAGGCTGTTTCAGTACTATGATGGATTCTAAACCCAGATTGAAACTCTTCAAGTAAACCATTTCCCTGCAGGTGGTCAATTAATTGCGTAGCAACAACTCTTTCTAAGATTTTTGAAATGAAAGGGAGATTAGAGATTGGTCTATAGTTAGCTAAAGCTCCTGGATCTAGCGTTGGCTTTTTGAGTAAGGGTTTAATTACAGCCATTTTAAAAGCCTGCGGTACATGGCCTAAAGTTAATGAAGAATTGATTATATGAAGAATAAAGCTACCAATAAGTGGGAAGACTTCTTTACTGTTTACTATGGCAATTGAACCTTTAGCGATGGCAGTACGTTTACATCCACAAATATATGGAATTAAAGTAGGACCAATAGAACATAAAATCTCCCTGTATGCCAATGACATAATTTTGTTTATGTCGAATCTTAAAAAATCAATTCCGACCTTGTTGAATTTAATAAAGAATTTTGGGGAAATATCAGGATATAAAATAAATAAAACTAAATCTTCAATATTAATGCTAAATGAGACCCAGAGAAATCACCCAGCTCCTGAGGTAAATCAATTCAATGTTGTAAATCAGTTTAAATATTTAGGAATTCAAATTGTGCCTAAGCTAGAATCAGTCGCCAGTGCCAACTATGAAGCCTTAATGACAGACATTAATGAGTTACTTCAGAGATGGATGTCACTACCAATGTCGATAATCGGGAGAATTAATATACTTAAAAGTAATATCTTACCCAAAATACTTTATTTCAATACATTCCTTTACCACCACCTTCAGATCTATTCTCAAGAATTAAAAAAAAGTTAGTGGAATTTATATGGAACAATAGGAAGGCTAGATTCGTCGGCCTCCGTCGGTCTATGATGACCATGGAAGAGAATCCTAAACGTCTACTCTGCTGGAACAGCACCGCCTGTGGCTGAACAGGCCGATGCGCACCGGTGTTCTACCTTCCAGCGTTGGGCGTTGGTAGGATTCAAGCCTGGGCAGGAAGATATGGAGGACAAGATGTTACCCATGCAGCATGTCCCCCCTCTCCACGTCACTGATGAATCCAAAGGAACAGCAGGGCTGCTATAGTTTGGCACCAGCACCATCGCAGGAGCTGCCAGAACGATGTTGAGCACAACAGAGAATTGCCTTAGGGGCTCCGACTCCGGATTTTTCCTCAGGGTTGACTCCCGAAGCCTTTCCCGTGACCGGGTGTGCCGCAAGGCAGCAGAGGTTTGAAATCAGGGTTTACCTTCCCCTAGATGGGCTACCTTCCCAGGTTGACGAGCCACCATCTACCCGAAGCATCTGGTTTTAAGGCACCAGAGATCCGCCCTCACCCCTTCTCCTATTAGTAAAAGCAGTTCCACCGGGCTTAGAGACTAAACCACACGGGCAGGCTAGGAGTTGGACTTAGCTGTCAGAGGCTTTTCGAGACGCACGCCGTAAGGAGCATTTTATGGGCACTGGGAGCTTAACCCCAGTGCCGCTCCTGGCTATGACAACCTTGGAACCGGAAGGCTAGATCACGTCTGTCTTTACTATATTTACCATTTGATCGTGGAGGTCTGAAATGTCCAAACTTTATGTTGTATTACTGGTCAGCACAACTGAGGTCTATGACGTATTATTTTTCATCAAATGATCTCCCTCACTGGACTGAAATGGAATCATACAATTTACCTTTACCTCTTCCCATATTCATATACTCAGACTCGGCTAAAAAATTACAGAAACAAGTTAAAAATCCATTTGTAAAGCATATGATCAAAATATGGTGTGAAACCAAAAAATATTTAAAAGAACCACACTTATTGTCACAATTTAGCCCAATATGGGGTATTCAATATTTTAAACCAGGGAGAGCAGATGCTGTATTTAAAGTATGGAATTTAAAAGGGATTCAAAAGATTCAAGACTTATATTTGTCATGTTCAGATAACATAATGTCTTTTGAAGAACTGAGGATCAAATTTAATCTCAATAGAACACATTTTTTTAAATATCTTCAGCTTAGGAACTTTATTCGATCAAATCAAAATAATGCTCTCACCCGACCTACTTATTCATCCTTGGAAAAAATTTTGACGAAAGATAGTAAGAGAAAGGGTATTATTTCAGAGTTTTATAACTCATTGACACTATCCTCAAGTGAAAACTCACAGAAAAGACTGAATTATTGGAAAGAAGACCTGCAAACTGAAATTTGAGAGGAACAATGGGAATTGGCTTGTACAGAAGCTCAAACCAAATCAATAAATGTACGTCTTAAATTGATACATTTTAAATGGTTAATGCGGATGTATGTTACGCCGGTGGAGTTAAATAGATATAACAAAAACATACCAGATACGTGCACAAAATGTATGGAAAGTAAAGGAACCCTATTTCATTGTTTATGGGAATGTAGAAAAATTAGAATGTTTTGGGAAGAGGTGAGGGTAACAATTGAAAAAATAATTTCAAAACAAATCATATTGAATCCTAAATTGTTTTTGTTGGGTCTGTATCCAGAAAAGCATAACTTTAATAAGAGTGAAAGAGCATTCATAGACCTCAGTTTGCTTAACGCCAAAAAATGTACAGTGATCCCTCGCTACTTCACGCCTCACCTTTCGCGCCCTCAGTGCATTGCGGATTTTTCAAAAATATTCATCAAAAATTCAAAATTGAGAAAAAATGGGCGGGCGCTAGCAGAAGGCAGGGAGACTACATTAGAACATCAGGTATCAACACGGAGAGCCCGCACAACTCAAAATCCACCTCTCTGTTCGCTGTTCTCATGTTGGCTCGGCTCGGGAATCTTGCAAGCTGATTGGCCGAGACGTTTTACCCAGCTTCTCTCCCTGCCGGGCGCCCATACCCAGCGAAGGAAGACTGCATTCATTGTTCTTTATCGCTCGTGTTGCTTAGTCTCGCCGCGTGGAACTTTTCGCTGTTCTCTTGTGCCTTTTTGTGCGAAATAGTCTTCCCGTCGAGCCACTACACCGCCTCCTGCAGCTTCTCCAGCTCTATCGGAAGCTGCCCTCGACGATGCTGCGCCTCTAGCACCTGACGATGAGGCGTCACCTGAGGAGCAGTAAAGCTCTCATTAACCTGTGCAGTAAATCATCTTCATCTTGAGTTACGTATCTTGTTATAAGAATAAAAGAGTTCTAAAAACATATTTATGTACACTTTATTTACATCTACGTATGTATGTACACTTACACACACACACACACACACACGTATCATATGAGAGAGAGAGTGAGAGAATGAACGTACGTATTATTTATGGGTGACGTCATTAGGGGTGACGCTACTTCGCGGTTTTTCACTTTTCGCGGTCGGTTCTGGAACCCATTAACCGCGATAAGTGAGGGATCACTGTATTGCACTACTGTGGAAAAAGACTCATAGACCAGATGTGACTCAGTGGTTAAGACAGATGTTAACAAACCTTCCACTAGAAAGAATAACATACATACTGAAATCAAAGGAAATTGTGTTTGAGAATATATGGAGACCTTTCATTGATTATGTAAAGAATTTAAACATAACTTTTGAAGAAGAAGGTGAATGATGTGTGTGGACCTTGTAAATTCCAAACTGGTGAATATATAATATGTATACTTACGTAATGGATTGCCTAGACTAAACAGAGGAGCATTGTTGAAGACTTGCCTTTGTTAGTGGTTGTTGGTGTTTTTAGTACATTTTTTTTTCTTTTTCTTTTTTTTTAATTACTTTAGTGTTAGTGTTTGATTGTTTGTGTTATGTTTGTAAAAAAAAAAAAAAAAAGAAGGTTCAATAAAAAATATTGTGGAAAAAAAAATAATTATAAATAGTCAAGGGTGTGTAAAAGCTGTACACCTGATTAGTGAGGAGATGCCTGCAGCTCCCTCACAACTGTCAACAATTGGTAAAACTCATTCCCAGTGAGAGTTGGACTCCGCCAGGGCTTCCCTTTGTCACTGATTGTGTTCATAATTTTGATGGACAGGATTTCTTGGCACAGCTAAGTAACGGAGGGTGTCATGTTTGGTGACCATAGGATCTTGTCTCTGCTATTTGCAGATAAATGGTAAATGGTGTTCACTTATATAGTGCTTTTTTTCCTCATCTCTGGATGACCAAAGTGCTTTACAGATCCTATCTACTCATTCACATTCAAACACTGATGGTGGCAGAGCCGCCATCCAAGGCGCTGGCCTGACCCACCAAGAGCAACTGGGGGTTCAGTATCTTGCTCAAGAACACCAAGACATGCAGACTGCAGAGAGTGGGAATCCAACCGCCAACTTTTTGATCAGTAGTCGGCCACACTACACCTGTGCCACAGATTCTCCCAAATGATATGGTCCTGTTTGCTTCATCAGTGACCTACAGGTCTTGCTGGGACAGTTTGGTACTGAATGGGAATAGGCTGGGATGAGAATCGGCACCTCCAAGTTCGAATCCATGGTCCTCAGCTGGAAAAGGGTGGATTTCCCTCTCTGGATTGGAGACGAGGTCCTGCCCCAAGTGGAGGAGCTCAAGTATCTCTCGGTCCTATTCACAAATGAGGGGGGGGGAATGGAGCTAGAGGCTGACAAACTGATTGAAGCAGCATCTGCAGTGATGCAGATTTTTTTTAACCGGTCTGTCGTGGTGAAGAGGGAGCTGAGCTTCAATGCAAGCTGTCAGTTTACCGATCAATCTACGTTCCTACCCTCACCTATGGTCATGAACTTTGGGTAGTGACTGAACAAATGAGATCATGGATACAAGTGGCTGAAATTGGCTTTCTGCATAGGGTGGCTGGTTTCACCCTTAGAGAGAGGGTGAGGAGCTCAGTCCGCTGGGAGAGGCTCAGAGTAGACTTGCTACTCCTCCACATTGAAAGGCGCCAGTTGAGGTGGTTTAGGCATGTCCCTCTAGGAGACCCCAGGACATGCTGGAGTGACTGTTTCCCAGTTGGCTTGGGAACGCCTTGGTATCCTCTTTGAAGAGCTGGAGGAACTCGCTGGGGAGAGGGAAGTCTGGGCTTCTCTGGTTAAACTGCTGCCTCCATGATCCAGACCCCTGTACAAGCGGTAGATGACAGATGGAATGAACTACTCCGTGAATGAATGTCTGGTTTCTTGTTAACTTGTCTTTTTTTTTTTCATGTTAATTTGCAACTTTAGTCCCATTAGATTTTGACTCTTGAGGGAATAGTTACTTGATTAGCTTAAGTATCTATTGCTGACATTGATCCTGGATAAGTGTAAATTTAAAATAAACTGGATTGATCACGCAAAACTTGCAGTAATTTCAGTTTCACTAAATAATTGGGCAAGGGTTATTGTAATGTTGCATACTTTTTTTTTGCAAATGGGTTTTACATTTAATCAAGTGGCCTTTTGAAACATGTCTTTAAAAGTATTAGATTTAACCTTATAACTGCAGATACCCTGTGCAAGTTTTGTTGTGGTTAAATACAACAGATTCAAACTGTTACCAAGTGTTATGTTTTGAAAGGACCTGGCAATTTGAGGATCAGAGTTGTTTTCTTCCACCAAAGTGCACCTGTTCTTTTCCAAATTGGCCGACGGTGTCTGTAAGGGTGGCGATAAAGATAAATGGCTATAACTGTGGGTCTGTCTCTCCCCTCTGCTCCCCTACACACTGGCCCTTCTCTTCATCTCCCTCTCTCCCCGGCTGCGGTTAGAGTGCCAGCTGATGAAGACGGAACGGCCCAAACCCAACACATTTATCATCCGCTGCCTGCAGTGGACCACTGTCATCGAGCGCACCTTCCACGTGGAGACCCCCGAGGAGAGGCAAGAGAAAAGCACAGTGGAGCACTAAAACACAAACAATTTACTTGCTAAGAATTTGTGTTGCTGGAAAGCAGATGAACAGTTGAAGAGCTCTATTGTTATGCTGAAGCATACACAAACACATTTAATCATTGTTATGCACTAGGAAACTGTCCACTGGCTTTTGGCAGAGCTTGAAATTACCTTCCTGTTGATAAGAAGACAAATAGGTAATTGAGCTGCAGGGCATGCATGCTGCTAAATGGACGGATGTAATCTTTGTGCTGCCCGTGTCTCCCTCAGGGAAGAATGGACCAAAGCCATCCAGGCAGTTGCTGAAGGCCTACAGAAGCAGGAGGAGGAGATGATGGACTCGTCTCCAGACCCCATGGACATGGAGGTCTACCTGACCAAACCCAGACACAAAGTGGTACTCAATTATTTCTACTTAAAGATCCCATTTACTTAAACATGGTGTGCTTGGGGATTTCAGACTTCTAAAATGCTTTTTTTTGTCATATGATTACAGTAAAAATTTTAAAATCTCTTGTCACCTAGAATTGTTTATTAGAGATGCAGCAATATATTGGCAAATACGTCGGCAGATATTTACATTATTATTATTAACATATATCAGCTATCTGCAAATAAGATAGCAGTGCCAATATTTTTCTGGGGTGTGGGAGGGGGACTTGTACTTTTTCACTTCATTTTATGTTGTCACCTGTATAGCTTCTACATTTCTTATCAAATGTAGATGAGACTGCATACAGGATTGAGGTGGAAAAATTATCATGGTGCCGAAAAAAAAAATTGGTTCTCAGTACCACCAAAACAAAAGAAATAATAGTGGACTTCAGGAAAAACAGAGCCAGCCCTCAGCCTTTAGACGTCAGTGGAGACCAGGTGGAAAGGGTCTGTGACTTTTAAGTTGTTAGGACTGTACATAGGTGACGACTTAACCTGGAAAACGAACACCATAGTGCTGATCAAGAAGGCACAACAGCGACTGCACTTTCTAAGGGTCTTAAACTATGCCCTAGCTGAGGAGTTGCTGGTGTCCTTCTATAGATGCTCCATCAAAAGTGTATTGACTTAATGTATTTCAGTGTGGTTTGCTAGCTCCACTGTCCAGGAAAAGACGGCTCTCCAGAGGATCATCAGCACAGCACAAAAGATCATTGGCTGTGCTCTTCTCTTCTTAGAGGAGCTGTACAAGTCCCGCTGCCACAGAAAAACTCAGAGTATCCTGAAGGACAGATCCCATCCAGCACATCATCTGTTCCAGCTGTTACCCTCAGGCAGGCGGTACAGGGCAATAAAAGCAAAGACAAATGGACTGAAAAATGGCACATACCCTAGGGCCGTTGCACTATTAAATAACATGTGAATATGCAGCTTATCTATATATACAGAGACATATACAGTGGTGTGAAAAAGTGTTTGCCCCCTTCCTGATTTCTCATTTTTGTTGTATGTTTGTCACACTTAAATGTTTCAGATCAAACAAATTTAAATATTAGACAAAGATGACACAAGTAAACACAAAATGCAATTTTTAAATGAAGGTGTTTATTATTAAAAAGGTAAAATACAATCCAGACCTACATGGCCTTGTGTGAAAAATGATTGCCCCTGTTAAAATATAAATTAACTAGTTTATCACACCTGTGGAAAGCTGTTCAATTTTTCTAGCCACACCTAGGCCTAAATACTGCCACACCTGTTCTCAAGAAGTCGCTTAAATAGGACCTGCCCAACAAAGTGAAGGAGACCAAAAGATCCTCAAAAGCTAGACATCATGCTGCGATCCAGAGAAATTCAGGAACAAATGAGAAACAAAATAATTGAGATGCATCCTTCACCTGAAGAAGCCAAGGTCATTAACATCCGTAATATTATGGAACTGGACAAATATCAATGAATGTTATGAACTGGAGTCGACAGCAACAACAGACAATTGTAGGACACTGAAGGGATATACTCATCTGCTACAAGACATTTAACAACATGAAACAAAAGATCAACAAACAGGAACAACAGGAACTGAAAGTTTTTCAATATACGGATCACAACCCACAGGACGTAGAATATAACATAGACCCTGACAATAATTTATTTAGCTCCATCAATAATAACTGTAGTTACTACACGGATGAACAATTTAACACAATGGTCACATCTGATTTCAATATTTCTATGATCCACTTCAACAGCAGAAGTCTCTATGCCAACTTTAATAACATTAAAGATTATTTACATCAGTTTAAAGAGCCATTCAATATTGTGGCAATATCAGAGACGTGGCTCAGTGAAGAGAAAGGAGTGGATTTTACCATGGATGGCTATGAATTAAATTATATAAATAGAAAAGTGAAAAAAGGAGGAGTTGCAATTTATGTTGACAAGAGCTTGAAATACAAGGTTGTTGAAAATCTGTCAGTAACTGTGGATGATTTATTTGAATGCATTACAATAGAAATCTGTCTGGACAGTGTGAAGAATATAGTAGTGAGCTGTGTATATAGAACACCTGGATCAAACATTGACTTATTTAAGGACTGGATAGAAAAAATGTTTGCAAAACTAACTCATAAAGTTATGTTCATCTGTGGGGATTTCAATATAGATCTGATGAATTCAAAACAACATAGTTTGACAGAAGAATTTATCAACACAATGTACAGTATGGGCTTACATCCAACAATTACCGGACCTAGCAGAATCACGTCACACAGTGCCACACTAATAGATAACATATTCACAAACATTATGGAAAATAATATCAGGAATGGGCTTTTATTGAATGATATCAGTGACCACCTGCCGATTTTTGTTGTCTATCAATGTGATTATAGGAAGAAAAAGTATACCAAAAATATTAAATATAAAAGAATAAGAACCGAAGAATCTATGTATTTACTGACAAAGGAATTATTAATACAAGATTGGAAGATAGTTTATGATGAAAATGATATAAATAAAGCATGATAAATTTTTGCAAATATTTCAATCATTGTACAATAAAAACTGTCCAATAAAACAATACAGTGACAGACAACAAAAGAAAAATGTTCCTTGGGTCACCAAGGGGTTAATAAATGCATGTAAAAAGAAGAATACATTATATAAACAATTCATTAAGTGCAGAAAGGTGGAGGCTGAGATCAAATATAAAAGATATAAAAATAAGCTTACTAATATAATGAGGACCTGTAAGAAAGAATATTACAACGGAATATTAGAGGATAATAAAAATAACTTAAGAGGAATATGGCAAGTACTCAATGGGATTATTAGTAATCGACCTAAGAATGCTAATTATTCAGAATATTTTATTGAAAATGGCAATTTGATAAATAATATGGAGGATGTGGTCAGTGGTTTCAATAAATTTTTTGTAAACGTTGGTCCTGAATTAGCAAGATCAATAGTGGCAACAGTTTAGAAAGCTTGGGTGCGGATGGGACACTGTTGACTTCAACTGGGGATATCGTCGGGCGGTGGAAGGAATACTTCGAGGATCTCCTCAATCCCACTGATACGCCTTCCACAGAGGAAGCAGGGTTTGGGGACGAGGGGGATGACTCGCCTATCACAGGGGCTGAGGTCGCCAAGGTGGTTAAAAATCTCCTTGGTGGCCGGGCCCCGGGGGTGGACGAGATTCGCCCCGAGTACCTCAAGGCCCTGGATGTTGTTGGGTTGTCATGGTTGACACGCCTCTGCAACATTGCGTGGAGGTCGGGGGCAGTGCCTTTGGCATGGCAAACCGGGGTGGTGGTTCCTCTCTTCAAAAAAGGGGACCGGAGGGTGTGCTCCAACTTTAGAGGGATCACACTCCTCAGCCTCCCTGGGAAGGTCTATGCCAAGGTACTGGAGAGGAGAGTCCGGCCGTTGGTCGAACCTCGGATTCAGGAGGAGCAATGTGGTTTTCGTCCTGGCCGTGGCACATCGGACCAGCTCTTTACCCTCTCGAGAATTCTTGAGGGTTCGTGGGAGTTTGCCCAACCAGTTTACATGTGTTTTGTGGACTTGGAGAAGGCATTTGACCGCGTCCCTCGTGGATTTTTGTGGGGGGTGCTTCGGGAGTATGGGGTATCGGGCTTGTTGTTACGAGCTATTCGGTCTCTGTACGACCGTTGTGAGAGTTTAGTTCGCATTGCCAACACTCGGTCGGAGTCATTCCCAGTGAGAGTTGGACTCCGCCAGGGCTGCCCTTTGTCACCGGTCCTGTTCATAATTTTTATGGACAGGATTTCTAGACGCAGCCAGGGAATGGAGGGTGTCATGCTTGGTGACCACAGGATCTCATCTCTGTTGTTTGCAGATGATGTTGTCCTGTTGGCTTCATCCAGCAATGACCTACAGCTCTTGCTGGGACGGTTTGCCGCTGAGTGTGAAGCGGCTGGGATGAGAATCAGCACCTCCAAGTCCGAGTCCATGGTCCTCAGCCGGAAAAAGGTGGATTGTCCTCTCCGGGTTGGGGACAGGC
Organism: Pholidichthys leucotaenia; assembly: GCA_020510985.1. NCBI lineage: Eukaryota > Metazoa > Chordata > Actinopteri > Cichliformes > Pholidichthyidae > Pholidichthys > Pholidichthys leucotaenia. The sequence goes on from CM035842.1 coordinate 168,309,893, forward strand.
TCCTGCCCCAAGTGGAGGAGTTTAAGTATCTTGGGGTCTTGTTCACGAGTGAGGGGAAAATGGAGCGAGAGATCGACAGACGGATTGGAGCAGCATCTGCAGTGATGCGGACGTTGTACCGGTCTGTTGTGGTGAAGAGGGAGCTTAGTTCTAAGGCAAAGCTGTCGATTTACCAGTCAATCTACGTTCCTACTCTCACCTATGGTCACGAGCTTTGGGTAATGACCGAAAGAACGAGATCGCGGATACAAGCGGCTGAAATGAGCTTTCTCCGTAGGATTGCTGGACTCACCCTCAGAGATAGGGTGAGGAGCTCAGTCATCCGGGAGAGGCTCAGAGTAGAACCGCTGCTCCTCCACATTGAAAGGAGTCAGTTGAGGTGGTATGGGCATCTGATTAGGATGCCTCCTGGACGCCTCCCACTTGAGGTGTTTCAGGCACGTCCCACTGGGAGGAGACCCCGGGGCAGACCCAGGACTCGGTGGAGAGACTATGTCTCCCAGCTAGTCTGGGAACGCCTTGGTATCCCCTCTGAAGAGCTGGAGCAGGTGGCTGGGGAGAGGGAAGTCTGGGCTTCTCTGCTTGAACTGCTGCCTCCGCGACCCGGACCTCCGGAAAAGCGGTAGAAGATGGATGGATGGAATAGTGGCAACAGAAACAAACAACAGTGGTTCTGTAAATGAAATAGAAGATAGAAATCCAGACACAATCTTTTTGGGTGCAGTTACTGAAAAGGAAATTATCGAGACTGTGAGTAAATTCAAGAACAAAAAATCAACGGACTGGAATGAAATTGACATGACAATAGTGAAAAAAGTAATTGAAGGAATTGTTAAGCCACTCACCCACATCTGTAACCTATCATTTCAAACAGGTAAATTTCCAAACAAAATGAAAATAGCAAAAGTAATACCTCTATACAAAACAGGAGACAGTCATTGTTTCACAAATTACTGGCCAGTCTCTTTACTCTCACAATTCTCCAAAATACTTGAAAAAATCTTCACTAAGAGACTGGATGATTTCATTGAAAAACACAACCTCCTTACAGACAGCCAGTATGGTTTTAGAGCAGATAAATCTACATCTTTGGCACTGATCGAACTTATAGAAGAAATTACTAGTTGTATAGATAAAAAAAAGTTTGCTGTAGGAGTATTTATAGATTTAAAGAAAGCTTTTGACACCACTGACCACAGAATACTACTAAGAAAACTGGAAAGGTATGGAATAAGAGGGGTTGGACTGAGTTGGGTGGAAAGTTATTTAAGTAACAGACAACAATTTGTACAAATTGGTGAGCACAAATCACCCTTCATGGACATCACTTGTGGTGTGCCCCAGGGGTCAGTTTTGGGACCCAAACTCTTTATTTTGTATATAAATGACATATGCCAAGTATCAAAAATTCTGAAATTTATTTTGTTTGCGGATGACACAAATATCCTTTGCACTGGTGAGAATTTGCAGCAGGTTTTAGAGGTGGTCACAACTGAAATGAAAAAGTTAACGCAGTGGTTCAACAAAAATAAATTATCTCTAAATCTAAAAAAAAAAACAGATTATGTTGTTTGGAAATTATAAAATAAATCATGAAATAATGGTAACGATAGATCAGAATCGGAATCAGATTTATTGCCATTGTTCATGTTAGTACACAAACTAGGAATTTGTCTCGGTGCGATGCTGCAACATTAAACATGAAAAAATAAAAGATAGAAATAAAACTATACATGCAATAAAATGTAGAATATGAATGAGTAATACTAGTCAAAGCAATTTTAAATATATTAGCGAGTAGCAGATATTGTGGAGTACCACATAGTGCAGTCGATAATGCAAAAAGAAAACAGTGAATTGACATGAGTCTGGTTGAGCTGCTGTACATAGTGCACGAGAGTCTAATAAGTCACTTAGTGTTCAGCAGTCTGATGGCAGAGGGGAAGAAGCTGTTCATGTGACGGGAGGTTTTAGTCTGAATGGACCAAAGTCTTCTACCTGAGGGGAGGGGGGCAAACAGTACGTGACCAGGGTGTGAAGGATCGGCTATGATCCGGCCTGCACGCCTCCGGGTCCTGGAGATGTACAGGTCCTGGAGGGATGGGAGCTTGCAGCCGATCAGCCGATAATACCAGAATAGAAACAGTACAGGAAAATAAGTTTCTGGGGGTGACGCTAGACAATAAAATCTGCTGGAAACCTCACATCAGTCACATCCGGGCCAAGTTGGCAAAATGTATAGGCATACTGGGGAAGACAAGACACATCTTGGACTATAAATCATTGCTCTTACTGTACAATTCACTGTTTCTACCTTATCTTAACTACTGTGTAGAAGTCTGGGGAAACACCTACAAGACCAACCTACAGTCAATATGCACATTACAAAAAAGAGCTATAAGGATAATAAATAATGTAGGATATAGAGACCATACCAATTCGTTGTTTTTATTCACATGTCATAAAGTTCATCGATTTAGTTAAATTTAAGACAGCACAAGTCATGTACAGGGCAATTAATAATCAACTCCCAACTAATATACAAAAAATATTTAAAAAAAAGAGACAATGATCATAATTTGAGAGGAGACTTAAACTTTACAAAACCCAAGATACGAACAACCAAGAAAAGTATGTGCATATCTGTCTGTGGGGTGGATTTGTGGAACAGTCTGGAGCCGGAACTAAAACTATGTACAAACAGAAATCAATTCAAAAAGAGGTACAAACATTATTTGCTGAAAGGATATATGTTAGAAGGGTAGTGTTTATATGTACGATTCACTATGCTCACTCTGGGACACTATGGGACACTATGGAATGGTGGGTGGGACAGCACTGTGTATATCTGTGTTGTTTGAGGCTGGTTTTGATGTATGGACATCAATGTATGCTAGGATGGATGGGTGTTAATGTTGATATGTACAAAATACAGTTAATTGTTTACTTGGGGTCTTAAATGTGGTAATTTGTATATAATTCACATCGGTGTATTTATGGAAAATAGGAGATGGAATTAATAAGTGTTCACTTCTTCCTTCTCCCTTTCGAACACTGTATACTGTTACTTTATTGCATTTGTCATTTGTTTTGTTTTTGTTATACTTTTTTGTTCGAAATAAAGTATCTATCTAGCTAGCTATGGTTATAAAGCCATTTCTAAAGCTTTGGAACTCCAGCAAACCACAGTGAGAGCCATCATCCCCAAATGGTGAAAACATGGAACACTGGTGAACTTTCCCAGGAGTGGCCGGCCAACCAAAATTACCCCAACAGCGCAGCGACGACTCATCCAAGAGGTCACAAAAGACCCCACAACAACATCCAAAGAACTGCAGGCCTCACTTGCCTCAGTTAAGGTCAGTGTTCATGACTCCACCTTAAGAAAGAGACTGGGCAAAAATGGCCTGCATAGCAGAGTTCCAAGAGGAAAACCATTGTTGAGTTAAAAAAAACATAAAGGCTTGTCTCAGTTTTGCCAGAAAACATCTTGATGATCCCCAAGACTTTTGGGAAAATACTCTGGACTGACGAGACAAAAGTTGAATTTTTTTGAAGGTGTGGATCCCATTACATCCAGCACAAAAGTAACGCAGCATTTTAAAAAAGGAACATCATACAAACAGTAAAATATGGTGGTGGTAATGTGATGGTCTGGGGCTGTTTTGCTGCTTCAGGACCTGGAAGACTGGCTGTGGTAAATGGAACCATGAATTCTGCGGTCTACCAAAGAATCCTGAAGGAGAATGTCCGGCCATCTGTTTGTGACCTCAAGCTGAAGCGCACTTGGGTTCTGCAGCAGGACAATGATCCAACACACACCAGCAAGTTCACCTCTGAATGGCTTAAGAAAAACAAAATGAAGACTTTGGAGTGGCCTAGTCAAAGTCCTGACCTGAATACGATTGAGATGCTGTGGCCTTTAAAAGGTGGTTCATGCTCGAAAACCCTCCATTGTGGCTGAATTGTGCAAAGATGAGTGGGCCAAAATTCCTCCACAGCGCTGTAAAAGACTCATTGCCAGTTATTGCAAATGCTTGATTGCAGTTGTTGCTGCTAAGGGTGGCCCAACCAGTTATGAGGTTTAGGGGGCAATCACTTTTTCACACAGGGCCATGTAGGTTTGGATTTTTTTTTCTCCTTAATAATGAACACCTTCATTTAAAAACTACATTTTGTGTTTACTTGTTATCTTTGTCTAATGTTTAAATTTGTTTGATAATCTGAAACATTTAAGTGTGACAAACATACAAAAAAAGAGAAATCAGGAAGGGGGCATACACTTTTTCACACCACTGTATTTGTGTGTATATATACACTCACCGGCCACTTTATTAGGTACACCATGCTAGTTACGGGTTGGACCCCCTTTTGCCTTCAGAACTGCCTCAATTCTTCGTGGCATACATTCAACAAGGTGCTGGAAGCATTCCTCAGACAGTTTGGTCCATATTGACATGATGGCATCACACAGTTGGCGCAGATTTGTCGGCTGCACATCCATGATGCGAATCTCCCGTTCCACCACATCCCAAAGATGCTCTATTGGATTGAGATCTGGTGACTGTGGAGGCCATTTGAGTACAGTGAACTCATTGTCATGTTCAAGAAACCAGTCTGAGATGATTCCAGCTTTATGACATGGCGCATTATCCTGCTGAAAGTAGCCATCAGAAGTTGGGTACATTGTGGTCATAAAGGGATGGACATGGTCAGCAACAATACTCAGGTAGGCTGTAGCGTTGCAACGATGCTCAATTGGTACCAAGGGGCCCAAAGAGTGCCAAGAAAATATTCCCCACACCATTACACCACCACCACCAGCCTGAACCATTGATACAAGGCAGGATGGATCCATGCTTTCATGTTGTTGACGCCAAATTCTGACCCTACCATCCGAATGTCGCAGCAGAAATCGAGACTCATCAGACCAGGCAACGTTTTTCCAATCTTCTATTGTCCAATTTCGATGAGCTTGTGCAAATTGTAGCCTCAGTTTCCTGTTCTTAGCTGAAAGGAGTGGCACCCGGCGTGGTCTTCTGCTGCTGTAGCCCATCTGCCTCAAAGTTCGACGTACTGTGCGTTCAGAGATGCTCTTCTGCCTACCTTGGTTGTAACGGGTGGTTATTTGAGTCACTGTTGCCTTTCTATCAGCTCGAACCAGTCTGGCCATTCTCCTCTGACCTCTGGCATCAACAAGGCATTTCCGCCCACAGAACTGCCGCTCACTGGATATTTTTTCTTTTTCGGACCATTCTCTGTAAACCCTAGAGATGGTTGTGCGTGAAAATCCCAGTAGATCAGCAGTTTCTGAAATACTCAGACCAGCCCTTCTGGCACCAACAACCATGCCACGTTCAAAGTCACTCAAATCACCTTTCTTCCCCATACTGATGCTCGGTTTGAACTGCAGGAGATTGTCTTGACCATGTCTACATGCCTAAATGCACTGAGTTGCCGCCATGTGATTGGCTGATTAGAAATTAAGTGTTAACGAGCAGTTGGACAGGTGTACCTAATAAAGTGGCCGGTGAGTGTATATGTATGTATATGTGTATATGTATGTATGTTATGTGAAAAAATTAGGACACCCCATTAAATATTCAGTATTCAGTTCTTTATTAATAAATGTTCACATATCTGTCTAACCTTATTTTTGTTTTTATTTGCATTTTTTAGCATTTATTTTAGCCATTTTAAGTGGGAATGGATACGGGGGTGTCCTAAAAAAGATGGGGTGTCCTAATTTATTCCTCACTATTTGTTTAGAATTACATTTTACAGAAAATTTGGGAAAAGTCTTTATTTTTAATTGTTGTATTACATGAATCGCCCAGTATTTTTAACGTTGATGTTAAATATCCATATGTCCAAATATGTGGGGGAAAAAGGCTTATACAGGGTGTCCTAATTTTTTCACAGAGAGAGAGAGATCTTTAGAGGCTAGAAAACCAAGTCCATTACAGTGCTCCTATTATGCACTTTTTCCACATGTTGATGAAGTTCCCAGAGATGTAAATGAAATGTGTGTTATACTTGGGTTAAAACTACTTACGGTTTAAGTATTGCAGTACCATTTTCCACACGGGATGGAGCTAAAAACAATGTTTTGTGTCATATTGCATCAAATGTTAACCCACTCTCCTGCTTTTGTCTATTTAGATTTTTGTTTTGATCGCAATGCCATGGTTGAGGCTAGTATTACCGTTGGTTTCAATTGTTAGACTAACTAAAATGCGAACTGAAATTGGCTGAATGTGACAGTTTTAAAGGTCACATAAAGCATTATCAGAGACAGGTGTGCATTTTGAGCAATTGATAGTATATGACAGGTTCGTGGGGTATAAGCCCAGAAACATCCCTGAATGTGTGACTGGTTTGCTTTGTTAACTATAACTACCAACCTCTGGAGGAGGAAGCGTCTAGACCACAGAATAAAATAAAAAGATGAGCTAAAATAACGTCGAGACGGTCCAGCTGGGGAGGCAGATGTCTAGTGGTGATGGATAGAATATATAAATGGACAAAAATGGATGTTGTGTTACAGCTAAGCTAAAAGGTGGTGTAGTGAACTGTTTGTACCGGTCAGGTTGACTTTAAAGTTGGTCAGAAACACTGGCTATGGCCACCCAGCCTCATTAGTAGCCCAATCTACCCAGCAATTGCAACCAAAATGTAGCAAAATAAGCTAGAATGTGGTGATTAGTGTTGGGAGTAACACGTTAAAAGTAACACGTTACTGTAACACCACTACTTTTGCAGTAATGTGCTATGTAATGAAGTTACCGTTTAAAAATTCAGTAATGCATTAGTTACTAAAATTTAATCAGATGTTACTCGTTACTCATTTTATTAATATGGATAGATATCTTTAGCGCAAATGAATGAATATACAAACTGACCCTGCCGTAGCTGAGACATAGCTGTCAGTCGACATGACCTGTTGCAGAGAGCTGAGTCTTCACTACTGAGCAGAGGAAAAGGTGAAGCTATTTTGTTTTTGTGGAAATAGACAATTATTTTTCCTTTGTCACAGTTAAGGACAAAAGCATATTGGTGGGTTGGAAGTTAAGTGCCGGATGAGATCTACTGCAATCTTCAGAAGCGCCTGAAAATGGCAACAAAGCTCCAGCAAAGCTAGTGCTAAGTAACAGCTAGCTATGGTAACAACACCGTGTTAGTGGATCTACGCTATCTGAACAGCCACGGCTGGATGTAAAGTGTAAATACTCTTATCTGAACACCCACAGCTGGATTTCAAGCACAGGTATGCATCTGGACAATTTGTGACCAGCAAGAATTAAACCTGATTCCCAGATGCATCGTTACAGACTGAAGATGTGATATAAACAGTAACTTTCCATCAGACAGCTGAGACTGTGATCCTCTGAAGTTAAAACACATTTACTTGCTACCTGGATAAAGATTATTCAAAAAGGAATTTTGATCTCCAAAAGGAATTTGAGGGACTGGATCATGTCTCTCACAGCAGACATTTGGACTAGGGATAATGGACATTTTCTTTGGATCACTGCACATCGATTAAATCCATATCATAAAGGCAAGAAAAACATGGATAGCTTTATATAGTGTTGCCAGTTCTCACTCTAAAATGAGGAAGTTACTGGCAATATCATGTTGATTTTCTTAAGATTTTTCCCACAATAAGAGCTCTCAAGGCAGGATAAAGCAGACTGAATGTGTTCTTAAAGCTCTGTCTGAAATGGTCTGTTTTCAGCCTGGCATTAATAAGCCCGTAATGTGATCCATTAATTAAATTATCTTGCTGTGTGCAATATGATTTAAGTATGGATTTAAAAGTAACGTGAAAGTTACTTTTCCAAGTAACTAGTTACTTTAATCATGCAGTAATTGGTAAACTAACTTGGCTACTTTTGAAAAGAAGTATCTAGTAACTAATTAGTTACTATTTCTTAGTAACTTGCCCAACACTGGTGGTGATATACATTAACTGTGGACTATTGAACAGGCTTGCCTAGTACGGTGATTAGAATTTACAGCCAACATTCCTAGTCAAACTAATTTCTCATGGCTGTGCTAGCATGCTAACAGTCCAGGGCCCTATAAGCAGGTGGCTTACCTGGATAAGTTAACTCTGAGTTTGTGCTTCCAAAAAGTCAAGAGTGTGTTTGTAACCATGGTTAAAGGCTGTGAACATAACCTGCTCCTGAGTAGGTTATGTTCATGTTATGTTGGGAGTATGTTTAGAGTATTTAAAGTTGAGAGGAACCACATCCACAAGTAGGTGTGATGGCAGAGAATCTGATATCTAAGCGCTCAAAATCATTTTAATAAAACACACCACTACTAATTTGTTTTTGACATGCCTTCTTTATTTCCTGAACAAACACAATTTTCTCTTTCTTTACATGCAGATACAGTGTGGAAAAAAAGTATTTAGTCAGCCACCAATTGTGCAAGTTCTCCCACTTAAAAGATGAGAGAGGTCTCCAATTTTCATCATAGGTATACCTCAACTATGAGAGACAAAATGAGAAAAAAAATCCAGAAAATCACATTGAAGGATTTTTAATGAATTAATTGGTAAATTCCTCGGTAAAATAAGTATTTGGTCAATAACAAAAGTTCATCTCAATACTTTGTTATATACCCTTTGTTGGCAATGACAGAGGTCAAACGTTTTCTGTAAGTCTTCACAAGGTTTTCACACACTGTTGCTGGTATTTTGGCCCATTCCTCCATGCAGATCTCCTCTAGAGCAGTGATGTTTTGGGGCTGTCACTGGGCAACACGGACTTTCAACTCCCTCCAAAGATTTTCTATGGGGTTAAGATCTGGAGACTGGCTAGGCCACTCCAGGACCTTGAAATGCTTCTTACGAAGCCACTCCTTCGTTGCCTGGGCGGTGTGTTTGGGATCATTGTCATGCTGAAAGACCCAGCCACGTTTCATCTTCAGTGCCCTTGCTGATGGAAGGAGGTTTTCACTCAAAATCTCACGATACCTGGCCCCATTCATTCTTTCCTTTACACGGATCAGTCATCCTGGTCCCTTTGCAGAAAAACAGCCCCAAAGCATGACGTTTCCACCCCCATGCTTCACAGTAGGTATGGTGTTCTTTCTCCTCCAAACACGACAAGTTGAGTTTTTACCAAAAAGTTCTATTTTGGTTTCATCTGACCATATGACATTCTCCCAATCCTCTTCTGGATCATCCAAATGCTCTCTAGCAAACTTCAGACGGGCCTGGACATGTACTGGCTTAAGCAGGGGGACACGTCAGGCACTGCAGGATTCGAGTCCCTGGCGGCGTAGTGTGTTACTGATGGTAGCCTTTGTTACTTTGGTCCCAGCTCTCTGCAGGTCATTCACTAGGTCCCCCCGTGTGATTCTGGGATTTTTGCTCACCGTTCTCGTGATCATTTTGACCCCACGGGGTGAGCTCTTGCGTGGAGCCCCAGATCGAAGGAGATTATAAGTGGTCTTGTACTGTATGTCTTCCATTTTCTAATAATTGCTCCCACAGTTGATTTCTTCACACCAAGCTGTTTACCTGTTGCAGATTCAGTCTTCCCAGCCTGGTGCAGGTCTACAATTTTGTTTCTGGTGTCCTTTGACAGTTCTTTGGTCTTGGCCATAGTGGAGTTTGGAGTCTGACTGTTTGAGGTTGTGGACAGGTGGACAGGTTATGGACAGGTGTCTTTTATACTGATAAGTGCACTTGCTCACAGGGGATCGCCTGATTGCTGGGGTCTTTCTGCAACTGTGGGGGTCCCCCCTACAGTTGATAGTGCTATGAGATGACTGTTGTTGTGAAATGGCGCTATATAAATAAAGTTGAATTGAATTGAATTGAATAAGATAAGATAAGCTAAGCCTTTATTAGTCCCACAACGGGGAAATTCCAGGATTGCAACAGCACAGGGATAGCAACACTCAGAGCAACAATCAGAAGGCAGGAAAAAAAAAGCAAGAGCAGCTAATATACATACAGTATGTGCATATTACTATAAATATATATATACACTACCGTTCAAAAGTTTGGGGTCACCCAGACAATTATTTTGTGTTTTCCATGAAAAGTCACACTTATTTACCACCATGAGTTGTAAAATGAATAGAAAATATAGTCAAGACATTGACAAGGTTAGAAATAATGATTTGTATTTGAAATAATAAGTTTTTCCAGATACTCAACCTGCTCAAAGAAGGCCAGTTTTATAGCTTCTCTAACTAGCTAAACTGTTTTCAGCTGTGCTAACATGATTGCACAAGGGTTTTCTAATCATCCATTAGCCTTCTGACGCAATGAGCAAACACATTGTACCATTAGAACACTGGAGTGATAGTTGCTGGAAATGGTCCTCTATACACCTATGTAGATATTGCACCAAAAACCAGACATTTGCAGCTAGAATAGTCATTTACCACATTAGCAATGTATAGAGTGTATTTCTGATTAGTTTAAAGTTATCTTCATTGAAAAAAACAGTGCTTTTCTTTCAAAAATAAGGAAATTTCTAAGTTACCCCAAACTTTTGAACGGTAGTGTATATACACACAGACACACAGTGCAGAGCGTTGTAGCTGGATGGAATAAATATGAGTATATAAACACACAGTGCAGAGCATTGTAGCTAGATGGAATAAGTATGTAGATATATAAACACCCACAGTATGGAGCATTGCAGCTAGGTGGAATAAATATGTAAATATATAAACACACACACAGTGCAGATAACGAGTTCAAACAGGTGTCATTAATACAGGTAACAAGTGGAGGACAGAGGAGCCTCTTAAAGAAGTAGTTAAGGTCTGTGAGAGCCAGAAATCTTGCTTGTCTGTAGCTTGTCTCATCTTTTAAGTGGGAGAACTTGCACAATTGGTGACTGACTAAATACTTTTTTGCCCCACTGTATTTCATCTCGCAATGTATGTTGTTTTTTTTTCTATTGAGATGCATTTTGTATAAATCATTTGCTTGCATTTACAGTGAAATTCTAAAATTTGGTGATCTTAAAGGTGCAATATTCAGTTCTCTTTAGCAGTAATTGGTCTTACATTAACATTAATGTGATTGATTTCTTACATTGTCAAATTGTTGCACAGAGGTTGGAGGAGGCTCCACCACATTGCACTATGGAGTCCCTTATGGACATCTGATATATTACATCTGGATGTAAGAATAAAAGTTGTAAAATAGTGCTTTGCAATGCAATTGATTTATGGCATCACATTATTGTAAATACTTGGTGTAAAATATATATTATCCATTGCTGAAGAATCCATAAATTCACTTCATGCAGTCGGCAGTTCTTTGCAGGAAAGTTCCCTGCATCTTTGGCTGATGTTGCTGGTTTTTAACTCCTCATATTCCTCCAAGAGGGCTTGTCATCCCCCATCAGAAATAATTCTTTTCCCCCACTGCTCATGGTTTCTGCACTCAACACATGCTGTCTTTATACTGGTGCATCTCAGTAAATTAGAATCCCATTAAAAGGTTGATTTATTTCAGTTCAAAACAATTAAACTCATACATTATGCAGATTCTTTACACACAGTGATATATTTCAGGTGATCTTTTTTTTTTAAATTTTGATGGTTATGGCTTATATAGCTCATGAAAACTCCAAATTCAGTTTCTCAAAAAATTAGAATATTATGTAAAATTAATTTCAAAAAATGAATCTTTCATGGAAATTTTGGCAGACTGAGAAGTATGGATATGTAAACACTTCAATACTTGGTCAGGGCTCCATATGCTTGAATTACTGCATCAGTGCAGTGTAGCATGAAGGTGATGAGCCTGTGGTACTGCTGAGGTGGTATGAAGGCCCAGGTTGCTTTGATAGTGGCCTTCAACTCCTTGGAATTGTTGGATCTGGTGTGTCTCATCTTCTTGACAATACCCACTGAGGTTTAGGTCTTGGACTTGAGAAAACGGTGGACCAACACCAGCAGATGACCTCTTTTCAGATGAGTAAATTTTGCATTTCATCTGAAAATCAAGGTCCCAGAGTCTGGAGGAAGAGTGGAGCACAGAATCCAAGTTGCTTGAGGTCCAGTGTGAAGTTTCCAATCAGTCATGGTTTGGGGAGCCATGTCATTTGCTTGTGTTGGTCCACTGTGTTTTGTCAAATCCAAAGTCAGAACAGTCATCTACCATTAAATTTTAGAGCACTTCATGCTTCCCTTTGCTGACAAGCTTTATGGGGATGCTGGTTTCATTTTCCAGCCACACTTGGCACCTGCCCACACTGCCAAAACCACCAAAAGTACCAAAACCTGGTTTAATGACAACGGTATTGCTGTGCTTGATTGGCCAGCAAACTCTCCTGACCTAAATCTCATAGAGAATCTGTGGAGTATTGTCAAGAGGAAGATGAGATACCAGACCCACCAATGCAGACGAGCTGAAAGCCACTATCAAAGCAATCTGGGCTTCCGTAACACCTCGGCAGTGCCACAGGCTGATTACTTCCATACTATGTTGCATTGATGCAGTAATTGATGCAAAAGGAGCCCACTATAACACAGGCTAGTTCCTATAAATATTTGGGAGTATTTATTGACAATTCATTAACCTGGAGCACACATATTGATTACCTCTGCAGTAGACTACAACAGCAGCTGCATTTCTTGCGTAGATTAAGAATACATGGTGTTGATAAAAGGATTATGTTAATATTTTACCAGGCTGTGTTGGAGAGCTGTATTAGATACAGCATTACAGCTTGGTTTGGCAACCTCTCTGTGAAACTAAAGAACAGAGTGTTGCATTTAATTCATACAGCATGGAAAATTATTGGAGTTAAAGAGTATTTACCCATGCAGATCTTACACAACCAGGCAGCCTGTAGACAAGCTCAAAAAATAATCAATGACATGAGCCATGTACTAAACAGTGTATATGTGCGGCTGCCCTCAGGGAGGAGATACAGAGTCCCCAAGTGCAGGTTCAATAGATACAAGAACTCATTTATCCCAACGTCAGTAAAACTTTTAAACTCAGATAAATAGGTCAGGGACACTTATAACTCCTGTTCTTAATGACTGCTGTTATATATTTATGTATGTATGTACTTGTATTATTTATTGGGTTTTATTTCATTCATTATGTACTACATCCATTGTGTATGTGTGGATTGTGTGGTTGCAGCACGGGTGACAAGCCCAAGACAAATTTCCCCTTGAGGGACAATAAAGTTTATCTTATCTTATCTTATCTTAAGTGTGTACATGAACATGTTTTTCAGTCGGCCAACATTTCTATTAAATTTTTTAAAATTAATTTTATGTAATCTAGTTTTTTGAGAAACTGAATTTGGGGTTTTCATTAGCTGTAAGCCATAACCATCAGAATTAAAAGAAATAAACATTTGAAATATTTCACTCTGTGTGTAATGAATCTACAGAATATAGGAGTTTAATTTCCTTGAATTACTGAAATCAACTTTTCAATGACATTCTAATTTATTGAGATGCATCTGTGGGTTTGCCATGAATATGCACATCTCTAGGTCAGTCACCTCTGAGTTGATCATACAGATTCATAACTAGAGTTGTGGAACCAGAAACTCGGAGTAAGTTTTGACAGGTTCACTAAACTCTAGAGTTCAGGGTTTTATTACAGGCCATGTTAACCCTGATTTCTGGAATACCCCCAGATACCAGAGTCATGCTGGCAGAAAAAAAAAACCAAACAAAACAAAATGGACCAAAATGACACAAGATATATTATCAATTGTAGATTAATGAATGAGCTGGGAACACGTGTGTCTAATGGAGTTACAAGAATTTAGAGAAGAAATGAGCTAACTCGATAGCTAAGGTGGCTGTCCTGTGTGGCTATGTGCATTCTGAGGCTCAGTGGGAGATGTCCTTCTCTTTACCACAGGGTGTGCCAGACTAGCCAGGGAGCAGGTCTGTATCCGGTCTATAAAGTTATGTGGTAACTCCACAGAAGACAACAGCAAATCCAAACGAGGTGTTTCAGACGGAGTTGTCCTCCTAAGTTATGGGGGAGGAGAACTCGCGTGCAGTGGACTTTAGGCTGTTTGACTTTGCGGACCATATGTTGCAATAATGCTACATAACACATTAAAATAAAGGGGAAAAAACAAAAGCATAATGGGGAACTTTAAAGATACCATAGAAGATAAGGCAGCCCATATATAAGCCTTTTATTTCCTCATTCCCCCAAGTATGTTGTTTCCGAGTTGTCAGTTGCTCCACCCCTTTACCCTACTCTGCCTGTTTGCATTTGCACAGCTTCAGCCCATTTTCCATCACCTCTCCTTTCTTCTTTCTCAACATCAGCCCTGGGTGGCTTAACACCAGACAGTATATCCACTTGGTTTCACAACCCCCACATGTGTCATGACTTAAGGTCCAAGGTCACCAGATTGGATGTCCCCTGTACAACTGTTTTCAACATTCTCCACAGAGCTAAAGGTCAGAGGTTAACTGAGACTCAATTCACATATAGGCTAAACCGCTGGAGAAGTTGAAATTGCTCAGTAGGTGAAATGGTCCTTTAAATGCTTCAGTGCTGTTGTCACTGGGATTGTGTGCCCTGGTTAGTTGGACCTCAGGTTTGCTAATGCTCCTATTTGTAACCAGATGCTCCTTTCTCTGCTGTTGTTTTCCAGACTATGCACGACTTTGAATACCTCAAACTCCTGGGAAAGGGCACTTTTGGCAAAGTAATTCTGGTAAAGGAGAAGGCCACAGGGCGCTACTATGCCATGAAGATCCTGAAGAAGGAAGTGATCGTAGCAAAAGTGAGTAGGTAGCAGTGAGGATTTGAAAATGCACTGAGGATCTGGGGAAGCAGTGGAGCAATTGGTGATGCCTAAATAAATGACAATTGTAAGAGTACACAAATGCCCATTGTCTCCCCCCCCTCTTCCCCCCAGGATGAAGTGGCGCACACACTCACAGAAAACAGAGTCCTCCAGAATTCAAAGCATCCGTTCTTGACGGTAAGAAGCCCCTAATATACCTAAACCAAGCCTTATTTTTACTCTGTCTTTACGAGCCTCTTCAGTTCAGCCCAGCATCATCCATTCAGAAAATGGGGAGAGTTTTATCAGGAATGTTTGAAGTTATGTGCTTACAAATGCTTCAGTTGAATGGAGCCTTTTATACCAACATTGGGGTGTTTTTTGTTTGTTTTTTTTAATTTGAGGCGGGTTATAGTGGAAAAACTCAAGTAAGAGTTGTAGGTGGAAAACGGAACAGTTTGATGCTCTTGCTAAACTTCATACTTGGTACTCTACTTTTATGATCTGTCTGAAGAGTACAAGTAAGCCTTCAACATACTGTATGTTGTAACTTTGTACCATCAGCTGCTTAAATGCTAACTTCCTCATAACTTTTCAAGTTCTGCTTTAAACAGACCTCTTTTTTTTTTTTTTTTTACAGGGACTGAAATACTCCTTCCAGACGTATGATCGTCTATGCTTTGTCATGGAGTATGCAAATGGTGGTGAGGTAAACAAGGCCATCAAACGTTTATTTGTAACCCTTTTGAGAAATGAAATGCAGAATAATAGCTCGATTTAATCTTATGAAGGTGACAACATTCCACCCTTGATTCACAGACCTTTTTTTGTATTTGTTTTTGCCTGGCATTTTAAAAGTTGGAACACATCAGTGCAACTTAAATAAATGGATTAGACAATTATTAATCTATAGCTTATTTTGATTCTGTCCTACAGCTCACCTCTCTGAAATAATTAAGGAGTATTACACAAGAGGGAATTGCATTGTCAATAAATATAGCACTGCAGTTGTTCGGTCATAGGCTGAGTACTGAGCAGTGGACAGAGGATATTGCTGCAGTGCTGTATTCATACCACATGACTTCGAGTGTAGTACTTTTATACATTACTGTCAACTTATAAATTGCATTTGTGGAACTAAGTGAAAACAGCTTATTTAATGTTCCACCAAAATTAGTATTGCTACACAAAAACAAATGGTTCGTAACTGCTCCATGTGAATTTTGCTAGCTAAAACAAACACGATATGTGCTGGCAATGGATCCGTGCTCTTCTGAATTTGGTGTGGGGTGGCTGTGCCCATTGCAGTGGCTGGCTCGCATTCTGGCAGGTCTTCCCTGTCCTGTTCCTCCCTCACTGCCACATCCTCTTGCTCTCTCCTCTGGGTGTGTCCCGCTGGGGGTGGCCCTGCTGGTGCTAGGCTGTCCTGGGGGGTTGGCTGTATTGGCTGGGGTTCCCTTGGCTATGCGCCACATGGTGGAGGCTCATGTGCCAGTTGTTGCTGACGGGGCCGGGGGTTAGTTTCTCCGGCTTGGGACTCTGGTGGGGTGGGGGGGATTGTTGGGCGATGCGCTCTGTTTTTGGTCAGGGTTGCTTGCTATTTTCCCCATGCTGCTGACCCTCCACAGCCTCATAGATAGATAGATAGATTTGTTTATTTGACAGGGACAGTGCAATAAACATAGACAATTAATCAATGACAATCAATCTGATGTGTTGCACAGAGTGTATAGCTATTAGCTAATTTGCAACTCTTGTCCCTGGATGGGCTTTAGAAAGGAGAAACAAGTAAAAAGAAAAAAAAAAAAAAAGGAAAGAAAAGGAATACACAATAACCACATACATCAATGCAAAAAACATAAATACATTATAAATACACAATTATAAATATTATAAATATTATAAATACAAAAATATAACAACCTGACACACATTTGCCTATTTCAGGCCTCCCTCCCTTCGTCACTCACTATAAACAAACATTCATTCCTTCCCTTCATTCACTCTCACCCTGCAGACAATCATTTCATACATGGGTACATTCTTGTTTATTTTTCAGCCAGTTTTTAACCTTTTTAGTGAATGTTTTAAAGTCCGTTATTATTTTAATTTCATTTGGCATTGTGTTCCATGCTGAACAAGAAGCTGTAAATTACAAACTGAACGGTCTGACTAAATACTTTTTTGCCCCACTGTACATCAACCTTTGACTGGTGAATGTCACTTCTATTATAGCCTGAGTGTTCTTGAGTGTTGATCTCCTGCAACAGTACTATGTTACTTTCCTGTTCCTGGTAGAAACACTGAAGATGGCCAACACATTTTACAGCTGAGCCCCATTAACCAGTCATAGGGCACAACTTTAGCCACCAGTTATAAAAGCACACTGGGATTGGCTGTTTGGACTTGGGCCATAAAACTAGTCAGTTGTAGTCTTTCCAGTGTTCTAGCAGGACCAGCAAGGTTACATAGTGCTCTTTTAATGGAAGGGACTAGTATTTACCAACTCTGTTGATTTTCCTCCTTAATGCCAATTTTCTCTTTTTCATTACAGCTTTTCTTCCATCTCTCAAGAGACCGGGTGTTCTCAGAGGAACGGGCACGGTTCTATGGTGCAGAGATAGTGTCAGCTCTGGACTACCTGCATGCCGAACGAAACGTGGTTTATCGAGATCTTAAGGTAGGTAGTTTGCAAAATGTGTCTTCACTTTCTTTCATCTTCCCTGTCATTCTCTCTTGCTTCAATTCACCCTCATCTGACAGGATATAAATAGTGTTTGCAGTGCAGTGGTCAGGGTTTATTGATCAGTCTCCAGACATCACTGCAGCTGGATGGAAACGTGATGTTTACATTACTGCAGTGAGGCAGAAACAACTCCCAATGTCCTTTGAACTAATAAACATTACTTCTTGTTATAGCATCCATGAGCTTTTCTGATGTGTGCATGTGAGTGATGCCATTTTGGTAATCAAGAAAAATGTCAATTTTGTTTGGTTGTTCAGTATCTCAATTGAAATGCTGAACAGACCTCTTAATACTCCAAAGATTAGATACCAGAGATCAATGTTGCATGTTTAAAGTGCATGTTTGGGTATAGGATACTTTTTGGGGGGTTATCACGGTTGCGGTGGACAGTCCTACTACTTCCAGCTGAGAAAATTATACCAGCCAGGTCAGCACAGATCTCCCTCCCCCCTTCCCTCCGACTCTCCCTTGGGTTTATGAGGCAGGCTCCCAGCCTGCTAGGGTTCTCCTGAAAATGCCAGGGTAGCAGGATTGGAGGATGTGCTGACTCTGGCCAGGCGCTGCTGGCCACGTGTGAGCTACAGCTGCCAGGTGACTTTAACTGAGCGAGAGAGAGAGAGACACAGAAAGAGATGGGGGAGGACATACTCATATCAAGACCTCCAGTCATGACACTTCATGATGCACTTCCTTTATTCATTTAAGGCAATAAAACACCAGCCACATTTATAAATTTAGGGGTGTTTATACAGTAATTAAACAGTATTTCTAGAGGTGGTGATTGGTTTAAGTCAGGGGTCCTCAAATGTTTTTGCCAGGGGTCCGCATTTGTTTTTTCCAGTGGACCTGAGGTCCGGAGCAGTGCAAACATGCTGCATGGGTGGATATTTCATTTTTATGTTGGGAGGGACAATAAATATAACATTTTCTCCAGAGTAAATATTGAGGGGACACTATAAGTATTATTGTTGTGACTCACAAATTTATGAGAAAGAATGTACAAATGTACACTTACAGGAAAAAAAGCTGCAAATTTACAAGAAAAGTCATAAATTTATGAGAAAGAAAATTCCACATTTAAAAGAAACAATTGCACATTTACAAAAAGTCAAGTTTACCAGAAAAAAGTTGCAAATTTAGTGAGGAAAAAAATGTAAATTTACAAGGGAAAAAAACAACTCACATCTATTATAAAAAGGTTGCAAATTTACAAGAAAAAAAATAGATTTAAGATGCAAAAACAGTAGATTTATGAGGGGAAAAGTGGCAAATTTACAACAAAAGTCTTACATTTACAAATAAATGTAGTAAATTAATGAGGAAAAAGTTACAAATTTATGAGAAAAGTTGCAAATTTTAAAGAAAAAAATTTCCCCCTGGACCCCCGTGATTTACGCACATGTCACCAGGCTGTTCTGCTGTGGGAGGAGCTGGGTGAAGGCAGCGACTTTCAGAACAGACTTTCACAACTCTTGCTTTTTGCTGTTGTGTCACAGATGTAACAAGAATCCTGTTTGCAGCTTGATAACTATTTCAATGCATTTATTTTTGTTGGTTTTTACCTCTGAATTTTGAAGAAATGTCTCTTCAAAGTTCCTGTGCTTGCTCTCATAATGCCGTTTCAAATTGGAAATCATTATCATAGCTGTGGTCTCCTGGCATATGAAGGACATTGGTCTTATGCTGGTAGGAGGGAGAACAAATGCAAATTGCTCAGTCCATTCATCTTTGAATTGCAGATTTTCACTGCCCATTTTTATTTTAGCATTGAACTTGGAACATGCCAATTTCATTCAATGTAGGCTCCTAATGCTGGCTAAGTATCAATAAGCAAACTGCTCCAAAAGTGAAAGTAAAAAAAAAAAAGCGCAGCTCGCGCCCTGACAGGTTGTCATCACATCATTGGCATGCAGATAACAGTCCACGTTTACAGGTGCTGACCAAACCAAAACACATAATGAAGGAATCACAAATAGGGGGTTCGCGGGCCGCCTATAGAGATTGAGATTGAGATTCAACTTTATTGGCAGCCCCCATGCTGTGGCTCCCTGCAGTTATATCTCAAAACGCACAGAAATTAACGAAGCTCATTTTAATTATTTTATTTTTTAAATTATTGTTTATTGCAATTGGATACATTTCTCAATGGTAATACAAACTTTTATGAGCATAAAATATATATATTTTTAAATTATTATGTTGTCAACCATGCGTGACTGTGTCACATCTGACGGCGGCTGCACAGAGAACCGCTCAGCCTCTCCGTCCTCCGTCAGTGCATGTGAAGAAGCACGGACAGCAGCTGCTTCCTGCCACTGTCTGTAAGACATGAACCAATCCAGAGAAAGTAAAATCAGAGGAAAATAGTCTAATTCTGTGTGGACAGATTAATTTGCGTTCATGTATGGTGGCTGTGGAGAGAATTTCTACACGAGAACACAAACGAGGAGAAAAACAGCTGCCTCATTAGTCTACAGGTCCATAAAAAGTCTTAAATTTGATTTTCTAAAATCGACACCTTCATTACCCTTAAAAGTGAGAAACAATCCTTGAATTCCTGCTCAATAACCTTAGTTACCTGCACTATAAATGCTGGATTCCCCAGACATGACAGAAGCCTGAATTAGTGAAAATTTATTTTCACTGTCACAGCTCAATACTTCCTGAATGATGTAAAAATATAAGCCCTCTACAGCAATTCAGTTTTCAGAATGGTTTTCTGTTAGTGCTTTTATTGTGAAACACCGTCAACTGCATATACCTGTCTGAAATAACAACATTTTTTCCCACACAATTTGCAAATAAAAAAAGAAAAGAGGAGAGAAGATTATGTGACAGTGATGGAGATGCGATCCTCTTATTTTAAGGACGTTTTCAGCTTTTTGTCTGTAGGATAACTGCTAGTTTGTTACCTGTGGGGTTTTGGACAGTGAATTATATGTGCAGATTGTCTATTAGTGCCACACATTTTTTTTTTAAATTATAACAAATATTTAGCTCAGACAGTATTTTTTTAAACGTTTTTCTACTCTGTTGTAATTATTTCTAATTAGCTTAATTTGCACCAAATGATTTTTAAAGTTATATCATTTAGAAAGTTGTTGAGAGTTCTTTTTGTTTTATTCCAAAATCAAGAAGACAACCAATTATCAGACAACCAATTCACTAGTTATCAAATTGAGTCTGGAGAACAGATGTTGGGTACAAATTTATATTAATACATTTGAATAAGGAACATTATGAGGAAACAAAAAGGATGAAAAGTAGCTTCTTCTAAATAAAACTTTCGTCTCTGATTTATTAACCTCTTGCACTCCGTTGTACCGCGGGCGGGCAAGTCTCTGCGTCCCAGAGCGCACGAGGGCGCTCTCGTGCGCTCTAGGACGCACAAGGGCGCTGCCTCCAAGCGCGCACTGAAAAAAAAAAAAAAACGTTCTTCCACTACAGACACAGCCGCGAACAGATCAGATATGATTGACCTCTCATTCGACTAATAAGAGCCCTGAATTGGGTTTCTGAAACCTTGAAGAACCAATGACTGAAAACTTAGCAAGAAGGACCCGCCTACCAACGCTGTGAATGCAGCCAGCCAATTGAAGCACAGAAGTTCGCGAGCTTTTTTGTGTAAGGCTGGGTGAAGAGAGACTGCTGCAGCAGATGAAAAAAGGACCCGCAGGAAGAACCCCACAGACCCAGCAGCACGGAGACCATCCACAAGTGCAACCTGTGTGACAGGGACTGCCATTCACGCATCGGCATGTTCGGCCACAGGCGGTGCTTTTTTTGTTTTTGTCCCAGCAGAGTAGACGTTAGGATTGTCTTCCATGGTCATCATAGACCGACGGAGGCCGACGACGAAGGCTGAGTGACACACACGTGTTCGCCAGTCTATTTTTAATTACTACTGTTATTTGTTTTGAAAAATCGTTCGCCAAAAACCGCAATCATGGAAGCGCAAAACCGCAATAATGGAATTATGTTTTGATCGGGTCGCGAGACCAGCGTTGCGTTCGTCTGACAATGAGGAAGAAGTTCACCAGCTCCGCTTCTGCTGTGAAGAGGTAAGTGTTCTAAGCTAAATTATTCTTTATCCCTGAAAATTGTAATCAAAATGACTTTTGACCGATCGGTAAATTACAGCTGTGCGTCATCGCTGCATGACGGACCGTGGTGCAACGGGCGATGTCCGTCCTCTGTAGCGAGGGGGGGGACAACCCCCCCCCCCCACACACACACACACAGCCCTGAGTGTCACCTTTCATTAGAGCCCAAGATGAAGCTTCTATATTGAATCATTCAAAAGTTAGACGTTTTTCCAAGCTGTACCATTTGACACAATTTGGCACAGTTCAAAAACGCCTGGGAACTACCTGAGGAAAAAGCTGTGTAATATATTCATTTTTTTGTGGTATTGTCACAAAATTTTGACCTCAGCTGGATAACACTTGGTTCTACATTTCTGTTGCATTTTCCAGCCCGGATCTGAAGCTGTGTGTTATTTGCAAGCATTTGTATCCGAAAAAACACCCAGGCCAAATTTATTTTCTTCAAGTTCACTATGTTTAGATGATTGTAACTCAGCGGCCGGAGCACTTAGATTATGACTATTTTGCAAAAAAATTCAAAGTGTTTTCTTTTAAATGAGACCAACCCCATGAAGATGCTGCAAAGGGTTGAAGAACAGCTTTCGATTTACTTTGGGCACGTTATTTTTTGGAGTTTTTAGGGAAATTGACCGGAGTGCAAGGGGTTAAAATATCAGGAACTAAAGGTGTGTGATCACTGAAAGTAGATGGATTATATTTTTCAGATTTAAACAATTTATGAATGTGCTGATAATTAAAAAAAACTGCAGAAATTATGGTCAGATATTCAGAAATTTATTTTTCAGCACAAAACAATGTTTCTAATACTTTTATTTTATCAAATACTTTTATTTCATGAATGAAGCTCTCTATAAAGCTTGACAGTTTTTTTTACTGTTGTAGTATGAATTCATTAATGCCACATAATATTCAGAGCTATATATGTATATAAAACTTTATAAGCAGCATCATCTTTATTTTAAAGGTCAAATTGCCGTTGCAGCCCTCAGCCACTTCTATTTTAGTCGGAGACAGGCAAAGTGGTTGGCAAAGGTTGCAGACCACTGGTTTAGGTTATGCAAATATGTAATGAAAATATAAAAAAATGTACAGTGCTGTGAAATGGTATTTGCTCCCTTCCTGCTATTTTGCATATTTGTAACACTTAACTGTTTCAGATAATCTAAAACAAATTTTAATATTAGACAAAGATAATCTACAGTTTTTCAATGATTTCATTTATTTAAGAGGAACAAAGCTATCCAAACCTCTTTGTGTGTAAAAGTCATGAATTAACTGATTAACCACGTTTCTTGGAAAACAGAGTTCAATGTCATTAGCTACAGCCAGGCCTGATTACTGCCAGACCTGCTGATTCGAGAAATCATTTAAATAGAACCTGTCTGACAAAGTGAAGTAGGCTAAAAGTTCTCAGAAAGCAGCACATCATGCTGTGATGTAAAGAAATTCAAGAACGGAAAGAAAAACCCAAAACATTTAAAGAACTGCAGGCCTCACTTGCCTCAGTTTGAACACTGGTCCATGATTAAACAATACTGGGCAAAAATGGCATCTGTGGGCGAGTTCCAAGGTGAAAACCACTCCTTACCAAAAACAATACAAAGGCTCATCTCATTTTTGCCAAAAAAAAACCTATCTTGGGTGATCCCAAGATTTTGGGGAAAATATTCTGTGGACTGACGTAACAAAAGTTGAACTTTTTAGAAGGTGTGCGTCTCGTTACATCTGGCATAAAACTAATGCAGCATTTCATAAAAAGAACATCATACCAACAGTCAAACATGGTGGTAGTGTGATGGTCTGGAGCTGCTTTGCTGCTTTGAGACCTCTATGACTTGCCGTAATTGGTGGAACCATGAATTCTGTTCTCCACAAGAAAATTCTAAAGGAGAATGTCTGGCCATCAGTTCATGACCTCAAGTTCAAGCCCTCCAATGTGGCTGAATTAAAACAATTCTACAAAGAAGATTAGGCCAAAATTCCTCAACAGCGACGTAAGAGACTCATTACCAGTTATCGCAAACACTTGATTGCAATTGTTGCCACCAAGGGTGGCACAACCAGTTATTGTGTTTAGGGGGCAGTTACTTTTTCACATAGAGCCAGGTAGGTTTGGATAGCTTTTTTTTCTATTAATAAATAATTTAAAAACTGTATTTTGGGACTTCCGGTTATGGCTGCCACGTAGGACGGACGTGTCTCGCTCTGCTCTGCTCCTGGAAAAAAAAAAAATCGGCAAATAACTCTCTCATTTGGGACAGAACGTATCCCAGCATTTGGGCGAAGATATGTCGGCGAAGCCTAAGGCTAGAAAACCAGGAAAAGGAAAAAGCGAGCCGCCGAAACAGTCCAAATTAACGGACTTTCAGGTCTGTGACGCAGTAAACAAAACTCCATATATGGCGGAGGAGGCTGGCAACGCTGCGATATCTGCGGGGAATGGCGCAGATGCGCTGATGGCTGCCATGAGTTCAATGAGAGCGGACTTTTCCTCTAGATTTGATGGGATTATGACAGCGTTGGAAGGAATAAGAAAGGAATTGGGTGACTGTGTAGAACGAACGGCGCAGATGGAGCTCCGTCTCGCTAGTGCTGAAGATGACGTCACCCGTCTTCAATTAAAGGTGCGCACTTTGGAAAAAAAAAATAAATCTCTGGAAGATAATATTTTGGATTTGGAATCTCGGTCGAGACAGAATAATTTGAGGCTGGTGGGTCTTCCAGAGGAATCAGAAGGTCGGGACGTATGTTCCTTTCTGGAAAAGTGGATTCCGGAGGTGCTGGGCAGCGAGGAGTTGCAATCAGCAGTGGTTCTGGAAAAGGCACATCGTATTGGCCCACGGAGAGATAAGGGACCGCCGAGGACCTTAATTATGAAGTTTCTTAGCAACAGAGACAGGATGAAGATCTTCAACGCTGCACGAGCTAAAAAAGGAGAGATTAAACACCAGGACCAGCAGGTGCGGTTCTACCCAGATTTGGCCACAGGAATCCAGCAATTGAGGAAGCAGTTTGATCCCGTACGTAAGGAGCTGCGCAACCTTGGGATTCGTCATGGTGTAATCTATCCTGCGAGACTGCTGACCACGTATGAGGGCAGAACCCACATTTTCAAGACCCCAGAGGAGGCGCAGGAGTTCATCAAGAAGATCAAAGAAGAAGAAGAGACTGGTGGGAGCTAAGCATGAACAAAATATAAGGTAGAATAATTAAGCATTTGCACAGGTATCTGACTGACTTGAAGTAAATAGTAAGTTTACAAAATATAGATTGTATTATATATTAAAAAAACAAAACAAAAACAAAACAAACAAAAAAAAAAAAAAACTATGACGTACAAAGTTGTTAAAAATTTTGGAGTTAAGTTGGAAAACTACAGAGGAGAGTTAATGTTACGTCATTAAAAGCAGTAGAGTTAGGATGATTGGGAGGATGAAGAAGGAGTGGCTTAGGCTGATCCTCGTGGGTGTGGAACGGTCGATGGCTATATCGGGAGACAGAATTTTTCTTTTGATTTTGGGGGGTTTGCCACAAGTGTGGGAAGGGGAAATTTGTTTGTGTGTAGTTTGTAGGATGAATGTTCAACCACTCATGTTTTTGCTTCTCTGTATGAGCATGTTTACACTGCAAGGTAATCCCAAACTCTCTATTGATCATGGACCAAAGTGTTAATCTTAATTTAACTTCATGGAATTGCAGAGGTCTACAAAATTTAAAAAAACTTAAACAAGTTATGAATAAAATAAAGGACATGGGTTCAAGAATTGTGTTTTTACAAGAAACTCATCTGATAGAGGAGGATGTTAAAAGAATTAGGAGTAGATGGCAGGGAAGTGTATTCACCTCTTCATTTTCATCCCGAGCCAGGGGAGTTATGACTCTCATACATAAATCAGTTCCTTTTCAAGTGAAAAATGTAATTGGAGACAAATTTGGAAGATATGTAATCATTCAAGGTTCTTTGCTATTAGAAAATATAAATCTTGTGAACTTATATGGTCCCAATATAGATGATCAGAAGTTCTTTGCTAATTTATTTCTCATCTTATCATCACTTACAGGGCAACATATAATAGCAGGGGATTTTAATTGTACATTGAATCCAGGTGTGGATAGATCAACAGGACTGGATTGTACGCACATTGGATGTAGGATGACTATTAATCATTTTATGAAAGAATTGAGATTGTTAGATATATGGAGAGAAATGAAACCACAAGTTAAAGCCTATTCTTGTTATTCCAGTACCTACAAGACATTCTCACGTATTGATTATTTTTTGATTTCCACAGAATTAAGGTCCAAGATTCAAAACTGCTTTTATGATAACATCGTGATCTCTGATCATGCACCCTGTTGTCTAATACATGTAGATAAAAAATTGACAAAGGAATCAGGTAGATGGCAATTTCAGCATAAATGGCTTCAGGATGAGGAATTTGTCAAGTATATAGAAAAACAGATAGACGAGTTCTTTGACATCAATACTACACAAACATCAGCATGTGTAAAGTGGGAGGCTTTCAAAGCTTTTATTAGGGGACATATTATTAGTTATACAGGATCAAAATCTAAGAAGACTCGAGAGGAGAGAGCTAAATTGGAACATAAAATAAAAAGTCTTCAGGAAAAAGTGTATGCAGGAAGTGACCCAAGGTTGGAGAATGAATTAGTGATTTTGAGAGCTGAATACGACAAAAAATCAGCGAATAGAGCTGCCTCGAGTCTTCTAAGATTGAAACAATCTTTTTATGAACAAGGTGAAAAATCAGGAAAATTATTAGCATGGCAGATTAAACAATTGGAAATTAAAACACCAATTACCAGTATTATAAGTAAGTAGTTATAGATCCTTTAGAAATTAATAGAGCCTTTAGAGATTACTATGAAAAATTATATGATACCAAAAATGAACCTGATTTAACAAAACTAAATGGGTTTTTGAACGAACTATCTATACCGTGTATACCAAATGAAAACAGGGAGATATTGGAGTCTAAAATTAGTCAAGAAGAAGTTGGGCTAGCCATTGATAATATGAAATCAGGAAAAAGTGCAGGACCAGATGGTCTTCCAGTTGACCTTTATAAAAAATTTAAGAATAAATTAATAAAACCTTTTTTGGAAATGGTTTTAGAAGCATTTCAAAATAATAATTTACCATCATACATAAATAATGCCTTAATTATACTGCTGCCAAAACCAGGTAAGCCCTCTAATAAATGTGAAAATATGAGACCAATAAGCCTATTAAACGCCGACCTTAAGATAATCTGTAAAATTTTAGCAAGACGAATACAAGAAATTTTACCAAATATTATTAATCGAGATCAGAATGGCTTTATAAAGGGTAGACAAGGCTTCCATAATGTAAGAAGACTATTTAATATTATTTATTTTAATAAAGAAGCACCGGATACAGCTCTCCTATCATTGGACGCCGAAAAGGCCTTTGATAGAGTTGAATGGCCCTTTCTTTTTGAAGTCCTACAAAGGTTTGGACTTGGAAATAATTTCATAAAATGGGTTCAAATAATATACAATAATGCTACAGCAGAAATCCTAACAAATAACAATATTTCAAAACCAATAAAAATCAATAGAGGATGTCGACAAGGCTGTCCACTTTCACCTTTACTGTTTACTATGGCAATTGAACCTTTAGCGATAGCGATACGTTTACATTCACAAATATATGGAATTAAAGTTGGACCAACAGAACATAAAATCTCCCTGTACGCCGATGATATAATTTTGTTTATGTCGAGTCTAAAAAAATCAATTCCAACCTTGTTGAATTTAATAAAGAATTTTGGGGAAATATCAGGATATAAAATAAATAAAACTAAATCTTCAATATTAATGCTAAATGAGACCCAGAGAAATTACCCAGCCCCTGAGGCAAATCAATTCAATGTTGTAAATCAGTTTAAATATTTAGGAATCCAAATTATGCCTAAGCTAGAATCAGTCGCCAGCGTCAACTATGAAGCCTTAATGTCAGATATCAATGAGTTAACTCAGAGATGGATGTCACTACCAATGTCGATGATCGGGAGAATCAATATACTTAAAAGTAATATTTTACCTAAAATACTTTATTTATTTCAATACATTCCCTTATCACCACCTTTAGATCTATTCTCAAGAATAAAAAAAAAGTTAGTGGAATTTATATGGAACAACAGGAGGGCTAGATTACGTCTGTCTTTATTATATTTACCATTTGATCGTGGAGGTCTGAAATGTCCAAATTTTATGTTGTATTATTGGTCGGCACAACTGAGGTCTATGACATATTATTTTTCATCAAATGATCTCCCTCACTGGACTGAAATGGAATCATACAATTTACCTTTACCTCTTCCCATATTCATATACTCAGATTCGGCAAAAAAATTACAAAAACAAGTTAAAAATCCATTTGTAAAGCATATGATCAAAATATGGTGTGAAGCTAAAAACTATTTAAAAGAACCACAGTTATTGTCACAATTTAGTCCAATATGGGGTAATCAATATTTTAAACCAGGGAGAGCGGACGCTGTATTTAAAGTATGGAATTTAAAAGGGATACAAAAGATTCAGGATTTATATTTGCCATGTGCAGACAACATAATGTCTTTTGAAGAGCTGAGGATCAAATTTAATCTCAATAGAACACATTTTTTTAAATATCTTCAACTTAGAAACTTTATTCGATCAAATCAAAATAAAGCTCTCACTCGACCTATTTATTCATCCTTGGAAAAAATGATGATGAAAGATAGTAAAAGAAAGGGTATTATTTCAGAGTTTTATAACTCATTGACACTATCTTCAAGTGAAAATTCACTGAAAAGATTAAACTACTGGAAAGAAGATCTGCAAATTGAAATTTCGGAGGAACAATGGGAATTGGCTTGTACAGAAGCTCAAACCAAATCAATAAATGCACGCCTTAAATTGATACATTTCAAATGGTTAATGCGGATGTATGTTACACCGGAGGAGTTAAATAGATATAACAAAAATATACCAGATACATGCACAAAATGCATGGAAAGTAAAGGAACCCTATTTCATTGTTTATGGGAATGTAGATTAATAAGAATGTTTTGGGAAGAGGTGAGGGTAACAATTGAAAAAATAATCTCAAAACAAATCATACTGAATCCTAAACTGTTTTTGTTGGGTCTGTACCCAGAAAAGCATAATTTTAATAAAAGTGAAAGAACATTCATAGACCTCAGTTTGCTTAATGCCAAAAAATGTATTGCACTATTATGGAAAAAGACTCATAGACCAGATGTGACTCAGTGGTTAAGACAGATGTTAACAAACCTTCCATTAGAAAGAATAACATATATACTGAAATCAAAGGAAATTGTGTTTGAGAATATATGGAGACCTTTTATTGATTATGTAAAAAATTTAAACATAACTCTTGAAGAAGAAGGTGAATGATGTGTGTGGACCTTGTAAATTCCAAACTGGTGAACATAATATGTATACTTATGTATTGGATTGTCTAGACTAAACAGAGGAGCATTGTTAAAGACTTGATTTTGTTGGTGGTTGTTGGTGTTTTTAGTGCATTTTTTTTTTTTGTAGTACTTTAGCGTTAGTGTTTGATTGTTTGTATCATGTTTGTTAAAAAAAAAAAAGGTTCAATAAAGATATTGTGGAAAAAAAAAAAACTGTATTTTGTATTTACTCAGGTTATCTTTGTCTAATATTAAAATTTGTTTGGTCTGAAACAGTTAAGTGTTATAAATGTGCAAAATAAAAGAAGTCAAGAAGGGGGCAAATACTTCATCACAGTACGAATGTGGGCAAACAACTTTGTAGTGAGGAGGAGACTTGCATAATCCTTAACAAAATGAAGGATATGAATATTCCCCTTCTGGAGGGAAGAAAGTGTATATAAAAGCAGATGTTCTAAAGGAAGTGTCTGCAAAAATGGAACAGGTGGGGATTAGTAAAAGTTCAATCATGACTGGTGAAGCCATGTTGAAAACTAGATGGGAAGTTTTGAAAACGGTTTACTTCATGCACTTAAGAGAAGAAATCAAACTAATGAATGAATCATGTAGGTTTAAAAAAAACAAAAAACTTATTAAAGTGCACACAAGTACATAAATTGTTACGCTTTCACTTGTATTCTACATCACCATGGTCAAAATAATGAAGGAAAGAGAAATCAAGTTTTTTTTCTTGAGTTAAAACTAATGTAAATTTGCTTTGATATTTAGATATTGTAGCGGTTTGATTAAACCCCCACAACACACAGACAGAACACGGAGACGGTCAGCTCGCACTCCTGGGTTTTTTCCGCTGCATGCTGCGTTTACAGCCGTGAAGTTAAAGTGTTCATGCATCTTGTCCTAACTGTGCTTCTTCTGAGCATCTTACATATGTATATGTGCTTTGGTGTAAATCTCCACAAACAGACTGGTCAAACACAGCGCTCGGCTAGAGCAAATAACAGAACAGTGAAATGTGTATTAATGCCTACAGGCAGCCCCGTTTCGTCTGGCTCAATTCTGTAATGCTAATGTTGCCTTTCATGCAAATGTCTCATGCCTGTCCTGTTATCTCTTTGATCAGACCAACTGCTGTGAATGCTTTGATGTATTGTTGTAGTTGGGTGTATATATACTGCATTGTAACCATGCTCTCATTCTCTCTCAACCTCTGCTGCAGGACACAGACTTTGTGTCCGCCTTTCCTCCTCTCCTTCTCTGAGAGCCGTGGGCTCGCTCTCGGCGCGCATGCACGGCGCCGGGAGCGGAGCTTGTGACGGTGGTATGATAATAAAACCTGCTTAAAACTTCAGCATCGCTGCCTTATTTCATGCCGCTGCACTGGTGACCCCTTGAAGACGCACACGCTTTGTGCGACGCAGCCTTCTGATTTGGACGGCCACGCTGGCGAACCAACGCTGAAAAAAACGAGCGGCCAGCGAACGCAGCACCCGGACACGCACACACTTTGTGCGAAGCAACCTTCTGAGCCGGACAGCTGCACTGGTGACCCGTTCTTCAGGATGAGATCTGCACGTCTGAGATCTGCTCATCCACGCTGGACCGGCCGCGCTCGCAGCTCCTTCACATGAGAGCGCGGGCACCTCGTCCCTTCTCCACGACGGCGTCCTCCATGGCCGGCGGAGAACGCAACGCGTGGACCTGAACGCACCACCCCCGAGCCTGAGGAACAAAGATCGTCTGTCCCCTCCCGCCGCTCCAATGCATCTACACGAGCCTGAGGGACAAAAGATCGTCTATTTCCTCTCACCGCTCCAACGCACCATGGCCAATCTGCAGCCACAGCTCAACCTGGATTTTATCGGCGCCGTCTGCGCCGATCTCCGCCAAGATTCTGCACCCTGGTTCTCCTCTCCAGCTGGCCCACCCACGCACGGAACCCCCGCGCACGCACCGGGGAGTTACGAGGACGGCGCATCACGCACGGGACAAATAACGGCTCCAGAGACCGCCATCGTCCTCCGCCGCTGCTCACAGAACCTTCAGGGCTGCTCGTTCACCTGAAGCAAGCACGCAGCTCGCCACTGGATTTTTTTAATGGTCTCAGCCACGGCACATAAGGGATTTCAGCCGTCAGCTGTTCCCGGGGGGCTTTGGGGCTGCTCCTGCACCTAAAGCCAACACGCCAGTCCCTCTGCTTTTGTTTATTTTTTTCTTACAGCCGCTCCTGCTTTTCTTCATGGCCACGAGAGGAGCCAGAGAATAATTTTTCTTCTTCTGATCTCTGCATGTTCAGACGGGACATCGCGGAGCAGCAAACACTTTTGGCGCGACTCGAACGATTTTCCCGCGCCCGGTCAGCATGTACTACCCCCCCTCCTCCTGCACAGAGCTTTTCCCTGCTCGCTGCCCAGACTGCAACATCGAGGTCACGGTCCCCTACCGTTTCCCTCTGGGGGGGGAGCAGTGTAGCGGTTTGATTAAACCCCCACAACACAGACAGAACACGGAGACAGTCAGCTCGCACTCCTGGGTTTTTTCCGCTGCATGCTGCGTTTACAGCCGTGAAGTTAAAGTGTTCATGCATCTTGTCCTTACTGTGCTTCTTCTGAGCATCTTACATATGTATATGTGCTTTGGTGTAAATCTCCACAAACAGACTGGTCAAACACAGTGCTCGGCTAGAGCAAATAACAGAACAGTGAAATGTGTATTAATGTCTACAGGCAGCCCCGTTTCGTCTGGCTCAATTCTGTAATGCTAATGTTGCCTTTCATGCAAATGTCTCATGCCTGTCCTGTTATCTCTTTGATCAGACCAACTGCTGTGAATGCTTTGATGTATTGTTGTAGTTGGGTGTATATATACTGCATTGTAACCATGCTCTCATTCTCTCTCAACCTCTGCTGCAGGACACAGACTTTGTGTCCGCCTCTCCTTCTCTGAGAGCCGTGGGCTCGCTCTCGGCGCGCATGCACAGCGCCGGGAGCAGAGCTTGTGACGGCGGTATGATAATAAAACCTGCTTAAAACTTCAGCATCGCTGCCTTATTTCATGCTGCTGCGATATAACAATTTTCATCAAATGTGTCTGATGTGTGTACTTGATCTTTTGTTTTTACATTAAAGCTAATGAACAGCTTTTTCTCCTCAGCTGGAAAATCTCATGCTGGACAAAGACGGCCACATAAAGATCACAGATTTCGGCTTGTGTAAGGAAGGGATCAAAGATGGCGCCACCATGAAAACTTTCTGTGGGACACCAGAGTACCTCGCTCCTGAGGTAAACACACTGTGTTCTGTACAGATTATGTTTTGCCAAATTAAGATAAAAAATAATCTCTAAAGCTTCATAACTTTAAAAAAAATCCTGATCTGAAACTTGCTTAACTTAATCCTTGCCTGGTCACTTAAGTGACCGTTGCGGCCAGTCATCTGAAGGCAGGTGATGGATCAACTGCAGACCAGCAGAAAATTATGGACAACCTTTCAGATCAGCCAATGCCTGATCTGAAAGGTTGTCCATAATTTTCTGTTGGACTGCAGTTGATCCATCACCTAGATTTCCTTTTTATTCTGGTTTCTGATGTTAATTCAACCATCTGTATATTCAGTTTATATACTGCTCAAAAAAATAAAGGGAACACTTTGAAAACACATCAGATTTTAATGGAAAAAAATAAGCTGGATATCGAAATTGTGGCAGGCTAGTCCAGTTTACTCAGATTAAAAAGCGTTCCTTTAATCTGAGTAAGCTGGACTAGCCTGCCACAATTTCGATATCCAGCTTATTTTTTCCCATTAAAATCTGATGTGTTTTCAAAGTGTTTCCTTTATTTTTTTGAGCAGTATATTTCCAGATGTTTGCATCATGAGCCATGGAAAATTATTTAAAATATAATAAAAAAAATCAATTTAATGGAACTAAATGATGAATACAGATAATGGGGAGCTAATAATGATCTTGGTGACTCTTACAAAGACTTTGCTTTCATTTTGGATAAAGGAATTTATTATTCTTAAAAATTACAGTCAGTCCTCAAACAAGTCTTTGAAAGGCCCTGAAAATGGCACAAACATGATAAACACCAAATCATAATTTTTTATCCCTCGCCGGTCAAAGCCCAAAGGGGTCGAAGAGTCCTTGGGATGAAGACTGAAGGGGGATTATGTTATGGGGCAGTCCGTCCATCCGTCTGTCCCACTTTCATGAAATCAACTTCTACAGTTTTATTCCAACTGTTCTGAAACTTGGTACCATGGTTTGCTATACAGGTACATCTCAAAAAATTAGAATATCATGAAAAAGTTCAATATTTTTTGTCATTCATTTCAGAAAGTGAAAAACATATATTATATAGATTCATTACAGATAGTGATATATTTCAATTGGTTATTTATTTTAATTTTGATGATTATTGCTTACAGCCCATGAAAACCCCAAATTCAGCTTCTCAAAAATTAGAATATTGCATAAAATTAATTAAAAAATAGTTTTTAAGTAGAAATGTTGGCCGACTGAAAAGTATGTCCATGTACACACTCAATACTTGGTCGGGGCTCCTTTTGGATTAATTACTGTATCAATGTGGCGTGGCATGGAGGTGATCAGCCTGTGGCACTGCTGAGCCGTTATGAAGGTCCAGGTTTCTTTGGGGTTTAGGTCAGGAGAGTTTGCTGGTCAATCAAACACAGTGATGCCATGGTCATTAAACCAGGTTTTGATGTGTGTGTGTGTGGGGGGGGGGGGGGGCAAGTCCTGCTGGAAAATGAAATCAGCTTCTCCATAAGGCTTGTCATCAGAGGGAAGCATGAAGTGTTCTAAAATTTCCTGGTAGATGACTGCGGTGACTTTGGTCTTGATAAAACACAGTGGACCAACACCAGCTGATGACGTGGTTCCTCAAATCATCACTGACTGTGGAAATTTCACACTAAACCTCAAGCATCTTAGATTCTGTGCCTCTTCACTCTTTCTCCAGACTCTGGGACTTTGATTTCCAAATGAAATGCAAAATTTACTTTTATATGAACAGAGGTCATCTGCTGGTGCTGCGGAGAATCAAAGTTATCCTTCCCCTAGATGGACTGCCTTCCCAGGCTGAGTGCTCCATTTACCCTGAGCAACTGGTTTTAAGGCGCCAGTAGCTCGCCTTCGCCCCTTCTCCTGTCAGTGATAACAGTTTCGCTGTGGGAAGGCCAGGAGTTGGACTTTGGCTGTCAGAGGCTATTTGAGTCGCACGCCATAGGAAGCATTTCAAGAGGTTCTGAGAGCCCAGCCTCACAACCTGCTTCCCGGCTATAACAACCTTACGAAACCGTGATGAGTGTACCACAACAAAAAAGGTCATTGTTTCAATAACTTGTCATGTGCCCTTGAGCATCAATTACAGCTTGACAGCGTCGTCTCATGCTTTTCACAAGTTGACTTATTGTCTGCTGAGGCATGGCCTTCCACTCTTCTTGAAGGGCAGCCCTCAGACCATTGAGGTTGTGGGGTTCAGGGTTACGAGCCTCTACATGGCGACTCAGCTGATCCCGTAGATTTTCTATGGGATTCAGGTCGGGAGAAAGTGCAGGCTCCTAAATTTGAGGTACCCCAGCCTCCAGTAGCCGTTCCCCAATGACACGACCTTGAAGAGCTAGAGCATTGTGAAGATGAATTTAGGACTGTGTTGTCCATGCAGGGGCACAGTGGCTGCATTAATGATGTTATTCAGATAGTATCGGCTTGCCTCTGTACCATTCACAAGGTGTAGGGCAGTTCTGTATTGACTAGACACACCTGCCCAGACTAACACCACCACCACCAAAGGCAGATGCATAGCATTCTCCTTGACATCTCCAACATCACTGGCAGCCATTATGTCTACTCAACGTGAATCAACTTTCATCAGAGAACAGCACTGAGGCCCACTGGTCCCTTGTCCAACGTAAATGCTCCCTGGCCCACACCTGTGCCTGCTGGTGTGGTCAGGTACCCTTGCAGGTCGTCTAGCACACAGACCACTCTGAAGTAAATGGTCTGATATGACACTTGGGTGCCTCTCACCTCCCTTAAATGTGCCTGTGTGTGAGTTGAGTGCCGCAGGGCACTGTTCACAATGAATTGGTCATCAGCATGAGATGTGGCGAAAGGACGGCCAAAGGACGTCCACTTCTATGCCTTTCTGTGACTCTTCCAGTCTCTCTGTATCTCTGTTGCAACCTCCTGATGACACTCTGACACTGTAAGCTCAGTGGCCACTTCCCTCTGAGGACATCCTGTTTGAAGCATCGCAATGGTGAGGTATTGTTGATCAATTGTGAGGCGTCGTCTTGGTCTCATGATGTCAAAATGTGAACAGCATGATGAAGAGGACTGCTTAAATACCAATTCTGATTTAACCAGAAAATTTATTGGTCGACTCATGGATCAAACGCGTGTTGTGAATTTTGCTTATACCTTGTTAGAGAACAGCAAGTTGTGCAAAACGTACTGAAACATTAAACAGTTGGAAATGTGCATTCAAAAGGTTAAAGGAGGTCAAATTAAGTTCATCTGTGAATGTTATAGTGCATTTTAGGTGCATCCTGAAATTTCACCCGAAAGCCGAATATTCCTAACTTTTTGTGAGTACTGTAAATCCCTATGCCCTATGCAAGAAACTCTGCTTAACTGAATTAGACATGGCTATCAGGTGTAGGCACTTAAGATGGTTTGAGCATGTAACGAGGAGTAACAATTGGATTAACCGGATCACCCATTTCGAGAAAGATGGTCAAAGAGAGGCAGGCCTCATAAAACATGGTCACAGCTAGTGTCTGAAGACATGAGATTCTGCGGCCTCACAGTTAGACACCCTGGACAGAGGAAAATGGAGAGCAGCCGTGCATCATCTAACCCACTTGTAATGTAAAACTGATGTTAAAAGAATGATGACGGATTTGTGGATTATTTTGTTGCTAATCTTTTTGTTTTTTTTGATTATGAAGTTACTGGTAAATACTTGCTGGTTTTTAATTATTGTTTGAAATTTTGAATTTTTTTCTCATAATTAAAAGTTTTGATCATAATTTTGCAGAGCCAGAATTGAACAATAATTTCACCTTGTTTTTCAAAGAAATTAAAGTAATTAATAAATTATATAAAATAAAATTGATTAAAATGACCAAAGATGCAGTTATTTTGGTTATAATATTTCTATATATTTGCAGTTTCTAGAACACTCCTGGCCAACCAGACAACAGGAAGAACCTCCCATATTTTGAAATCCAAATGTTGGCAGGTTTAGTTTGTCTGAAGGCTGGAGGATGTTGACGGATATAAGTCAGTGACTTCGTGAATTTCAGTCATTTTAATTTGCCAGATAATAATGAACATAGATTAGCTAATATTGTCGTGGTTGGTGAAGAAAATCCTCAGCAATTCAGTCATCCTTGCCTCTGCCTCAATTAGCCTGCATATCAAGCCTAACAGCACCTGTTAGCCAAGCAACTCTTTATTGT
Organism: Pholidichthys leucotaenia; assembly: GCA_020510985.1. NCBI lineage: Eukaryota > Metazoa > Chordata > Actinopteri > Cichliformes > Pholidichthyidae > Pholidichthys > Pholidichthys leucotaenia. The sequence goes on from CM035842.1 coordinate 168,346,466, forward strand.
CCTTGTTAATGGGTTGAAACTATGATAAATAGTATGATGGGCAGATGAGGCTTCATGAAGTTCTGACGCTTTCCTTCTTATTGTGTCAACAAAAGATTCAAAGCTTCATTCTGACTAAAAGAACAGTGACAGCTGGTGGTCAACTTAAGCCATAACAACCTCGAGAGAGCTGACTGAAGCACTGACGCTGTTTCAAGCCCATGTCTGCAATAAAAATTCAGAAAAGACTGTGTAGTAGTTTTAATCTGCTGATGTTTTTGTTCATTTATAACAGTGGTTCTTAAACTTTTCTTTTATTCCCCACTTTGGGGAGGCGTATGATTACCAAGCCCACACCATGAGTTGCTTTTATTGTTATTTGCATTTTCAGTTTTAATTGGGAATTTCTTGGATGGGCACACAGATTATGCATTTATTTTTTGGTTCAATGTAACTCAGATCCATATTAGTAGAGTCATTTTTGGGGGTTTCGTGACCAACCTCCCAGGACCTTTTTTTCTCACTGGATTTAGCATTCTAGACCCATTTTAATGAAAATAAGCTCCCATGTACCTCCCCAAAATTACGGGAAACCTTTTTTTTTGCCCAAAATTCAAAATGGCCGCCAAAATGCATACCACCACCTATATCTCAGTAACTAATTCAGCTAGGAGGTTGATTTTGGTGTCTAGACATAGGTTTTTGGGGTCAAGCATTCCATTAATGCTATTAGTTTACTTGTGAAACAAACCCATCACGATGAAATCCAATATGGCCGCCAATATGGCCACCGATTAACATTTTTTTTGTTTCTTGACTACTAAGGCACCTAGAAAGCTGATGTTGGTGTCAAAACAGAGGTTTAAGGGGTCATACTATCTGTTTATTCCAATAAAAGTGTGTTTAAATGATTACATAATCGAGAAATCCAAGATGGCGGCCGGCTGTCATTTTCACATGCAATGGACTTTTTCATATCCGTCACCAAATGAGCTAAAAATGTCAAATGAGGTATCCTTACATTCATTTTTAATAATTATTAGAAAGCTCCTGCATTGATTCAGTGATTTCACTGAGGAACACTTGGGTAATCCCCTTAGGATTCCCGGAATCCTATTCTTGATTCATTGATTCCTTTTTGCATAGCAAGAGAGAGGATGCAGTGATTTTGTAACATCTGTGCTGCCATAATATGTAGTCCTAATCTTTCCAATTTAACCAAGGTTGCCAGGTATGTATAAATTTAGCTTTAAACTTATCTGGAGAGGTTAGAATTCTGAATCTTGTTCCATACTGTATAGTCAGGTAATGTTAGCATATTGACCATGCTGCTTGCTTAATGCTACCGTAATGACAGTAGACAGTACAAGGGCCTTTGACTCTAGGTCTTGTCATCCCTCCTTTTTCTCTCCTCTGTTCTGATAATGACAAATTTGTTTTTGTTTTCAGACACTTATTCATATAAAGTGAGGGATAAAATGGATACTGCAAGTGACAACGATGAATTACCATCAACGTCTTCCGGTGAATACGAATGCATTCTACGTTGTGGTCAACCATGTACCAAAAGTGACTCTTTGGATAATACCAAGGACCAAAAATGGAATTCAATTCGTGAAAAAACTCTACGATGGAAAGGACTTGATCGGTTTCAATGTGGGAATATTGATTGGGCCAAAGGGCCAAAAGGGCAGTTGATATTAGGAGCAATTGTTTCCAGTCCCGGTGACTGCTTTTCTGTGGTCCCTTATTGCACCACACGCATAGGTTCTTGTCATGCACAATACCAATGCTGGACCGGAGCCTCTTCGGTGAAAAGAGAGAAGCAGATGGAGATGGATCCCCCTGAACTGATTGATTGTCTCTTTCAAGATCTACCTCTAATTTATGCTTACGTTTCTCGGCTTGAGATAGACAGCGCTTGTTAGATAACATGGTGTAACATGTCTGGTGCATATAATGCCCTTTTGGCCCTTTGGCCCAATCAATATTCCCACATTGAAACCGTTTCACAAGTAAACTAATAGCATTAATGGAATGCTTGACCCCAAAAACCTATGTCTAAGATAAGATAAGATAAGCCTTTATTAGTCCCACAACGGGGAAATTCCAGGATTCAGTTTTTGTCACTGCTATAAATGGTAGAAATAAATGACAGAATAAGAAGATAAAATGGTTCAGGTTCATTTAGAAACCTTTATTTGCCCATCACTACCTCCACTGCTGCCTTTGTGTCAGGTCAGGCATTGGTTTGCTTGCTACCGGATAACCGTGAAAACCAGTACTACCTGTCTCATGGGTCGGGTCGTTGGCGACTCAACCGGCAGCTCCGCCCTTCCGAAGGCATGGAGGGTGAAACTGGGCATCCTGGCAGAACTAAAAACAATGTCACAGGTCTGTGGTGGACCACTCCCAGTTACACGGGGTGAGACTGGACATCCTGGCAAATAAGCACATCTGTCGCAAGGTCTGTGGTGGACTTTTGCCAGTCGGTGCATCATGACATGCACTACACAAAGAGCAGAGATAAACAAACCTATCATCTGGTCAGTCACTGCATCAGATATTGGAGTCAGTTTGTCTTGGCCTGTCCTTGCCACTGATAATACCTCTATCTGCCAAGAATGTGCCGCTAGTCCAGCAAAAGCTAGCAGTACTCAAATACTTTTTTTTTTTTTTTTTTTTTTAACTTATTTGTACCCGTAGGTAGACTTGGTTTGCAGTCTGGTGACAAGCCACTGGCTGCTGGTCGCTGCGTGCGCGAGCGCCCTAAACCTACATGTTTTTGGTGTGCGGGAGGAAACCGGAGAAATCCCGGAGTAAACCCGCGCAACACGGGGAGAACATGCAAACTCCACACAGCTCACTGTTGGTCGGGGACTGGGATCGAACCCACGATCTCATGATCCCCGCGGTCCCCCGGCCGAGGGTAAAACTGTGCTGCCACAGTGCTAAACCACTGCGCCACCGTGCAGCCCACTTTGCAAGCAGTTTCATGAAATGGTCAGTCAGAGAGCAACTCATACTGGCTCGGACGTCGCCCAGGTTAACAAGGTCAGGAGTTCCTGGCAGCGGCAGGTGAAGGACGGAGCTGTATGGAGGAATCTGATCAGACCTAAATGAAACAGTCATTGCCGCCCCCGACAGACTGCTATGATGGTGATGACCTCCACTGCTTAGATATTACTTAGGCTTTTTATTTTTTTCCTCTGTTAAGTACACTCATGTTTCACTCTGACATCAGGGGAGCGAGTACACGAATTCACTTTTGTCTCAGACAGCGACGGTAGATACACTTGGCTGCTGTTTGAACTGTCACGAAAGCGGCACACTCTGACCGCCCCGATACAGTGACTGTTTTGACTTGTGCTGTTTGCGTGCATGCTTGCAAAGTGACAGTCCTTAATTTATTTGCTTAGCGTTGTATGTCAGGGGTGGCGAACCACATGCAGATCCTTTCTCGTTTTTTAAGTTTGCTCTTGTGTGGCTTTTTACTAAATTATATACTTTTTTTTTTCTTGGCATGGCGGCTCAGTTTTTGGTATGGCGGCCCACCATGCAGAAATGTTACCCGCGGAAACCTTGTGGTTCACCTTGGGATCCTGACCTCTATGGGTTTGGGGTCAAAAGGTCAGAGGTCACTGTTAACATTCCCTATGCCTTATTAAAATGTCCCACAATGGGAAAATTCCAGGATTGCAGCAGCAAAGGGATAGCAGCACTCAGAGCAATAGTAAATAAGTTAAGAACTGGTTAGCCAAAGCACAGAGTTACCAGAGGACTCTCCCCCCCCCCCCCCCGCCCACTGTAGCTTTCACTACTCACAGTAGCTGTGTGGCCTAGGGTTAGTGAAACGGAGATAGGCACTGCCCCATACACCATATGGTGTGGAAGGGATTAACAGTTATATACACAGTGCAGGAGCATTGCAGCTAGATGGTATCAACAGCATTATGGTTAGTTAAATTACCCGGCAGAATATAAATACGTACCGACAGTATATTTCACATTTGAATCAACAGTGTTGTTGCCACCCTCAATAATAATTGTAATTGTCTTAGTTGTGTATTGGAGGGGACAATCTCTATTGTGCAAAGATGTGATGTTTAGTACGTTTAATACGACCTCTATGAGCAGCACTGGTTAGATTATAAAGTCCGACAGCCATAGGAAGGACCTGCGGAACCTCTCCCTCGAGCACTTAGGATGGCACAGCCTACCGCTAAATGACCTCTTCAGTGCATTCAGCGTGTCCTACATGGGGTGGGACTCGGACTCCAGCAGAGATAACGGCTTAGCCACCATCCTCCCATCTCCTCCACTGGGTCAAAGCGTTGCCCCAGAACAGAGCTGGCTTTTTTGATCAGCCTGTTTAGTCTCTTCCTGTCGGCTGCCATGATGCCTTTGCCCCAGCAGACCACTCCAAATGTGATGGCTGATGCCACTACCGAATCGTAGAAGGTCTTAGGGGTGCCCCTTGTACTCCAAAAGACCTGAGTCTCTTCGGGAGGAACAGCCTGTGCTGCCCCTTCTTGTAGAGCTCATTGGTGTTGTGTGACCAGTTCAGTTTATTGTTCAGGTGAACACCCATGTATTTGTAAGACGTCACCATCTCAATGTCTGTCTCCTGGATGTTTACCGGTGCTGTGGGGGGGTTGTCCTCACCTTCAGCAGTCCACCACCAGTTCCTTGGTTTTCCTCGCATTGATCTGGAGGCAGTTCCATTGGCACCAGTCCACAAAGTCCTGGATAAGTCCTCTGTACTCTGCATCATTCCCATCAGAGATTGCAGTACAACGAGTAAAGCTAGGGTCATCAAACCTGGTACACAGGTTCACCCTATAAACCTGAAGGATGACTATGGATTTGTGATTGCAAGGTCAACATCAAAATGGCTTATAAACTATATCTCAACAACAAAGAAAGCTAGGGTCACCGGATCTGGTATGCATGTTCACTCTGACACCATGACCTCTGACTACAGGTTTGGGGTCAAAGGTCAGATTGCCACTGTCCTCTTACTATAGAACGTGTAAAGTGCTCTAAGGTCACCAAACTTGCTACACAGGTTCACCTCGGGATCCTGCCCTTCAACTATGGGTTGTATACTTTGTTGTATATTCGTGGATGATGGGTTTATCAGAATTTGGTTCTGCCGCAGTAATTGCATTGAAAAGTGGAACATTGCTCTCAGTCAGCAAGTATTGGGATCTTTAAAGAAAATGGAGGTGGGGGATATTGCACTCGCCTCAGAATGCTCTTGGGTTTTTTTAGCCCGATCAAAAGAATGAGTTGAACAGTCGGCAACCATTTCTCATAAATTTGTGACTTTCGTCTTAATCTTTGAATTGGTAATCTTGAGTTATAGTCGTGTAATTTTCTTTGTCATAAATTTGGCTTTTTTCTGCAATTTGTTCTTCTGACCCTTTTTTGAGTAAATTTGCTACTTTCTCAATTAAATTAATTTAATTAATTTAATTGAATTAATTCTAAAACTTTGAATATTTGACTCGTTCTTAATATGTACATTTTAATTTTCTTTAAATGTTACTTTTTCATGTAAATTGGACTTTTTCCATTTTTTTATTTTATTTTTTTTCCTTTTTTACCTCTCAGCCTCTAAAAGGCTCGAATGGGCAGTGAAGGCATCAACAGATACCTTGTGAATGCAATAACTAGAGAAAAAAATGACGTAGGCTTTTCAAATCGGTATCACCGTTGTATCTCAGACAAATCTTGGACAGCTTAGACCAGGACCTTTGACTATGGGTTTGGGGTCAAAAGGTCAAGGTTAGCGTTCCGCATGCTCCATTACTATAGAACAACTAAAGCTAGGGCCACCAAACTTGGTACACGGGTTCACCCTGTGATCCTGAACTGTGACCGTTTTGGGATCTCAAGTTCAAATTGCCATATACAGTATATTTCAACAGCAAAGAAAGCTAGGGTCACCAAACTTGGTACATGTGTTCACCCTGACCTCTGACTATAGGTTTGGGGTTAAAAGATCAAGGTTCATAGTTCAGAGTCACAGGGTGAACCTGTGACTATGACTATGCTTTTGGTATCACAAGGTCAAAGTCAAAATGCAATATACGTAAACTATATCTCAACAGCAAAGAAAGAGATTGAGGGGTATCACTGGCAACCACCAGTATTTTTTTCTCTCTTTTGACTTTTAGTTCATGAATTTCATTTTGAAGCCGTTTGAGTTCCCTTAATTGATTAGGCAAGGCAAACTGTCATCGTCACGTACCTTCTGAAAATGTAAGGTCTGAAATTTAATCATGTGACCCAAAAAATGTTCTTTTAAGTTTTGTATTTATCTTTATATATTCCATAAATACCATAAATGATTTCTGAACTTGGCTCATGTGACTTCTATAGATCAAATGTGTTTGTGGTGTTGGATTAATGTGAAGCCGTTGGAAGAAAGAGCAGTTGTCCCAAATGCCTTTCTAATCTCCAGCTTGAGTGGAGTTAATGAGTGTGCCGTGTGCTCAGGGTAGGGCAGCCTCCACTCATATCTGCAGTATGGGGAGGAGTGTGTCATCTTTCTGTTGCGTGCAGGTATGACAAGTGTTGGAGTGGGCTGTGTAACCCAATAATTCATTGTGAGTGAATGTGAGTCAGTATGCTGGTGTTTGCCTTAGCCCCGTGACTGTTGTCATAAAAATGTTTTCCGGGAGAAGGCTGTCTGTGTTGACACAGTTGCTGTATCGTTGTTTTTAGCCTCCATTTGAAATTTTCTGTTTGTGGGAGGGGGCTGACTGGTAATTGGCTGGCAGCACTTCAGGAAACGTGAGCTTCCTGTCCTGGAGGGAAAAAACAGACAAAGCCCACATTGGCTACAGCTGTTGTGGCACTCGGGGTGCCTCTGCTCTCCCTGCTGCCTGGGATGCTTCACCTGACCTGGGCAAATTCAGAGCTGCTGTGAGCATGCTATTGGACAGTGCTTCTGGCTGCCTGTCAGACAAGCACACCTGCTTTTATTTAATCATTACTTCCAGGCCTTGAACTCCAATGGATCTGGGTTAGGTGATGATCTTTTTATTTTTTTATTTTTTTCATAGTTCTGTATCTGTCCATCCATAGCTCTTCCTAACCCACGCCGCTCCTCCACAGAGCAGTGCAGCCTATGACAGCTCCAGCCTCGACAACGGAGAGCTGGGAGACATCGGGGGCGTTGCCATGGCAACAAGGTCGCTGGTGAGCGTCTCTATGGAGTGCTGGCCAGGCAGTGTTACAGGTTGTTCTGCAGTAAACAATGACCTTGTTGTGTGTGTGCGCTGCACAGGAATGCTGTAATGTCTGGGAATATTCCACCCGAAGCTGGGTGAAGAGAGAGGAGAGGTGGACCAAATCTGCAAAAGCTGTTTCTGTCCAGTACATTGGGAAGAGGGGAATCTTTTCCTACTGTTATGAAACAGTAGAAAGAGATAAACCACTGTTGTCTGAGTAAATTGTTTTAGGACATTTGTACAAAGAAAAAAGTGAAGAGATTTAATTGCTCCACTAATACTAAACTGGACCAGCCTGAAAAATTAATGGCTTTCTGTATACTGTACTTTTTCTGTTCACAAAGTTCAGCACAAACTAAAGCTCTGCAGCAGCAAGTGTATGTGCCTTTTATCCTCTCCCTCTCCTCCCATATCTGTGCTCCTCAGGGGCAGTGTAACAGTATTAGTTTGGGGCTGGGGCCCAGGCAGGCAAGCAAGCAGTCCTGGTTACGTATATGAGGGATGAGCTTGGCTCCTGGGCTCCTGGCAGCTTCACAGCTGTGGTGCTCTTCTACATATATGGGGCAGCTGCGAGCCCAGCTGTCGCACGGTGTGAATCACACGACAGCAGCGCTGGAAATAGAGACGGCCCAGTAATCCTAACCCCACGCTGGCTTCACGTTACTCCCCTTGCCCTCCCAATCCTACTCCTTCGATGCTCCCCACTTACCGCGGGACCAGGCTGAGTGCCCATGGTCACATGCACAATTGTGAACACATGCACATATAAAGGAGTTTTGATCCTTTTACGGACACGTCCATTCTTCTGTCCGTCTGTTTTCCCGGTCCTTCTGTCTCAGTCTGTGCTCTGTTGTGTCCATATCTAATTCTATTAATTGAGTCTCATCTTTTTAGCAAGATTCTATTCTTAGGTCTGCATTACTTAGCATCACGTTGCTGAAGGTTTAAGAGAACACACCGTTCTCCTTGTCTTGATTTCACCTTCAACATCCGCCTGGTGAGGTAGAATCCAGTACATGTCCCCAGAGACCTTGGAGCAACTCCGCTCAGCAGCACATTAGTCATGCAACAGGTTGCACTGTTCACTAAGCACAGCAGTGGAGGACTGTCTCATTAAGAACGGTCAAGAAAAGTAGAAGAAGAGACTTGACTCTAAATATTTCCATTCCTGTGATTCTGGCTGTGTTCATGGATTTCTTTTGTGAGACCCTTGTCTGTTTGTTGTCACATGTAAGACCAGCACTTTGACACATATACAACAAGCAGCAAAAGGCCCTGTGGCGATTAAATATGCAGGGCTCCAGAGGAAACTCTATCCATGCTTCTAATGTGAGATGTGAGTCAGTGTTGGCTGCCCCAAAAGCCCAGACCAGAGGGGAGAGCAGGTGATTTTGGTGGGTGGCTTTATGGGGGCACCCCAGTTCCTTTAAGGTTTGTATGATCTGCTTGGTCTTAAAGTGAAGAAAAAATAAACGGTACTCTTTTTTTTTTCTTTTTTCTTAACCTGTTGGGGCCAGTATCAGGAATTCATTACATAATGGCTTACATTCTGAATTGATTTGTTTGGGGTTTTTTTTTATTATTTTTGTGTGCTTTATTGATCCCCAGAGGGGAAATTCAGGGCATCCACCTGGATGGATGAAGCAGCCACGGTACGGCGCCATCCCTTCACCATTCACACACACATTCACTCCTAGGGCCGAATTGCTCCAATGAATAGAAGTTACTAGATGATATCATTGACTTTCACAACTGAAATGTAACTAACTACTACTAGGGAGATTGAGGCAGAAAAGAAGTTGGTATGAATGTGGTAAGGCAGAGGATAGCACATGAATTGATAAATTAATTTTTTCCAGTTGGCCAAAGGTCTAGTGCATGGGTGGATATTTCATTTTGTTGTTGGGAGGGACAATAAACAGAACATTTTCTCCTGAATAAATATTGACGGGACATTCTTAATATTATTGCAGTCAGTCACACATTTATGAGAAATATTGTACAAACCTACACTTAATGGGGGGAAAGCTGCATATTTACAAGAAGTCATAAATTTATGAGAAAGAAAGTTGCAAATGTACAAGAAACAGTTTTACAAAAAGTCAAGTTTACTTGAAAAAAACTGCAAATTCATGAGAAAAAAAATATGTAAACTTACAACTTACAATTAATTAGAAAAAGGCTATAAATTTACAAGAAAAATTTGCAGATTTAAGATGCAAAAACAGCTGGTTTGAGGGGAAAAAGCGGTATATTTGTAAGAAAGAGTTGCCAATTTAAGATGTAAATTTACAAGAAAAAAATACAAATAAATGTAGTAAATTGAGAAATTACAAATTTATGAAAAAAAGGGGAAAAAACTGCCCCCAGTCCCCTTGATTTACGCCCATGTCACCAGGCTGGCCTGCTGTGGGAGTAGCTGGGTGAATGTAGCAACTTTCAACGGCAGTTAGCGGAACATTAGTCCACATAATTACACCGATGATGGGCGTGTACACACACAGGCAATGAGTGTGCTCTTCGTGCTTTGGTGGCAGCAAGGCCAAGTTGGTGGTAGCGGTCAGGCGGCTGTATTTGGAACGGAGCGATTGCAAGCACGGCTGTCGCTCAGTGCGCATGCACAACACTGATTTATCACACAGGCAGCTGTCTGGCGATGACTACCTGGCTTTCGTTTTGCATCATGTTTGGATCGCTGGTCCGTGAAGTGGGTGTGGACTCTCATTATCAACAGCGGAGTGCGGGTGCCTTCTCCAGGTTCTAGTTTTCCACTCGCCAGCGGCAGTCACAGTACTTTTCTTCCCTCTTCCGGGTGGGGTGCGCAGTGTGGTTTTTTTTTTTTGTGCTTCCACTGAGCATTTTCTCCTAGTTTGGCAGAGCCTCATTAAAGACCTCACTCCATCCAGGGCTGCTCCTACAGTATGCCATAAACTAGGGATGGGACTATCAGTACTCTGGTATAGATACTTCGATACCTGCTAGTTGATATTTTGGAGTCGATACTTTTAAAATCTCACAATACCTCTATGCAAATACAAAACTTGCAATTTGTTTTCACTGCTGACAGTTTTAGGCATCAAATTTATAGGAGAAAACGTATTTTATATGGTCTTCTGTGCCACATGATTATGGCAGCCTATGTCAGGGGTCCACCATTTGAGGAGCCCTGCTTTAATAATAATAATAATACATTTTATTTGTATAGCGCTTTCCAAGGCACTCAAAGATGCATTTTTGACCCTCTAAACCAAAATGCATTTTTTTTCTTTTCTTTTCTTTTTTTTGCACACGCCTCAGACCCAGTGAAAAATTTTATAAACTGGAAAAAATGTGTGCCCCATGCTGAAAGTTTATCCAGCGCATGGTTGATACGTCCCACATTAGTGGAGCAAAGGTTGTAGGGTCCATGTTTTTTGTTTTTTTTACCTTTGCAGTCTGTACCAGTCAGAACACCAGAGGAGGTGGATCCAATCAGCTGATTGCTCGAACCACAGAGCTCAGCTGTTTTCCATGATAAATCAGCCTCAGACTTTCAAGCAAGCTTGCAGCCAACGCCGCCGAGGACACAGTCCAAGGACGGATAATTTTTTCACACATGGGGAGTTGTTCAGAACTCCTTATACAAAGATATATAGAGTGATGATATGGTCCTGCAAAGAGACTCCCGTCTACCGCTGACCGGGCACGCTGGGCTTGCTTCAGTGCGAAGGACCCCGTTCCGCCCGCTGTGTTGGAGAAGGCAGACCCCGGGTCCTCGCTGGCATTCCCTGAATTATCCTTTAGATCGGGGCAGCGCGGTGGCAGAGTGGTTAGCACTGTGGCAACACAGCAACTCACCCTTGGCTGGGGGTTCCTGGGTTCAATCCCAGCCCCCGACCAACAGTGATCTGTGTGGAGTTTGCATGTTCTCCCTGTGTCTGCGTGGGTTTACTCCGGGATTTCTCCGGTTTCCTCCCACATGCCAAAAACTTGCAAGTTAGGTTAATTGGCATCAACTGGGGATTCTAAATTGTCCTTAGGTATGACTGTGAGAGTGAATGGTTGTCTGTCTCTCTGTGTTGGCCCTGTGATGGACTGGCGATCTGTCCAGGGTGTACCCTGCCTCTTGCCCAAAGATGCTGGGATAGACTCCAGCCCCCCCCCCCCCCCCCCAGCGACCCAAAAAGGATTAAGCGGAAGAAGATGGCTGGATGTACGTAATCACGGCAACATTACAGTATAATTTTTTTTAACCATTACATCTTCACTATTCTTTCTTGTCAAATTTGTCGCTTTTCACTTCCTTTTTTTGTTTGCAAAACGCTGTGGTGACTGGTCGTCATGCTGTGTATTATCCAGTCAGCATGGTCGTGACGTTGTGTATTATCCAATCGGCATGGCCATGATGGCCGCGTATTATCCAGTCAGCACGGAGTCAATTTGACACCCCACACACACTGAAGGGCATGAAGAGACAGTGGTGACAGAGCGGTGGCTAAACTTCTATTAATAAAAGTTGCATATTTTTTACTGAGTGACTCCATATTCGGGGATGCACACCCTCATGACCTCAGCAAAGCACACTTAAAATCTTAGGCCAGTCTGACGAACAGTTCAAGAGAGATGTGTGGAACAGACATACAGATTTCTTGTATTTATAGAGAGGTATTCTGAGGTACTTTTGATTTCAGTGATTAGACAACTGGCAATAAATGTGCATGTTAATCCTATAATAACTTGTTCTTACATCTTCTTAAAATGACTACATCTTTAGTCATTTTAGTAAATTTATTTTTTAAAGTTGAAGTGATTTTTCTTGCATTCTGGATCAGCAAATATTTATTACTTTTGTTTCTTTATATGATGTAATTTGGGGAATACACATGGATAGTTTATTAGATTATACTTTAGTTTCCTGAGGCTAACACATTTAAGAGAAACCACAGAAATTGGTAAGTGTAAAGTTAGGGGGTTTTTTTGTTGTTTTTTTTTTTTTGGTTCATTAACATATCAAGTGAAACAAGCAAAAACACAAAATGGAAGACAAGAGTTAAACCGAAAGGGTGCAGACCAGGGACGGGCAACTTTGGTGGTAGTGAGGGCCACAACATTTTTTTCCTCACTTCCTGAGGGCCAAATTTACATTTAAACCTTCCCAGGGAGGAAGTCGTGTGAAAGGTGCAATCCATTACTTGTGACCTCCTGTCCAGTAGGTGTCGCACTCATTGTTGCCTCATGATAACATTGCACATGTTGCTATGACGAATGTAGTATTGCAATAAAAGAGCGAAACAAGGCATTCAGACAGCTGAGGAAGAATATGACTAGTGAAAACTTAAGAGTATAAAAAGAAAAGGGCAGTAGCTCGAAGGATTATTAAAAACAGGAAAAGGTCAACATGGAGAGAGTTTTGTTCCACCCTTGGTAGGAAAACAGAATTAGGTGATGTCTGGGGTATGTTTAAAAAAATGAGTGGGAAAAGGGTATCAGTTAAAATTCCAGCTTTAGTAGATGGAGACAAGATGGCTGTATCAGACAAAGAAAAGGCTGAAGTCCTAGGTAGAGCATTTGCAGCAGTGCATAGAGGAGACCATCTTGGTGAGAGTCATAGACAGCAAAGGCAGCATAAACTCAGAGAAAATGCAAACTTAAAAAATGAAGTGAAAGATGACATGACTGTGTTAGACCTCAAGCTCACAATGTCAGAGCTTAAGAGAGCTTTGCAAGATAGTGGATATACACCTCCAGGATGTGATCAGTTAAGCTATGCTATGTTCTGGCAATTGCCTAGGCAATCAATGCAACTGGTGCTGAAATTGTTTAACGGGATATGGAAGGAGGGGATTATCCCAAGTGGGTGGAAAAAGGCTGTAATTTTACCATTTAATAAGCCAGGGAAAGATCCAGCTCATCCAGGCAACTACAGGCCAATAGCATTAACGTCACATTTAGGGAAATGGATGGAGAAGGTGTTAGTTTCCAGACTCTCATATGTATTAGAGCAAAAACGATTAATAAACGACTATCAAAATAGTTTTAGAAGAGGAAGATCCACAGTGGATCCTCTAGTTAGGGTAAGTATTGATATTGAAAAGACCCTCAAAATGAAAGAAGTAATGATTATAGTTTATCTGGATATTGAAAAGGCTTAGGACTCACTGTGGAGGGACGGTCTTCTTATGAAATTGAATAAAATGGACGTTGGTGGTAGGATGTATAATTGGATAATGGATTTTTTAACACACAGGACAATTAGGGTTAAAGTAGGATCAGAAGTTTCCAATGACTTTGAAGTAGAAAATGGTGTTCCTCAGAGGAGTGTGATAAGCCCTGTTTTATTCAATATAATGATTGACATGTTTGAGAATCAAGAGGGATCCATCAAAACAGCACTATATGCAGATGATGGAGCCATATGGACGGGGGGGAAGAAATGAGAAATTTGTGTTCAAAAACATCAGGAAAGCAATGGAGAAAGTGGAAAAGTGGTCATATGACTGGGAATTTAAATTTTCAAACAGTAAAACCTGCTATATGACTTTCACAAAAAAACACAGAACTGGTACAGAACCATTAACATTATATAATCAACCAATAGAGAAAGTCAGTGAATTCAAATATCTAGGATGGTGGTTTGATAGTGCACACACATGGAGAGTTCATGTTGAAAATCTGGAGACAAAATGCAAAAAAAGTCATTAGTCTCATAAAAGCTGTAGCTGGACACGAATGGGGTGCAAATAAACAGGCATTAATTGACATTTACAGAGCACTAATGAGATTGACAATAGACTATGGATGCATGATTTATGGAACAGCGGCAAAGACGACTCTGGAAAAAATAGACAAAATGCAGCATAGAGCGCTTCGCCTGTGCATTGGAGCCGTCAAAACAACACCAAACAATGCAGTTTTAATAGAAGCAGGAGAAATGCCAGTGGATTTGAGAAGAGATAAAATTGCATCATCATACTGGGTCAAGCTGAAAGGAAGTGACGAAGCAAATATTTCAAAAACAACACTACAAGACTGCTGGGAATACTCTAATTTCCAGGGACATGGGTTTGGGTGGACAACTGAAAGAAGGGCCAGAATGTATGGGCTGCACACTATTGATATAGCTAACACCAGTCCAGTGAGTAATGTTCCCCCTTGGCTGTTTCCGGGAATAGAAGTAGACGCTAGTCTGCTAATGAGGCAAAAGGACTGGCATATGAGTGAAGTTGGTGTTAAAACAAGCATTTACCTCAGGAACAACTACTATAACTTCTGGCAGCTCTATATTGACGGTTCAAAGAATAAAGAGGGCTCTGTTGGAGTTGGAGTATACATCCCAGAATTTAAAGTGACCATCGCAAAAAGACTCTCCAACAATACATCTGTGTTCACAGCAGAGATGGTGGCAATAATTATTGCTTTGCAGTGGGTGGAGGACGTCTGACCGGACCAGGTGGTGGTGTGCACAGACTCACTTGCAGTGCTGAAAACCATACAGACACTAAAATCTACATGGGAAGACCTGGTGATTGAGCTATATCACAGTTTATTTAGGGTACACAGGGGTGGTGGAGAAGTTCAGTTTTGTTGGGTTCCTGCACATGAAGGGTTGAAAGGGAATGACTGTGCAGACAAATTATCAAAAAGTGCTCTTGGAAAAGAATAACTATACCATTGTCTCTTGGAAAAGATGAAGGGAAAGCAGTAATCAAGAAAAAAGGAACTGAGCTATGGCAAAAAAGATGGGATGAAGATCATAAAGGTAGATCGTATTACAAAATACAAAAATCTATTGCAATAAAGAATTTCATAACAACCAAAAGGAGGGAAGACATCATTATGGCAAGACTCAGACTGGATCACACACATTTAAATGGCACTTTATTCACCATGGGGAAAAGCGAAAGTGACAAATGTAGAGAATGTGGAGTAAAAGAAAATGTAGAGCACATCTTATTACACTGTTACAAATACGGAAATGAAAGACGGATAATGGAAAATGAAGTTCGAGAAGCCGGTAGGGAATGGGTTTTAACTGGGATTCTGGGAACAGATGGAGATGGAGAGGCAATAAGAATCAGGAGGAGGGCTCTTTTCTCTTTTTTAAATAACACAGGATTAAGTCATAGAATTTAGGGGTCGGGCTCAGATGACATAATGTTACACACTATTGTACAGTAGGTGGCGGTATGCACCTTTCAGTTGTTTGCTATCCGCCAGTAACCGAGAAAAGAAGAAGAAGAAGCATTCACAGGCTGCAGCAGACTGTATGGAAATCAGTTTTTGTGATTACGAGCCAGTGAAATCCTGCCAAGCAATGAATCTTTTGTGGTACAGTGCCCAATGATTTTAACTGGGTCGTCTTTGATGTTTATCTCCATTCGACAATTTTTAAAAAAAATTACTGTCATATAATTATTAATAATTTATGGTAATGCTAAGCGTTTCACAGATGTGATTGAACCTGATAATTACATAATTTTGGTAATGTAATCATGTCAAAACTGTAGCTGACTTTAAGGACTTTGCTGCTGGTAGAGTTTTTGGCAGATACGCTGTAACACAGGTGGCACGGTGGCGGAGTGGTTAGCACTGCAGCAGCACAGCAACTCACCCTTGACCTGGGGATCCTGGATTCGATCCCAGCCCCCAACCAACAGTGATCTGTGTGGAGTTTGCATGTTCTCCCTGTGTCTGCGTGGGTTTACTCCGGGATTTCTCCGGTTTCCTCCCACATGCCAAAAACATGCAAGTTAGGTTAATTGGCATCAAAACTGGGGATTCTAAATTGTCCTTAGGTATGACTGTGAGAGTGAATGGTTGTCTGTCTCTCTGTGTTGGCCCTGCGATGGACTGGCGATCTGTCCAGGGTGTACCCTGCCTCTCGCCCAAAGATGCTGGGATAGGCTCCAGCCCCCCCACGACCCGAAAAGGATTAAGCGGAAGATGATGAATGAATGAATGAATGCTGTAACACACTCTTGTGCTTTATGTTCAGTGTTTTAGCCAAGAATGCTGTTGTAAAACTAGCTGTTAATATAGCTAAGCCATTGCCTTGGTCATCCCCAGTTGCTGTGTGTGGGCAATCGGGGACCGTTACCCTGATCCCTACGGACAATACACTGGGTTTGTTCTAGCTCATGCTGCTGGACTGTGGCAGGTCCACATGTACATCCATGGTACAAGGTGCATCAAAAACCTGGAGGTGGCACTTAATTTTTGGGTTTGTCTCATTTTCTGTTGATTTAAATTTTATTGTTTTATATTATTAACCTCTTGCTCTCTGTTGTACCGTGGACGGGCAAGTCTCTGCGTCCTAGAGCACATGAGGGTGCTCTCGTGCGCTCTAGGACGCATGGTGTAGATGGTGATGTAGGTGGTGATGGTGATGTAGTGGCATCCAAGCGCGCACTGAAAATAAAAGCTGCAGACACAGCCGCGAACAGATTAGTTCATCTGATTGACCTCTCATTCGACTAATAAGAGCCTTGAATTGGGTTTCTGAAACCTTGAAGAACCAATGAATGAAAACCTAGGAAGGAGGACCTGCCTACTGTGAATGCAGGAGCCAATTGAAGCACAGAAGTTCGGGCTGGGTGAAGAGAGACTTACTGCTGCAACAGATGAAAATAAGGACGCTGGAAGAACCTGCTACAGACCCAGCAGAGACCACCCACAAGTGCGACCTGCACTCATTCCAGCAGAATAGACGTTTAGGATTCTCTTCCGTCATCATAGACCGACGGAGGCCGACGACAAAGGTCGTAAATCATTCGCCAAAACCGCAATAATGGAATTATGTTTTGACCGGGATCCACGAGCGGACCAGCGTTGCGTTCGTCTGACAGTGGGGAAGAGAAGTTCGCCAGGACAATGTGGCTGTGAAGAGGTAAGGTGTTATAAGCTAAATTATTATTTATCCCTGAAAATTGTAATCAAAAAATGACTTTTGACCGATCGGTAAATTACAACTGTACGGCGCACGAAATACGAAGTGCGTGCGCCGCGTTACACGGTTCTTCGCCGCCTCCGAACTGTGAACGCCCCCCCCCCCCCGCCATGATTCTGTAGCGGGGGGGTGGGGGGAGCCGCGGTGACAGCATTGCTGTGGAAGCATGCCACATCCAAGTGTAATCCGTCATGTAGCGAGGGCCGATCTCAGTCCTCTGTAGCAGGGGGGTGGGGGGACAACCCCCCCCCCACACACACACACAGAGACACAGCCCTGAATGTGACCTTTCATTTGAGCCCAAGATGAAGCTTCTATGTTGAATCATTCAAAAGTTACAGACGTTTTTCCAAACTGTGCCATTTGGCACAATTTAGCACAGTTCCAAAACGCCTGGGAGCTGTGTAATATATTCATTTTTTGTGGTATTGTTACAAAATTTGGACCTCAGCTGGATAACACTTGGTTCTACATTTCTGTTGCATTTTCCAGCCCGGATCTGAAGCTGTGTGTTATTTGCAAGCATTTGTATCCAAAAAAACACCCAGGCCAAATTTATTTTCTTCAAGTTCACTATGTTTAGATGACTGTAACTCAGTGGCCGGAGCACTTAGAGAGATCATGTTTTTTTTGCCAAAAAATTCAAAGTGTTTTCTTTTAAATGAGACCAACCCCATGAAGATGCTGCAAAGGGTTGAATAACAGCTTTCGATTTACTTTGGGCACATTATTTTTTGGCGTTTTTAGGAAAATTGACCGGAGTGCAAGGGGTTAAAATAAATGTAAAATGGATGCCTGATATTGTTTGTACCTTTTGTAATTTATATGTAAAGGGTGTTGTTGATTCATTGTTAGATTTACCAAATGATGGCTTACCTATCCTCAATGCACAACTGAAATACTGTCGACCTTTGTATAACCTTGTGAAATTACTGAGAACTTCAGTTATACATACCTGATCAGACATGTGCAGACCGTTCTCTTCAATAAGCTCACTTTTTGAAATTATTTGTAGTGCAGTAATACTCCAGTTGTTCTCATATGTATAGTCAGTGTAAAAAATTCAGTGCATTTCAGAAAATAAACACATCACCAATCCAATCTGACACAAAATCACTAGTCATAGTCCTCATAATATCTATAAAAAAGTATTCTTTAAATATTTAAATTTATATTGGATTACTGTATAGTCTGAAAGTTTTGTTAGTATTTTATAAAAGGTAAAGTCTCAGCAATATTACATTTTCTGACAGTGTACTAATAATGTTATAAAGCAAATCAACATCAACTAAAGTTGTCTATGAAAAAAGGGCTTTTTTAATAAAACTTCATGATATAGCACAAATTCACATCAACAGTCAGCTCACAGAACTTTGAAGTGTTGTATAAAGACTCCACAATTCCAGAAAGACCTCAGCAGTCAGGTGGTCCCCTGTGAGGATCACTTAGCCACAGTGCAGAGCAAAAACTCCCATTTTAACAATAGGAAGCCTCCAGCAGAAGTGGTTTTGGTATCTGATCAGGACGCCTCCTGGTCGCCTCCAAATTCAGGTGTTTGGAACACGACCTCTGAGGATGAGACCACGGGGCAGACTGTGACTCCCAGCTGGCATGGAACACCTTGGTGTCCCGTCTGAAGAGCTGTAGAAGGTGGCTGGAGAGAAGAAAGTCTGAGCTGCTGCCTCCATGACCCGGATCCCCAGAAAAGCTGTTGAGGATGAACGGATGGACAGATGGATGGGCAAAAGAAAATTTTGACAGTATTCTCAAAAGTAGAAATAGTCTGTCTCCCAAATATCAGAATTTGAAAACAAAGTCAGTTGTAGACATCTTCCCTGTGTGACTGCTGAGTGAAGTGGATCAGCGTGGTCCATGGAGCCGATCTGAGAGAGTGGACTGGATCAGCGTGGTCCATGGAGCCGATCTGGGAGAGCCATATAGAAAAATAATATAAGAACCTGGATAAACTTCAAATCCTTCATTGTCTCTTTAGTTTGTGTTGCCCTAGCTTCTTACAGTAAGGTACAAAATACCAATGTCCAAATTTAAAAAAAAATCAACAGTTTAACGAAATAAAAATTGCATGAAAATATGACATAATCTGAACTTGTAGACATTTTTTTAAACATTCCAAATATGCTAGAATGAGTGTGCTTGGTTTATGAATGCAAAATATGCTCTTGGTGACAGAAAGAGTAGGTAGAGAAATGGACTTGAATTTTACCTGTGTGCCATGTGCTGTGTTCACTCATTGGACCTGATTCAAAAACAGGAAAAAGATTTTCAGTTCCACAAATTTCAGTTCCACAAATTAAATTTACTTAGGAAGAAATTGTGATACCTTCATTTTAATATGTGGGCTTACTGATAACAATAACAACTGTATAACCCATTTAGTCTCTAACAAAGAAAAACTGCACATCAAGGGTGATACTTGATTAACAAACTCACTGATAGGCACAGTGGCACTGGTAGATCAATTTGTGTTGTTGCAGTAATACAAGAAATGTTGCACCTACCATGAAGTCGTCATGCGTTGCAGCTTTGTTACTGCACCACCAAAAATGATTAACGATCTCACGCAGCCACAGAAGCAATCCAGCCTGCCCCTTCATTTTACCTGCCTGAAGAGGACAGACACAAATCCATCTTTTATTTTTCGTAATTCATTTGTGGATAGTTAGGATATTGTAATGATTGACAAGACTTGCGTACAGATGAGATCTTTTTAGATTCTTGGCCCCATGCCACATGTCAAAGCTTTGCTTGACACCAGGAAAAATACCACGGTCTGAATGACAGAGATTGCATTTTCAATTACATCACTAATTAAAAAATTCAGCGAGAGAATTTTAATACCTACTTACCCATGAGTGCCATTCTGGGGAAAGTGACCCTGGTATACTTAATACAGGTGGCAATGGTGTCACGGTACGTTTCCTTTTTGTTTTTACAGGAGTAGATGTGATTGGGTCATAATTGCCATAATACCTGTAAACAGATAACATCATTCTCTTCATTTAGTTATGGTGCAGCATATTACATGACTTTTTGTAGTTAAGTTGACCAACAAAAAACATGTACAAGAGTTGAGGTCATTTACAACTGTATTTGTCATAAGTAGTAGGCTCGGTAAATCCAAAAAACACAACATCATTGGGCTGCTAGGCTGAAAAAACACGCATTGAAAACAAACCAAAAAGACTGAACGATAGATACAGGTCAAGTGGACTCCTGACCAAGTGAGCACCCTAAGTGGACCACGGGATCCTGTATGTACATGTACAAGTACATTCTCAATCCTGTGATTTATAAAAGTAAAGGAGAATTAGAATTTTTATAAAACTGTTGGGAATACTTTTCACAGACACCAAGAAGTTTAAAAAATTATATATAAATGTAAGATGAGGACTAAGCTGACTTGGAGAAGGTTTTGGCTCCGTTTCTGCTTTCTAAAGACTTTTATTCTCCACCACTGCTGCTCATCACCACTAGCTGCCCCAGATGAATTTCACAGAATAGGTACAGACGTGGACAAAATTGTTGGTACCCCTCTGTTAATGAAAGAAAAACTCACAATGGTCACAGAAATAATTTGAATCTGACAAAAGTGGTAATAAATAAAAATTCTATGAAAATTAACCAATGAAAATCAGACAGTACTTTTGAATTGTGGTTCAACAGAATTATTTTAAAAAACAAACTCATGAAACAGGCCTGGACAAAAATGATGGTACCCCTAGAAAAGATTGAAAATAATGTGACCATAGGGACATGTTCAACCAAGATGTGTCCTCTAATTAACATCACAGGTGTCTACAAACTTGTAATCAGTCAGTCGGCCTATTTAAAGGGTGACAAGTAGTCACTGTGCTGTTTGGTGACATGGTGTGTACCACACTAAACATGGACCAGAGGAAGCAAAGGAGAGAGTTGTCTCAGGAGATCAGAAAGAAAATTATAGACAAGCATGTTTTTTTTTCCACAATATTTTTATTGAACCTTTTTACAAACATAACACAAACAATCAGATACTAACACTAAAGTAATAAAAAAAACAAAAAAAAAACACCAACAACCACTAACAAGAACAGGTCTTCAACAATGCTCCTCTGTTTAGTCTAGGCAATCCATTACATAAGTATACATATTATACATTCACCAGTTTGGAATTTACAAGGTCCACACACATCATTCACCTTCTTCTTCAAAAGTTATGTTTAAATTCTTTACATAATCAATGAAAGGTCTCCATATATTCTCAAACACATTTTCCTTTGATTTCAGTATGTATGTTATTCTTTCTAGTGGAAGGTTTGTTAACATCTGTCTTAACCACTGAGTCACAACTGGTCCATGAGTCTTTTTCCACAATAGTGCAATACATTTTTTGGCATTAAGCAAACTGAGGTCTATGAATGCTCTTTCACTTTTATTAAAATTATGCTTTTCTGGATACAGACCCAACAAAAACAATTTAGGATTCAATATGATTTGTTTTGAAATTATTTTTTCAATTTGTTACCCTCACCTCTTCCGAAAACATTCTAATTTTTCTACATTCCCATACACAATGAAATAAGGTTCCTTTACTTTCCATACATTTTGTGCACGTATCTGGTATGTTTTTGTTATATCTATTTAATTCCACCGGTGTAACATACATCCGCATTAACCATTTAAAATGTATCAATTTAAGACGTACATTTATTGATTTGGTTTGAGCTTCTGTACAAGCCAATTCCCATTGTTCCTCTGAAATTTCAATTTGCAGGTCTTCTTTCCAATAATTTAATCTTTTCTGCGAGTTTTCACTTGAAGATAGTGTCAATTAATTATAAAACTCTGAAATAATACCCTTTCTCTTACTATCTTTCGTTAAAATTTTTTCCAAGGATGAATAAATAGGTCGGGTGAGAGCATTGTTTTGATTTGATCGAATAAAGTTCCTAAGCTGAAGATATTTAAAAAAATGTGTTCTATTAAGATTAAATTTGATCCTCAGCTCTTCAAAAGACATTATGTTATCTGAACATGACAGATATAAATCTTGAATCTTTTGAATCCCTTTTAAATTCCATACTTTAAATACAGCATCCGCTCTCCCTGGTTTAAAATATTGATTACCCCATATTGGACTAAATTGTGACAGTAAATGTGGTTCTTTTAAATATTTTTTAGTTTCACACCATATTTTGATCATATGCTTTACAATAGGATTTTTAACTTGTTTCTGTAATTTTTTTGCCGAGTCTGAGTATATGAATATGGGAAGAGGTAAAGGTAAATTGTATGATTCCATTTCAGTCCAGTGAGGGAGATCATTTGATGAAAAATAATATGTCATAGACCTCAGTTGTGCTGACCAGTAATACAACATAAAGTTTGGACATTTCAGACCTCCACGATCAAATGGTAAATATAGTAAGGACAGACGTAATCTAGCCTTCCATATAAATTCCACTAACTTTTTTTTAATTCTTGAGAATAGATCTGAAGGTGGTGGCAAAGGAATGTATTGAAATAAATAAAGTATTTTAGGTAAGATATTACTTTTAAGTATATTGATTCTCCCTATCATCGACATTGGTAGTGACATCCATCTCTGAATTAACTCATTAATGTCTGTCATTAAGGCTTCATAAGTTCATAAGTTCCTAAATATTTAAACTGATTTACAACATTGAATTGGTTTACCTCAGGAGCTGGGTGATTTCTCTGGGTCTCATTTAGCATTAATATTGAAGATTTAGTTTTATTCATTTTATATCCTGATATTTCCCCAAAATTCTTAATTAAATTCAACAACGTCGGGATTGATTTTTTAAGATTCGACATAAACAAAATTATGTCATCGGCATACAGGGAGATTTTATGTTCTGTTGGTCCAACTTTAATTCCATATATTTGTGGATGTAAACGTACTGCCATCGCTAAAGGTTCAATTGCCATAGTAAACAATAAAGGTGAAAGTGGACAGCCTTGTCGACATCCTCTATTGGTCTTTATTGATTTTGAGATATTGCTGTTTGTTAGGATTTCTGCTGTAGCATTATTGTATATTATCTGTACCCATTTTATGAAATTATTTCCAAGTCCAAACCTTTGTAAGACTTCAAAAAGATAGGGCCATTCGACCCTATCAAAGGCCTTTTCGGCGTCCAATGATAGGAGAGCTGTATCCGGTGCTTCTTTATTAGAATAAATAATATTAAATAGTCTTCTTACATTATGGAAGCCTTGTCTTCCCTTTATAAAGCCATTCTGATCTCGGTTAATAATATTTGGTAATATTTCTTGTGTTCGTCTTGCTAAAATTTTGCAGATTATCTTAAGGTCAGCATTTAATAGACTTATTGGTCTCATATTTTCACATTTATTAGAGGGTTTACCTGGTTTTGGCAACAGTATAATTAAGGCATTATTCATGTATGGTGGTAAATTACTATTTTGAAATGCTTCTAAAACCATTTCCAAAAAAGGTTTTATTAATTTATTCTTAAATTTTTTATAAAGGTCAACTGGAAGACCATCAGTTTCATTTTTTGTATCATATAATTTTTCATAGTAATCTCTAAAGGCTCTATTAATTTCTAAAGGATCTACAACTGCCTGTCCCTTACTTATAATACTGGTGTTTGGTGTTTTAAATTCTAATTGTTTAATCTGCCATGCCAATAATTTTCCTGATTTTTCACCTTGTTCATAAAAAGATTGCTTCAATCTTAGAAGACTCGAGGCAGCTCTATTCGCTGATTTTTTGTCATATTCAGCTCTCAGAATCAGTAATTCGTTCTCTAACTTTGGGTCACTTCCTGAATACACTTTTTCTTGAAGAATTTTTAGTTTATGTTCCAATTGGACTCTCTCCTCTCGAGTCTTCTTAGATTTTGAACCTGTATAACTAATAATATGTCCCCTAATAAAAGCTTTGAAAGCCTCCCACTTTATACATGCTGATGTTTGTGTAGTATTGATATCAAAGAACTCATCTATCTGTTTTTCTATGTACTTAACAAATTCCTCATCCTGAAGCCATTTATGCTGAAATTGCCACCTACCTGGTTCCTTTGTCAATTTCTTATCTACATATATGAGACAACAGGGTGCATGATCAGAGATCACAATATTATCATAAAAGCAGTTTTGAATCTTGGACCTTAATTCTGTGGAGATGAAAAAATAGTCAAAACGTGAGACTGTCTTATAGGTATTAGAATAACAAGAGTAGGCTTTAACTTGTGGTTTCATTTCTCTCCATATATCTAGCAATCTCAATTCTTTCATAAAATGCTTAATGATCATCCTGCATCCATTGTGCGTACAGTCCAGTCCTGTTGATCTATCTATACCGGGATTCAATGTACAATTAAAATCCCCTGCTATTATATGTTGCCCTGTAAGTGATGATAAAATAAGAAATAAATTAACAAAGAAATTTTGATCATCTATATTGGGACCGTATAAGTTCACCAGATTTATATTTTCTAATAACAAAGATCCTTGAATGATTAGATATCTTCCAAATTTGTCTCCAATTACATTTTTCACTTGAAATGGGATTGATTTATGTATGAGAGTCATAACTCCCCTGGCTCGGGATGAAAATGAGGTGAATACACTTCCTTGCCACCTTCTCCTAATTCTTTTTACATCCTCCTCTATTAGATGAGTTTCATGTAAAAACACAATTTTTGAACCTATGTCTTTTATTTTATTCATAACTTGTTTAAGTTTTTTTAAATTTTGTAGACCTCTGCAATTCCATGAAGTTAAATTAAGATTAACGCTTTTGTCTATGATCAATAGGGAGTTTGGGATTACCTCGCAATATAAACATGCTCATACAGAGAAGCAAAAACATGAGTGGTTGAACATTCATCCTACAAACTACACACAAACAAATTCCCCCTTCCCACATTTGTGGTGATCCCCCCCCCCAAAATCAAAAAAAAAATTCCGTCTCCCAATATAGCCATCCACCGCTCCACACCCACGAGGATCAGCCAAAGCCACTCCTTCTTCATCCTCCCAATCACCCTAACTCTTCTGCTTTAAATCAGAATCAGAATCAGAATCAGCTTTATTGGCCAAGTATGCACAACACATACAAGGAATTTGACTTTGGCTAAAAACTTGCTCTCATTGTTCAGGTGGAGGATTTAAATAAGGATTCAATGACAACAGAGTATGTACAGTAAATTACAGTCTGTCCACGTTTCTATAAAAGGATGCAAATATGTACAGGAATATATGCAGTTATTTACTCAGACTAACCACACTTTGCAGAAATATATGAAAAAATATACAGTCACACAGTATTTCAATGTGAACTCAGATTCAGTGATATAATGTGAATGAAGTAAAAAGCAGTGTGAGAGTTATGTGCAATGTAATAATGGATGAAAAGTCATGAGTACAGCAACAGGTAGGACTAGGTGAATGTTAGGAGTTCATCAGAGTGATGGCTTGAGGAAAGAAACTGTTCCTGTGACGGGTGGTTTTGACCTTCAGTGATCTGTAACGACGACCAGAAGATAGAAGTTCAAACAGTTTGTGGCCGGGGTGTGATGGGTCAGCACAGATGTTTCCCGCCCGTTTCCTGGTTATGGACCGATATAAGTTCTCAATGGAGGGTAGGTCAGTACCAATGATCCTCTCCGCAGACTTAATGATCCGCTGCAGTCTGGTCTTGTCCTGTTTAGTGGCAGATCCAAACCAGACAGTGATGGAAAAGCAGAGGACAGATTGGATGATGGCGGTGTAGAAGACAACCAGCAGCTCCTGAGGCAAATCAAACTTCTTGAGCTGACGCAGAAAAAACAACCTCTGCTGGGCCTTTTTCCGGACAGTGTCTATATGGGAGGACCACTTCAGGTTCCGGGAGATTGTGGTACCCAGAAACTTGAAGGAGTCCACAGTGGACACTGTGCTGTTGAGGATGGTGAGTGGGGGGAATGAAGGGGGGTGTCGCCTGAAATCCACAGTCATCTCCACCGTTTTGGCTGGGTTAGTTCAAGATGGTTCTGGCTGCACCAGAGGATCAGCTGCTCCACCTCCCGCCTGTATGCAGACTCATCATTATCCCGGATCAAACCGATGACTGTGGTGTCGTCTGCAAACTTCAGGAGCTTCACCGAAGGGTCCTCTGAGGTGCAGTCGTTGGAGTAGAGGGAGAAGAGCAGTGGGGAAAGGACACATCCTTGGGGGGCGCCAGTACTAATTTTTCGGGAGCTGGATGTAAATCTCCCTAGCTTCACCTGTTGCCACCTGTCAGTCAGAAAGCTGGAGATCCACTGGCAGGTGGAGGGGGGCACCTTGAGCTGGAGGAGTTTCTGATGAAGAATGCCTGGGATGATGGTGTTGAACGCTGAGCTGAAGTCGACAAACAGGATCCTGGCGTACGTCCGTGGGGAGTCGAGGTGTTGCAGGATGTAGTGTAGTCCCATATTCACTGCATCATCCACTGACCTGTTTGACCGGTAGGCAAACTGCAGTGGGTCCATCAGGGGGCCTGTGATGACCTTCAGGTGGTTCAGCACCAATCTCTCCAAGGATTTCATGACCACAGAGGTCAGGGCCACAGGTCTGTAGTCATTTAATCCTGTAACAGAGGGTTTCTTGGGAACTGGAATGATGATGATGAACTAAATGATGTAACATTAACTCTCTTCTGTAGTTTTCCAACTTAACTCCAAAATTTTATAGCAACTTTGTACATCATAGGGTTTTTTTTTTAATATGTAATACAATCTATATTTTGTAAACTTGCTATATGCTTCAAATCAGTTAGATGCCTGTGCAAATGCTTAAATATTCTACCTTATATTTTATTCATGCTTAGCTCCCACCAGTCTCTACTTGGATCTTCTTGATGAACTCCTGTGCCTCCTCAGGGGTCTTGAAGATGTGTGTTCCGCCCCCATACGTGACCAACAGTCTTGCAGGGTGAATTACTCCATGACGAATCCCAAGGTTGCGCAGCTCTTTACGGACGGGGTCAAACTGCTTCCTCAACCGTTGAATTCCTGTGGCCAAATCTGGGTAGAACCGCACCTGTTGATCCTGGTATTTAATTTCTCCTTTGGCTCGCGCCGCGTCGGAGATCTTCATCCTTTCTCTGTAGCTGAGGAACTTCATAATTAGCGTCCTCGGTGCTGCCTTATTATCTCTCTGTGGTCCAATTCGTTGGGCGCTTTCTAAAACAACTGATGATTGCAGCTCCACGTTGTTCAGCGCTTCTGGAATCCACTTTTCCAAAAAGGAACACGGGTCCCGACCCTCCGTTCCCTTCGGTAGACCCACCAGCCTCAGGTTGTTCCGTCTCGACCGGGACTCCAAGTCCAGGACATTATCTTCCAGACATTTATTTTTTTTCCAAAGTGCGCACCTTTAATTGAAGGCTGGCGACGTCATCTTCAGCACTGGAAACTCGAAGCTCCACTTGCGCCACTCGTTCCACACAGTCACCCAGTTCTTTTCTCATTCCTTCCAACGCTGCCATAATCCCATCAAATTTAGCGGAAAAATCTGCTCTCATTGAACTAATGGCAGCGAGCACTGCACCTGTGCCGTTGCCTGCAGTCACCGCACCGCTGCTAGCTTCCTCCGCCATATCTGAAGCTTTATCTGCTGCGTCACGGACGTGAAAGTCCGTTAATTTGGACTGTTTCGGCGGTTCAATTTTTCCTCCACCTGATTTCCCAGCCTTAGGCTTCACCGGCATATCCTCGCCCAAACGCTGGGATAGGTTCTGTTCCAAATGAGAGAGTTATTTGCCGATTTTTTTTTCTCTAGGAGCAGAGCAGAGTGGTACGTGTCCTTCTACGTAGCCGCCATAACCGGAAGTCTAGACAAGCATGTTAAAGGTAAAGGCTATAAGACCATCTCCAAGCAGCTTGATGTTCCTGTGACTACAGTTGCACAGATTATTTAGAAATTTAAGATCCACGGGACTGTAGCCAACATCCCTGGATGTGGCTGCAGGAGGAGACGGATAATACGAATGGTAACAAAAGAGCCCAGAACAACCTCTAAACACATTCATGGTGAACTCCAAGGTCAAGGTACATCAGTGTCAGATCGCACCATCCGTTGTCGTTTGAGCCAAAGTGGACTTCATGGGAGACGACCAAGGAGGACACCACTGTTGAAAACAAATCATAAAAAAGCCAGACTGGAATGTGCCAAACTGCATGTTGACAAGCCACAAAGCTTCTGGGAGAATGTCCTATGGACAGACGAGACAAAACTGGAACTTTTTGGCAAGGCACATCAGCTCTATGTTCACAGACGCAAAAATGAAACATACCAAGAAAAGAACACTGTCCATGCTGTGAAACATGGAGGAGGTTCTGTTAAGTTGTGGGGCTGCTTTGCAGCATCTGGCACAGGGTGTCTTGAATCTGTGCAGGGTACAATGAAATCTCAAGACTATCAAGGTATTCTAGAGAGAAATGTGCTGCCCAGTGTCAGACAGCTTGGTCTCAGTCGCAGGTCATGGGTCTTGCAACAGGATAATGACCCAAAACACACAGCTAAAAACACCCAAGAATGGCTAAGAGCGAAACACTGGACTATTCTAAAGTGGCCTTCTATGAGCCCTGATCTAAATCCTATTGAACATCTGTGGAAGGAGCTGAAACATGCCGTCTGGAGAAGGCACCCTTCAAACCTGAGACAACTGGAGCAGTTTGCTCATGAGGAGTGGGCCAAAATACCTGCTGAGAGGTGCAGAAGTCTCATTGACAGTTACAGAAATCGTTTGATTGCAGTGATTGCCTCAAAAGGTTGTTGCAACAAAATATTAAGTTAAGGGTACCATCATTTTTGTCCAGGCCTGTTTCATGAGTTTGTTTTTTAAAATAAATCTGTTGAACAACAATTCAAAATCATTGTCTGATTTTCAATGGTTAATTTTCATAGAATTTTTATTTATTACCACTTTTGTCAAATTCAAGTTATTTCTGTGACCATTGTGGGTTTTTCTTTCATTTACAGAGGGTTACCAACAATTTTGTCCACTTCTGTATGTGGGACTAGAATGTTCTGAATGAGGCTTTAAAAAGCTCTGAATCAGTTTGTAAACGACTGGATTGAAAATGTACTTGTACATGTATAGATTGGACACAGAGGTCCACATGGGGGGCTCACATGGTCAGGGGTCCACTTGACCTGTTCCCCTGCAAGATCATTAGCTAAAGATTCAAAGATTTTATTGTCAATACTACTATACGTGCAGGACATACAGGACAATTGAAATGGCGGTTCTTTCTTTCAACATTGGTGTGTCATGGCGGCCTCTGGGCCGTCATTGGCATCATTATCTCCAGCTGCGCACAGATCCACAGGTGTTAATCAGCAGCTGTTAAAAGCCAGGGTTGCTGACAGCTCAGTACGGAGTCGTCTGTCCTCCTCGTCAGAGAAAGAACCAGAACTCCGCTCTCTGGCCTCGTCTAGGTATTCTCTTGTGTCGTCAGAAACTGTCTCGTCAAGTACTGTCTTGTCTAACATGGACTCGTCAAAGTCTGCCTCGTCAAGAACTGTCTTGTCTAACACTGACTCGTCAGAGTCTGTCTCGTCAAGAACTGTCTTGTCAAAAACTGTCTCGTCAGAAGCTGCCTCGTCAGGATCTGTCTCGTCAGGAACCTCTCTGGCCTCGTCAAGGACCTCTCCTGCCTCGCCTAGGACTTCTGTTCAAAGTCAAGCACGTAAGAGAGCTGTTTGTTACTCTACACCCAACCTCTATCCCTGTGCACAGGTGGACCCCCTTGGCGGCGGACCTGCGTCCCCAGCTGATGGGGTAACGCCAACACGCTCACGTAGCGGTTCGCTACCACCACGACTACCGGTACGTCTTGCTCCACAAATTCCTGAACTGTTACTGTATCAGTTACAGGAGTACTGGCCACCGTTACCGGTGGAGTTTGTGTCATCATCAACTATCGTGTCATCGTCACCACGTTCTGTGGAATCACTCACCTCGTCATCATCTGGATTGTCATGGTCACCACGCTCAGTGGAGTCACTCGTCTTGTCATCAGCTGGATTATCATCGTCACCACATTCTGTGGAATCACTGGTCTTGTCATCAGCTGGTTTGTCATCGTCCCGGTCTGTGGTGTCACAGCCGGAGTCTCTGGAAGACCTGTCCTCGCCACAGTCACAGGTGGAAGCCTCAGCACGTTCACGGACGCCTTCACCTCCACGTTGCACGGCCGCTGGTTCTCAGCAGGACGTAACCTGTGCTTCTCCCAAGTAAGCGTCACTACTGATAGCCTGTCATTAGTGTGAGACAAAAGTAATTGTCTGTGCTTATATGTTCCAGGGTTGCCGGGTCTCCGTCCAGAGTGCTTAGCTCCAGTGACCAGGATACTATCCACGCTCTCACATTTGCACTACACACCTTTTCACTATAATAAAGATTATTGTTCACTAATTTACCCGTGTCAGTGTCTGTCTCCTGGGTCCCGAAACATGTCATGGTGTTGTGCATTTTATAAAAAGAAAAGAATTAGGCTGGGTTTAAAAAAAAAACAAAACAAGAACAAACGGCGATGGCAGCAGTCTATGTCCAGTCTATATACAGTTACATACATTGACACAGTGACATTTCGGTCAAAGAGTGCTTCTTTCAGTAAATTGGGATACATTGGGGTAGGATCATCTAACACAATGTAAAAGCAATTTATTTTCTAAACATCAAAAACGTTTGATCACATATACAACAGATCCATTGTTCAACATATCATAAACTAATGCTAATTATCAAATTTTGATTCTGGCGAAATTAGACAACATTAAAATTACAGGCAAAAAGTGCTTATTTAGATAAATGGCCACATGTGTGTGGCAGATCATCGAACACAATGTAAAACTAATATATTTTTAAAAACTCATAACGTTCGTTAGGAAAAAAAATGGAGTTCCTTCCTTCATGGAAGCTAATGCTAACTGTAGCTACACTAGACCAGAGTGGAAAATTACTGTTTGGAAAGGATTACCGAGCAATTACTGTAGTCTATCCCATCGCCATACACCAGTTGATATCATCACACAGTCATATTAATAACAGGAACATCTCCTAGACAAAATGTAGGTTATAGATAGCTATGCAAAGACTAGTTAGCTTAGCTTACCTTGCGGGGCTGAGTAGCAAATAGGCGACCTAGTATGGCAGGGGTGTCCAATCATGTGCCATGGAGGGCCAAGACCCTGCAGGTTTTTCTCTTCTACCCTGTCTCTTCAGCAGGTGTTTTCACTTATCAGCAAGCAGTGGGAAGAAATTCAGTGGAATCTGTTGTTGAAGACACTGGATGGAGGTAAAGCCTGCAGGGTCTTGGCCCTCCATGGCACATGATTGGACACCCCTCTAGTATGGATTTTAAAACCTATGATTCTTCAGATCACACCAGCGATCAAAAGCTGAAAGCAATAGTTATTCTGGTCTTGACCCTTCGTTTATTACTTCTTACTTGAGATGGATAACGGAATGAGCCATCACTTTCAGAAGCGGCCATAGCTGTCTTTGGCAACCCCCGGTTTTACGCAAATGTAATAGCACGTGACATCAACAGATTCATTGTATTGGATCAGGAATCCGGATGGAACAACTTTCTGTCTAAAAAAATCTTCTGGAATATAAATATTTACATTACTATCAGTCCGGAAAAAATTACAAAATATTTTATTTCATCAATATACTAATTTTTAGAAGAACATTAAGACTGACATTGTGCAAGTTTCTAAATGCTTTTTTTTTGTTTGTTTTCATAAAAATATTATGAATTTACCTTTAAGTTTCACAATTAAAACTGAAAATGAAAATAAAAGCTATTCAGTGTTTTATCATATTAGAGTTAAAATTACTGATAAAATTATATCTGGCCTGCAGTAGACTGGTGATCTGTCCAGGGTGTTCCCACCACCACACTACCCAAAAAGGATTAAGTAATAGAAGATGGATAGATAAAATTATATCATGACCAAAATTTTAAGACTCTCTCCATCAAAATGATGAGCAAAAAGAAATTCCGGGCAATAATTAACAAAAAAAAAAAATAGCCAAGAAAAGGTAATATGACGAGGCTTAGCTTGCTCTTGGATTCATTGTGGGTGTGGAGGGGCCGGCGGGCTTCGTAATCGTCTGGCTCCCCAAAATGGGGAATAAAAATTTTTAAGAGCCACTGTTATAAATGAACAAAAAAATCAGCAATTACGACCACAGTCTCAGAACTTTTATTGCTGACATAGGATTGAAACGGTGTTGGTG
Organism: Pholidichthys leucotaenia; assembly: GCA_020510985.1. Classification (NCBI taxonomy): domain Eukaryota; kingdom Metazoa; phylum Chordata; class Actinopteri; order Cichliformes; family Pholidichthyidae; genus Pholidichthys; species Pholidichthys leucotaenia. The sequence continues at coordinate 168,378,882 of CM035842.1, forward strand.
CTTCAGTCTTGCTCTTTAGAAAGAAACCTCAAAAGCTTTCAATCTTTTTCTGCACAATTAGAAGGAAAGAAAGCCACCGAGCTCCATGAGGCGTCACCTGCCAAATAAGAATGCTACAACTCTCATTTAGTCTTATTTAAAAGCAGCCTACTTTGTACATTTACTGCCGTTTACAGCCTATTAATGTGGTCTTAGCATCCAACATATACCTTACAAATACGTCCTCCGGCACACTGCTCCCTCTTATGTCTCTGTGGCTCCCTCACTGTTGCTCTCTCGCTCACCACTGGCACAGGGCAGCACCTAGGTTTCGATTAGAGCTCCCTCTGCTGGCGGACTCTATAATTGCATTGACAAACACGGTTCCAAACGTGATATAAATAAATAGATTTTTGGAAATGGACGGGCTGGCTGTAGAGGATGAGGAGGTGGGCCGCATGTGGGCCACCAGTTGCCCATCCCCAGTGTAGATAGAAGCCAACACATATAAGCAAAATATGCCAATAAATAGGCATAAATATGCCTTAATCACCCTTTATTGTCATTCAACTGTACAACCAATCATGTACAGTAGAACAAGATTGTGTTTTACCTATCTACTGTGTTAATCACACACACCCCAAGTGTAGAATCAGAGGGCCGCTGCCATGCAAGGCGCCGCCACAAATTTCCCTCCTCCATTTCATTATTGCTGAGCACCAAGCTGGATGGCAGGAAGTTCCACTTTTTATATGGTCTTCGGCACGACCCGGCCGGGATTTGAACCCCTGCCTCCCGGGTGTGGGGCGGATGCTCCACCAACTGAGCCACCACTCCGGTAATGTAAACTTAAATGCCAACTGCAGATTAGGGGGGAGGATGTGCGGGTTCAGGTTCAGGTTCAGGTTACTTTATTTGTACCCGTAGGTAGATTTGTTTTGCAGTTGGTGACATCCATATTTACAAGCCACTAATTACATTCAACATAGACACAAACACAGGCACACATCTTACAAAATAGGTAAATATAAAATATGTACAATATAACTTTTTTTTTTTTTAATAGCTTGTTCAACTCTTTGACAGCAGCAGGGACAAAGCTGTTTTTGTAGCGCTGGGTTCTACTTTTTGGGACAGCAAACCTCCGTCTGGAGGGAAGAAGCTGAAAGTTGCAGTGCAAAGGGTGGGAGTCATCATTTAAAATCGAGTCGGCCATCCTCTGTACTTGTCTGGTGTACAGGGATGTCAGGCTCAGCTGTGACTCACCAAGCAAACGACTGGACCATCTGACTACCTGATCCAAGGATTTCCTCTGTTTCAGTTTTATCTGACCAAACCATGACATTAAAGAAAAGGATAAAACAGATTCAATAAAAGCCCGATAAAACATAGTCATTATGGTTCGGTCAATATGGAAGCGTGCAAGTTTCCTCAAACAATGCAAATTTTGCTGACCCTTTTTGCACACCCTTTCACAGTTCACCTCAAAGTTCAATCCACTATCAATAATCGTCCCAAGATATTTGTACGATTGTACACATTCGGTGGTCTGGCCTTTTAGTATGGTGACTTTGTGCCTGGGAGTTTTCCTCCTAAAGTCAATAATCATATCTTTCGTTTTTGTTGTATTCAGCTGCAGGTAGGAATCCTCAGACCAGTGAACAAAGTCATCAACTACTGGGCCGTGGCCACTCTCACCATCCTGGAGGAGACTGACAATGACTGAGTCATCAGCATACTTTATAATGTGTCTGTTGTCATGTCTGCTCCGACACATGTTTGTGTACAGGATGAAGAGTAGTGGTGACAACACACACCCCTGAGGAGAGCCAGTAGAAGAGCACTTTAGGTCAGACAATGTGCCATTGACCCTTACTCTCTGTGTCCTGTTGGTTAAGAAATCCAGAATCCAACCCACCAGATTATTGCTTAAATCAAATTGTTGCAGGAGCCTTTCAACTAAAATATGAGGTTGGATTGTATTAAAGGCAGAAGAAAAGTCCACAAATAAAAGCCTGGCGTGTGTCCCATTAAAATCCAGATGTTTGAAAAGCATGTCAAACAGAGTGACAGTGGCATCCTCCACTCCTCTGTGAGGCCTATAGGCAAACTGCAGAGGATCCAATGCATGTTCAGTCTGCCTTAGGACCTCACATCTGACCAGTTTTTCAAAAATTTTCATTAAAATTGAAGTCAAAGCAACTGGTCTAAAGTCATTTACCGTTTTAAGGACAGCTGGATTTTGGAACGGGAACAACCACGGCATCTTTCCAGATCTTAGGCACATGTTGTGTCTGTAAGGACTTATTGAAAATGTAATGAAATATAGGACTCAGTTCATGTGCACAGGACTTTACCAGGCGCCCACATATATTATCAGGGCCCTGACTTTTGTTCACTTTTACAGCGCGGAACTCCCTTTTAACATCCTGCATCTCAATATTAAAGTGCTGATTGTCTTTGAGTTTCTGTTTCAAATCTTGGATTTCTGTGCTAAAATCAAAGGAGTCAAAACGACCATAAAAACAATTAAGAGCATTAGCCAGCTCTGTGTCTGAATTAAAACCATCTAAAAACACACGATTACTGCGCTCTGTGCTCTGAAGGTCTGCAATAGTTTTCATACTGGCCCAGGCCGAACCAAGTTTATTTGCTGCCATCTTGCTTTCCAACTCTGATTTATAATTCTGTTTTGCTCTTAAAATTTCGGCCTTCAGCTCCTTGGTGGCAACCTGTAGCTCAGAAACAGACCCCTGTTTAAAGGCAAGAGCTTTCCTCTATAAGCAGGATTTAACTGATTTAGTAACCCATGGTTTGTTGTTGGGGTATATTTTGACACGTTTACGTGGAACAATCTTATTTTGACAGTAAGCCATGTATGAGCATGTGAGCTCAGCCAGAGAGTCCAAGTCATCCCCGCAGGCCATTATGAACATCTTCCAGTCTGTACAGTCAAAGCATTCCTGGAGGCTGTGCTCTGAATCTTCTGTCCACACATCAATGTCTCTCATCTCCACCTTGCCTCTTCTGAGAGCAGTTTTATATGTGGGCAGCAAATGAACACAGTTGTGATCTGAGGATCCTAAAGGAGGAAGGGGGAGTGATTTATAGGCCCTCTCTATGGATCCATAGCACAGGTCCAATGTCTTTTTTCGCCTGGTTGGGCAGGAGACATACTGATGAAAGTTTTTAAGTGTCTTCTTTAAAGAAACATGGTTAAAATCCCCAAGAATGAAGTTTGGCGCCTCTGGAGAAATTGACTGCAGCCGCTGCACCACATCAGAGATGGTGCTGGAGGCGGAGTCAGCGTCTGCCCTCGGATGAATGTACACAACTGTGATGAAAAGTTGGGGAAACTCTCGAGGCAAATAAAAGGGGCGTAGTGACACAGACAGCAACTCCACATCGGGTGTACAGATGCGCTCTGTGACCGTGACAGATGTGCAGTACTGCTTATTAATGTATAAACATACACCGCCCCCCTGACGCTTCCCAGTTACCTCTTCCTGCCGATCCGAGCGCAGCGGGGCTCCAAAGCCGTCAATCCACAGGTCTGCATCTCGATCATGCACAGTAAGCCAAGATTCAGTGAAAGCCATGACGCAGCAGTTCTTAAAATCCTTCTGGTAACGTACATTGCCTTGAATTTCCTCCACCTTGTTTCTCACAGACTGTGCATTCCCAAAAATGATCGAAGGAAGAGGAATGTTACCAAACTGACGTCTCCTAAGGCGCAGTTTCACACCTCCACGTCTTCCACGCTTCCTCCTGCCGCTTCTCTTTTCACCGCTGTGTCCGTCTCTCAAAATAAAGTCCGGCAGTTGAAGTTTGGGCTCAATCACAGGCGCTGAATCAGCTGTGTTAAAGCTTAGCAACACGTCCCTGGAATATTGTATTCTGCCCGCTATTCTGCTCGCCATGGGGCCGAACACATTTACCTCAGAGACAAAGAGCCAGAACACAGATAACAGCAGTGCGAGAGAGGAGAGGAATTCCATGTTGTAGATACCAAGGAGCTCTTCGCCATATATTCCACAAACGCTCCAGGGCAGAAACGACACAGAGGATTTTCTAAAAACGTAAAAAAGTACAAAAAACACACACGCACTATATCACCAGCTGCTGGTCGCTGCGTGCACATGCGCCCAGGCGTGGTTGAGGACTACAAATATTTGGGTGTCAGGATCAGCAGCGGGTTGGACTGGAGATCCAACACCGATGCTGCGCACAAGAAGCGGATGAGCAGACTCTGCTTCCTGAGAAAGCTGAGATCTTTCAACGTGTGCAGCAGGATGCTGGAGCTTTTCTACCAGACCGTTGTCGCCAGCGCCATCTTCTTTGCTGCTGTCTTTTGGGGTAGCAGTATCAGGGCCAGAGATACCAACAGACTTAACAAGATTACCAAGAGGGCTGGCTCTGTAATTGGTCTCAGACTGGAGACCTTTGAGACAGTGGTGGAGAGGAGAACACTAAATAAACTGCGATCCATCATGGACAATCCTGATCATCCCCTCCACCACACACTAGATGGACAGTAAAGCACTTTCTCCAGTAGACTACTACAGCCTCGTTGTCGAACGGCCAGGTACAGGAAATCTTTCCTGCCACATGCAATTTCACTGTACAGTAACACTATGATGTTGTATTCTCGTCATAGCTATGCTGCCACACTGCACCTTACAGACTAACTGGTACCTCACATTTTCACTCTGCTCCTGATAGTCCTCCTTTGTGCAATGCGATGATTCATGTGTTTATACGGGTCATCATATATTAAGCTATGATGTATGTAGGTTTTATAGTCGTGTTAGTTTTACTTTTCATGGGTAATCCCTTTGTTTGTCATGTGTGTGTTTTTGTTGTTTGGTTGTCTACTGTCATGCTGCTGTTACACTGTAATTTCCCAGTTTGGGATCAATAAAGTACATCTATCTATCTTATAGGAAACCTGTCCCTGATTAAACAAACAATATAAGGGAAAAGAGAGACAAACGGCTGCATCTTCCACCTCAGAATTGAAAACAAAATCACAATAAAAAGAAAAAGGGTAATGGAACGTATAAGGCAGATACGAGGCAATGGTGGCCTAAAGGTTAGGGATAGGGACTGGAGTGGAGGGGGTTGCTGGTTCAATCCCCTGCCCGGCAGGATCAGATCTGGGTGGGACCGATAATGTAGCAGTGTTTGCTCCACCCTCCTAAACCCCACTGCGGTGCCCTTGAGCAAGGCCCTTAACCCCAGCTGCTCCAGTGCAGCTGCTCAGTGGCCACAGGTCAGTCTGTGGTTGTACTGGGCTGCTTCCAGGTGTGAATGTGAACAGGGTGTCCTTGGAAAAAGAGGTTGCCTGTCAATGGAACTTCCCTGTATAAATAAGTTAAATAAAATAAAAAATCTACAATGACAGATACATTTGCCTGCTTTTTCCACACAGGACATTTAACTGAGTATTTGACAGTTGTCGTTTCTAAAAACTTTACAGTGCTGCACATTTTAATTTTGTCAAGGCAACACTTCTAAAGTTCCACCCCAGTAACAGATACACAATGATATGCAACATTTGTTCTCACTTTAGGTGTTTCAGAAATTTAAAAAAAAACAATTCTTGTTTGTATGTACTTTCTCATTTTGAACAGTTTCTGGATACTGAGTGGCAAGTTTCTACCATTTACTTTGATTTCAGTAGTATTATATTCAACCAAATCCCTAAATTGTAACATTTAACTGGATGAATAATGGATTAGTTGGCTCACAGTCTGGTTTGTTTATTATGTGTATGACTTTCTTCTGCAGTAAAAAGATTGAGTATTCATTTTATAGGTGTTTCCCCAGACTTCTATGCAATAGATCATGTAAAGAACAACTGAATAATATAAAATACACAATGATTTTTGATACAAGAATTCTTTAACCTCTTGCACTCTGTTGTAACGTGGGCGGGCAAGTCTCTGCGTCCCAGAGCGCACGAGGGCGCTCTCGTGCGCTCTAGGACGCATGAGGGCGCTGCCTCCAAGCGCGCACTGAAATAAAAAAAAAAAAAGTTCTTCCACTACAGACACAGCCGCGAACAGATCAGATATGATTGACCTCTCATTCGACTAATAAGAGCCTTGAATTGGGTTTCTGAAACCTTGAAGAACCAATGACTGAAAACCTAGCAAGAAGGACCCGCCTACCAACGCTGTGAATGCAGCGAGCCAATTGAAGCACAGAAGTTTGCGAGCTTTTTTGTGTAAGGCTGGGTGAAGAGAGACTGACTGCTGTAGCAGATGGAAAAAAAGGACCCGCAGGAAGAACCCCACAGACCCAGCAGCACGGAGACCATCCACAAGTGCAACCTGTGTGACAGCGACTGCCATTCGTGCATCAGCATGTTCGGGCACAAGCGGTGCTTTTTTTGTTTTTGTCCCAGCAGAGTAGACGTTAGGATTGCCTTCCATGGTCATCATAGACCGACGGAGACCGACGATGAAGGCTGAGTGACACACACGCGTTTGCCAGTCTATTTTTAATTACTACTGTTATTTGTTTTGAAAAATCGTTCGCCAAAAACCGTAATCATGGAAGCGCAAAACCGCAATAATGGAATTATGTTTTGATCGGGTCGCGAGACCAGCGTCGCGTTCGTCTGACAATGAGGAAGAAGTTCGCCAGCTCCGCTTCTGCTGTGAAGAGGTAAGTGTTCTAAGCTAAATTATTCTTTATCCCTGAAAATTGTAATCAAAATGACTTTTGACCGATCGGTAAATTACAGCTGTGCGTCATCACTGCATGACGGACCGTGGCGCAACGGGCGATGTCCATCCTCTGTAGCGAGGGGGGGGACAACCCCCCCCACACACACACACACACACACAGCCCTGAGTGTGACCTTTCATTAGAGCCCAAGATGAAGCTTCTATATTGAATCATTCAAAAGTTAGACATTTTTCCAAACTGTGCCATTTGGCACAATTTGGCACAGTTCAAAAACACCTGGGAACTACCTGAGGAAAAAGCTGTGTAATATGTTCATTTTTTGTGGTATTGTTACAAAATTTGGACCTCAGCTGGATAGCACTTGGTTCTACATTTGTTGCATTTTCCAGCCCGGATCTGAAGCTGTGTGTTATTTGCAAGCATTTGTATCCGAAAAAACACACAGGCCAAATTTATTTTCTTCAAGTTCACTATGTTTAGATGACTGTAACTCAGTGGCCGGAGCACTTAGAGAGATTATGACTGTTTTGCCAAAAAATTCTAAGTGTTTTCTTTTAAATGAGACCAACCCCATGAAGATGCTGCAAAGGGTTGAAGAACAGCTTTCGATTTACTTTGGGCACGTTATTTTTTGGCGTTTTTAGGGAAATTGACCGGAGTGCAAGGGGTTAACTTTGTACATTATAGCAATGGATTTAGATATTTTGTTTCTAGTATAATTTGTGATTTCCAGTTCAAGTTATCAACAGTATCTCCTAAAAACTTTTTCAGTAACTGTGTCTACTTCAATTTCATCAATTTTGACTTTTCTAGTTAATTTGGAATTTCCAAACATTTAGTTTTACCAAAATGAAGAGCGAACTTGTTGGCATCAAGCCATTTTTTAACAACCAGTTCACTTTCTACAGTGTTGAAAAGCTGTTCAAAGTTTTCCCCACTACAAAAAAGTTGTCATGAGCAAATGAAATAGATGTAAGTGACTTAGAAACCAAATATAGATCATTTACATACAAAATAATAAAGGTCCTAGTAGGGCTGTGCTATATGACGATATACTGTATATCGGTGACGCGATAAAAACGTCTACCGTTTGACGTGAAACTGTATCGTTTATATCAGGATTTTAAAAGACACATACCCGTTCCTACTCGTCACTGCCCCGCCTCTCCCCCCGCACTGCACCAGGTGCGCCACAGCAGCTAACTGCAAGCTAATGTTTTGCCACTGCTTCTGTGGAGCCGCTACTTCTGTGTGAGAGACGATGGACTTTTTGCCCACCGTGCTGCGTCAGAGAGGATAATCCTCTAACCTCGTTTTAATTGGAGGTAAGTAACGTTAACACCATCTCTCTCTAATTATGAAACGGCAAATGCTAAATGACGATGCTAACTTGTCTCTAATAGGAAACATTATAGTGTATCAGGCCATCGTTGTGGTTTAAGTCACTGCCGAGTTTCTTAATTTTGTCTGAAAAAGTATTACTAAAGCTGCAAAAGTGCGTGACAGTGGCCGCATACACACTAAATAAATAATAAATAAAACATGTCAGAGGAACAAACTGGCTCTTAGTGTATCTTGATTTCTAATCATTTTTAATTAGTCCAGTAGCGATGAATAAGTTGAAGTCATCTCAAACGCGCATTAAAAAACAATTTTATAACACTGCAAAATTAAGAAGGGAAAAACTGCATAAAATTTAATGACGGATGAATTTGTACAGTTGATTTTTTTTTCAGTATGTAAATTAAAATGTAGAAAAAGAGATGGCCCTTTTTATTGGTTAACATTTAAACTAGAATTTACATAAACTGTATATCATGATACATATTATCATCAAATAAGACTACTTATATCGTGATATGAAATTTTGGTCATATCGTACAGCCCTAGGTCCTAGTACTGAACCCTGTGGCACCCTACATATCACCTTTAATGAAGCATAATCTGGGTAGTTAATATGTACGTGTTGATACCATCACTTAAATAAGTATTAAGCCAGTCCTCTCATACCATGTTTGTGTAATTTACTCAAAAGTGTAAATGGCATTCACTTATATAGCGCTTTTTCTCATCTCTAGATGACCAAAGTACTTTACAGATCCTGCTATCCACCCATTCACACACTGATGGCGGCAGAGCTGTCATGCACTGGCACTGGCCTGACCCACCAGGAGCAACTGGGGGTTCAGTGTCTTGCTCAAGGACACTTCGACATGCAGACTGCAGACAGACCAGGAATCAAACCCCTGACCCTCCGATCAGTAGTTGGCCACACTACACCTGCGCCACAGCCGCCCCAACAGTGTCAAATGCTGCAAAAGCTATAAATGTTAAGTTGAGAAGGACTGGTGGAAAAAAAATCTCAAGTTGGAAATGTGCGTGGAAAAAGTTGCAAATTTATTATAAAAGGTCACAAACTTGTAAGAAAAAAGTGGTGTATGTATATCAAAATTGAGAAAGGGAAAAGTTGTACGTTCACACAAGTCTGTTTTATGAGAAAGTAGTAAATTTAAAGTGAAGGCAGAAATTAATGAGGAACCCCCCACCACCACCACCAAACTGGTGATAGTTGGAACATCACAACTTGAAACGTTTTATTTGGCATGTTGAAATAATTCCTTTGGTGACTACTCCTAATTGAATAATGAATAACCAATCAAACGTACAATTACTAGGCCCACCTCTGCTCTTGACCTTCACTATCATAGAGCTGTGTTGCCTTTTTTAAGCAAGTTTGTGTCACAGCATCATGTAGTGCACACTAGCCCCGTTTTCATTACCAGGAACTAACTGAGGGGGCCAGGAACTTCTTAAGGGCCATTCCTGTATTTGGCCCTCTCACCAGCAGTGTCCCCAATATGGGGGTCGGAACCATTGGTCTCTGGAGGGTTTGTTGGTGATGTAATCATCTGACAATTCCAGCCCTGATGCAGCGCAGCAAACTAAAATTCATTTAAAATGGGGTGAAATCATACAAGAATGATAATGCATAGAATGAATGTAGAGTAGAGTGTATGGGACCAACTTGCCATTGTTGTTTAGAAATTGTGGAGAGGACCGAAGCTGCATGAGCAGCATTAGCAGGGGCACACTCTCCCCAGCTGGCCGACTGTATGTGTCCGCTCTTTGGCTACAAACGGTCCAAGTTTCCGGCCTTGCCTCTCAGCTGTGTTTGTGCCACCTCAAAGCATATCTAACCACATATGATATGCAGCTGATCTGGCTGTTCCCCTCCACAATTATGGTGGTGTTGACTTTTACATTTATTTATTTAGATATTATAGACACCCAGTCTGCTGTTGGCCAGCTATGTGGGCTCACACCCTGGCAAAAGACATTGGTAGCAGCGGGTGTATGCGCCATACCACTCAGCTGTATTACTTGTTCTCCGTATGTGCCACATCTTTTTCTGGTCAAATTTGCTGTTCTTCATTTCTGTGTGTTTTGTTCATGAAGCCAGTGCTGCACAAAGTGCTTTAGCTGAGTTTTATGCAGTTGGCACAGAGTCAGTCCTAAACCTCACCCAGCAGGTTTTGGACTCACTCTGAAGTACCTGCTCCTGATTAGGGCAGTCTTTTGGCCGCTAAAGGTTCCTGAAAACTCCTCCTTACGGGGAGGTTCCTGTAGTGGAGATGCGCACCAAGGGAGAAGTTCCTGCAAAATTGTTTTCTGTTAGTGGTAACAGTTTTGGGTAATGAGTTTAGGTACCAGTAATGATTAAAGAGAAACTCTGAAAAGTAGAGAGGGTACCAGCAGAACCTTGTGAGAACTCCCAGTAAGCTGGAAAAATTCCCAGTACATTAAAGGGTGAAATCAAGAAGTGCTGGTCCACCATACTGGTGCATACTGGCCCATTTAAAGCACTGGTTCTGCTTTAAGAATTACTGTCCCCAATCTTTTGATGTCTAAACATAATCTTATTTGTCAAAAAACTGTGACTCATTGTACAAATATACTGTACATTTAAAAAATGAAATCCATTTTTAACCCTCCAATCCCTTAATCTTAATATCAGGTGCTAGAAGACAATGACTACGGCCGTGCTGTGGACTGGTGGGGTCTGGGGGTCGTGATGTACGAGATGATGTGTGGCAGACTGCCTTTCTACAACCAGGATCACGAGAAGCTGTTTGAACTCATCCTCATGGAAGACATCCGCTTCCCTCGCACGCTCGGCCAGGACGCTCGCTCACTTCTCTCAGGTCTTCTGAAGAAAGATCCAATGCAAAGGTGACACGCCTTTACTAGCATGTTTATAATGGCACGTTTTTAACTAGGGGAATGTGGGATTCCCAAATTTAGATAATTCACAAATAAGGTAAAAGCTCACAAACATAAATAACAAAGTTGCAAGAATCAAGGTGCAAAAATATGATTAAAAAGATGCAAATTTACAATTCAAAAAAGGATACATTTACCATAAGCAAGTCTCTTAATTTACAAGAAAAAGTTACACATTTGTTGGGGGGGATGGGGGGGAATAAGATGACTGAGGAAAAACATTTTTTAATTATAAATTGACAAGAATAAAGTCACAAAATTTACAAGGGAAAATCGCAAATTACAAGAACAGCTGCACATTTGTGTACCTTTAACTTTTTTCCTCATTGTCTCACTAATTTGAGGTTTTCTCTTACTATTTCCTGGTAGATCTGCAGCTTCTGTCAAATTTCTTTTCTATTAAGTTTCATAGTTTTTTTTTTTCTATGATTGTGCCACTTCTTTGCAGTACATTACCCTTATAAAACTTAACACTTCCATACATACATAAATTTGAAAGTGTTTTTTCTATTAAATTTGCAACTTTTTCTTATAAATTTTAAACATTTATCTTGTACATGGGTAATTCCAATTTCTCCAGTTTGTAACAATTTCCGCTTAGACATTGGTCTGAGGGAAATCATCCAAACTCCACACAACTCGTGAAAGTACAAATTTTGTGAAATGGGTAAATGACTAAATAAGGTAAGAGATAAGATGAACCTTTTAGGCCCACAATGGGAAAATTACAGGATTGCAGCAACAAAGGGATAGCAGCACTCAGAGTAATAATAAATAAGAGAAGAATTGGATAGCAAAACAGTAAATACACATATATATACGTATATACACAGTATACAAGGAGGGCTGGAAGGTTCATTGGTTGAAAAGTTCATAGTGGTCAAATTTGACTAAATGTAGTGTATTTTTCAATATAGTCTCCCCTTCTCCCCCTCATGGATCGTCACCTTATCGTGGTGGGGGGGTTTGCGTGCCCCAGTGATCCCAGGAGCTATGTTGTCCGGGGCAATTTGCCTCTGATAGGGTCTCCCAAGACAAACTGGTCCTGGGTGAAGGGCCAGACTAAGAACGATCCAACAGACTCTCATGATAAATTGTATATCAAGGATTCAGTGTACCCCGCCCGGTATGGGGTTACCGGGGCCCCACCCTGGAGCCAGGCCTGGGGGAGGGGCTCGAAGGCTAGCGTCTGGTGGCCAGGTTTCCACCCATGGGACCCGGCCGGGCTCAGCCCGAAGGAGTTACATGGGTCCGCCCTCCAGTAGGTTCACCACCTGCAGGAGGGATCATGGAAGTCCGGTGCTATGTGGATTAGGTAGCAGTCAAAGGCGGAGACCTTGGCGGACTGATCCCAAGCTTTCTAAACTGGCTTTTGGTACGTGGAATGTCACCTCTCTGGTGGGGAAGGAGCCTGAGCTGGTGTACGAGATTGAGCGATACCGGCTAGATATAGTGGGCCTCACCTCAACACACAGCTCCGGTTCCGGAACCAGTCTCCTGGAGAGGGGCTGGAGCTTGGCCTTTTCTGGAGTTGCCCCGGGCGAGAGGCGACGAGCAGGGGTAGGTATTCTTGTATCGCCCCACCTTGCTGCCTCTATATTGGAGTTTTCCCCGGTGGACGAAAGGGTTGCTTCCCTGCGCCTTCGGGTTGGGAAACGGGTCCTGACCATCATTTGTGCCTATGCACCAAATGATGTTTCAGAGTACCCACCCTTTTTGGAGTCTGTGACTGGGGTGCTGGAGGGTGCTCCTCCTGGAGACTCCATTGTCCTACTGGGGGACTTCAATGCGCACGTGGGCAACGACAGTGAAACCTGGAGGGGGGTGATTGGGAGGAACGGCCTGCCCGATCTGAACCCGAGTGGTGTTCAGTTATTGGACTTCTGTGCTAACCACAGTCTGTCCATAACGAACACCATGTTCAAGCATAAGGGTGTCCATATGTGCACCTGGCACCAGGACACCCTAGGCCGCAGGTCGATGATCGATTTTGTTATCGTATCATCAGACCTGCGACCGTATGTCTTGGACACCCGAGTAAAGAGAGGTGCAGAGCTGTCAACTGATCACCACCTGGTGGTGAGTTGGATCCGATGGCAGGGGAGGAAGCCATTCAGACCTGGTAGACCCAAACGTATAGTGAGGGTGTGCTGGGAGCGTCTGGCTGAGGCCCCTGTCCGGGAGGTCTTCAACTCCCACCTCCGGAAGAACTTCAACCACATTCCGAGGGAGTCTGGAGACATGGAGTCTGAATGGGCCATGTTCTCCACCTCTGTTGTTGAAGCGGCGGCCCAGAGCTGCGGCCGCAAGGTGGTCGGTGCATCTCGTGGTGGCAACCCCCGAACCAAGTGGTGGACACCAGTGGTGAGGGGGGCCATTAAGCTGAAGAAGGAGTCCTATCAAGCTTGGTTGGCTTGTGGGACTCCCGAAGCAGCTGAGGTGTACCGGCAGGCCAAGCGGAGTGCAGCTCGGGTGGTTGCTGAAGCAAAAACCCGGGTATGGGAGGAGTTCGGTGAGGCCATGGAACAAGACTTTCGGTCGGCTTCAAAGAGATTCTGGCAAACTGTTCGGCGGCTCAGGAGGGGAAAGCAGCTCCCCGTCCACACTGTGTATGGTGCGGATGGGACACTGTTGACTTCAACTGGGGATATCGTCGGGCGGTGGAAGGAATACTTCGAGGATCTCCTCAATCCCACTGATACGCCTTCCACAGAGGAAGCAGGGTTTGGGGACAAGGGGGATGACTCGCCTATCACAGGGGCTGAGGTCGCCAAGGTGGTTAAAAATCTCCTTGGTGGCCGGGCCCCGGGGGTGGACGAGATTCGCCCCGAGTACCTCAAGGCCCTGGATGTTGTTGGGCTGTCATGGTTGACACGCCTCTGCAACATTGCGTGGAGGTCGGGGGCAGTGCCTTTGGCATGGCAAACCGGGGTGGTGGTTCCTCTCTTCAAAAAAGGGGACCGGAGGGTGTGCTCCAACTTTAGAGGGATCACACTCCTCAGCCTCCCTGGGAAGGTCTATGCCAAGGTACTGGAGAGGAGAGTCCGGCCGTTGGTCGAACCTCGGATTCAGGAGGAGCAATGTGGTTTTCGTCCTGGCCGTGGCACATCGGACCAGCTCTTTACCCTCTCGAGAATTCTTGAGGGTTCGTGGGAGTTTGCCCAACCAGTTTACATGTGTTTTGTGGACTTGGAGAAGGCATTTGACCGCGTCCCTCGTGGATTTTTGTGGGGGGTGCTTCGGGAGTATGGGGTATCGGGCTTGTTGTTACGAGCTATTCGGTCTCTGTACGACCGTTGTGAGAGTTTAGTTCGTATTGCCAACACTCGGTCGGAGTCATTCCCAGTGAGAGTTGGACTCCGCCAGGGCTGCCCTTTGTCACCGGTCCTGTTCATAATTTTTATGGACAGGATTTCTAGGCGCAGCCAGGGAATGGAGGGTGTCATACTTGGTGACCACAGGATCTCATCTCTGTTGTTTGCAGATGATGTTGTCCTGTTGGCTTCATCCAGCAATGACCTACAGCTCTTGCTGGGACGGTTTGCCGCTGAGTGTGAAGCGGCTGGGATGAGAATCAGCACCTCCAAGTCCGAGTCCATGGTCCTCAGCCGGAAAAAGGTGGATTGTCCTCTCCGGGTTGGGGACAGGCTCCTGCCCCAAGTGGAGGAGTTTAAGTATCTTGGGGTCTTGTTCACGAGTGAGGGGAAAATGGAGCGAGAGATCGACAGACGGATTGGAGCAGCATCTGCAGTGATGCGGACGTTGTACCGGTCTGTTGTGGTGAAGAGGGAGCTTAGTTCTAAGGCAAAGCTGTCGATTTACCAGTCAATCTACGTTCCTACTCTCACCTATGGTCACGAGCTTTGGGTAATGACCGAAAGAACGAGATCGCGGATACAAGCGGCTGAAATGAGCTTTCTCCGTAGGATTGCTGGACTCACCCTCAGAGATAGGGTGAGGAGCTCAGTCATCCGGGAGAGGCTCAGAGTAGAACCGCTGCTCCTCCACATTGAAAGGAGTCAGTTGAGGTGGTATGGGCATCTGATTAGGATGCCTCCTGGACGTCTCCCACTTGAGGTGTTTCAGGCACGTCCCACTGGGAGGAGACCCCGGGGCAGACCCAGGACTCGGTGGAGAGACTATGTCTCCCAGCTAGTCTGGGAACGCCTTGGTATCCCCTCTGAAGAGCTGGAGCAGGTGGCTGGGGAGAGGGAAGTCTGGGCTTCTCTGCTTGAACTGCTGCCTCCGCGACCCGGACCTCCGGAAAAGCGGTAGAAGATGGATGGATGGATGGATAGTCTCCCCTTCGGTTCACACACTTCTTCCATCGGTGTTGCAGAGCTTGGATCCCTGCGGTTGAAAAATAAATCACATTTGGTCAAATTTGACCACTGTGAACTTTTCAGCCCCCTCCTTGTGTGTATACACGGTGCAGGAGCATTGCAGTTAAATGGTGTTTACAACATTACAGTTCAGTTAAATTACCAGGCAATATATAAGTATAAATCCAGACAGTATGTTTTACAGTTGAATGAACAGTGTTGTTGCCACCCACAATAATAATTGTATTAGTAGTGTATTGGAAGGGAATGATTCCTGTTGTGCAAAGTAGTGGTGTTATGTACGGTCTCTATGAGGAGCACAGATTAGATTAGATTATAAAGTCTTGACAGCCATAGGTAGAAAGGACCTGCGGAACCTCTCCCTCGAATACCTAGAATGGCACAGCCTGCCAATAAATTAGCTTCTTGGTGCATTTAGCATGTCCTGCATGGGGTGGGACTTGGACTCCAGCAGAGATGACAGCTTAGCCACCATCCTCCTCTCTCCTATCTCCTCCACTGGATCGAGGCGGCGCCTTAGAACAGAGCTGGCTTTTTTGATCAGCCTGTTCAGTCTCTTCCCTGTCAGCTGCCGTGATGCTGCTGCCCCAGCAGACCACTCCATACATGATGGCTGATGCTACCACAAAGTCATAGAAGGTCTTCAGGAGTACCCCCTGCACTCCAACACTCCAAAAGACCTGAGTGTCCTCAGGAGGAACAGCCCCTTCCTGTAAAGTGTGTTGGTGTTGTGTGACCAGTCCAGTTTATTGTTCCGGTGAACACCCATGTACTTGTAAGATGTCACCATCTCAATGTCTGTTCCCTGGATGTTTACCGGTGCTGTGGGGGGTTGTCCACGCTTGTGGTAGTTCACCAGCAGTTCTTTGGTCTTCCCCACATTGATGAGGAAGCAGTTCCACAACCACCAGTCCACAAAGTCCTGGATCAGTCCTCTGTAATCCGAGTCATCTCCATCAGAGATGAGGCCAACAATTGCAGAATCATCAGACAACTTCTGTAGATGGCAGTGTGGTGTGTTGTGTGAAAAGTCAGCAGTGTAGACGGTGAACAGGAAGGGAGCCAGAACTGTTCCCGGGGGCGGGGGGGGGGGGCATACTGCAGATAATTGTGTCAGACACAGTCCTGGGTCCTCACAAACTGTGGTCAGTCAGTGAGGTAGTCCAGGATCCACGATGACAGGTGCTGGCCCAGCCCTCCACACAGCAGCTTGTCCCTCAGAATCAATGGTTGAATGGTGTTGAAAGCACTGGAGAAATCAAAGATCATGATCCTCACAGTGCTCCCAGGCTTCTCCAGGTGAGATGGGGAATGATGTAGGAGGAAGATCACTGCATCCTCCACCCAATGCCATGCTGGTAGGCAAGCTGAAGTGGGTCCATTGCTGGTCTCACCAGGGAGCAGAGATGGACGAGGAGCAGCCTCTCCAGGGTCTTCATCAGGTGTAATGTGAGGGCCACTGGTCTGTAGCTGTTCAGGTCCTTGGGGTGCAGAGTCTTCGGCATGGCTACCACGCAGGATGTTTTCCACAGCTGTGGAAATGCAGCTTTACTATCCACCGCAGTTCCATGCTTCACTTGCATCTCCGATTCCTCCATGACTGCCATGCAGTGAAGAAATGAGTACACATAGGATTTAGATTAAAAAATATTTTAGAGCCAAAACTAACAAGGGTGGGGCTGAAATTACAAAAAAATGCAGCCTCTGTCTGATTTTTCAACCTGGCAGCCAGCGTTGATAAACGATCAGTGAGTCAGGAAGACACTGACATTCAGTTGTACTGTGTAAACTATCCTTG
This sequence comes from Pholidichthys leucotaenia, assembly GCA_020510985.1. Lineage (NCBI taxonomy): Eukaryota > Metazoa > Chordata > Actinopteri > Cichliformes > Pholidichthyidae > Pholidichthys > Pholidichthys leucotaenia. Next base: position 168,395,979 of record CM035842.1, read on the forward strand.
CACTAATAATGGATATGGGGGTGTGGGTAAGCTAACAAGAGGATGCTTTTTGGTCATGTTAATAACAGATAGGATGGCATCCCTCCTCAAATCGCCTGACTGAATAACACTTTCCAGCTTTACATTACTGAGTGGACACAATACATATCTGTGAAACTTCTTAAAGGCATTTCAGAATAACCTAGTTATCGTTTTTAAAATGTTTTTCCAGGTTAGGCGGGGGACCAGACGATGCCAAGGAAATCATGCAGCACAAGTTTTTTGCCGGGATTGAATGGCAGGATGTTTATGAGAAGAAGGTAACCAAAGGTTTAAGCACCAAATGGGTTGTCAACACTCTGGCAACTGTTTCCATTCCACTGGCTCTGATGCGTTCTTGTGTTTGTCTCCTTCAACAGCTGGACCCGCCGTTTAAGCCCCAAGTTACCTCAGAGACAGATACGAGATATTTTGACGTGGAGTTCACAGCACAAACCATCACTATTACGCCGCCCGAACAAGGTAGTGTCACATATACATACAGTGGTGTGAAAAAGTGTTTGCCCCCTTCCTGATTTCTCATTTTTTTGTATGTTTGTCACACTTAAATGTTTCAGATCATCAAACAAAATTAAATATTAGACAAAGATAACACGAGTAAACACAAAATGCGGTTTTTAAATGAAGGTGTTTATTACTAAGGGTAAAAAAAAATCCAAGCCTACATGGCCCTGTGTGAAAAAGTGATTGCCCCCGTTAAAACACAAATTAACTGTGGTTTATTATGTCTTTGGAAAGCTGAGTTCAATTTCTCTAGCCACGCCCAGGCCTGATTACTGCCACACCTGTTCTCAAGAAATCACTTAAATAGGACCTGCTTGACAAAGTGAAGTAGACCAAAAGATCCTCAAAAGCTAGACATCCAAAAAATTCATGAACAGATGAGAAACAAAGTAACTGAGATCTGTCAATTTGGAAAAGGTTATAAAGCCATTTCTAAAGCTTTGGGACTCCAGCAAACCACAGTGAGAGCCATTATCCACAAATGGCGAAAACATGGAACAGTGGTGAACCTTCCCAGGAGTGGCCAGCCCACCAAAATTATCCCAAGAGCGCAGCAACGACTCAACCACGAGGTCACAAAAGACCCCACAGCAACATCCAAAGAACTGCAGGCCTCTGTTGCTTCAGTTAAGGTCAGTGTTCATGACTCCACCATAAGAAAGAGACTGGGCAGAAATGGCCTGCATGGCAGAGTTCCAAGACGAAAACCACTGCTGAGCAAAAAGAACATAAAGGCTCGTCTGAGTTTTGCCAGAAAACATCTTGATGGTCTCCAAGACTTTTGGGAAAATACTCTGTGGACTAACGAGACAAAAGTTGAACTTCTTGGAAGGCGTGTGTTCCATTACAGCCTGTGTAAAAGTAACAGCAGAGCATTTCAGAAAAGGAACATCACACCAACAGTAAAATATGGTGGTGGTAGTGTGATGGTCTGGGGCTGTTTTGCTGCTTCAGGACCTGGAAGACTTGCTGTGGTAAATGGAACCATGAATTTTGCTGTCTAGCAAAACATCCTAAAGGAGAATGTCCGGCCATGTGTTTGTGACCTCAAGCTGAAGCGCACTTGGGTTCTACAGCAGGACAATGATCCAACACACACCAGCAAATCCACCTCTGAATGGCTTAAGAAAAACAAAATGAAGACTTTGGAGTGGACTAGTCAAAGTCCTGACCTGAATCTGATTGAGATGCTGTGGCATGACCTTAAAAAGGCGGTTCATGCTCAAAAACCCTCCAGTGTGGCTGAATTACAACAATTCTGCAAAGATGAGTGGGTGGGCCAAAATTCCTCCACAGTGCTGTGAAAGACTCATTGCCAGTTATTGCAAACGCTTGATTGCAGTTGTTGCTGCTAAGGGTGGCCCAACCAGTTATTAGGTTTAGGGGGTAATCACTTTTTCATATTAATTTTTTTCATTAATGTACCAAGGATTTATGAAATATTTAACTAGTCATTAAGGAGAAGCTTGAATGAGTGATTTTTTTTTTCAAAAATTAAAATAATAGAAATACAGACAAAAGAAAATTGAGTTTGAAAAGGAGTAGGCAAAAGTAAGATAGATGTAGCTTAATAATGTTTGTATGCGGCACTGCAAAAATAATTAACTTGATGAGAAAGGTCAAAGCAGACTAAATTTCTTGCTGATTGGGCAGTCATGCAAATCATACTGTTTAGGGCTATCTGAATTACTTTTATTGTAAAATCGTTAAGGATTTTAAAGTTAGGATTATAGTAATGTATGCTGGGTGATTTACTGAATATGTACTAAGACTGAAATTAGTTTGGGGAAGTTTATTAATCTGAGTGAAGAAGCAATTCTGCAGGTTCCCTTGAGAACAGCCTGCCCTCTCCTGGAGAAGCAGAGCAATTAAAAGGATGCATTTTTACCACAGAGTTGTCAAACGCTCCTGAAAGCTGGTGCCTTGATTACACTGGGTCATTGAATGATATTAGGGAAGTTTGATAGATGCCGCATAGGATTTTAAAATAAAAATTAAAGGTTTGCATGTGGCTCCAAATTCGGAAATTCCCTCAGAAAATAACTGCCAAGGAAAAGTGTTTTTCTTTCATGTACATCCAGGGTGGTATCAGAAGAATAGTGGGTATTTTTTTCTTTTACAGACAACATATTGTTGGACTGAATAGAATCCACTACTACTACAGTGACGCTTGAAAGTTCATTTCTGCATAAATATGACCTAAAACATCGCCAAATTTTAACACAAGTCCTAAAAGTAGATTAACAGAACCCAGTTAAATAAATGAGACAAAAAAAATTAACTTTTATCTATTTGAGGAAAATAGTCCAGTATTACATATGAGTGGCAAAAGTTTGTGAACCTCCAGGATTAGCAGGTAATTTGAAGGTGAAATGAGTCAGGTGTTTTCAATCAATGCAATGATGGTCAGGTATGAGTGGGCACCCTATTTTATTTAAAGAATCCCTTATTTAAAAATATATCGGTGTTCGTGCCATGATACACTTCCACAAACGTGTTGACAAAGATTTCTGAGGACCTTGAGAAACAGGGTTGTTGATGCTCATCAAGCTGGAAAAGGTTACAAAAACATCTCCGAGTTTGGACTCCACCAATCCACAGTAGGACAGATTGGCACAAATGGAGGAATTTTAAGACCATTGTTACCTTCCCAGGAGTGGTCGACCAACTGAAGTGATTCCAAGAGCAAGGCGTCAGTCGGCAAGGTCACAAAGGACCCCAGGGTAACTTCTGAGCCACTGAAGGCTTCTCTCACATTGGCTAATGTTCATGTTCATGAGTCCACCATCAGGAGAACACTAAACAACAATGGTGTGCATGGCAGGGTTGCAAGGAGAAAGCTAGTACTCCTGAAAAGAACATTGCTGCTCATCTACAGTTTGCTAAAGATCACATGAACAAGGCTGAAAGCTATTGGAAAAATGTTTTGTGGACGGATGAGACCAAAATAGAACTTTCTGGTTTGAATGAGAAGCATTATGATTGGAGAAAGGAAGACACTGAATTTGAGCATAAGAACCTTATCCCATCTGCGAAACATGGTGGTGAGATGTTGTGGAAGGACCTGAAGTGAGCAGATCACACGAGGAAATCCACCAGCATCCCAGAGTTGAAGCTGTTCTGCACGGAGGAATGGGCTAAGGTTCCTCCAAGCCGATGTGCAGGACTGATCAACATTTACTGGAAATGTGAAGTTGCAGTTACTGCTGCAAAAGGGTCACATCAGATACTGAAATCAAAGGTTCACAAACTTTTGCCACTCAGCTGTGATATTGGATCATTTTCCTCAAATAAATGAATAGAAAATATTTTCTCATTTATCTAACTGGGTTCTCTTTATCTACTTTCAGAACTTGTGTGAAAATCTGATGTTAGGTCATATTTGTGCAGAAATGCTAAATTCTAAAGGGTTCACAAACTTTCAAGCACCACTGTACATGTGCATTTGTTTTGTCCAGTACCTGTACACTACAGTATTGTATATTTTTTTCAGTTAAATCATTCTCAGAAGTGAGATTCATGAAACTGATGAAAATGTGGGCATAAATGTTTACCAGTCTGTAGAATAAAACAAACTATCCTTGTGTACCCAATTTATTCCATATCAAAATGTCAGTGTCTTAAAATGAGTGAAAATTTGGGCACAATTAAAATCGATGAAATCAAAAGTAACAGAGTATGACTTAATCAACTTGAGTGAAAGTGCAAATTTTTCTTCATAAATGTTCTCGAGTAAGAGTAAAAAGTATCCCGCTATAAAACTACTCGGTAAAGTACAATTTTGTGACTGTTACTTGAGTACATGTACTTTAGTAAAGGTAACTAGTTAGTATGAATGCAATGGTCAGACAGGAGAACTACACCACAGCATCTCTTCTGTGCTCTGTTCAGCCTGCAGAAAGTTCCACAGCCGTGACCATTTCTTTGACCAACCGCACTTGTCTGCCACAAGGTTTACTATTGGCTCCTCTACAGACATGCCTCACAGATGTGCACCTAGGATTGGACCTGCCGGAAGCTGTTTTTTTTTTTTTTTTTTAATTTCAGGGTTTTTTTTTGTTGTTGTTCCTTAAATTGCTACTCACTCCAGTTGCTAAAAACAAGACTATTTGTCAAAACTGCTGCAGGTGTGGTTCCTTTAGTTAGAAAGTTATAAACACATTTGAGAGAAATTTACATGTCTCCCATGGCTGTGATGATGAGGTGAGCTGTTAACTATGTAGGAAGAAATATCTTGATTATGTTTGGGGGGGGGGTTATGTCAGTATTCAGGCTTAATACAGCAGGCATTTCTGTGGAGCTATTTCCTCAATCATAATTAAATATTACAGAAAATGACTAAAACTTTATATTAGACTTTATACAACAGTTGGTTCCGACCGAGCAATTTGATTGGACAATAGAGATTTCAGGGATTCCACTACGCGTCGGACATTAGACGCGTACCATGTTCATTGATACCGTGTTCCCTCTCGTGTAATATTAATTATATTTGAGCTGTGTGTGTGGACAGATGTATTTGACTCTTTATTAGGGTTTCATGTCAGACTCAAAATCATTCTGGACAAAAACTCTACTTTTTACACCTCACCCTCTGAAGGCTGAAAGGGTATTGTCGTCACCCCGCCGGGCAGAGAGGCAGCGGCGGCAGTCGCTTCAACACCTGCCTTGTGAACGCGATAACTAGAGGAAAAAATTATGTAGGTTTTTCAAATCGATCACATGGTGTAGCTATGAAAAATCTTGGACGAGTTCAAATTTGGGTCAATTTTCCCAAAATCTTGTAAATGTGATAACTAGAGAGACATAATGTAGCCTTTTCAAACTGATATCATCATGTCTAAGACAAGTCTTGGACGGCTTAGACCCTGCCCTCTGACTATGGGTTTGGGGTCAAAAGGTCAAAGGACACGCTTCGCTTTACCTATGCCCTATTACAGGGGTCACCAACTGGTGGACTCGGATCCGGACCTCGAGAGTCCTCCGTTTGGACTCTGAAACTTTTTAATATAATTTGGGGAAAAATTATGATGTTTTGTTTTCACCAAACAAAAAAGCAGAACTCAAGTGGACGTGGGATACAGCGGCCACTGGTCTGTATAGAAAACGTCTCCATACAGATCAGTGCAGCAGGCGGACAGCCACGCTTCCTTCCCGGTGTAACCCGCGGAGTGAAACGCTGCTGTGAGATTGTGTCCACCGCCACTCTGGCTGCCTGCGATGCTATGCTTCCACTCGGGGGTTGGTGACGGAAGGTCCCCGCGGCTCCTGCACACCTTCCTAGGGCAGCATTCCCGTTGGGCTGCACGGTGTTTATGGAGGTAATTTCCGTGACCCTCTGATATCATGTCAAAACAATAATTTTCTGTGTTACTGAACATGAAAAGTTTCACACACATCCACCTCCTCTCCCTGTGACAGAGTGTTACCCAGATAGACCCAGAGGAGGTTAAAAAGATAAAAACATTGTTGACATAAAAAAAAACCTCCAAAGGAATTCTGCACTGTGGAATTAATTATATTTTCTGTCCCTTTTTTAGGCTTACATTTTTTTTTCCACAATATTTTTTATTGAACCTCTTTTTTTTTTTTTTTACAAACATAACACAAACAATCAAACACTAACACTAAAGTAATTTAAAAAAAAAAAGTACTAAAAACACCGACAACCACTAACAAGAACAGGTCTTCAACAATGCTCCTCTGTTTAGTCTAGGCAATCCATTACATAAGTATACATATTATACATTGACCAGTTTGGAATTTACAAGGTCCACACACATCATTCACCTTCTTCTTCAAAAGTTATGTTTAAATTCTTTACATAATCAATGAAAGGTCTCCATATATTCTCAAACACAATTTCCTTTGATTTCAGTATGTATGTTATTCTTTCTAGTGGAAGGTTTGTTAACATCTGTCTTAACCACTGAGTCACATCTGGTCTATGAGTCTTTTTCCACAATAGTGCAATACATTTTTTGGCGTTAAGCAAACTGAGGTCTATGAATGCTCTTTCACTTTTATTAAAATTATGCTTTTCTGGACGCAGACCCAACAAAAACAATTTAGGATTCAATATGATTTGTTTTGAAATTATTTTTTCAATTGTTACCCTCACCTCTTCCCAAAACATTCTAATTTTTCTACATTCCCATAAACAATGAAATAAGGTTCCTTTACTTTCCATACATTTTGTGCATGTATCTGGTATGTTTTTGTTATATCTATTTAACTCCACCAGTGTAACATACATCCGCATTAACCATTTAAAATGTATCAATTTAAGACGTACATTTATTGATTTGGTTTGAGCTTCTGTACAAGCCAGTTCCCATTGTTCCTCTGAAATTTCAGTTTGCAGGTCTTCTTTCCAATAATTCAATCTTTTCTGTGAGTTTTCACTTGAGGATAGTGTCAATGAGTTATAAAACTCTGAAATAATACCCTTTCTCTTACTATCTTTCGTCAAAATTTTTTCCAAGGATGAATAAGTAGGTCGGGTGAGAGCATTATTTTGATTTGATCGAATAAAGTTCCTAAGCTGAAGATATTTTAAAAAAAATGTGTTCTATTGAGATTAAATTTGATCCTCAGTTCTTCAAAAGACATTATGTTACCTGAACATGACAGATATAAGTCTTGAATCTTTTAAATTAATTTGCTGTATTTAAATTCCATACTTTAAATACAGCATCCGCTCTCCCTGGTTTAAAATATTGATTACCCCATATTGGGCTAAATTGTGACAATAAGTGTGTTTCTTTTAAATATTTTTTGGTTTCACACCATATTTTGATCATATGCTTTACAAATGGATTTTTAACTTGTTTCTGTAATTTTTTAGCCGAGTCTGAGTATATGAATATGGGAAGAGGTAAAGGTAAATTGTATGATTCCATTTCAGTCCAGTGAGGGAGATCATTTGATGAAAAATAATATGTCATAGACCTCAGTTGTGCTGACCAGTAATACAACATAAAGTTTGGACATTTCAGACCTCCACGATCAAATGGTAAATATAGTAAGGACAGACGTAATCTAGCCTTCCTATTGTTCCATATGAATTCCACTAACTTTTTTTTAATTCTTGAGAATAGATCTGAAGGTGGTGGTAAAGGAATGTATTGAAATAAATAAAGTATTTTGGGTAAGATATTACTTTTAAGTATATTGATTCTCCCAATCATCGACATTGGTAGTGACATCCATCTCTGAAGTAACTCATTAATGTCTGTCATTAAGGCTTCATAATTGGCACTGGCGACTAATTCTAGCTTAGGCACAATTTGAATTCCTAAATATTTAAACTGATTTACAACATTGAATTGATTTATCTCAGGAGCTGGATGATTTCTCTGGGTCTCATTTAGCATTAATATTGAAGACTTAGTTTTATTTATTTTATATCCTGATATTTCCCCAAAATTCTTTATTAAATTCAACAAGGTTGGAATTGATTTTTTTAAGATTCGACATAAAATTATGTCATCGGCATACAGGGAGATTTTATGTTCTGTTGGTCCTACTTCAATTCCATATAATTGTGGATGTAAACGTACTGCCATCGCTAAAGGTTCAATTGCCATAGTAAACAGTAAAGGTGAAAGTGGACAGCCTTGTCGACATTCTCTATTGATTTTTATTGATTTTGAGATATTGCTGTTTGTTAGGATTTCTGCTGTAGCATTATTGTATATTATCTGTACCCATTTTATGAAATTATTTCCAAGTCCAAACCTTTATAAGACTTCAAAAAGGAAGGGCCATTCGACCCTATCAAAGGCCTTTTCGGCGTCCAATGATAGGAGAGCTGTATCCGGTGCTTCTTTATTAGAATAGATAATATTAAATAGTCTTCTTACATTATGGAAGCCTTGTCTTCCCTTTATAAAGCCATTCTGATCTCGGTTAATAATATTTGGTAATATTTCTTGTAGTCGTCTTGCTAAAATTTTACAGATTATCTTAAGGTCAGCATTTAATAGGTTTATTGGTCTCATATTTTCACATTTATTAGAGGGTTTACCTGGTTTTGGCAACAGTATAATTAATGCATTATTCATGTATGGTGGTAAATTACTATTTTGAAATGCTTCTAAAACCATTTCCAAAAATGGTTTTATTAATTTATTCTTAAATTTTTTTATAGAGGTCAACTGGAAGACCATCTGGCCCTGCACTTTTTCCTGATTTCATATTATCAATGGCTAGCCCAACTTCTTCTTGACTAATTTTAGACTCCAGTATCTCCCTGTTTCATTAGGAATACACAGTATAGATAATCCGTCCAAAAACCCATTTAGTTTTGTTAAGTCAGTTTCATTTTTTGTATCATATAATTTTTCATAATAATCTCTAAAGGCACTATTAATTTCTAAAGGATCTACAACTGCCTGTCCGTTACTTATAATACTGGTAATTGGTGTTTTAAATTCTAATTGTTTAATCTGCCATGCCAGTAATTTTCCTGATTTTTCACCTTGTTCATAAAAAGGTGATTTGTTCAATTGCTTCAATCTTAGAAGACTCGAGGCAGCTCTATTCGCTGATTTTTTGTCATATTCAGCTCTCAGAATCAGTAATTCGTTCTCTAACTTTGGGTCACTTCCTGCATACACTTTTTCTTGAAGAATTTTTATTTTATGTTCCAATTGGACTCTCTCCTCTCGAGTCTTCTTAGATTTTGAACCTGTATAACTAATAATATGTCCCCTAATAAAAGCTTTGAAAGCCTCCCACTTTATACATGCTGATGTTTGTGTAGTATTGCTATCAAAGAACTCATCTATCTGTTTTTCTATGTACTTAACAAATTCCTCATCCTGAAGCCATTTATGCTGAAATTGCCACCTACCTGGTTCCTTTGTCAATTTCTTATCTACATATATTAGACAGCAGGGTGCATGATCAGAGATCACAATATTATCATAGAAGCAGTTTTGAATCTTGGACCTTAATTCTGTGGAGATCAAAAAATAGTCAATACGGGAGAATGTCTTGTAGGTATTAGAATAACAAGAGTAGGCTTTAACTTGTGGTTTCATTTCTCTCCATATATCTAGCAATCTCAATTCTTTCATAAAATGCTTAATGATCATCCTGCATCCATTGTGCGTCCAGTCCAGTCCGTTGATCTATCTATACCGGGATTCAATGTACAATTAAAATCCCCTGCTATTATATGTTGCCCTGTAAGTGATGATAAAATAAGAAATAAATTAACAAAGAAATTTTGATCATCTATATTGGGACCGTATAAGTTCACCAGATTTATATTTTCTAATAACAAAGATCCTTGAATGATTAGATATCTTCCAAATTTGTTTCCAATTACATTTTTCACTTGAAATGGGATTGATTTATGTTTGAGAGTCATAACTCCCCTGGCTCGGGATGAAAATGATGAGGTGAATACACTTCCTTGCCATCTTCTCCTAATTCTTTTTACATCCTCCTCTATTAGATGAGTTTCTTGTAAAAACACAATTTTTGAACCTATGTCTTTTATTTTATTCATAACTTGTTTAAGTTTTTTTAAATTTTGTAGACCTCTGCAATTCCATGAAGTTATATTAAGATTAACGCTTTGATCTATGATCAATAAGGAGTTTGAGATTACCTCGCAATGTAAACATGCTCATACAGAGAAGCAAAAATATGAGTGGTTGAACATTCATCCTACAAACTACACACAAACAAATCCCCCCCTTCCCACATTCGTGGTAATCCCCCCCAAAATAAAAAAAAAATTCCGTCTCCCACTATAGCCATTGACTGCTCCACACCCGCGAGGACCAGCCAAAGCCACTCCTTCTTTATCCTCTCAATCACCCTAACTCTACTGCTTTTAATGACGTAACATTAACTCTCTTCTGTAGTTTTCCAACTTAACTCCAAAATTTTATAGCAACTTTGTACATCATAGGTTTGTTTTTTTTTTTTTAATATATAATACAATCTATATTTTGTAAATTTGCTATATGCTTCAGATCAGTCAGATGCCTGTGCAAATGCTTAAATATTCTGCCTTATATTTTGTTCATGCTTCATGCTTAGCTCCCACCAGTCTCTCCTTGGATCTGCTTGATGAGCTCCTGCGCCTCCTCAGGGGTCTTGAAGGTGTGGGTTCTGCCCTTATATGTGACCAGCAATCTTGCAGGATGAATCACTCCATGACGAATCCCGAGGCTGCGCAGCACTTTACGGGCGTGGTCAAACTGTTTTCTTAATTGTTGGATTCCCGTGGCCAAATCTGGGTAGAACCGCACCTGTTGATCCTGGTATTTAATTTCTTCTTTGGCTCGCGCCGCGTTGGAGATCGTCATCTTGTCTCTGTAGCTGAGGAACTTCATAATCAGCGTCCTCGGTGGTGCCTTATTATCTCTTGGTGGGCCAATTCGATGGGCGCTCTCTAAAACAACTGATGACTGCAGCTCCGCGTTGTTCAGCGCTTCTGGAATCCACTTTTCCAAAAAGGAACATGGGTCCTGACCCTCGGTTCCCTCTGGGAGGCCCACCAGCCTCAGGTTGTTCCGTCTCGACCGGGATTCTAAGTCCAGGACATTATCTTCCAGACGTTTATTTTTTAATTCCAATGTGCGCACCTTTAATTGTAGGCTGGTGACGTCATCCTCAGCGCTGGAAATTCGGAGCTCCACCTGCGTTACTCGTTCCATACAGTCGCTTGTCTCCTTTCTCATTCCTTCTATCGCTGCTATAATCCCATCAAATTTAGCGGAAAAGTCTGCTCTCATTGAGCTAATGGCAGCGAGCACCGCACCTGTGCCGTCACCAGCAGTCACCGCTCCGCCACTAGCTTGCTCCGCCATATCTGAAGATTTTTCTGCTTCATCACGAACGTGAAAGTCCGTTAACTTGGACTGTTTCGGCGGTTCAGTTTTTCCTCCACCTGATTTCCCAGCCTTAGGCTTTACCGGCATATCCTTGCCCAAATGTTGGGATAGGCTTTGTTCCAAATGAGAGTTATTTGCCGACTTTTTATCTTTAGGAGCAGAGCAGAGCGAAACACGTCTTCCTACGTGGCCGCCATAACCGGAAGTCTAGGCTTACATTTTGAAACTTTTTTAAATACTGAAAATATAGTATAGATGCAGACTTTTGTGAGATTTTGTTTTGTAAATCTTAATCTTTTTAAATCTATGTAATTTGGTTTATGTTCTCCTGTAAAACTTTCCATTTTTAGGATTTAAGTTGTAGATTTTAGAATTTTAGAGCTGTTTATTTGGAGTCAAAACTCATTTAGTGTTCCCCTGTACTATGATTAAATTATTACGTTTTATATGAAATTGAGCAAAGAATTTATTTGATTTTTTTTTGTTCAAAAAAATACAGAAATAAAAGCAGCTAAAACATCAGCTTAATAAAATAATGTGTAAAAGTCAATGATATTGGCCTGCTGGAGACAGCTGTGGTCTTAACCTGTTGCACTTCGGTGTACCGCGGGCGGGCACGTCTCTGCGTCCTAGGACGCACGAGGGCGTCCTAGTACGCACACTGTGCGTCCTAGGAGGCACTGAAAAAAAACCCACCTGCATTTCCGTTCTTCCACTACAGACACAGCCGCGAACAGAAAGCCAAAGGAGTGCTTTGATTGGTTTAGATGTGATTGACCTCTCATTCGACTAATAAGAGCCTTGAATTGGGTTTCTGAAACCTTGAAGAACCAATGACTGAAAACCTAGCAAGAAGGACCCGCCTACCAACGGCTGCGAATGCAGCCAGCCAATTGAAGCACAGAAGTTCAAAAGCTGTTTTGTGTAAGGCTGGGTGACACACAGGCGTTCGCCAGTCTTTTTTTCTAACTACTGTTCTTATTTGTTTTGAAAAATCGTTCGCCAAAACTGCAATCATGGAAGCGCAAAACCGCAATAATGGAATTATGGTTTGACCGGGTCGCGAGACCAGAACCACGAGTACGTAACAAGCGGACCAGCTTCATGTTCGTCTGACAATGAGGAAGAGAAGTTCGCCAGCTACGCTGCTGTTGTGAAGTCAGGTAAGTGTTATAAGCTAAATTATTCTTTATCTCTGAAAATTCTAATCCAAAATGACTTTTGACCGATCGGTAAATTACAACTGTGCGTCATCACCACATGATGGACCGCGGCGCACGAACCCGTGCACCGGGCAATGTCCGTCCTCTGTAGCGGGGGGGGGGAGAGACAACCCCCCCCCCCAACACACACACACACAGCCATGAGTGTCACCTTTCATTAGAGCCCAAGATGAAGCTTCTATATTGAATCATTCAAAAGTTACAGATGTTTTTCCAAACTGTGCCATTTGGCACAATTTGGCACAATTCAAAAACGCCTGGGAACAACCTGAGAACAAAGCTGTGTAATATATTCATTTTTTGTGGTATTGTTACAAAATTTTGACCTCAGCTGGATAACACTTGGTTCTACATTTCTGTTGCATTTTCCAGCCCAGATCTGAAGCTGTGTGTTATTTGCAAGCATTTGTATCCAAAAAAACACCCAGGCGAAATTTATTTTCTTCAAGTTCACTATGTTTAGATGACTGTTACTCAGTGGCCGGAGCACTTAGAGAGATTATGATTATTACTGTTTTGCCAAAAAATTCAAAGTGTTTTCTTTTAAATGAGACCAACCCCATGAAGATGCTGCAAAGGGTTGAATAACAGCTTTTGATTTACTTTGGGCACGTTATTTTTTGGCGTTTTTAGGGAAATTGACCAGAGTGCAAGGGGTTAAAGAATGTCCATGAAAAGGTGACAGTTCTTAAAAGCATGTTTTCAGATAAATTTGTCCATGTGACTTGTCACATTTCTCTTCCATTTCTTTTATTAAGATATTTGAAGGAAATTCATGGGTCACTGCAAACACTTTGCTTTAAAAGTACCAAGCTGTCACACAATAAGAGGAAAAAAAATCCTGAAAAAAAAAATGCATCGAGAATCATTTTAGAATCAAATCGTATCGTGAGGTGCCTAAAGATCCCCAGCCTTAATTTGGACCTCTGCTGGGTTGGAGGACTGACTTATCGGACCTATTGCATTTTTAGTTGGTGACCCCTGCCCTATTATTACAGAACAAGTAAAGCTGGGGTCACCAAACTTGGTACACAGGTTGTCCCTGAGACCTTGATCTCTATGGGTTTGAGGTCAAAAGGTCAAATGTCATGGTTGGCTTTCCCTATGCCTTATTACTATAGAATGAATGAAGCTAGGGTCACAAAAGTTGGTGCACAGGTTCACCTTGGGATCCCAGACCCACAGCTATGGGTTTGGGATCTATGTGCTATTGCTATAGAACCAATAAAGCTAGGGTCACCAAAGTTTTGTACACAGGTTCATCCAGTGACCCTGACTTCTGACTATGGTTTGAGGATTACAAGGTCAAGGTCAAATTGCCACTATAAACTATATCTCACCAACAGTGACACCTAGGGTCACCAAACTTTCTACACAGGTTCACCCAGTCTCCCTGACCTCTGGCTATTTTATTTTTTTTTGGGGGGGGGGTGCAAGGTCAAGGTCAAAACGCCATATAACCTACATCTCAACAATCACATACTGATAGATAAATGTTCCAGCTTAACATGCTATATTTTTTATTAAAACAGAGATAAATGTGAATTTATACACTTATAAAATGTTACAACTGCACTTTTTTAATATATATATATATATATATATATACTGTATATACACAGTGGGGAAAATAAGTATTGTACACATCAACATTTTTCTCATTAAACTTATTTCTGATGGAGCCATTGTCTTGAGATTTTCACCAGATATCAGTAACAACACAAGTAATCCATACATAGAAAGAAATCAAGGCAACTGTGTTCACAAACCAAGTTATATTTAATAAAGTGGAATGACGCAGGGAATAAGTATTGAACACACTTGGTGTGTTCAACAGCTTCTAGACGTCTCCTGTATGGAGAAACTAGGTGCAGGCATTGCTCAGGAGTGATTTTAGTCCATTCTTCCACACAATCTGTCTTCAAATCTTGAAGGTTCCGTGGATGTCTTCTATGGGCTCTGATCTTCAATTCGTTCCATAGATTTTCAATTGGATTCAGATCAGGTGACTGGCTGAGCCATTCTAGCAGCTTTATTTTCCTTCTCTGGAGCCAGTTGAGTTTCCTTGGCTGTGTGTTTGGGATCATTGTCTTGCTGAAACGTCTACCCTCGTTTCATCTTCAGCATCTTGGCAGATGGCAACAGGTTCTTATCAAGGATGTCTCTGTACATTAGTCCATTGATCTTTCCTTCAATTATATGAAGTCTGCCTGTACCATGTGCTGAAAAACACCCCCACACCATCTCCAAACTTGACTGTTGGTGTGGTGTTTTTGGGCTGATGTGCAGTGCCATTTCTCCTCCAAACATGCTGTGTTGTGGCATCCAAAAAGTTCAGTTTTGGTCTCATCTGACCAGACTATATTCTCCCAGCTAGTCCAGCAAAACCTAGCGGTACTCAAATACTTTGCAAGCAGTTTCATGAAATGGTCAGTCAGAAAGTAACTCATACCGGCTCAGATGTCGCCCAAGTTGACAAGGTTGGGAGTTCCTGGCAGCGGAGGGCGAGGGACGGAGCTTTTTTGGAGGAATCTGATCGGACCTGGGTGAAACAGTCATTGTCGCCCCCGACAGACTGCTATGATGATGATGATGATGATTTTACTGGCTTGCCTAAATGTTGTGCAGCAAACTTTAAATGAGCTTCAACATGCTTTTTCTTGAGCAATGGAGTCTTGCGAGGTGAGCGGGCATAGAGCCCATGTTGGTTGAGTGCATTACTTATTGTTTTCTTTGAAACAGTAGTACCTGCTAACTCTAGGTCTTTCTGAAGCTCTCCATGAGCGGTCTTTGGCTCTTGGATAACCCTTCTGATAATTCTTTTGACTCCTCTGTCAGGAATCTTGTGAGGATTTATAGTCAGTTTAGAGTAAAATGATGTTCTTTCCACTATCGAATGATGGCTCCAACAGTGCTCATTGGAACATTCAGCAGTTTAGAAATGTGCCTGTAACCAGTGCCATCATTATGTCTTGCAACAATAAGGTTGCAAAGGTCTAGAGAGAGCTCTTTGCTTCTACCGATCATGAGTTCTTTATGGTGTGACAATCTGATATTCAGACGTTTTAAAGGCTATCAGTCAGGACTTAGCCAGCTGAAATTAATTTGCACTGATGGGGAATGGGATGTCTTACTAAATTCTGATGGATTTCAGCTGGTTTCTTGGCTTTCTATGCCTTTTTACACCGCTTTTTCTTCATGTGTTCAATACTTATTCCCTGTGTCATTCCACTTTATTAAATATAACTTGTTTTGTGAATACAGTTGCTTTGATTCTTTTTTTTTTGTATGTATGGATTAGTTGGGTTGTTACTGATATCTGGTGAAAATCTCAGGTCAGTGGCTCCATCAGAAATATGTTTAATGAGAAAAATATTGACATGTTCAATACTTATTTTCCCCACTGTACATTTTGTCATCTAGTAACGTTTAACATCTCCAACCTTAAACACTTGCAGAACTACCATGGAAAGAAGTACGCTGAATTTATTCAGGCCACAATCTGTATATCGGTTTTGTATCTGTATTGGTTAATACTCAAAGCATCAGACATTTAAAAAGCTGTATTGGTACATCACTAGTTTCATAGCACTTTCAACTGTAGGTTAGACCCCACAATTGCAGGAAGAACGAGTAAATTACTATAGAGCAGGAATGTCCAATCATGTGCCATGGAGGGTCAAGACCCTGCAGGTTTTCTCTTCTACCCAGTCTCTTCAGCAGGTGTTTTCACTGATCAGCAATCAATGGGAAGAAGTTCAGTGAAATCTTTTGTTGAAGACACTGGTTGGAGGTAAGGTTGGAGGTAAAGCCTGCAGGGTCTTGGCCCTCCATGGCAGATGATTGGACACCCCTGCTACAGAGCGAGTAAAGCTAGGGTCACCACAGGTTCACCCTGTGACCTTGAACTGTGCCTATGGTTTTGGGATTCCAAGGTGAAAATGCCATGTAAACTATATCTCAGCAAATAAGGGAGGCTTTTTATCCCCGGCTGGTCGAAGCCCAAAGGGGGATTATGTTATGGATCAGTCCGTCTGTCCCACTTTTGTGAAATCAACTCCTACTGTTTTGTTCCAATTGTTTTGAAATTTGGTACCATGGTTTGATATACACTGATGCGCATATCATAATTTGACTCTGATCAGATGATTTTTGCAGGAGTTGTAGCCCCTGACTTATGACCTCCTATTTCACTTCACTTCATAGACAGTATCTTGTGAAATCAACTCCTCCTACAGTTTTGTTCCAAACTTGGTACCATGGTTTGACATGCTCTAATGATGCGCATATTGCAATTTCACTCTCATCGGATGACCTTGAGGTCAAAGGTCAGATTTTCGACACATCTTTTAAACTAATATTTTAAATGTAATAACTACTGAAAGAAATGATGTAGGCTTTTCAAGTCGATACAGTAGTAGTGTCTAAGATGCATCTTGGATGACTTGCACCCTGACCTAACTATGGGTTTGGGGTCCAAAGGTCAAGGTTAACATTCCATTTGCACTATGGTAAATACTAAGTTTACTATTACTATAAAAGCAGTAAAGCTAGGGCCACCAAACCTCATACACAGGTTCACCTTGGGATCCTGACCTCTGACTGTGGGTTTGGGGTCAAAAGGTCAGTGTTAACATTCCCTATGCCTTATGACTGTACATGTAAAGTTAGGGTCGCCAAACTTGGTGCACAGCTTCACCCTGTGACCCTGAAGTGTGACTATGGGTCTGGGATTGCAAGATCAAAGGTCAACATCAAAATGGCTTATAAACTATTATCTCAAAGAAAGCTAGGGTCACCAAACCTGGAACACCGGTCAGAGACCATGACCTCTGACTATAGGTTTGGGGTCAAAAGGTCAAGATAACCACTGCCTATGCCCTCTTACTATAGGAAGTGTAAAGCTCTCTAGGGTCGCCAAACTTGCTACACAGGTTTACCTCGGGATCCTGACCAACAACTATGGGATGTATACTTTGCTGTATATTCATGGATGATGGATTTATCATAATTTGGTTCTGCCACAGTAATTATATTGAAATGATAAAATGCTCTCAGTCAGTAAGTATTGGGATCGTCAAAGAAAACTGAGACGGGGGGTATGGCACTCGTCTCAGAGTGCGCTTGTTTGTTAATAATGTATTATATTATACCCCTGTGGAGTCCCACAGGGTTCAGTTTTGGGACCATTATTATTCAATATGTATATAAACGATATATGTAAAGTTTCAGAAAAAATGGACTTAATAATGTTTGCCGATGACACTAATCTGCTATGCAGTGGAAACAATTTGGAACAACTTCTGGATACACTCGGAAAGGAATTAGGAAAGCTTAAACTGTGGTTTGATTCAAACAAATTAACGCTCAATTTAAGTAAGACAAAATTTATAGTCTTTAACAACCATCACAACAACCCAGTACCCAAACTTAGTGTAAATGGTGTAGAGATTGAAAGGGTATCTGAAACTAAATTCCTTGGAGTAATAATTGATAACAAACTGTGTTGGAAGTCACATATTAATTATATTAAAGGTAAAGTATCCAAATCAATTGCAATATTACACAGAGTGAAATATTTGCTGAATCAACCCACACTATACACCTTGTATCATTCATTAATACTCCCATACATGACATATTGTAATGAAGTATGGGGAAATACATATAAAACAAACATATATCCACTCTTTATGCTTCAAAAGAGAGCTATTAGAATAATAAACAAAGCAGCTTACAGGGAACCAACAAACCCACTTTTTCTTAAACAAAAAACTCTCAAGTTGAAAGATCTGGTTGACTTTAAAACCGCAATAATAATGTTCAAAGTGAAGAATTTATCACTGCCCGCAAATATCCAAAAGTTGTTCCAAACAAGGGAGAAACGATATCACTTCAGAGGAACATGTATATTTCAAAAGCCTACAGTGAGAACAACCACCAAGCAACACTGTATTTCAGTGCAAGGAGTCAGATTATGGAACGATTTTGGACCTGAATTAAAATCATGTACAACGCTTGGACAATTTAAACAAAAACTAAAGGAAGAAATACTCCAAACATATTTACAAGACGACATGTAAACTCACATAAGGATTGACATATCCAGCCTGTGTTGTGTTGTAGCTTAGTTTTTTGTTTTTTTTTTTGTTTTTTTTTTTGTTTTTTTTTTCTCTGTGACATTTTGTCTTAGATTTGTTTTTGAATAGTAACCGCTTAACTTAGCCTAGCTTAGTTTTCTTTTTTCTCTCAGTCACATTTTGTCTTAGCTTTGTTTTAAATTGTAATCGCTCTTGTCTTGTTTTCTCTTTTTTCTCTTTTGAATTCTTGGATGGAATATGGGTGGGCAATATAAGCTGCGGCTTCAGCCATCACCCATTTTGGATAACTCACGTGGAATTGTATAGTAGGAGGAGTCTTTGTCTAATTTGACCTTGTTGTTATATTATACAGTTTCTTTTAACCTGTACTCTACTATCCGAAATAAATTCATTCATTCATTCATTCATTCATTCAATATTAATCCTATACCATTGTTTACATTGAAGTAGTAGTAGTAGTAGATTAGTTTATTTGACAGGGACAGTGCAATAAACATAGACAATTAATCAAAGACAATCAATCTGATGTGTTGCACATAGAGTGTATAGCTATTAGCTAATTTGCAACTCTTGTCCCTGGATGGGCTTTAGAAAAAAGAATCAAGATAAAAAATATACACAATAACCACATACATCAATGCAGAAAAATTATATATACACAATTATAAATATTATAAATATTATAAATACACAAATATAACAGCCTGACTCACATTTAACATAAATATTATAAATATTATAAATACACAAATATAACAGCCTGACTCACATTTAACACATATAACTCACATTTGCCTATTTCAGGCCTTCCTCCCTCCGTCACTCACTATAAACAAACACATTTATTCCTTCCCTTCATTCACTCTCACTTTGCAGACAAATAATTCATACATGAGTACATTCTTGTTTATTTTTCAGCCAGTTTTTAACATTTTTAGTGAATGTTTTAAAGTCCGTTATTATTTTAATTTCATTTGGCATTGTGTTCCAGATGTGACTGCCCTTTATAGAGAAAGCTGTTTGTCCAAATGTGGTTCTGCGGTGGAATATTTTACAGTTATTGTTAACAGAACTCCTGGTGGCTCTGCTGCTGTCCTGTCTTTGGACGAAACCAGCAAGTGGCTCGGGTGCTGATTTATGGAAACATTTGAACGTTAATTTCAGAAGACAGAGGTCAATGAAGCTCTCAAAACTCAATAGGTTGTATTTTTTTAAAACATTACAGTGATGCCACCTAATGGGCTTTTTGTCCAAGATTTTTAGGGTTTGATTATATAATGAACCTATGTGTCTTATTGTGGAAGGGGCTGCTTGAGCCCAGACTGTCAAACAGTATGATATATGAGAAAAAACCATAGAATGCATATACAGTGCAGCTGCTTCGTAAGGTATGTAATATCTAATTAATTTAAAGCAGTTCAGATTTTTTTTTACTGTTTTTGAAATTTTCTTTATATGAAGATTAAATTTGAGTTGAGGATCTAGTACAATGCCAAGGTATTTGAATTCTGTAGCTAAACTGATGTCATGATCATGTATATTAACTTTAAAATGTTGCAGGTTACATTTTTTGATTGAAAAGCACATTGAGACTGTTTTCTGAAGGTTCAGCAATAGATGGTTCTTGAGGAGCCACTCTTGGACATCAACCATACTTGTAGACAGTACATCTGCAGCCTGTGCTGGAGTCTTGGCAGCTGTGTAAATAACTGCATCATCTGCATAAAGTTGGCATGTTGCAGCTGAGCAGTGTAACGGCAAGTCATTAATAAAAATGCTGAAAAGTAAAGGACCAAGAATGGACCCTTGTGGGATACCCATGCGGTTGTTTAAAAATGAGGATTTATCCTGGTGAACTTTTACACACTGTTCTCTATTCTGGAGATAAGATGCAAACCATTCTAATGTAAGTGAGATGCCTTTGTGCTCTTCCTCCCTTTTGTTTGATTTTGGGTGTTCAGATCAGTTTGCTGGTACATCACTGCCATCTACTGTGTGTGCAAATAAACAACAGATATTTGTCCATATTCCAGTGTTTGATATTAATAAATAAAACTTCAATGCTCGTTGAAAGGATGCATACGGATTATTGCCATTAATATCTGGGGCATAAAATGGCCTTCTTGTCAACAATACAATTGCTTATTGTGATTATTTCTGAGACATTTTATCATTACAGGCCTAGCAGTGTCTCAACTAATATGAACTATAATTTTATCTATTGCCAAAAACAGTTGTTGTTTTTTTTTTTCTTTCCCTCCTACAGACGACAGTATGGAGTCCTTTGACAGCGAGCGAAGACCCCACTTCCCCCAGTTCTCCTACTCTGCCAGTGGGACGACCTAAAAGACCCTCAAACATTCCTTTGCTCCCACTGTCTCTCCTCACCCCCACCTGACTGCACTCCCAAAAGACCAGTGTGCAACTGCCCCGTCCTCCTTGCATCATCTGTAGAAGCCATCATTGGACGTAACGGTCGCACCATCCGTGTTATTTTTACGGGAAGGGCCAAATGCCAAGATGACTAGTTTGTTCTGTGTGGCCTTTCAAGACTGACCAAGGAGACACTACCCTTCATTTTCTGGTTGTTTTTGTTCCCAAACAGGCATCCATGCACCGTAATGAATGGGGAAATGTTTTCCACAAACTGGGCTACTGCTACAGTATCTCACCATTTTTAAAAAGGGCCATTCATATTGAATCTGTACCTTGGAATGTAAAACATTTCACTAAGATCATAGGAGTACTGTTGACCAAAAACTATCACGTGGAAGTGTGTCTGAGTGGGCGATGAGTCAGTTTTCCTAAACCCTGACATTTTTGGCTTTTTAAATGAATGTATTATATCAAATAAAGTTGATTCTTGCATACTCTGTTGTAACACATGGTTAATTCTACCAAGACTGAAGCAACGTCTCTGGTTCCAATTTTCATTTTAACATTTTGTAACAACACTGACACAAAACATGACTTTTTTTCACCCCACACCACGTTGAGTCCAATAAATCATTTGTGAAATACACTCTGATGCTAAGGGATGGCAGATATGCAAAGAATGCAGCGTGATTTATCGTTGAGGCCTAAGCTGGCCCGTGGTGAATTCCTTTTGTAACAGTTTTGCACACCAGAGTCAGAGGAGTTAGCCAATAACAAAATGCTCCTCCACCTCCCCCAGAATTCAGTGCTTACAGTTCCTGATGCCTTTTTTTTTTTTTTTTAAATCTCCCTGCTGTGCAAACACTTCCTGGTTTCCTCTCTGGTCAGGGTCACCCAGCATTGACCCTTAAGAGGCTCTTGTTCTCTCCTCCGGGTTCTTCCTCTATGTACAGTACACTATTGGGTGTTTTCCATCCAATGCGTTTGCTGCAGCCTCAGTGAGGTCACTTAAACATGAGACATGTCTTTAGGAACACTTTGCAAACAAATTGGACTTCGAGGTGGGGAAAAAAAACAAAACTTTGATTTTCTATTTATGAGACCAGGATTGAATTGAGTCATACTGTTGCCAAGGATATGCACTTTTCAGCCCTGTAATCATTATATTTGGATTCTTCATTTGTACTTTATGGTTGGTAAAGACTAAATGTGCTCCTTTTATATTATAGAAATGTTATGCATACAAGTAAAGCAAGATTTACTTGAGTGATTCCTTCTTAACCGAGCTGAGGTCAAACTAAGACCCCTCTCCTCAGTTTCGAAAAGCACTTCACTGTATTTAAGATGAGAGATAATCATTTTTCAAAAGTGCATAATGCATTGAATGTAACTGTTTTCTCTTCGGTTGTTTGCAAACCCTTTTGCTCAATTCTTGAACCTTACTTATTCCTATGCACATTCACCGTTTTCTGTCACCTTCTGAAAAAAATAGGGAAATCAATTTTATACATTTTTTATTTCAACTTTTTTGTACCTGCCTTCCTTTATTCCTGAGACTAAGGACACCAGCTTTAGTAAACAAATAATATAAAATTTATACACTGTTTTTACTTGTTTCAAATTGTTGAAATAAAAGGTCTTAATGGTGTGGAGTCTCATTTTCTTACCTTTTAAACTTAAAAACAAATTTCAGTGAACCAGCTAGCCTTATGTTGTAGAAGATGAAAAGACGCAGCGAGCTGGACGACACATGAACTTTATTCCTCTTCCAACATCAAGTACAGAAAATACTCTCCTGGGTATCTGGGCACCTCCTTTTTATAACCTTTATTTCCGTCCCATGAGACCCAGGGAGCCAAAACGATACAATCAGTGGACAAAGACGTGTGGCACATTAACATCATATAATGCCGGTCCCACTTCTCACACCCTCTCTTCCTCCAGCGGCTCTGGCATCTCCTGAACTCCCTGGGGGGTGAATAGTCCTTTCTGTTATGCCTGACACCCCCCGGTGCCACTTCCTCCTTCAGTCCTTTGTTCCATCTTCCCCCGGCTTCCAACTCTGGGTGGAGAACTCCCCCACACAGTGCCACCACACAGCCCCCAAACACCCAGAAAGGGCACAAACCCCCTCGTCCTTTGGGCTTGAGCCAGCAGCTGTAGCGGGGGATCACCGATCCGGTAGATACACCCTGCTGGAGAGGTGTGCAGGCGGGCACATTAGTCTGTGGAGGGGAAAGGGGGGGGGGACATGTCAGCTTTGCGAGCGCAGGTCTGTACCGACGGAACACCAACTTGCGGAGCCACCAAAGGTGGGCATCCGCGCCGGGGAGCTTGGGCCAACACCACCTGCTTGTCTGCCCACACAAAAGCGGGCTTCAGCCTGTCGATGCAGACGGTCTCCCTATGCCCCTCCCCAAGTCTAACACAAAATGCTTTGCCCCAGTTTCCAGCACCCTGAATGATCCGTCGTACGATGGATGCACCGGGGGTCCTGTGTGCATCGTGCCTGACAAAAACAAAACTGGCATTCTGTAAGCTTTTCAGGACGAAGGTGCGGGGAAAACAATTGTGGGCCGGGCCCGGCACATTAACAGCCTCCGTACTGTGCAAAAATTGCGTGGGCGGATCGACCCCAGGCGCGGGGTTTTCCGGTAAAAAAAAAACTCTGGGCATCCGCAGCGGCTGAGAAAAAACGAGTTCTGCCATGGAGGCTGTCAGATCCTCCTTAGGCATGAAGCGCAACCCTAAAACGACCCAGGGCAGGCAGTCAACCCAATTTTCATCCATGAGCGAAGCTCTGAGCGCTGCCTTAAGCGACCTATGAAAATGTTTGCATAACCCATTAGCCTGGGGGTTGTACACGGTAGTGCAGTGGATTTTGACCCCCAGGCTCTGGGACATCGCGGACCAGAGTTTCGAAAGGAATTGCGGACCCCTGTCAGAAGTGATGTCCAATGGGGATCCGAACCATGCAACCCAAGCCGACAAAAAAGCATGAGCCACTTCCGCGGACGTGGTGGAAGCCAGCGGGACCACTTCAGGCCAGCGCATGGTGCGGTCCACGATTGTCAAAAGGTGTGTGAAACCTTGCGACGGCAGGAGGGGTCCCACCAAATCCACATGGACGTGGTCAAATGTCCTGGCTGGGATTTGGAACGGCTCAAGGGGGACTCTAGTGTGCTTGTGCACTTTGGTCCACTGGCACGCGATGCACGCTGCAGCCCCCTCTTTCACGTCCTTGCGCAAGCTTGGTCAGACAAATTTCAACCCCACCAGTTTAACCAAAGCGCGCACGGTGGGATGCAAAAGGGAGTGGACTGGCTCAAAAATGCGGCAGCGCCAAGAGCTCAGAACCACTGGGCGTGGGCGACCAGTAGAGACGTTGCAGAGCAAGGGAGGGCACCCTTTTTGCACCACCCTGCTCTCCACCTTTAACGCGGACTGGAGCGCGCAAATGTCTGTGTCCCCGGTTTGCTCCGCGGCCATGGCAGGGAAATCTATTGCCATGTAGACCAGGAAGACTAACACCCGTGACAGGCAATTGGCCACGACGTTGAGCTTACCGGCAACCTGTTGAATGTCGGTCATGAATTCCAAGATCGCAGCCAAATGACGTTGCTGCCGGGCTGACCACAGTTCCGAGACCTTGGACATCGCGTACGTTACTGGTTTATGATCCACAAACATGGTGAACTTGCACCCTTCTAGCCAAAACTGGAAATGGCGCATCGCCAGGTGGAGGGCCAACAATTCTCTGTAGAATGTACTGTATTTGTGTTCATTGTCATGCAAAGTATGACTGAAAAATCCGAGCAGCTGCCACGAACCAGAGGTGTACTGCTCTACCACTGCCCCATGGCAACGTCCGACACATCCGTGGTGAGCGCTATCCGTGCCGACGGGGCAGGGTGAGCTAACAAAGCAGTGTCAGCGAGCGCTGTTTTGGCGTTTGCGAAAGCCTGGGCTTGCTTGGGGGTCCAGACGATGTTTTCCGTGGGCTTTTTTTTCTTAAGCGCGGTGTACAACGGCTGCAGCAGCTGGACTGCCCAGTGGAGGAAACAGTTAAAAAAGTTGACCATTCCTAAAAACTCCTGTAGGGCCTTCACGGTCTGTGGATGCAGAAAGTCCGGCACGGCATGCATCTTATCAGGGAGTGGAATTGCGCCCTCCGGCAAAACGTGATGGCCCAAAAAATCAATCGCTGGCACACCAAACTGGCACTTTGCCGGTTTAACTATAAGCCTGTGCGCTTCCAACCTCTGGAAAACCATTTTGAGATGGGTGAGGTGCTCCTCCTCAGATGCGCTAGCCACCAGAATGTTGTCTAAGTAGACACAAATGAAAGGCAGGTCACGGAGCACCTTGTCCATCATTCTCTCGAAGGTTTCAGCGGCGCCATTTAATCCAAACGGCATGCGTAAAAACTCAAAAGGCCAAAAGGAGTTATCACCGCTGTTTTAGGAACATTGTCTGCTTGCACTGGGACCTGGTGGTAACCATGGACCAGATCCACTTTCGAAAACACGCGTCCCGGCCAGGTGCACAGAAAAATCCTGGATGTGCGGGATGGGATACCGATCGTTTTTCGTGGCGTTGTTCAAGTGCCAGAAATCAACGCACGGTCGCCATGGCCCCTCAATCTTAGGCACCATGTGTAGTGGGAATGCCCATGGGATGTTGGAGCGCCTGACGATACCCAGCTGCTCCAGGTTGGCAAACTCCTCGTGCGCTGACCAGTTTAGCCGCATCCAGGCATTAAGGCCGCATGAACACTGGTGGGCCTTTTGTGGTTATGAAATGTTCAACCCCGTGTTTGATTACCGTAGCCGAAAAAGTTGGGACTGTGAGTGCTTGGAACTGTGCAAGTAAATGCTGGTACATACCCCCTTGAGCTATAACGTTTGCCAGTGTTGTTGACGAAGCTCCCCAAGCTGTGGAGGGCAGAGAGGTGAAAGAGACAGCGTCCACTAAACGTCTATTTGCAACATCAACTAACAACCCATAAGCACATAAAAAATCTGCGCCTAAAATGGGGGTGGAGCACGCAGGTACCACAAAGTCCCACTGATAATTGCGTCTGTGCAAGCACATCGTCAGCGTCCATTCGCCAAGCTTCCTGATGGTGGAGCCGTTGGCGGCCATGAGCTCAGGACCACTGCCTCCTGCCAACCTGTCTGCGCTGTCTGGGAAAATGAGGCTCTTCTGGGAGCCGGAGTCCATCAAAAACCATCTCCCTGAACGTGTGTCCTTGATGAAAAGCAGCTTGTTCCTGTCACCAGCGGTCGCAGCTGCTACTGACTGCTGGCCGTGCTGTGCTCCCGGCTTCTTGAATTGGCATGACGGCAGACAGTGTTGGGCATCTGAGCTGAAACGGTGATGATAGAAACAGATTGCCCTGTTCCTGTGTCTCTTGCCGTCTGTCCTGGCTACCATCAACGGCTCCTCGACCTCACTGGAGTCCCTCACGGATGCCGGTGCCGCTGCATGCACGCTGAGAGCTAAAATGATGCAGTCCACTTCCTGCGCCGGAGCACGGTAGTCCTTGGTCACCAGCCGCAGCAAGTTGGCCAGGATTGCCCTCGCTGTAGCAGGCAGGTTCCTGAGGATCAGATTGGTGAACAGGAAAGATTCATCATTCTTCCCCCTCAGCGCGAACATGCTTTCCATGAGCTCCACGGCTGATGTGTCACCTAACTCTGAACGTGTTAGGAGTCTCTCTGCCCTCTCACTGTCAGACAGAGTATAACACTGGAGTAACATCTGCTTGAGTGCTTCATATTTCCCCTGGGCCAGCAGCTCCTGGAGCAGGCTCGTTACCTGTTGCGTGACACGCACATCCAGTGCAGCGACCACATGGTAATATTGTAACATCGGGGCTTTTTCCCAACATGCCTTGCCAGTAGTACTTTATTTCATGAGTGTGTTTAATGTTATTACTGTGCTATTATACTGCTGTGTCATTATAACTACGTTATAATGACCCAGCAGTGTTATAGGTAGAATTAGAGCAGGAGTGATTATGTGTTGTGTATCCCTGATATAAACGGAGGTCAGTGAGAATGACCTCCCCTCCTGTCTGTGACTGTGATTGTGTTTAATAAAGCCTGTTGTGTCACAGCCATCTGCTCCCTTTCTTTGTGTGAACTGGAGGGCAATGGATCAGCGTTCTCGTCGCGCCCTCCGCCAGTACCCGGGCTTGCCCAGGGAAGCTAATAATCCTACCAGCAGACTAAATTCGAAGAGACGACGCCTCAGTGCCAAGTCAAAGAAGAATCCTAGTCACAGTCCCAAAGCCGAAAGCAAACAGCCCCGAGAGCACCTTGCAGTAGGACCTGCCCTTCGCATACTACAACTAAACGTTGAAGGCCTATCTGCAGCCAAGCGAAGTCTTATTGAAGTCCTCACCTTCCAACACTCGATTGATGTAATCTGCCTCCAAGAGACTCATATTGGCACAGAAGAAGCTGGCAGCTACACCATCAATGGCTTTGACCTCCTATGCTATGTTCCACATGCCAAACATGGACGTGCCTCCTATGTGCGTTCTGACATAGTTGAAGTAAACCACCTGACAACAACACATTTCTCAGACACCATAACCATTGGTGGCTTCCATATTGTCAATGTGTACAAGCCCCCTAGTGCCAACTGGGATCTGCAGGTCTTACCCACCCCACCCCACCCTGCCATCTATGTGAGGGACTTTAACAGCCATCACCCTGACTGGGGGTACCCAGCAGTGGATAGTGACGGGGAGGCACTTTCAGACTGGGCATCTAGAAATGATCTCGCTCTGATACACGACCCCAAACAAAGAGGAACCTTCCACTCTGCTAGGTGGAAGAAGGACTATTCTCCTGACCTGTGCTGGGTCAGCTCTTTGGATGGGACACCATATCCTACACAGATCCTCATTCTTGACGATTTTCCACACAGCCAACACTGGCCCCTGCTTGTACACATTGGTCTACAACTTCCAGTCATAAACAGCCCAAGGAAGATTTTTTTTTTTTTTTTTTTTTTGTTACTTATTTGTACCCGTAGGTAGACTTGGTTTGCAGTCTGGTGACAAGCCACCGGCTGCTGGTCGCTGCGTGCGCGAGCGCCCTAAACCTACATGTTTTTGGTATGCGGGAGGAAACCGGAGAAATCCCGGAGTAAACCCACGCAACACGGGGAGAACATGCAAACTCCACACAGCTCACTGTTGGTCGGGGGCTGGGATCGAACCCATGACCTCATGATCCCCGCGATCCCCCGGCCAAGGGTAAAACTGTGCAGCCACAGTGCTAAACCACTGCGCCACCGTGCAGCCCATGAAGCCCATGAAGATGCGCTGGAACTTCCGCAAAGCCAACTGGAAGAAATTCAGTGAAACCCTGGATCGGAGTGCTGTTACCATCCCACTCCACACCATCACTGTAGATGAAGCATACAACCGCTTCTGCAGCGCAATCTTCAAGGCTGCTCACACTGCAATCCCACGAGGTTACCGACCCCTCTATGTCCCATGCCTGGACGGAGAAAGCGCTGCCCTCCTGCAATCCTATCAAACATCAGGGGACCCAGAGATAGCAGACCATCTCATTGAATCGCTAAGTACAGCCCGGCGAAAGAAATGGGAGGAGACAGTTGCTGACCGGAGCTTTATCCACTCTAGCAGGAAATGTTGGAGCCTCATCCATGGCCTAGGAGCTGCACAGAAGCCCCCTAGCCAAAGCCGAGCATCTGTCACACCCAACCAAGTTGCATCCCACCTACTGACCATCGCCAAAGCACCCCAAGACAAAGACACCAGAAGAGCAGTTACAACTGAGCTAAAAAAACACCAAAAAATGCCTGTAGAGGAAATGAACCCTGAACCCTTCAAGGCTGCTGAACTGGAGAAAGTCCTACAGGGCCTGAAATGTGGAAAGGCAGCAGGATACGACAACATCTTCCCAGAATTCATGAAAAATCTTGGCCCCCGAGCCCTAACCTGGTTGACACAACTCTACACAAGGATCATACAAACAAACTCGATCCCAAAGAAATGGTGGACAGCAACGGTCATTGCCATACTAAAACCTGGCAAAGACCACAAACTACCAGCAAGCTACCGCCCAATCTCCCTACTCAGCGTTCCTTATAAAATCATGGAGCGCCTAATACTGCAACGTATTTCCCCAGGAATAGAGGAAATTCTAAGTGTGGATCAAGCAGGTTTCCTCAAGGACCGCAGCACAGGAGAACAAGTACTGGCCCTAACCACCTTCATCGAAAATGGCTTCGAGAGCAGACTGAAGACAGGGGCTGTGTTTCTCAATCTTACAGCCGCCTATGATACGGTCTGGCACAAAGGCCTCCTCCTGAAACTTACAAAGGCGATCCCTGCCTGGGCAACAGCAATTATAAAAACCCTGCTGACCAACCGAAGGTTCAGAGTCCACCTCGGTCAGAACACAAGCGCATAGAGAACGCAGAAAAACGGACTCCCACAAGGCTCAGTTCTAGCTCCAACCGTGTTCAACCTCTACATAAATGACCTGCCCACTACAAAATCCCGCAAATTCATCTATGCAGACAACATCTGTTTGGCACTCCAAGCACTAGACTTTGAGTCACTGGAACGGGTGCTCACGGAAGATCTTGCCAAACTGAACCAGTTCTGCAAAACCTGGCACCTAAAACCAAGCCCAGCAAAAACCGTCTCCAGTGTATTCCATCTCCACAATGTAAAAGCTGCCAGAGAACTAAACATCCACCTGAGCGGACTCGAGCTTAAGCATGCCTCGAATCCAACCTACCTTGGAGTGACCCTTGACAGGACCCTATCCTTCAAGGAACATTTAAAGGGGACGGCTGCTAAGGTGAAGGCACGAAACAACCTGCTCTGCAAGCTCGCTGGTGCAAAATGAGGGGCAGCAGTCTCCACCCTGCGCTCCTCAGCACTGGCCCTTTCATACTCTGTAGCAGAATATTGTGCCCCTGTCTGGTCCAGGTCATCCTACACACACCACGTAGACACCCAGCTCAACACAGCCATGATAACCATAACTGGGACAATCCGCTCAACACCACTCCCCTGGCTCCCTGTACTGTCAAACATAGCCCCCCCACACATCCGGCGAGCAGCACTAACTCAAAGGATGCTTCAAAAAGCCAAAGACTCTCCTCACTTACCAATCCATGCAGATATCTACACCCCACCCACTGCCCAACTTCCATCCAGATGGCCAATTCGGAAAAACCCTCCAACTGATTTCACCATCCAGCTTGGCAAGAGGAATGGGAGACCAAGGAGGTCCCAAACAAACACCTGGTGACAAACCCCAACCAACAGGTC
Organism: Pholidichthys leucotaenia; assembly: GCA_020510985.1. Taxonomy (NCBI): domain Eukaryota; kingdom Metazoa; phylum Chordata; class Actinopteri; order Cichliformes; family Pholidichthyidae; genus Pholidichthys; species Pholidichthys leucotaenia. Next base: position 168,426,406 of record CM035842.1, read on the forward strand.
CCAGGCACCAACCTCCCAAAGAGACAGTGGTCTACACTCAATCGCTTCAGGACTGGACATGGCCCCTGCTTGGCCAGCCTTCACAGATGGGGCAGTATCCCTAGCCCACTGTGCGCATGTGGAGAGAAGCAAACAATGGAACACATCATAGAGGCTTGCCCGCTCCAAAGACTGGAAGGAGGATTACACACCCTCCATACAGCAAACCATGAGGCAACTGCTTGGCTTGAGGACTTTGCATTCACTAAATAAATAAATAAATTTGTGTGAACCTCGCATACGTCACACTGGTGCCAGAAGTGGGATGGAACAGATGGAAGCCAGGATCCAAGCGGATATCCGGCAGCTGAAGCGACTCATCGCTCAGCTGGAAACGGATGACAGAGCTGAGACACCGACCCCTGGGGCTGCTTGCCGGGATGAATGGAGTAGCAGACCCGACAGGACCAGCGTACCCCGCTTTCTGCCTCTTTCAAGGCAGAGCGGGTTGAGCAGAGCAAACCAGCCCCGCTCACCGCCCTTTTCAGGGCAGGACGGGACGGCGATTCCACTGCAGCCAGGGGTGGCGATCGACCAGGAGACGACCGTCCCATCCATCCGGCAGCTAGCCAAGATTCCCCGCTTCAACGGCGAGACCCCGCTGGACGACTACCTGGTCCAGGTCGAGCTGGCCGCCTCGCTGAACAGCTGGCCACCAGAAGAAACCGCCGTGCAAGTCACGCTGGCCTTGGAAGGGAGAGCCCTCTGCATGCTGTCTGACCTCCGACCCAAGGAGCGCCTCAGCTGGCCAGCGCTACAAGGAGCGCTTCGGAGATGGTTTGGGAGAATGGCCGACGCTGAGCACGCCCAGGAACAGCTGGCCAACTGCCGTTGAGGCAGCCAGGAGAGACTAGGAGCCTACGTGGCGGACATACGGCTGCTAACACGGCGCAGCTACCCGGACTTCGAACCGAAGGTAGTGGAGAAGCTTGCCCTCCGGAACTTCATCCAACGTCTCCGCCCGGCCCGGCTCCAGGACCATGTCTGGATTAAAGCTACGAGCAACTGGGAGACTGCGGTGGCAGAAGCAGAGCGGGTGGAGCCGCTAATGAATTGTACAGCCGAGCCAAGAAAAAGAGCCTTCCAGGCCACGGCTGAGAGCGAGGAGGAGGAGGAGGAGGAGTTACGGCAGACCATGGCAGCGCGTCCACGGAGAAGACGGCTGCGGCGACGCGAGGAAGGGTGCTTCCGCTGCGGAGAGCCAGGACACATCGCACCCACCCCACGACAAACCAGCCCCTTGCCGACGTTAAACTAGAGCGAGGTGGCATGGACGGGGACAGGCCGCCTCCCGCAGATGTTTCCCCCGACAAGCCGGCGCTACGCGTGGGCCGAATTGGACACTCTCCAGGGATGTATTTACAGTGCAGCCAGGAGAATCAATCTGGGCCCTGACTGACACTGGCTCTACCATCTCCTTGGTCTGACCCGATGTGCTGCTGGGCACAGATGAGACGACACCATGGGGGTAGGAACCCACCCAGCGCCACGTCACCACAGCTACCGGTGAGCACACCAGATTGGGGGGGTGGAGAGTTCTCGTGGTGGGGGTGGCCGGTCAGAACATAAAACACCCATTCTGGCTGGCTGACATCCAAGACCCCTGTATTATTGGACAAGATCGACACTGCCAGACCGTTCCTCCAGCTGGGAACCCGGACCATCACGCTCCACAGCGGAACCCAGAGAAGGAATACGGAGGCCTGCGCGATAGAGGGACCTCCAGGACGGACCGGACCAGGCGGGCCACCGCGAGGACTGGACACAACGGCACCACCAGCACGAGCGCACACAGGGACAGCAAGGGGAGGGGTCAACGTGTCGGCAGAGACGCAGCAGGCGGTCGAGGAATTATTCTAGCAGAGCTGCAGCGGCCTGGAGCCGGGACAGAGACGGCTGCGGGAGCTGTTGGACTGCTATATGGGCGTCTTCGCTGCGAAGGATGAGGAATGCACCCGGACCAGCTTGGTGCAGCACGAGATCGACACCGGTGAGACCAGGCCAATTCGGCTCTGCCCACGCTGGCTGCCCTTTTCAAGGCAGGCAGTAGCAGAACAAAAAGTGCAAGAAATGCTGGAGTCAGACATCATTGAGCCCTCCAGCAGCCCCTGGGCGGCACCGATGGTGCTGGTCAGGAAGAAGGACGGGTCGTGGCGGTTCTGCGTGGATTACCGATGCCTGAATGACGTCACCTGTAAGGACTCCTACCCCCTGCCCCGCATCGATGACGCGCTGGACCACATCGCCAGCTCCAGCTGGTTCAGCTCGCTGGATCTACACAGCGGCTATTGGCAGGTAGAGCTGTCACCTGAGGCCCTCCAAAAAACAGCCTTCTCCATTGGGCAGGGACTGTATCAGTTTAAAGTGATGCTGTTTGGACTTTGCAACGCCCTGGCCACCTTTGAGCGCTTGGTGGAGCAAGTGCTGGCTCACGTGCCCCGGAGTCGCTGCATTGTTTACCTGGATGACCTACTGGTGCATGCAGCTGATTTTGACAGCGCCCTGTCCAATCTCCGAGAAGTACTGGATGGCATCCGACAGGCTGGGCTACGGTTACACCCGAGGAAATGCCACCTATTCCGCCGGGAGACCACCTTCCTGGACCACGTCGTCAGCGCAGCAGGAGTCGCCACCGACCCAGTAAAAGTGGTGGCGGTGAGAGACTGGCCAGTGCCATGGAATGTGGGAGAGCTGAGGAGTTTTCTTGGACTGGCCTCCTATTATAGGAGGTTTGTGAAGGACTTCGCCACCATCGCCAGCCTGCTGCATCAGCTGACGTATAAAGGACACGCATTTCAGTGGAGTGAGAATTGTGCTGCTGCTTTTTCCCAACTTGGCGCAGCGCTCATCAGAGTCTCCATCCTGCCGTATCCCGACCCGAACCACCCTTTCATCGTGGACACGGACGCCAGCAATCAGGGCATCGGGGCGGTGCTATCCCAGGAGGGAGAACACGGAGAGTAGGCAGTTGCTTTCTTCAGCCGCACTCTCATCAGAACCGAGAGGAATTACTGTGTTACTCGCAGAGAGCTGTTGGCTGTCATCCAGGTGCTGCGTCATTTCCGCCGTATGTGTACGGGGGGAAATTCCAGCTCAGGACGGATCATGCTTCCCTGACCTGGCTGCTGAACTTTAAGGAACCGGATGGACAGTTGGCGAGATGGCTGGAGGCACTGCAGGATTATGATTTTCAGATTGTGCATCGGGCAGGCTGCCTCCATGCCAATGCTGATGCACTGTCTCGGCGTCCCTGTGCAGCAGAGGAGTGTCGTCACTGCCAGCGGGCTGGGGATCGAGACCAAGCCGTCCCACGGGCTGCAGCTGTCTGGACTGCTGCGAGCAGGAATAACGCAGCGCCGCACAGCCCCTCCTCGGATGATCGGGGAGCCTCCCCCAGAGATGATGTCACAGAGGTCCTTGGCACGCAGCAGCTGCAGAGCGAGCAGGATAGAGACCCGGTCATTTCTCGGGTTCGGCAGTGGCTGGACGCAGGGCAGCGGCCCGCCTGGGAGGTTGTGTCTGTGCTGGACCCAGAGACTAGGGCCCTATACTCCCAGTGAGCCAACCTCCGCTGTCACGAGGGCATGGTGTATCAGCAGTGGCAGACTCCAGCTGGGCAGCGGCACGTCTGGCAGCTGCTGGTTCCTTGTCGACTCCGGCCTAACGTACTCGAGCTGGTTCATGGGGCAGTAGTAGTGGGCCACTTCGGGGTGACAAAGACTCTGCAGCGTCTTCGAGCCCGGTTCTACTGGCTCGGATGTCATCAGGATGTGGAGCTCCACGTCCATCGCTGCAACACCTGCACAGCTCAGAAAGGGCCAACTCAGCAATCCCACGCTCCCCTGCAGCAGTACCGGGTGGGAGCACCCATGGAGCGGGTGGGAGTGGACATTCTGGGCCCTTTCCCGACCACGGACCGGGGGAACCACTACATGCTGGTCACAATGGATTATTTCACTAAGTGGCCAGAGGCGTACACGGTCCCGGACCAGAGCGCCGCTACGACGGCATCAAAGCTGGTGGACGAAATGTTCTGTCGGTTTGGCGCACCGGAGGAGCTGCACAGCGATCAGGGTCAGAACTTCGAGGCGGAGGTCTTCGGAGAGGTCTGCAAGCGGCTGGGCATCCGGAAGACCCGGACCACCCAGCTGCATCCACAGAGCGACGGCCTGGTTGAACGATTCAACCAGACCCTCACCACCCAGCTCGCTATCCTAGTGGACCAGCGACAGCGAGACTGGGACCTGCATCTGCCTTTTGTTTTGTGGGCGTACCGGACGGCAGCTCAGGAATCCACCCGGTGCACCCCTGCAGCGCTCATGTTTGGACGCGAGCTGCGCACACCGGTGGATTTGGTATCCCCCCCCCCCCCCGAGCCGGAGGTGGAGGGCAAACCCGGGTTGGATTATTTTTTTTGTTTGAAGGAACATCTCCACACAGTGCACGAACTGGCTCGGGAGGCCCTGGCAGCGGCGGGGGGTCGGCAGAAGCGAGCGTATGACTCCTGCTGCCAGGGGAGGGACTTTGCACCAGGAGATCGAGTCTGGGTTTTCTGCCCTGAGAGAAAAAGAGGACGATCGCTGAAGTTGGCAAGCCATTGGTTGGGGCCGTGCGTGGTTCTGCAGAGACTGTCGGATGTGGTGTACAGGGTGAGGCTTAAGAAAAGGGACCGGGTCGTGGTACTTCACCGTGACCGTCTCGCCCCGTACCAGCCATCCGCCCTGCTGGTGGTCGAGCCGGAGCCTTCATCCTGACCACATACTCCGACCGAGACTCAGATGAACACTGGTGGGCCTGTACGTGCTGGTCGTCGGCATCGAAGGCCGCCCCAACATTTGGACAGGTTTGTGTTGGACTTTTGAGTTGGACTCTCATTTTTCTGGGGACAGAAACCAGTCTGGGGGGTTGGGTAACATCTGGGCTTTTTCCCAACATGCCTTGCCAGTAGAGACTTTATTTCGTGTGTGTGTTTAATGTTATTACTGTGCAATTATACTGCTGTGTCATTATAACTGCATTATAATGACCCAGCAGTGTTATAGGTAGAATTAGAGCAGGAGTGATTATGTGTTGTGTAACCCTGATATAAACGGAGGTCGGTGAGAATGACCTCCCCTCCTGTCTGTGATTGTGATTGTGTTTAATAAAGCCTGTTGTGTCACAGCCATCTGCTCCCTTTCTTTGTGTGAACCTCGCATATGTCACAATATTTCGTGTCGTCCGTTGTGATCCTGCGGAGTGCAAACTGGACTTCTACATGCAAGAACCACGTGGTCGGATTGTGAAGCCAGAAGTCTGGGAGCTTGACTGTGACAGTGCACGCGGTGCTGGTGTTCTCCCTCTGGGTTGTCTCTGGGGCGGTGCTCGGCTCCTTCTCCATGGCACGTCTTGGGTCACCAATGTGGAAGATGAAACAGACGAGGCAGCGAGCTAGACGACACATGAACTTTATTCCTCTTCCAACATCAAGTGCAGAAAATACTCTGTCTGGGTATCTGGGCGCCTCCTTTTTATAACCTTTATTTCCGTCCTATGAGACCCAGGGAGCCAAAACAATACAATCAGTGGACAAAGACATGCGTGGAACATTAACATCATATAATGCCAGTCCCGCTTCTCACACCCTCTCTTCCTCCAGCGACTCTGGCGTCTCCTGAACTCCCCGGTGGGTGAATAGTCCTTTCTGTTATGCCTGACACCCCCTGGTGCCACTTCCTCCTTCAGTCCTTTGTTGCATCCTACCCCGGCTTCCAACTCTGGGTGGAGAACCCCCCACACAGTGCCACTATAATGTGTCTTTTCATGTAACATAAATTATATCAAGAGTAATAAATGTTGAGTTAGGATAGAACAATAGTTTGAAAATCTGGTCAGTGAAAAACATAATTTGCAAATTGCGGCATCAGACAGGGCTTTTTTTTTTATGGAAGAGTTCAAACCCTCTTAAATGGGGGGGGGGGTCTCTCCACTCCCACCACAGACTGAAAAAAATAGATTTGCACCATTGTCTAGAATGAACAGGAGAAAAAATACACAAATTTAACCATATGAATTATGCAAATTTACAGGCAGAAAAAGTTTAAAATTCATAATAGCGTATTTGAGGAAAAAAATTTAGGGACATTTAATTTTCCCACCCTCACAAAAATGTTGAGGGAGCTTGTAACTTGGGATGGGGTGGGGGGGGCATAGCATTTGTGTATTCCGCTTTATAGCCAAAAATGGATGTGACACCAAGTGATCCAGTGTACAGTGGTGTGAAAAAGTGTTTGCCTCCTTCCTGATTTCTCATTTTTTTTGTATGTTTGTCACACTTAAATGTTTCAGATCATCAAACAAATTTAAATATTAGCTGAAGATAACACAAACACAAAATGCATTTTTAAATGAAGGCGTTTATTATTAAGGGGGGAAAAAAATCCAAACCTACATGGCCGTGTGTGAAAAAGTGATTGCCCCCTAAACCTAAGAACTGTTGGGGCCACCCTTAGCAGCAACAACTGCAATCAAGCGTTTGCAATAACTGGCAATGAATGTTTTACAGCACTGTGGAGGAATTTTGGCTCACTCATCTTTGCAGAATTGTTGTAATTCAGGCACACTGGAGGGTTTTCGAGCACGAACTGCCTTTTTAAGGTCATTCCACAGCATCCAATGAGATTCAGGTCAGGACTTTGACTAGGCCACTCCGAAGTCTTCATTTTGTTTTTCTTAAGCCATCCAGAGGTGGACTTGCTGGTGTGTTTTGGATCATTGTCCTGCTGCAGAACCCAAGTGCACTTCAGCTTGAAGTCATGAACAGATGGCCGCACATTCAGCTTCAGGATTTTTTGGTAGACAGCAGAATTCATGGTTCCATTTACCACAGCAAGTCTTCCAGGTCCTGAAGCAGCAAAACAGCCCCGGACCATCACACTACCACCACCATATTTTACTGATGGTATGATGTTCCTTTTCTGAAATGCTGTTATTTTTATGCCAGATATAATGGGACACACACCTTCCAAAAAATTCAACTTTTGTTTCGTCAATCCACAGAGTATTTTCCCAAAAGTCTCGGGGATCATCAAGATGTTTTCTGACAAAACTGAGATGAGCCTTTATGTTCTTTTTGCTCAGCAGTGGCTTTTGTCTTGGAACTCTGCCATGCAGGCCATTTTTGCCCAATCTCTTTCTTTTGGTGGAGTCATGAACAATGACCTTAACTGAAGCAAGTGAGGTCTTCAGTTCTTTGGCTGTTGTTGTGGAGTCTTTTGTGACCTCTTGGATGAGTTGTCGCTGCGCTCTTGGGGTAATTTCAGTCAGCTGGCCACTCCTGGGAAGGTTCACTACTGTTACATGTTTTCACCATTTGTGGATAATAGGTCTCACTGTGGTTCACTGGAGTCCCAAAGCTTTAGAAATGGCTTTATAACCTTTTCCAGACTGATAGATCTCAATTACTTTGTTTCTCATTTGTTCCTGAATTTCTTTGGATTGCAGCATGATGTCTAGCTTTTGAGGATCTTTTGGTCGACTTCATTTTGTCAGGCAAGTCCTATTTAAGTGATTCTTGATTGAGAACAGGTGTGTCAGTAATCAGGCCTGGGTGTGGCTAGAGAAATTGAACTCAGCTTTCCAAAGATGTGATAAACCACAGTTAATTTATGTTTTAACAGGGGGGCAATTACTTTTTCCACACAGGGCCATGTAGGTTTGGATTTTTTTTTTTTTACCCTTAATAATAAACGCCTTCATTTAAAAACTGCATTTTGTGTTCACTTGAGATGAGAGATGATGAGATTCAACTTTATTGTCATTACACATGTATGAATACAAGGTAACGAAACGTGACTTGGCATTTGGGCACGCTCTGCAGAGCGCATCCAAGGCCGGGGCAGCCGCTAGGCGCCAGTCATAAAGAAGAAAGGAAAAGAAAGAAAAAGGGAATGGATATGACACAGTAGGCGAGAGAAAAAAACATGTTTTATCAAAATGGCGCTCGGCAAGTGAGCGAAATTTTGATTGCAAGCAAAAAAACCCTCAATGCACATTTAGCAGACATTTAGCAGGAGATCACACACAAAAGTTGAGAGGCAGTGTATTGTATGCATGTAATGTTGTATGCATTGTGTAGTGTAAATGTGACAGTTGTTAGTGAGCAGCAGAGGGCGCCTCCTGGCAGTGGATAGATGTTATAATCATGTGACTTATAAACAAGTCCAGAGTCTATCTCTCTTGCTTGCAGAAGGCACATGGGCACTGTCCTTGAGGGTCCAATCCGCTGATACGACAACAACTGATTGTCGATTGTTTGGGTTAAGAGCCGGTCCTTCCGCTTATCTTAATCAGGAGGAATGTAAACACGGGGCACCAAACAAGGTCAAATCAAATCAGCACAGTGCACTCAGAGAATAGAATTTGTCCTCACCCGTGCAATTCTGTGCTTTCATATGTGCAGGCTTAAACTGTTTTTCCATGGAGAGCACAGGGCTCCAGATGTATTCCTCCACTGAATCACTGTCATTCAGTTCACCGTTTGCCGCTACTCGTGCCTTCCCCAACTGGTCGAATTTGATGAAGGAGCTTGCCGGGTCCGCTTTGATCAGCTCTCTCACCTTCCTTCAATTTCTGATGCATCAGGGAACTTCACAGCCAAAAATAGAAGTGCTGAGATCATAACCAATAATGTTTCCACAGACGCATGAATTCCAATGTCCATGAGTCTCCTCGCAGGTTCCAATTCTTGGGCTCCCCCTTGGCCCGATTCTTGTTGAAAAATAGTGACAATAGCACATTTAAGCCGCTTCCAAATCCATAATTTCCGTTTAGATTAAGATTCAGCAGAAGAAGAGCGACTAAACACAGACAAAAACGCAACATTGCAAAGCTGGGAATAGGTCAGGAAGGCAGACGAGAGGAGGGAAGAAAAATGCAACTGCTCTCTCTCAAGGCAAGAAGGCAAGAAGAGAAAAAAGATAACTTGTGTTATCTTTGACTAATATTTAAACTTGTTTGATGATCTGAAACATTTAAGTGTGACAAACATACAAAAAAATGAGAAATCAGGAAGGGGCAAACACTTTTTCGCACCACTATTTGAGTAAAAGTACAGTTTTCCGTATAAAACTACAAGGGCTGGTCATTAAAGACTTCCCTACTCATTTCCCATGGACCTTGGAAATCAGCATTTCTGACGTATTTAAGAAACAGACCCAAATGCATACACTGAGAGGAGACCACTTTAAACGTTTTAATAAGTTTTATTGAATGTGCAAGTAGAGTGAGCGGCAGGAATCTGGCAACCCTGTTGAGATGGAGAAGATGGAGAACGGTAAGTATTGGGTTTCATGATGATGTGAAGATGATACTGTTGTGTCCATAATGTTGAGAATGACAATAACAGGGTTTATTCAGGATAAACAATAACTAAATACAAAGGCTTATGGCACTTGCCTGCATGCCAGGTGGCTCCACAACGAAAGAGGCAGAGCCTCCTCCGCCCACACCCTTTATACCCCAGGTGGCGTTATTACCGGAAACCAGCAGTCAGCTACCCACGTCCAACCCGGCCGCCATCTTACTAGTACCAGCCAGTTTCTATACATGTCTCTAACTATAAAATAATCCCCCATACTAATAACAAACACATACAAAAACCACAGTACATATACTATCGCTCCCACCCCACATTGGGCACACAAAAGAAAACAAAGTCGGGACATTGAATTAAATAAACCAAATAAACCAGGCAGGCCCAAATTTGCCATTGTAATGAACGCTCACAGAGCCGCCCCTATTCTGATGGTAAAATTTAGCACTTAAATACCAGTCAAATAAAGTATTTTCAAACATAGTGCAAAATAGGTGCAACACCACCCAGGCTACTAAGACTATCATGCAAACACACCACTCAGGTTTGCAACCAAGCATCACATTATGCCTACTGCACTCATTCTTCTTTCACTCCTTTTTTTTTCTTCTTTTTTTAAACAATATACCAGGGCACCATATATTGACTAACACATACAGGACTGAAGAAAACACGACAAGCATGCAAAATCAAAACCCTCAATCCTTGGATAGATCCCTCTCAAGGCGTCTCCATCTCTTCACCTCAGGGCTCCTGCTGTGCCGTCTCCTCTCCACCACTGGCAGCCACAGACCCCTCAGGTGTCTCCAGACATAAATAGACCTACGCCCATCTGCCTCCATCCGGCCGGGTTCCACCTGGAACCGCCTCTGGTCGTCCCACTGCTAACGTGGACTGTGATCCTGACATACTTGAGAATCAACCTTGGTCTTCGAGGGAGCCCTCTTCCTTTTATACAGATCACCAATCCTGCGACAGGCCTCCATCACTGATCGCTCCTGCTTGCGGGCTCATCTCGGTCTCCTCTTGGCAGGCCGTCGCTGGGAGCACTTTACGATCACCACGCTCTGCGGTCTAGACCCATTTTCTCCCGCCGTTGGCGCTTCGTCCTCACGAGCCTCATTGGGGGTCCCGCCGTGCCATCTGGCACCCTCGTTCAGAGCAGCCTGCGTGACGACATTGGGTCCAGCCAGAGATGGCACCGCGTGGTGCAGTGTGTGCTCTCCCTTTGTCACTTTGTCCACCCAGTCAGAATCCCACACCTCAGCACCCTCCATGACTGGAACAGGTCGGCCCCACAGTCCACTTCCGGACCATTCTTCACCCGTAACATTCGCGATGGAGAACCCAAGACTGTAAAATAGGTTACAACCCATAACATTAACCCCTTGCACTCCGGTCAATTTTCCTAAAAATGCCAAAAAATAATGTGCCCAAAGTAAATCGAAAGCTGTTATTCAACCCTTTGCAGCATCTTCATGGGGTTGGTCTCATTTAAAAGAAAACACTTTGAATTTTTTGGCAAAAAAACCCATGATCTCTCTAAGTGCTCCGGCCACTGAGTTACAGTCATCTAAACATAGTGAACTTGAAAAAAATAAATTTGGCCTGGGTGTTTTTTTGGATACAAATGCTGGCAAATAACACACAACTTCATATCCGGGCTGGAAAATGCAACAGAAATGTTGCATTTTCCAGCCCCCCCCCCCCCCCGCTACAGAATCGTAGTGGGGGGGGGCGTTCACGGTTCGGAGGCGGCGAAGAACCATGTAACGCGGCGCACGCACTTCGTACTTTGTGCGCCGTACAGTTGCAATTTACCAATAGGTCAAAAGTCATTTTTTGATTACAATTTTCAGGGATAAATAATAATTTAGCTTATAACACCTTACCTCTTCACAGCCACATTGTCCTGGCGAACTTCTCTTCCCCATTGTCAGACGAATGCGACGCTGGTCCGCTCGTGGATCCCGGTCAAAACATAATTCCATTATTGCGGTTTTGGCGAATGATTTACGACCTTTGTCGTCGGCCTCCGTCGGTCTATGATGACGGAAGAGAATCCTAAACGTCTATTCTGCTGGAATGAGTGCAGGTCGCACTTGGGTGGTCTCTGCTGGGTCTGTAGCAGGTTCTTCCAGCGTCCTTATTTTCATCTGTTGCAGCAGTAAGTCTCTCTTCACCCAGCCTGAACTTCTATGCTTCAATTGGCTCCTGCATTCACAGTAGGCAGGTCCTCCTTCCTAGGTTTTCATTCATTGGTTCTTCAAGGTTTCAGAAACCCAATTCAAGGCTCTTATTAGTCGAATGAGAGGTCAATCAGATGAACTAATCTGTTCGTGGCTGTGTCTGCAGCTTTTATTTTCAGTGCGCGCTTGGACGCCACTACATCACCATCACCACCTACATCACCATCTACACCATGCGTCCTAGAGCGCACGAGAGCACCCTCGTGCGCTCTCATGCGCTCTAGGACGCAGAGACTTGCCCGTCCGCGGTACAACGGAGTGCAAGAGGTTAACACTGGATGCTGAAATGTTGATGCAAACACTGGGCACCACACTGTCCTTATACTGGGCCTCCATTTCCACATTGCCCAAAATAGCCAACCTGTTCCGTCCATAACCATAATACTCTTCATACTGCCTTCTTATCTGTTGGTGGGGGAACAGTCTCTCCATGGTTTCCAGATTCAGGACGGAAATCACCGCTCCAGTGTCCACCAAGAGCAGGATCTCAACGCCATCTAGCGTGACGGTGCAGCCGATCCTCCCTGTCATCTCTGGGGAGACGGTATGCACAACCATTGGAGTCCTCTGCGCAGCACCTGGTTCACCCCTATGGCTCCTGCGTAGGAAGTTTTCGCACACCCTGGCAAAATGGTTCAAAACACCACACTTGCCACAACACTTTCCTTTCGCCGGGCACACCCTGGACTTATAGTGGTGCTCAGTGGACCCACATCCATAACATTTTGGCGTTCCAGAGGCAGACCTTATCCTGACCACGGATGCAAAATCATCCTCTCCGCACTCGCCATCACAAGGGTCCAGGATCAGTGCAGGATTAGCGCAAGACTCATTCTTTTCCAGAGAAGCCCCTCCAGTAAGGCCTCTCGCGATGGTCTCTGCCGCCTTGGACTGTTGGGCAAGCTTGACAGCCTCAGCTAACTTCTCCCCTGGGTATGCCAACAACCTGGACCAGGCCGCCGGGCAGTAGATGTGCTCTGCCAGCTGGTCCTGAATCACCTCGTCCTCCAGGGCCCCAAATCTGCATTCCCTTGCCAGCTTGCGGAGATCCCCTACAAATCTTCTTACCAGCTCTCCCAACCGCTGGCGGCACTGTCGAAACTGAATGCGCTTCACGGTGACGTTTTCCGGTGCCCTAAAGTACCGCGCCATTAGCTGCACCACCTCGTCGAAACTGTCAGCACCTCCAAGGTTCTCCAGAATCCTCTGCCCTTTCATTCCCAAATTATGGACCAACACAGCTCATGTTCTGAGCTTATCCATCTTGCCCAGGTTTAAGACAACGAGATAGTTGGTGAAAGCAGCAAACCAGCGAGGCCACGGCATGGGCAGCTCGCCCAGGGCCTCAAGAAACAACCGAAAGCTGGCAACGGAACACTCCATTACTGCTTTTACCTCATCGCCAAATGTTGTGTCCATAATGTTGAGAATGATGAGTCAAGCTGAAATCGGTTAACAGGGTTTATTCAGGATAAACAATAACTATATACAAAGGCTTACGGCACTCGCCTGCATGCCAGGTGGCTCCATGACAAAAGAGGCAGAGCCTCCTCCGCCCACACCCTTTATACCCTGGGTGGCGTCACTACTGGAAACTGGCAGTCAGCCACCCCGGTCCACCCACGTCCAACCCAGCCGCCATCTTACTAGTACCAACCAGTTTCTATACATAACAGATACTAAAATTGATATGGATCTTACTGGCGGTGATTCAACTTGGTGAGTATGTTGCAGGGTGGTTGCAGATCATATGAGTATAGTTCCAGTCAAGACTTCAGTGAGGAATCCTTCACTCCCAACTTCAGTAAGTATGTTGTCTGGTGGAGATGACAGGGTGCCTCGGGCCGGAGGACTTGGTGAGGTTAAAATACTGCAATAAAGAGTTCTTGGCTTACAGGGAGTGGCCTGGTGGATTTCCAGGTTGTAGTTCTGCTAGGTAGAGTCCAATCTGCCGGGGAAATGGTTCAGAGGAATCCTAGGAGATTTGCAGTTAGAATGTTGATGAGGTAAAACAATTACCAGAACTTACTACACTTCACTGTAGTAAGTTCTGGTAATTATTTTACCCTTTGCCAGGAAATACTTACTTACTACTCCTGCGGGGTGAGGGCTGGGTGGCCATCACCATGCGTAGAGCCAATCAGGTTAACCAATGCGTGCCAACATTGCCGGTTTTGAGCCAGCTCCTCTGCGTCGTCAATGGGGACTCCGAGCTGTCAGAGGTCTCTCTCCACCACATTGAACCATCTGGTGGGTGGCTTGCCCTGAGGTCTTTTCCACCCTGAGGCCCTGGGGTCGAACCTGAGGATGGCTTTTGTCTGGTGTTCTGGTGGGAGGTGGAGGACATGGCCAAACCAGCGGATATGTCACTGTGTAATAAGGTGGGATGCTGCAGGCTGATGTGTGCGGGCTCAGTACGCATCATTAGAAGTGCGCTGGGACCACCATATTCGATGGTCTTGATGGTTCTTGATGGTTCTGAGGGCTCAACTGTCAAACCCATCCACTCTCAAGGCTAGAGTCTTATTTAGTGGCCATGTCTCTGACCCACAGAGTAGGATGGAGAGGACTGACGCATTGTATATGCGGAGCTTCGTCTTTCAGGAGATTGAACGATGGTGCCAGAGAGGTCTCCATAGTGCCTACAGGGCTGATGCAGTGAGGCCACGTCTGTGGTTGATCTCTGGTTTCATGTCCCCATTGTTGGTCACTGTGGAGCCCAGATACACAAAGGAATTGACAGACTCAACAGCATCATTCCCGAGCTGTAACAGGGGTGAGTCCGGACTGGTCCCGACATGCATTAGCTTAGTCTTCGTCCAGCTCACCTGAAGTTTGCTCGGAAATCCATCATCAATACTCCATGCTGGTCCAAAAAGACTGTGAGCATGACCTTGCCTGCCAGAGGTGGTGAGTCATAACGCTTCCATTGCTTTGACTGGGCTTTAGTCTCTGGATCATAGTGATGGACCCATGTTTTGTTCTACCTGATTAGTCTGTCGAAGAAGTCCTCCTGGTTTTCTTGACATATCACCAAAAGACCGTGGGAACACAACTGCTTTTGGAAGGGTGTGAGCAACCGGAGAATCCATCTTGCAGACAACTTCTACATGTGCAAATGGTCATCAATGATTTTTTTTCCATAGACCCCACACTGATTTTGACATCTTGGGCAAGTTGGCAAACGGTTATGTAGCGATCCTCCAAAATGGTGACCTCCACTTGCCGGATAGTGTCTTCATCAAGGGCACACAGTGGTTGCCCATGAATGGGTGCCATTTACATCAATGTCTGACCACACATGAACTGTCAATGCCTGTGCTTGACTCCGTCATGCGATGAGGCATCCTCCCATAAGTCTCTTTCATCCCACTGAATGTCTCCCGTGGTGTGCGGCCTCTCAAGTACAGGAACCTGATGACCGCTCTGAATTCAGCTGGCTCCATTATCACACCTTGCGCAACTTTAGCACCTGTAAAAGAGAAACTCTTAGGAGTTCAGAGCTGCAAATTACCATGTGACCTATAGAGATATGTGTTGTTATACATGAGCAATTTCAGTCTCCTACAATAACTGGAAGTGGGTCAGGGAAAATCTTTAATGAGCCACCCTCTAAGTTAAAGGTTGTTTTGTTTTTTTAAGTTTTTTAACTACTTTAACTACTCAGTAAAGTGTAATTTTGTGAAAAGTTGATTGAGTACACATACTTGAGTAAAGATAACTACTCACAAAAAGTTAGGGCTATTTGGCCTTCGGTTGAAATTTCAGGATGCACCTAAAATTCACTATAACTGTTACAGATGAACTTAATTAGACCTTCTCTAACCTTTTAAATGCATATGTCCAACTGCTGAATGTTTCAGTATTTTTTGCATGACTTGTGTCATGGTAGCCCTCGCGGGCTACCAATAAGACGCACACAAGTCCACCAGTGAGTTTTAGTGAGTTTTATTACGGTGAAAGGGTGTTTACACAAGCTGCTGAGTAGATGACAGAGTCCTTGCAGAACAGGAAGCATAGGCTATACAGCACTCTACGGGTCCAGGGCAGGAAACAGTCACACACAGACAAGCTAGGTAATAATTGCACCTGGACTGCTAAAGCAGGGACTTACAGCACCAATTACACCGGAGGGAATAAGGCTATACAGCTCACTTACTATGCCGATGAACAGACGGTCAAGCCCTTAGGCAGCTCAGGTGAAGATAGTCCAGGCATCCGTGACGATGAGTGAACCGGAATAACGATCAGTAATGTGACCATTAGCGATCAGACACTGCTGCGTCGTAATGACGCAGCACACAGCTTAAATAACCCAGGACTGATGACAGATGACACACAGCTGACCGACCGTTGACAGGCGGAAACCCCTCCGAGCACTTTCACAATAAGAGCCCGGAGAGGCCAAAATACCGCCCGCAGCTGTCAAGGCCGGCAGCGAGACATAACTTTAACCCGAGCGCGATCAGAACCGACGCTCGGGTCATGACAGTACCCTCCCTCCACGGGCGGACTCCGGACGCCCCAAGGAACCACCCTGCCCCCCCCCCCCCCAGGGTGGGAGGTAGGGGGACAGGTACGGAGGGAGAGAAACCAACCAACAAAAACAAGACAAGACCAAACAAAAAAAAAACACAGGAAATACATGACTCTGGGGAAAAACAAAACTAAGACCAGACAAGAAAAACATACAGGAAATACATGACTCTAGGAAAAACAAGACTAAACAAGGCTATGACAAGACTAAGACTCAATACAGGAAATACATGACTCTAGGAAAAAAAACAAGACTAAGACCAGACAAAAAAAACATACAGGAAATACATGACTCTGGGGGAAAAAAAAACAAGACTAAGGAAAAGAAAACACATGACAAAACAAGGCTATGACAAGACTGAGACTCACAAGGGGAAAAAAAAACAAGAGACAAAAAATGCTTTAACATGACTATGGCAAAGACTCACAAGGTAACAAGAGGCAAACACAAATTGCTCAGACTAGACAAAGACAATGATTTACAAGGTAACAAAAAATGCTCGAACTTGACTAAGACTATGACATACCAAGAAACAAGGGGTAAACAAGAATTGCTCGGACTAAACCGTGATCAAGACTGTGACTTTGGCTACAACAAAAAACAAGAGGCAATCTAAAATTGCACAGACCTGACTAAGACCATGACTTGGAGACAAGAAAAAAAAAAACAAGAGGCAATCTAAATTGCTCAGAACAGACTAAGACTATGACTTTGAAAACAAGAGGCAATCTAACATTGCTCAGACCAGACTAAGACTATGACTTTGAAACAAGAAAAAACAAGAGGCAATCTAAAATTGCTCAGACCAGACTAAGACTATGACTTGGAAAACAAGAAAAAAAAACAAGAGGCAATCTAAAATTGCTCAGACCAGACTAAGACTATGACTTGGAAAACAAGAAAAAAAACAAGAGGCAATCTAAAATTGCTCAGACCAGACTAGGACTATGACTTAGAAAAACAAGAAGAAAAAAAAAAACCAAGAGGCAATCTAAAATTGCTCAGACCAGACTAGGACTATGACTTTGGACACAAGAAAAAACAAGAGGCAATCTAAAATTGCTCAGACCTGACTAAGACTATGACAAACAAGAAAAAACAAGAGGCAATCTAAAATTGCTCAGACCAGACTAAGACTAAGGCAAACAAGAAAAAACAAGAGCCAATCTAAAATTGCTCAGAACAGACTAAGACTATGACTTTGAAAACAAGAAAAAACAAGAGGCAATCTAAAATTGCTCAGACCAGACTAAGACTAAGACTTGGAAACACGAGACAATTTAAAAAAAATATTGCTCGAACTTGACCTGACTAAGACTATGACTTGGAAACAAGAAAAAACAAGAGGCAATCTAAAATTGCTCAGACCAGACTAAGACTATGACTTTGAAACACAACAAAAAATTACAAGATATACATGACAAGAATTGGCACCATATGGGCCCACAGAAAATCTCACAGTACATGAACGGTCAGGTAGCCTGCCCCAGTCCCATGCCCCCAGGAATACGTCCTCTGGTGGCCGAACCAGGTCACCCCGTAACCCACACAGTATATTGGGTGGCCAACCCAAGGTGCCGAACGCTCCAAGCAGTTCCTCGGGTGGCCGACCCGCATTCCACAACCACCAGGACCGTGGAGGGATTGCGTGCAGCCGCTCACCTGAAAACAAAACAGGAGAGCGCCGATCTGTCAAACAAAATCCACCAATGGCCCCCAGCTGGTGGCTCCTGAGAGGGGGACAACCAAAACCCTGGGCCCCCTCGAATCCTGATTGGGTCGCAGCCGCACCTGCGCTGGACCCACACTGGACCTCGTCGGACCCCGATTGGGTCAGGACGGACCCAGATTGGGTCACCGCTGCACCCACGTTGGGCCCCGACTGGGTCACCTCGGCCCATACGTCGGACCCCAACTGGGTCAGGACGGGTCCCGATTGGGTCACCGCTGCACCCACGTTGGACCCCGACTGGGTCACCTCGGCCCATACGTCGGACCCCGACTGGGTCAGGACGGGCCCAAATTGGGTCACCGCTGCACCCACGTTGGACCCCGACTGGGTCTCCTCGGCCCACACGTTGGACCCCGACCGGGTCTCCTCGGCCCACACGTTGGACCCCGACCGGGTCTCCTCGGCCCAAACGACAGACCACGACTGGTTCAGAACTGCTCCGGCGACGACCTCCATCTCCGAACCTGGAACCCCCGGTCCCGTGACCTTGACTGGCTCCGGACCGGCAACGCAGTGGAGGTGCTCAGAACACAAGGAAGAACCGGGATCAGTTCCACCGGCAGCGCCAGAGCCCAGCGAGACGAGCTCGGGTGCAGCGGCCGGCTGCCCCTCACTCGCCCCCCCATGAGGCAGGCAAAAATGCTCTAACACACCATACAGGAAAACAAGAAAGAGCACTTGCCTGCACTCGAGCTCTGGAGCTGTCCAGGACTTCGCCGATCCAGGTTCAAGAAGATGCTCGTCGTCGGGCTCCCACTCGGCTGTGTCGGGTTCCACAACCGGCCTGATGGTCTCTGCAGCTGGATCCTCATGCGCAGACGTCCATGCCAATAACCCGAATGGCGTGGGGGCAGAGGACCCTGAACCTGCTGACTCGGGCTGCATCCCTGAAGAACCTTGGGGACGCTCTCTCGTCGGCTCTGGCTCCTCACTGCAGTCCGTTCTCCTCCTCTGTCCAACACAAGGCTGCAAGACCGGGATGTCTCCCAGAGCTGCAGGCCTCCCCCTCGTTCGCCGGCGTGGGACTGACGCCGAGGATCGCTCCGCAGGAGGAGACACAGAGGCAGCAGGTTTAATATAATTGGCTACAGCTGGGGAAAGAAACTCAGGGAGCTGCGTACCCTGAGCTTCACCCCCAGGAGTCAGACAAGACAGATCACTATTACTACAAGGAAAGTGAACTTGGACTTGCCTGTCTCCCGGGGGGAGGATGTTATCAGCTGTAGCGAACGTTGCTCCTTCCCTCGCTCGCTGAATGCTGAAAAACCCAAGAACGGAGCCCACCGGCGCAGGACTCGGCTCACACTCAGCAGCTGGCTGGTTGAGGGGGTCATCCCGGCGGCCCGGAACTGGATCTGGAGCTGGAGCTTGCCGAAGATGCGCCCGGCCGTGACGCTGACGCCTTCGCCGGCCCCCAGATGGTGCGAACTCCTGAAAAGGATCCCTAGGCGAAAAACAGGTGTGCCTCTTCACCTGCTCCATGTCGCGTTCCTCCTCCATTATCAGGAACAGTTCGCGTTGGGCAGCGATGTCCTCCCTCCTAACTTGACTTCCGGGTGGTTGGCGAAGCAGGGAGAGAGGTTACAGAGCACATCTTCAGCGGCGTCCAGGTACCAATGTATGTCGGGGCCGTAGTCCAACATGGAAGCGGAGATGAGTAACTCATCTACCGCTTCCAAGACACACGTCAGCACGTGACTCCTCGGTGACGGCATTCCTCGCATACAAAGGTCCCAGACAGGGAAAACAACGTCCAAAACTCAACTCACTGATGAAAAAGCGTCTCAAAATGGTGTCACCGTAAACGCTGTTTGGGCAGCAGTGTACTGTCATGGTAGCCCTCGCAGGCTACCAATAAGACGCACACAAGTCCACCAGTGAGTTTTAGTGAGTTTTATTACGGTGAAAGGGTGTTTACACAAGCTGCTGAGTAGATGACAGAGTCCTTGCAGAACAGGAAGCATAGGCTATACAGCACTCTACGGGTCCAGGGCAGGAAACAGTCACACACAGACAAGCTAGGTAATAATTGCACCTGGACTGCTAAAGCAGGGACTTACAGCACCAATTACACCGGAGGGAATAAGGCTATACAGCTCACTTACTATGCCGATGAACAGACGGTCAAGCCCTTAGGCAGCTCAGGTGAAGATAGTCCAGGCATCCGTGACGATGAGTGAACCGGAATAACGATCAGTAATGTGACCATTAGCGATCAGACACTGCTGCGTCGTAATGACGCAGCACACAGCTTAAATAACCCAGGACTGATGACAGATGACACACAGCTGACCGACCGTTGACAGGCGGAAACCCCTCCGAGCACTTTCACAATAAGAGCCCGGAGAGGCCAAAATACCGCCCGCAGCTGTCAAGGCCGGCAGCGAGACATAACTTTAACCCGAGCGCGATCAGAACCGACGCTCGGGTCATGACAACTTGCTGTTCTCTAACAAGGCGCTTAATGGCAAAATTCACAACACTTGTTTGATCCATGAATTGACCAATAAATGATCTGGTTCAATTAGAATTGGTATTCAGACAGTCCTCTTCATCATGCTGTTCACATTTTGATATCATGAGACCAAGACAACACCTCACAATTGATCAACAGTACCTCACCATTGCGAGGCTTCAAACAGGATGTTCTCAGAGGGAAGTGGCCACTGAGTTTAGTGTCACAGAGTGTCATCAGCAGGTTGCAACAGAGATACAGAGAGACTGGAAGAGTCACAGAAAGGCATAGAAGTGGACATCCTTTGGCCACATCGCATGCTGATGGCAGCTTCATTGTGAACAGTGCTGTTTGGAGCAGGATGATAAATGCCACTCAACTCCAGGCATATTTAAGGGAGGGGAGAAGCACCCATGTGTCACGTCAGACCATTCGAAACCATTTACATTAGCGTGGTCTGCGTGCTAAATGACCTGTAAGGGTACCTGACCACACCACCAGGCATAGGTGTGTGTCACGTCAGACCATTCGAAACCATTTACATCAGCATGGTCTGCGTGCTAGATGACCTGTAAGGGTACCTGACCACACCACCAGGCATAGGCGTCATCGTCTTGCATGGACCAAGGAGTATTTACGTTGGACAAGGGACCAATGGGGCTCAGTGTTGTTCTCTGATGAAAGTTGAATCACAGCAGAAATGATGGCCGCCAATGATGTTGGAGATGTCAAGGAGAGTGCTATGCATCAGCCACTGTTGTCACCAGATGAGCCTTTGGTGGTTGTGGTGTTACAGTCTGGGCAGGTGTGTCTAGTCAATATAGAACTGCCCTACACCTTGTGAATGGTACAGTGACAAGCTGATACTGTGATGGCTCGCTCTGTCTGCTCATTATCCGCAGCTGCGCGCACACCTGCTCTCCATCACTGCCGGGGCTATTTAGACCGCGCTGCCCTCAGATCAGCGCGGAGTCGTCTGTCTCCATACCCTGTTGAGACCTACACTCACCTTCATCCTCGTCTTAGAGCCTTCCTTGCCACAGCCTACTCTCGTCTGAGGATCCTGCCTCCTGTCATCCGTTGTCAGGGAGGATCATCACCTTCGCACTAAGTAAGCCTTCATTCTATTCATCTTTGTCAACGCTTGTCCCCTGTGCACAGGCGGAGATCCATGGCGGCGGACCACTCTCTCCTGGCGGCGGACCGAGCTGCATCGCGCTTTCCACGAACTCACCAACCACCACCAGCTGCTACTGGGACAGCAGGCGCTGTCTTCCTGGCCAGAGCCTCTGAGCTGAACCTGAGCCTAAAGCCATCTCTACAAACAGTAAGCACCGGACAAGTCTGTACATCCCCTCAGGGGTCCAACTCTAACTCTCCCTGTCTCTGTTTGTCCATAGGGTTGCCAGGGTGCACGGTGCTCTGCTCGCCCCTGTCTGCTTCACTATTACACACAGGCACGCACACACACACACACACTGAGCAAAATAAAGATAATTGTATCTACTCTTGAGTCTGAGTCTGCTCTCTGGGTCAGTAAACCATGTCAGATACTAGCTGAGTTTTGGGCGCATGCGCACGCAGTGACCGGCAGCGGGTGAAAAAAATTTGATGTCTGTGTCTTTGTTTTTATGCACTTTAATGTGTTTCAACGTAATTCTCTGTGTCGTTTTTGTCCTTGAATGTTTGTGGACTATATAATGAAGAGCTCCCTGGTTCCATCAGTATGGATTTCCTTCTTGTTTTCACACTGTGGTTTCTTTCCTACCTGCTCTTTGTCTTGGAGGTAAGCGCGATCGCGGTCACGCCGGGAAGAACGCAGTATTCCAGAGAAATGTTACTGCATTTAAACATGGATAATGCAGCATCTGTGTTTGAGTCCATGCCGCAACTGCCGGACTTTATTTTAAGAGATTTTCATGGACACAGCGATGAAAAGAGAGACAAGAGGAGGAAACGCGGAAAGCGTGGAGGCGTAAGATTAAGCCTGAGGAGGCATCAGCTTAACTGCATTCCTCTTCCTTCCATTATTATGGGGAACGTACAATCCCTGAGAAATAAAGTGGATGAAATTCAAGGGAATGTACGATATCAGAAGGATTTCAAGAACTGCTGTGTCACGGCTTACACGGAGACGTGGCTTACGGCGCATGACTGGGATGCGGACCTGTGGATTGACGGCTTTGGAGCCCCACTTCGCTCGGATCAGCAGAAAGAGGTAATGGGGAAACGTCAGGGGGGCGGCGTATGTTTATATATTAACAAACAGTACTGTACATCTGTCACGGTCAGAAAGCGCATCTGTACACCAGATGTGGAGCTTCTGTCTGTGTCACTATGCCCCTTTTATCTGCCCCGCAAGTTCCCCCAACTTTTCATAACAACTGTGTACATTCACCCGAGGGCAGATGCTGACTCCGCCTCCACCACTGTCTTTGATGTGGTACAGTGGTTGCAGTCGATTTCCCCAGAGGCTCCAAATTTTATCCTTGGGGATTTTAACCATGTTTCTTTAAAGAAGACACTTAAAAACTTTTATCAGTATGTCTCCTGCCCAACCAGGTGAAAAAAAAAAACACTGGACCTGTGCTATGGATCCATTGAGAGGGCCTATAAATCTATTCCCTTTCCCCCTTTAGGATCCTCAGATCACAACTGTGTACATTTGCTGCCCACATATAAAACTGCTCTCAGAAGAGACAAGGCAAAGACCAGAGACATAAACGTGTGGTCAGAGGATTCAGTGCACTGCCTCCAGGAAAGCTTTAACTGTACGGACTGGGAGGTGTTCATGCTAGACTGCGGAGAAGATTTGGACTCTTTAGTGGACGTGACATGCTCATACATGGCTTTCTGTAGAGACATGATCGTTCCACGTAAACGTGTCAAAATATATCCCAACAACAAGCCATGGGTTACAAAATCAGTTAAATCCTGCTTACAGAGGAAAGCACTTGCCTTTAAACAGGGGGTTGTTTCTGAGCTGCAGGTTGCCACAAAAGAGCTGAAGGCCGAAATTTTAAGAGCAAAACAGAATTATAAATCAGAGTTGGAAAGTAAGATGGCAACAAAGAGGCTTGGTTCAGCCTGGGCCAGTATGAAAACTATTGCGGGCCTTCAGAGCACAGAGTGCAGTAATCGTGTGTTTTTAGATGGTTTTAATTCAGACACAGAGCTGGCTAATGCTTTTAATTGTTTTTATGGTCGTTTTGACTTTTGATTTTAGCACAGAAACCCAAGGTTTGAAACAGAAACTCAAAGACAATCAGCACTTTAATATTGAGGTGCAGAATGTTAAAAGGGCGTTCTGTGCTGTAAAAGTGAATAACAGTCAGGGCCCTGATAATACATGTGGACGCTTGGTAAAGCCCTGTGCACATGAATTGAGTCCTGTATTTCACTACATTTTCAATAAGTCCTTACAGACACATGTGCCTAAGATCTGGAAAGATGCTGTGGTTGTCCCCATTCCAAAATCCAGCTGTCCTAAAATGGTAAATGATTTTAGACCAGTTGCTTTGACTTCAATTTTAATGAAAAGTTTTGAAAAACTGGTCAGATTTGAGATCCTAAAGCAGACTGAGCATGCACTGGATCCTTTGCAGTTTGCCTATAGGTCTCACAGAGGAGTGGAGGATGCCACTGTCACTCTGCTTAACATGCTTTTTGAACATCTGGATTTTAATGGGACACACGCCAGGCTTTTATTTGTGGACTTTTCTTTCGCCTTTAATACAATCCAACCTCATATTTTAGTTGAAAGACTCCTGCAACAATTTGATTTGAGTAATAATCTGGTGGGTTGGATTCTGGATTTTTTAACCAACAGGACACAGAGAGTAAGGGTCAATGGTACATTGTTTGACCAAAAGTGTTCGTCTACTGGCCCCCCGCAGGGGTGTGTGTTGTCACCACTACTCTTCATCCTGTACACAAACATGTGTCGGAGCAGACATGACAACAGACACATTATAAAGTATGCTGATGATTCAGTTGTTGTCAGTCTCCTCCAGGATGGTGAGAGTAGCCACAGCCCAGTAGTTGATGATTTTGTTCACTGGTGTGAGGATTCCTACCTGCAGCTGAATATGACAAAAACTAAAGATATGATTATTGACTTTAGGAGGAAAACTCCCAGGCACGAGGTCACTGTACTAAAAGGCCAGACCACTGAATATGTACAATCCTACAAATATCTTGGGACGACTATTGATAGTAATTTAAACTTTGAAGAGAACTGTGAAAGGGTGTGCAAAAAGGGTCAGCAACATTTGCATTGTTTAAGGAAACTTGCACGCTTCCAAACTGACCGAACCATAATGACGATGTTTTATCGGTCTTTTATTGAATCTGTTTTATCCTTTTCTTTAGTGTCATTTTTTTTTTTTTTTTTTTGTTACTTATTTGTACCCGTAGGTAGATTTGGTTTGCAGTCTGGTGACAAGCCACCGGCTGCCGGTCGCTGCGTGCGCGAGCGCCCTAAACCTACATGTTTTTGGTATGCGGGAGGAAACCGGAGAAATCCCGGAGTAAACCCACGCAACACGGGGAGAACATGCAAACTCCACACAGCTCACTGTTGGTCGGGGGCTGGGATCGAACCCACGATCTCATGATCCCCGCGATCCCCGGGCCGAGAGTAAACTGTGCTGCCACAGTGCTAAACCACTGCGCCACCGTGCAGCCCATGGTTTGGTCAGATAAAACTGAAACAGAAGAAATCCTTGGATCGGGTAGTTAGATGGTCCAGTCGTTTGCTTGGTGAGTCACAGCTGAGCCTGCCATCCCTGTACATCAGACAGGTACAGAGGATTGCTACAACCATTTTAAATGATGACTCCCACCCTTTGCACTGCCACTTTCAGCTTCTTCCCTCCAGACGGAGGTTTGCTGTCCCAAAAAGTAAAACCCAGCGCTACAAAAGCAGCTTTGTTCCTGCTGCTGTTAAAGAGTTGAACAAGATGTAACAATATATTGCACATAATTTAGTTACCTATTTATTAATTTTATTCTATATTTACTTATTTTTGTAGGTTTTTTATTTGGGTTCTAAATCTTTTATTGGGTTTTAGACTTTTGAGTTTTTAACCTCTTTGACTAGTCTTTAACTTTGTAATATGACCCTTCTCTCTTATCTCTTTGTTTTTTCTCTTATCTCTTTGTCCTATGTCCTGATTGATGGAGCCTTTAGTACTTTTATCATGTTTATAGTCAGCTTCATGTGTGCCTGTGTTTTTGTTCATGTTGAATGTAATTGTGGTTTGTAAATATGGATGTCACCTGACTGCAAAACAAATCTACCTACGGGTACAAATTAAGGAACCTGAACCTGAATAACATCAATAATCCAGTCATTGTGCTCCTGTATGAACAACACAGGCCTAATTTCATCTTCATGGACAACAGTGCTCCAGCTCATCAAGGTTGCATCATTAGGGAACGGCTGCTAGAGGCTGGGGTACCTCAAATGGAGTGGCCTGCGCTTTCTTCAGACCCGAATCCCATAGAAAACCTATGGGATCAGCTGAGTCGCCTTGTAGAGGCTTATAACCCTGCACCCCACAACCTTAATGGACTGAGGGCCGCCCTTCAAGAAGAGTGGAATGCCATGCCTCAGCAGACAATAATTCACTTGTGAACAGCATGAGACGTCATTGTCAAGATGTAATTTATGCTCAAGGGCACATGACAAGTTATTGAGACATTGACATTTTTTTGTTGTGGTATACCTACCACTGTTGTTGGCTTTTGTTTCAATAGATTGTTTGAGATGAGGAAATCACCACTGCATGCTTCTATTTAAATGCCCAACTTTCATGATATATCACTGTAGCGTGAACTTTTTACATTTTCCATGAAAATCACCTGAAAGCCAAATATCCTTAACTTTTTGTGAGTAGTGTAGTTACTACCCACCTCTGGCTTTATTGTACCTGGAGATGGGAAGCATATCCAGAAACTGTTCTCAGTTAAAAGTTGCTTCACTTTTTGATATTAAGTTCACATGTACAATTAATATAGTCACTAAAAAAGTTAACTTTACATCCACCAAGTTGTAAGGTTTTGCTCTTAAATCTATGACTGTTCTCATAAATTCAGGGGGTGGGGAGTTGACCTTTTACTGTACATTTACTGCTTCTTCCTTGAAAACTTGAAACTTTTTGTAAAAATTATTCAACCTTTTTTCACATAAATGTGTAACTTTGCTTCTTTTTCTCATGAGTTTACTTTTTCTCGTTGTAATGTTTAAGTTTTAGACTTTATTCTTTTGTGTGGGAGGATTTTATCATAAATGTGAGACTTTTTTGTTAAAAGTTACAACTTCGTTTTTTGTACTAAATTTGCAATTTTACTGTCATCAGTTTGGAAGATTTTTGTTTTAAATTTGTTAGAAGGAAATAAAAGAGTAAATTTCTAAACAGTTTTCACTGAAAGTAACTCAAGGAATGTGACCAAATTTACTTGAAACTTACTTGAAATTATACTACCCTTGCAAATATAAAACTTTTTTTCCTGATAAAATTGATAAAATTTCAGATTCACTTAAAATTGAAACCTTTTTCTAATACATTTATCTCTTGTTCTTATAATTTGTGATGTTTTTTCTAAGACTTAATTCTCATACATTTCTATTTTTCTAATAAATTTGAGGTTTTTTCCTTGTAGATTAGTATTTTTTTCTTATACCTTGCAACATTTTAATAAATAAATTTGCAAGCTTTGTAACTATTCAGCTTTTCTTCTTGTAGATTTGTGATTTTACATTAATTTGGAATAGCTTTTTTTTTCTCCTAAATGTTTTAGTCTGAGAAAAACAAACTTCCCAGATTTATACTCTATAACACAAATTATATAAAATATGTTTACTAAAATTACTAAATATGCATTCACCCACAACCTTTTTGGAAAGTAGAAATCAAATTACCTTCAGTTTTTTTCTCATAAAATTGCAACTTTTTTGTCATACCTTTGTGTCTTTTTCTGGTAAATTTGAAATCTTTTTCATATATATTAGTTTGCAGTTTTTTGTCATAGATTTGCAGCTTTTTTCTCTCACATTTACCTTTTCCCCTCGGTGGATTGCCACCTTATGGAGGGGTTTTAGTCCCCGAATGATCCCAGGAGCTATGCTGTCAGGGGCAACTTGCCCCTGGTAGGGTCTCCCAAGGCAAACAGGTCCTGGGTGAAGGGCCAGACTAAGAGCGGTCCAGTAGATCCCATGAAAAAAGTTACATCAAGGGCCCAGTGTACCCAGCGGCAGCACATGGGTCCACCCTCCAGTGGGCTCACCACCTGCAGGAGGGATTATGGTGCTATGTGAACTGGGCAGAAGTCTGGGCTACTTTGTCTGGACTGATGCCCCCGTGACCCAGATCACCAGATAAGCAGTAGAAGATGGATGGATAGATGGATTTACAACTTTTTGTCTCAAACTTCAAACTGTTTTTCTCATAAATTTTCAACTTTTTTCTGGTAAATCTGACTTTTTTCTCATGCATTATATAAATGTTCTATGGATGCTGGGTACAATTAAAGTTTTTTTTAAATTTATTTTTTACATTTTAGATGGTTTTAACTCCTGCCAATTAGAAAAAGAGGAGCCCCTGACTCCAAAAACATAATCTTGCATAGAACCCCCAAAAAGCCAGAAATGACTGTGTGTATCTCTACTCTCTAATCTGCCCCTTTTGTTTGCCTAAATGCTAAGTGTGATCACACCCCACGAATACACCACAGCTACGTTTGTGTGAGACAAATGTTCCAGCTTTCAGTGACTCTGACTGCGTCTTGGCTGTTCTCCTCCTCCTCCTCCACCAAGAAGACTGCTCAGGTCCATGTCCAGGGCTCTGCAGCTGGTCTGAGACTAGGAGAGATGCTCCCCCCGGGGTTCAGGCAGATGGTACAGTCTCTGGAGCAGATGTTGACAGCCCAGGATCGCAGTCTGTCTTTTGGCCAGCTGCAATGCACCACATCACACAATGAGACCGAGGTTTGGCCCAGTGAGGCCCTCACCTGACAACCATCCCCTTACCTGGCTCCAGCTGCACTGCCCAAAGACACACAACAGAGCTGCAGGGTGAGGCTCTACCGCAGGCCTCCCATGGGTGACATGTCACTCACACTTTGGACTACAAGCCAATACTCCTCTCCTCCTTTTACAGACATTACAGGCTACAATAGGTATATAGGCCAAATACATTGTTGGCTGTGGTATTCTCATTTGAAAGCAGTGCTGAGTCCAAGTAAAGCCTGGTGCTGAGTTTTCCTTTTTGGTTTTCATAAATAATTAATATGAACTCAGAGGTCAGTACTTAGTTGCATATACTCAAGTACAGTACATGTACTAATAGTGTTATTGCTGGATACTTTTAACTCATGCTCCAGTACATTTATAAAGAAAAATGTACTTTTTCTCAAGTACATTTGCTCTTAGGCTACTATTTAAGTTAATTTCAACTTTTTTCTTCTTGCAGCTGCTCCCTTTAGGGGTTTCCAAAGCAGATCATCTGCCTCCTTCACACCCTGTCCTTCGCATCCTCTTCTGTCACGCCAACTCTCTCCGTGTCCTCCTATGAATATGTATGTATGTATGTATGTATGTATGTATGTACACACACACACACACACACACATATGTATGTATGTACGTATGTATGTGTGTGTATGTATGTATGTATGTATACACACACACAGTGGTGTGAAAGTGTTTGCCCCCTTCTTGATTTATCTTTTTTTTGTATGTTTGTCACACTTAAATGTTTCAGATCATCAAACAAATTTAAATAATAGACAAAGATAACACAAGTAAACACAAAATGCAGTTTTTAAATGAAGGTGTTTATTATTAAGGGAAAAAAACAATCCAAACCTACATGGCCCTGTGTAGAAAAACTGATTGTCCCCCTTGTTAAAACATAAATTAACTGGTTTATCACATCTTTGGAAAGCTGAGTTCAATTTCTCGAGCCACACCCAGGCTTGATTACTTCCACACCTGTTCTCAATCAAGAAATCACTTAAATAGGACCTGCCTGACAAAGTGAAGTAGACCAAAAGATCCTCAAAAGCTAGACATCATGCTGCAATCCAAAGATATTTGGGAACAAATGAGAAACAAAGTAATAGAGATGTATAAGTCTGGAAAAGGTTACAAAGCCATTTCTAAAGCTTTGGAACTCCAGCGAACCACAGGGAAAGCCATTATCCCCAAATGGTGAAAACATGCAACAGTGGTGAACCATCCCAGGAATGGCCGGCCAACCCAAATTACTCCAAGAGCACAGTGACGACTCACCCAAGAGGTCACAAAAGACCCCACAACAATATTCAAAGAACTGCAGGCCTCTCTTGCCTCAGTTAAGGTCAGTGTTCATGACTCCACCATAAGAAAGAGACTGGGCAAAAATGCCCTGTATAGCAGAGTTCCAAGACGAAAACCACTGCTGAGCAAAAAGAACAAAGGCTCATCTCAGTTTTGCCAGAAAACATCTTGATGATCCCCAAGACTTTTGGGAAAATACTCTGTGGATTGACGAGACAAAAGTTGAATTTTTTGGAAGGTGTGTGTCCCATTATATCTGGCGTAAAAGTAGCACAGCATTTCAGAAAAGGAACGTCATACCAACAGTAAAATATGGTGGTAGTAGTGTGAGGGTCTGGAGCCGTTTTGCTGCTTCAGGACCTGGAAGACTTGCTGTGGTAAATGAAACCATGAATTCTGCTGTCTACCAAAAAATCCTGAAGGAGAATGTAGTGATATTTAATAAAATATAGTATTGTGGTGACACTAAACACAGCGGGAGGACATTCCTCTGGAACATTCTTCACACCCAGCAGCAGGGCTGGAAGAAGCAGAGGACAATTTACAGGCGGACAGGGAACCACAGGAAGCAGTCAGACGGGACTGTATGCATGCGTCCTCGAGACAACCAATGTCATGCTAATCATGTGTATTGACCGATGTGTATTAGATGACAATTGATATGCTAATGTGCCATACATTCTCTCTGTCTGTATCACGGTATAAAATAGCTTGTTTCACTCTCAGCTCTCTCTCTCTCTACGCTCTACTCTCAAGACCATCCAAGAGGGCCCCAGCGACAAGGCTGGGGTCAACAGGCTGTATTCATGTTAGAGGGTCAATAAAGAATCTGTGCTGACCTACACTCGTGCCTCGCCTCCACATCCTTTCCTTTGCACCCTCTACAGTGTAATAAAGTACAGGAATTATTTATTTTATTTGATAGTGGGTGTGCGAGGGGACAGAGTTAAACCATCACTCCTACACTCACTAAATAAAATAGGAAAGCACTCGTAAAAAGTGGGCACCAGTCCTAAAAGAGCAATTTGTATTATTAACTTAATTTCAATTAATTAATTTCCATACCTTCAATTACTTAATGGATCAGTCTCAAAATTTAAGGGAGTTCTTTTCCTGCAGTGATCTAGGAAACATATATGCGAAAGGAAAACGCTTCAACTTGTCTCATGCATCCTTTTATTAAACTCATTCAGGTTACATGATATGACATTTAAATGATGGATAAACAGATTCAAATGATAACAGGTGTCTAATATCACATCAACTGTTAGTGGATTCCTGAACATAAAATCTAGCGTTAAACCTTTGTTGAACCAAGGAGAAGCCAGACTTTATGTTTCAACAGTAATGGAAGGCTGAAATGTCTAACAAAAACAGAACACAATTTTATGGGGAAAATTCATAAGCTGATTATCTAAAAATGAACTTCTGAATTATTCTACAAAAATGAAAGGCAGTTACTTAAAATGAATAAGAATCTTCTTTCAGTTTGTAGCTTTATCCTATGGCTGATAGACTAATTGTACCATGAGATACTGGTTATGTTCAATTGTAATTTAAGTTTTTAGGACATCAGGTTTAACCCAGCAGATAGGAAAATGGGAGTCTCACTTATGAACAGCTGTAGGTCCACGTGTTCAGCGGGTCGGTGCTGGCTGGGGTTTGACCATCGGGACCCAGGGACGGAGCTACTGCTGCAAGGCTCCTTGATGTTCACAACCAACTGTACGAAGTGCAGACTAGGCCGGGGCTCGTAGACAGACAGCGACAGCAGCAGTAAAGGCTGTCTCGGAGCAGCGTGGAGAGTCCTTTTGGCAACCAGTCCAAATTTATGATGTCTCTGGCCACGAAATAGACCAAAAACTGAAGGAGGACATCTCTGTCAGGCGTGGATGAGACCAAAAAAATCCAAAACACAATCTCTGTTCACTTTAAAATAGGAAAATTAAAAGTCCACTTGAATGGCATGAAAAGTCAGAAAATCTAAGAAAAACATTCAGCTAAGATAAGAATGGCTTCTGAGGTGAAGGAAAAAAAGGGGATTTTGAGAGTTTGACTCTCTTTAAGGCAAGCTCATAAGAAAAAGATGGTTTCTCCTCAGTAACCAGAAAAACGAGAGAACTAACGCAGGATTTGACAAACTTCACACACAAAAAGATTTCTTAAAATTCACAGAACAATTTAGACAAAGAAAACTGCAAGGAACTTTGAAGAAGTGAAACATAACTTTCATCTTATGATCTTCTATTCTATTCTGCTTCTTTAATCTTAATCTTAATCTTTCATTCTTCTGTTCTCTCCTTCTTCTTCTATATATTCTTCTAACATGCAGGGCGGCTCCCGCACTTTTTAACTGAAGCGCGCTGTTAGTCATAAAAACCGGGGCTTTCATAAAGAGGAGTTTGAACGGGCCTTTGTCCAATGCGAAAACATCTCTTAGTTTGGGAACAGCCAATCAAATGAAAAGGGCATTATCCTGTGAAAGGTAGAGAGAAATGGTTTATCAGGAATGATATTGTACAAGGATTAATACCCATTCAGTTCTTATGAAATTATGTACTCAATATAAAATCTAGCTAAATTAGATGACTCGGCTAATATTCAGTGATCATGCATTTATACTGTTACTAATAATATTAACATTCATTTGACTAACACTCATGAACATAAACATTCCTAATACATGTTTTTTTTCCACAATATTTTTTATTGAACCTTTTTTGACAAACATAACACAAACAATCAAACACTAACACTAAAGTAATTTAAAAAAATGTACTAAAAACACCAACAACCACTAACAAAGGCAAGTCTTCAACAATGCTCCTCTGTTTAGTCTAGGCAATCCATTACATAAGTATACATATTATACATTCACCAATTTGGAATTTACAAGGTCCACACACATCATTCACCTTCTTCTTCAGAAGTTATGTTTAATTTCTTTACATAATCAATGAAAGGTCTCCATATATTCTCAAACACGTTTTCCTTTGATTTCAGTATGTATGTTATTCTTTCTAGTGGAAGGTTTGTTAACATCTGTCTTAACCACTGAGTCACATCTGGTCTATGAGTCTTTTTCCACAGTAGTGCAATACATTTTTTGGCATTAAGCAAACTGAGGTCTATGAATGCTCTTTCACTCTTATTAAAGTTATGCTTTTCTGGATACAGACCCAACAAAAACAATTTAGGATTCAATATGAATTGTTTTGAAATTATTTTTTCAATTGTTACCCTCACCTCTTCCCAAAACATTCTAATTTTCCTACATTCCCATAAACAATGAAATAGGGTTCCTTTACTTTCCATACATTTTGTGCACGTATCTAGCATGTTTTTGTTATATCTATTTAACTCCACCGGTGTAACATACATCCGCATTAACCATTTAAAATGTATCAATTTAAGACGTACATTTATTGATTTGGTTTGAGCTTCTGTACAAGCCAATTCCCATTGTTCCTCTGAAATTTCAGTTTGCAGGTCTTCTTTCCAATAATTCAGTCTTTTCTGTGAGTTTTCGTTTGAGGATAGTGTCAATGAGTTATAAAACTCTGAAATAATACCCTTTCTCTTACTATCTTTCATCAAAATTTTTTCCAAGGATGAATAAGTAGGTCGGATGAGAGCATTATTTTGATTTGATCGAATAAAATTCCTAAGCTGAAGATATTTTAAAAAATGTGTTCTATTAAGATTAAATTTGATCCTCAGTTCTTCAAAAGACATTATGTTATCTGAACATGACAAATACAGTGGGGCAAAAAAGTATTTAGTCAGCCACCAATTGTGCAAGTTCTCCCACTTAAAAGATGAGAGAGGTCTCCAATTTTCATCATAGGTATATCTCAACTATGAGAGACAAAATGAGAAAAAAAAAATCAGGAAAATCACATTGAAGGATTTTTAATGAATTAATTGGTAAATTCCTTGGTAAAATAAGTATTTGGTCACCTACAAACAAGCAAGATTTCTGGCTCTCACAGACCTGTAGCTTCTTCTTTAAGAGGCTCCTCTGTCCTCCACTCGTTACCTGTATTAATGGCACCTGTTTGAACTCATTATCAGTATAAAAGACACCTGTCCACAACCTCAAACAGTCAGACTCCAAACTCCACTATGGCCAAGACCAAAGAGCTGTCAAAGGACACCAGAAACAAAATTGTAGACCTGCACCAGGCTGGGAAGACTGAATCTGCAATAGGTAAGCAGCTTGGTGTGAAGAAATCAACTGTGGGAGCAATTATTAGAAAATGGAAGACATACAAGACCACTGATAATCTCCCTCGATCTGGGGCTCCACGCAAGATCTCACCCCATGAGGTCAAAATGATCACAAGAACGGTGAGCAAAAATCCCAGAACCACATCGGGGGACCTAGTGAATGACCTGCAGAGAGCTGGGACCAAAGTAACAAAGGCTACATCAGTAACACACTACGCCGCCAGGGATTCAAATCCTGCAGTGCCAGACGTGTCCCCCTGCTTAAGCCAGTACATGTCCAGGCCCATCTGAAGTTTGCTAGAGAGCATTTGGATGATCCAGAAGAGGACTGGGAGAATGTCATATGGTCAGATGAAACCAAAATAGAACTTTTTGGTAAAAACTCAACTAGTCGTGTTTGGAGGAGAAAGAACACCATACCTACTGTGAAGCATGGGGGTGAAAACATTATACTTTGGGGCTGTTTTTCTGCAAAGGGACCAGGATGACTGATCCATGTAAAGGAAAGAATGAATGGGGCCATGTATCGCGAGATTTTGAGTGAAAACCTCCTTCCATCAGCAAGGGCATTGAAGATAAAATGTGGCTGGGTCTTTCAGCATGACAATGATCCCAAACACACTGCCCGGGCAACGAAGGAGTGGCTTCATAAGAAGCATTTCAAGGTCCTGGAGTGGCCTAGCCAGTCTCCAGATCTTAACCCCATAGAAAATCTTTGGGGGGAGTTGAAAGTCCGTGTTGCCCAGCGACAACCCCAAAACATCTCTGCTCTAGAGGAGATCTGCATAGAGGAATGGGCCAAAATACCAGCAACAGTGTGTGAAAACCTTGTGAAGACTTACAGAAAATGTTTGACCTCTGTCATTGCCAACAAATGGTATATAACAAAGTATTGAGATGAACTTTTGTTATTGACCGAATACTTATTTTACCGAGGAATTTACCAATTAATTCATTAAAAATCCTTCAATGTGATTTTCTGGATTTTTTTTTTCCTTATTTTGTCTCTCATAGTTGAGGTATACCTATGATGAAAATTGGAGACCTCTCTCATCTTTTAAGTGGGAGAACTTGCACAATTGGTGGCCGACTAAATACTTTTTTCCCCCACTGTATAAGTCTTGAATCTTTTGAATCCCTTTTAAATTCCATACTTTAAAAACAGCATCCGCTCTCTCGAGTTTAAAATATCGATTACCCCATATTGGGCTAAATTGTGAGAATAAGTGTGGTTCTTTTAAATATTTTTTGGTTTCACACCATATTTTGATCATATGCTTTACAATTGTATTTTTAACTTGTTTCTGTAATTTTTTAGCCGAGTCTGAGTATATGAATATGGGAAGAGGTAAAGGTAAATTGTATGATTCCATTTCAGTCCAGTGAGGGAGATCATTTGATGAAAAATAATATGTCATAAACCTCAGTTGTGCTGACCAGTAATACAACATAAAGTTTGGACATTTCAGACCTCCACGATCAAATGGTAAATATAGTAAGGACAGACGTAGTCTAGTCTTCCTATTGTTCCATATAAATTCCACTAACTTTTTTTAATTCTTGAGAATAGATCTGAAGGTGGTGGTAAAGGAATGTATTGAAATAAATAAAGTATTTTGGGTAAGATATTAGTTTTAAGTATATTAATTCTCCCGATCATCGACATTGGTAGTGACATCCATCTCTGAAGTAACTCATTAATGTCTGTCATTAAGGCTTCATAGTTGGCACTGGCGATTGATTCTAGCTTAGGCACAATTTGAATTCCTAAATATTTAAACTGATTTACAACATTGAATTGATTTACCTCAGGAGCTGGGTGATTTCTCTGGGTCTCATTTAGCAATAATATTGAAGATTTAGTTTTATTTATTTTATATCCTGATATTTCCCCAAAGTTCTTTATTAAATTTAACAAGGTTGGAATTGATTTTTTAAGATTCGACATAAACAAAATTATGTCATCGGCATACAGGGAGATTTTATGTTCTGTTGGTCCTACTTTAATTCCATATATTTGTGGATGTAAATGTACTGCCATCGCTAAAGGTTCAATTGCCATAGTAAACAGTAAAGGTGAAAGTGGACAGCCTTGTCGACATCCTCTATTGACTTTTATTGATTTTGAGATATTGCTGTTTGTTAGGATTTCTGCTGTAGCATTATTGTATATTATCTGAACCCATTTTATGAAATTATTTCCAAGTCCAAACCTTTGTAGGACTTCAAAAAGAAAGGGCCATTCTGTGGCGGGTTGAGTCAACCCCCTCACAACACACAGGACAGTCAGCTCTTTTCTCTTGGTTTTCCCCGCTGCACTACTGAGATGTAATGTGCCATTCATGTGTTGTGATGCAATGTGCCCTGCATGTATTGTGATGCAATGTGCCATGCATGTATCGTGACGTAATGTGCCATTCATGTATAGTGTTCATGCATCCTGTCCTTGCTGTGACCTAGAGACAGTTCAATATGTAGATGTGCCTTGTAACCTCTTTGTTCCGCAAGCTGAGCAGAGGCTGCATCTGCCTATTGTTATGTAGGTCTTACAAATGCAAATGTCTCATGCCTGTTCTGCAGTCCCTTTGATCAGATCAACTGCTGTGAATCTGCTTTGATGTATTGTTTGAGTTGGGTACAAATACTGCACAGGTTCTGTAACTCATCCTCTCTCTGACTCACTTCAACTGCTGCTGCAGACACGCACTTTGTGTCTCTTCTCTGAGAGCCTGAGGATCCCGCTCCAGCCTGCACACACTTGGGCCGGAGCGGGGATCCTGTGACGATGGTGTGATTTAATAAACTCTACTTAAAACCTTCAACAACGCTGCTTTATTTCATGCCGCCGCACTGGTGACCCAACGCTGAAACGAACACGCTGCTGGCGAACGCAGCACCCGGCCGGGATTCTCCGACGACAAGCGAACGCAACAGCTCCCTTCTGCTTCAGGGAGATTTCGACGCAGAGTTTCCAGGTGAAACTCTCCGGAGACCACCCACGACTGGGAAAGCCGCAGCAAACTTCATGGTGAGATCTGCACGCCTAGATCGGTACATCCACGCTGGACCAGCCGTGCTCGCAGCTCCCCCACATGAGAGCGCATTCACCTCGTCCTTTCTCCGCGACGGCGACTCCCATGGCCGACGGAGCACACGTGGACCTGAACGCACCATGACCGAGCGAGTGACAAGAGCGTCTACTTCTCTTCACCGCTCCAACACATTGAACAGGGATGATTAAGCTCCCTGACCCTGTCTCCTCTCCAGCTGGCCCAACAACGCACGGAGAGTTACGCGGACGGCACACCACACACGGGATGCATATGGCTCTACAGACCCCCATCCTCCTTCGCCGCTGCACACAGAGCCTTCAGAGCTGCCCTCACACCTGAAGCACGCACGCAGCATGCACGAAGGATTTGTCAATGGTCTCAGCCACGGCGCACATGGGGAATTCAGCGGTTTTGCGGTTCCCGACAGCTTTTAAGGTTGTGCCCGCACCTAAAGTCAACACGCCAGTTCCCCTGCTTTTATGTTTCTCTTACAGCCGCTCCTGCTTTTCTTCACGGCCACTATTAATCCTTGCAGGACTTAATCGTGGGAGGAGCCAGTGACTAATTTTTCTTCTTGTGGTCCTCTGCACGTTCAACGGGACAGCCCCTCGACATCGCCGAGCAGCAAGCGATTTTTGCGCGGCTCGGACGATTTCACCGCCCCTGCCGGCACACACTACCCCTCCCCTCCCTCCACCTCCGCCTGCAGCGAGCTTCTCCCACAGCTCGCTCCCATAGATGGATTATCGAGGTCACGGCCCCCTGCCGTGCCCTCTGGGGGGGAGCGTGTGTGGCGGGTTGACTCAACCCCCCCACAACACACAGGACAGTCAGCTCTTTTCTCTTGGTTTTCCCCGCTGCACTACTGAGATGTAATGTGCCATTCATGTGTTGTGATGCAATGTGCCCTGCATGTATTGTGATGCAATGTGCTGTAAGGGAAAATGGGAATATTTAATAAATAATAAATATGATCAGGTATGAATTATTTAATTTATATTGATGTATTGGAATCTGAGCTCAAATCTCATTTCATATACATCAGAAAAGTTAACACTCGTAAGGGGCACCAGCTTCTATCTTTAAGAAGCAATTTGATCTTTAATTTCACTTTATACCTGTTTAATCACTCAATAAATTAATCAATAATCAGTCTCAAAAATTTTCCGTGAATTCGATACCTGGGCTTGAAACAGACTCAGAATGAAATAAATTCCCAACAACTTCTCTCATTTTTAAATATTTATTAAATGAAATGGTTAACAGACATTGTAGTAATTTCATTTATCATAAAATCAATCTTGTAAATGATAGATTAACAATGTCAATATTTTCGGAACCAGGGTTAAACTGAGAGATGAATTTCTATCAGTTTGAGTTAACAGATTATTAAAAACAACACAAATTTATGGAGAAAGTTTATTACTTATATGAAGAAGTCCTAAATTAATCTTAAGAAAATAAAAACGGAATTTTAATGAAAAGAAGAGTTATGTTAAGGGCTTCTTAATTTGCATCTGATTAGATATACAAATTATTACCGAACCTCAGAAGTTTATTCAGCAGTTGAATTAAAGTTTTGCAGCTCACGTGATTCTCGGTGATGATGGTTCTGTCGTCGTCCTCATGAAGTTTTGAAGTGTTGTTCAGGGGCAAAACCCAGAATATTTGTCCCGCAAATATTCTCTTGACGATTAATGATATTCATGAGATCGTAAGTTGGATCTCAATGGTTGAGATGCTGCAGAAGCGCGCTGATTCCTCAGCTGCGCGTGATGTGGAGAGCTGCGTCTTTTCTTCCTGGTAGACAAGCGCTGCAGGTCTTCGGGAATAATTAAAGATATCTGATCAGATTTCAAATTAGAAGAGAAAAAAAAACCTTTCGGACTTTAGATAAAATAGTAGCTTCTGGTGGGTGCTTCGTCAAGAAAAATATAAAAATAAAGTCAAGATTAAAGTTTACATTAAAATTAAACAAATGGTGGTTTTACAGAAAGTTTAACAAAGAAAAAGTGATGAATAAAAATTGGAGTTTAACTCCGATTAAGAATTGAGCTCAAAGAAATAGGAATTCCTAGGTATTTAAGAGGAAAAGAAAATACAAAGTGGCAAACAAATTACGAGTTATCTGCTCTGTGTTCAGAAAAGCGACATGTGGTCAGATGGTCCTTTGTTCTTCCTTGCTGTGTCCGGAGCAAGAGTTGACGAAAAAAAAGAGTGAAGCAGGGTCTGACGAAGAAGAGGCGACGAAAAGAGAGAGGCGAAAAGAGACTTGGGGGCAGGGGTCTCTCTGCTTTTATAAGCTCTGTTGAGTTTTGTGGGCTCCCGGCCTGACCGGAATCTCAGCCAATGAGCGTCCTTCGTGGGCGGGCTTGATGAACTTTTAGTCCAATGAACAAACAGTCTATTGTTTGGAGTCCTTTGGGATGAAGAGTTGTCATGCAGAGATTGGCTGTGGGAGTCACATGGTTTTAGAGGCAAAACTTTGATACATACTGGAAGTTAATATTTCCCTTTATGTATTAAACTAAGATAACTTCAGTGATTAGTATAAATTATAAGCAGTGCTTCTAAATCAACATGCAGGAATAAACATTCATTTAACATTAACATGCATATATATAAAATCACAGATTAATGCATTTCACACATATTATGGATTTTCCACATCAAAAACATCAGAGTCCATCTGCATTTTCATAGTTCTGAAAAGAATGAAGGTTTAGAATTGAGTTTGTAATAATGTACTTTAAAGTTCACTAGTTAAATCCAGCATGTCCACAGTTTAAGGAAATTAGCGGAGTCGTGGATCTGTTGCATGTTTTATGGGGGCAATAAAAGTGAAGCCGGACATTGGGGAAATTCCTTAGGCTGGTTTTAACAAAAGAAAGGGGATTTCAGCTGTGGCCTGGAGGAAGAAAATCCATTTATTTGCGTTATTCCTGGATGAAACAAAAATGTCTTTAAGCAGGAGAATAATTATTGCTGAGCCAAAGTGAGCTGATACTACAGTGCCCTGCATGTATTGTGATGCAATGTGCCATGCATGTATCGTGACGTAATGTGCCATTCATGTATAGTGTTCATGCGTCCTGTCCTTGCTGTGACCTAGAGACAGTTCAATATGTAGATGTGCCTTGTAACCTCTTTGTTCCGCAAGCTGAGCAGAGGCTGCATCTGCCTATTGTTATGTAGGTCTTACAAATGCAAATGTCTCATGCCTGTTCTGCAGTCCCTTTGATCAGACCAACTGCTGTGAATCTGCTTTGATGTATTGTTTGAGTTGGGTACAAATACTGCACAGGTTCTGTAACTCATCCTCTCTCTGACTCACTTCAACTGCTGCTGCAGACACGCACTTTGTGTCTCTTCTCTGAGAGCCTGAGGATCCCGCTCCAGCCTGCACACACTTGGGCCGGAGCGGGGATCCTGTGACGGCGGTGTGATTTAATAAACTCTACTTAAAACCTTCAACAACGCCGCTTTATTTCATGCCACCGCACATTCGACCCTATCAAAGGCCTTTTCGGCGTCCAATGATAGGAGAGCTGTATCCGGTGCTTCTTTATTAGAATAAATAATATTAAATAGTCTTCTTACATTATGGAAGCCTTGTCTTCCCATTATAAAGCCATTCTGATCTCGGTTAATAATATTTGGTAATATTTCTTGTAGTCGTCTTGCTAAAATTTTACAGATTATCTTAAGGTCAGCATTTAATAGGCTTATTGATCTCATGTTTTCACATTTATTAGAGGGTTTACCTGGTTTTGGCAACAGTATAATTAATGCATTATTCATGTATGGTGGTAAATTACTATTTTGAAATGCTTCAAAAACCATTTCCAAAAATGGTTTTATTAATTTATTCTTAAATTTTTTATAGAGGTCAACTGGAAGACCATCTGGTCCTGCACTTTTTCCTGATTTCATATTATCAATGGCTAGCCCAACTTCTTCTTGACTAATTTTAGACTCCAGCATCTCCCTGTTTTCATTTGGAATACACTGTATAAATAATCCGTCCAAAAACCCTTTTAATTTTGTTAAGTCAGTTTCATTTTTTGTGTCATATAGTTTTTCATAATAATCTCTAAAGGCACTATTAATTTCTAAAGGATCTACAACTGCCTGTCCGTTACTTATAATACTGGTAATTGGTGTTTTAAATTCTAATTGTTTAATCTGCCATGCCAATTATTTCCCTGATTTTTCACCTTGTTCATAAAAAGATTGCTTCAAACTTAGAAGACTCGAGGCAGCTCTATTCGCTGATTTTTTGTCATATTCAGCTCTCAGAATCAGTAATTCGTTCTCTAACTTTGGGTTACTTCCTGCATACACTTTTTCTTGAAGAATTTTTATTTTATGTTCCAATTGGACTCTCTCCTCTTGAGTCTTCTTAGATTTTGAACCTGTATAACTAATAATATGCCCCCTAATAAAAGCTTTGAAAGCCTCCCACTTTATACATGCTGATGTTTGTGTAATATTGATATCAAAGAACTCATCTATCTGTTTTTCTATGTACTTAACAAATTCCTCATCCTGAAGCCATTTATGCTGAAATTGCCACCTACCTGGATCCTTTGTCAATTTCTTATCTACATATATTAGACAGCAGGGTGCATGATCAGAGATCACAATGTTATCATAGAAACAGTTTTGAATCTTGGACCTTAATTCTGTGGAGATCAAAAAATAGTCAATACGTGAGAATGTCTTGTAGGTATTAGAATAACAAGAATAGGCTTTGACTTGTGGTTTCATTTCTCTCCATATATCTAGCAATCTCAATTCTTTCATAAAATGATTAATGGTCATCCTGCATCCATTGTGCGTACAGTCCAGACCTGTTGATCTATCTATACTGGGATTCAATGTACAATTAAAATCCCCTGCTATTATATGTTGCCCTGTAAGTGATGATAAAATAAGAAATAAATTAGCAAAGAAGTTTTGATCATCTATATTGGGACCATATAAGTTCACCAGATTTATATTTTCTAATAACAAAGA
This sequence comes from Pholidichthys leucotaenia, assembly GCA_020510985.1. Classification (NCBI taxonomy): domain Eukaryota; kingdom Metazoa; phylum Chordata; class Actinopteri; order Cichliformes; family Pholidichthyidae; genus Pholidichthys; species Pholidichthys leucotaenia. The sequence continues at coordinate 168,468,394 of CM035842.1, forward strand.
TCCTTGGATGATTAGATATCTTCCTAATTTGTCTCCAATTACATTTTTCACTTGAAATGGGACTGTTTTATATATGAGAGTCATAACTCCCCTGGCTCGGGATGAAAATGATGAGGTGAACACGTTACCTTGCCATCTTCTCCTAATTCTTTTTACATCCTCCTCTATTAGATGAGTTTCTTGTAAAAACACAATTTTGGAACCTATGTCTTTTACTTTATTCATAACTTGTTTAAGTTTTTGTAGATTTTGTAGACCTCTGCAATTCCATGAAGTTAAATTAAGATTAACGCTTTGGTCTATGATCAATAAAGAGTTTGAGATTACCTCGCAATATAAACATGCTCATACAGAGAAGCAAAAACATGGGTGGTTGAACATTCATCCCACAAACTACACACAAACAAATTCCCCCTCCCCACATTCGTGGTAATCCCCCTAAAATAAAAAAAAAATTCCGTCTCCCGCTATAGCCAGTGACTGCTCCACACCTGCGAGGATCAGTCAAACCACTCTTTCTTTCTCCTCTCAATCACCCTGACTCTACTGCTTTTAATGACATAACATTAACTCTCTTCTGTAGTTTTTCCAACTTAACTCCAAAATTTTATAGCAACTTTGTACATCATATGTTTTATATATATATATATATATATATATATATATATATATATATATAATACAATCTATATTTTGTAAACTTGCTATATGTTTCAGATCAGTCAGATGCCTGTGCAAATGCTTAAATATTCTACCTTTATATCTTGTTCATGCTTCATGCTTAGCTCCCACCAGTCTCTCCTTGGATCTGCTTGATAAGCTCCTGCGCCTCCTGAGGGGTCTTGAAGATATGGGTTCTCCCTTTATATGTGACCAGCAGTCTTGCCAGATGAATCACTCCGTGACGAATCCCGAGGTTGCGCAGCTCTTTACGGGCGGGGTCAAACTGTTTCTTTAATTGTTGAATTCCTGTGGCCAAATCTGGGTAGAACCGCACCTGTTGATCCTGGTATTTAATTTCTCCTTTAGCTCGCGCCGCGTTGGTGACCATCATCTTGTCTCTGTAGCTGAGGAACTTCATAATCAGCGTCCTCGGTGGTGTCTTATTATCTCTCGGTGGGCCGATTTGGTGAGCGCTGTCTAAGACGACCGATGACTGCAGCTCCGCGTTGTTCAGCGCTTCTGGAATCCACTTTTCCAAAAAGGAACATGTATCCCATCCCTCCGTTCCCTCCGGGAGTCCCACCATCCTCAGATTGTTCCGTCGCGACTGGGATTCTAAGTCCAGGACATTATCTTCCAGACGTTTATTTTTTAATTCCAATGTTTGCACCTTTAATTGTAGGCTGGTGACGTCATCCTCAGCGCTGGAGATTCGGAGCTCCGCCTGCGATAGTCGTTCCATACAGTCGCTTATTTCCTTTCTCATTCCTTCTATCGCTGCTATAATCCCATCGAATTTAGATGAAAAGTCTGCTCTCATGGAGCTGATGGCAGCGAGCACCGCACTTGTCCCCTCCTCAGCAGTCACCGCTCCGCCACTAGCTCCCTCCTCCGTCATTGTCTTTGGAGATTTTTCTGCTTCGTCACGAGCGTGGAAGTCTGTTAGCTTGGACTGTTTCGACGATTCACTTTTTCCTCCGCCTAATTTCCCAGTCTTAGGCTTTACCATATCCGCGCCCAAACGCTGGGATAAGTTTTTGTTCCAATTGAGAGAGTTTTAGCTAACTTTTTATTTTTAGGAGCAGAGCAGAGTGAAACACGTCTTCCTACGTGGCCGCCATAACCGGAAGTCCCTAATACATGTTTCTAATATATATGTACTTGTGGTGACCCTCCACAATATACATGGACATTCAGCCATCACACTCAGCTAGGGCTGGAAGCAGAACAATTTGCATACGGACAGAGAGCCCCTAGGGGGACAACCAGAACAATGACTATTGTTATACATCTCCGGATTAAGTAGAGGAAGTCTGGCGCCAATTAATCACGTGATTGATATGTATTTACTGATATGTATATCAATATGCAAATGTGCCATGCATTCTGTCTTGTCTGTATAGAAGAGCTGACTTTACATGCCTCATGAGAGTGCACACACAGGACAGACACACGCACACACACACACACACAGCACAGCGCTACAGTGTGTCTCATGATGATGGAGGAATAAAACTCTAAAACCTTCCAGCTCGTAGCGTCTCATCTGAACTTATTCGTTCCTCCACACTGGTGACCCTTGACAAAGAATGGAACACGAGGCAAACACCCCGGAGACAACCCAGACGGGAGGCCCCAGCACGCGTCATGGTGTGACCCTCATCTGATCTCTTCCCTCCACACAGGTGACATGACGAGGGAGAATGACCGTCTGCTCCGTCTCACCGCGCTGTGGATCCCAGAGGACCAGAGAATGCCTGCAACCTCTTAATCCTCACCGGAGCGCGCTCTGGAGCGCAGCACTTGGACCAAAACGCACCATGAACAACACGAGCAAACGAAGGAAGCAGCCTGAACGGGGACAATCATTGATGCCGACTGCGCTGATTTCCACCGAGCTCCCCGACTCTGACTAAACTCCGGACAGCGGACCTCCGGCGCACAGAAGCCCTGCATGCACTCCACAGGATTACGAGGACAGCGCAACTGCCAGCTATGTGGTCACTGCACCAGGCGCGCGCCACGCACCAGGGACAAACCGGGTCCACAGACTGATACAGCGTCTTCCGCTGCTGCACATACCCGAGAAAAACAGCCGATTACCACCCTAAGAACCTTCAGGGCTGCTCACGCACCTGGAGCATACGTGCAGCCTGTGCATAGGACTTTGTATGGGTTTGTGGGCTGCACGGTGGCGCAGTGGTTAGCACTGCGGCAGCACAGTTTACCCTTGGCCGGGGGATTGTGGGGATCGTGGGATCGTGGGTTTGATCCCAGCCCCCGACCAACAGTGATCTGTGTGGAGTTTGCATGTTCTCCCCGTGTTGCGTGGGTTTACTCCGGGATTTCTCCGGTTTCCTCCCACATGCCAAAGACATGCATGTTAGGTTAATTGGCTGTTCTAAATTGTCCCTAGATATCTGTTTCCTATAGGCCCTTAGAATAGAGGGTTAGTATTAATGAAAGCGCTTTGAGTGGTCTTTGTGACTAGAAAAGCGCTATATAAGTGCAGGTTAGTTAGTTAGTTAGTAGTTAGTTTCTCAGCAGCGGCACACAACGGGAATTTAGACGATTGCTTTCCCCGATGACTTTAGGGATGCTTCCCACACCAAAAGCCAAATTGCAGAGTCCCTGACACAGCTTCAGTTGTTTCACAGCCGCTACGCATCCTCAGGGAATTTGGCCGCTCGCTTTCCCCACATCCTCATTGGATCGAGCCGCGGGAGGAGTCAGATAAAAAAAAAAATTTTTCACAGCCGCTGTGGATCTCCACCAGGCTTAACGGGAAAGTCCCTCACCATCGCGGATCCACACGCAATTTTTGCACGACCTAGACACCTTTGACGTCCCGGGCCGACACTCGCTTACTCCCACCCCCTCCTCCTCCTCCTGCACAGAGCTTTTCCTGCACCTCACTCCCTAAGCCAGCCGATCGCCGTCTGGTTCCATTACACGTGACTGCACACCGGCCTGTGTGTCTACTATCCACGGCCGTTCAACGTGCTGGAACTCTGAGCGGAGCACACTTTTTTCCACCCCTCCCCCATCCCCCCACGGACTGACATGCCCTCCGACAGTTCTACCGGAGCTGGAGCCCAAATAATGGGGGGGGTCACACCCCCTGCTGAGTGTTCTGGGGGGGAGCTCTGTGGCGACCCTCCACAATATACATGGACATTCAGCCATCACACTCAGCTAGGGCTGGAAGCAGAACAATTTGCATACGGACAGAGAGCCCCTAGGGGGACAACCAGAACAATGACTATTGTTATACATCTCTGGATTAAGGAGAGGAAGTCCGGCGCCAGTTAATCACACGATTGATATGTATTTACTGATATGTACACTACCGTTCAAAAGTTTGGGGTCACCCAGACAATTATTTTGTGTTTTCCATGAAAAGTCACACTTATTTACCACCATGAGTTGTAAAATGAATAGAAAATATAGTCAAGACATTGACAAGGTTAGAAATAATGATTTGTATTTGAAATAATATTTTTTTCCAGATATTCAACCTGCTCAAAGGAAGGTCAGTTTTATAGCTTCTCTAACCGGCTAAACTGTTTTCAGCTGTGCTAACATGATTGCACAAGGGTTTTCTAATCATCGATTAGCCTTCTGACGCAATGAGCAAACACATTGTACCATTAGAACACTGGAGTGATAGTTGCTGGAAATGGGCCTCTATACACCTATGTAGATATTGCACCAAAAACCAGACATTTGCAGCTAGAATAGTCATTTACCACATTAGCAATGTATATTAGATATTACAGTGTATTTCTGATTAGTTTAAAGTTATCTTCATTGAAAAAACAGTGCTTTTCTTTCAAAAATAAGGAAATTTCTAAGTGACCCCAAACTTTTGAACGGTAGTGTATATGGCTGTGTAGTTGTGCATGCAGATGTGGGACACAGGCATATTTGATTTAACCTCACGATGAAGGAGAGCCGGACCCCCTGTGGTGGACAGAAGACTTCCTGACCTCTGAGGCTCAAACCATAGGTGTGAACAGAAGGCTTTCTGACCTCTGAGGCTCGGGAAGAGAGAGGGGGGGGAGTTATGTAAATAAAAGGTTGATGTAGGGGAATAAAGGGAGATTCTTTGATGTGAGATGCTTTGATGTGAGAATGTTTAAAGGTGAGGACTGGGGTGTGTGTCTTCCTCTTGTTTTCTCTGCTCAGGGATGAGAGCAGACTGTGGGAATGTTGCTTGAAATAAACTTGGATTAAATGCAACTCAGTTTCGTTATTCAAGGCTCCCCACAGTGTATATCAATATGCAAATGTGCCATGCATTCTCTCTTGTCTGTATAAAAGAGCTGACTTTACATGCCTCATGAGAGCGCACACACATGACAGACACACGCGCACACACACACACACACACACACACAGCACAGCGCTACAGTGTGTCTCATGATGATGGAGGAATAAAACTCTAAAACCTTCCAGCTCATAGCGTCTCGCCTGAACTTATTCTGTCCTCCACATACTCACATTTAAATCAAGGATTAATGAATTATTGCAAACCCTGGTCGGTGATCAAAAGGATGATTTTCAGTGTCCTCATCCTGGGAAGATGATAGCTGGAAATTAGAAAAACTTAAATGTTTAGTAAGATTAACACAAGGAAACACATTCTGCAGATGTCCACTAGGAGGTACTGTTGAGCTGTAGATAACTTCTTTAGGTCTCTGTCACATGAGAGGAAGGAGCCTAAAGAGCTCTGGGATCTGTCTCAGAAATGGAGAAGGCCATAGACCTGTCTGGTTAAGAAGTTTATGACCTTTTAAGAGCATTAGTTTCCTGTAGGGTGGATGCTATCCACATGAACTGTCTACTTTGAGATCTGGACTCCAGAGTTTATCGTCCATTTAAGCCTTTAAAAGCAAATTCTGATCCTTACCATCTCTGCAAGAGGGGAGTTGTTTACATTGGGGTCCTGGGAAAGGCACAGCATTCTTAGCCAGGCCTTGAGTGGAGGTGTTTTAATATGAAGAAAAGTGAGATTCCTGTAGAATGAAGAAAAGTGATCTTCTGGATTAGCCTGAGGGGACGTTGATGCTACAAGAATGTCCGACCATCTGTTTGTGACTTCAAGCTGAAGTGCACTTGGGTTCTGCAGCAGGACAATGATCCAAAATACACCAGCAAATCCACCTCTGAATGGCTTAAGAAAAACAAAATGAAGACTTTGGTGTGGCCTAGTCAAAGTCCTGGCCTGAATCCAATTGAGATGCTGTAGCATGACCTTAAAAAGGCGGTTCATGCTTGAAAACCCTCCAGTGTGGCTGAATTACAACAATTCTGCAAGGATGAGTGGGCCAAAATTCTTCCACAGCGCTGTAAAAGACTCATGGCCAGTCATGGCAAACCCTTGATTGCAGTTGTTGCTGCTAAGGGTGGCCCAACCAGTTATTAGGTTTAGGGGGCTATAACTTTTTCACACAGGGCCATGTAGGTTTGGATTTTTTTTCCCTTAATAATAAACACCTTCATTTAAAAACTGCATTTTGTCTTTGCTTGTATTTGCGTTTGCTTTGTTTGCGTTGCAACTTGGCCTAGTTGGTAGAGCATCTGCCCCACAACCGGGAGGTCATGGGTTCAAGTCCCAGCCAGGTCATACCAAAGGCCATATAAAAATGGTACTTCTAGCTTGGTGCTCAGTGTGGGGGAAGGAGAAGTTGTTTGTGGCAGTTCCTTGCATGGCAGTGACCCCTCTGATTCTACATGTGATTAGCATTGTAGAGAGGAGAAACATAATTTAGTTCTACTGTACTGAATGACAACAGGGATGGCTTCTTATTATTATCTTTGTCTAATATTTAAATTTCATTGATGATCTGAAACATTTAAGTGTAACAAATATACAAAAAAATGAGAAATCAGGAAGGGGGCAAACACTTTTTCACACCACTGTATATCATTATTATAATGATATATATATATATATTCTATATATCGTGAGACTCACTCCTGTAGTTCTGGTGTTCTCTTCCAAGACCAAAAGCGTGGCATGCTTGTTTCCAGAACAGTCTCTTTTTAGATTTTTGTTCTGGCTAGCCTTCAGGCTGATTGGTGATACAATCAGGACCGGTCAGCTGTTTCAACTCTGCACTCAGGGCTTCATTGATGGTCTTTTGCTCATCTAGCTGACTTCTCATCTGGTCTACTTGGTCCTGGTGGGAATGATTTTTGTCAGCCACAGACTGATGGAGGTTTTCCAGTTTTTGACTCAGATAGTACACATACAGAAGTGGACAAATTTGTTGGTAACTTTCCTTTCAACAAAGTCCCACAATGGTCACTGAAATAACTTGAAACTGAAAAAAAGTAATACAAAATTGAAAAACAATTCTGAAAATTAATGAAAATCAAACATTGCTTTTGAATTTTGGTTCAACAGAAACACACACAAAAAAAAACTAATGAAACTGGCCTGGACAAAAATGATGACACCCCTAGAAAGATTGAAAATAATTTGATATGCATAATAAGAACATGTTAAACTAAGGTGTGGCCTATTATGAGCATCACAGGTGTCTTCAAACTTGTAATCAGCCAATCTGCCTATTTAAAGGGTGAAAAGTAGTCAATGTACTGTTTGGGATCGTGGTGTGTACCACACTGAACATGGATCACAGAAACCTAAGGAGAGAGTTATCTCAGGAGATTAGAAAGAAAATTATAGACAAGCATGTTAGAGGTAAATGCTATAGGACCATCTCCAAGCAACTTGATGTTCCTGTGACCACAGTTGCCAATATTATTAAAAAGTATAAGGTTTGTGGGACTGTAGTCAATGTCCCAGGAGATGGAAGCGAGAGGAAATGCAATCCCAGGTGGATCAGACAAATGTTGCATATTGTCAAAAAAGAGCCTCAGAAACCATCCAAAATCACTCAAGCTGAACTCCAAGGTCAAGGTACATCGCTTTCTAATGGCACCATGGGTTGCATTTTGAACAATAATGGACTCCATGGAAGAAGACCAGGAGGGCTCCAATATTGACAGGAAAACATTAAGCAAAATGCATGCTGACAAACCCTGAAGTTTCTGGGAGGCTGCCTTTTGGCTTGATCAGACAAAACTGGAGCTTTTGGGCATGTCACATCAGCTCTATGTTTACAGAAAGAAAAAAAAAGAAGCATATAAAGAAAAGAACACTGTATTTACTGTGAATCATGAAGGGGACTCAGTCATGTTCTTGGGCTGCTTTGCTTCTTCTGGCACAGGGTGTCTTGAATCTGTGCAGGGTACAATGACACTTCAAGACTATCAAGGCATTTGTGAGCAAAATGTGCTGCCCAGTGTCAGAAAGCTTGGTCTCAGTTGCAGATCATGGGTCCTCCAACAGGATAATGAGTCAAAACACCCAGCTAAAAACACCCAAGAATGGCAAAGAACAAAACACTGGACTATTGTGAAGTGGCCTTCTATGAGCCCTGATCTAAATTCTACTGAACATCTGTGGAAAGAGCTGAAACATGCAGTCTGGAGAAGGCTCACTTCAAACCTGACACAGCTGGAGCAGTTTGCTCAGGCAGAGTGGGCCAAAATACCTATGGACAGGTGCAGAAGTCTCATTCAGAGTTACAGAAATCACCTGATTTCAGTGATTGCATCAAAAGGTTGTGCAACAAAATATTAAGTTAACAGTATCATCATTTTTGGTCAGGCCAGTTTCATTAGTTTGTTTTTAAAATAACTCTGTTGAGCCAAAATTCTAAAGCAATGTCTGATTTTCATTAGCTAATTTTCAGAAATTTTTTATTTATTGTTACTTTTGTCAGTTTCAAATTATTTCAGTGACCACAATGGGAATTTTTTTTCTTTAACGGAAGGTTATCAACAATTTTCTCCATGTACAGTGGGGAAAAAAAGTATTTAGTCAGCCACCAACTGTGCAAGTTCTCCCACTTAAAAGATGAGAGAGGTCTCCAATTTTCATCATAGGTATACCTTAACTATGAGAGACAAAATGAGAAAAAAAAAATCCAGAAAATCACATTGAAGGATTTTTAATGAATTAATTGGTAAATTCCTTGGTAAAATAAGTATTTGGTCAATAACAAAAGTTCACCTCAATACTTTGTTATATACCCTTTGTTGGCAATGACAGAGGTCAAACGTTTCCTGTAAGTCTTCACAAGGTTTTCACACACTGTTGCTGGTATTTTGGCCCATTCCTCCATGCAGATCTCCTCTAGAGCAGTGATGTTTTGGGGTTGTCGCTGGGCAACACGGACTTTCAACTCCCTCCAAAGATTTTCTATGGGGTTGAGATCTGGAGACTGGCTAGGCCACTCCAGGACCTTGAAATGCTTCTTACGAAGCCACTCCTTCGTTGCCCAGGCAGTGTGTTTGGGATCATTGTCATGCTGAAAGACCCAGCCACGTTTCATCTTCAATGCCCTTGCTGATGGAAGTAGGTTTTCACTCAAAATCTCACAATACATGGCCCCATTCATTCTTTCCTTTACACGGATCAGTCGTCCTGGTCCCTTTGCAGAAAAACAGCCCCAAAGTATGATGTTTTCACCCCCATGCTTCACAGTAGGTATGGTGTCCTTTCTCCTCCAAACACGACAAGTTGAGTTTTTACCAAAAAGTTCTATTTTGGTTTCATCTGACCATATGACATTCTCCCAATCCTCTTCTGGATCATCCAAATGCTCTCTAGCAAACTTCAGACGGGCCTGGACATGTACTGGCTTAAGCAGGGGGACATGTCTGGCACTGTAGGATTTGAGTCCCTGGCAGCGTAGTGTGTTACTGATGTAGCCTTTGTTACTTTGGTCCCAGCTCTCTGCAGGTCATTCACTAGGTCCCCCCGTGTGGTTCTGGGATTTTTGCTCACCGTTCTCGTGATCATTTTGACCTCACGGGGTGAGATCTTGCGTGGAGCCCCAGATCGAGGGAGATTATCAGTGGTCTTGTATGTCTTCCATTTTCTAATAATTGCTCCCACAGTTGATTTCTTCACACCAAGCTGCTTACCTATTGCAGATTCAGTCTTCCCAGCCTGGTGCAGGTCTACAATTTTGTTTCTGGTGTCCTTTGACAGCTCTTTGGTCCTGGCCATAGTGGAGTTTGGAGTCTGACTGTTTGAGGTTGTGGACAGGTGTCTTTTATACTGATAACGAGTTCAAACAGGTGCCATTAATACAGGTAATGAGTGGAGGACAGAGGAGCCTCTTAAAGAAGAAGTTACAGGTCTGTGAGAGCCAGAAATCTTGCTTGTTTGTAGGTGACCAAATACTTATTTTACCAAGGAATTTACCAATTAATTCATTAAAAATCCTTCAATGTGATTTTCTGGATTTTTTTTTCTCATTTTGTCTCTCATAGTTGAGGTATACCTATGATGAAAATTGGAGACCTCTCTCATCTTTTAAGTGGGAGAACTTGCACAGTTGGTGGCTGACTAAATACTTTTTTGCCCCACTGTATGTAACAGAAAGATCATGACTGATCTGTTTTTATAGGTCCATTTTAATCACATCCTCACAGCAGGCACAGAGCTTTTATTCCATTTTGTTAAATTTGGTTAACGTCTTGTTGATATTTGAAGTTGGAGGACAGAGATTTTTTCTTAGGTCAGTCTCCACCCTAAGTTTGTTCATTAAAGAATCTATTTTCTGAATTAGAGGTTTCCTTATGAAAGTTAACCTAGCTCTGACATGCCGTCCATTGACCTCTGATGAAGTGTCATCAGCTCAGAAGTTAGCTGTGTAATACTTTTTTATCACTTGAAAGGTCTTGTTTTATGTTATGAGTTTTCATTTTTACCACCTTCTCTTGTGAAGTCCTTAGCTGTTCCTGTTTTATTGAAGTTTTCTGCCTCTCTAAGGCAGAAAGAAAATCTACCATTACATTCATTTTCCTCATAAGGTTTTGTCATTATAGTAGATATTTTTTCATTCAGAGAATTGATCTCGGAGGTCAGTTTGTGATTCAGTTTTCTTGGCAAAATCGTGCTTCATATTTCCTGTCTGAGCTTTCATCTGTACCCTGCCCTGTTGTGAAGTGACTAACTGATCCCGTAAAGTTTTCTTTACATTTTCTGCCTCTGAGTCCAGCATAAGCTATCACTGTGGCCATGTGCCTCATTAAAGCCTGCCTTCAAAGCAGCTATTTATCGTAAAGCTTTAAGTCTATAACTGTAATAGCGTGTTAAGTTTTTGACAGGTCACGCGCACGATGCCAAACACAGGATGAACCACACAGAGAGGCACGTTTGACAGCTTATTAATAGCAAAAACACAGCGATGCACAGCTACAGAAACAGTCACTCACCAGAGGAATGGACCTGTGGAGAGAAGACGAGAGCTGTGAGCTGAGGAGTGGAGTAAGGGGGAAATGGGCGAGCCAAATTGCCACTTACTTGGGAAATCCAGGGATGACCGGCAGGACCCAGCCAGGAATAAACGAACCAATAGGGTAGGGGGGAGTAGTGAAGCTGATGGTGCCTGACCGGGGAAATGAAGTTGCTGATGGGCAGTGAGGGTGAGCAGGAGAGCGCGCACAGTCCCGGGGACACACCTACACGGTGGCAGCAACCTGAAAGAGAGGAGAAAAAGGAGGTTAACAACGTGTTAACGATTCCAACGATAATAGCTAGTCCGATTGATGGGCAGTATACCCAGATGAGCCAGCATTGACTGCGCGGAGGAGGCCTCCTTAAGTACGCTGGCTGATGAGCAGGCGCAGGTGTGTCTTCTGCCTCAGGTGCCGTGATGAGCTGGAGGAGATGGGACCAGAGGGGAGGGGCGCACTCCAGCTGCTCATGACAGTAACATTTAATAGCCTTTGGATATGAGCTACAGTATTTATTGCAGTATGTCTGGAAAATGTGGAAGGATTGACAGAGAGTGGCGTTTGCTGGGAACACGAACTTTATTACATAAAACACTATTATGGTGGTACAGCAGTGTATTGGTTGGGAGGCCGAACCAGGTACAGAGACCCTCGGACCGGGACTGTCTTCTACAAAACTCCAGTCCAGGTCCCACACCGTGCGAGTTGACTCCCATGTAGCTGGGTCATCCAGGGCATCCGGGCAGCGAAGACGGTTGTTATGCCAAATCGAACCATCTGCCAGCTGGAAGGTTGCTGGCCCCAGCTGTGCAGTGATCTTGATGGGTGCTAGTAGTGGTGAAGATGGTGTTGAGGCTGACTGTGGGTCCAGTCGTTCGGTTCTGTGGACCCAGTCCATCACAGCGAGTGGCGCTCTGTTTGTCTGTAATTGGCATTGTGGCTGTGATGGTGTGGCTCTCACGTCTGCTGTGGGGCATCCACCAGATTGTGATGGTTCTGCTGTGTCCTGTTGGGTCACAGACTCTTCATCCTGTAGCTCAGAGGTGGCTCCTGGAGGCTGATACTAGGCGGGGATTAGGAAGGCGTCCGGTAGTTCTACTGCATTTTGTTGGATTGCAGACCTTTTATCCTGCAGCTCAGTGGTGGCTCCTGGAGGCTGGTGCTGGGCGTGGATTCGGAAGGCATCCGGCGGTTCTGCTGCATTTTGTTGGATCACGGACTCTTCATCCTGCAGCTCAGAGGCTGGTGCTAGGTGTAGATTCGGAAGCAGTCCAGTTTCTTCTCCCCCTCTCCTGGGAAATCTGGTCGTGGCGATGTGTTGCTGTCGCCATTGGTAGAACCTGCGTTGGGTTGTTGTGCCCCAGGGTTCCCGATAGACACGGGCTCTCTCTCCTGCAGCTCTGCAGTGGCTCCCTGAGGCTCATGCTAGGTGAGAATCTGAGGCGAGTCCGGTCACTGCCCCATCCCCGGGTGGTGCTCCTCCTGTGAGCACAGGATGGCTGTACCCTCTGTTGTGAAGACACAGCTTACAACAGACTGTGTAGACATGACAGTAGATGCACGGGTGCTATCATCACGCCATGCCTACTTTAAGGGACTGTTGGTGGGAGCTGTGATCTTTGGCAGTCCTCCTTCATAACAGCAAGAGCCTATGCCAGTTATATGTTAGCTTATAGCTATATTGATACACACATGTACCATCTGGTGTGTTTTCTAATAAAGTTCATGTTTGGTTCAACTCCTGCCCCCACTGCCCAGCTTTCCAGACATAACAAATGGTGGTGAGGAGAACAATTGGCCTTCCAAGGATAAACCCTAACAACCGCAAAATGAAAGCACGTCTGGAGCCACTACCGCCATTCCTTGGCACCCCAGGTGAGCCTCCCATTCCATGGTTCCATTGGTTCGAGTGGTTTTGCAGTTACGTGGATGTTTCGAACCTGGGCAGACACGGAGAGCAGAGGAGGCGAGAACTCCTACTCCACGCCCTGGGCGCTGATATTTGACCTTTTGGGACAGGCAGATACGTATGACGATTGCGTAATGTTGCTGACTGTACACTTTGCTGTACCACGGGACGTGATATCCCAGAGGTCCGTGTTTTACCACTGCCGACAGCAAGAGAACGAGTCGCTCATACAGTACGTGGATTCCCTTCGCTGTTTGGCTAGCACGTGCGAGTTTGGGCATGTGGAGGATAGGTTGATACAGTCACAGTTGAAGTGGTTCGCCACGAATTTGGTGATACGGGCCATGCTGAAGGCAAGGCCAGACAACCAGATAGTGGTGGACACAGTGAAAGAATTACAAGGAGATGCTGTTGAGGGTGGTGCACTACCTATCGGAGGTGGTGCCGATGGAATTGGCGTCCCACCTGGAGATGACGGACCAGGTGGCTCCGCTGGTGCAAATGGTTGCCCCGGTGGTTGAGCCCACCGACCCCACACTTTCTCGGGAGGGCCCTGAGGGGGACACCGCGGGACAGCAAGGCACCACAGTGCAACAACCCAGTGGTGAACTCAGATTGGACGATGGCGGTTCGGGTCCATTACACTCGGAGGTGGACACAGCCGCTCCATGCCCCGCACTGCATGCCGAATGGAGCCCAGCAGAACCGAAGCAGCAGCAGGAGCCCCAGACCATATCCATGCAGGTACCGGAGCCGCCACTAAAGCCCCAGTCCGCAGCCACACGGGATCTGGAGCCAGTCCCCACGCAGCACAAGCGTTCTTGAGCTGCAGCCTCATCGCAGGAGGAAGAGTGTGATTTTGCGGATGTGGGTACAGCCGGAGGACAAAGCACAGAGAGCAAACGCAACATGGAGAGAGAACGCAGGATGGTGAGAGAACACAAACTGGGCTCAACCCCGATCCTCACCCAGCATGAGCTTCAAGCAGCCAGCGTGGAGCCACAGGAGGGGGAGTTCGTAGAGAAAGGGGACCCTGGTGACCAAGGACAGCCCGGCGCATGTCCCGTCGCCAACGACAGCGACACATCACCGCAACTTCAACCAGCACCAAGTGAGGAATAGAAAAAGCCAAACTCATCCAGCATCCTTGCTGAGTATCAGCCTCAGGGAGACTTTGCAGCGCAGCAGGATGGAGAGTTCGTGGCCTGGCAGGACCCAGCATAACAACGATGACTGAGGGCACATCCTGCCACTGGCGGAGATGGCACGCTACCACAGAAGCAACCAACATCAGAGATGAGAGAACAACAGCGCTGGGTGCAGCTGAACCGATCGCTGCGTGCACTGTTTGATTGGGTTCGGGTCCAACGATCTGACCGCCTGGACCCACAAATGGTCCCGTCATCACAGATGAGAATCACCGTACGAAAGAGGCCAGCTGCCGTCCAGATGGCCGATGGTTCAGGATGGCACACCAGCTGGAAGGTAGGAGCAGCTGCCTCGGATCAAGACCCAGCGCTGGAGCCAATCCAGCTGGTATGGTACCTGGGCTGGGACGTTGCTGACGAGCGAGCCGTGGCTTCAGCGAGATGGCACCCAGGTCCACTGCTGCTGGCACCTCCAGGGGTGCGCCCACCGCAGGCTCGACTGAGTCCCCTGAAGTTGAACTGTAAACAGTGACTGTGTTGACATGTTTAGACAGAGCATGACTGCTTCAGCAGTGGCAGAATAACCCACCCAGTCGTGCAGGGTTAACCCGCAGTCTACCCAGTGGTACAGATTCTGTTTTTCTGCCTGTTGTTTAAAAAAAAGAGAGAGAGAGAGAGAAGAGCTGTTTTAAATGTAAAGGTTGCTCGGAGTCTAATAAGTGTTTAGTGTTTTCTTGGCTTTCCTGGGAGGAAGGGGGGGGAATAAATGTTGTGAAGCCACAGCTTACTGTGTAGACATGACAGTAGACGCACGGGTGATGTCATCACGCTGTGCCTACTTTAAGGGACTGTTGGTGGGAGCTGTGGTCTTTGGCGCTCCTCCTTCATAACAGCAAGAGCCTGTGCCAATTATATGTTAGCTTATAGCTATATTGATATACACGTGTACCATCTGGTGTGTTTTGTAATAAAGTTTGTGTTTGGTTCAACTCCTGCCTTCACTGCCCTGCTTTCCAGACATGACACCCTTATCGTCGTCTGGGTGTGTTGCATCTCACTCGTCATGGTCGGTCAAACGGAGTCCGTTACTGTCACGAATAGAGAAGCCCAGTTGATAAAACAGGTCTCATCCTAGTATGTTGTCTCCATGTGTAACCACTTGGAAAAAAAAATCAGTAACGACTCTTGACGTGTAGTGGACTGTTAGTGTGATGGTCCCTACATTACTAACCCTGTAGCCACCATACCTGTACAGCTCCACTGGGTTTTTCCTGATCGGGTGGTTGGGAAAGAACTTCTTCACGGTGACCCAGTTCAACATCGATCTCACTGCGGCGGTGTCGAGCAGGAGCCCGCTATTTACTTCAGCCACTTCTGCCATGTCACCAGGCCCTTCTGTGGTTACTGTGTGTGTTAGTGGTGTGTGACTTGGCTGCTGTTGTTGTTGCTGCTGCATACCTAGCTCGAACGCTAACCTGTCGGCGGCCTCTAGCTGGAATGCTAGGTCTATGGTCTTGGCTAGCGTCATGTTGTTTGGCGGAGTTAGCATCTTCGCCCGCAGCCGCGAGTTGTTAGTGTGCTCAGCCAACTGGTCCTGCACCATTTCATCCTTCAACAAACTGAATCTGCATATGCTAGCTAGGTGGCGAAGGTCCGCGACAAATTGTTGCGTCGTCTCTGCGGTCTTCTGTCGCTGATGGCGAAACCTAATATGCTGCACCAACACGTTGTCAAGTGTGGTGAAGTAGCTAGATAGCAGCTCGACTGACTCAGCAAGCGTTTCTGTTGGTCCTAGCATGTAGAAAATACATTGGCCTTCTATGCCCAGATTGTGAACCAGTAGAGCTTGCATCCGTACCTTGTCTAGCTCGCCTAGGTCCAACGCCGATATGTGGGTGTTGAAAGCAGCGAACCAGCGCAGTCATGGTACAGGCAGCTCACCAGGAGTTTCCAGAAACGACTGTAGTGGCCTCAAACACACTTCCATCCCAGCCTTGTTGCCAAATGTTATGTCTGGAAAATGTGGAAGGACTGACAGAGAGTGGCGTTTGCTGGGAACATGAACTTTATTACATAAAACACTATTATGGTGGTACAGGAGTGTATTGAGTGGGAGGCTGAACCAGAGAGAGCCGTAAAGAGGAGGCTGTAAAACTGCCATCCCTTACATTTATATGCTTGGCATGATGATGTCACCAAGCGGTTGCGTCATCACTCCGATGC
Organism: Pholidichthys leucotaenia; assembly: GCA_020510985.1. Classification (NCBI taxonomy): domain Eukaryota; kingdom Metazoa; phylum Chordata; class Actinopteri; order Cichliformes; family Pholidichthyidae; genus Pholidichthys; species Pholidichthys leucotaenia. The sequence goes on from CM035842.1 coordinate 168,484,663, forward strand.
TGACCAAACTTGTGGTTTTCCTTACACCACACTATCTGCAATGGTGGACAAGTAATGTTTGTTGTGTATGAATATGTGTGTCTGGGATGCCATGCCCACCGACAGGGTGACGTCAGGCGGGCACTGCCCATTCTGTATATAAACCCCAAGTTCTGTGTAATAAAGTTAGTTGTTTGCTGCATGAAGACTCGCCTCATTCTCCATCATTTATCAGACATAACATTTGGCAACGACGAGTTTAATGGAGGCGTGCTGGTTGCCTCGGCAGTTGGTGCCATTTCTGGAGCGTGAGGGGGAGCCGGCAATCCTCTGGCCGGAGTGGAGAGCCTCGTTTGAGGAGTATATTGGGGCGCTGGGCCTACACAGGCTGGACGGGAGATGTCGGCGGGTGCTCCTGGCCCACAATCTCTGCGCGGAGGGCCGAAGGATCCTTGGTGCTCTGGGTGGCTCAGACCTCTGCAAGGATGCTGTCGAGCGGCTGGCCAGGCACTTCGACGGTCAGACGAGGGCCGTGAAGCTGCGTGTGATGGAGCTCTTGGCGTGAGGAACTGACGGGCTAGCTGATAGGCTAAATGCACACCAAGATGAGGCTAAGGGCGCCAAGCTGGGCCTCGAGGCGGGATCGGGATCGTGAGTAGAAGAGTCCCCGGTCGCCGAGGTCAGTGAGCTAGCCATGGATCCCAGCTTGACCCAGGACCATGGCTCAGGCAGGTCGGACGGCACGGTGTACAAGAACGGCGGAGAAGTGGTGCAGCAGGATGCAGAGGCGACGCAGCAGGGGTCAGCCCCGCTGTTGGAGGCTGTACAGTGGGCGAGCGGGACTGTGCAGGCCGAGGGCTTCGGGGAAGAGCCGCAGCCGGCCATGATGATGGCACAGCGGAGCACCAGGACCGAGAGCGCTGGATGCAGCGGCGAGGAGCCCAGGTTGATGAACAAGCCCGGCGAAGGTGATGGTGCGGGCCCTGGAGGTGAGCAGCAGCAGCTGAATACGGAGGTGGAGCAGCGAAGCACCCTGGAGGAGGGTGCTAGGTGTTTTAAAGAGGTGCCCGAGGCAGTGGATGAGGCCAAAGAGCGAGCTTCGGTTCTACCCAAAGTGTGGCCACTGGGGGTTGGAGTGTCTGGAGCCAGGATGGTGGGGCATAAAGCAGTCAGGAGCGGCTCGCCGGGCGCGGAAGGGTGGCGCACTGAATGTCAGCATGGCGGGCCCAGAGGGAAGAAACGCCCACAGCCGGATATACAGACGCCATGGGGCTGTCCTGGGCCTCCGGTTAGAGACATTTTTGCCAGGGAGGGGGATTTTGACCCTGGGGGTGGACGGCGAGTGTGTGCGCATATGCCATGGGGTTGCCCAGGTCCTTCGTGGCAGGCTAGAAGATGGTGGCTGTCTCGATTGGGGTCACTTAAAACATGTATTTAATATAAATATTTGTGTACATATTTGGAAGTTGTGCACTTTGTACATAGCTGATGTGTATGTGAATGAGTGAATGTTTGTATAATGTGCGATTATTTTGTATTTTAAAGAGACGTGTGTCACAACTCGCTCTTGCCTGTCATCTGTTTCAGCCGCACACACACCTGCGCCTCATCAGCCTCCAACTATTTAACCTGCTCTGCCTGGAGCCTCGGCCTGGAGCCGTCTGCTCGTCTACGCTCCCAATTCCAGCGCACGACTGTTCCCTCCCGGCCTGCACCATCGTTCTTCACGCACGTAAGCTGTTATTCCCTTACTTGCTCTCCAGTATTCTCCCCTGTGCACAGGTGGATCCTTCAGGCAGTGGATTCCTCTCTCCTTCGCCTCATCCTCGTCCATTCCTTCCTCGCTTCGCCGAGCGCGCACTAGGGCACTGTCCTCCAGGCAGGAGCTCTGCAACTTGCCAACACCAGCCACCTCGACACCTGCAAGGTTGCCTGGCTGCACGGCACACTGTTCCGGCCTCAGCGCTCCCTGTCCTCCAGCAATCCATTCACACCTCACACTCACGCATCCACACACCTGTTGTTCAATAATGCTTTTGAATCTCACTCGAGCCTGTGTGCGTGTTCCCTGGTCCCGACATTATGTCAGTACGGATCCAGCAAAGTGGCCAAGTGGACAGCGGGCTCGCACGCCGATTATCCACCCTCGAGGCTCAAGTGGATTTAATAGCTCATCAGCAGCAGGTTATTCTTAACCAACTCACTAGTATCACTCATCGGTTGGACTGCCTGGATCCCCAGCAGGCGTTCCCTCCGGCTCAGCATAGCGGGCCAGCTCCCGTCGCCTCCCTAGCTAGCCAGGCTAGCCCAGGGCCGCCAACCTGGCTCACCCCTATTCCAACACTCCTTCTCCAGTGTGGGTCGGTGTTCCAGCGTGTCCCCGGGGACTTTCCGTCTGACCATAGCCGAATTGGGTATGTTGCCAACCTCCTGGAAGGGCGAGCGTTAGCTTGGGCTTACGCCGTTATGGCGAGGCCCAGCTACGCAAACCTGACCTATGCCCAGTTCGTGCGCGACTTCAACGAAGTCTTTGACCACTCGGATCGTGACAACGTGCTAAATAATCGGCTACTTAACCTTCGCCAGGGTAGTCGATTGGCAGCCGATTACGCTGTCGACTTCCGGGTTGCAGCGGAGGAAGTTGGCTGGGGCGATGCTGCCCTCTGCAGCATCTTCCTCCGCAGTCTGAATTCGAGTCTGCGGGATGAGCTGGCCTGCCGGGATCAGCCGGAACGGCTGTCCAAATTAATTTCATTAGCTATTAGCTTAGAGAACAGGCTGAGAGAGCGGGCCACCGAGCGGAAGTCCTACAGCTGCTCGAGCGGAGCTTCCACCCGCGCCTCTCAGTCTCGCCCCCTGGCGTTACCCGCTCCGGAGTCTGCCGACGAATCAGAGGCTATGCTAATCGGGCGGACCAAGCTTCCACTGGTGGAGAAACAGCGCCGCAGGGAGCTGGGTCTCTGCATGTATTGCGGAGATGACCAGCACTCCGTGGAGGCCTGCCCGATTAAGCCAAAAGGGGGAGTCCGCGAGTCGCTGTAGGGGGCTTCGCGGACGCAACCCAGTCAAATCCCCTCTCCAAATGCCTCCTCCCAATCAGGTTCTGTCATAACCCCATAGGGCATGTCACTCACGCACTGGTGGACTCGGGGGCGGAACAGAACTTCATTTCCAAGAGCCTGGCAACCCGCCTGGGCATTCCGTGCCAAGTGTTGCCAGCCCCTCTTAACCTTGTCACGCTCTCCCGCACACCTCTGGAAAGAGTCACTCATCGAACTAAACCCATCTCCGTCATCATCTCTGGCAATCACAGAGAGGACTTAAGCCTGTTCGGCCTGCCCATATCAGCTTCTCCCGTTGTCCTGGGCTACCCATGGCTGCGTCTTCTCAACCCGGTTTTCGATTGGCAGTCTGGCAGCGTCCTCTCCTGGAGCACCTTCTGCATGGGAACCTGCCTCCAGTCAGCTGCCTGCGCCCCGTCTGTGCATCTTCCCACCTCCGACTCACCTCCGCCGGATCTCTCCTTGGTGCCTCCGGAGTTCCATGACCTGGGGCTCGTCTTCAGTAAGTCCAAAGCGCTGTCTCCCCCCCCCCCACCGCCCGTATGATTGCACGTATGATTGCACGTATGATTGCACCCTTGCCATCTGGTCGACTTTACAGCCTGTCTGCACCAGAATCAGAATCAGAATCAGAATCAGATTTATTGCCATTGTTCATGTAGTACAGAAACTAGGAATTTGTCTCGGTGCAATGCTGCAACATTAAACATGATAAAATAAAAGAAATAAACTATACATGCAATAAAGTGTAGAATAAGAGTGAGTAATACTAGTCAGCAGTTAAAATATATTAGCGAGCAGCAGATAATGTGGAGAACCATATAGTGCAGTCGGTAATGCAGGAAGAAAACAGTGATGATTGACATGAGTCTGGTTGAGCTGCTGTACATAGTGCACGAGAGTCAATAAGTCACTTAGTGTTCAGCAGTCTGATGGCAGAGGGGAAGAAGCTGTTCATGTGACGGGAGGTTTTAGTCTGGGGAAGCCATGGACGCATATATTAAGGAGTCTCTCAGCGCAGGCATCATCCGCCCCTCCTCATCTCCACTCGGAGCTGGATTCTTCTTCGTCTCCAAGAAGGATGGGTCCCTGCAGCCGTGTATTGACTTTCGAGCCCTAAACGACATCACGGTGAAGGATAAATACACATTGCCCCTCATGGACTACACTTTCAACTCCCTCCAGGGGGCCTCCTGGTTTACCAAGTTGGACCTCTGCAGCATGAACCACCTCGTTCGGATCCGGGAGGGCGACGAGTGTAAGATGGGGTTCCGGACGCCCAGCGGCCATTTCGAGTATTTGGTCATGCCGTTTGGACTCACCAATGCTCCGGCCGTCTTCCAACGACTCATAAACGACGTCCTTCGTGACTTCCTGGGGGTCTTTGTATTCGTCTGCCTGGACGACATCCTGATCTTCTCCTGATCTCGGGAGGAGCATCAGGCCCACGTGAGGCGGGTCCTCCAGCGGCTCCTTGAGAGCAGGTTGTACGTGAAGGCGGAGTGCAGGTTAGTTAGTTAGTTAGTTAGAAGTGCGAATTCTACACCAACAAGACCTCCTTCCTGGGCTTCGTCGTGTCCCACAACCAGCTTCTCCTCAACCCTGCCAAGGTCAAAGCGGTGGTTGAGTGGCCCACTCCCTCATCCAGGAAACAGGTGCAACAATTCCTAGGATTCGCCAACTTTTACCGCCGTTTTGTACCAAAGCACAGCTCCATCGCCTCTCCCCTGACCCACCTCACCTCCCCCAAGGTGCCGTTCCGGTAGACAGAGGAAGCGGCATCGGCCTTCGAGACGCTGAAGATGGAGTTCTCCTCCTCCCGGGTCCTGACCCAGGTTGACCCCACACTTCAGTGCCTGGTCGAGGTGGACGCATCCAACACGGGGGTGGGGGCAGTTTTGTCTCAGCGCTCTCCGATGGACAGGGTGGTGCGCCCCTGCGCCTTCTTCTCCCGGCGCCTGTCCGCAGCAGAGCAGAATTATGACGTTGGTGACAGGGAACTCCTGGCAGTGAAGCTCGCGCTGCAGGAGTGGCGTCATTGGCTGGAGGGGGCAGCGCAGCCTTTTGTGGTCTGGACGGACCACAAAAATTTGGAGTACCTAAGGACGGCCAAGCGTCTGAATGCCCGCCAGGCACGTTGGTCTCTGTTCTTCGGCCGCTTTAGATTCACGATCACCTATCGGCCTGGCTCCAAGAACGGCAAACCGGACGCGCGGTCCAGACAGTTCACTCCAGAGGTCCCGGAAGAGCAAGAACACACAATCCTGCCTGTCTCGTGCGTCGTGGGGGCCGTTTCATGGTCCATTAGGGACAAGGTTCGGAGAGCTCAGGAGGCCGAACCTGATCCTGGCGGCGGCCCAGCTGGGAAGCTGTTCGTGCCATCATCTGTCCGGGGTGACGTCATCCACTGGGCACACACCTCTAAACTCGCCTGTCATCCTGGAATTTCCCGGCTGGTGGAGCTCCTCCAACGATCCTTCTGGTGGCCCGGACTTCGGAGAGATGTTGCCAATTATGTCCGTGCCTGCCCACAGTGCACAACGAACAAGACCTCGACCTCCCCCCCAGCGGGACTTCTCCACTCGCTGCCGGTCCCCGGTAGGCCCTGGTCCCATGTAGCCCTAGACTTCATCACCGGTCTCCCCACGTCCAACACCTACAACACCATCCTGACCATCGTGGACCTGCCCATTTCGTGCCGCTCCACGGCCTCCCTACGGCGCGGGAAACAGCCGATCTATTGGTCCAGCATGTGGTCAGGCTACATGGGATCCCGTCTGACGTCGTCTCCGACCGGGGCCCTCAGTTCGTGTCCAAGGTCTGGAGGTACTTTTGCAATGCCCTGGGGGCCACAGTGAGTCTTTCCTCCGGTCACCACCCACAGTACAATGGGCAGTGTGAGTGCACCAACCAGGAGCTGGAGGCTGCTTTGCGCTGCGTCACCTCCTCAAGTCCCTCTTCCTGGAGCACCCATCTTCCCTGGGTGGAGTACGCCCATAACTTCACCTTATCATTGGCCATTGGGATGTCCCCTTTCCGGGCGTCCCTGGGGTACGACCCCCCCATTGTTTCCCAAAGAAGAGGGTGAGGTGGCAGTCCCCTCCATTCAGGCGCATCTCAGACGCTGCCGGCGCCTGTGGACCAAGACACGCCAAGCGCTATTACGCACAGTGGCGCGCAACTCCAACGCTGCAAATCACCATAGGAGAGCCGCTCCTCATTACCAGGTGGGCCAACAGGTGTGGTTATTGACCCGTGACATCAATTTGAAGGCGGAGAAGAAGAAGCTGGCTCAACGCTTTATCGGTCCTTTCCCAGTGACTAAGGTAATTAACCCGGTGGCTGGCTGGCTCTCCCTCCCTCCCTCCATGTCTGTCCAACATTCCACATCTCCCAAGTCAAACCTGTGATCTCCGACGCACTCTGTCCTCCTCCTAGGGTGCCTCCCCCTCCCGTGATGATCAATGGCGACCTGGCGTGGAGGGTCACCTCCATCCTGGACTCCCGCCACCGGGGTCGTGGGCTACAATATCTGGTGGACTGGGAGGGGTATGGCCCGGAGTGGAGGTCCTGGGTGCACCCTTCCTTTGTGCTGGTTAAACAACTTATCGCGGAGTTTCACCGGGTGTACCCAGGTAAGCCAGCGCCGGGAGGCGCTGCTCGGGGGGGGGGGTACTGTCACAACTCACTCTCGCCTGTCATCTGTTTCAGCCACGCGCGCACCTGCACCTCATCAGCCTCCAACTATTTAACCTGCTCTGCCTGGAGCCTCGGCCTGGAGCCGTCTGCTCGTCTACGCTCCCAATTCCAGCGCACGACTGTTCCTTCCCAGCCTGCGCCATCGTTCTTCATGCACGTAAGCTGTTATTCCCTTACCTGCTCTCCAGTATTCTCCCCTGTGCACAGGTGGATCCTCCAGGTGGCGGATTCCTCTCTCCTTCGCCTCATCCTCGTCCATCCCTTCCTCGCTTTGCCGAGCGCGTACTAGGGCGCTGTCCTCCAGGCAGGAGCTCTGCAACTTGCCAACACCAGCCACCTCGACACCTGCAAGGTTGCCTGGCTGCACGGCGCACTGTTCCGCCCTCGGCGCTCCCTGTCCTCCAGCAATCCATTCACACCTCACACTCACGCATCCACACACCTGTTGTTGTTCAATAAAGCTTTTGAATCTCACTCGAGCCTGTGTGCGTGTTCCCTGAGCCCGACATTATGTCAACGTGGTCCGATTTTGAGTTGTTTTGTGTGAATGTGGTAGGTTTGTTCTAATGCAATACGTTATTCCCCTGTTCTTAGTGTGTGATTCGGGTTACCAAATTTGGTGGGTTTCCTGTATGCTTGACATTTTTTTTGAGGGGGTGGGGAAGAGTTGTGTATGAATATGTGTGTCTGGGATGCCGTGCCCACCCACAGGGTGACGTCAGGCCGGCACGGCCCATTCTGTATATAAACCCCAAGTTCTGTGTAATAAAGTTAGTTGTTTGCTGCATGAAGACTCGTCTCATTCTCCATCATTTATCAGACATAACAATGTTCTAAATAAAGAGTTCTGGATAATTAGCTGTTCTTTTAAGATATGTAGAGCAGTGAATATGAACTATAAGGGCAGCAGCATCATTTCCAGTGACATCAGTGCCTCACTGGCAGAAGAATTGAACAGCTTTTTCGCATGGTTTGAGGCAAATACACCTCGCCCGGACCCACTGACGTTATTGAATGCCAGCTCTGATATGCTTACCCTGCAGGATCATGAGGTGAGACAGACATTGAGAGCAGTTCACCCGAGAAAGACTACTGGTCCCGATGGAGTGCCAGGAAAGGTGCTCAGAGCATGTGCAAATCAGCTATGCTCGAGTGTGGACGGTCGGAGCACGCCATGAAGGCAGCAGCATAGAACCTCTGCTCCCGGCGCGGTCATATTGAAAAAGCCCTTAAAACGCGAAAACCTATAGAACTACCAGCTCAAGACGATCAACTAAAAGGGCAATGGTAAAAGGCAAGTCAAAAACCAAGAAACAGGCTGAAACTATGGAGTTTGATACCGAAGAAACTGAAGCTAACGACGACAGCGTCGGTTTGGCTAGTGCTGGTGCCAGCAAAATGGAGGAAGACGACAGCATTGATTTGAAGGCGATACTGATGGAAATCAGGGACTTCAGGAAAGAAAATATGCAACAGTCGAATGAAGTTAAAGCAGAAATCAGCAAGATTAATGCAAGACTCGAAACAGCGGAGGAACGCATTTTGGAAACGGAGGAACGAGTGGAAACAATAGAGGAGGTGATTACAGAGCTCGTGAAACTCCAGTCTAAGCTACAGGCCCAAATCACCGACCAGGAGGGGCGTTCTCGTAGAAATAATGTACGGATATATGGTGTGATTGAAAACGAAGAGAAAGGTGCTCCGACCATGATAGATTTTGTTGAAAATCTTCTGAGGGAAAAGCTCCAACTGCCCTCGACACTGGACTTGCATATTGAACGCGCACACCGCGCCCTGGCGGCAGTTCCCCCAGCCGGAGCACCACCTCGATCCATCATTGCACGCTTTACCAGTTACAAGAGCAAGGAAGAGGTGCTCAGGAAAACTTGGCAAATGAGGGGATTCCAGTGGAAAGGCAAACAGATCAACCTTGATCACGATTATGCACCTGACATCCTTAAGCAGAGACAGACATACGCAGAGGCTAAAAAGATCCTAAAACAACGAGGGATACGTTTCCAGACCCCGTTTCCAGCTAAACTCCGAGTGTTCTACCCAGACGAAACAAAACTTTATAACACCGCTGAAGATGCAACTAAAGACATGTTTGACAGAGGATTCCCAGTCACTGTCTACAAGCCACCGGAGACACTGATGGCACGGATTCAGAAAACAGCGTGGACCACTAAACGAAGCACAAGAGGAGAGCGACGCACACCGCTGGACCCGGGTCAGATGGGACCATCATCAATAAAGAAGAAACTGCAACAATACAGAAGGGAATCCATGTAAAAACGCCAATATAAATCTGCTGTTCAATTTATAACCCAGTTACAGGTAATCTGATTTAATAATGACTTATCCGTAGTTTATTTTATTTTATTTTATTTTATTTTTTTTATTTTTTTTATATATATACATGGTTTTTCTATTAAGAGATAATACAATAACTAAACACGAGAAATGAGTGAAACCTAAGACTTATTGCCAATCTAAATCAGCTACCGGGAAATGACTGTTCAGGCATAATATGGAGGAAAGGCGTGACGATAGACGCTCCACTAGAGGGCCCACCCTGACGCAAGTGGCTTACCCTCTTAAAGACTCACAACATCAGGTCTTACAGGGTTTGTTTTTCTTTAAACCCCACAAACGGAAATCCTGGTTTATTTCCTCAAATGTTTGTTATTGTTTTGTTTGGCTGCAGTTCAGAGCAGCACTGTTTGGACAAGTGGTATACTTATGTTTATTAATGAAGAGAAAAAGAAAAACAAATTATAGCCAATAATCAGACTATCAATGTCATCTCCTTTAATGTAAACGGAATTATCAGCCCACAAAAAAGGTCCAAAATACACTCCAAACTCAAAAAAGAAAAGATACATGTGGCCCTTCTACAAGAAACACATGTATTAGACCAAGAACTCAAAAAGCTTAAACGAGGTTTTTATAAGTATGTCTATGGATCATCATACAAACTTGGCCACCGTAGAGGTGTTGCAGTTCTCATTTCACGACAGATTTGTTTTGAATATTTATCTGACAAGAAGGATAAAGAGGGGCGATATATATTGGTAAAAGGAAAAATTGATGGCTCATTAGTAACTATTCTCAACATATACGCACCACCAGGAAGTAATTGGAATTTTTATAAACAGATGTTCGAAATGATGGTATCTGAAACTGAAGGAATGTTGATATGTGGAGGGGACATGAATGTATGGTTGTCAAAACTGGACAGTTCTAAGAAAGACTCCGCACAAAAAAAATCAATAATAAAGAAAATAAACAGTATCATGAGTGAAACCGGAATTATTGATATCTGGAGAGATTTTAACCCTTCTGGACGCGATTATACACATTTTTCTGCCCCCCATTCTACATATTCGAGAATTGATTACTTCTTCACATTTAATAAAGACAGATATAAGATTAAAACAAGTGATATTGGCACAATTGATCTGTCAGATCACTCTCCAATATATCTATCTATCTGTATGAATGATACTCGCAAAACCACAACTTGGAAACTTAATTCCAATATTTTGAATGATTCAAAAATGAAAGAGAAATTAAAAGAAGAAATTGATGAATACTTTAAGGAAAATGATAATGGGGAAGTGTCACCATCCATTTTATGGGATACTTTTAAAGCGGTTATAAGAGGCAAAATTATTGCCAGCACCTCTTTCATTAAAAAACAAAAAAAAGAAAAACTCGAAAAATTACAAATGGATCTTAAGGAACTACAAAGACAACACAAAATTACTTTAAACAATGACAAACAATATGAAATAAAAAGATTACAAAAAGAAATTGATAACATATATTCTGATGAAACGCAAAAAAAGCTTATCTATCTTAAACAAAATTATTATGAGGCTGGAGGGAAATCAACGAAATGGCTAGCTTTTAAACTAAGAAAACAACAGGCTGATAACACAATTTATAGAATAAAAAATCCCAAAACTGGGATTACACATGATGATATTACAGAAATTCAGGAGAGTTTTGTAACCTATTACAAAGACCTTTACTCACAGCCTAAATTAAACAATGGTGACCACATTGAAATCTTTTTAAGTTCACTAAATCTTCCCAGAGTCACGGAACAGGAGAACAGTAACCTAATAAAAGAAATCACAAATAAAGAAATCAATGATGCAATTACAAGACTAAAACCACATAAAAGCCCTGGCCCAGACGGCTACTCTGGTGAATGGTATAAGACCTACAGGGAGGAATTAATTCCAAGACTGAGGGAAGTGTGTAACTGGGTACTGAAGGGAGGGGATCCACCTCCCTCATGGAAAGAAGCGATTATCACTGTCATCCCAAAAGAGGGAAAAGATAAATTGAATTGTAGCCAGTATCGACCAATATCAGTCTTAAACTTAGACTACAAAATATACACGTCCATAATAGCAAAGCGACTTGATAATATTATACCCAGACTTATTAATCATGATCAAATTGATTTTATCCGCCAGAGGCAGACTCAAGACAGTATTAGAAGGACCCTCCACGTTATACACCATATTAAAAAAAATAAGATTGAGGCATTGTTTATGGGTTTAGATGCTGAAAAAGCATTTGACTCAGTGAGATGGGCATTTCTTTACAAAGTTTTGAATAAATTTGGATTTCACCATATAATCATTAAGGCCATCCAGGCAATTTACCACAAACCAACAGCCAAAATAAAAATAAATGGTAGTCTTTCAAAACCAGTCTCACTTGAAAGATCATGTCGCCAGGGCTGCCCCCTTTCACCAATTTTATTCACTTTATTTATTGAATCGCTTAGTCAATACATTAGACAAGATAATTTAATTGAGGGAATTGATATACATGGGGACACTCAAAAGATATCACTTTTTGCAGATGATGTCCTAATTTATTTAGGTCAACCAAATAAATCTCTACCTAGATTGATGGAGATATTAGAGCATTTTGGATCACTTTCAGGTTACAAATTAAATATTGAAAAAACACAAATTATGACCTTAAATTATCAACCCTCAATGGAGTTAAAAAATAAATACGATTTTAAATGGGACAAAGACTCCATGAAATATCTTGGCGTGATATTAAGTAGAGACACTGGAAAGTTGTTTGAAAAGAATTATGGCCCATTAAATTCCAAAATAAAATTGGATTTAAGAAAATGGAGTCTAATACCAACTTTAGGACTAATTAATAGAATAGAATCAATAAAAATAAACATTTTACCCCGATTACTTTACCTTTTCCAAACTCTCCCAATTGAAGTGTCAAAACAACAATTTGTAGAATGGGACAAGTTGATTTCCCGCTATATATGGCTTGGGAAAAAACCTCGAATAAGATACAGTACATTACAACTGCCAAAGGACAGAGGTGGCTTATCTTTGCCATGTATGAGGGACTACTACTACTCTGCCCAATTAAGACCATTGGTTTGCTTATGTGATCCAATGTTCAAATCTAGGTGGAAAGATATAGAGGAAAAAGCCACTAAGGGCCCTCCTATACAAGCAATGATAGCAGACAGGAAATTGCAATCACATTTGAAAGACCCGGATAACCCCTGGCTAAAATTCACTTTTAAGATTTGGAATGACGTAAGTAGAGAGAACAAACTAACCAAGACTGAAATGATGTTAAGATGGTGCGCTTACGACACAGAATTTTTACCAAACCGTAATGACACAAGATTTCAAAAATGGACGTCAATGGGACTCACTTCATACTTCACATTTAACCACAAGGGGGAGCTAGCAGACTTCCAAACCCTTAAATCAAAAAAGGGGCTAAATAACCAAGACTTTTTTAGATACCTACAGTTGAGACATAGATATAATGAAATTATAAGGACCAAGACTGATAAGGAGGATAATAAAATTCTAAATATATTTCAAATGGCCTTTAGCACTATTACTGTTCAGAAAATTATAGCAAGATTTTATCAGGGACTTCAAGCAAACAAATCCACCAATACCCTATATATTAAGAAGAAATGGGAAAAAGAAATAGGATCAGCAATAGATGATAGTGACTGGGAATCATTATGTACAGTGCAATGGAAAACTACTTATTCAACTATTTGGAGGGAATTTGGATGGAAAAATTTAATTCGTTTCTTTATCACCCCAGTCCAAAAAAAACACCAAAATCTAGGTACCGGTTGTTGGAGACTATGTGGAAATGAAGAGGCTAATCATTATCATGTATTCTGGGCCTGCCCAAAAGTTACCCCATTTTGGAAAGACACACATAAGAGCCTGGAAAAGGTTTTCTCTACCCATGTCCCCTTTGACTTCCTGTACATGTTCTTAGGTTTGGAAATTCCTAACATAGCCTCATTTGCAGATAAATATTTAATGAGAATTGTACTATTGTCAGCAAAGAAAGTCTTAACGAGAAAATGGCTCCAAACAGACATACCAAAAATTCAGGATTTACATGATATGGTATACCAGATATTTATGATGGAAAGGATTACCATGTCTTTACGACTACAAAGAGATAAATTTGAGAAATACTGGCTTAAATGGACCCAATATACAGGAAATCAAAGGAGAGACTTTAAGTAATCTATCCCATTGAAGGGAAGAAAAGAGCGAAAGCGAAAAAATTTAATACCACTTGTCCACTGTTCAGTTTTTGTTTATATGTTATTTTTTATACTGAAAAAAAAAAAAAACTTATGGGAAGATTAATCGAGGGCATTTTCTTGTGTATTATTTTTTTTAATTTATCTTTCCTTTGTAATAAAGTACTGCTCTCAATGTAAACAATCTGACCAAGATCACCAATAAAAATATAATTGAAAAAAAAAAAATCAGCTATGCTCTGTTTTGACTGACATTTTTAATTTGTCTCTCAAGGCAGCCTTTGTTCCACAGTGTTTAAAATCTGCAGTCATTATTCCTGTGCCTAAAAAACGTATTATCAGTAGTCTGAATGACTATCGACCAGTAGCATTAACACCCATTATTATGAAGTGCTTTGAGAAAATGGTATTGAAACATCTTTTGCCTAGTCTCCCCCCAGACTTTGATCGGTACCAGTTTGCCTACAGGCGGAGCAGATCCACTGAAGATGCTATTGCTATAGCTCTCCACTTGGCATTCAGCCATTTAGAAGACAAGGGGAGCTATGTAAGAATATTGTTTGTGGACTATAGCTTGGCATTTGATACAATTATTCCCAACATTCTCATCACTAAGTTGCTTCAGCTTGGTCTGCCTACTCACACTTGCAGCTGGATTAAGGACTTCCTAACAAACTAAACACAAACTATTGGACTCGGACCCCATTCCTCCTCTACAGTCATGCTTAACACAGGCTCGCCACAGGGCTGTGTGTTGAGCCCCACCTTGTATTCATTGTACACATATGACTGCATACCTGTTCATCCCACAAACATTATATAGTTTGCAGATGACACAACAGTAGTGGGGCTCATATCAGGAGATGAGTCTGCTTACAGAGATGAGGTCCAGAAACTGGTGAGATGGTGCTCAGACAATAATCTGCTTTTGAATACAAAAAACCAAAAGAACTCATTATTGATTTTAGGAAGCATGGCAGTGAGCCGCCTCCTCTATATATAGGCAAGGAGTGTGTGGAGAGGGTGGAGGCTTTTAAGTTTCTGGGTGTTCATATTTCTCACAACCTTACCTGGGCAGTTAACACTATAGCTATGATAAAAAAAAAAAAGGCTCAACAACATCTACACTTTTTGAGGCTCCTCAAGAGGAATGGCCTGAATGCACAGTTGCTGGTTTTATTTTATCGCTCTGCTATTGAGAGCATTTTGTCATATGGCATCACAGTTTGGTATGAGGGATGTTCAGCTGCAGACCACAAAGCCTTCCAGAGAGTGATCGAGACTGCGCAAAAAATCACTTGTTATGGAGCGGTCCTCACGGACTGCTAATGACACACTGTAGGCTGCCGATGAGTTTACACATTTATTAAATAAGGACATACACAACAAAATAATGAGCCTCGTGGGGCAAAACACAAAAAAAGGCAAAGACACAACGCCATCATATGATTAGCGAGGGCGGAACCTAACGCTGAAAGGAATTGGCTTCGGGAGTAGGGAAACCAGACTGGAAAAGGCGAGGTCACAGCCCCGAGTAAACCGGGCTGCTCCCTTAAATGAGGACGTCATCAGCTGATTGGATTCTAGCCGTCCCTGCGGAGCTCGGCTCTGACAGCGGGAAGCCCCGCCGAGACGCTGTCATAATAAAAGCCCGGAGGCCATATGGTGCGTCTAAGAAGAGAACGGGGAACTACCGGACAACCCAAGCCCGGACAGACTCAGCACTCAGACCATGACATCACTGGCTGTTCTCTCCCTTCTCTGGAAGAGATTTCCAGGTCTCGGTACCTTAACAGAGCTACTGCCATTATTAAAGACTGCACTCATCCAGGCCATGATTTCTTTCACTTGCTCCCCTCAGGAAAGTGGTACAGATCCCATAAAACCCGGACTACCAGGTTTAATCATAGTTTTTTCCCAGCAGCAGTACCCTATTTTGAACAGATTTATGTAACACATACAGACTGCTTATGTTATTTTAGGTTATTTTGTGGCAATAACCTTGTGTGTATAAGCTGGTCTTATTGATTTATCCCTCAGTATGTTTTTATTATTGCTGTGAACATATTGTATTCAACTTTTTAGGTATTATTGTTTTAAGCATTATTTATTGTTGTAATTATGAGAATGTTAAATGCATGAGTGAACTGTGAGTGTGATAGTCTGTTTTAGGGAGCAGTATCTCAATTTCGTTGCATTGCTTTTTTAGTAATGGAATGACAATAAAGGCACTTTGACTTTGACTTTGACTTTGAATGTAATATTTGGCTAAAATGATAATTAGGCTAATAATATAAAACTCAGGCCTATAAGTTTCTGGTTATTGACATTAACACCAAATAGGACATGTTTCCACAATAAGAAGAAACTGGGATATATGTTATCAGTAATAAGGTGAGATTTACTCCATAATTTTTTGACATGGGGACAAGACCAAAATAAATACGCCACTGTTTCTCTGCCTAGACCACAAAAAGAGCAGTTAACATCAATGTCCTTTTGTCATTTTGAAACAATTAGTAGGGTCAAACCTGTGCAGTAGCTTATAAGAAATTTCTTTGACTTTATTAGTCAGGAAGAATTTATGTGGCAGTAACAAATCCTTTTCCAACAAATATCATCAGTATAATTGATTAAAACATGGAGGATGGCATGTTTACACGTTCTTTTTGAAAAAGTCTTCTGATAGCATCGTTTGCATTTTTAACCCGAGCTGGAAGACAGGTTTTACCAATAGTCTGTCATGATCGCGCCTCGTTAGAGGTGCAGAGAGAGATACCCAAGGCAGATTTATTACGCAAGTCCCAAAAATAGAGCTGACATACAAAAAAATGGAATGAAGCAAACTTACATTTGGCGCCCCTGGGCCACACTGCCCAGTGGACGCAGGAGTTGAAGGGGAGACACGAACGAAACGTGATACAAGAATCCACGACGAGACGTGGTTGAGATAAACAGGAAAAACACGGACAAGACGTGATATGAGACATTCAATAATCCAGCAATGAGTCAAGAACAAAGAGCAGACTAAATACACAGACTAATGACAAAATAACCAGATGCACCTGAGCGAGGAAGCGGGGAGAGTAATCGCGGGAAAGGAATCAGCTGAACATAATGAGAGGGGAGTGATCTGACTGGCAGACTGACAGGCAGCGCCCACACCAAGTGCAGACCCAAACATGCTGCCTGACAGCCGCTAGTCAGAGAACCAAAATAAACAAACACAGGGCCTGACCAGAAATAACTTGCAATAATACATGGCATGACAACAGCAAACTAAGCAGTAACAAGGAACCATGGAAGACAATATGAAAATCAAAAGGCAACACAATACACAAATAAATATGAAACAGAAAACCCATGAGACTGACCCTGGGAGAACCCCGGTTCAGTACAAAACACACAATACACAGATAAATAAGAAACACAGAGGAAAGCCATGAAACTGAGCCTAGAAGACAAACTGGCTCAGTTCATGACATAGTCTGCATTGCCTCATTCAAAATTGGGCAGATACTTCCTTTCAAACCTTTATACAGCGTGGAGACACCAGATGGAATAGTATCAAGCACAACAGGAATTCCTTGGGAGGAATAGGGATATTAAAGTGCTGAAGGAACTCGGAGTAACTAAAGTGAAAGCCATCTTGATTAAATAACTAGCTTACAAGAGTGATGTCGTTGTGACACCGTCCTTGAAAGAAAATTGATGAGGTATTTATTATTCCATATTGTGACTTTTCAAAGGTTCACACAATAATGAGAGACGATTTGGAATGTAACAGGCATTTATTCTTCCTTGACAAATTACACAGAACAGAGGGAAGGTCATTCACATAGACACTCACCTCACTCAGGGTGACACAGATACGTACTCTCTCACACACAGGGAAAACAACACTATCACAACCAGACTTATAACACAATTGTAACAGTACAACATTAACACTCAGAACACAAGAATAATAACAGTCTTTGAATACCCCACGGTACAAGGCATGTCAGGAGAATTCCCCCGCCCCTTATCACAGCTCCGACATTATATGGTCCTCCCCGGACTGGTTTCTGTTCCCAGAACAATAAGTCCAACTCAAAAGTCCAATACAAACCCGTCCAGGCATCGGGGTGGCTGCTGTTGTCGGCGGCTAGCATACACAGGCCTGTTAGTGTCCATCTGAGCCTTGGCCAGGGTCCCGGGTTGGAATGGGGCCTCTGGCTCGGCCACCCGTGGGGCAGCTGGCTGGTACATGGCGAGGCAGTCACGGTAAAGCACCACCACCCGGTTCCTCTTCTGTAGCCTCACCCTGTATACTACATCTGACAGTCTCTGTAGGAGCATGCACGGTCCCAACCAGTGGCTCGTCAGCTTTGGTGACAGTCTGTTTTTCTGCTCTGGGCAGAAAACCCAGACTTGATTCCCAGGTGCAAAGTCCCTCCCCTGGCAGCCAGGAGTCATATGCTCGCTTCTGTCGACTCCCCACCGTTACCAGGGCCTCCTGAGCCAGCTTATGTACTGTGTGAAGACGTTCTCTCAAGCATAATCAACCATGGCTTGCCCTCCACCTCCGGCTCCGGGACAGGGCCGAACACCAAGTCCACCGGGGTGTGCAGCTCGCGTCCAAACATCACCGCTGCAGGGGTGCACTGGGTGGATTCCTGAACTGCTGTCCGGTATGCCCACAGGACCAGGGGCAGGTACAGATCCCAGTCTTGCTGTTGCTGGTCCACTAGGACGATGAGTTGGGTGGTCAGGGTCTGGTTAAAACGTTCAACCAGGCTGTCACTCTGTGGGTGCACCGGGGTGGTCCAGGGCTTCTGGACGCCCAGCCGCCTGCAGACCTCCCCGAAGACCTCTGCCTTGAATGTCTGTCCCTGGTCTCTGTGCAGCTCCTCCGGCGCTCCAAACCGACAAAACATCTCATCCACCAGCTTTGATGCTGTGGTGGCGACGCTCTGATCAGGGACCACGTACACCTCTGGCCACTTGGTGAAGTAATCCATTGCGACCAGAACATAATGGTTCCCTCAACGCGTGGTTGGAAAAGGACCCAGAATGTCCACTCCCACATGCTCCATGGGTGCCCCTACCTGGTACTGCTGCAAGGGGGCGTAGGATTGCTGAGTTGGCTGAGTTGGCAAAGCTAATTAAAAGTAGACAACAGAAGATTAACCTACCATGGTTAAATAATGAAATAAGAAAACTTATGAAGAGGCGAGATTCTGCATTGAAAACATCATTAACCTCTAAATTACAAAATGATCACCTTGTTTACAAAAGTTTAAGAAATAAAGTGGTACAAGAGCTGCGAAAATCAAAAGTATCTTATTACAATAAACTGATAGATCATGCAAAGGGTAACAACAGTTCCCTATGGAGGCATTTAAATAACTTAACTAATAAAAAAAATGTTCAGAAGGGGGTAAAGGAACTTAGAATCAATGGCAAGACCATCAGTGACAAGGCTACATTGGCAAATGAATTTAATTCATATTGTGTGGACTTAGTGGAAGAATTAACAAAAAATTTCGTGCTGCCAAATGTGCGCAACAACACAAAATCAATACTTTCAACAGTTTCTTTTCACATTGATGAGGTAAATGAGGAGTTAATTGCTGGCATTGTTAAAACACTGTCAAACTCAAAAACTAATGATATCTACAATATGAGCACTTCCTTTCTCAAAACGCACAGCAAAATATTAATCAAACCACTGACTCTGTCATGACCCGAGCACTCTGTCATCGTGCTCGGGCTATTCCTGTCAGGGCTTGACAGCGGCGTTGTCACCCTGGCTCTCCGAGCTCTTATTGTGACAGTGCTCGGGGAGGCTTCCGCTCAGCTGTCAAGTCCTGAGCAGCTGTTCTGCGTTTGCGGTCGTTAGTGGTGGACTTCTTATACCCACGCTAGCGGCCGCATCCCTGCAGCAGTGTCAGTCTTTCTCCGTCAGAGCTACGGATGCTTTGGACTATTTCCTACCTCGTCTGCCTGTGGTTGACCGTCGCTTCCTGTGGACCAGTAAGTGAGCTGTTAGCCTTACGCCTCCCGGTGTGAGTAGACCTCTGTGTGTCTCTGCCTCAGCAGCCTGTGTAATCATTACTCCACCAACAAATCTACCTACGGGTACAAATAAAGTAACCTGAACCTGAACCTGAACCTTGCCTGTCTGTGTATGACCGTCTCCTCCTGTGGACCTGTAAGAGAGCTGTTTAGCCTTACGCCTCCTGATGTGTGTAGACTTATATGTGTCATCCCCCAGCAGCTTGTGTTGTCATTTTTCAACCTAAATAAAACTCACTGAACTCACTGGTGACTGTGTGGCGTCTTATGGTGGCTCGCGAGAGCCACCGCATGACAGTACACTGCTGCCAAAACGGCGTTTACGGTGACGCCAACCAGAGACGCAATTCACCAGTGAGTTTGAGTTTTTTGGACATTTGCTTTTTCCTGTCTGGGTACTGTGTATGTGAGGAATGCCGTCATGGAGGGGCCGCGTTTGGAGTCCGAGCCACGAGCTGAGAGGCGTTCTGGAAGTCGTGGATGAGATGCTCATCTCCGCTTCCCTGCTGGATTACGATCACGGTATACACTGGTACCTGGACGCTGCTGAAGATGTTCTTTGTCATCTCTCCCCCCGCTACGCCGACCACCCGGAAGTCGACGCGAGGAGGGAAGATATCGCCGCGCAACGCGAAATATTCCTGATGCTGGAGGAGGAACGCGGTACGAAGCAGGAGAAGAGGCACTCCTGCTCTTTGCCTACGGATCCCGATCCTGTCCTCGATCCGTTTCGGGAGTTCGCACCATCTGGGGGCCGGCGAAGGCGTCGGCGCCACGGCCGGGCGCATCTTCAGCAAGCTCCTGCTCCGGATCCAGTTCCGGGCCGCCGGAATGACCCACTCAACCAGTCAGCTGTCTCTTCGGCGTCATCTCAAGAGGGAATTCCTGCAGTCCCCTTTTTCCGGCCACCACCCCCTGCTGTATGGTCAGCATGCTGTGCTCGGCCCGCTGCGGCTGTCGCTCCCTCGTTCTTGACGCTCTCTCCAGCTGCTGAGAGTGACCAGAGTCCTGCGCTGGCGAGCTCCGTCCATGGGTCCTTTCCTACCATCCAGCGAGCGAGGGAAGGAGCAACGTCCTCTACAGCTGGCACCATCCTCCATCCGGGAGACAGGCAAGTTCAATTTCACTTTCCTATTTATCATAGTGATCTATCTTGTCTGACTCCTGGGGGTGAAGCTCGGGGTTCGCAGCTCCCTGAGTTTCCTTCTCCAGCTGTAGTCATTTGTACTAAACCTGCTGCCTCTGTGTCTCCTCCTGCTGAGCGGTCCTCAGCGTTAGATCCACGCCGTCGAACGAGGGGGAGGCCTGCGGCTCTGGGAAATATCCCGGCCCTGCAGCCTTGCTTTGGACAGAGGAGGAGAACGGACTGCGGTGAGGAGCCAGAGTTGATGAGTAAGCGTCCCCAGGTCTCCATAGAGATGCAGCCCGAGCCAGCGGGTCGAGGGTCCCCTGCCCCCACGCCGTGCGGGTTATCGGTGTGGACATCGGTGCGAGAGGATCCAGTTGCAGAAACCATCAGGCCGGCTGTGGAACCCGACGCAGCCGAGTGGGAGCCCGATGACGAGCGTCTACCTGAACCTGGATCGGCGAAGTCCTGGACGGCTCCAGAGCCCAAGTGCAGGCAAGTGCTCTTCTTTGTTTACCTTTGTGGTGTGTTAGAGCATTTTTGCCTGCCTCATGGGGAGGCGAGCGAGGGGCAGCCGTCTGCTGCACCCGAGCTCGTCTCGCTGAGCTCTGGCGCTGCCGGTGGAACTGATCCCGGTCCTCTCCTGTTCTCTGAGCCCCTCCACAGCGCTACCGGTTCGGAGCCAGTCAAGGTCACGGGACTGGGGGTTCCAGGTTCGGGGATGGAGGTCATCGCTGGTGCAGTCCTGACCCAGTCGGGGTCCGACGCGTGGGCCGAGGTGACCCAGTCGGGGTCCAACGGGGGTGCAGCGGTGACCCAGTCGGGGTCCGATGAGGTCCTGTCGGGGTCCGATTCAGGTGTGGCTGTGACCCAGTCGGGGTCCGACGTGGGTGCAGCGGTGACCCAATCGGGGTCTGACGAGGTCCAGTGGGGGTCCAGCGCAGGTGCGGCTGCGACCCAATCAGGATTCGAGGGGGTCCAAGTTTTTGGTTGTCCCCCTCTCAGGAGCCACCAGCTGGGGGCCGTTAGAGGTTTTTGTCTGGCAGACTGGCACTCTCCTGTCTTGTCGTCTTTAGGCGGGCGGCTGCATGCAATTCCTCCACGGTCCTGGTGGTTGTGGAATGCGGGTCGGCCACCCAAGGAACTGCTTCGTGCGTTCGGCGTCTTGGGTTGGTCACCCGATAAACTGTCTGCTACGGGGTGGCCTGGTTCGGCCACCAGAGGACTTGTTTCTGGGGGCCTGGGACTGGGGCAGGCCGCCTGATCATGTACTGTGTTTGTGGGACTATCCGTGGGCCATCGGAAGCAGGGAGGTCGCCGGAGCTCTGCCTGGGGGGCGTTGGATCTCCGCCGATCAGCTTTTTGCTTTGGCCCATATGGTGTCTAGTCATGTCAAGTTATGTTTAGCAATTTTTTGTTGTCTCATGTATCCATAGTCAAGTTATGTCAAAGCGATTTTAGATTGCTTCATGTGTGTTTGCATGTATTTCTTGTTTTGTTTGTGTTTTTTTTTGTTTTGTTTCTTTTTCCATAGTTACCGGGTGTTTGCATGTATTTCTTGTTTCTTTTTCCTTAGTTACCGTGTGTTTGAGGTTGTTTGGGTTTAATTCTGACTGGGTTTCATGTACTGGGGTGGTTTGGGAGTATGATTTTGGCATTTTAAGTTTGTGTTTGAAGAGATCCTTACTTTGAGTTCTACACCACGTGGGGTTATGTACTTTGGAGTTAGACGGGTTGTCTGTGGTCCCTGTGGGAAAACGTTCAGTGTCAGGTGCTTATGCTCTGTATGATTTTGTATCCCTTGTATTTTAGTCCTGTCTTGTTTTTTCTGTTGTTTTTTTTTTTCTTTCTCGTCATTGTTCTGGGGGGAATTGATGGATATGTCGGTTGATGTATTTTTTTTCCTTTTGGTTTGGGGCCTTGTTGGGTTTTGTTTGGCTCCCTCCTTGCCTGTTCCTCAATTCACTCGCCCTGTGGTTGGGGGGGGGGCTGGGTGTTACAAGACGTTTGGAGCCTGTCGGTTGAGGGGGGGCTACTGTCATGACCCGAGCACTCTGTCATCGTGCTCGGGCTATTCCTGTCAGGGCTTGACAGCGGCGTTGTCATCCTGGCTCTCCGAGCTCTTATTGTGACAGTGCTCGGGGAGGCTTCCGGTCAGCTGTCAAGTCCTGAGCAGCTGTTCTGCATTTGCGGTCGTTAGTGGTGGACTTCTTATACCCACGCTAGCGGCCGCATCCCTGCAGCAGTGTCAGTCTTTCTCCGTCAGAGCTACGGATGCTTTGGACTATTTCCTACCTCGTCTGCCTGTGGTTGACCGTTGCTTCCCGTGGACCAGTAAGTGAGCTGTTAGCCTTACGCCTCCTGGTGTGAGTAGACCTCTGTGTGTCTCTGCCTCAGCAGCCTGTGTAATCATTACTCCACCAACCTTGCCTGTCTGTGTATGACCGTCTCCTCCTGTGGACCTGTAAGAGAGCTGTTTAGCCTTACACCTCCTGATGTGTGTAGACTTATATGTGTCATCGCCCAGCAGCTTGTGTTGTCATTTTTCACCGTAAATAAAACTCACTGAACTCACTGGTGACTGTGTGGCGTCTTATGGTGGCTCGCGAGAGCCACCGCATGACAGACTCATCTCATTAATCTCCCCATTAGGTCTAGTACATTTCCATCTGGTTGGAAAAAAGCTGTCGTCATACCAGTTTATAAATCAGGCAGTAAAGACGATATATGCAATTACCGCCCAATCTCTATTTTACCAGTCCTGTCTAAGGTTCTTGAAAAAGTTGTAGCTACACAGCTGATAGACTATCTACAAGACAGTCAACTTCTTCATCCACACCAGTTTGGTTTTAGACCAGGATACTCAACAGAAACAGCAAATTGTTGCCTTATTGAAAATGTCAAACAGTCCTTGGACAGGGGTAATGTGGTAGGGGCTGTTTTTCTGGATCTCAAAAAGGCTTTCAATACTGTAAACTACAGTTTGCTTTTATCCAAAATGGTATCTTTTAACTTCTCTCCAGATACAATAGAATGGTTTGCATCTTATCTCCAGAATAGAGAACAGTGTGTAAAAGTTCACCAGGATAAATCCTTATTTTAAAATAACCGTATGGGTATCCCACAAGGGTCCATTCTTGGTCCTTTACTTTTCAGCATTTTTATTAATGACTTGCCACTACACTGCTCAGCTGCAACATGTCAACTTTATGTAGATGATGCAGTTATTTACACAGCTGCCAAGACTCCAGCACAGGCTGCAGATGTACTGTCTACAAGTATGGTTGATGTCCAAGAGTGGCTCTTCCAGAACCATCTATTGCTGAACCTTCAGAAAACAGTTTCAATGTGCTTTTCAATCAAAAAATGTAACCTGCAACATTTTAAAGTTAATATACATGATCAAGACATCAGTTTAGTTACAGAATTCAAATACCTTGGCATTGTACTAGATCCTCAATTCAAATTTAATCTTCATATAAAGAAGATTTCTAAAACAGTAAAAAAAAAAAAAAAAATCTGAACTGCTTTAAATTAATTAGATATTACATACCATATCAAGCAGCTGTACTGTATATGCATTCTATTTTTTTTTCCTCATATATCATACTGTTTGACAGTCTGGGCTCAAGCAGCTCCTTCCACAATAAAACATATAGGTTCATTATATAATCAAACTCTAAAAATTTTGGATAAAAAGCCCATTAGGTGGCATCACTGTTATATTTAAAAAAAAAATACAATCTATTGAGTTTTGAGAGTTTCATTGACCTCTGTTTTCTGAAATTAATTTTCAAATGTTTCCATAAATCAGCGCCAGAGCCACTTGCTGGATTCATCCAAAGACAGGACAGCAGCAGAGCCACCAGGAGTTCTGTTAACGATAACTGTAAAATATCTCACCGCAGAACCACATTTGGACAAACAGCTTTCTCTGTAAAGGGCAGTCATATCTGGAACACAATGCCAAATGAAATCAAAATAATAACGGACTTTAAAACATTTCCTACAAAGGTTAAAAACTGGCTGAAAAATAAACAAGAATGTACCCATGTATGAAATGATTGTCTGCAGGGTGTGAGTGAATGAAGGGAAGGAATGAATGTGTTTATAGTGAGTGACGAAGGGAGGGAGACCTGAAATAGGCAAATGTGAACCAGGTTTTTATATTGTGCATTTATAATCTTGTTTGCATTGATGTATGTGGTTATTGTTTATTCTGTTTTCATTTTGTTTTTGTTTTTTTTTCCTTATCTTTCTCTCTTTTTACCTGTTTCTTCTTTCTAAAGCCCATCCAGGAACAAGAGTTGCAAATTAGCTAATAGCTATACACTCTTTGTGCAACACATTAGATTTTTTTTTGTCTATGTTTATTGCACTGTCCCTGTCAAATAAACAAATAAAATAAAATAAATAAAATTTCTGGGCCACGCAGGTGTCACAGCAGTAGACATGAAGCTCCACATCCTGATGACACTCCGGCCAGTAGAACCAGGCCCGAAGACGCTGCAGGGTCTTCGTCACCCCTAAGTGGCCCGCCCTCACTGACCCATGGACCAACTGGAGCACCTTGGGGTGAAGCCGTCGGGGGACCAGCAGCTGCCAGTCGTGACGCTGCCCAGCTGGAGACTGCCACCACTGGTAGACTACACCCTCACGACAGGAGAGGTTGGACCACTGAGAATGTAGGGCCTTGGTCTCTGGGTCCAGCGCAGATACAGCCTCCCAGGCGGGCCGTTGGTCCATGTCTAGCCACTGCCGGACCTGGGAGATGACAGGATCACCATCCTGCTCGATCTGAAGCTGCTGTGTGCCAAGGGCCTCTGTGACATCATCGCTGGGGAGAGCTGGCTGATGATCTGAGGACGCACTGTGAGCTGCTACGCTATTCCCAGCTGCAGCGGTTTGGAAAGCAGCAGCCTGTGAGACTGCTGGTTCATGATCCTCTGTCCACTGGCAGTGCCGATAGGCCTCCACAGCACAGGGGCGCCAGGACAGCGCGTCAGCATTGGCATGGATGCAGCCTGTTTGATGCACAATCTGAAAATCATAATCCTGCAGTGCCTTCAGCCATCTCACCAACTGTCCATCCGGCTCTTTAAAGTTCAGTAGCCAGGACAGGGAAGCATGGTCCGTTCTGAGCTGAAACCTCCCCCCATAAACGTACGGGCAGAAATGGCAAAGCCCTTGGATGACTGCCAGCAGCTCTCGGTAGGTGATTGATAGAAAAATTCCATATTATCTATACTATTATTGATATTAATAATGTATTATTATATTTGTGAAATATCATGCCTTCTTTGGTTCATGTTCTGTCTCATCAGTGGTTTTTGCCTGACGTTTTGTGAAGAAACGATCCAAGGACGTTTGCTTTTGTCGGCTTGTAAGTGCTTCCTTTTGTTTTAATACCGTGCTGATCGTTGATGTATTATGGCCATATTCTTTGGCGAGATCAACCAAATGCATCCCCTTTTCATACCTTTCGATTATCTCCTTCTTTGTTTGTATGGACAAAAAACCTCTCTTCTTCTTTTCTCCTTTTCCACTTATCTCCGTCACTTTCTTGGGGCCCATAGCGAATAAATGTTAATTCTGTACTGTACACACACGTAAAACTTTCACCTTGTTCTTAATAAAGTTTTGGAAAAAAAAACAAAAAAAAAACTTCGTGGCCAATGGGATACCAGGAAGATGCTAGGCGATAGCCAATGGCAGAGCAGCTACAGGCATGTTTACGTTCGGTAAACTACGGGAGCTGCGAGGAGCGCGTACTTTTTTGCCTTTCGTATCCTGAAATTTCGTTCGTAACAAGAGGCAATATTTTCCCGTTGAGGCGTGTCGTAACCTGAAAATTCCGTATGTAGAGACGTTCGTAAGTAGAGGTACCACTGTAATTAAAAAAACAATAATTCACTTGTGTTTCTTAGCATTACATGTTATAATAAACTACTGGGGTAAACATTTAAGGGACACAAAAATAATGATGATCACAGGAACATTAGTAAAATTAATTTATGAGGTGATAAAATTTGCACTCCTGTTGATGTAAATACTGAAGGTGCAGACAGGGAAGCCGTAAGGCTTTCCCCAAATTTTTCTTTGCAGGATGGCACAGAGATTTGATCTTTGTGGAAGATGGGAGGAGGCCGGACAGTGGGTGTGTGGGTGATGGGCTCATTGGCTAGAAGGGGCGACAGTGATAGCCAGGGAAAGTACCTCTCAGTTGACAAGCATTTTTTGAAGCTAAGTAGAACAAATGACATTGCAAATGATATAAAGCATAACAATTTGAATGACTCTGACTTTAAAAATGTAGTGTTCATATGACTTCACATTGCAAGATACATCTGATGCCACTCACCACATAATGGTGTGACAATATCACATTTCAGAAATGTGACAGTGATAAGGAATGTGTTTTCCCGGAGCTCAGTCATGGCCGAGCTGGGCCTCGGGACTACAGTCCACCCCATAATTTACCAAGGAATATATAAAATGAGGCATTCCTTGTACAAAATTAAGCCAAATTCTAATTAGGCAAAATGTCCACCTTTCCATTGACTGAAGGAGTGTGTACACAACCTTTCACAAGGATTCACTTACACAAATTCAACCTGTTTGTGTTCAACTGGACAAACTGATCTTAGTTATCAATGCTAAATCATATCAAATCTGCACAGACAGCTATATTGCTTTTTCCTAAATGGAATTTGTAAATTAGTTCAAGAGACGTCACAAAAGAAACCATGATTATTGAAACCTCATTTTGAAGGAGCTGTACTACTCACAAATTTTCATCTAAATTAACTGTGTGTAACACATAAAAGTGGTAACACGCTTCCTTCTAGTAAAAGACACTACTCATCAAGAAAATACCCTGTAACTTTGCTGCATGTGCGTCTCCATGCATCAGAAGGGGGGTACCAAAGAAATTAATTAGCAAAAAATAATTAGCAATCCTCAGAAAAATAGATAATACATAAAAATTATCAATAGATGATCAATAATGAAGAGAAAAATATAAATGAAACCACTTGGCAATGAAATCACAACATTCAATAGGAGAAGTTCAAAGTTACATTAATAAATTTCCAGATATTTAAGAAAATATCTGCAGATTATTGTAAAGGAAATATCGTGTTAATGAGATATGGAAGAAAACCATGCAAATTTATGGGAAAAGTTCCAAATGTCAAAGAAAAGTCCAACTTGTGCTGACTTTATGTTTACTGTGGGACTTAATTTAGAATCGACTACAAAGACAATACAGATTCTTACTCAATTAAGAGAACAATGCTTTAGGGAGCTCAAAGCAAAAATAATTTGAACTTGCCTGCATAAACTTAGTTTTTCAAAACCTTTGCATGGATCTCACTGAACTAAATAAGACTGAAGGTAAAAATGTTTAGAAATTATTTAGACACTTATTGAATATACAAAGGCTTTACCCTACACTAATTTAAATATTGCTATGGTGACACTGAAACCCTTAACTGAAACAATATCAAGATTTAAAATAGCTGAAATGATTTACTTAGATAATGGAAATGGAATACACTGTAAATCAAATCATGTCACATTTAAGTGCAGTTCCTAAATTATTAGTACCAAACATTTACCTAGGAAACCACTTAGCTTACCATCAACAATCTACAAGATTAGTATAATATTCAAATAAGAAAATAAGGAGATTGTGAATGGCAAACCCTATTATTGAAGCCATTTAACTTAGGTGATGAGGAAGGGTTTCTGGGTGATTATATGCAAAGAATGACAACTGACAGCAATGTTATCCATACTGCTCTTCCCAGGAGGGACCATGTGATGAAGGAACCATGGGAGGTGCACCCATCTCTTGAGCAAACCAGGGGATCTGGTCATCAAAGGAAACTGGACCAAAACTCCCTGGCAAGGACAGCACAAAGGTTATTCTGCTGACCTAAACAGCTGTGGAAAGGGAAGGACGTGGCACTTGGGTGCATCTAACGTTTTACCCCACCTGAAACCCTCAGCAAGAGACTGTTTTATATATACAGTATATATACTGTACACACACACACACACATATATATCAGAATCAGAATCAGAATCAGATTTATTGCCAAGCACATTTACAAGTAAACAAGTAAACATACGAGGAATTTGACTTGACATTGGGCGCGCACGAAAGGCGCATCCCAATGACGCGGCAGCCATGACGAGGCGCCTGTCATATGGGGGGGGGGGGTGAAGGGGGGGGATAGGGAAAAACACAATAGGAGAGAGAAAAAAGCATTGTTGATCAAAATAGAGCTCATTTTATGACCAAAATTTTGATTACAAGAAAAAAACTCTCAAATGCAAATATATATATATATATATATATATATATATATATTATACTTATTTGAAAAAAAGAAAACAACAAATGACTGTTTAACTGTTTCTCTATGCAAGTGTCAGCTGATGACTTGGCGTCCAGTAACGACCTCTGCTAATAGAGAAGCAGGCTGTTTGTTTATCATGACAAGGGAAAAAATACAAGGGAAGGAAAGGTGTGGTTAGTGTTGTTACCTTATCATCCTCATCATCCTCTAGTAATACTTAATATTGGTTATTAAGTTGTTCCATTGCTTATACACTGTAGAGAATTGTTATGTTTGCTCCTTAATAACACTAACAGGCAAAATATCTTTTATTACTAAAATAATGCAGCTACTATAGGCTGTTTAGTTTTTTAAGAGAGGCTATATGCAGAAATAACATAGCAAACTTCATTTTGAATCACACCTGACACAACACATCACTCCACTGATTAGAAACATGATGACACTCCTTACTCTGCGAATGCAAGGTTAATTTCATCAAGGAACACATTTTATTTTTTTTATTTTTTTTTGAAGTGGTGATGTCCCCTTCCAGCAGCTTGACGTTCTTTGAGTATGCAACGGCTTACAGTGATACTCAGATACTCATAGAAGTTAATGTTTCTCTTAATGGAGAAGTCTCATCGTAAACTTGGTAATGATTTTTATAACTTCAGATTTTTCTTGTGTGAGTCCTTAATATGATGATGAGGATATTGAGAGGGGCAATACTGGCCTGTGGATGTTTTTGAAGGTTGCAATATAATTTAAGGCTGTTTTTAAGGCTGTTTCATATTATTTTCTATGTTCTTATTTGACACAGTCTAAAATTAATTTTAATCACTGCACATGTTCACTCTTAATGACATTCAATACATGTTTTTAACTTGCAAAGACATATAATAGCATGTAAATTCTTACACATATCCTAATATCAGTTGATTCACTTTATTTTACTTTTGTTATTTTTCTTTTAATCCTGATGCTTTATTAAGAATCAAGGGGGAATATGATAGAAAAATCCCATATTATCTATACTATTATTGATATTAATAATGTATTATTATATCTGAGAAATATCATACCTTTCATATGTGATTTTTAATGTTTATATGTACATTCCATGTGGAATAAGTTCATATATTCAGGGCATGTTTCTGTGAGCAATATCAGAGAGTTCAGACTGAAGATCAGTACAGGGTGTAAGGGATGATCCAAGCTATCCTTAATCTCTTTGACATAACCTGTTTTGGGTCACAGGAATGCACAGGAACTCCTTAGCCTACATAGATCAGTGGTAGATGGACATTCCATTAGTTTTATGGATCTCATGTCTCCATGACCCCATGTCTCCAGAGTGTCTGACGTCCACCTGGATAAGCTCAGTTATCAGAACTGTCCCGTTCTGTCCCTTCCCTTATTCTCATCCTCCCTCTCCTTTCTCCTACCGATATATATCAGACTTAGAAGAATGGATCCTTTAGAGATTCTAGGTGTGTCTGAATGTCATGCTTTGTAACCTCTCCCCCAAGGTGGCCATTGGGGTGACTCCTTATATTTTTGTAATAAATGTACATAAATTCAACTTTCCGCCTGATTATTTGACTTTGACTAATTTAAGCTCAAAATCATTCTAACAGTGATGCAATAATTCCTTTCAGCTCTGCTGAGAGTGTGAAAAAAGCAACCACCTGCTCTCCGTGTTCTCCCTCCTGGGATAGCACCACCCTGATGCCCTGGTTGCTAGGGTCTGTGTCCACAATGAAGGGGCAGTTTGAGTCGGGGCACCACAGTATGGGGTCTCTGATGAGCGCTGAGTGGAGCCAGAAAAAAGCAGCAGCACAGTCCTCACTCCACTCGAACGTGTGGCCCTTCTGTGTCAGCTGATGCAGCGGGCTGGTGATGGTGGCGAAATTCTTTACAAACCTCCTATATTAGGAGGCCAGTCTGAGGAAGCTCCGCAGCTCTTCTATGTCCCACGGACTGGCCAGTTTCTCACCGTTGCCTCCTTCTCTGGGTCAGTGACGACTCCCACAGCGCTGACGATGTGGCCCAGGAAGGTAGGTTCTCCCCAAAACAGGTGGCATTCCCGAAGGTGGAGCCACAGCACAGCCCAGCAGATGGCGTCCAATACCTTTCGGAGATTGGACAGGGTGTCACTAAAATCAGTTGTGTGAACCAGCAGGTTGTTAAGATAAACGATGCAGCAGCTCTGGGGGACATGAGCCAGCACTCACTCCATCAGGTGTTCAAAGGTGGCCGGGGCACTGCAAAGTCCAAACAGCATCACCTTGAACTGCCACAATCCCTGCCCGATGGAGAAGACTGTTTTCTGGTGGGCCTCTGGTGACAGCTCCACCTGCCTGTGGCACTGCACCTGTGGTGCTGCAGCGGTCAGCTCTGGTGGCAATCCCCTCAGCTCGGCCTGCGCTGACGACCCCTCTATTGTGTGGGTCCCCTGGTTCTCCGTCTGGCTCTTGCCGCAGAGCGTGATGGTCTCAGTCCCGAGCAGGAGAGAAGAGCTGGCAGTGTCGATCTTTGTGCCCATGCTGCGAGCAGATCCAGTCCGATGATGCAGGCTTCTTGGATGTCAGCCAGCCAGAACCGGTGGTTCATGTTCTGACTGGCCACTCCCACGACAAGGACAAATTGCCCTCCCAATCTGGCACACTCACTGGTGGCTGTGGTGACGCAACGCATGGTGGGTTCCCACCCCTGCGGTCTGAGTTCATCTGTCCCGGGCAGTGCCCCGGGTTGGACCAGGGAGATGGTGGAACCGGTGTCAATCAGGGTCCGACTTGGAGTGCTGTCCAGGCTGCACTGCAGGTACAGCCCTGGCGAGTGTCCAAGTCGGCCCAGATGTAGTGAGGGTTCGTTGGGAAAAATATCTGTGAGAGGCGACAGATCCCCAGCTGTGCCACCTCAGTCTAGTTTAAAGCTGGTGAGGGGGATGGTTGTTGCGAGGTAGGTGCAGGGCAGTGGCATGCAGCGTGGTCTGGCTCCCCACAGTGGAACCATCCCTCCTTGTGCCCCTGTCTTACTCTTGCCAGCTGTGCAGCTGTGGTCTGGCACAGCTCATCTTCACTCTCAGTCATGGCCTGGAAAGCTCTTTGTCTTGGCAATGAAACGTCAGCCGTGCGCTCCAGCATCAGCTCCACCCGCTCCACCTCTGCCATGGCCATCTCCCAGATACTCGCAGCATGAAACTGGATGTGTTCTTGGAGCCGGGCTGGGTGAGCCCTCGGATAAAACTCTGCAGGATGCGCTTCTTCACCACTTCCATCTGAAAGTCCAGGTAGCTGCATTGTGTCAGCAGCCGAACATCTGCTGCATAACACCCCAGTCTC
Source organism: Pholidichthys leucotaenia (assembly GCA_020510985.1). Taxonomy (NCBI): domain Eukaryota; kingdom Metazoa; phylum Chordata; class Actinopteri; order Cichliformes; family Pholidichthyidae; genus Pholidichthys; species Pholidichthys leucotaenia. Next base: position 168,516,876 of record CM035842.1, read on the forward strand.
TCTCGGTCGCATTGCCAGTGGCTGGCCAACTGTTCCCGGGCATGGTCAGCGTGGATCGCCTTCCCGAACCACCTCCAAAGCGTTCCCTGTAGCACTGGCCAGCTGTGACTTTCCTCAGGCTGTAGATCAGACAGTGTGCAGAGAGCTCCACCCTCCAGAGCCAGTGTGACCTGCACAGCTGTCTCTTCAGGTGTCCAGCTGTTGAGTGTGGCAGCCAGCTCAACCTGGATGAGGTAGTCGTCCAGAAAGGTTTCATTATCAAAGCGGGGAAGCTTGGCCGGTTGGGGGGTCGGTGGTACTGGGGTTGGGACAGTTGCCTCTGTGCTGATCACTGCCCTCGGCTGCAGTGGGATTGCTGGCTCATAGTTCCCCTGCTGGCACTCCCCATCCTGCCTTGAAAAAGGTGGGACATGGGACACGCTTGCTCTGTCTGGCCCGCTTCCACATTGTTTGCAGCGAGCAGCTCTGGGGACTGGCGTGTCTGCTCTGCTGCCCATCTCCATCTGGGTGATGAGCTATTTGCCTTTTGTTTTTATTAAAGACAAAGATAGAAAGATGTTTTTACCTTCTTTTCTTTACATGCTTCGATTGTTCACTGCAGTCTTCATCAGAAGTGATGTGAACAGTCAAAACATGGAAAGAAAAGAAGGTAAAAACATCTCCTTTCTATCTTTGTCTTCAATAAGAACAAAAGGCAAATAATTAAAAGAAGACAAAATGAACCTACTGGAGCTACTGGGTGATGAGCTGTTCAAGCTGTTGAATCCCTACTTTGATCCTCGCTTCCATCTCTCAAATATCCCACTTCTGACACCACTGTGACGTTTCAAGTGTTTACACAATAATGAGAGAGGATTTGGAATGAACAGGCATTTATTCTTCCCTGACAAATTACACAGAACAGAGGGGAGGTCATTTACACACACACACTCACCTCATTCAGGGTGACACAAACATGTAATCTCTCCCACACAGGGAAAGCAACACTATCACAACCAGACTTATAACACAATTATAACAGTTCAACAATAACGCTCAGAACACAAGCGTAATAACAGTCTTTGAATACCCCATGGCACAAAACATGCTGGGAGAATTCCCCCGCCCCTTATCACAGCCCCGACGTTACAATATATAAAATCTGAGGGGATTTATGCTTGTAGATTGAGGACCAAGCCAGTAGCTTAATATTTGTTTGTGGAAAGATGACAGTTTTGTAGGGAGTTTTCCAGTATTGTAAGGACATAAAAGTAAAAAATTGAGGCCACCCAGTGAGGAAAACAAATATTGAAAAACAAAGTTCCACAGAGAATTTGGACACTCAAGGTAATTTTTGATCCCCTTAACTTTGAAAGTATAATGTAAATTTGTTAAATCCAAGACATTTAAACCTTTATCATACTGATTTATTAGAAATGATTTTTTAACATGGTCAGTATGATTTTTCCAGATGAAATCAAAGAATGACCAAAAGAATGAGATCACGGATACAAGCGGCTGAAATGAGCTTTCTCTGTAGGATTGCTAGGGTGAGGAGCTCAGTCATCCGGGAGAGGCTCAGAGTAGAACCGCTGCTCCACCACATCAAAAGGAGTCAGTTGAGGTGCTTTGGGCATCTAATCAGAATGCCTCCTGGACGCCTTCCATTTGAGGTGTTTTGGGCATGTCCCACTGGGAGGAGACCCCCGTGACATAACGTTCGGCTCAGGAGACGCACACACACAGGCTCAGAGTAGTTCAAACTGTTTATTAACAACAGGGATGTATGGGTGTGTGTCAGCGGAATGTAAATGTATTGGTGGTGGCGTCTGCTTCGGGCACAGAGGCAGGAGGCCGTTCAGCCGGCAACCCTATGGGAAAGAACAGACACAGGGTGACGAGCACACACCAATACAGGAGGAGAATAGGCGAGGGAGAGAAGCTTACTTGTATTTGACTGATGGCAGGCACTTCAAGGACGGAACCCCGGGAGACAGTCACCTGCAGGACTCGGTGCAGCAGCGAGGAAGGACGAGGGACGGAGTTGTCCGCCGCCGAGGAATCCACCTGTGCACAGGGGAGCAGACTGGAAAAGGTAAGGTAAGGAATCTTCTTACCGCTTAGCGTGACGCTGAAGAAAGAGTTGATGCTTCGCATGGAAGGGCGATGAAGTCTACGGCTTCAGGCCGAAGCTTAGGGTGAGGCGGCTTTTATCCCTCGCCGCTGATGATTAGCAGGTGTGTGAGCAGGTGGCGCCATTGATGAGCGGCGCGGCGTGACAGTACTCCCCCCTCTAGCAGCGCCTCCTGGCGATGGCTTATCCGGGTGCGCTCGGTGGAAGTCCGCGATGAGCGATGGGTCCAACACAAACGACGGGGGCACCCACTGTCGATGCTCGGGCCCATAGCCCTCCCAGTCCACCAAGTATTGCAACCCACGACCCCGGCGCCGGGAATCCAGGATGGAGGAGGCGGACCAGGCCGGATGGCCACCAATCATCCGGGGCGCGGGTTGCGCTGCAGGAGGAGGGCAAAGGGGGTCGGTGACTGCCAGCTTCACCTTCGACATGTGGAAAGTGGGATGAATGCGGAGGGAGGGGGGAATAGCCACGCGCACAGCCACCGGGTTGATGATCCGGGTGATGGGATAGGGACCCATGAAGCGCTGTGCCAGCTTTCTCCTCTCGCCTTTTAAAGTGACGTCCTGGGTGGAAACGTAAACAAGTTGCCCAACTCTGTACGCCGGGGCAGGTCTTCTATGCCGGTCCGCCACAGTCCTGTTGCGCTCCGCTGTGCGTAAGAGCGCATTGCGCGCGGCAGTCCAGGTGGAGCGGAACTGCCTGAGATGGGCCCTAACTGACGGGACAGTTACCTCACTCTCCTGCTCCGGAAACAGCGGGGGGTCGTAACCCAGGGACGCTTTGAAGGGGGACATCCCTGTAGCAGAAGAGCGAGCGGTGTTGTGGGCATATTCAACCCAGGCAAGATGGTTGCTCCAGGACGTGGGTTTGGATCTGGACACACAGCGGAGCGCAGCCTCCAGCTCCTGGTTGGTCCTCTCACACTGCCCGTTGGATTGGGGGTGATGGCCGGAGGAGAGGCTCACCTTGGCTCCGATGGCGTTGCAGAAAGACCTCCAAACCTCAGATGAAAACTGGGGGCCCCGGTCCGAGACCACGTCCACCGGAATCCCGTGCAGCCTGACCACGTGTTGGACGAGGAGGTCCGCCGTCTCCAGGGCAGTAGGGAGGCCTCGCAGGGGGACGAAGTGCACGGCCTTGGAGAAGCGGTCCACGATGGTCAGGATGGTGTCATAGGAGTTGGAGGCAGGGAGTCCGGTGACGAAATCCAACGCGATGTGCGACCAGGGCCTGCCAGGGACGGGCAGGGGCTGGAGCAGCCCCGCTGGAGGGGCATTTCCCGACTTGCAGGTGGCACAGATTGGGCAAGCCCGGGCGTAGCGGGCTGCATCCCTCCGCAGGCCTGGCCACCAAAAGGACCGTTGGAGGAGATCTATCATCCAGGAGGTGCCAGGGTGACAGGTGAGCTTGGAGGTGTGAAGCCAGTGGATGACCTCTCCTCGGACCGCGGATGGCACGAACAGCCTCCCCTCCGGTCCGCCGCCAGGATCAGGTTCCACCTCCTGTGCCTTCCGGATCTTGCTCTTGATGTCCCACGAGATGGCTCCCACGACGCACGACCTGGGCAGGATGGAGTGGGGCGTCTCCTCCAACTCCACGGGAGTGAACTGCCTGGAGAGGGCGTCAGGCAGGCCGTTCTTAGAGCCAGGCCTGAAGGTGATTGAAAATTGGAACCTGGCGAAGAACAAAGACCAACGCGCCTGGCGGGCGTTCAGGCGCTTGGCAGATCGTAGATATTCTAAGTTCTTGTGGTCCGTAAGGACCACAAACGGCAGGTTCGCCCCCTCCAGCCAGTGACGCCATTCCTGCAGGGCGAGTTTGATGGCCAGGAGCTCTCTGTCCCCCACATCATAGTTCCTCTCCACCGGGGACAAGCGCCGGGAGAAGAAGGCGCAGGGTCGTTTGGCGCCATCGTCCGGCGACCGCTGGGACAGCACTGCTCCCACTCCCATGTCCGAAGCGTCTACCTCTACGATGCACTGCAGCGCGGGGTCGACCTGGCGAAGGACCCGGGAGGAGGAGAATTCCGCCTTCAGCGCCTCAAAGGCGGCAGCGACCTCTTCGGTCCACCGGAACGGGACCTTCGGGGACGTGAGGCGGGTCAGTGGTCCAACGATGGTACTGAAGTTGGGGACAAAGCGGCGGTAGAAATTGGCGAAGCCAACAAACTGTTGCACCTGCTTCCGGGATGCAGGTGTAGGCCATTCCACCACCGCCTTTACCTTCTCTGGGTCTGGGAGCACCTTGTCGTGGGCGATGATAAACCCCAGGAAGGACGTAGTCCTGGCGTAAAATTCACACTTTTCTGCCTTTACGTACAGACGATTCTCCAGCAGCCTTTGGAGGACCCGCCTCACGTGGACCTGGTGCTCGTCCCTGGACTTGGAGAAGATGAGGATATCGTCCAGGTAGACGAACACGAAAAGGCCGATGAAGTCCCGGAGGACGTCATTAATGAGGCGCTGGAAGACTGCAGGAGCGTTGGTCAACCCGAACAGCATCACCAGGTATTCAAAGTGGCCGTTCGGGGTACGGAAGGCTGTTTTCCACTCATCTCCCTCCCGGATCCGGACGAGGTGGTAAGCGCTGCGTAGGTCCAGCTTGGTGAACCAGGTCGCCCCCTGGAGGGAGTGGAAAGCAGTGTCCATGAGAGGCAGGGTGTAACGGTCCTTCTCCGTGATATCGTTGAGGGCCCGGTAGTCAATACAAGGGCGGAGGGACCCATCCTTTTTTCCCACGAAGAAGAACCCTGCCCCCACGGGTGACGATGATGGGCGGATTACCCCAGCACTTAATGACTCCTTCAGGTAGGCGTTCATCGTCTCCTTCTCCGGCGCAGACAGGCTGTAGAGGCGACCAGAAGGTAAGGGAGCCCCCTGGCGGAGGTTGATGGCACAGTCATAGGGCCGATGAGGGGGGAGAGACATAGCTTTCGCTTTGCTGAACACCATACCCAGGTTGTGAAACTCCGGAGGCACCAGAGACAGGTCCGGGGGTGCAACGTCCGTCGCAGGGGGAGGAGCGGACGGAGAGCAGGCAGCGGACTGAAGGCAGGTGCCCATGCAGAATGTACTCCATGCCGATACCCCAGCTGACTTCCAATCCAGGACCGGGTTGTGAAGGCGAAGCCAGGGATACCCCAGGATGACGGGCGACACAGAGTTGGGAAGGACATAGAAGGTCATCTCCTCCCGGTGATTTCCCGAGATGATGACCGGAACGGGGATGGTTTGGTGTGACACTCTCCCAAGGGAGGCACGGGAGAGGTTAACAAGGGAGATGGGATTCTTCAGTGCCTGACAGCGAATGCCCAAACGGGTTGCCAGGCCTTGTGAAATAAAGCTGCCTTCTGCACCCGAATCCACCAGTGCGTGGGTGAGATGCCCAGTGGGGTTGTGGCAGAAACGGATGGGCAGCTTCAATTGGGTAAGGGGACTTAACTGATTGACGTCCGCGAGGCCCCCTACAGTGACTCGCGGACCCCGCCGTTTGGCTTTTGTGGACAAAGCTCCACCGTGTGTTGATTGTCTCCGCAATACATGCAGAGATTCAACTCACGGCGGCGTTGTCTCTCTGCCGGGGAGAGCTTTGTCCAGCCCGTCACCATCGGCTCCGACTCCTCGGGGCGCGATGGCGGCGGCGTCGCCAGGGGGCGAGCTTGGGGCAGGCGCAACGAGGCTCCCCAAGGGCGAGAAGTAGACGACTTCCGTCCAGAGGAGCGCTCACGCAGCCTGCTATCCAAGCTGATGGCGAGAGAAGTTAGCTCTGCTAGCGTCCCAGGGATATCCCGACCAGCCAGTTCATCCCTCAGATCATCATTCAGGCTGCGGAGGAACAGGCCACAGAGGGAGCGTTCGTCCCAGCCCAATTCCTCCGCCGCTACCCGGTAGTCGACCGCATAGTCCGCTGCCGACCGGCTTCCCTGCTGGAGAGCGAGAAGCTGATCGACTTGGACCGTCTCGGTTCGGGAATGGTCAAAGACCTCCAGGAAGCGTGCCACGAACTGGTCATAGGTGAGGGTGGCGTAACTGGGCTTCGCCATTATGGCGTAGGTCCAAGTTAACGCGCGCTCCTCCAGGAGATTCGCTATGTAGCCAATTCGGCTGTGATCCAAGGGAAAGTCTCCGGGCACACGGTGGAACACGGACTCACACTGCATAATGAACCCCCGCGCTCCGCCGAGCTTCCCGCTAAAGCGGGCGGGGGTCGGAATCGGCATGAGCCGAACCGGTGCCACTGGAGCCGGCTGGACGGCCGCTGGAACAGCAAGAGCTGCGCCACCCTGGTGAGCCGGGGGGAACGGCTGTTGGGGATCCAGGCGGTCCAATCGGTTAGTGATGTTAATAAGTTGATTTAGAATCACCTGCTGCTGATAAGCAATTTGATCCACCCGAACCTCGAGAGTGGTAAGCCGGTGCGCGAGCCCGCCGTCTGCCGAGCCGCTCTGCTGAAGCCGTACTGACATAACGTTCGGCTCAGGAGACGCACACACACAGGCTCAGAGTAGTTCAAACTGTTTATTAACAACAGGGATGTATGGGTGTGTGTCAGCGGAATGTAAATGTATTGGTGGTGGCGTCTGCTTCGGGCACAGAGGCAGGAGACCGTTCAGCCGGCAACCCTATGGGAAAGAACAGACACAGGGTGACGGGCACACACCAATACAGGAGGAGAATAGGCGAGGGAGAGAAGCTTACTTGTATTTGACTGATGGCAGGCACTTCAAGGACGGAACCCCGGGAGACAGTCACCTGCAGGACTCGGTGCAGCAGCGAGGAAGGACGAGGGACGGAGTTGTCCGCCGCCGAGGAATCCACCTGTGCACAGGGGAGCAGACTGGAAAAGGTAAGGTAAGGAATCTTCTTACCGCTTAGCGTGACGCTGAAGAAAGAGTTGATGCTTCGCATGGAAGGGCGATGAAGTCTACGGCTTCAGGCCGAAGCTTAGGGCGAGGCGGCTTTTATCCCTCGCCGCTGATGATTAGCAGGTGTGTGAGCAGGTGGCGCCGTTGATGAGCGGCGCGGCGTGACACCCCGGGGCAGACCCAGGACACGCTGGTGAGACTACGTCTCCCAGCTGGCCTGAGAACGTCTTGGTATCCTCTCTTAAGGGCTGGAGCAGGTGGCCGGGGACGGGGAAGTCTGGGCTTCTCTGCTTGAGCTGCTGCCTCTGCGACCCAGACCTCCGGAAAAGTGGAAGAAAATGGATGGATGAAAATCAAACAGAATTTTGTCAATAGTTTTACTGTTTGAGGATCTACATGTAGTGACGGAGCAGCATAGGCTAATCTACATTGGTGTGAAAAAGTGTTTGCCCCCTTCCTGATTTCTCATTTTTTTGTATGTTTGTCATACTTAAATGTTTCAGATCATCAAACAAATTTAAATATTAGACAAAGATAACACAAGAAAACACAAAATGCAGTTTTTAAATTAAGGTGTTTACTATTAAGGGGAAAAAAATCCAAACCTACATGGCCCTGTGTGAAAAAGTGATTGCCCCTAAACCTAATAACTGGTTGGGCCACCCTTAGCAGCAACAACTGCAATCAAGCGTTTGCGATAACTGGCATTGAGTCTGTCACAGCACTGTAGAGGAATTTTGTCCCACTCATCTTTGTAGAATTGTTGTAATTCAGCCACATTGGAGGGTTTTCAAGCAGGAACACCTTTTTTGTTATGATCCCTCGTGCGCCATTATTAAATAGTAAGCGGGACAGAGCCCCCCCAGAGCCAGAGCCACAGCTGAGCGTGACATCCCTGTACACCAGACAAGTACAGAGGATGGCTACCTCCATTTTAAATGATGACTCCCACCCTTTGCACTGCCACTTTCAGCTTCTTCCCTCAAGACGGAGGTTTGCTGTCCCAAAAAGTAGAACCCAGCGCTACAAAAACAGCTTTGTCCCTGCTGCTGTCAAAGAGTTGAACAAGCTGTAACAATATATTGCACATAATTTAGGTACCTATTTATTAACTCCATTTTATACTTACTTATTTTTGTAGGATGTCACTTGGGTTCTAAATATTTTATTGGGTTTTAGACCTTTGAGTTTTTAACCTCTTTGACTAGTTTTTAACTTTTGATATGACCCTTCTCTCTTACCTCTGGTTTTTCTCCCATCTCTTTGTCTTTTTATACCCTGATTGATGGAGCCTTGAGTATTCTTATCATGTTTATAGTCAGCTTCATGTGTGCCTGTGTTTGTGTCTATGTTGAATGTAATTTGTGGCTTGTAAATATGGATGTCACCAGACTGCAAAACAAATCTACCTACGGGTACAAATAAAGTAACCTGAACCTGAATCTGAACCCCCCCCCCCCCCCCCAAGGGGTAGATTCTAGATAGAGGGGTAGATTTTAACACAAAAGAACCTCCAACAACGGACAACCACCACCCAGGGTGGGAGGTGGGGGGAAAACAGGTTAGGAGGGAAGCAACCAGTACATTCACCCCCCCAAAATAATATACAAATATAGTACATAACCCCTCCTAACTACCCCAACTTAGGGCACTAACCCCCCCTCCCCAGAAGTCCAAAGTTCAGGGGGCCAACCAGAGTCCCAGGCCCCAGGCATGGCGAGGGGTGATTGATCGGGTGGCCTGCCTGAGTCCCAAGCCCAGCAGGCGGCCCGCAGAACAGCATCAGGCAGCCTGCCAGGACCGATGGACCACCTGACCCCAGAGCTAAGTCTTTTGGGTGGCCGACCAACATGGTTGAGCCACCAGGACCGAAAGGGCAGGCGAAGAAGTTGCTTACCCACCTTAGAGGCAAGTAGCCGAACCGAGGGAAAGACCGCCCCTCCCCCCAAGGCTTGGAGCAGGGGGGTCATAGCACTCGCGCTGGTCCTGGTCTGAGACATGGCTGCACCCACAATGGACTCTGGCTGGAGCTCTGCTGCACCCTCGGTGGACTGCGGCCGGAGCTCTGCTGCACCCGCGGTGGACTCTGGCTGGAGCACCGTTGCACCTAGCGGTGGTCCCCATTGGGGACCTCATTGTTCCCGCAGTGGCCTCCCCAGCGAGGGTGGTAGGTTCCCCACGAATCCCGGCACTAAACCCAGATCCTCAGCGGCCTCCAAAGGAGTTGGCTGCTCTCTGGCAACCCTGGCAAGGAGCTCCGAACCCAGAGGGAAAGGGAAAGAGGCCGAGTCAGGGTCGCCGGTGGCGGCAGAGCCCAGTGAGGTGGCCCTGAGAGCTACTGAGAGCTGCTCTGGGCCCTCCTCACCTTGAGTCGGGCAGTGTGACTTTAACATGGATATGAAAGGCAGTGAAGAACACACTTGCCTGAACTCAGGCTCCAAAGCCGTCCAGGACTCCGGCGATCTAGGGTGCGTGGGTTCCATCAGTCCGTCAGGTGCTGCACCCACGTTGACCTCTCCCGGGGTGACTGGGCTCATGTCGCCGTCGTCTGCGGACACCCCAGAAGGAGCTCAAAAAAGATGGGAGAGGAAAGATGGTTAGGGTCGCTGGCAGCAGCAGAGCCCGGGCGAGGGGAGTTCGGATGCAGCTGAGGGCTGCACACGACTCTCCTCCCCAAGAGCCAGGCAAGATCTCTCCACAACTGACAAGAGAATTACAGGAGAGGTTACTTGCCTGTACTCAAGCTCCACCGCCATCCAGGACTCCGATGATGCTGCCGCCGACATCCTGGACCCAGTTGTCTGGAGGTCTGGTCCAGAGGGTGACTCTGTTGCGATGGCCCCCGCAGCAGGCGTGATGGTGGTAACAGTCTCAGTCCCCCTGTACACAGTCTTCCACGCCACGTGGCAGCCAGGGATTGCCTTGTCGCTGGACCTGGAGCTGGACTCTCCAGGAGCTCTGGTTCCTTCCCCTCTTGGGCGCCCTGGTTCTGGAGCCGACAAACTCATAGGCACACACACAGAGGGTTTGGGGAGGTCAAAAGAAGGGCTACTATATGCCGCTGGGGCAGAGCACTCAGGGGACTGCAAACCCCATCTCCTGGCCAGGAGGCAGGCAACATTGTTCATCACAAGTGAGGGTAAAATGAGGAAAAACTTGCCTGTTCTCCTGGCTCTGGATGTCCCCAGCAGCCTCCGAGGCATCTCCTCCCCGCCCTGAGCGTTCCTCCTCAAACAGACTGTCAATGAGGGTGAGCAAAGCCAGTCTGTCTTCCTCCGTCATCACATCCGCGGTCTGAGCGGCCCCCGGCCCAGAGGATGGAGCTGTCATGGCCCATGAAACGCACTCTTGTCCCTCCTTCTCGTCTCTCTGGCGCTCCTCCTCAATCCGGTGGTCCAACTGGGCAAGCAGCGCCAGCCTCTCCTCCTCCCTCTCGCGGGGCTCCTCCTCGGTCCAGCGGTTGATCAGGGTAATCAACCCCAGTGTCTCCTCCTCCATCATCGCATCAGGGGACGGAGCGTGCCCAGGCTCTAGGGATGACGCAGGAGCGGGAAAGCTGCGAGAGGAAGGTGTCTTCCTCCGCCACGAGCGCTTCTTCCGGCGGGAAGATGGCTCCCATGTCAGGGAGGCCCTCTCCAACTCCGCGTCTGGTGGGGGAAAGAAGAAGGAGAGGATGTCATCCACCCTAGGAATGAGCCGGAGGCCGGGATGACGCTGCCTGACGTCCTCAGCAGTGAGCCGTGCTCACTGAACCTCTTCGGGGGACCGTGGCCGCTGAGCGAAGAAGAGCGCCTGCTGCAGCAGATCCTGGGCTCTCAGCTCCTCGTCCATCCAGGTCACCATGTTGTTGCTTGGGGAAAAGAAAAAGGAAGGTGAAAAAGAAGAGAAAAAATGCATGTCTACTCCACTGGGTTTTTTCTTGTTGGCCGGACCATTCTGTTATGATCCCTCGTGCGCCATTACACAGAGGGCAGAATGAAAAACCCAAGAGCAGGAGTCAATTCGTGCACTTTATTTACAAAACCCCCAAACTTGTCCAGTAAACAGTCACGCTAATAAACAGAGAGTTGAAATGATGGCGCTTAAGGCCACCAGACATACAGGGACACCACCTGGATGCTCTACAGCCCGAGGGGGGGAATGCCTAGTGCCGCAATACTGCTAAAGGCACAAAGAGAAAGGCAAACACAAACTTACAGTGCTGGAGCGATCCGGGGCCGTCCGTGCAGTCCAGTGGATGAGGAAAAAGCAGGAACAGCCGCTTACACCAACTAACTAACAACAGTCACGTAGTGTAAGAGAAGATTACTTTAGTCAAGCTGAAAGTAAACGTAGGTAGTGACAACTTGCATACACGGAGGAACATGCTGCCGTTTATGAAGTGCAATGCTCCGGCGATCTCCTCCCATAAACACAGTGTTTCAATAATCCTAATCCTAATGAGGGAAGAGACCACCGGTGTGAAGCAGCGTGGCCAGAACAAATTGAAAACATGTGTGCATGAGTGAGTGTCAGAGCGTGTGAATGGAAGTGAGTGAGGTGTGTGTGTGTATGTGTGTGTGAAACACCAATAACAAGACACAGCTGATGACACTGACAGGAGGAGGGGGTGTGCCCGAGCTGTCAGGGAGTGAGGACCCAAAGGGCTCCCTGAAGCGCCTGATGGAAAATAAATAGTAAGCGAGCCAAAATAGCCGCGGTGTCAGAACTGGGTTTGGTACCACCAATCCCAGGTTCATGACATTTTTAAGGTCATGCCACAGCATCTCAATTGGATTCACCTCAGGACTTTGACTAGGCCTCTCCAAAATCTTCATTTTGTTTTTCTTTAGCCATTCAGAGGTGGACTTGCTGGTTTGTTTTCAATTATTGTCCTGCTCCAGAACCCAAGTGCACTTCAGCTTGAGGTCACGGATAGAGGGCTGCATATTCTCCTTCAGGATTTTTTGGTAGACAGCAGAATTCATGGTTCCATTTACCACAGCAAGTCTTCCAGGTCCTGAAGCAGCAAAACAGCTCCAGACCATCACACTACCGCCACCATATTTTACTGTTGGTATGATGTTCCTTTTCTGAAATGCTGTTACTTTTACGCCAGATGTAATGGGAGACACACCTTCCAAAAAATTCAACTTTTGTCTCGTCAGTCCACAGAGTATTTTCCCAAAAGTCTTGGGGATCATCAAGATGTTTTCTGGCAAAACTGAGATGAGCCTTTATGTTCTTTTTGCTCAGCAGTGGTTTTTGTCTTGGAACTCTGCCATGCAGGCCATTTTTGCCCAGTCTCTTTCTTATGGTGGAGTCATGAACACTGACATTAACTGAGGCAAGTGAGGCCTGCAGTTCTTTGGATGTTGTTGTGGGGTCTTTTGTGACCTCTTGGATGAGTCGTCACTGTGCTCTAGGGGTAATTTTGGTCAGCCGGCCACTCCTGGGAAGGTTCACCACTGTTCCATGTTTTCGCCATTTGTGGATAATTGCTCTCACTGTGGTTCACTGGAGTCCCAAAGCTTTAGAAATGGCTTTATAACCTTTTCCAGACTGAGAGATTTAAAATTACTTTTTTTTCTCATTTGTTCCTGAATTTCTTTAGATTGCAGCATAATGTCTAGCTTTTGAGGATCTTTTGGTCTACTTCACTTTGTCAGGCAGGTCCGATTTAAGTGATTTCTTGATTGAGAACAGCTGTGGCAGTAATCAGGCATGGGTGTGGCTAGAGAAATTGAACTCAGCTTTCCAAAGATGTGATAAACCACAGTTAATTTAAGTTTTAACGGGGGAAGGGGGGTCACTTTTTCCACACAGGGCCATGTAGGTTTGGATATTTTTTTAACCCTTAATAATAAACACCTTCATTTAAAAACTGCATTTTGTGTTTACTTGTGTTATCTTTGTCTACTATTTAAATTTGTTTGATGATCTGAAACATTTAAGTGTGACATTCAAAAAAATGAGAAATCAGGAAGGGGGCAAACACTTTTTCACACCACTGTAGATAATCCTTCAGCCTTTGAAAGTAAACCTCTTCCTTTGCAGGGGTGTCCAACCATGTGCCATGGAGAGCCAAGACCCTGCAGGTTTTCTCTTCTACCCAGTCTCTTCAGCAGGTGTTTTCACTTATCAGCAATCAGTGGGAAGAAGTTCACAGAAATCTGCTGTTGAAGACACTGGTTGGAGGTAAAACCTGCAGGGTCTTGGCTCTCCATGGCACATGGTTGGACACCCCTGCTTTAAAGGGTAAATCTCTTAAAAACCATTGATTTAACCTTTTTCCCCCTTTTCAATCAGAGGAGTGAAATTACTTGGGCATCTATGACACTTTTTTTAATCTATGAGTATTCCCAAGCAAGTGCCAAAGCATTTTTAGCTAATACATTTTTTCTCATAAATTTGCTGCCCTTTTTTTCATATTTGTTCGTTTTAATGAAAACATTTCTTTTTTGACAAATTTTCAACTTTTTCTCATAAATGTGAAGGTTTTAATCTGATAAATTTGTGACAATTTCTTAATAATTTTCCCTTATGTTTGAATGAATGAATGAATGAATGAATCTTTATTTCGGATAGTACAGGTTAAAAGGAACTGAATAATATAGCAAAAGGGGGAAAGAAAATCCAACAAGGTCAAATTAGACAATAACTCCTCTGATTATACAGTTCAACATAAGTTATCCGAAATGGGTGATGGCTGAAGCCGCAGCTTATATTGCCCACCCATATTCCATCCAAGAATTCAAAAGAAAAACCAAAAAAAAAAAAAACAAGACAAGAGCGATTACAATTCAAAAAAAAAAAAAAAAGAAACGAAGCTAAGACAAAGTGTGACAGAAAAAAAAAAACTAAGCTACAACACAACACAGGCTGGATATGACAATCCTTATGTGATTTTACATGTCATCTTGTATATACTGTATGTTTGGAGTATTTTTTCCTTTAGTTTTAGTTTAAATTGTCCAAGCGTTGTACATGATTTTAATTCAGGTCCAAAATCGTTCCATAATCTGACTCCTTGCACTGAAACACAGTGTTGCTTGGTGGTAGTTCTCACTGAAGGTTTTTGAAATATACATGTTCCTCTGAAATGATATTGTTTCTCCCTTATTTGGAACAACTTTTGGATATTTGCGGGCAGTGATAGATTCTTCACTTTAAACATTATTATTGCAGTTTTAAAGTCAACCAGATCTTTCAACTTGAGAGCTTTTAGTTTAAGAAAAAGTGGGTTTGTTGGTTTCCTGAAAGCTGCTTTGTTAATTATTCTAATAGCTCTCTTCTGAAGCATAAAGAGTGGATATATGTTTGTTTTATATGTATTTCCCCATACTTCAGTACAATATGTCATGTATGGGAGTATTAATGAATGATACAAGGTATATAGTGTGGGTTGATTCAGCAAATATTTCGCTCTGTGTAATATTGCAATTGATTTGGATATTTTACCTTTAATATAATTAATATGTGACTTCCAACACAGTTTATTATCAATTATTACTCCAAGAAACTTAGTTTCAGATACCCTTTCAATCTCTACACCATTTACACTGAGTTTAGATACTGAGTTGTTGTGATGGTTGTTAAAGACTATAAATTTTGTCTTACTTAAATTGAGACATAATTTGAGATCCTCAAAAGCTAGACATTGGTTTTTAATACAGTTTCGGCTAATTTGTTTCCATTTGTATTATCAAAATATTTTTTGTAACCATAATTTGTGTCTACATGCGAGATGATTTAAAAATTATTGACACGTGTCCACTTTTTAAAAATCACTACCTATTCTTAGCCACTAGGGGGCAGCATTGCTCCAAAGTCGCAACATCACGAGACGCAAACACAATCCGTCCGGCCCATACTCTGGTCAGGGCTTACTGAAGATGCTGCTGAATTAGCTCAAGAAACAGTTTTTACTTGAAGACGGCGGGGTGTGTTGTGTTAAAGTTCATTAAGTCTCCTGGAAACATGTCCGCCTACAGCCTCTTTGGACTGTGCCAACTTTCATCCCGCAAAAATGTCAAATTATTTTGCACATCCTTTGTGTGAGAATATTTTCAAACAAAACATTTTTGACTATCTTTGCTCACATGGTTACTGATTGGATGCTTTCATTTTTGCATGGACCTTGTGGTCACAGTTTTAAAAGCTCCTTGATCTTTGTTTCTACGGGGTTTTTTTTTTTAGCTTGACACCAACAAACAAACAAACAAAAACACCCCAACAAATTAAGCTGAAACCAGCAGATGAATAGCTGTGTTTGTCTACCAAATATAAGCAGGAGTGAGTAATCTTTAAAAAAAATGTTTAAATGAACTTCAGAAAAGAGAAGAAATCTGCTGAAGCATCTTGACACTGTAAATTTAAGCTAGAGTTCCATCTAGTGGATACTATTCTTCAGTCTAAATTTCCTTTGGATAAAAGTTTAATTATCATCGATCTATACAAGAAATCTGTGTGTCTGTGTGTCACGAACATAGGATATCATAGGACGGCCTATGATGTCTGCATGGTGTCCTACGATGATGATCCTGTGATCTCAGGCATCATAGGACTCACGATGCCGTCATAAAGATATGATGTCTATGTGACGTCGTATAGACATATAGACAGGCGTCTTTGACTAGGTGATCAACGGCAGGCATCGCTCACGATGATCCTATGATCTCAGGCATCATAGGACTCACGATGCCGTCATAAAGATATGATGTCTATGTGACGTCGTATGGACATACAGACAGGCGTCTTTGACTAGGTGGTCAACGGCAGGCATCGCTCACGATGATCCTATGATCTCAGACATCATAGGACTCGCGATGCCGTCATATAGATATGATATCTATATGACA
Source organism: Pholidichthys leucotaenia (assembly GCA_020510985.1). NCBI lineage: Eukaryota > Metazoa > Chordata > Actinopteri > Cichliformes > Pholidichthyidae > Pholidichthys > Pholidichthys leucotaenia. Next base: position 168,532,699 of record CM035842.1, read on the forward strand.
TCATAGAGACATATAGACAGGCGTCTTTGACTAGGTGATCAACGGCAGGCATCACTCACGATGATCCTATGATCTCAGGCATCATAGGACTCACGATGCCGTCATAAAGATATGATGTCTATGTGACGTCGTATAGACATATAGACAGGCGTCTTTGACTAGGTGATCAACGGCAGGCATCACTCACGATGATCCTATGATCTCAGACATCATAGGACTCGTGATGCCGTCATATAAGATAAGATAAGATAAGCCTTTATTAGTCCCACAATTGGGAAATTCCAGGATTGCAACAGCACAGGGATAGCAACACTCAGAGCAATAATTAAGAAGATACGAAAAATGTAAAATATATAGCCACACGGGCAAAGCGGTTTCCCCCCCCCCCCACCCTCGCCATGGCCCACCCGCAGTCAGACACACTTCCAACAGCCCCCCGCCGGCACAGAGACCCCCGTTACAGCAGATATGGGAGGAGACTGAAGCCCAAAAGACATGCCGACTGAAACTCTGTCTGGGTGGGGGGGGGGGGTGTGTAGCAGACACAAAATGCATATTGTAGAGTTGTAGAGACTTGAGTAAGTTAGACAGCGTCTCAGTCAGGAAGCAGAGGGTAAACAGTAGACAGGGGGTTTAAGGGTGAATGTATTGTGATGTTGGATGTCACGCAGTGTGATGTGGAATGTCACGCAGATGTGAGATGAGCAGTGGGGATATAAAGGAGAACCGTGCCTGAATGAGTTCATGCTTTTTGTGTATGACATGATGAGAGAGTGTTAATAAATTTCGTCTGTTCGTAAACTGGCCTCATCATTTCCCACACTCTCCACACTGGATATGATGCCCACATGACATCACAGAGACCTATAGACAGGTGTCTTTGACTATGTGATAAACGACAGGCATCACTCACAATCATAGCACCTACGATGATCCTATGATCTCAGGCATCCAGAGGACATCCTGTGATGTCTGCATGGTGTCCTATGATGATCCTAGGACTTGTGATGCCGTCATATAGATATGCTGTCTATGACTACATTATGTGCTATGATGTAAATATGACGCCAAAGATCATAGGACCACCGATGTCTGTGTCACAAGCATAGCACTTTGTGTTGCCATGGGAACCATGTCAAAGATCAAAGGCAGCCATCATTCACAATAATAATAACAATGCTGATAAACTTAAACTAAGAGGAAGCCCAATGAAGAAATAAATATGAAAGACAGAATAATAATAATAATAATAACAATAATAGCAACCCAGGATAATAATAATAAGGTGAAATACAGAAAATCCAAACTTAAAGCAAGGATGTGGGCTGGGACCCATGCCCTGGAGACAAGGAATATCACTCTATATATAATTCAAGAAATCTCTGTCGGTCACGATGTCATGATGTCACAATCATAGGACTTGCAAAAGCATCATAGGACTTGCCATGAGATCAAAGGCGGGCTGCACTCATGATCATAGGACTCGCTATGACATCATCAAAAATCAAAGGCAGGCATCACAGATCAAAGCCAGGCATCAACAAACGAGTGGTGACGTCAAAGATCCAAGGTAGGTTTCACCATGGTTGCTGTTGCCATGGTAACAGTAACTTTCAATGGCCATGCAGAAATGTTTTCTTACACTGGCTTTCTATGGCCATGCACAGGTATGTACTAGTTTATATAAATGTCACAAATTACAAGAAAAAATTAACAAATTTCCCAGACATAACAAGTTTATGATAAAAAGTTACAATTTTATGAAAAAAGGTGGAAGTTTATGAAAAAAGTTGCAAGTTTATGAGAAAAAAAGTTGCAAATTTGAGAAAAATTTGCATATTTACAAAAAGTCACAAATTTGAGAGAACATTTTAACTTGACACAAAAAATTGCAATTTCCAAGAAAGGCGTCACAAATTTATAAGAAAAAGTTACAAATTTTTAAGTAAAAATTTGCAAATTTAGAAGAAAAGAGTTGTGAATAAAAAGTTGCAAAACTATATGGAGAAAAAGTTTTTTAAAAATAATTTAAAGAATCAGAAAATTATACCATATTACCATAACTTAATGCTTTTCACAGCCATTTCTGATTATAAAGCATAGCATGCAAATGCTATGACCTCCTTGACCACTATGGGTCATTCAACTTTATTTGCATTTTCTTATACATTTGCTACATTTTTTGGTAAATTTTCAAATGTTTCCTCATAAATTTGGGACTTTTTGTGTAAATTTGCAACTTTTGTCCCATACATTTTCAACCTGTTCTTGTAATTTTGTGACTTTTTCTTGTATACTTACAATTTTTTTCTCATAAATTTCAGACTTTTTTCTTAATTTGCAGCTTTTTCATCCTAAATTTGGAAGTTGTCTTGCAACTTTCAACTTTTTTTTTTGTAAATTTGTGACTTTTTTTGGTGTGAATTTGCAACTTTTTTCATCACACATTTGGAAGTTGTCTTGCAACTTTTCAACTTTTTTTTTTTGTAAATTTGTGGCTTTTTTTCTTGTGAATTTGCAACTTATTTTTTCATCATATATTTGGAAGTTGTCTTGCAACTTTCAGCTTTTTTTTGTAAATTTGTGACTTTTTTTGTGTGAATTTGCAACTCTTTTCATCATACATTTAGAAGTTCTTGCAACTTTTCAACTTTTTTAAATTTGCAAGTTTATTTTTATTTATCTATTTTTTTCAGAAGAGGTTTTTTTTATTATTATTTTAAATGGTTTGTACTACTCCCCATTTCAAAAATAGGGGTGCCTAAACACAGTGATAAGGCCCCCCGAAAGCTAGAAACGGCCCTGCTTTTACATTAAAACTAATCTGAGCTTCATAAGAGGCGTGGCCTACGTAATTACGCCCGACAGTGGGAGGATCCTCGCTCTCTGTGGAGAGTTTGGTTCGGCTGTCATTCCCAGAGGAAGAAGAAGAAGAAGAAGGAGGGGAGGAAGGTGTGATCGACATTTACCTGTCGGTTGTGGTCGGTGTCACCTGGTCGTAAAAAAACTTGTCGCGTCGTTGTTCTTCACATTTCACTCGGAGTGAGACACTAAAACGCTGGATTCCATCAGGAGTAAAGCGGGGAAGACGTTAAAGGTGAGTTGGAGTCGGTGAGCAAATCACTGGGGAAAAGCTGAATTCGCTCACCAACGTTAGCTAAACACCACCCAGCCTCGTCAGTCACAGTAACCGTAAATTAATTCAGCCTTTAACACTCTAGGTGAGCTAGTTGTCATTTTAATACATCAAATACTGGCTAATATTATTGACATTAATGCTTAGGTAATACGGTTACAGGAAGTGAAAACATGTTAGCTGTTCCTGCAACAGGTTTCCTGCATGGGTCGAGGATCCACAAATTGTACTCGAGTAAAAGTAGTTCCCCTCGGCTAAAAATTACTCAAGTACAGGTTGGAGTAGCCACAAGAAAGGTTCTTGAATAAGGAAGTATGTACTAAAAAGTAACTTGAGTGGTGAGTAATGACTAGACTTTCGGCAATGTTGGAGGTTTTTCACTTAATTTATAACCGTTTTATTTTAAATTTACTCTTTTTTTTTTTTTTAAATAAATTTGCGCCCCCCCAAAAAAAATTTCTCGCAACTTGTGACATTTTTCTTGTACATTTGTGACCTTTCCCCCCATAAATTTCCCATATTTTTTCTCAAAAATTTGTGACTTTTTTTTGTGTAAATTTTCTCATAATTTTTCTTGTACATTTACACTTGGTTTAGATTGAAAAATATATCTTTATATTGTTTGTGATCAGTTTGTGAATTTCATGTAAATTTAACACTTTTTCCAAAAAAATTTGCCACTGTTTTGTAGTAAATTTGCAACTTTACTCATGGTTTTTTTTAAATGTATTGATCTGAGGAAATTAATGTAATAAATACATTTTTAAGAACTGGTGAAATAAAAGTAACTTGGACTATGACCAAAGTTACTTGAGGAAAAATACAGGTTTTTATTCATAAAATTTGTCCTCAAGAGTAAAAAGTCTCCTACAATAAAACTACTAGCAAAATATTAAAATAAATTTTAATGTCAACTCTAGAGTTGAATTCTTCAAATGATGGTTTTCTTCAGAAAAACAAAGTTTATGCTGCTTTATTTTAATTATTTAACCAGGCAGGACAGATTAAGAACAGATTCTTATTTACAGCTGTGGCCTGGGGGGAAGGGGCAAGATTATAAACCTATAGAATACCCATATAAAAATGGATCATTTCAATATCACCTTCAGATGCAGTTTCTCGGTTGTTATTTTTTTTCTTGGAATATTGTTATCGCTTTCTGGTCTAAAGGTCTAAACTCAGAAGAAAATGTGTCTTAAGTTCTCTGCTCCCTTTGCTTGGAACTTGGGCTGTACAGTAAAATAATTTAAAATCACAGCTCATTTTTTTTTGGTTTGGACAATGTCAAAAAATTAATATTGTGAAAATCCGTTTTCCCCATTCACAAGAGTAACAAGGGCACTAAGAGAGCATACAGTATATTTCTGCCAAGGTCCGTCTGTGTTTCGGTTTATGACCAGGATAACTCAAAAACTACTGGATGGAATTTGATAAAATTTCCACCAGAGGTGGCCCTTGGGATATGGATGAATCCATTGGATTTTGGAGGTGATCTGGGTTAGGATGTGGATTCTGGATGTCTTTTATCTTTCTTTAAGATTGGTGGAGGTATGCACTCTCAGATCACCTCCAAAATCTAATGGCTTAATGTAACCCAAGGGCCACCTGTGGTGAAAATGGTAGTTTTTTTTTGTAATCCCGCTAACAGACATGCAGACAAACCCACCACCCCGATTACCTCCTTGGAGGTAAATACAGTACCCTCTAGCTCTACACCCCCCCCACACACCCCCCCCCACCACATTTCCTCCTTTAACTACATTAATGGCTTTGATCTGCTTTGCTCCACAAGCTGACAATATATAATTGAACCAATATGAGTGAACCAGTTAAAAAAAGTAATTATGCAAACTGAAACATAATAAAAGCATATTTAACTAACAGAATTTCCTTTCAAAATGAAATATTTCAAGATTTTCTCTCTATGGGACAAGTAAGAAATGAGCTGAATACTGCACATTATGCATTCATGTTTATTTCATTATGCCACTTTCACTGGGACCGGTTGGTCTGTGTTGTTTTGGATGATTGTTCCCCACATCCGCCACTGTCCTCCACTTGGATTGTCGTCAGTGGAGTGCATCTATTTAACCATATTCTTTTATATGATGGAAGTATTTCTGTCAATAGGAGGGAGACGGTCAGATCGACAGTATTAAAATTGCATGGGTGTGCAACTCAGGCAGAGGGAAGGAACATGCATTTACGTCAGTTCCACTTCTTGTGAGACCAGAGGGCTGCTTGGAGACATCGGGCTCAGCGGGGTTCTCTGCTGCACTGCTGAATGGACGCGACTGCCTCACATCACGGTTCATCTGTTTACAGCAAATCGCACACGATTTATGACAAGGGTATAGAAAAATGAGACCCACCATCAGGATATAAAGTGTAAACTGTTGTAGTGAGCGGTGGAAGTGTGTCCTGGCTGTAAGGAGAGAGGCTTCCTCAGGTCCAAGGAGCAGTGCTCCTGCTGGAACAGTCTCCTCATCTCGAGACATTTCACATGTTTGTTTTTCCAGCCTAGTGATGGCGCAAACAGGTCACAATGTTTTTTTGCCCCCCGTGTTCCTTTTACCACAGTTTCTCCCGATGTTGCTCTGCATTTTTTTTTTTTATCTGCAAACAGCGTATCTGGCAGCATTGCAGTTACTAATTCAGCAATAGGCTGCAGGTCCAGACAGCATCAACTCGAGGCTCCTCAAGTCCTGTGCAGACCAGCTGTGTGGGATCGTGGAGCACATCTTGAGCCTGAACCTGAAGCTAGGGAGGGTACCACAGCTGTGGAAAACATCCTCCGTGGTACCCATGCCGACGACTCCACACCCCAAGGACCTGAACAGCTACAGACCACTGGCCCTCACATCACACCTAATGAAGACCCTGGAGAGGCTGCTCCCTGGTGGGACCAGCGATGGACCCAATTCATTTTGCCTACCAGCATGGCATCAAGGTGGAGGAAGCAGTGATCTTCCTCCTACTCCATTCCCTGTTCCACCTGGAGAATCCTGGTAGCACTGTGAGGATCATGTTCTTTGATTTCTCCAGTGCTTTCAACACATCCAACCAGTGATCCTGAGGGACAAGCTGCTGCACTCAGGGGTGGTCCAGCAACTGTCATCGTGGATCCTGGACTACCTCACAGACCAACCACAGTTTGAAAACCCAGGACTGTGTGTCTGACACCATCCTCTGCAGTATGGGGGGGGGCAGGGAACAGTTCTGGCTCCCTTCCTGTTCACCCTCTACACTGCTGACTTTTCACACAACGCACCACACTGCCATCTACAGAAGTTCTCTAATGACTTTGCGATCGTCAGCTTCGTCTCCGAGGAGGATGACACAGAGTACAGAGGACTTATCCAGGACTTTGTGGACTGGTACCTGCAGAACTGCCTCCAGATCATTCATTCATTCATTCATCTTCTTCCGCTTAATCCTTTTCGGGTCGTGGGGGGGCTGGAGCCTATCCCAGCATCTTTGGGCGAGAGGCAGGGTACACCTTGGACAGATCACCAGTCCATCGCAGGGCCAACACAGAGAGACGGACAACCATTCACTCTCACATCCATACCTAAGGACAATTTAGAATCCCCACTTTGATGCCAGTTAACCTAACCTGCATGTTTTTGGCATGTGGGAGGAAACCGGAGAAATCCCGGAGTAAACCCACACAGACACGGGGAGAACATGCAAACTCCACACAGATCACTGTTGGTCGGGGGCTGGGATCGAACCCAGGATCCCCCGGCCAAGGGTGAGTTGTTGTGCTGCCATAGTGCTAACTACTCCGCCACCGCACCGCCGCCTCCAGATCAATGCGAGGAAAATCAAGGAACAAGTGGTGGACTGCCGCAGGTGAGGACAACTCCCCACAGCACCGGTAAACATCAGATATTGAGATTGTGACATCTCACAAGTACCTGGGTGTTCACCTGAACAGTAAACTGGACTGGTCACACAACACCAATGCACTCTACAAGAAGGGGCAGTGCAGGCTGTTCCTCCTGAGGAGACTCAGGTCTTTTGGAGTGTGGGGGACACTCCTGAAGACCTTCTACAATTCTGTGGTGGCATCGAGCCATCACATTTGGAGTGGTATGCTGGGGCAGTGGCATCACGGTGGCCGACAGGAAGAGATTCTGGGGCGACGCCTCGACCCAGTGGAGGAGATAGGAGAAAGGAGGATGGTGGCTAAGCTGTCATCCCTGCTGGAGTCCAAGTCCCACCCCATGCGGGACACGCTGAATGCACTGAGGACCTCATTTAGCAGTAGGCTGTGCCATCCTAAGTGCTTGAGGGAGAGGTTTCGCAGGTCCTTCCTACCTACAGCTGTTAGACTTTATAATCTAACCGTTGCTGCTCATAGAGGTCGTATTAAACATCACAACTTTGCACAATAGAGATTGTTCCCTCCAATACACATCTAAGACAACTGCAACTAGAAAAGCACTCATAGAGTGCATACTTCCGCCAAGGCTCCTTCCGTTTGTCATGGATCACCTCCAAAATGTAATGGGTTTGTGTGTAGGCCTATAGCCACTTGTGGTGAAAATGACATCAAAGTCTGTCCATCAGTTTTGGAGTATTGTTGCTAACACACTGTGAGAAGATAAGAGCCTTGGCTGAGGTATGCATTCTCAGATCATCACCAAAATATAATGGGTTCCTCTGTAGCCCAAGAACCACCTCTTGTGAAAATTTCATCCAAATCCATCCAAGTAGTTTTAGTGTAATCCTGTTGCACAAATACAAACAAAGGCCTTGGTGGAGGTATGCACTCTCAGATCATCACCAAAATCTAATCATCTGTTCCCCGTGCCATTACACACCTTTCCTGAAAATTTCATCAAAATCCGTTCATAACTTTTTGAGTTATGTTGGTAACAGACAGACAAACAGACAAACCCCGGTAAAAAACATTACCTCCTTGGCGGAGGTAATTATTATTGAGGGTGGCAACAACACTGGTCATTCAAATGTGAAATATACTGTCTGGGTCTATATTTAAATTTTGCCAGGTAATTTAACTAACTGTAATGCTGTTGATACCATCTAGCTGCAATGCTCTTTCACTGTGTATATAACTGTGTACATATGTATATTTATTTAATACTTTTGCTAACCAATTCTTATCTTATTATCTTATTTACTATTGCTTTGAGTGCTGCTATCCCTGTGCTGCTGCAATCCTGGAATTTCCCCATTGTGGGACTAATAAAGGCTCATCGCGTCCCGTCCTGTCCTGTCCCGTCCCATCCCATCCCATCCTCTTGCTTACACTTGCTTTCTATGGGCACGCACAGGTATGCACTAGTTATTCTAAATGAACCAAGATTCAAAGAGAATTCATTTTGCTTCCTTTATGTTCACTTTCAGTGCTTGGAAATGTGATCCCAAAATATTTTCAGTGTGGTTGTTATCTGCATTACCTCAGCAGCATCCAGCCAGAAGTAATTGGTTTCATAAACACTAGAAATGTGTCTGACTTTATATTTTCCTCGTCACAATGTCACTACTGTGACTCATCATGTCCAAGGATCCTGAAAGCCTTACATTTGTTCAGCCAAAATTAAGACCTTAGTTATCCTTAAATATGATAATTAATCCTTAAATTGGTCTTTCTAAGGTTATAAAAATACCACAGAAAAGATAAACACCCTGGGTATGTTTTCTTGAATAGTGGCGTAAAAACCCCCTCTTCAGTTTTATGAAATTCTAGTTTGTTTTTGTGTTTTAGCATTAAAAAAGTGAAATGAGCAGTTAATTTTCTCTTTAACTTATAGCTTTTTGTTATAAATGTGTCTTTTTTTCTTGATTACTTGTCCTCATCAATTTACATCTTTTCTTGTAATTTTTACCCTTTTCCCTCATAAATATGACTCTTAGCTCATTCCATCCCTCTGTCCACATTTCATGGGAGTCGCTACTTCTCCTAGGCGTTTGCCCTGATGATCACCAAACTCGCTCACAATGATCCTCAGATTGGTCTGCATCCAAGTTGTGCTCAAAGTCAAGGGCGAAGATCATGAGATCTGGGCACTTGTGTGATTTCAGAAAAATCACTACTCCTCCTAGGAAATTGCCTCAGTAGTGACCACCATGCCCACTCACAAGACCAGGAGGGTCTGCATCCACGTTGACAAGTCACTGTTGGTGTCAAAGGTCAGGAGATCTGGGCACTTAAATGATTTTAGAAAAATCACTACTACTCCTAGGCAATTACCTTGGTTCTCATGAAACTCACACACAGTGACCCTCAGGTAGGTCTGCATCCAGGTTGAGGTCAAGGTCATTGTCAAAGGTCAGAAGATCTGGGCATTTATGATTTCCCCCAAAAACGTTACTCGTCCTAGGGAATTGACCTTGACTTTATGCACATCCTGTATCTAGACTGTGTTTAGGGTCAAGGTCAATGGTCAGGAGATGTGAGCAGCCCCAGGTGATTTCATCAGGCCAGAATGAGTTACTCCATCATTGATGGTCTGGTTTTTTGTTTTTTTTTTTTGTAAATGTGTGACTTTTTGTCAAAAATCTTTGACCCTTTTTGTTGTGAATTTGATTTTTTTTTTTCTTGAAAATTTGACATTTTGTTATTAAATTGTAATTTGTTCCCCCTCAAACTTGTAACTTTTTTCCTTGTAAATCTGTGAATATTTTTCCCATGAATTTGTAACACTGACTTTTTTCTCAGAAATGTCTTTTTTTCCCTTGTAAATTTGTAACTTTTATTCATAAATATACCTTTTTCACAAAAGTCTTTTTTTAGGTTAATCTGTAACTTTTTTCTTGTCAGTATGAATTTTTATTAATTTCACAGCTATTTCCACATTAAAAGTTGAGACATTTGCATGCTGGGTATGGGCTAATTTCAGGTAGAACAACTTTCTTTAAATTGCAGCTCCCCTGAGCCTACAGTATTGAATTTTGATGGTAAACATTTTTTTATTGTGTTTCCTCAGGATGCTAAAAAGGTCCTGACTCGTAGCCCCAAAATGAGTGTGACGTCATGGTTCCTGGTCAGCAGTTCTGGCATGCGCCACAGGCTGCCACGTGAGATGATCTTTGTCGGTCGGGAGGACTGCGAGCTCATGCTGCAGGTGAGCTTACCTTTGTAGAGTGTACTTGGCAAATTCCAGTGGCGTGTCGCATGTGTTTTTACCAGCCTTTCAAGATGTCCGTGATTCATTGCATTGCTCTGCACTGATGTCTGACAGGACAGCCAGTCCTGTCAGACATCCGTGAGAAATCAGTGTTAAGCTCCTGGCATGCTGAGTGTGCGTGCATTTCTGAGTGTGTAACCTGGTGACGGTCTCGTAATGCACAGTTGCCCCTGACAGCCTTTAAACAATGACTTCAGATGCGGCTGAAGCATTCTTGTGTGTTGTTTTTCCACATGCTGTTTTGTTAAACACCATTTCTCTGTGGTCTTTCCATAATGATACCCATCGTATTTTCTTCTCACACAGCATTTAGACCAGTAGACGAAGCATGCTGCCTCAGAGGCAGTTGTTCATTCTTTCCTTAGTTTGTGTGTTATGTACTAAGAAGCCCTGCCAACTACACAGGCCAGTCTGATTGAAAAGTTGCTCATGTCCGTATTTAGGCGTTGTCGGCTCCAAGAAAAACCTCAGCTTCTCCCAGGCATTTCTTATTGCTGCTCAAGACTTGTTCTTCCTGACTTGGCACAAACTTTGTTTCTGCCCCAAATTGTCTTTAATCCTTTATTATTTTGGTTTTTGTGTGCATAGCTCTATGCATTTTCCCCATTCAGTTCACATCTGAAAGTCTGTTAACAAGGAATCCTGTTTTGTGTGAAATGCAAGAATTCTGTCTTATCAAATAAAGTTAATGGACTCCCTGTATTAAGAATTCTATTTTGCGTGGCAACTGGTATTTGATCAACATCCGTATATAGTAATTAGACTGTATGCCTTCTACAATGAGAGTGATTGAAGTTTGTTTCCAGTTCAGTGGTTGGTTTGTTGTATGCAGAGCAGAGCCTACCTTTTTTTTCCCTAACAAGGGCCATAAAGCGTCATCAAGTTAGGAATGTGGGATTCCCTGTTCTGCTCCAACAAGCACATTTAAACTAATCAACAAACGGATAAATCTCCTCTTTAGGCTGCAAGGTATGTTTGAAGTTTTGAAGATTCACACATTTGATAGATCACCACAGGGAGAGAAAGCAAGCCATCTTTATTGTCTTTGAGTCTATGTACAGTAGAATGAAATTAGGTTTCTCCTATCAAAAATGTTAATCACATCTACAGTGTTTCCTCTGGCTTACAGACCTTGGTGCGGTGGCAACATACTTTCCTGGGGGGGCAGAAAAAACATGACTCTATTGTAACCAGAATACAGGTGCATCTTAGTAAATTAGAATGTCATCAAAAAGTTTATTAAATTCAGTAATTCAATTCAGAAAATTAAACTTCTATATTATATAGATTCATTACACACAGAGTGATGTAGTTCAAGTGTTTATTTCTTTTAATTTTCATAGTTATAGCTTACAGCTCATGAAAACCCCAAATTCAGCTTCTCAAAAAATTAGAATATTTCATAAAATTAATTTTAAAAAATGTTTTTTTAATAGAAATGTTGGCCGACTGAAAAGTATGTCCATGTACACACTCAATACTTGGTCGGGGCTCCTTTTGCATGAATTACTGCATCAATGCAGCGTAGCATGGAAGTGATCAGCCTGTGGTACTGCCGAGGTGTTATGGAAGCCCAGGTTGCTTTGATAGTGACCTTCAGCTCGTCTGCATTGTTGGGTTTGGTGTCACTCATCTTCCTCTTGACAATACTCCATAGATTCTCTATGGAGTTGAAGTCAGGCTAGTTTTCTGGTCAATCAAGCACAGTGATACCATGGTCATTTAACCAGGTTTTGGTACTTCTGACAGTGTGGACAGGCACCAAGTCCTCCTGGAAAATGAAACCAGTATCTCCATAAAGCTTGTCAGCAAAGCAAAGCATAAAGTGCTCTAAAATTTTCTGGTAGATGGCTGCACTGACTTTGGACCTCATAAAACACAGTGGACCAACACCAGCAGATAACATGGCTCCTCAACTCATCACTGACTGTAGAAGCTTCACACTGGACCTCAAGTAACTTAGATTCTGTGCCTCTCCACTCTTCCTCCAGACTCTGGGACCTTGATTTCCAAATGAAATGCAAAATTTACTTTCATCTGAAAAGAGGTCATCTGCTGGTGTCAGTCCACTGTGTTTTATCAAGTCCAAAGTCAGCGCAGCCATCTACCAGAAAATTTTAGAGCACTTCATGCTTCCCTCTGCTGACAAGCTTTATGGAGATGCTGATTCCATTTTCCAACAGGACTTGGCACCTGCCCACACTGCCAAAAGTGCCAAAACCTGGTTTAATGACCATGGTATCACTGTGCTTTACTGGCCATAAAACTAGCCTGACTTCAGCTATATAGAGAATTGTCAAGTATTGTCAAGAAGAAGATGAGAGACACCAGACCCTACAATGAAGATGAGCTGAAGGCCGCTATCAAAGCAACGTGGGCCTTCTTAACATCTCAGCAGTACCACAGGCTGATCACCTTCATGCCACGCGTGGCATGTCCGGTTCCGCCGGACCGGTGGCGCCACATGAGTTGGCTGCCTTTTGCAACTGCCTTTTTTTTATCTTCCTTCTTCTTTCTACACCTTTCACTCTATATATATCACGGACACACAGATCGCCCCAAAGGTCTCCCAAGTCGGCGGACGGAGCCTCTGTTTACAGCAGGAGACGATACAGCAGGGAAGAGCTAGCTAGCACTCAACCGCCACCCGGTGCTAACGGAGAAACTCGACATACTGAGGAACTGTAGCGAAAACGACGCGGGTGCCGGGCTGGAGTTTAGGCGGCGTGCAAGAAATATAAGACGGAATAATAAAGAGCGATGGCAAGAACCAAGCAGACCGCCCGTAAATCTACTGGAGGAAAAAGCCCCCCAGGAAGCAGCTGGCCACCAAGGCTGCTCGGAAAAAGTGCTCCGGCCACCGGCGGAGTGAAGAAGCCTCACCATTACAGGCCCGGTACCGTGGCTCTGAGAGAGATCCGTCGCTACCAGAAATCCACGGAGCTGCTCATCCGTAAGCTGCCCTTCCAGCGCCTGGTGAGGGAGATCGCTCAGGACTTCAAGACCGACCTGCGCTTCCAGAGCTCCACCGTCATGGCTCTGCAGGAGGCCAGCGAGGCCTACCTGGTGGGTCTCCTTGTGGACACCAACCTGTGCGCCATCCACGCCAAGAGGGTCACCATCATGCCCAAAGACGCCCCATCCGCGGAGAGAGAGCTTAGACTTTCTGCTGCACATTCACCAACCACAATGCTCTGCACTGTGTGTCTATATACAGTATATATGTATATATATACATGTATATATAGTGGGGTAAAAAAGTATTTAGTCAGCCACCAATTGTGCAAGTTCTCCCAGTTAAAAGATGAGAGAGGTCTCCAATTTTCATTATAGATATACCTCAACTATGAGAGACAAAATAAGAAAAAAAAAAATCCAGAAAATCATATTGAAGGATTTTTAATGAATTAATTGGTAAATTCCTCGGTAAAATAAGTATTTGGTCAATAACAAAAGTTCATCTCAATACTTTGTTATATACCCTTTGTTGGCAATGACAGAGGTCAAACGTTTTCTGTAAGTTTTCACAAGGTTTTCACACACTGCTGCTGGTATTTTGGCCCATTCCTCCATGCAGATCTCCTCTAGAACAGTGATGTTTTGGGGCTGTCGCTGGGCAACACAGACTTTCAACTCCCTCCAAAGATTTTCTATGGGGTTGCGGTCTGGAGACTGGCTAGGCCACTCCAGGACCTTGAAATGCTTCTTACGAAGCCACTCCTTCGTTGCCCGGGTGGTGTGTTTGGGATCACTGTCATGCTGAAAGACCCAGCCACGTTTCATGTTCAATGCCCTTGCTGGTGGAAGGAGGTTTTCACTCAAAATCTCACGATACATGGCCCCATTCATTCTTTCCTTTACATGGATCAGTCGTCCTGGTCCCTTTGCAGAAAAACAGCCCCAAAGTATGATGTTTTCACCCCCATGCTTCACAGTAGGTATGGTGTTCTTTCTCCTCCAAACACGACAAGTTGAGTTTTTACCAATAAGTTCTATTTTGGTTTCATATGACCATATGACATTCTCCCAATCCTCTTCTGGATCATCCAAATGCTCTCTAGCAAACTTCAGATGGGCCTGGACATGTACAGACTTAAGGAGGGGGACACGTCTGGCACTGCAGGATTTGAGTCCTTGGCGGCGTAGTGTGTTTCTGATGTAGCCTTTGTTACTTTGGTCCCAGCTCTCTGCAGGTCATTCACTAGGTCCCCCCATGTGGTTCTGGGATTTTTGTTCACCGTTCTTATGATAATTTTGACCCCACAGGGTGAGATCTTGCGTGGAGCCCCAGATCGAGGGAGATTATCAGTGATCTTGTATGTCTTCCATTTTCTAATAATTGCTCCCACAGTTGATTTCTTCACACCAAGCTGCTTACCTATTGCAGATTCAGTCTTCCCAGCCTGGTGCAGGTCTACAATTTTGTTTCTGGTGTCCTTTGACAGCTCTTTGGTCTTGGCCGTAGTGGAGTTTGGAGTCTGACTGTTTGAGGTTGTGGACAGATGTCTTTTATACTGATAACGAGCTCAAACAGGTGCCATTAATACAGGTAACAAGTGGAGGACAGAGGAGCCTCTTAAAGAAGAAGTTACATGTCTGTGAGAGCCAGAAATCTTGCTTGTTTGTAGGTGACCAAATACTTATTTTACCGAGGAATTTACCAATTAATTCATTAAAAATCCTTCAATGTGATTTTCTGGATTTTTTTTTTCTCATTTTGTCTCTCATAGTTGAGGTATACCTATGATGAAAATTGGAGACCTCTCTCATCTTTTAAGTGGGAGAACTTGCACAATTGGTGGCTGACTAAATACTTTTTTGCCCCACTGTGTATATATATATATATATATAGTAATATGTACATATGTATACTAGCTGTTCTTGTTTTTTCTTGCCTTCTGATTGTTGCTCTGAGTGTTGCTATCCCTGTGCTGTTGCAATCCTGGAATTTCCCCATTGTGGGACTAATAAAGGCTTATCTTATCTTATCTTATTGATGCAGTAATTCATGCAAAAGGAGCCCTGACCAAGTATTGAGTGTGTACATGGACCTACTTTTCAGTAGGCCAGCATTTCTATTAAAAATCAATTTTTTTAAAATTAATTTTATGTAATATTCTAATTTTTTGAGAGACTGAATTTGGGTTTTCTTGAGCTGTAAGCCATAACCATCAAAATTAAAAGAAATAAACACTTGAAATATATCTCTGTGTGTGTAATTAATCTATATAATATAGGAGTCATTTTCTGAATTGAATTACTGAATTTAATTAACTTTTCGATGACATTCTAATTAATTGAGATCCACCTGTATGTTAATTTTATACAGTTTATTTCTTTTTTTAAAAAATTTTGCACAGTAACTTTGTAGATTAGATAAAATAAATTTGAAACAGATTGTGGTAAAGTTTTGACTTTTGTTCCTCATACAACTTACACTTTTGACCATAATTTTGCAAAGCCAGAACAGTAATTTAACTCTGATTTTTTTTAAAAAAAATCATTAATAAAGTTATATTTAACGAAATAAATTAAATTACCAAAGATGTAGTTATTTCTGTTTATAATTTTTTTTTTTTTTTTTAAGAACTCTTCTCACCAACCAGACAACAGGAAAAACCTCCCTTATTTTGAAATCCAAATCAGTCCCTCCAGGATGTTGCAGGATGTTTTTATGATTGTTGTGGGCCAAAACGCCTGAATTCACAGGAGCTTTTTTAAAAAGTTGCGGTAAAAGTTGCAATGTTTTTAGTGTTTTTTCTGCACTACAAGTTGTGGGAAGAATTCCAAATTTTAAAGCAGATGCTTTTTTTTTTTTTTTTTTCCAGTTTACTGCAGTAGTATTCTATATAACAATACAAGGAAAGCACACGATTGTCAAAAATTTCCTATTATAGTGATTTGTAAATTAAGCAGAAACTTCTGCTATATAGAAAAACTCTTGTGTAACAGCAAATACAAATATTAACACAATATCCATTACAACAGCTAAATCGCATTGAATGCATGTTTAAGAGTAGAGATTTGGAAATTACTGGCCGCGACCCGAAAAGGATTAAGCGGAAGAAGCTGGATGGATGGATGGATGGATGGCGGCACCTTCATTTGAAAACTCCCTACGGTTCCCAACCACTCGGTACCGAGTGGAGAGGAAAAAATAAATTATACTGTTGCTCTGTATTGGCTATTGGAGTCTGTGGTTTTTTTGGGGGTTTTTTTTTTAGGAAAAAAGATACAGAGAATATTCTCCGTCTTTCCATGCCTACCTGTCTGTCTGCATGTTGGGCCACACACACATTTCATTTACAACGGAACGGTGGGGGGGATGGATGGGTGCGTTTGTCCGTCCACAATGGAGATTCAGTTTTAAAGCTCATTGACCAGATGTAGTAAAGATTTTACCTCTAAAGGTGTTCAAACACTCGCTGTAAAGCAGTGGACTCTCCTCACGCGCGCTCCCGCGACGGGGTGCTTTTTGGCAGGTGCATGTTTTTCAGCACAAACTCAGCGCTTCGCACACACGGTCAGGACGGAGATGAGGTGAGGTGTCCACGGGTAGGCTGGGTGAGACGGAGGAAGGGACGGTGTTGAAAACCTCACGGGTGAGTGTTTTTGTTTTGTTTTTTTTTAAATCACACGCTCTGTTTGTAGATGTGTTCAGTTACTTACTGTAAACTATAAATTCACTACTGAGTGTAAACACGGAAGTTAACGCGCTGCAACGATGCGTTTGATTGGTTAGACTGAGCGTTTCAGTGCTAGTTAGACAAATTTGATTGGTGAAATTGGCGGAAGTTGACGAAGATTGGCCAAAATTGCGGGAAAGTTGCGGTGATTGGACAAAGTTGCAAGGTCGTGCAATAGTTGCGCTGACTGACTGATTTCATATGAATTGGTGCGATCGCAACATGGCGAAATCCTGGAGAGACTGCCAGATGTTGGCCCGTTTAGTTTGTCTGAAGGATGTTGACGGATTAAAGTCATTAACTTCGTTAAGTTCGGTCATCTTAACTTGCCAGGTACATAATAATAAACATAAATAGTTAATATTGTAGTGGCTGGTGAAGATAATCCTCAGCAATTCATCAGTCACTCTTGCCTTTCCCTGCATATGAAGCCTAACCCCACCTGTTAGCTAAGCGACTCTTCATTATTGTTCCCGTTACCAGTGGGTTAAAACCATGATAAATGCCTCCACTGCTTACATACCTCTTCTGTTTTTTTCCTGCTTTTAAAGTACTTCAATAAGCTCATGCTTCTCTCGGACAGCAACACTAAAGAGACACTCTGCCTGCAAACTGAACAGTCACGTGGGCAGGCGGGGCGCTTCCGAAAGCTGAACTCCGCACAGATGACGGTCACACTCATTGTTTGTGTGTGCACTTGCGGGGCGTCATTCCTTCGTATTTTTTTTCTTAAATTTATATTTCCTTGGCATGGCTGCATAGGGGAAGAAACCATTCAGACCTGGTAGACCCAAACGTATAGTGAGGGTGTGCTGGGAACGTCTGGCTGAGGCCCCTGTCCGGGAGATCTTCAACTCCCACCTCCGGAAGAACTTCAGCCACATTCCGAGGGAGTCTGGAGACATGGAGTCTGAATGGGCCATGTTCTCCACCTCTGTTGTTAAAGCGGCGGCCCAGAGCTGCGGCCGCAAGGTGGCCGGTGCATCTCGTGGTGGCAACCCCCGAACCAAGTGGTGGACGTCGGTGGTGAGGGGGGCCATTAAGCTGAAGGAGTCCTATCAAGCTTGGTTGGCTTGTGGGACTCCCGAAGCAGCTGAGGTGTACCGGCAGGCCAAGCGGAATGCAGCTCGGGTGGTTGCTGAAGAAAAAACCCGGGTATGGGAGGAGTTCGGTGAGGCCATGGAACAAGACTTTCGGTCGGCCTCAAAGAGATTCTGGCAAACTGTCCAGCGCCTCAGGAGGGGAAAGCAGCTCCCTGTCCACACTGTGTATGGTGCGGATGGGACACTGTTGACTTCAACTTGGGATATCGTCGGGCGGTGGAAGGAATACTTTGAGGATCTCCTCAATCCCACTGATACGTCTTCCACAGAGGAAGCAGGGTTTGGGGATGGGGGGGATGACTCGCCTATCACAGGGGCTGAGGTCGCCAAGGTGGTTAAAAATCTCCTTGGTGGCCGGGCCCCGGGGGTGGACGAGATTTGCCCCGAGTACCTCAAGGCCCTGGATGTTGTTGGGCTGTCATGGTTGACACGCCTCTGCAACATTGCGTGGAGGTTGGGGGCAGTGCCTTTGGCATGGCAAACCGGGGTGGTGGTTCCTCTCTTCAAAAAAGGGGACTGGAGGGTGTGCTCCAACTTTAGAGGGATCACACTCCTCAGCCTCTCTGGGAAAGTCTATGCCAAGGTACTGGAGAGGAGAGTCTGGCCGTTGGTCGATCCTCGGATTCAGGAGGAGCAGTGTGGTTTTCGTCCTGGCCGTGGCACATCGGACCAGCTCTTTACCCTCTCGAGAATTCTTGAGGGTTCGTGGGAGTTTGCCCAACCAGTTTACATGTGTTTTGTGGACTTGGAGAAGGCATTTGACCGCGTCCCTCGTGGTTTTTTTGTGGGGGGTGCTTCGGGAGTATGGGGTATCGGGCTTGTTGTTACGAGTTATTCGGTCTCTGTACGACCGTTGTGAGAGTTTGGTTCGTATTGCCAGCACTCGGTCGGAGTCATTCCCAGTGAGGGTTGGACTCCGCCAGGGCTGCCCTTTGTCACCGATCCTGTTCATAATTTTTATGGACAGGATTTCTAGGCGCAGCCAGGGAATGGAGGGTGTCATGCTTGGTGACCACAGGATCTCATCTCTGTTGTTTGCAGATGATGTTGTCCTGCTGGCTTCATCCAGCAATGACCTACAGCTCTTGCTGAGATGGTTTGCCGCTGAGTGTGAAACGGCTGGGATGAGAATCAGCACCTCCAAGTCCGAGTCCGTGGTCCTCAGCCGGAAAAAGGTGGATTGTCCTCTCTGGGTTGGGGACAGGCTCCTGCCCCAAGTGGAGGACTTTAAGTATCTTGGGGTCTTGTTCACGAGTGAGTGGAAAATGGAGCGAGAGATTGACAGACGGATCGGAGCAGCATCTGCAGTGATGCGGACGTTGTACCGGTCTGTTGTGGTGAAGAGGGAGCTTAGTTCTAAGGCAAAGCTGTCGATTTACAAGTCAATCTACGTTCCTACTCTCACCTATGGTCACGAGCTTTGGGTAATGACCGAAAGAACAAGATCGCGGATACAAGCGGCTGAAATGAGCTTTCTCCGTAGGATTGCTGGACTCACCCTCAGAGATAGGGTGAGGAGCTCAGTCATCTGGGAGAGGCTCAGAGTAGAACCGCTGCTCCTCCACATTGAAAGGAGTCAGTTGAGGTGGTATGGGCATCTGATTAGGATGCCTCCTGGACGCCTCCCACTTGAGGTGTTTCAGACACGTCCCTCTGGGAGGAGACCTCGGGGCAGACCCAGGACTCGGTGGAGAGACTATGTCTCCCAGCTGGTCTGGGAACGCCTTGGTATCCTCTCTGAAGAGCTGGAGCAGGTGGCTGGGGAAAGGGAAGTCTGGGCTTCTCTGCTTGAACTGCTGCCTCCGCGACCCGGACCTCCGGAAAAGTGGTAGAAGATGGATGGATGGATGGATGGCTTCATAATTTCAAAAATAGTGACCTGCCACACGGAATTGTTACCAGAGGAAATCCTGCATCTAGAACTGGAATAGCTGCTGCAGTTGGGCATGCCTTTAGATTGTGGGAGGAAACCCACACAGCACGGGGAGAACATGCAGATTTCCTACAGATGAGCTTGACTTGGGTTTGAACTAGGGATGCAAGTTATCAATTAATTCATTAATTGATAATTGATTCACCTTATCGATCGAGTAACGATTCATTGATAAGCAGCATTTTTCCTGAGAATCTGAATTTCCCTTGGTACAATACAGTCTATCTTTAACATATAAAAAGTTGCTGTTTTTTCATATACTGAATAAAACATGAACATTATATTCCTCAATGATTTATTGTACTATTTGCATTTTTTTCCCCTACAGACCGTGGCATTTTTTGTAGTTTAACAAATTTTGCACGGTATAGTGTGTACTATGTGTTGGTACATCTCAGTAAGTTACAGATGTCATTTTTTATTTATTTTAAAAACTAATAATAATAACAATGGTTTGCATTTATATAGCCTTTATTATTCCCACAGTGGGGAAATTCCAGGATTGCAGGAGCACAGGGATAGCAGCACTGAGAGCAATAGTAAATAAGATAAGAATTATGTTGTATATAAAAAAAACGGTAACAAAGCATGTAGTCATGAAACTTAAGTAAAATGTAAAGTAAATTGATCATTTTGAAATGTTTCTCAAATCAAATATTAAGTTGCATTAAAATGCAAAAATGTAAATTTGTATTGTACTGTTTACAAATTAGCATTTATACTGTTTAAATCTAAATTGCAGCATTTTGTGTGATTATATAACTGCAGAAAGTGACACTGTTAACAGTGATTCAATTAATTGTGCAGTCCTGCTGGCAACCCATTAATGAATAGCAGAAATTAATAAAGAAGCACTTCTTACTCTTGTATATGATCATAACAGATTCTAGAAAATCACCCTAGCTTCAACTGAGGCTTAAAACTGTGGAGTCCAGAAAACAATGAGTGAACAATCAATGACATCTGTGGCTCCCTGAAGGTTTGGGTAGCAGCTGCTAACACTATTTGAAGCAAACAGAGCCTTAGCCTTACCGTCACTGACTTGGTCATGCCGTTGTAGGTACCCGTGGTATCGATCTTGAAACCCTCTGTTTCCTATATAGCGGGCAGCACGGTGACGGAGTGGTTAGCACTGCGGCAGTACAGCAACTCACCCTTGTCCGGGGGATCCTGGGTTTGATCCCAGCCCCCGACCAACAGTGATCTTTGTGGAGTTTGCATGTTCTCCCCGTGTCTGCATGGGTTTACTCCGGGATTTCTCCAGTTTCCTCCCACATGCCAAAAGCATGCAGGTTAGGTTAATTGGCATCAAACTAGGGATTCTAAATTGTCCTTAGGTATGACTCTGAGAGTGAATGGTTGTCTGTCTCTCTGTGTTGGCCCTGCGATGGACTGGCGATCTGTCCAGGGTGTACCCTGCCTCTCGCCCAAAGATGCTGGGATAGGCTCCAGCCCCCCGCGACAAAAAGGATTAAGCAGAAGATGGATGGATGGATGGATGGATTTATATAGCACCTTTCATGAAACCCAAAGCGATTCACAATGAAAATCGATTATTCATTCACTCCACAGAGGGACAATGGTAGCGGTAAGCTACTACTGTAGCCACAGCTGTCCTGGGGCAACCTGACGGAAACATGGCTGCCGTTCTGCGCCAACAGCCTCTCCGACCAGTACCGAACATTTATGCACATTCATACCCAGTGTCATGGACACTGGAGGCAAGGTGGATAAAGTGTCTTGCCCAGGGACACAATGGCAGGATGGCTGGGAGAGTGGGATTCGAACCGCCAACACTCTGGTTATTGGACGACCCACTCTACCTCCTGAGCCACTGCCGCTCACATTTCCCTCCTCCATTCCAATTTTGCTGAGCACCAAGCTGGACGGCAGGAAGTTCCACTTTTATATGGTCTTTGGCATGGCCCGGCCGGGACTTGAACCCCGACCTCCCGGTTGGTGAGCGGATACTCTACCCCTAGGCCACCACTCTGGTTGTTTTAAAAACTACTACCAATATCATAAAATTTATCTTTTTTAGTTATATTGGAAAAAAAAAAACCTTTCATGTTCTAATATACCGAGATGCACTGGTAGACTGTTTTAACAGGAAAATAAATTGTGAGCTTCTTCATCTGCTGCATGTTTAACATTATCACAGTGTATTCCAAATGAAAACAGGGAGATACTGGAGTCTAAAATTAGTCAAGAAGAAGTTGGGCAAGCCATTGATAATATGAAATCAGGAAAAAGTGCAGGACCAGATGGTCTTCCAGTTGACCTCTATAAAAAAAATTAAGAATAAATTAATAAAACCATTTTTGGAAATGGTTTTAGAAGCATTTCAAAATAGTAATTTACCACTATACATGAATAATGCCTTAATTATATTGTTGCCAAAACCAGGTAAACCCTCTAATAAATGTGAAAACATGAGACCAATAAGCCTATGAAATGCTGACCTTAAGATAATCTGTAAAATTTCAGCAAGACGACTACAAGAAATATTACCAAATATTATTAACCGAGATCAGAATGGCTTTATAATGGGAAGACAAGGCTTCCATAATGTAAGAAGACTATTTAATATTATTTATTCTAATAAAGAAGCACCAGATACAGCTCTCCTATCATTGGACGCCGAAAAGGCCTTTGATAGGGTCGAATGGCCCTTTCTTTTTGAAGTCCTACAAAGGTTTGGACTTGGAAATAATTTCATAAAATGGGTTCAGATAATATACAATAATGCTACAGCAGAAATCCTAACAAACAGCAATATCTCAAAATCAATAAATATCAATAGATGATGTCGACAAGGCTGTCCACTTTCACCTTTACTGTTTACTATGGCAATTGAACCTTTAGCGATGGCAGTACATTTACATCCACAAATATATGGAATTAAAGTAGGACCAACAGAACATAAAATCTCCCTGTATGCCGATGACATAATTTTGTTTATGTTGAATCTTAAAAAATCAATTCCGACCTTGTTGAATTTAATAAAGAAGTTTTGGGAAATATCAGGATATAAAATAAATAAAACTAAATCTTCAATATTAATGCTAAATGAGACCCAGAGAAATCACCCAGCTCCTGAGGTAAATCAATTCAATGTTGTAAATCAGTTTAAATATTTAGGAATTCAAATTGTGCCTAAGCTAGAATCAGTCACCAGTGCCAACTATGAAGCCTTAATGACAGACATTAATGAGTTACTTCAGAGATGGATGTCACTACCAATGTCGATGATCGGGAGAATTAATATACTTAAAAGTAATATCTTACCCAAAATGCTTTATTTATTTCAATACATTCCTTTACCACCACCTTCAGATCTATTCTCAAGAATTAAAAAAAAGTTAGTGGAATTTATATGGAACAATAGGAAGGCTAGATTACGTCTGTCCTTACTATATTTACCATTTGATCGTGGAGGTCTGAAATGTCCAAACTTTATGTGGTATTACTGGTCAGCACAACTGAGGTCTATGACATATTATTTTTCATCAAATGATCTCCCTCACTGGACTGAAATGGAATCATACAATTTACCTTTACCTCTTCCCATATTCATATACTCAGACTCGGCAAAAAAATTACAGAAACAAGTTAAAAATCCATTTGTAAAGCATATGATCAAAATATGGTGTGAAACCAAAAAATATTTAAAAGAACCACACTTATTGTCACAATTTAGCCCAATATGGGGTAATCAATATTTTAAACCAGGGAGAGCGGATGCTGTATTTAAAGTATGGAATTTAAAAGGGATTCAAAAGATTCAAGACTTATATTTGTCATGTTCAGATAACATAATGTCTTTTGAAGAACTGAGGATCAAATTTAATCTTAATAGAACACATTTTTTTTAAATATCTTCAGCTTAGGAACTTTATTCGATCAAATCAAAATAATGCTCTCACCCGACCTACTTATTCATCCTTGGAAAAAATTTTGACGAAAGATAGTAAGAAAGGGTGTGGCGGGTTGATTCAACCCCCCCACAATGCACAGGACACTCAGCTCTCTTCTCTTGGTTTTTCCCGCTGCACTACTGAGATGTAATGTGCCATTCATGTATAGTGTTCATGTGTCCTGTCCTTACTGTGACCTAGGGACTGAGATCAATATGTCTCTCAAATGCAAATGTCTCATGCCGGTTCTGTTATCTCTTTGATCATACCAACTGCTGGGGAATGCCCTTTGATGTATTGTTGTAGTTGGGTATATATGCTGCAACTCTGTAACACAAACCCTTTCTCATTCTGATTCTGCAACTGCTGCTGCTGGACACAGACATTGTGTCCTCCTTCTCTGAGAGCCGTGGGCTCGCTCCCGGTGCACATGCATGGCGCCGGAAGCGGAGCTCGTGACGGCGGTATGATATAATAAAGCTCTACTTAAAACCACAGCATCGCTGCTTATATTTTTTATCATCCGCTGCACTGGTGACCCCGAAGACGCACACGCTTTGTGTGACGCAGCCTTCCGGTCTTGACATCCACGCTGAACCGGCCGAGGGACACAAGACGTCTCCTCCCTCTCGCCGCCCCAAAGCACCATGACCTGAAGGCAGAAAAGAACACGCTGCCAGCGAACACAGCAGCCTGATGCAAACGAGCTGCTCTCCCTTCGGCTTTAGGGAGACCTCGACGCGGAGCCAACACAGGCGAGCTGTTCTCCGGACATCACCCACGACCGGGAAAACTGCAGAAAACATCATGGCGCGACCCTCGCCTGAGATCGGGACGTCCACGCTGGACCAGCCGAGGGACACAGAACGTTTTCTCCCTCTCACCGCTACTCCTCCCTCTCAGCGAGCCTACTCATCTACCCGAGCCTGAGGAACAAAGATCGTCTATTCCCTCCCACCGCTCCAACGCATCTGCACGAGCCTGAGGGACAAAAGATCGTCTGTTTCCTCTCACCGCTCCAACGCACCATGGCCAATCTGCAGCCACAGCTCAACCTGGATTTTATCGGCGCCGTCTGCGCCGATCTCCGCCAAGATGCTGCACCCTGACTCGCCACTCCAGCGGCCCACCCAAGCACGGAACCCCCACGCGCGCACCGGGGAGTTACGAGGACGGCACACTACGCACGGGGCAAGAAAGGCTACAGAGACCGCCATCGTCCTCCGCCGCTGCACATGCCCGAGAAAAACAGCCGATCGCCACCCTCGGAACCTTCAGGGCTGCTTGTTCACCTGAAGCAAGCACGCGGCTCGCCACTGGATTTTCTAATGGTCTCAGCCACGGCACAAAGGGATTTCAGCCGTCAGCTGTTCCCGGGGGGCTTTGGGGTTGCTCCTGCACCTAAAGCCAACACGCCAGTCCCTCTGCTTTTATTTTTTTTTTTCTTACAGCCGCTCCTGCTTTTCTTCATGGCCACGAGAGGAGTCGGAGACAAATTTTTCTTCTTGTGATCTCCGCACGCGCAACGGGTCAGCCCCTCGACGTCGCGGAGCAGCAAGCAATTTTTGCGCGGCTCGGACGATTTCACCGCCCCTGCCGGCACTTACTACCCCTCCCCTCCCTCCCCCTCTGCCTGCAGCGAGCTTCTCCCACAGCTCGCTCCCATAGATGGATTATCGAGGTCTCGGCCCCCTGCCGTGCCCTCTGGGGGGGGGGGGAGCGTGTGGCGGGTTGATTCAACCCCCCCACAACACACAGGACACTCAGCTCTCTTCTCTCGGTTTTTCCCGCTGCACTACTGAGATGTAATGTGCCACGCATGTATTGTGATGCAATGTGCCACGCATGTATTGTGATGCAATGTGCCACGCATGTATTGTGATGCAATGTGCCATGCATGTATTGTGATGTAATGTGCCATTCATGTATAGTGTTCATGTGTCCTGTCCTTACTGTGACCTAGAGGCTGAGATCAATATGTAGATGTGCTTTGGTGTAAACCCCCACAAACAGACTGGTCAGACACAGCGCTCGGCTAGAGCAATTAACAGAACAGTGAAATGTGTATTAATGTCTACAGACAGACTCGTTTCTTCTGGCTCACTTCTGTGATGTTAATGTTGCCTTTCATGCATTGTGTTCATGTGTCCTGTCCTTACTGTGACCTAGGGACTGAGATCAATATGTCTCTCAAATGCAAATGTCACATGCTGGTTCTGTTATCTCTTTGATCATACCAACTGCTGGGGAATGCCCTTTGATGTATTGTTGTAGTTGGGTATATATGCTGCAACTCGGGGGTGCACGGTGGCGCAGTGGTTTAGCACTGTGGCAGCACAGTTTTACCCTCGGCCGGGGGACCGTGGGGATCATGAGATCGTGGGTTCGATCCCAGCCCCCGACCAACAGTGAGCTGTGTGGAGTTTGCATGTTCCCCCCGTGTTGCGCGGGTTTACTCCGGGATTTCTCCGGTTTCCTCCCGCACACCAAAAACATGTAGGTTTAGGGCGCTCGCGCACGCAGCGACCAGCAGCCGGTGGCTTGTCACCAGACTGCAAACCAAGTCTACCTACGAGTACAAATAAGTAACCAAAAAAAAAACAAACAAAAAAAAAAAACTCTGTAACGCAAACCCTTTCTCATTCTGATTCTGCAACTGCTGCTGCTGGACACAGACATTGTGTCCTCCTTCTCTGAGAGCCGTGGGCTCGCTCCTGGCACGCATGCACGGCGCCGGGAGCGGAGCTCGTGACGGCGGTATGATATAATAAAGCTGTACTTAAAACCTTAACAACGCCGCTTATTTTTTATCATCCGCTGCAAGGGTATTATTTCAGAGTTTCATAACTCATTGACATTATCCTCAAATGAAAACTCACAGAAAAGACTGAATTATTGGAAAGAAGACCTGCAAACTGAAATTTCAGAGGAACAGTGGAAATTGGCTTGTACAGAAGCTCAAACCAAATCAATAAATGTACGTCTTAAATTGATACATTTTAAATGGTTAATGCGGATGTATGTTACACCGGTGGAGTTAAATAGATATAACAAAAACATACCAGATACATGCACAAAATGTATGGAAAGTAAAGGAACCCTATTTGATTGTTTATGGGAATGTAGAAAATCAGAATGTTTTGGGAAGAGGTGAGGGTAACAATTGAAAAAATAATTTCAAAACAAATCATATTGAATCCTTAATTGTTTTTGTTGGGTCTGTATCCAGAAAAGCATAACTTTAATAAGAGTGAAAGAGCATTCATAGACCTCAGTTTGCTTAACGCCAAAAAATGTATTGCACTACTGTGGAAAAAGACTCATAGACCAGATGTGACTCAGTGGTTAAGACAGATGTTAACAAACCTTCCACTAGAAAGAATAACATACATACTGAAATCAAAGGAAATTGTGTTTGAGAATATATGGAGACCTTTCATTGATTATGTAAAGAATTTAAACATAACTTTTGAAGAAGAAGGTGAATGATGTGTGTGGACCTTGTAAATTCCAAACTGGTGAATGTATAATATGTATACTTATGTAATGGATTGCCTAGACTAAACAAAGGAGCATTGTTGAAGACCTGCCTTTGTTAGTGGTTGTTGGTGTTTTTAGTACATTTTTTTTTAATTACTTTAGTGTTTGTTTGTTTGTGTTATGTTTGTAAAAAAAAAAAAAAAAAAGTTAAATAAAAAATATTGTGGAAAAAAAAAAAACCATTATCACAGTACCCCAGCAATCCAGGCAAACCCAGTACGATCTGGGCTCCCTCTGTTGTTTGTTACCTCAGTGGTGACTTGAGTCTGGTCTGCTTTCCTGTCTAGCAGCAGGTTGAAGGGAGGCGAAAGAGTAAGCTCCATTTGTGGCTGCTGGGTGCAGCCACAGCTGCCACGAGTGCTGCCATGAGTTTTATGGCTGCAGGAAGGGAGGCAGCGAGGATGGGTTTTTGCATTCGTGTAGCCTGCTGCAGTCTGTTTCGCCACCCTGTTGATTTGACGGACATTGGAACGTGCCATTGGAACTTGTGGCTTTCCGACGTAACCCGGAAGGGTGAGATTTTTCGCTCTGCACAGCGCGCATACGCTCTGGGGGCTTAGCGTCTTCTGTTTTTTCAGTCGAAATGCAGCAGTGGGTGACCACATGCACCCCCGCTTGGATGGCAAAGCCACTACATTTCATAGAATAAGCTCCCATTGAAAAGGACTGCCAAGTTATCAATTAATTGACAACTAATTTAACTAGAAAAGCACTCGGAGAGCGCAGACCTCCGCCAAGCGCCACAGTTCCCCCCCCCGTACAGTGTTTGTGTGTACGTTTTCAGATTCCTTGACCATGAAAACATATGACTAGCAATTGGATTCACAATGATAGGATTAGTGGTTCAGTAGTAAAAGCATTACCTCCTTGGTGGAGGTAATAAACTGAAGTGTTGGTGTTGTGTCCATCTCCTTCATGTGCAAAGTCCCAGGCTGCGAGCGTTTTCATAGATCACTGAAAGCAGCACTCAGGGCTTCAGTGACGGATGCAAATTGCGTAGACAGGTTGCTGTGGGTTTTATTGGGTTTGCGCTCCGCGGAAAAAAAGAGCATTTTGAATCTTCCCCGGCAGAGAGCTGGTTTTTGCACAGCCCCTATGGCTGGCCGGGGAATTTCTGCCAAATAATCCGGCGGCGGACAGCTGCCCGTGTCAGTTTTTGCAGCGTAGCGCAAACACAGGCACGCTGGCGGGCCCGGGCCACCACTGTTTTGACGGATGCAAATTGGGCAGACAGGTTGGCGTGGGTTTTATTGGGTTTGCGCTCCGTGGAAAAAAAGAGGATTTGAAGCTTCCCCGACAGAGAGCTGGTTTTTGCGCAGCCCCTATGGCTGGCTGGGGAATTTGTGCCAAATAATCCGGCGGCGGACAGCTGCCCGTGTCAGCTTTTGCAGCGTGGCGCAAACACAGGCACGCTGGCGGGCCCTGGCCACCACTGTTTTCCGCATGCTTTTGTGCCTAAAACTTTGAAGAAGGCGGAGTTTGTGTTTGTCAGACACGACGACCAGCGCCCTCTATTGCCCCTACACACATGTTGAAAATGGCTGTATCTCACATTGTTAAAGAATCCTTTTAAAAATTCCTGTATGAAGACGGTGATCCGTATCATCCCCAAAATTTAATCAGTTCTTCCTTGTACCATTTCCAACAACGCCTGAAAGTTTCATCGAAATCCGTCCAAAACTTTTTGAGTTATCTTGCTAACCGACAGACAGACAGACAGACAAACCCCGGCAAAAACATAACCTGGCGGAGGTAATTAAGTTGACTAAATTCTTATCGACAATTAATCAAGTCAATTTATCATTAACATCCCTAGTTTGAGCCTGTGCTCAAACACAGACCCTTTCGCTGTGAGGCAGCAGTGACGACTGCCTCACAGTAGAGCACCAGTAGCAGCTCATGGCTGATGGCACTGAGGAGGCAAACTATTCATATACGTGCATGTGCATAGACACATGCTCTATATTTGTTAGGACCCAAACTCTGTAGCTCCTCACTCATTAAATACACATGCATGCAAAAACATACAGTTTACAGTGAGCAATGATCAATGTGTTGACAAAGGAAAATGTGGCACACTATTGAAGACACCATTCAAGTCTCACTTGCTCTAAAGTTGGTGTTCAAACTAATTTCTACAATTTGCTGGCAAGTAAGTGCTGTACTCTATCCTTCTCCATCATAGCTAGTGCCGACTGGTTGAAATGTTGAAAAGTAAGAGTAGGTTTGCTTCCTTTTGAGTTTTTTTATTTTCACAATGCAAGGAGTTGGGGAATTTTACATGGCAACATATACGGCTGTGAAATATGACCAAAATTTCATATCACAATATAAATAATCTTACTTGGCAATAACGATATGTATCACGATATACATTTTCTGTAAATTCTGTTTATATATAATAACCAATAAAAAAATACCATGTCTTTTTCTACATTTTAAAATACATAGTGAAAAAGGTCAATTTACAAATTCATCAGTCATTAATTTTATGCACCTTTTTCCCCCTCTTAATTTTGCAGTGTTGTTGTAAAATTGTTTTTTAATGTGCATTTGAGATGACTTCAACTTTATTCATTATTGTTACTTGACAAATTAAAAATGATTAGAAATCATGTTACATCAAGAGCCAGTTTGTTCCTCCGACACGTTTTAATTAATTTATTTAGTGTGTATGTGGCCGCTGTCACGCACTTTTGCAGCTTTAGTAATATTTTTTCAAACAAAATTAAGAAACTCGGCAGTAATTTAAATCAAAAACAATGGTCTGATACACTATAATGTTTCCTATTGGCGACAAGTTAGCATCGTCATTTAGCCTTTGCTGTTTTATAATTGGAGAGAGATGGTGTTAATGTTACTTTCCTCCAATTAAAATGAGGTTAGGGGACTATCTTGTCTGACGCAGCATGGTGGGGAAAAAATCCCACATCCCCGGCAAACGGAAGTAGCGGATATATGCCCAAAACATTAGCTTTCAGGTAGCTGCTGTGCTAACCACCAGAACCTACTATTGCACACACCTGGCGCACTGCGGGGGAGAGGCAGGGCGGTGACGAGTAGAAATGGGGTGTGTGTCTTTTAAATCCCGATATAAAAGATGCAGTTTTATATGAAACGGTAGGCGTTTTTTATTGCATCACCGATATACTGTATATCGTCATATTAGACAGCCCTAGCAATAAATATAAACTCATTTTAGATTCATTAATTAAGTTACATAAGGAGAAAAACCCTTCTCTGCCTCCACTGCATCTCTCACAGGTGCCTGACTGAATGTCAAAGTGAAATAGCAATGTCTTGAAGGAAAAATGTGTGTTAAATGTAAATAAGTTTGATATCACTGTGTATGGATCATTTTTCTCTTGTTCCTCAAATTTTTTGAGGAGGCACTGCCTCCCTTGCCTCCTCCGATACGCCACCACTGTTAACCACTGATCCACCGTGCTGCCAGAGTTCATCCCAATTAGGGTTTGCTGGTGACAAGTTTGCAACAGGCCTGTTGGCCATTGGAAGACTGTTCATTTAGCAAATGTGTTGCTAAATGTTCACTCTGTTTTCTGTGACAGAGAGGCCCTGATTGTCTAATGTGGATTAAAAAAATAAGAGCCAGTTCACACTCTGATCCTTCAAAATGAAAATCTCAATTTAAAATTCTAATAGATAAAAACAGCCTTTGTTTTTTTGACCAATTTCTCATAAATTATACAAGAATTAAATTTTATTTGCTTTTCCCCCCATCCCATTTCACAGTCTCGGAGTGTGGACAAACAGCATGCTGTGATCAATTACAACCTCAACACAGACGAGCACATGGTGAAGGACCTGGGCAGCTTGAATGGGGTGAGTGGATCAAAATGCCTCTGGGCTGCCTGAAGGCTCATGTCTCAACTCGGCTACAATTCTCTCTGTGTGCCAGAGACGGTTGGTTGGCAATCAGGAAGCTGGATTTTTTCCCCTCCACAGTTGTTGTTTCATTCCCTCTCCCTTTACAACTCTTTTACCACTTCATTGCCCCATTATTCCAATGAAATAATCCACAGTTGAGCAGCAGGAAAAAACATCCATTGTTCTCATTCTCTTTCTTTTGGCCTGGGTAAGCGTGGCCAAATTAATCATAGCAGAACAGTATGAGTACTTGTAAATGAAGTGCTCCCCCAGTTAATTTGGTGAGCACTTTTCTGCACAAGGTAACCCCTAAACTTATCAGCAAATGGCACCCAGCACCCTTACATGTGTTTCTTTGCACCTTGCCCTTAAGCGTTCCTCAAAAGCTCGACTGCCATTGCATAACAACGTAATCTCATCAGCAATTTAACCTGCTGGTGGATTAACTTTCAGTGGGAAAAGGGACACTTCCAAAGCACCTTATGGTACCCAAGCACATGCCACGAGGAGTTTAGAGATCCTGTCACATGTGAGTCACCACTTTTCTTTGATTAGTGGACAGTGATGATTACGAGCTTAATGTTTTCCTTCTATTTTGCAGACATTTGTGAATGACCTCAGGATCCCGGATCAAACGTACATCACCCTAAAGCTGTCAGACGTCATTCGCTTTGGTTATGATATCCTTTGTTATTCTTTACCTTTTTGCTTAATCTTTCTTTGATTTGTATGACTTGCAGAAAGCAACTTTCTGCTGCTCGGTACTCTACTTGAGTTAGAAATGGGCAGCCTGCACTGGAAAAATAAAATTAAAATAGAACCAGGGGTCAGCAGCTGTTTCACTCACACATTATTGCATTTTCTTTCCCCCTCTGTGGGCCTTTGCCTCATTGGCATGTTAATCCCCCATACTTTTTTTTTGAGTCAGCGGTTTTAGATTATGGTCAACTCTGCACCCTTTGACCTGGGCCAAAAAACTTGCGAAATGCCAAAATCTGGTTTAGATAGCAGGAGGGAAAAACTGTTTGTAGAGCAGACACATTAAGAAAGCACTGGATCAGTGAAGATATGGGATTGTTTGAGTTCCAGCTGATTCTTTGATCTTATCAGGACAAAAGGTCAAAACAAGACTCAAACATTTACTTTAATGAATGCATGCAAATTGAAACATTAATCATGTATTATGAGAGGGTATGCATTATTTGAAATATGATTTATATTACTAACACTGATGGTGGCACATTTACCGATGTCTCTTTTCTCCTTTGGCTCAAAGACCAGAAATCAAATGCAGTTTTGAAGAGTATTTTTTAGCTCAATCCAGTGAAGCAGAAAGGAGCTAATGCCATGACGTGGCGTCCGTCCGTCCACATTTCAAAGGAATCGTGACTCCGCCTAGGAAATTGCCTTGATGCTCCCCAAATTCACTCACAATGATCCTCAGGTGGGTCTACATCCACGTTGTGCTCAAGGTCAAAGGTCAGGAGATCTGGGCACCTATGTGATTTCACCTAGGTGATTTCATCAGGCTGGAATGAGCTACTCTGTCATTGATGGTCTGACTTTATTTTAATTGGCTGTTGACCATATGATTTTGTAGGTCCCAGATGTAGTAGATTAGTTTATTTGACAGGGACAGTGCAATAAACATAGACAATTAATCAAAGACAATCAATCTGATGTGTTGCACATAGAGTGTATAGCTATTAGCTAATTCGCAACTCTTGTCCCTAGATGTATGTATGTTCATGTCCTTTAACTGCTTTTGCACATGCTCACGTGTATATCCTGGAGAAGAGTCAACACAAAGTCCCAGAGGAAGCTCTTAAAGTAAGTAAGGGTAACAAGCCTATTCTTTTTTTTTTCTTTTTTTTTTTTTTAAAGCCTCATGGTGGTTACATGCCTTGGAGAAGGAAGGCTTACAATGTGCCCCTGCTAATAAAGAAGATGCTCATTATGATTATTAGTTCATCAGTTATTTTTATATGCCCATATCTAAAGATGGGACGGTATATGGTCTGATGACGTCCATCCGTACATACAGTGTGTCCGTACGAGTTTGTCCTGTGAACTCCTCCCACAGTTTTTAAGCTAGAATTTTTTTTATTTCACACAGTGTTTGTACATGTATTGAAGATGTGTATATTACAAGGATTTTGGTTTTGGGTCATTTTTGTGAAAATTACAGGCTCTAGAACTTTGTCATTTTTTGAATTAAATTTTAATAGAGGGTACATGGTTTGTCTGGCTGACTTCTATAGTTTTCAAGCTATGGCATTTTCATTTCACACAGTATTTGTACATGTATTAAAGATGTGCATATTCTAGGGGGTTCACTAATTTTGATAGTTTCTCTAAATTTGTTCTGCTTTAAATTATAGATTGTTTACTTTGCTTAAAATCTTTGCAGTATATTGAATCATGAATTTGTAATCGGAAATGACGGTGGACGGGCATATAATGTACCGTGTACGGTGCTCTTCTTTTCTTTATTTTCCAGGTTTCAACTAATTGTTTTCATAATTCTTTGTCTGCATATGCACCATAATTTTTGAGTGTCAAAGGCTGGCAAAGAAGTTGCAGCTACAGTACAATATACTCAATTTTACAGTTGCAAATTTAAAAATCTCAGCAGATCCATACAGCTAGACGTCATTTCATTTAAATATACACCAGATAGGGCAGATTTGAATGAAATTCTGTTGCACTGACTTACAGTAAAGATGTAAAATATAAGTGCAGATGTTGCCCTAAAAGGACATAGAAGCTGCATATGTGGCAGTGCATGAAATTTTTGTTTATTGTTAGGGATATACGGTCTGTTAGGAGATGATGGGTAACCATGTCTAATGTTAACAGGAGTGAAATCAAGGGTGTTTTTAGCTATAAATCAGAGTGCATAGGTGCCCCACCCCCCAAGTTTCAAGGTCACCCTCAACATTTTTTGGGGGGGGAATTAAAATTATCAACTTTTTTGTTGTAAAATTGCAAGTTTTTTCTCTTAAACTGTAAGGTTTTTTTTCCTCATACATATTTGACTTTCCTCAAACGTGCAACTATTTTTCCATTTATTTGCAACTTTTTCTTGTAAATTTGCAGCATCTTTTTTTGTAAATTTGTGACTTTTTTTGTAAATTAACAATTTTGTCACAAATTTGCCATTTTTTTCTTGTAAATTTTTAGGTTCTTTCTTGTAAATTTTCAACATTTTTCATGTAAATTTTCCAGCTTTTGTCACACAAATTTTCATGTGTTTTCTCATAAATTTTCACTTTTTTCTGATCAATTTTCACCTTTTTTCTCATAAATTTGACTTTTTTTCTTGTAAATTTGTAAC
Organism: Pholidichthys leucotaenia; assembly: GCA_020510985.1. Classification (NCBI taxonomy): domain Eukaryota; kingdom Metazoa; phylum Chordata; class Actinopteri; order Cichliformes; family Pholidichthyidae; genus Pholidichthys; species Pholidichthys leucotaenia. Next base: position 168,567,399 of record CM035842.1, read on the forward strand.
TTCTTCCTTATAGACATGTGCCTTTTTTCTCATAAATTTTTAATGTTTTGAATTCTTCCTTATTACACAAAAGCTAGAAACGGTCCTGAGTGAAATCTGGGGCCTCTTGTATAAGGGATTGCACAGCCTTCATACTGAAAGATGGCGTACTCACAAAATCTGAAAAGTACGTGCGCAGAGACATTTTTCAGATTTATAAAAACTGTGTGCACGCCTGATTTTCCACTCCTTTTCTTTATACATCCCACCTCACCTTAAAAACCAGTGCACGTGCACGCTGTCTTTACGCTGCCTCAGTTCCTCCCACTAATGACTGTGTAAATGACTTAAAACGCCCCTTCCGTCACTCTTCTGTCAAACTATGATTATCAATCCTGCGGGAACGCGCAAAATTAAAAAAAAAAAAAAAACTTAACGGAGTGTGACGCTGAGGTGTTGATAATGGAGTTGGAGGTCAGAAAAAAAATATTATGTTCTGACCATCTGGAATCAACAGTAAGCCTGTTTACCGAGTGGACTTTGTTACAATGGCATGTAGCCACGTTTCTGCCAGTCTACCCCAGGGCATCTGTGGCTATAGCGGTAGCTTACTGCTACCATTGTCTGTCTGTGGAGTGAATGAATAATGGATTTTCATTGTAAAGCACTTTGGGTATCTTGAAAGGCTCTATATAAATGCAATCCATTATTATTATTATTATTATTATTTATGCCCCCTTAACACAAGGTTGAAGATCATTGAGAGATCACCACTTTTTGATCTATCAATGATCTTAAATGATCTCCACAGTCACCACGGTCTCCTCAAACTGGCCAAATCTCTGTGACCTCTGTGCTGTGTAAAAGGCAGCCGAGCTCAGACTACCACAGTGATTAAAATAAAGTAAAATAAATGTTCTGGCATTAAAGTTAAAGTCAAGGCGGATCACTGCTCCGACAGAGCGTTACAGGGGGTGAATGCTAGAGCCAGTGCTGACACACATGGGGAAAAAATGCTGTGAGAGAAAGCCCTTGGCAGTCCACACACGAGGGACGGACAGAAAAATGTGATATTGGTAAGAAAAGTAGGCTGTGTAAATAAAGTACTGTAAATAAACACCACTGAATACCACTCTAATCTTAAAGCTGAATTTCTAAAGACTAGTTCCAAACCAAATCTGTCAGTGCCACTACCGCAATCCAAATTACATATGATAACCTGATGGAACACATAGCCATGGAACATAAAAGCCTTTTATTTCCAGATTGTAATCTCCAAACAGATATTTTAGACCACGAAAATATCTCTTCATTCCTATACAGCTGCGTGCAAATGTCTCCACTTGCAGGCATTCACCCATAGCAGTTCATTAGGTACGTTTAGTCAGATCGGGTCGCCCATAGCCTGTCCTCTGCACATATTGCGCTGGAGCCGGGGCTCAAAAGTGCGTTTTGCAGACCCCTCCCAGGAGAGATGGATCTGTGCGTGTTGCCTCGTGAATATAGCCTAGTCTCTGGTAAATTTTATTAACTCTGTCACATTTAGCCTGCAGAAACAGGATCCAGTTAACAGCGGCTCTGGCTGTGGTTATCTGGGGGAAATTAGTTATTATTCATCAGTTTCACTGCACTCAGTAAGCAGAGTTGAGAAGATGAATCACTTAGTAATAATAATAATGTTTTTCAACCACTAATTCACAGGCAAATCATTTTAACTGAAGTAGAAATGTTATTTTAACACATTTTGAGTTTCAGTGTTTTGTAGTTTGGCAGACCCACCTGAAAGAGTCGGACAGAATTTTGTGGAGAGCCTGCAAGTTCTCATGGCAGGTCAAAACTTCGCGGCTCGGCCCGCAGATTCTCACATTACGTTTGTTTTTATACATCCCACTGTGTGCGTGAAAATCAGCGTACGTCGTGCTTTTGTGCGTGCACACCGTTTATACATGAGGCCCTTGGCCTCTTGTGTATCAGTCTTAGACAACATCTTATCTGTTCCACATTTAAAGAACCCTTTTGTGTCTTTCCTATCCAAATGCCTTAATGTTTCCTCATCCAAAAATAATAAATAATATATTACCTTCAACAGTCATTTAAATGTCAACAAGGATATCCATTGTCATTGATGGAAGCTGAGGCTTATTTCCTTATGGTGTGTATGCATGAGTACAGCTACAACTGTACTGATTACAGATTGAAGGCTTTTCACATCCTGCTTCCTGCTTGTCTCTGTATGCAGCATGAGAAGTACACCAGCCAGCTGCAGCTCAGCATAAAAGCCCTGGAGGCCAAGGCAAAGGAAAAACTTCACTTTCAGAACTCAGAGAAGTGCAAAGACTCTAATGCTAAAACCCAGGACAGGACTGAACGTAAGGCCCACTCTCTCACAGGTAAAAACAAATCATATGTTACTCATTGGCCACAAGTTTTGTGATAACAGAGTCATATTAATTGTTCTTGCGGCTGGAGGGGAAGTCTTGTAACTGAAGTGGATTTGAATTTCTTGGTTACACACAAGGAAGAAGTCATCTTCAGCACTCCATGTGCTGCATGACTTTGACCTGCTGAATTTGGGATTAGGATACCACGTGAATTAGGTATCTAAAGCGTGAATCCTGTGGTGTTAGTAAAGACGCTGATCTTGTCATCCTGGTGGTTGGCAGTGTGAGTGTGCACGAGTGAGGCTTTTGCAGACTAGCTGAGGGGTTAAGGACGAGTGTCTTATCTCTGTCAGCCAGGCCCGACAGCTGACAAGTGGTGGGGTGTTGCTAGGCCCTCTGATAATGGTTAAACATGTGTTTAAAGAGCCCCTGCTTTTTTGGTTTTCCCTTTTATTTAGTGCATTGTGTAGAATTTTTGTGACATTTTATGGTCTGCAAAGCCAAACAGCCAAAAGTCCTTCTGCTCAGGAGTTCTCCTCACCCATAAAAATTTAGGACTACAAATCTGCCTGAAATGTCTCGTTTTAGATTTGCTGTTCTTTTCCATGAAGTTATCATGACATTACTTAACAGAGCTAATACAGACCTGTCTCAGGGCCAGTCTGGCACACCCACTCCTCAGAGGAGAAGCAGGACTTTCCACAGAGCCTGAAAGCTCACATAGCTACAGGGCAGCTAGTGAGCTAATTAGCAGCCTGACTGGGATTTTTAGAGTTCTTCTCTGTAAATTCTAATCATACCACTACACATCCCAGCTTCTTTGATCCACAGTTGATAATATAGCTTATGTCTTTTTGGACTGATTTATTTTTTCCACCATGACTAGGGTACCAAAATTTTTAACATGGTTAGGTTAGCAACCCAAATCAGTGCGACCAGGGATTTTATGGCTCTTTTTTTTTTTTTGTCAGTTTTAATCATCGTTGTTGACCAGTTTGTTCATTAATCCACAGTCAGTCTGCTAGCCTAGCCGCTTCACCTCCCTTAATGTCTGCTTTCTATAGAGCAGGGGTGTCCAATCATGTGCCATGGAGGGCCAGGACCCTACAGGTTTTCTCTTCTACCCAGTCTCTTCAGCAGGTGTTTTCACTGATCAGCAATGGGTGGGAAGAAGTTCAGTGAAATCTGCTGTTGAAGACACTGGTTGGCGGTAAAGCCTGCAGGGTCTGGGCCCTCCATGGCACATGATTGGACAGCCCTGCTATATAGATTCCATCCATTCCTGCTAGACACCCGCTTTCCCAGCGAGACCATACCTTTCACTTATAGATACTATTTTAATTTATTTTATTACAGTTTTTTGTACTCTGGACCAGGCATCTCCTTGATTAGCAATGATTAGCTGCCATTAGCAGACGTAGCCGTTCACTCATTCAGAGTTGTTTCTGTGCTTATTACATCCTAGAATCCAGTCATACACCGTCGACCACTCACACCATGCACCCCTATTTCTGATAATGCTTTATTTGGGCTTTTGAACTCGAACACTCAGCCATTACTTGTTAGTAGGTTACTTAGCTCGACAACCAAAGTGTAGCCATCAAAACAAAACTCAAGAAGAATGTCAAAAGAGGAAGGATGGTGTGAGCTGGGGCTTATTAGCTTTTAAAACAATATGCACTAAAACAGCCCATTTTGAGGAGAGCTCTTTTCTTCCTGTGTAAAATAGTACTGCAATAATTACATTATGAGGTGTTTTAACCAAAGCATGTCACAGACATTTAAATAACACTTCTGGGAGCTTCATCAACATGTGGAAAAAGCGCAAAATAAGGGCTCTTTAAAATGGATAAAAGGTGTTTAGGGTTTTGAGCTTCTTTGTCACGGTTTACTTTTCAAGCTCTCTTTGCTCTGACTCCAACATGCTTTCTGGTACAGGCAACATAGTTGCTGAAGAGCAATATTTTGTCAATGAAGCTCATTCACATCAAGGAAAAATTTCCATCTGTTGTTAATCTTGGGATTCTTGTGCTTTCAGCTCCCAGTGAGCTTACAAACGGTGCTTAAAATAGAACAGTTTCAGCACGTGCGTTGTGTTGCTCTGAGGGCTTTATAGTTGTGTAATGAAACTGCAGCAGTTTAGGAAACATTTTGAAAGTTGTGCAGTTACTGGCATCACTGTTAGTAGCCTTAGTGACTGCTGTTTTATGCCAATGAGGTAACTTCACATCACTTTGTTGCTTGCCAAATGCATCGCCACAGTAAGAAAAGGATAGTACAGTGCATCCGGAAGGTATTCACAGCGCTTCACTTTTTCCACATTTTATGTTACAGCTTTATTCCAAAATGGATTAAATTCATTTTTTTTCCTCAAAGCTCTACACACAATACCCCATATTGACCAAAAAAAAGCTTTTTTTGAGATTTTTGCAAATTTATTAAAAATGAAAAACTAAAATCACATGTACATAAGTATTCACAGCCTTTGCCATGAAGCTGAAAATTGAGCTCAGGTGCATCCGATTTCCAGTGATCATCCTTGAGATGTTTCTGCAGCTTAATTGGAGTCCACCTGTGGTAAATTTAGTTGATGATGAACATGATTTGGAAAGGCACACACCTGTCTATATAAGGTCCCACAGTTGACCGTGCATGTCAGAGCACAAACCAAGCATGAAGTCAAAGGAGTTGTCTGTAGACCTCCAAGACAGGATTGTCTCAAGGCACAAATCTGGGGAAGGGTACAGGAAAATTTCTGTTGCTTTGAAGGTCTCAATGAGCACAGCGGCCTCCATGATCCGTAAATGGAAGTTCGGAACCACCAGGACTCTTCCTAGAGCTGGCTGGCCATCTAAACTGAGTGGTCAGGGGAGAAGGGCCTTAGTCAGGGAGGTGACTAAGAACCCGATGGTCACTCTGTCAAAGCTCCAGCATTTCTCTGTAGAGAGAGGAGAACCTTCCAGAAGGACAACTACCTCTGCCGCAATCCACCAATCAGGCCTGTATGGTAGAGTGGCCAGATGGAAGCCACTCCTTCGTAAAAGGCACATGCCAGCCCACCTGGAGTTTGCCAAAAAGCACCTGAAGGACTCTGACCATGAGAAATAAAATTTTGTGGTCTGATGAGACAAAGATTTAACTCTTTGGTGTGAATGCCAGACGCCATATTTGGAGGAAGCCAGGCACCGCTCATCACCAGGCCAATACCATCCCTACAGTGAAGCATGGTGGTAGCAGCATCATGCTGTGGTGATGTTTTTCAGTGGCAGGAATTGGGAGACTAGTCAGGATAGAGGGAAAGATGAATGCAGCAATGTCCAGAGACATCCTGGATGAAAACCTGCTGCAGAGCGCTCTTGACCTCAGACTGGGGTGACGGTTCATCTTTCAGCAGGACAACGACCCGAAGCACACAGCCAAGATATCAAAGGTGTGGCTTCAGGACAACTCTGTAAATGGTGAAAATGGTAAATGGCGTTCACTTATATAGCGCTTTTCTTCTCATCTAGGATGACCAAAGCTCTTTACAGATCCTGCAATCTACCCATTCACACACACGTTCACACACTGATGGCGGCAGAGCTGCCATACACACAGGTGCTAACCAAGCCACCAGGAGCAACTGGGGGTTCAATGTCTTGCTCAAGGACACTTCAACAAGCGGACAGCAGACAGAACGGGAATTGAATCCATGACCCTCTGATCAGTAGTTGGTCACACTACACCTGTGCCACCGCCACCCCTGAGGCGGCAGTGGCGCAGGAATGTCCTTGAGTGGCCCAGCCAGAGCCCAGACTTGAATCCAATTGAACATCTCTGGAGAGACCTGAAAATGGCTGTGCATTGATGCTTCCCATCCAAACTGATGGAGCTTGAGAGCTGCTGCAAAGAGGAATGGGCCAAACTACCCAAAGATAGGTGTGCCAAGCTTGTGGCATCATATTGATAAAGACTTGAGGCTGTACTTGCTGCCAATGGTGCATCAACAAAGTATTGAGCAAAGGCTGTGAATACTTATGTACATGTGATTTATTATTGTTTTATTTTTAATAAATTTGCAAAAATCTCTGACTTTTTCATGTTGTCATTATGGCGTACATTATGGCAAAATGAATTTAATCCATTTTGGAATAAGGCTGTAACATAACAAAATGTGGAAAAAGTGAAGCGCTGTGAATACTTTCCGGATGCACTGTATGTTGGAAGAAAAAGGGTGGGCTATTATTTTTTCACGTGGCATGTTTTGAAGGTTACTAAACACACACCATCCCTCATGACTATTTGTGGTTATTTTTCAGTTTGTTTATTTAAGGGAATACATAGTCCCAGTCAACCTGAACATGCACTTATGTGTTGACTTCATGCAAATATGTTCTCTTCAAGTTTGTTTAAGGCCTGGATATTGTTGTTTTTTGCATAATGTGTGTTGGATGTTTTTTCTCCTTATTTTCTGTGTATTTCTCGTGTATTTCTCAGAATTCTAGCGTACTAAAAAAGACAGCTGTGTTATAACTTTTTCTGTGCTCATTTTTCCTTGCAGCTGTGCAGGATGTAGAGTGAGTCCATTCCTCCGACACTTCACTTATAGAGTGTGTGACTCAGTCAGGCCTACTATGCTGTGAAAGAACTCTTGGCTATTTAGTATTAGGGATAGAGCGCATTAAAGGGACATTAATTGAGGAGCTTACTGTTCTTCATGAAGTAGAGACATTAGCACAACCTTATTTACAACCCCAATTCCAGTGAAGTTGGGATATTGTGTAAAACATAATTAAAAACAAAATACAACTATTTAAAAATTGTTTTCAGCCTATATTCAATTATATACACAAGAAATACAAAATATTTAATGTTCAAACTGATGAAGTTTATTGTTTTGTTGCAAATATTCACTCATTTTGAATTTAATCCTTGCAGCATGTTCCAGAAAAACTGTGACAAGGGCAAGAATATACTGGGAAAGTTGAGGAATGCTTAAAAAAACCTTTTAGAACATTCCACAGATGAACAGGTTAATTAGAAACAGGTGAGTGTCATGACTGGATATAAAAGGAGCATCCCCAAAAGGCTCAGTTGTTCACAAGGATAGGGTGAAGTTCACCACTTGGTGAACAGTTGTGTGGGAAAATAGTCCAACAGTTTAAGAACAATATTTCTTAGTGTACACTTGCAATGAAGTTAGGAATTTCTTCATCCACAGTCCATAATGTCATAAAAAGATTCAGAGAATCTGGACATATTTTTAGGCTGAAAACCAACATTGAATGCCTGTGCCCTTCGATCTCTCAGGCAGCACTGCATTAAACTTGCATTAAAAACTGATGTCATTCTGTGAAGGTTATTACCACGTGGGCTTAGGAATACTTTGGAAAGCCATTGTCAGTTAACACAGGTCGTTGCTACATCTACAAGTGCAAGTTAAAACGCTACCATGCAAATTGAAAGCCATATATCAACAACACCCAGAAATTCCACCAGTTGCTCTGGGCCTGAGCTCATCTGAGATGGACTGAAGCAAAGTGGAAAAGTGTGCTGTGGTATGACGATTCCTCATTTCACATTGTTTTTGGAAATCATGGATGTCGTGTCCTCCATGCTAAAGAGGAAAACCTTTATCCAAAGTGTTGTCAATGTTAAATTCAAAAGCCAGCGCCTGTGATGGTATGAGGGACTTGGAGGGTGTATTAGTGGACATGGCATGGGTAACTTTCACATCTGTGAAGGCACTATTAATGCTGAAGGGTATATACAGGTTTTGGAGCAACATATGCTTCCATCCAAATGCCTTTTTCTGGTTTGTTCCTTGCTATGTAAGCAAGACAATTCCAAGCCACATTCTGCACGTGTTACAACAACCTGCCTTTGTAGTAAAAGAGTGCAGGGACTAGACTGGCCTGCCTGAAGTCCAGCCCCGTTTCTCATTGAAAATGTGTTGCGCTTTATGAAGTGCAAACTATGACAATAGACATCCTCAGACTGTTAAGCAACTGAAGTCGTACAGAAAGCAAGAATGGGGAAACAGTTCTACCTACAAAACTTCAAAAATTAGTGTCCTCCGTTCATAAATGCTTATCAAGTGTTGTTAAAAGGAAAGGTGATGGAACACAGTGATAAACATGCCCCTGTCCAAGCTTATTTGGAATGTGTTGCAGGCATCAAATTCAAAATTATTGGATATTGGCAAAAAAACAACAACAATAAAGTTAATTAGATTGAACATTAAATAACCCAGCCACAGGGATGCACAGGCCAGTGTACTCCTTGTGCCAGTCCCAAGCCCGGGTAAATAGGGAGGGTTGTGTCAGGAAGGGCATCCAACGTAAAACCTTGGCCAAATCAAACATGCGGCTCATTCAATTCAATTCAACTTTATTCATATAGCGTAATTTCACAACAACAGTCATCTCATAGCACTTTCAACTGTAGGGGAAACCCCCACAATTGCAGAAAGACCCCAGCAATCAGGCGATCCCCTGTGAGCAAGCGCTTGGCGATGGTGGAGAGGAAAATCTCCCTTTTAACAGGAAGAAACCTCCATCAGAACCAGGCTCAGGGAGGGGCAGTCATCTGCTGTGACTGGCTGGGGGGTGAGGGGATAGAGAAGACGAAAAGAACAGACATGTAGAGCGCAAGTAGCACGATGGGGACTCAATCTATGGGAGAGAACAAACAGATGTTAATGACCAGCAAAAATATTTCATTGAGAGTGAAGAAAGGAGTGAAGCCCAGTGCATTATTGGAGGTCCCCCAACTGTCTAAACCTATTAGCAGCATAACTAAGGGAGGGTTCAGAGGCACGATCCCTCCCTAATTATAGGCTATATCAAAAAGGAAGGTTTTAACCCTATTCTTAAAAACGGAGATCGAGTCTGACTCCCGAATCCAGATTGGCAGCTGGTTCCACAGGAGAGGAGCTTGAACTGAAGGCTCTGCCTTCCGTTGTACTTTTGGAGATTCTAGGTACTACAAGTAATCCTGCATTTTGGGAGCATAGTGCTCTGTTAGGATAATAGGGTAGAATCAGATCTTTTAAATAAAAAGGGGCTTGATTATTTAGAGCTTTGTAAGTGAGAAGAAGAATTTTAAACTTAATTCTAAACTCTATGGGAAGCCAATGAAGGGAGGCCAGAACCGGAGAGAGATGATCTCTCTTTCTAGTACCTGTTAAAACTCTTGCTGCAGCATTTTGGATCAGCTGAAGACTTTTTAAAGGTGTTTTGGGACAACCTGATAATAAAGAGTTACAATAATCTAATCTAGAGCTAACAAAAGTGTGGATCAGTTTCTCAGCATCACTTTGAGATAAGATGCTCCTAATCTTGGCAATATTATGCAAATGATAGAAAGTCCATCCATCCATCCATCCATCTTCTACCGCTTTTCCGGAGGTCCGGGTCGCGGAGGCAGCAGTTCAAGCAGAGAAGCCCAGACTTCCCTCTCCCCAGCCACCTGCTCCAGCTCTTCAGAGGGGATACCAAGGCGTTCCCAGACTAGCTGGGAGACATAGTCTCTCCACCGAGTCCTGGGTCTGCCCCGGGGTCTCCTCCCAGTGGGACGTGCCTGAAACACCTCAAGTGGGAGGCGTCCAGGAGGCATCCTAATCAGATGCCCATACCACCTCAACTGACTCCTTTCAATGTGGAGGAGCAGCGGTTCTACTCTGAGCCTCTCCCGGATGACTGAGCTCCTCACCCTATCTCTGAGGGTGAGTCCAGCAATCCTACGGAGAAAGCTCATTTCAGCCGCTTGTATCCGCGATCTCGTTCTTTCGGTCATTACCCAAAGCTCGTGACCATAGGTGAGAGTAGGAACGTAGATTGACTGGTAAATCGACAGCTTTGCCTTAGAACTAAGCTCCCTCTTCACCACAACAGACCGGTACAACGTCCGCATCACTGCAGATGCTGCTCCAATCCGTCTGTCGATCTCTCGCTCCATTTTCCCCTCACTCGTGAACAAGACCCCAAGATACTTAAACTCCTCCACTTGGGGCAGGAGCCTGTCCCCAACCCGGAGAGGACAATCCACCTTTTTCCGGCTGAGGACCATGGACTCGGACTTGGAGGTGCTGATTCTCATCCCAGCCGCTTCACACTCAGCGGCAAACCGTCCCAGCAAGAGCTGTAGGTCATTGCTGGATGAAGCCAACAGGACAACATCATCTGCAAACAACAGAGATGAGATCCTGTGGTCACCAAGCATGACACCCTCCATTCCCTGGCTGCGCCTAGAAATCCTGTCCATAAAAATTATGAACAGGACCGGTGACAAAGGGCAGCCCTGGCGGAGTCCAACTCTCACTGGGAATGACTCCGACCGAGTGTTGGCAATGCGAACTAAACTCTCACAACGGTCGTACAGAGACCGAATAGCTCGTAACAACAAGCCCGATACCCCATACTCCCGAAGCACCCCCCACAAAAATCCACGAGGGACGCGGTCAAATGCCTTCTCCAAGTCCACAAAACACATGTAAACTGGTTGGGCAAACTCCCACGAACCCTCAAGAATTCTCGAGAGGGTAAAGAGCTGGTCCGATGTGCCACGGCCAGGACGAAAACCACATTGCTCCTCCTGAATCCGAGGTTCGACCAACGGCCGGACTCTCCTCTCCAGTACCTTGGCATAGACCTTCCCAGGGAGGCTGAGGAGTGTGATCCCTCTAAAGTTGGAGCACACCCTCCGGTCCCCTTTTTTGAAGAGAGGAACCACCACCCCGGTTTGCCATGCCAAAGGCACTGCCCCCGACCTCCACGCAATGTTGCAGAGGCGTGTCAACCATGACAACCCAACAACATCCAGGGCCTTGAGGTACTCGGGGCGAATCTCGTCCACCCCCGGGGCCCGGCCACCAAGGAGATTTTTAACCACCTTGGCGACCTCAGCCCCTGTGATAGGCGAGTCATCCCCCTCGTCCCCAAACCCTGCTTCCTCTGTGGAAGGCGTATCAGTGGGATTGAGGAGATCCTCGAAGTATTCCTTCCACCGCCCGACGATATCCCCAGTTGAAGTCAACAGTGTCCCATCCGCACCATACACAGTGTGGACGGGGAGCTGCTTTCCCCTCCTGAGCCGCCGAACAGTTTGCCAGAATCTCTTTGAAGCCGACCGAAAGTCTTGTTCCATGGCCTCACCGAACTCCTCCCATACCCGGGTTTTTGCTTCAGCAACCACCCGAGCTGCACTCCGCTTGGCCTGCCGGAACACCTCAGCTGCTTCGGGAGTCCCACAAGCCAACCAAGCTTGATAGGACTCCTTCTTCAGCTTAATGGCCCCCCTCACCACTGGTGTCCACCACTTGGTTCGGGGGTTGCCACCACGAGATGCACCGACCACCTTGCGGCCGCAGCTCTGGGCTGCCGCTTCAACAACAGAGGTGGAGAACATGGCCCATTCAGACTCCATGTCTCCAGACTCCCTCGGAATGTGGTTGAAGTTCTTCCGGAGGTGGGAGTTGAAGACCTCCCGGACAGGGGCCTCAGCCAGACGCTCCCAGCACACCCTCACTATACGTTTGGGTCTACCAGGTCTGAATGGCTTCCTCCCCTGCCATCGGATCCAACTCACCACCAGGTGGTGATCAGTTGACAGCTCTGCACCTCTCTTTACTCGGGTGTCCAAGACATACGGTCGCAGGTCTGATGATACGATAACAAAATCGATCATCGACCTGCGGCCTAGGGTGTCCTGGTGCCAGGTGCACATATGGACACCCTTATGCTTGAACATGGTGTTCGTTATAGACAGACTGTGGTTAGCACAGAAGTCCAATAACTGAACACCACTCGGGTTCAGATCGGGCAGGCCGTTCCTCCCAATCACCCCCCTCCAGGTTTCACTGTCGTTGCCCACGTGCGCATTGAAGTCCCCCAGTAGGACAATGGAGTCTCCAGGAGGAGCACCCTCCAGCACCCCAGTCACAGACTCCAAAAAGGGTGGGTACTCTGAAACATCATTTGGTGCATAGGCACAAATGATGGTCAGGACCCGTTTCCCAACCCGAAGGCGCAGGGAAGCAACCCTTTCGTCCACCGGGGAAAACTCCAATATAGAGGCAGCAAGGTGGGGCGATACAAGAATACCTACCCCTGCTCGTCGCCTCTCGCCCGGGGCAACTCCAGAAAAGGCCAAGCTCCAGCCCCTCTCCAGGAGACTGGTTCCGGAACCGGAGCTGTGTGTTGAGGTGAGGCCGACTATATCTAGCCGGTATCGCTCAATCTCGTACACCAGCTCAGGCTCCTTCCCCACCAGAGAGGTGACATTCCACGTACCACGTACGTATGATAGAAAGTCTTAGAAACAAAATTTAATATGTGAATTGAAAAACAGATCTTGATCAAAAATAACTCCAACGTTCCTCACAGAACTATTCAGAGAAAGAGTAACCATATCCAAACTAAGAGTTTGATTTGGAAAGGTATTTCTAAGGTTTTTTGGACCAACTAGAATGACTTCAGTCTTTTCTGAATTTAATAGCAGGAAATTGCAAGTCATTCAAGCTTTGATTTCCTTAAGACAGGCCTCTAACTTGGCTAATTGATTACTATCATCTGGCTTCATTGACAGGTATAATTGTGTTCCATCTCCATAACAATGAAAATGTATACAGTGCTTTCTAATAATGTTGCCTAACAGAAGCATATATAAACTAAAAAGAAATGGGCCTAGCACAGATCCCTGTGGAATTCCATGACTGAGCTTTGAGTTGGAAGAAAACTCATTATTGACATGGACAAACTGGAACCTATCTGATAAATAAGATCTAAACCACTGCAACGAAGTTCCATTAAGTCCAACATAGTGTTCTAATCTATCAAGTAGAATATTATGATCGATGGAATCAAAAGCTGCACTAAGGTCTAAAAGAAGAAGTACAGAAACAAGTCCATTATCAGATGCGATGAGGAGGTCATTAGTGATCTTCACTAAGGCTGTTTCAGTACTATGGTGGATTCTAAACCCAGATTGAAACTCTTCAAATAAACCATTTCTCTGCAAGTGGTCAAATAATTGCGTAGCAACAACTCTTTCTAAGATTTTTGAAGTGAAAGGCAGATTAGAGATTGGTCTATAGTTAGCTATATGACGAATGATACTTTCATACCGGATCAATCAAGGCCCAGGTTAACAATGACCGCCACCATTGCTGTTAACCGACAGGGTGCCGGTGGAAATTGGGCTAGTGTTGGTCAACGATCGAGGAGAAGGAGAGGAGGAAGGTGTGTTGGGAGGGAGAGAGAGAAAAGGAAAGGTAGTAGTGTGGAGGTGAGAGTAGGGATGTTAATGTAGAGACTATTGACTGGTAAAGGCAGAGAGTTGGCTGATATGATGAAGAGAAGAAAGGTAGATATACTGTGTGTTCAAGAAACCAGATGGAAGGGAAGCAAGGCTAGGAGCATTGGAGGGGGATTTAAACTGTTGTACCATGTTGTAGATAGGAAGAGAAATGGAGTAGGAGTCATCTTGAAGGAAGAGTATGTGAAGAGTGTTCAGGAGGTAAAGAGGGAGTCGGACAGAATCATGAGTTTGAAGCTAGAAGTCAAAGGTGTGATGTTGAATGTTGTCAGTGCGTATGCCCCACAAGTTGGATGTCAGGTAGAAGAGAAAGGGGAATTCTGGATGAAGTGGTAGAGAGTGTTCCCCAGGGGGAGAGAGTGGTGATTGGAGCAGACTTTAATGGAGATGTAGGTGAAGGGAACAAAGGTGATGAGGAGATGCTGTGTAGGTATGGTCTTAAGGAGAGAACTGTGGAAGAACAGATGGTTGTGGATTTTGTTCAAAGGATGGAAATGGCTGTGGTGAACACATACTTTAAGAAGAGAGGACCACAGGGTGACATACAAGAGTGGAGGAAGGTGCACACAGGTGGACTACATCCTATGCAGAAGGAGAAATCTGAAAGAGATGGGAGACTGCAAGGTAGTGCCAGGGGAGAATGTAGCTGGACGGCGTTGGATGGTAGTCTGTTCAGGTTCAGGTTCAGGTTACTTTATTTGTACCCGTAGGTAGATTTGTTTTGCAGTTGGTGACATCCATATTTACAAGCCACAATTACATTCAACATAGACACAAACACAGGCACACATCTTACAAAATAGGTAAATATAAAATATGTACAATATAATTTTTATAGCTTGTTCAACTCTTTGACAGCAGCAGGGACAAAGCTGTTTTTGTAGCGCTGGGTTCTACTTTTTGGGACAGCAAACCTCCGTCTGGAGGGAAGAAGCTGAAAGTTGCAGTGCAAAGGGTGGGAGTCATCATTTAAAATCGAGTCGGCCATCCTCTGTACTTGTCTGGTGTACAGGGATGTCAGGCTCAGCTGTGACTCACCAAGCAAACGACTGGACCATCTGACTACCTGATCCAAGGATTTCCTCTGTTTCAGTTTTATCTGACCAAACCATGACATTAAAGAAAAGGATAAAACAGATTCAATAAAAGCCCGATAGAACATAGTCATTATGGTTCGGTCAATTTGGAAGCGTGCAAGTTTCCTCAAACAATGCAAATTTTGCTGACCCTTTTTGCACACCCTTTCACAGTTCACCTCAAAGTTCAATCCACTATCAATAATCGTCCCAAGATATTTGTACGATTGTACACATTCGGTGGTCTGGCCTTTTAGTATGGTGACTTTGTGCCTGGGAGTTTTCCTCCTAAAGTCAATAATCATATCTTTCGTTTTTGTTGTATTCAGCTGCAGGTAGGAATCCTCACACCAGTGAACAAAGTCATCAACTACTGGGCCATGGCCACTCTCACCATCCTGGAGGAGACTGACAATGACTGAGTCATCAGCATACTTTATAATGTGTCTGTTGTCATGTCTGCTCCGACACATGTTTGTGTACAGGATGAAGAGTAGTGGTGACAACACACACCCCTGAGGAGAGCCAGTAGAAGAGCACTTTAGGTCAGACAATGTACCATTGACCCTTACTCTCTGCGTCCTGTTGGTTAAGAAATCCAGAATCCAACCCACCAGATTATTGCTTAAATCAAATTGTTGCAGGAGCCTTTCAACTAAAATATGAGGTTGGATTGTATTAAAGGCAGAAGAAAAGTCCACAAATAAAAGCCTGGCGTGTGTCCCATTAAAATCCAGATGTTTAAAAAGCATGTTAAACAGAGTGACAGTGGCATCCTCCACTCCTCTGTGAGGCCTATAGGCAAACTGCAGAGGATCCAATGCATGTTCAGTCTGCTTTAGGACCTCACATCTGACCAGTTTTTCAAAAATTTTCATTAAAATTGAAGTCAAAGCAACTGGTCTAAAGTCATTTACCGTTTTAGGACAGCTGGATTTTGGAACGGGAACAACCACGGCATCTTTCCAGATCTTAGGCACATGTTGTGTCTGTAAGGACTTATTGAAAATGTAGTGAAATACAGGACTCAATTCATGTGCACAGGGCTTTACCAGGCGTCCACATATATTATCAGGGCCCTGACTTTTGTTCACTTTTACAGCGCGGAACTCCCTTTCAACATCCTGCATCTCAATATTAAAGTGCTGATTGTCTTTGAGTTTCTGTTTCAAATCTTGGATTTCTGTGCTAAAATCAAAGGAGTCAAAACGACCATAAAAACAATTAAGAGCATTAGCCAGCTCTGTGTCTGAACTAAAACCATCTAAAAACACACGATTACTGCGCTCTGTGCTCTGAAGGCCTGCAATTTTTTTCATACTGGCCCAGGCCGAACCAAGTTTATTTGCTGCCATCTTGCTTTCCAATTCTGATTTATAATTCTGTTTTGCTCTTAAAATTTCGGCCTTTAGCTCCTTAGTGGCAACCTGTAGCGCAGAAACAGACCCCTGTTTAAAGGCAAGTGCTTTCCTCTGTAAGCAGGATTTAACTGATTTAGTAACCCATGGTTTGTTGTTGGGATATATTTTGACACGTTTACGTGGAACAAACTTATTTTGACAGTGAGCCATGTATGAGCATGTGAGCTCAGCCAGAGAGTCCAAATCATCCCCGCAGGCCATTATGAACATCTTCCAGTCTGTACAGTCAAAGCATTCCTGGAGGCTGTGCTCTGAATCTTCTGTCCACACATCAATGTCTCTCATCTCCACCTTGCCTCTTCTGAGAGCAGTTTTATATGTGGGCAGCAAATGAACACAGTTGTGATCTGATGATCCTAAAGGAGGAAGGGGGAGTGATTTATAGGCCCTCTCTATGGATCCATAGCACAGGTCCAATGTCTTTTTTCGCCTGGTTGGGCAGGAGACATACTGATGAAAGTTTTTAAGTGTCTTCTTTAAAGAAACATGGTTAAAATCCCCAAGAATGAAGTTTGGCGCCTCTGGAGAAATTGACTGCAGCCGCTGGATCACATCAGAGATGGTGCTGGAGGCGGAGTCAGCGTCTGCCCTCGGATGAATGTACACAACTGTGATGAAAAGTTGGGGAAACTCTCGAGGCAAATAAAAGGGGCGAAGCGACACAGACAGCAGCTCCACATGGGGTGTACAGATGCGCTCTCTGACCGTGACAGATGTGCAGTACTGCTTATTAATGTATAAACATACTCCGCCCCCCTGACGTTTCCCCGTTACCTCTTCCTGCCGATCCGAGCGCAGCGGAGCTCCAAAGCCGTCAATCCACAGGTCTGCGTCTCGATCATGCGCAGTAAGCCAAGATTCAGTGAAAGCCATGACGCAGCAGTTCTTAAAATCCTTCTGGTAACGTACGTTGCCTTGAATTTCCTCCACCTTGTTTCTCAC
Organism: Pholidichthys leucotaenia; assembly: GCA_020510985.1. Lineage (NCBI taxonomy): Eukaryota > Metazoa > Chordata > Actinopteri > Cichliformes > Pholidichthyidae > Pholidichthys > Pholidichthys leucotaenia. Next base: position 168,584,493 of record CM035842.1, read on the forward strand.
AGACTGTGCATTCCCAAAAATGATCGAAGGAAGAGGAATGTTACCAAACTGACGTCTCCTAAGGCGCAATTTCACACCTCCACGTCTTCCACGCTTCCTCCTGCCGCTTCTCTTTTCACCGCTGTGTCCGTCTCTCAAAATAAAGTCCGGCAGCTGAAATCTGGGCGCAATCAGAGACTCTGCACCAGCTGTGTTAAAGCGCAGCAACATGTCCCTGGAATATTGTATTCTGCCCGCTATTCTGCTCGCCATGGAGCCGAACGCGTTTACCTCAGAGACAAAGAGCCACAGCACAGAAAGCAGTAGTGCGAGATATGACAGGAAATCCATGTTGCAGATACCAGGGAGCTGTTCGCCATATATTCCACCAACGCTCCAGGGCAGAAACGACACAGAGGATTTTCTAAAAACGTAAAAAAGTACAAAAAACACACACACGCACACACGCACTATAGGACTGTAGGATGACTTTGCAAAGCAAGAAGAGGAAAACGGTGAAGGCAGAGCCAAAGATTAAGTGGGGGAAGTTACAGAAGGGAGAAGGTCGCACAGAGTTCAGGAAGGAGTTGATACAGGCTCTGGGTGGTAGGGAAGATTTACCAGATGACTGGGAAAGTACAGCAAAAGTATTGAGGGGAACGGGTAGAAAGGTACATACAGTGGGGCAAAAAAGTATTCAGTCAGCCACCAATTGTGCAAGTTCTCCCACTTAAAAGATGAGAGAGGTCTCCAATTTTCATCATAGGTATACCTCAACTATGAGAGACAAAATGAGAAAAAAAAAATCTAGAAAATCACATTGAAGGATTTTTAATGAATTAATTGGTAAATTCCTCTGTAAAATAAGTATTTGGTCAATCCCAAAAGTTCATCTCAATACTTTGTTGTATACCCTTTGTTGGCAGTGTCAGAGGTCAAACGTTTTCTGTAAGTCTTCACAAGGTTTTCACACACTGTTGCTGGTATTTTGGCCCATTCCTTCATGCAGATCTCCTCTAGAGCAGTAATGTGTTGGGGCTGTCACTGAGCAACACGGACTTTCAACTCCCTCCAAAGATTTTCTATGCGGTTGAGATCTGGAGACTGGCTAGGTCACTCCAGGACCTTGAAATGCTTCTTACGAAGCCACTTCTTCGTTGCCCGGGCGGTGTGTTTGGGATCATTGTCATGCTGAAAGACCCAGCCACGTTTCATCTTCAATGCCCTTGCTGATGGAAGGAGGTTTTCACTCAAAATCTCACGATACATGGCCCCATTCATTCTTTCCTTTACACGGATCAGTCGTCCTGGTCCCTTTGCAGAAAAACAGCCCCAAAGTATGATGTTTTCACCCCCATGCTTCACAGTAGGTATGGTGTTCTTTCTCCTCCAAAAACGACAAGTTGAGTTTTCATCAAAAAGTTCTATTTTGGTTTCATCTGACCATATGACATTCTCCCAATCCTCTTCTGGATCATCCAAATGCTCTCTAGCAAACTTCAGACGGGCCTGGACATGTACTAGCTTAAGCAGGGGGACACGTCTGGCACTGCAGGATTTGAGTCCCTGGCAGCGTAGTGTGTTACTGATGTAGCCTTTGTTACTTTGGTCCCAGCTCTCTGCAGGTCATTCACTAGGTCCCCCCGTGTGGTTCTTGGATTTTTGCTCACCGTTCTCGTGATCATTTTGACCCCACGGGGTGAGATCTTGTGTGGAGCCCCAGATCTAGGGAAATTATCAGTGGTCTTGTATGTCTTCCATCCATCCATCCATCCATCTTCTACCGCTTAATCCTTTCGGGTCGCGGGGGGGCTGGAGCCTATCCCAGCATCTTTGGGCGAGAGGCAGGGTACACCCTGGACAGATCGCCAGTCCATCGCAGGGCCAACACAGAGAGACAGACAACCATTCACTCTCACATCCATACCTAAGGACAATTTAGAATCCCCAGTTTTGATGCCAATTAACCTAACTTGCATGTTTTTGGCATGTGGGAGGAAACCGGAGTCCCCGGAGTAAACCCACGCAGACATGGGGAGAACATGCAAACTCCACACAGAAGGGTCATCGATGGTCTGGGGGTGGGATCGAACCCACGATGGTCAAGGGTGGAATCGATCCCATGACCTTCTTGCTGTGCTGCCACTGTGCTAACCACTGCACCACCGTGCTGCCCTGTATGTCTTCCATTTTCTAATAATTGCTCCCACAGATGATTTCTTCACACCAAGCTGCTTACCTATTGCAGATTCAGTCTTCCCAGCCAGGTGCAGGCCTACAATTTTGTTTCTGGTGTCCTTTGACAGCTCTTTGGTCTTGGCCATAGTGGAGTTTGGAGTCTGACTGTTTGAGGTTGTTGACAGGTGTCTTTTATACTGATAACGAGTTCAAATAGGTGCCATTAATACAGGTAACGAGTGGAGGACAGACGAGCCTCTCAAAGAAGAAGTTACATGTCTGTGAGAGCCAGAAATCTTGCTTGTTTGTAGGTGACCAAATACTTATTTTACCGAGGAATTTACCAATTAATTCATTAAAAATCCTTCAATGTGATTTTCTGGATTTTTTTTTCTCATTGTGTCTCTCATAGTTGAGGTATACCTATGATGAAAATTGGAGACCTCTCTCATCTTTTAAGTGGGTGAACTTGCACAGTTGGTGGCTGACTAAATTCTTTTTTGCCCCACTGTATGTGGTGTATCTAGTGGACAGAGGAAGGAAGACAAGGAGACTTGGTGATGAATAAGGAGGTACAGGAAAGTATCCAAAGGAAGAGGTTAGCAAAGAAAAGTGCGGTAGTCAGGGAGATGAAGAAAGTAGACAGGAGTATTTGGAATCTAGGCACACGGGAAAGAGAGAGGTGACAAAGGATAAGGCATATAGTGAGGTGTATGAGAGGCTGGACACTAAGGAAGGCGAAAAGGAGTTCTATCAACTGGCTAGACAGAGAAATCTAGCTGGAAAGGATGTACAGCTGGTTAGGTTGATTAAGGACAGAAATGGTTATGTACTAACAAATGATGAGACTGTGTTCAGAAGGTGGAAGGAGTACTTTGAAGAGCTGATGAATAAAGAAAAGGAGAGAGAGGATGATGGACGAAGGAAAGATGGTGAACAAGGAAGTCCCAAGGATTAGCAAGGTGGAAGTGAGGGCAGCTTTGAAGAGGATGAAGAATGGAAAGGCGGTTGGTCCAGACGACATACCTGTGGAGGTATGGAAATGTTTAGGATTGATGGCAGTGGACTTTTTAACCAGATTGTTTAACACAATCTTGGAGAGTGAGAGGATGCCCGAGGAGTGGAGAAGTGTTTAGGTACCAATTTTCAAGAACAAAGGTGATGCTCAGGGCTGTAGTATCTACAGAGGCATAAAGTTGATCAGCCACACTGAAGATATGTTACGCACGTGGACAAAATTGTTGGTACCCCTCTGTTAATGAAAGAAAAACCCACAATGGTCGCAGAAATAACTTGAATCTGACAAAAGTGGTAATAAATAAAAAGTCTATGAAAATTAACCAATGAAAATCAATGCTTTTGAATTGTGGTTCAACAGAATTATTTTAAAAAACAAACTCATGAAACAGGCCTGGACAAAAATGATGGTACCCTTAACTTAATATTTTGTTGCACAACCTTTTGAGGCAATCACTGCAATCAAACGATTTCTGTAACTGTCAATGAGACTTCTGCACCTCTCAGCAGGTATTTTGGCCCACTCCTCATGAGCTAACTGCTCCAGTTGTCTCAGGTTTGAAGGGTGCCTTCTCCAGATGATGTTTCAGCTCCTTCCACAACTGTTCAATAGGATTTAGATCAGGGCTCATAGAAGGCCACTTCACAATAGTCCAATGTTTCGCTCTTAGCCATTCTTAGGTGTTTTTAGCTGTGTGTTTTGGGTCATTATCCTGTTGCAAGACCCATGACCTGCGACTGAGACCAAGGTGTGTGACACTGGGCAGCACATTTCTCTCTAGAATACCTTGATAGTCTTGAGATTTCATTGTACCCTGCACAGATTCAAGACACCCTGTGCCAGATGCAGCAAAGCAGCCCCAGAACATAACAGAACCTCCTCCATGTTTCACAGTAGGGACAGTGTTCTTTTCTTGGTATGCTTCATTTTTGCATCTGTGAACATAGAGCTGATGTGCCTTAGCAGAAAGTTCCAGTTTTGTCTCGTCTGTCTATAGGACATTCTCCCAGAAGCTTTGTGGCTTGTCAACATGCAGTCTGGCAAATTCCAGTCTGGCTTTTTTATGATTTGTTTTCAACAGTGGTATCCTCCTTGGTCGTCTCCCATGAAGTCCACTTTGGCTCAAACAACGACGGATGGTGCGATCTGACACTGATGTACCTTGACCTTGGAGTTCACCATGAATGTGTTTAGAGGTTGTTCTGGGCTCTTTTGTTACCATTCGTATTATCAGTCTCCTCCTGCGGCCACATCCAGGGAGGTTGGCTACAGTCCCGTGGATCTTAAATTTCTGAATAATATGTGCAACTGTAGTCACAGGAACATCAAGCTGCTTGGAGATGGTCTTGTAGCCTTTACCTTTAACATGCTTGTCTATAATTTTCTTTCTAATCTCCTGAGACAACTCTCTCCTTTGCTTCCTCTGGTCCATGTTTAGTGTGGTACACACCATGTCACCAAACAGCACAGCGACTACTTGTCACCCTTTAAATAGGCCGACTGATTGATTACAAGTTTGTAGACACCTGTGATGTTAATTAGGACACGTCTTGGTTGAACATGTCCCTATGGTCACATTATTTTCAATCTTTTCTAGGGGTACCATCATTTTTGTCCAGGCCTGTTTCATGAGTTTGTTTTTTGAAGTAATTCTGTTGACCCACAATTCAAAAGCATTGTCTGATTTTCATTGGTTAATTTTCATAGACTTTTTATTTATTACCACTTCTGTCAGATTCAAGTTATTTCTGTAACCATTGTGGGTTTTTCTTTCATTAACAAAGGGGTACCAACAATTTTGTCCGCGTGTGTAAAGTTGTTGAAGCCAGGTTAAGAGGAGAGGTGACAATCGGTGAGCAGCAGTACGGTTTCATGCCAAGAAAGAGTACTACAGATGTAATGTTTTCTCTAAAAGTGCTGATGGAGAAGTGTAGAGAAGGTCAGAAGGAGTTGCACTGTGTCTTTGTGAATCTAGAGAAAGCAGATGATAGGGTGCCAAGAGAGGAAGTGTGGTACTGTGTATGTGAGGGTGGTGCAGCACGTGTATGAGGACGGAGTGATGAATGGATTCAAGGTGGGGTTGGGATTATATCAGGGATCGGCCCTGAGCCCCTTCTTGTTTGCCATGATGATAGACAGGCTGACAGATGAGGTCAGGCAGGAGTCTCTGTGGGCCATGGTGTTTGCAGACAATATTGTGATCTGCAATGAGAGTGGGAAGCAGGTGGAAGAGAACCTGGAGAGGTGGAGGTATGCTCTGGAGAGAAGAGGAATGAGAGTCAGTAGAAGTAAGACAGAATACATAAATGAGATAAGATAAGATAAGCCTTTATTAGTCCCACAATGGGGAAATTCCAGGATTGCAACAGCACAGGGACAGTAGCACTCAGAGCAACAATCAAGAGACAAGAAAAACAAGAGCAGCGAATATACATATGTACATATAAATATATATACACAGTGCAGAGCATTGTAGCTAGATGGAATAAACAGCATAACCGTCTACTTAGTTATCCTACATAGTATGAATATGTACCCATACATATTGTCACCCTCTGTAGCGACTGATATTGTCCTAGTTGTATACTGGAGGGGACCATTTGTGTAAGTCTATTGTGTCTTTTGCATTCAATACTATTAGGTTGTCACGTTTTTTTGCTATCTCTGCGAGCAGCCCTGCTTAGGTTATACAGTCTGACAGCCGTAGGTAGGAAGGACCTGCGAAACCTCTTGGTTGTGCACTTAGGATGTTGTAGTCTACTGCTAAATGAGCTCCTCAGTGCGTTCAGTATGTCCTGCATAGGGTGGGACTCAGACTCCAGCAGAGATGACAGTTTAGCCACCATCCTTCTCTCTCCTATCTCCTCCACTGGGTCAAAGCGTTGCCCCAGGACAGAGCTAGCTTTCTTGATTAGTTTGTTCAGTCTCTTCCTATCGGCTGCTGTAATGCCACTGCCCCAGCAGACCACTCCAAAAGTGATGGCTGATGCCACCACCGTGTCGTAGAATGTCTTCAGCAGCACCCCTTGTACACCAAAAGACCTGAGTCTCCTCAGTAGGAACAGCCTGCGCTGTCCCTTCTTGTAGAGTGCATCGGTATTGTGTGACCAGTCTAGTTTATTGTTCAGATGAACACCCAGGTACTTGTAGGATGTCACCATCTCAATGTCTGTTCCCTGGATGTTTACTGGTGCTGTGAGGGGTTGTCCTTGCCTGCGGCAGTCCACCAACAGCTCCTTAGTTTTCCTCGCGTTGATCTGGAGGCAGTTCCGATGGCACCAGTCCACAAAGTCCTGGATAAATCCTCTGTACTCAGCTTCATCTCCATTGGAGATGAGGCCGACGATCGCAGAGTCGTCAGAGAACTTCTGTAGATGGCAGTGTGTTATGTTTTGTGAGAAGTCCGCAGTATAAAGAGTGAACAGGAAGGGAGCCAAAACCGTTCCCTGGGTGGCCCCCGTGCTACCGATGATCGTGTCGGACACACAATCCCGGGTTCTCACAAACTGTGGCCGGTTAGTGAGGTAGTCCAGGATCCATGATGACAGTTGCTGGTCCACCCCTGCACACAGCAGCTTGTCCTTCAGGATCATCAGTTGGATGGTGTTGAAAGCACTGGAGAAGTCAAAGAACATGATCCTCACCGCGTTCCCGGGCTTCTCCAGGTGGGACAGAGAACGGTGAAGGAGGAGGGTCACTGCATCCTCCACCCCAGTGCCATGCTGGTAGGTGAACTGGAGTGGATCCATCACTGCTCCTTGCTCACCTCCGCCCCCTGGTGGGACCAGTCTCTCCAGGGTCTTCATCATGTGAGACGTCAGGGCCAATGGTCTGTAGCTGTTCAGGTCTTTGGGGTGGGAAGTCTTTGGTACAGGTACCACACAAGATGTTTTCCATAACTGTGGTACCCTCCCCAGCTTCAGGCTCAGGTTGAAGATGTGCTCCAGAATCCCACACAGCTGGTCTGCACAGGACTTGAGGAGCTTTGCGCTGATGCCGTCCGGTCCCGAGGCCTTCCTCGCCTTGATCTTCCTCAGTTCCGTCCTCACTTGGGTCTTAGTGAGGGTCAGGTTGTGGGGCTGTGTGCTGGGAGTGTGGGTTGTTGGTGGAGTGGGGTGTGGACAGCAGGTCTTGTTGACTTTAGAGGCAGCAGTGGTTGTTGTGCAGTCGGGGGGGGGGGGCTGGTCAAACCTATTAAAAAACAGGTTCAGATTGTTCGCCCACTCCCTGCCCCCCGTGGCCTGGGGGGAGGTATTCTGGAGCCCAGAGATGGTTTTAAGGTTTCTCCAGACCCCGCTGATGTCGCTCTGTTGCAGCTTGTCCTCCATCTTCTTCCTGAAGCTGTCCTTGCCTTCTCTGATCTTCCTCCTCAGCTCCCTCTGTATGGACTTCAGCATCTCCCTGTTCCCCGACCTGGAGATCCTCTTCTTTTCTCTCAGAAATGTTTTTATCTCAGGGTTGATCCAGGGTTTGTTGTTCGAGCAATACCGTATGGTCTTGGTGGGTACGGTGTTGTCCACACAGAAGCTGATGTAGTCCGTGATGGTGTGAGTGAGGCCATCGATGTCCTCACCATGTGGATCGCAGAGCTGCTCCCAGGCAGTGGTTTCAAAACAGTCCTTTAGAGCGTCCATTGCCTCCTCAGACCATAACTTCACTGTGTGCATGACCTGAGGTTGTCTGTGCACTAGGGGTTTGTACACCGGCAGGAGATGAACCAAGTTGTGATCCGATCTCCCTAGTGGGGGGGAGTGGTGATGTGGTGTACGCCTCCTTAGTATTTGCATAGAATAAGTCCAGTGTTTTATTGTCTCTAGTGTGGCATGTGACATACTGGGTAAACGTGGGTAGAATGGGGGACAGTGAAATATGGTTGAAATCACCTGAAATGAGGAGAAGAGCATCTGAGTGTTCTGTCAGCAGCCTGCCAGTTACTGAGTGAATGACGTCACGCGCTGTCCCAGCGTTCGCCATCCGATTTGCATAAATAACAATGCAGATCACGTTTGAGTATTCCCTCGGGAGATAGGTAGGCCGCATGCTAACAGCTAGCAACTCAATGTCTTTGTTGCAGTGTTGTTGTTTAACCGTGATATGTCCCGATCTGCACCAGCTGTTATTGACATACATCATCACTCCTCCGCCCCTTGCGTTCCCACTGTCTGGTGTCCGGTCTGCCTGTATTGCGTGGGAACCCTCCAGTTCGATGTTAGCATCTGTTGCTAGTTCTGTTAGCCACGTCTCAGTAAATGGTATCAAACTACTCTCTCTAAGGACGCTCTCGTAGCGGGAGATAGCCGCTAGCTCGTCAGTCTTATTGAGTAGCGATCGTCCATTCCCCATAATAACGGATGGGAGGATGGGTCTGTACCTTATATTCCTTGCCCGCCGTCTTACTCCAGCTCGACATCCATGCCGTTTCCATTTTATTTCTCCCGGTATGTTGAGTTTTTGCGTTAACATCGTGTGCCGGTTAAGTGCTAACAGCTGGTCTCTATTGTACTGCCTCCTGCAAGAAACAGTGGCTCCGTCCGCTGGCTCAGGAGACATTTGGGCGATCTCCGTGTCTGTGATGGAATAAAGGTGTCGCTGGATCAGAAAGATTAGCAGAAGAGCCAGATAGTAAATAAATGTGAATGAGAGGGAGGCAGGTGCAACATGAAGATGGCACAAGTCGCGGTAGTGAAAGTAAATGAGTTTAAATACCTGAGGTCAACCATGCAAAACAATGGAAAATGCACAAGAGAGGTGAAGTAGAGAGTGCAGGTAGGGTTGATTGGGTGGAGACGAGTGTCAGGGTTGCTTTGTGACAGAAGGATAGCAGCAAGAGTGAAAGGGAAGATTTACAAGATGGTAGTGAGACCTGCTACGATGTATGGTTTGGAGATGGTTGTGCTGACAAAAAGACAGGAGGTGGAGCTCGAGGTGGCAGAGTTGAAGATGCTAAGATTTTCATTGGGAGTGACTAGGAGGGACAAGATTATAAATGAGTGTATCAGAGGGACAGCTCAGGTTGAGCAGTTTGGAGACAAAGTAAGAGAAGCAAGGCTGAGATGATTTGAACATGTGCAGAGGAGGGATAGTGGATATATTGGACAAAGGATGTTGGAAGATGGAGCTGCCAGGCAGGAGGAAAAGAAGAAGACCACAGAGAAGATTTATGGATGTAGTGAAGGAGGACACGGAGAGGGTTGGTGTTACAGAGGAAGATACAAGGGATAGGGTGAGATGGAGGCAGATGATCTCACTGTGGCAACCCCTAAAGGGAGCAGCCGAAAGAAGAAGTTTGAACATTAAATATCTTGTCTTTGTAGTGTATTCAACTGAATACACCACATCTCAGTAAATTAGGATATCATCAAAAAGTTAATTTATTTCAGTAATTGAATTCAAAAAGTGAAATTCATATATGGATTAATTACACACAAAGTGATATATTTCAAATGTTTTTTAATTTTGATGATTATGGTTTGACCAAGTCCTACAGTTTGAAGGCAGTGCTACCAAATACTAAGGAAATATACTGTATGTAAACTTCTGACTTTGAAAAAAGTAATTAAAAAATATTTTTGCAAATATCAAAAAATATTTAGCAAATGGAAATAATTTTGGTAATCCTCACTGACCTAAAACAAGAAAAATTTAGTCTGATTTAACGTCAGACCATAATGAAAAAGGTTGTGTGTCTTTTTGGACAATGTATGTAAACTTCTGGTTTCAACTGTGTATCCCTGCTGTAGTCATCTTGGTGATTGTATCTGTTCTCATGAATGCTTTCAGGTGAATTTGATTGAATAAACAACATATTTCATCAGTCTCATTTTGATGGTACTCAACATGTTTTGTGTAGCTAAAAGAGAGTGGTTGTGTAAGTGGAGAGGAATGGTTAACATGCCCCTCTGGCTTCTCAGCCACTGTGTTGGTGTCTTACTGTTGGTGACCAAGGCAACAGTGGTCAAGTGTTGCTGATGGTTGGGACTGTGTAGCCAACATTAAACTCCACAGAGTTTATCCAGTCTATTAGGTCAAACAGCAGCATCTAGATTATCTGTTCAGACTGGCTGACATGTATGGACTAGTATGCTGGACTATAAAATGCAAATAAACACCAATTCAGAAATATCTTCACCAGAATAAGCTAGTTGCTTATTTGTTGCTCTACAAAAAGCTTCTGTTTAGATCCTCTGATCACCGTACAGATTTTTTCCCCTGGTGAAGATTAGGATTAGCTGCATCCTCACATGAGGATTATGTTTTGGGGGTTTGTGTGATACAGCCGGTATCACAGTCTGACCCTCACTACTCGCTCTGTTTCATGTGTGAGAATTAAAAAAAAAAAAAAACAAGGCTGCTGCTGCTAGTGTTTCCCTGTGAGCTCCAGTGTTGTGTAATGTTTAATTGTTGCAACATCAAACCTCCAGACAAAACAATGTTCTTTCATTTGACCAAAATAAACTTTAGCCAGTAAGTACAAGAAACTGCTGAAATCCAGTTCTTTGTTACTTTGCTGTCTTTAGTCCGACCATTATGTGCTTCATGGTCTGTGTGGCTCTAAGTTTGTGCTTGCGCTGTTGTTTTCTAGCTGCCACAGATTCTCCGATATCCAAACCCACCCCTCTGTATGGCCAACCATCCTGGTGGGGGGAGGATGAGGACCCAGCCAACAAAAAACAGAACAAAGAGGGAAAACTGCCTTCTCGGGAGACTCCGGGTGAGAGAATTTCTTTTAATTTTTTTGTTATATTACTTGTTGCATTTATTTCAAAGTGGTGTGTAAGCATAGACATATTTGTACTCTAGACTCATTTAAAATGGCTTTTTCCATACGTATAAGTATTTTTGTGGCAGGCTGACTGTATGTGACTGTTAGCCAAGCTAAACCATGCCAGACCAGTGGGCATTGCCCGTCTACCTCATGATGGATTATGATCATATAAGCTGATTGTGGGGGAGGGCGAGTGATTATTCTCCTCATGTTGCCCAGACTGAACAGATTCCCAGTCAGCTGTCCCTCCACTGGACTGTGATGTCCTAAAGCAGTTATTTGGCCACGCCCATCTGGCATCCAGTGACCAACTGCATGATTTGATTTCCCATCTTAACAACTGGAAGCAACATCCAGAATTAACACCCCGGTAAATTTTTGAAGGATTTGCCCTTCAAATCTACTTTACGTGTCTCCATCCAGCCAATTTCTGAAACTATTATGGTTTATTTAAAAACTGTCTGTGCCAGAAGTGATAAACACACATGAACTGTTATTTTGACTGGCTGTCAATCTTAAGATTGTTAGTTTTAGTTTAGCGCTACAGTTTTATTGAGAGCTTGTATGGAAGCATATGAATTATGCAGAAAAACATTTGTGTTCGTTAAAATGATAAACCATCCAGTGGTTTTACAAAGCTATAAAATTTCAGTGCAGATCTTTAAGTAAATAGTGTTTCAAAATCCACCTTACAAGCAATAAGAAGTGTTAAGGTGTGGTTTCAAACATGTGGCCTCACAGGCCAAAACCGGCTTCCCAAAGGATGCAAACCGCTGGAAGAATGAATTTGAAAGTGTCAAAAACATAGAAGACATAGGCTGCCATTTTTATCCCCCGCTGGTCAAAGCCCAAAGGGGGGCTGTCTGTCTGTCTGTCCCACTTTTGTGAAATCGACTCCTCCTACGGTTTTGGTCCGATTGTTTTGAAACTTTGTACCAGGGTTTGATATACACCAAGGATGCGCATATTGCAATTTGGTTCTGATCAGATGATTTTTGCGGGAATTGTACCCCTTGACCTATGACCTCCTGTTTCACCTCACTTCATTGACAGTGACTGTCTTGTGAAATCAACTCCTCCTACAGTTTGGTTCTGATTGTTTTGAATCTTGGTACCATGGTTTGATATACTCGGATGACGTGCATATTGCAATTTCACTCTCATCGGATGACCGTGAGATCAAAGGTCAGGTCAGATTTTTTTTCTCTAAATCTTCTAAACACAGTAGCTACTGAAAGAAATGATGTAGGCTTTTCAAATCGATACAGTAGTTGTATCTAATACACATCTTGGACGACATACACCCTCATCTAACTATGGGTTTGGGGTCAAGGGGTCAAAGGTTCAAAGTGAACATTGCAGTTGCACTATGGTAAATGCTCCATTTACCATTACTATAAATGTGAAATTTACTGTCTGGGTCCATATTTATATTCTGCCGGGTAATTTAACTAACCATAATGCTGTTGATACCATCTAGCTGCAATGCTCCTGCACTGTGTATATAACTGTGTACATACAGTGGTGCAAAAAAGTGTTTGGCCTCTTTGCCTCCACGACCCGGACCTCCAGAAAAGCGGTCGATAATGGATGGATGGAAATCAAACAGAATTTTGTCAATAGCTTTACTGTTTGAGGATCTACATGTAGTGACGGAGCAGCATAGGCTAATCTACAGTGGTGTGAAAAAGTGTTTGCCCCTTCCTGATTTCTCATTTTTTTTGTATGTTTGTCACACTTAAATGTTTCAGATCATCAAGCAAATTTAAACATTACATACACACGTGGACAAAATTGTTGGTACCCCTCTGTTAATGAAAGAAAAACCCACAATGTTCACAGAAATAACTTGAATCTGACAAAAGTGGTAATAAATAAAAAGTCTATGAAAATTAACCAATGAAAATCAATGCTTTTGAATTGTGGTTCAACAGAATTATTTTAAAAAACAAACTCATGAAACAGGCCTGGACAAAAATGATGGTGCCCTTAACTTAATATTTTGTTGCACAACCTTTTGAGGCAATCACTGCAATCAAACAATTTCTGTAACTGTCAATGAGACTTCTGCACCTCTCAGCAGGTATTTTGGCCCACTCCTCATGAGCAAACTGCTCCAGTTGTCTCAGGTTTGAAGGGTGCCTTCTCCAGACGGCATGTTTCAGCTCCTTCCACAGATGTTCAATAGGATTTAGATCAGGGCTCGTAGAAGGCCACTTTCGAATAGTCCAATGTTTCGCTTTTAGCCATTCTTGGGTGTTTTTAGCTGTGTGTTTTGGGTCATTATCCTGTTGCAAGACCCATGACCTGCGACTGAGACCAAGGTGTGTGACACTGGGCAGCACATTTCTCTCTAGAATACCTTGATAGTCTTGAGATTTCATTGTACCCTGCACAGATTCAAGACACCCTGTGCCAGATGTAGCAAAGCAGCCCCAGAACATAACAGAACCTCCTCCATGTTTCACAGTAGGGACAGTGTTCTTTTCTTGGTATGCTTCATTTTTGCATCTGTGAACATAGAGCTGATGTGCCTTAGCAGAAAGTTCCAGTTTTGTCTCGTCTGTCTATAGGACATTCTCCCAGAAGCTTTGTGGCTTGTCATCATGCAGTCTGGCAAATTCCAGTCTGGCTTTTTTATGATTTGTTTTCAATAGTAGTGTCCTCCTTGGTCGTCTCCATGAAGTCCACTTTGGCTCAAACAACGATGGATGGTGCGATCTGACACTGATGTACCTTGACCTTGGAGTTCACCATGAATGTGTTTAGAGGTTGTTCTGGGCTCTTTTGTTAACATTCATATTATTCGTCTCTTCCATTTTTCATCAAGTTTCCTCCTGCGGCCACGTCCAGGGAGGTTGGCTACAGTTCCGTGGATCTTAAATTTCTGAATAATATGTGCAACTGTAGTCACAGGAGCATCAAGCTGCTTGGAGATGGTCTTGTAGCCTTTACCTTTAACATGCTTGTCTATAATTTTCTTTCTAATCTCCTGAGACAACTATCTCCTTTGCTTCCTCTGGTCCATGTTTAGTGTGGTACACACCATGTCACCAAACAGCACAGCGACTACTTGTCACCTTTTAAATAGGCCGACTGACTGATTACAAGTTTGTAGACACCTGTGATGTTAATTAGAGGACACATCTTGGTTGAACATGTCCCTATGGTCACATTATATTCAATCTTTTCTAGGGGTACCATCATTTTTGTCCAGGCCTGTTTCATGAGTTTGTTTTTTGAAGTAATTCTGTTGACCCACAATTCAAAAGCATTGTCTGATTTTCATTGGTTAATTTTCATAGAATTTTTATTTATTACCACTTCTGTCAGATTGAAGTTATTTCTGTGACCATTGTGGGTTTTTCTTTCATTAACAGAGGGGTACCAACAATTTTGTCCACGTGTGTAAAGATAACACAAGTAAACACAAAATGCAGTTTTTAAATGAAGGTTTTTATTATTAAGGGGGGAAAAAAATGCAAACTTACATGGCCCTGTGTGAAAAAGTGATTGCCCCCTAAACCCAATAACTGGTTGGGCCACCCTTAGCAGCAACAGCTGCAATCAAGCGTTTGCGATAACTGACGGTGAGTCTTTTACAGCACTGTGGAGGAATTTTGGCCCACTCATCTTTGCAGAATTGTTGTAATTCAGCCATATTGGAGGGTTTTCGAGCATGAACTGCCTTTTTAAGGTCATGCCACAGCATCTCAATCGTATTCAGGTCTGGACTTTGACTAGGCCACTCCAAAGTCTTTATTTTGTTTTTCTTAAGCCATTCAGAGGTGGACTTGCTGGTGTGTTTTGGATCAATGTCCTGCTGCAGAACCCAAATGTGCTTCAGCTTGAGGTCACAAACAGATGGCAGGACATTCTCCTTCACGATTTTTTGGTAGACAACAGAATTCATGGTTCCATTTACCACAGCAGTCCCCCCCCCCCCCCCAATATAGTGCTCGGGGAAACACTGAAATATTTTATGGTTAAAAAAAGGCAGTTTAAAAGCAGATCTTAAATATGACTTGGACGTTCACACAAAAACATGTGCAAAACAGGAACATGTAATAAAATATTTGCTTTTCAGTATCAAAGTAGTTGGTATACAACTCATTCATATGTCAGCACCTTCAGTTATAAACACACAGCATCATTCATAGTCGCATACAATGTGAAAACTCCACTGCTGAATTAGGGATGAGCCGATCCGATTCAACTTATCGGGTTCGATCCAAGAAAAATGGGTGGCTCAGTATTGGTAAGGAATAAAAGTAATTTACCGATCCGATACATTAATTTAAAATGAAGGCACAATCATGTTCTCAGCCACGCTGCACGTGGCTTCTGTAGACAGAAGCAATGAGTGTCACATGTCACTGGAGCCTGTCTGTGGGACTCGTCTCGTATGTCTGCTGTGTGGTATCAGCGTTCACAATTTTTCCAATTTTTTACGGTTTTGGCTCCCTTCCTGTTCACCCTTTATACTGCGGACTTCTCACACAACACAACACACTGCCATCTACATAAGTTCTCTGACAACTCTGCGATTGTCGGCCTCATCTCCGATGGAGATGAAGCTGAGTAGAGAGGACTTATCCAGGACTTCGTGGACTGGTGCCATCGGAACTGCCTCCAGATCAACGCAAGGAAAACTAAGGAGCTGGTGGTGGACTGCCGCAGGCAAGGACACCCCCTCACAGCACCAGTAAACATCCAGGGAACAGACATTGAGATGGTGACATCCTACAAGTACCTGGGTGTTCATGTGAACAATAAACTAGACTGGTCACACAATACCGATGCACTCTACAAGAAGGGACAGTGCAGGCTGTTCCTACTGAGGAGGCTCAGGTCTTTTGTTGTACAAGGGGAGCTCTTGAAGACATTCTACGACACGGTGGTGGCATCAGCCATCACTTTTGGAGTGGCCTGCTGGGGCAACGGCATTACAGCAACCGATAGGAAGAGACTGAACAAACTAATCAAGAAAGCTAGCTCTGTCCTGGGGCAACGCCTTGACCCAGTGGAGGAGATAGGAGAGAGAAGGATGGTGGCCAAACTGTCATCTCTGCTGGAGTCCAAGTCGCACCCTATGCAGGATATACTGGACGCACTGAGGAGCTCATTTAGCAGTAGACTACATCATCCTAGATGCGTGACCGAGAGGTTTCGCAGGTCCTTCCTACCTGTGGCTGTCAGACTGTATAACCTAAGCAGGGCTGCTCACAGAGGTCGCAAAAAAACCAAACGTGATGACCAAATAGTATTGAATGCAAAAGATGCAACAGACTTACACAAATGGTCCCCTCTAGTATACAACTAGGACAATATCAGTCGCTATGGAGGATGACAATATGTATGGGTACACATTCATACCATGAAGGGTAACTAAATAGACGGTTATGCTGTTTAGTCCATCTAGCTACAATGCTCCGCGGTGTGTGTGTGTGTGTGTGTGTATATATATATAGTGACACAACTTTTGTTATTTTAGCTGTTTACGAAAACATATTCAGGATACAATTATATAATCAATATGGGCTTAAAGTGCAGACTCTCAGCTGTAATTTGAGAGCATTCACATCCAAATTGGAGCAAGGGTTTAGGAATTACAGCTCTTTAATACGTAGCCGCCTCTTTTTCAAGGGACCAAAAGTAATTGGACAATTGACTCAGAAGGCTGCAAAAAAAATAACGAGGCTGCTTGGGCTCTTCCCTCGTTAACCTGTCATCAATTATGCAGTTAAAAGGTCTGGAGTTGATTCCAGGTGTGGCGTTTGCATTTGGAAGCTGTTGCTGTGAACACACAACATGCGGTCAAACGAGCTCTCAATGAAGGTGAAACAGACCATCCTGAGGCTGAAAAAAAAAAGAAGAAATCCATCGGAGAGATAGCAGAAATGTTAGGAGTGGACAAATCAACAGTTTGGTACATTCTGAGAAAAAAAGAGTGCACTGGTGAGCTTGACAACTCAAAAAGGCCTGGACGTCCACGGAAGACAACAGTGGTGGATGATCGCAGAATCCTTTCCATGGTTAAGAACAACCCCTTCACAACATCCACTCAAGTGAAGAGCACTCTCCAGGAAGTAGGTGTATCAGTATCTAAGTCTACCATAAAGAGAAGACTTCATGAGAGTAAATACAAAGGATTCACCACAAGGTGCAAACCATCAATCAGCCTCAAAAATAGAAAGGCCAGAATTGACTTTGCCAAAAAACACCCAAAGAAGCCAGCCCAGTTCTGGAACAGCATTCTTTGGACAGATGAGACTAAGATCAACCTGTACCAGAATGATGGGAAGAAGAAAGTTTGGAGAAGAATTGGAACGATCCAAAGCACACCACATCTTCTGTAAAACATGGTGGAGGCAGTGTGATGGCATGGGCATGCATGGCTTCCAGTGGCACTGGGTCACTTGTGTTTATTGATGATGTGACAAAAGACAGAAGCAGCCGGATGAATTCTGACATGTATAGGGATATACTTTCTGCTCAGATTCAACCAAATGCAGCAAAGTTGATTGGACGGCGCTTCACAGTACAGATGGACAATGATCCAAAACATACTGCAAAAGCAACCCAGGAGTTTTTTAAAGCAAAGAAGTGGAATATTCTGCAATGGCCGAGTCAATCACCAGATCTCAACCCAATCGAGCATGCATTTCACTTGCTCAAGACAAAACTTAGGGCAGAAAGACCCACAAACAAGCAACAACTGGAGACAGCTGCAGTAAAGGCCTGGTAAAAGCATCACAAAGGAGGAGACCCAGCGTTTGGTGATGTCCATGGGTTCCAGACTTCAGGCAGTCATTGCCTGCAAAGGATTCTCAACAAAATATTGACAAGTAACATTTTACTTAGGGTTATGTTTATTTGTCCAATAACTTTTGAGCCCCTGAAATGAGGAGCGTTTGTATAAAAATAGCTACAATTTCTACATGTTTAATCATATATTTTTGTTCAACCCCTTGAATTAAACCTTAAAATCTGCACTTCAGTTCCATTGTAGTTGTTTCATTTCAAATCCAATGTGGTGGCATGCAGAGCCCAAATCATGAAGATTGTGTCACTGTCCAAATATTTCTGGGCCTAACTGTATGTATATTCACTGCTCTTATTTTCTTATCTTCTAAATTATTGCTCTGAGTGTTGCTATCCCTGTGCTGTTGCAATCCTGGAATTTCCCCATTGTGGGACTAATAAAGGCTTATCTTAATTTTAACACCACCAACTTGATAAAACGCTTGCAAAAGTATCACAGTAAAGGACCATGCTGATTTCTGTCAAAAACCAAGTAGAAGGGACTTCCGGTCTGGACACCATGGTGATAGCAGCTTAACGCTGAAGCTCCAAGTCCCCATCCGTGAAAATAACTTGAAAATCAGATTTAACAGATTTTTGGAAGAGTGAAAATCAAAAGACAAAGTCATTATGCCTAAAGGAAAACAGAAGAGATCGACAGTTGCCAAGCCAAGATGCGCATCGGCTGGAGAATCTGACCTGGAAGACATCCACTCAGAAGCAGAGGAGCTGAATGAGGCTAGCAACACGGTTAGCTTAAAAATGGTACTTCAAGAATTAAGACAATTTCGCCGAGAGTGTTGGGCCGAATTTCGTGAAATTAAAGACGAAATAAAAAGGACAAACAGAGTGGACCAGGCTGAGGACCGAATCATGGAAGCAGAGGAAAGAATAAAAGGGCTGGAAGAAACTGTGCTGGAATTACTCAAACGACAGACAAGACTGGAGGCTAAGCTAACCGACCAAGAAGGAAGACTAAGAAGGGCCAACATAAGAATTCATGGTCTGAAAGAGGGAGTTGAGGACGGTTTCACCACAATGGCTGCATGCTTGGAATCCATACTGAGAGAGAAGTTGGAAATTCCCCAATCCACCGACTTGAAGATAGAAAGGGCGCAGCACCGTTCATTAGCCCCAAGGCCGTCGGCGGAAGCGCCACCACGATCGGTGGTGGTGAAGTTTTCCAACTTCAGAACAAAAGAAGAGGTTGTGAGACTGGCTTGGCAGAAAAAAGGATTTATGCACCAAGAAAGAAAAGTTTTTGTGGAGCACGACTACGCCCCGGAGGTCCTTAAAAAGTGTTGAGAATACAACAACGCTAAAAAGGTACTAAGGGAGAAGAAACTGCACTTTCAAACTCCATTTCCGGCGAAGCTGCGGGTTTTTTACGGGGATGAGACGTGTCTCTACAACTCGGCGGAAGAAGCAACCACGGATATGGCGAGAAGAGGGCTCCCGGTAACGGTGTATAAACCCGCAGCAGACCCGATCGAAAGAATCGAGGCTCAAACGTGGTCCACACAGAGACCCTCAAAATCCACGGGCCAGCAGTGGGAAACCCAGCGCCAGGGCTATAAGGAAAAACTGAGCGCTTTCAGGAGGGAATAACAATATTTTTAGTCAATCTGCGCATCCAAACCTCCTCCTACAAGGTAACAAACATTAAAGGAGATGCAGAATCAGCAAGTGGTAAAACATTTCATGAAATAGTCATAATATTAGAAACAAGTAAGTCTTTAAAAAAAAACAACTTGTTAAAATAGAAATGTGACAATGAACCACATGAACTCTCCACACTAACAAATACTGTATTAATGTGAATGTTTGGTGTGACGGTGGTGGGAGGTTGCGCACAATTTCATAGGGTATAGGCATAAAAAAAAAAAAAAATCATTACAAGTTCGGATTGGGATCTGAAATTCACGTTAAAAACATGGGACAACTTACAGGGGTAAGAGAGGGCCCTCAACACGTAACAGAGTTTGAGGAATTTCCCTCGGAGCCAACGCACCATCAAGGCTCTTCTAAGGTCGCTAAAAAGACCTCAGCTCAGGAAGATCTTTTGACAGTTTTTTGTTTTAAAGTTTTATATACTATGTTCTTAATGTTTTTTATGTTAATGTTCTTTCAGTTTTTGAGTAGCATAAAAGAGGGCCACTACACTGTTATACTAAATAAGACAACACAATGGAGAAACAGGGTGTAACCAAAATAATCTCATATAATGTAAAAGGGATCCTGAATCCAGTTAAAAGAGCCAAGATTCTTGGCAAAATGAAAAAAGACAAAGCAGGAATAATATTTTTTACAGGAAACCCACCTAACAGACTTGGAGCACACCAAACTTAATAGACAAGGGTTTAAACTGATCTCTTCATCTTCATATAAGTCAGGGAGGAGGAGGGGGGTAGCGACATTGATCTCAACCAAAATTATGTTTGAAAAAAATTCAGAACACAAAGATAAAGAAGGGAGATTTAGCATGGTACTTGGTCGGCTAGAGGGAGAAGAGATCACCCTGCTGAATGTATATGCACCTCCAGGGGCTAACTGGAAATTTTATAAAAATGTATTTGACCTAATGATAACTAAAGCCCAAGGTTTAGTGATATGTGGTGGAGACTTCAATCTAAGACTGAATCCATACTGGGATGCATCAGGTAATTCTCCACATCAAAATAACACTCAAAGTAGGAAAACTCGGATGCTACTAAAAGAAATGGGAATCTGTGACGTGTGGAGGGAATTCAACCCCAGTGTAAAAGATTATACATTTTACTCAGCACCACATTCATCATACTCAAGGATTGACTATTTTTTTTTATGTTTAATAGAGACATTGGAAGAGTAAAAACATGTAAAATAGGACTGATGGATCTCTCTGGCCACAGTCCGATCTATATGGACTTAAATATCCAAAAATACACAAATAATACATTTTCTTGGAGGTTAAATTCAAATGTGCTGAAAGGACCACTGAAAGATGAATTGGAATCAGATATTCTCAGATATTTGGAAGAAAATGATAATGGAGAAGTATCCCCTTTAATACTGTGGGACGCATGCAAAGCTGTAATAAGGGGAAAGATTATCGCAAAACTGGCAACCCAAAAGAAACTGAGACAAGAAAAACTAACCACATTAGAGTCAGAACTTAAGAAACTAGAAAAAGAGCACAAAGACAACACTCATTCTAATGACTTGCTCAAAATTAAGGAAATTAAAAAACAAATAACCGAGATCTACACAATAGAAATCCAGAAGAAACTTACATTTCTGAAACAAAAATACTATGAAACAGGTAGCAAATCGGCAAAATTACTAGCCTACAAATTGAGGAAACAACAAACGGAGAGAGCAGTCTACAAAATCAGAGACCCAGTATCAAAGGAAATAAAATTTAGAATTCAGGAAATTCTTAAAGGCGTCGGCCGGACGAAATTTCAATATCACTAAATCATATCTTAAATTTTTGTGTGAGACGAGCTAATTTGAACCGCACATGTTTTGGTGTCAACAAATGTCGCATAAGGTGACAATGCGCTATTGAAGTATGATTTCCTTGAGAGCTGTCTGACTCTGCCAAGCGATCAGCGGCTAAAATGGCCACTGACTGTGTGACGTCAGGTCAGGAAGCGACCAGCAAACACTCGACGGACATTGCGTGTTGTTTACGTTCGGCGATAACGGATATTTCTAGGAGTACTTGTGGATTACAAATAGAGTATTTATTACGATTAGGATTTCAGTGATCGAATTAATTATGGTTTGGCGTTGTGTTGTCTACGGGTGCGACGGTATACCGGAGGAGCATGCGGTGAGTGTTTATGAATTTCCCCTGCCTGGGAAAATCAGAACCGCATGGGTGAATTTCGTTCAGAAAACGTGAAAAAATTGGAATGATGTCGCTGTTGACAGCGATTTTGAGAATAAGATGCAATTTGAAATGAAATTAGCAAAAAGATTGCTGATAAAAAAAATCGGCTGTTCCAACTATATATCCGTTCTTTTCAAAGTCCCACTCTCAGACAAGTGTCAGTGACAGTGGCGTGAAAAGCAAGGGTGATCTACCGATGCGATCTGCTGTCAGAAAAAGAGAAGTAAACAGGGTAAGTTTTCTTTTTTTAATATTCACTGCCAATATTTACTAAAATTATTTACAAGCAATGAATTTCATTGCCTTACAACTTATCAAATATTAGAATTTTAGGGTATTCATACTAATCAAATATGAAATATTCAGTGCTGTATAGGGAGGTGGTTGTGCCTGTTTGCTCAAGTTATATTTCTATATATGTAATCCAATTTGACACCTCTGGAATGAAATTATGTTGATCTACTGTTTTTGCAGATGTTATCCACTGTCACTCAACCTTCAAATACTGTGGATTTTTTTTTTTGAATTTGATTATTCAGCAATTGTCCTCATTGCAGTCATCCATGTGAGGTAACAAGTCACACTAAAGGCTCTCTGTTGGTGATCAAACAACATTGTCCACATTGTGTTGAGGATTGATCCTGGCACAGCCAGCCGATGATCAGGGACATCCCAGCTGGTAACATACAGCTTTCATCCGCCATTCTCTTCACTGGGGCGTCATATGTCAAGGTCCTCAGAGTTCTAAATGCAGCTGGTTTCGTTGGAATTTCCACGACCACTTACAAGGAGCTTTCGATTTCTAATTTTTATTAAATTAATTTTATTTCAGAATATGTGGATGATCTGATGAATACTCTTTTCGACAAAACCTTGGTTGATCCAACCCACTTATTGGAGCAGTGGCACTCTGTACAAGCCAGAGTTCCCGCAACATTGAGTGCCAAATTTCAGCGTCCCATCAAAGCTGATGCTGTTGAGCAACATGTATCTAGATTTTCAAAATCAAACATGTAAAAGTAGAATAAATTTCCAATTAGCAATGAAAGTTCAGCTTTCAATTGTTAGGGAAGCAACATATTTTGCTAAGACAAACCAATATAAGCCTAAGATTTTTAGAGAAATGTGCTTTTAAAAATTGAACATGAATTTTACACCATAAAATGGTCGAAAAATTAGTCTAATGTATATGAGATCCGACTTTGATGAATGCTGAAATATTAGAATTATAAAATTGACATGCACATTAATAAACTCAATATATGATTTTAAAAAACTTTATTTAAATAACATTGATCACAAATCTAATCTTCCATCCATCCATCCATCTTCTACCGCTTTTCCGGAGGTCCGGGTCGCGGAGGCAGCAGTTCAAGCAGAGAAGCCCAGACTTCCCTCTCCCCAGCCACCTGCTCCAGCTCTTCAGAGGGGATACCAAGGCGTTCCCAGACTAGCTGGGAGACATAGTCTCTCCACCGAGTCCTGGGTCTGCCCCGGGGTCTCCTCCCAGTGGGACGTGCCTGAAACACCTCAAGTGGGAGACGTCCAGGAGGCATCCTAATCAGATGCCCATACCACCTCAACTGACTCCTTTCAATGTGGAGGAGCAGCGGTTCTACTCTGAGCCTCTCCCGGATGACTGAGCTCCTCACCCTATCTCTGAGGGTGAGTCCAGCAATCCTACGGAGAAAGCTCATTTCAGCCGCTTGTATCCGCGATCTCGTTCTTTCGGTCATTACCCAAAGCTCGTGACCATAGGTGAGAGTAGGAACGTAGATTGACTGGTAAATCGACAGCTTTGCCTTAGAACTAAGCTCCCTCTTCACCACAACAGACCGGTACAACGTCCGCATCACTGCAGAGGCTGCTCCAATCCGTCTGTCGATCTCTCGCTCCATTTTCCCCTCACTCGTGAACAAGACCCCAAGATACTTAAACTCCTCCACTTGGGGCAGGAGCCTGTCCCCAACCCGGAGAGGACAATCCACCTTTTTCCGGCTGAGGACCATGGACTCGGACTTGGAGGTGCTGATTCTCATCCCAGCCGCTTCACACTCAGCGGCAAACCGTCCCAGCAAGAGCTGTAGGTCATTGCTGGATGAAGCCAACAGGACAACATCATCTGCAAACAACAGAGATGAGATCCTGTGGTCACCAAGCATGACACCCTCCATTCCCTGGCTGCGCCTAGAAATCCTGTCCATAAAAATTATGAACAGGACCGGTGACAAAGGGCAGCCCTGGCGGAGTCCAACTCTCACTGGGAATGACTCCGACCGAGTGTTGGCAATACGAACTAAACTCTCACAACGGTCGTACAGAGACCGAATAGCTCGTAACAACAAGCCCGATACCCCATACTCCCGAAGCACCCCCCACAAAAATCCACGAGGGACGCGGTCAAATGCCTTCTCCAAGTCCACAAAACACATGTAAACTGGTTGGGCAAACTCCCACGAACCCTCAAGAATTCTCGAGAGGGTAAAGAGCTGGTCCGATGTGCCATGGCCAGGACGAAAACCACATTGCTCCTCCTGAATCCGAGGTTCGACCAACGGCCGGACTCTCCTCTCCAGTACCTTGGCATAGACCTTCCCAGGGAGGCTGAGGAGTGTGATCCCTCTAAAGTTGGAGCACACCCTCCGGTCCCCTTTTTTGAAGAGAGGAACCACCACCCCGGTTTGCCATGCCAAAGGCACTGCCCCCGACCTCCACGCAATGTTGCAGAGGCGTGTCAACCATGACAACCCAACAACATCCAGGGCCTTGAGGTACTCGGGGCGAATCTCGTCCACCCCCGGGGCCCGGCCACCAAGGAGATTTTTAACCACCTTGGCGACCTCAGCCCCTGTGATAGGCGAGTCATCCCCCTTGTCCCCAAACCCTGCTTCCTCTGTGGAAGGCGTATCAGTGGGATTGAGGAGATCCTCGAAGTATTCCTTCCACCGCCCGACGATATCCCCAGTTGAAGTCAACAGTGTCCCATCCGCACCATACACAGTGTGGACGGGGAGCTGCTTTCCCCTCCTGAGCCGCCGAACAGTTTGCCAGAATCTCTTTGAAGCCGACCGAAAGTCTTGTTCCATGGCCTCACCGAACTCCTCCCATACCCGGGTTTTTGCTTCAGCAACCACCCGAGCTGCACTCCGCTTGGCCTGCCGGTACACCTCAGCTGCTTCGGGAGTCCCACAAGCCAACCAAGCTTGATAGAACTCCTTCTTCAGCTTAATGGCCCCCCTCACCACTGGTGTCCACCACTTGGTTCGGGGGTTGCCACCACGAGATGCACCGACCACCTTGCGGCCGCAGCTCTGGGCCGCCGCTTCAACAACAGAGGTGGAGAACATGGCCCATTCAGACTCCATGTCTCCAGACTCCCTCGGAATGTGGTTGAAGTTCTTCCGGAGGTGGGAGTTGAAGACCTCCCGGACAGGGGCCTCAGCCAGACGCTCCCAGCACACCCTCACTATACGTTTGGGTCTACCAGGTCTGAATGGCTTCCTCCCCTGCCATCGGATCCAACTCACCACCAGGTGGTGATCAGTTGACAGCTCTGCACCTCTCTTTACTCGGGTGTCCAAGACATACGGTCGCAGGTCTGATGATACGATAACAAAATCGATCATCGACCTGCGGCCTAGGGTGTCCTGGTGCCAGGTGCACATATGGACACCCTTATGCTTGAACATGGTGTTCGTTATGGACAGACTGTGGTTAGCACAGAAGTCCAATAACTGAACACCACTCGGGTTCAGATCGGGCAGGCCGTTCCTCCCAATCACCCCCCTCCAGGTTTCACTGTCGTTGCCCACGTGCGCATTGAAGTCCCCCAGTAGGACAATGGAGTCTCCAGGAGGAGCACCCTCCAGCACCCCAGTCACAGACTCCAAAAAGGGTGGGTACTCTGAAACATCATTTGGTGCATAGGCACAAATGATGGTCAGGACCCGTTTCCCAACCCGAAGGCGCAGGGAAGCAACCCTTTCGTCCACCGGGGAAAACTCCAATATAGAGGCAGCAAGGTGGGGCGATACAAGAATACCTACCCCTGCTCGTCGCCTCTCGCCCGGGGCAACTCCAGAAAAGGCCAAGCTCCAGCCCCTCTCCAGGAGACTGGTTCCGGAACCGGAGCTGTGTGTTGAGGTGAGGCCGACTATATCTAGCCGGTATCGCTCAATCTCGTACACCAGCTCAGGCTCCTTCCCCACCAGAGAGGTGACATTCCACGTACCAAAAGCCAGTTTAGAAAGCTTGGGATCAGTCCGCCAAGGTCTCCGCCTTTGACTGCCA
Source organism: Pholidichthys leucotaenia (assembly GCA_020510985.1). Classification (NCBI taxonomy): domain Eukaryota; kingdom Metazoa; phylum Chordata; class Actinopteri; order Cichliformes; family Pholidichthyidae; genus Pholidichthys; species Pholidichthys leucotaenia. Next base: position 168,610,404 of record CM035842.1, read on the forward strand.
CCTAATCCACATAGCACCGGACTTCCATGATCCCTCCTGCAGGTGGTGAACCTACTGGAGGGCGGACCCATGTAACTCCTTCGGGCTGAGCCCGGCCGGGTCCCATGGGTGGAAACCCGGCCACCAGACGCTAGCCTTCGAGCCCCTCCCCCAGGCCTGGCTCCAGGGTGGGGCCCCGGTAACCCCATACCGGGCGGGGTACACTGAATCCTTGATATACAATTTATCATGAGAGTCTGTTCTCACAAATCTAATCTTGGTAGGCAAAATCCCTTGTAGTGATCAGATGGGAATGTTTCTCTGATGAGGCTCACAGCACAGGCAGGCAATATCACCCTCACTTCTTTCCCAAGATATCCCCAACACCACCGGACCAGTTGCCTGTAGGCTATGAATCTGTATCGCCTGAAAAATATGGGGTTGGCATTGATTATTCCGTTTGCATTGATTATTGAATGTATTGAATGATTTCTTCATAATTGATCTGGAAAATTAAAACACATGAATAAATATTGTTTAAAAACTCACTCGTGTTGACTTGCGTCATGATCACCATATTGCTGTCTGTAGGCCAGATAAGCTGTCTGTAAAACCCAGATGTCAAGACAGACAGAACGGAAACCGGGGTGATCAGTGATACACCTTGGTAGGTTATCATCTGTGTATCCACAGCCCTTCAGTTCTTCTAGTTTCTCCTTCACCTTCAATACCTCCTGGCAGCACCGAGATTCAGTTGATGTTGGCATAATGTTGCATTTCTCACAAGTGCACCTGTTAAAAAAAATGGTATAATCAGATGCTTATAATAAACTAATGGCTCGTGGGAGTGCTATATAAATTGGTCTATGAAGTTTGATTAGAAAATATCAAAAACATGTAAAAAATTTTGAGCAGAAAGAGAAGTTATAGGAAAACAATAATGAATCACAATCATGATCTATGATCCATCATGATCCATGATGGATCATGTTGATCCATCAATCTCTTAAGAGAATTATGTAGCTTTTGAGACTAGGATTAACATGATGATGATTAACAACATCTCCTAACAAACTCGTAAAGTACACATATTATCCCTCACATACATTATCCTTTTATTTCCAATGATAATGTTTCTAAATGTTTCTAATGTTTATAAGTCGCCAAGTAAGGCAGCGAGGGAACAATTGGCAGTTTTATTTTGATAATTAAGTGTGTGACCATGCATATCGCCTAAAAAAAAAAAAAATTTCAAAGCATATTTTACCAATATAAATCGGCGAGCCGCTTGTCCTCAACGTGGTCTGCTCCCGTCTCTGTTTTGTCCGCGTCTTCCTCCGCACCCTCGGGCTCGAACAAATACGGCTGAATAACCCCATCAGCACCACCCAAAACTACTTCATCATCAGATTCTTCAGTTTCAATATCATCACTTATATTGCGGTCGTCATACTCGATAAAATAATCGCTGTCCGAATCACTCTGCTGTCGTTCAGCCATTTCCTTTTTCTCCCTGACCTGACGTCACTGCTGCCCGCCCCTATCGAGAGATGGCGGTACTGCAGCATCACTAAGTGAAATATGGGCTATTAACAAATAAAGTCATTTATGGAGGCTGGTGACACATTTTAAATCACGGGAATGGCCAGAATGGAATATTTTCATACAATCAGTTTATTGGTTCAATAAAAAAATGTCACCGTCCGAGGCCTTTAAAAGCTTCGAGAATTACTACAAGAACTTATACTCCCTCAAAAAACACAAAATCGCATCCAAAGCCTTCCTAAATACATTAAATCTTCCCCAACTTACTGAATCACAAAATAAAACGCTACTGTCAGAAATACAACCTAAAGAATTAGAAAAAGCAATTATGAAACTTAAAGCTAACAAATCCCCAGGAGCAGATGGCTATACAGCAGAGTGGTACAAAACCTTTAAACAGCAACTGTCTCCTCCTGAAAACATTTAACTATGTCCTCCACACAGGGGAAATCCCCCCCTCCTGGAGAGAAGGGGTCATTGCAGTCATACCTAAACCTGAAAAGGATAAACTAGACTGCTCCAACTACAGACCAATCAGTGTGTTAAATCAGGACTATAAACTTTTTACCGCTATCCTTGCCAAAAGGTTAGAAAATATACTGACAGACTTAATTCATTTAGACCAAACAGGTTTTATAAGACAAAGACAGACACAAGATAACATTAGACACACCTTACACATAATTCATCATATAAAAAAAATATAATTTTAATGCAGCCATATTGGGATTAGATGCTGAAAAAACATTTGATTCGGTTGACTGGTCTTTCCTATATAGAATCTTATCCAGTTTCAATTTCCATAATAACTTCATGAGAACTATCCAGGCATTATATAAAAGACCAACAGCTAAAATAAGGATTAACGGTAAATTATCATCATCTTTTGAACTGGAAAGAGGATGTTGTCAGGGCTGCCCCTTGTCTCCACTGCTCTTTGCAATCTTCATAGAACCTCTGAGCCAATGGATAAGACAGAATCAAAAAATTCAAGGTATTACACTTGGTGAGAAGGAACATAAAATAGCACTCTTTGCTGATGACATTTGAATATACCTGGGGCAGCCGGACACCTCTTTTCCAGAACTAATCTCAGTTTTTTCAAAGTATGGAGAGTTATCGGGGTACGAATTAAACATGCATAAAACCCAAATTTTAACATTCAACTTTGACCCAAATCAATATTTACTAAGCAAACTCAAAACCGACTGGGAGATGGAATCTATGAAATATCTGGGGGTCAGTATCCCGAAACAACTCAACAAAGTTATAACACTAAACTATGATCCACTGATGGTAAAAATAAAATCTGATCTAGCAAGATGGAATATGATACCATTCTTGGGTACTGCACAAAGAATTGAAGCAGTCAAAATGAATATACTTCCACGTCTTCTATACCTTTTCCAAACAATACCGGTAGAACCTCCCAAAAAAACATGGCAAGAACTGGACAGAAGGATCTCAAGATTCATATGGCAAGGCAAGAGACCTAGAATCAGATATAGAACCCTACAGCTAAACAAAGACAAAGGTGGGCTCGCGCTGCCAAATATCAGGGACTATTTTAAAGCCGCACAAATTAAAACTTTAGTAGAGATATGTAACCCAGTCTACACTGCACAATGGAAGGAGATGGAATGCCAAATAACAAGTGACATTCCCCTACAGGCGATAATAGGGAACAATACCTTACCTAAACTTTTGAATAACACTAACCCGTGGATAGAGACCCCACTAAAAATTTGGTTTAAGATAGTCAGAGAGAATCAAACTAAAGAACCTTATCGATTATTGCAATAGATTTCCTATGATCAGGACTTTACTCCTAATAAAACAGACACTAGATTTAAAAAGTGAAAAGAGAACGGACTGATAAAATATTACGATTTTTTTTAAAGGGCAAACTTTAAGAAGTTTTGAAGATTTGAAAAAACAAGGTCTAGTAAATCAAGACCTTTAGATGAGATGAAATGAGATGAGATTCAACTTTATTGTCATTACACATGTATGAATACAAGGTAACGAAACGTGACTTGGCATTTGGGCACGCTCTGCAGAGCGCATCCAAGGCCGGGGCAGCCGCTAGGCGCCAGTCATTTACAGGTTCTTTCAGCTTAGACACCACATAAACAAAATACTTAAAAAGGAGGATTTGGAAAGGGCCCAGTCAGGTGTTCTGAAGGTTTTCTTAATGGCATATAAAGGGATCCCAGGGATCAGATACATTTCTAAAATATACCATGGTCTTCAAGACTTAAAAGGAGACAACACATCATATATAAAAGAGAGATAGGAAAAAGAGGGGAATTTCACTTTACAACTGGAAATATGGGAAAAGCTAAATAAACAACAATGGAAAAGTATCTCATCCCTGCTGTGGAGAGAATTTGGATGGAAAAATTTGGTAAGATTTTTCAGAACACCTGCACAAAACAAATTTACTCGTAAGGGGTCGAATTGTTGGCGCTTGTGTGGTGAAAAGACTGCAAATCATTTTCATGTGTTTTGGTCATGCCCAGTTATCCACCAATGTTGGACCAATGTACAGACAGTATTGGGGAAAATATTCAAAGTAACAGTTCCCTTTTCTTTTGTAACTTTGTATTTGGGTTTACTACCGGAATCACTGGAAAGACAAGGAGAAAAATACTTATTCACTGTTTTAATATTGGCAAGTAAAAAAGCTCTAACAAAAAGATGGATGTTGAAAGACTGTCCTACACCTCAAGATTGGATTAACGTGATTCAGGACATTTATTCGATGGAAAAGTTGACATTTGCACTGAGACAGGACATGGATGGGTTCTTGAACTTTTGGCAACCCTGGAACGCATATGTGTCTTCCATCAGATCTAATCTTTGACGAATACCATTTCAGTAATGGCACCTCTCTTTGCTCCAACGCTACTCAGATGCTGTTTTATTTTTCTGCTCTTTTGTTTTTGTTTTTTTGTTTTGTTTGTTTTGTTTTGTTTTTTGTTCTTCTTTTAATTTCTCTTTTTCTTTCACTTAAAAAAAAAGGGTGTTGTAATAATTTTTTTCCAACGTCAAAAAACAAAAAAAGGGGGAATATGTGATGAAAATGTAAACAATGCAATGCTGTAATGACATGTATACCCTTTACAAAAACTTTAAAAAAAAAAGAAAAAAAAAAAGTAGAAGCAAGTGTGTCGCACATCAGCAGCTGCTACTTTTCCAGCTTAGAGGCTGGAGGATACTAAAAGTGAAATGTAAACAAAAGAACAAAACTGAAATTGCAAACCAGACAGGAGAGTGGAAAATGACAGGAACAAAGACATAACTTGGGTTTACCTTTCAGGGGACAGTTACATCTGATAAGAGTTAGGTCACGAAACATAAACTAGAAAAGCACTCGGAGAGCGCAGATCTCCGCCAAGTGCCACAGTTCCCCCCATACAGTGTTTGTGTGTACGTTTTCAGATTCCTTGACCATGAAAACATATGACTAGCAATTTGATTGACAATGATATGAGTAGTGGTTCAGTAGTTATTCATGAAAATGGCATTTTCCGTCATGGCGGCCACAGTTCCCCCCATACAGTGTTTGTGTGTACGTTTTCAGATTCCTTGACCACGAAAACATATGACTAGCAATTGGATTGACAATGATAGGATTAGTGGTTCAGTAGTTATTCAGGAAAATGGCATTTTCCGTAATGGTGGCCACAGTTCCCCCCATACAGTGTTTGTGTGTACGTTTTCAGATTCCTTGACCATGAAAACATATGACTAGCAATTGGATTGACAATGATAGGATTAGTGTTTCAGTAGTTATTCAGGAAAATGGCATTTTCCGTAATGGCGGTTGTCTTCTGGACGGTGATCCGGATCACCACCAAAATTTAATCAGTTCTTCCTTGTACCATTTCCAACAATGCCTGAAAGTTTCATCGAAATCCGTCCAAAACTTTTTGAGTTATCTTGCTAACCAACAGATAAACAGACAGACAGACAAACAGACAAACCCCGGCAAAAACATTACCTCCTTGGCGGAGGTAATAAGTAAATCATAACGGCGAACTGGAAGCAGGACTACAACAACTGGAACAGGTATGACTTCAAAATAAGAGCAAACCTAAAAACTAAGAATGGCCAGAGAATATCAGAAACACCACTAAATAAACTGAGGACCAGGAGAATACTTATAACTAGAATAGCACTCAGAGAGCGCATACCTCCGCAAAGGCTCCTTCAGTCTCTCATGGATCACCTCCAAAATGTAATGGGTTTGTGTGTAGGCCTAGAGCCACTTGTGGTGAAAATTGCATCAAAGTCTGTCCATTAGTTTTGGAGTATTGTGGGTGACACAGTGTGAGAAGAGCCATGGCTGAGGTATGCATTCCCAGATAATCACCAAAATGTAATGGGTTCTTCTCTAGGCCAAGAACCACCTGTGGTGAAAATTTCATCCAAATCCATCCAGTAGTTTTTGTGTAATCCTGCTGCACAAATACAAAAAAGCCCTTGGTGGAGGTATGCACTCTCAGATCATCACCAAAATCTAATCATCTGTTCCCCATGCCATTACACACCTTTCCTGAAAATTTTGTCAAAATCCGTTCATAACTTTTTGAGTTATGTTGGTAACAGACAGACAGACAGACACCGGTAATAACATTACCTCCTTGGCGGAGGTAATAATAATAATAATAATAATGGATGAAAAAAATTCAACTTAAAGGGTTACCGTAGTTCATTTTCAGATCTACAGCATTTTTACCGCATGCATAAAGTAGCACTTTGAATTTCATCTGAATGTTTATTTAAATACTCAGCTTTTAAAGTTTTGCATAAACTTGCACTTAAAACTTCAGAATGCATGTTTACATACGGGGGGGCTGAAAAGTTCTTAGGCTGACAGAAGGAGTTATACTACAGCAACAAAAGTAGTCATGCATTAAAGGGCCTATATCATGCAAAATCGACTTATTTGAGCTTTTAAGCATGTTATAATGTTAATTCCTCACCAAAAACACCCCCAAATTGGTATTTTGCTCCATTCACGCATCTCTGAGTATTCCTCCTCAACCCTGCTCTCTGAGCTGCTGCTCCGCCCTGTCCCTGATAATGACTGGGTCCCCACGTTCATACGTATGAACGTGGGCGAGCCGCCCACTCCAGGAAGTGCCTGTGCTGCCAGCACCGCCCCCAGTCTAACGCGCACACCCACTTTCTCCGCGCAGCTAACGGAGCGGTGATCGGCAAAACTCTTTCACTTTAGCATTGACGCTGTGAAGAAGTAGTTCCTCTCGCACCTAATCTGCTCAGTGACAACAACTGTTTGCTTTTTTACGTAAGACAATGTCTTCTAAGTTTTCGTGGGTGGAACCCAGCGACACGCTGCAGCAGCCGGCTCAGGGGTTACGTCATGAAATGGGCGGCAACCACAAGAAGGAGAGGCTGAGCCTCAGAGATCGAGGCATCTTACTTCCGGGTTGGAAAAGTAGCTCGTGAAAATAACTCATTTCATTAGAAATTCATTCTCCAGTGTACCAAAGGTAATATACTATCACATACATGCATATAGTTTACTCTGAAAGGCTTAAAATAGCATGATATAGGCCCTTTAAATTCAGCCTTTTCTGATAATAGCGGCATTGTTTCTTTTCAGATACACTGACACTGGAGACTGTGTTGAAAAATAAACCACATTTGGTCAGATTTGACCACTTTGACATGGCCAGCCTATGAACTTTTCAGCCCCCCCCCCCCCCCCCCCAGTGCTGACCACACTGGCAGCGAGTCTTTTACAGCGCTGTGGAGGAATTGTGGCCTGCTCATCTTTGCAGAATTGTTGTAATTCAGCCACATTGCAGGGTTTTCAAGCATGAACCGCCTTTTTAATGTCATGCCACAGCATCTTAATCAGATTCAGGTCAGGACTTTGACTAGGCCACTCCAAAGTCTTTGTTTTGTTTTTCTAAAGCCATTCAGAGGTGGACTTGCTGGTGTGTTTTGGATCACTGTCCTGCTGCAGAACCCAAGTGCGCTTCAGCATGAGGTCACAAACAGATGGCTGGACGTTCTCCTTCAGGATTTTTTGGTAGACAGCAGAATTCATGGTTCCATTTACCACAGCAAGTCTTCCAGGTCCTGAAGCAGCAAAACAGCCCCGGACCCTCATACTACCAACACCATATTTTACTGTTGGTATGATGTTCCTTTTCTGTAATGCTGTGTTACTTTTACGCCAGATGTAATGGGACACACACCTTCCAAAAAGTTCAACTTTTGTCTCATCAGTCCACAGAGTATTTTTCCAAAAGTCTTGGGGATCATCAAGATATTTTCTGGCAAAACTGAGATGAGCCTTTATGTTTTTGCTCAGCAGTGGTTTTTGTCTTGGAAGTCTGCTATGCAGGCCATTTTTGCCCAGTCTCTTTCTTATGGTGGAGTAATGAACACTGACCTTAACTGAGGCAAGTGAGGCCTGCAGTTCTTTGGATGTTGTTGTGGGGTTTTTGTGACCTCTTGGTTGAGTCATTGCTGCGCTCTTGGGGTAATTTTGGTCGGCCGGCCGGCCACTCCTGGGAAGCTTCACCACTGTTCAGTATTTTTGCTATTTATGGGTAATGGCTCTCACTGTGGTTCGCTGGAGTCCCAAAGCTTTAGAAATTGCTTATCTTAAAATGAGTAAAGCTAGGGCCACCAAACCTGGTATACAGGTTCACCTTGGGATCCTGACCTACAACTATGGGTTGTATACTTTGTTGTATGTTCATGGATGATGGGCTTATCATAATTTGGTTCTGCCACAGTAATTGTATTGAAAAGTTGAAAACTGTTCTGTCATTAAGTATTGGGATCTTCAAAGAAAACGGAGGCGGGAGATATTGCACTCGCCTCAGTGCTCTTGTTCAATAAAGTAACAGCTATTCCACATTTGTACAGTGGTGTTACACTGTTTTATTAAGAAAAATTTATAGAAAATTTGCCACGCTTGCAACTCCTTGTGTTTTGTGTGCATGTATTTACCATTTGTTCATCACTTTATCAAATACAGAGTCTCCTAAAGACGTCTCCAGATATGAGGTCAATGGTTCTCTGTCCGACAGCCAGGCCAAGTCCATCCTGTTCTACCGCCGGGAGCCCAGCTACTTCGAAATCCCAACAAAGGAGTTACAGGAGCGGTCCCCCAAGAAACCCGAGTTGCAGGTTCATGAGGTTCCAACAAAGGACACCTCAGATCCCACCCAGTGCCTCCCTTCCAACCCTACTCCTCCCGTAGTCCAGAGCCACGCCTCCTTCACTATTGAATTTGATGAATGCACACCTGGTAAAATGAAGATCAAGGACCATGTGACTAAGTTTTCTTTCCGTCAGCAGCGTAAGCAACTCCCTGCAGAGGTTGTTACCACCCCCACTGAGGTGATGTCAGCAGAAAGCAAAGTTGCCGATTGGCTTGTCCATAGCAACGCTGGCATGACGAGGAGTGAGTCACCTGATGAAGATATGTATAGCACAAACAGTGACCCAACACTTCTAAAGAGTGCAAAGGGTGAGTGTTTTAATTTGAAATGTTCCAGAGAATCATTGACATGTCTGAGTTAAAATAATATGTTCAAAAAATTGTGTTGATTCACACTTAACCTAAGTAGTCAGAAAGAGCCAAAAAAATCTGTAAATTTGACTTGAGCATTAAAATGAAGGCACAACAACTCCAGTAGCTAGGTAAGGTAAAGCAGTTATAAGACTAAACTGACCTGTCAAGATTAGTAAAAGGCAATTTTTTCCTCTTAAATATATAACTTTGATAAAATTAAAATAAAATCAGTTATCTTGTTACATTTTTTTTTCTCTTCACTAAGTTTTAACATAATTTTTATTGTAAAATTTTCAACTTTTTTGTAAATTTTATGTGAATTCTTAACTTTTTCCTATAAACATTTTCTCTTAAATTTGCAGCACATTGGATTGAAAGCAGCACTATGTAAAAAGACTACAACCATGGCGGCTATGATCTCAGTCCGAACAGCTAGTCACAGGGTTCTTAGTTGTTGGTTCCTAAAGTTATGCCATATGATTGGCTGTTGGGACTCAGGTTATAGTCGCCATAGTTGTAGTCCTTTCAGTGTTCGTACCAAGAATAGAGCTGTTGCAGGCAATGTGGGCCCACTCAGGCAATGGGGGAAGTGACATTCACCCGGTCAAAGGTTGATGTACCATCAAAATAATTTGGAGACATTATTTTAAGGTGAAAATCTTGCATCATGTTGCTTTAAAGATATAGACCTGGGCAGTTCAACTTATACTACAGTGTTTTTCAACCGGGCTGCCACGGCACCCTAAGGTGATAGATCGTCCAGGGTCCCACAGGAAATTGTCTAATTTCACTTAGTTGGTCCAAAAAGAAATTGCAAATAATTTACCACTGTTGTGCCTGTTGTGGCTCTTTGATGTCGGTGAGTGGCAGTATGAATGCAGTCTTTGGAAAATTTGCCCTGCGGAGAGGTAGGATTAAGCTTTATTTATGCACCTGCATCATGTTAACGCATTTGCCGATACACATTGCCGATGCAGTAATCACAAGTTTTTTTCTTGTGTGCTGTTTGAATGCATTGCTCCTTTACCAAAATGGGCTTCTGCTGATGTGTATAGTATAGTACTATGTATATATATTTGTCACATATACAAGGAAACATGTACAGTGAAATTTGTTTCGATCTGTCAAGAATAAAAGAAAGAATAAATAACACATAGCTAAACAACAAGATGACTCAAAGGATGTCCTAGTAAGATGGCTCAAACAAATATACTGAATAACAGATAAAAGAGGATTATTCAACATAATAAATGCCATTTAAACTGCAAACACAAGTGGGATAAAAGCTATTCCTCAGGCGGACAGAAGTAGTCTTAAATGAGCTAAAACTGGAACTCGAAGATCTATGACTAGACTGAAACAGATGATGAGCATCTGCCACAATTGCTCGTGCTTGTTTGAGTACTTAATTATGGTGTAGTTTGTCCAGTGAGGGGAGGGAGCAACCACCAACACGCTCTGCAGTGGATACAGTGTGTTTGAGGCGTTTCTTCTGCGCTACAGTCGCATTGCCGTACCAGACAAGGAATGATTGTGTCAAGACACACTTGAGCACTGCCCAATAAAAGGGCACCAGCAGATGTTGACTGACTTGAAACAACCTCAAGCAACGCATAAAGTAAAGCCGCTGCTGAGCTTTCTTGTAAATCTGGTCTGTATTGTACCCCAACTTCAAGTCCTCAGAAATATGTGAACCAAGAAATTTGTGCTGCTGAACAATTTAAACTTTAGCCCCCATAATTATAAGAGGTTGAATCTCAGTGTTCAGAAGACAAAGGAAAATGTTGTGGACTTTCGCTTGAGCCCAGCTAAGTTCAAGATCATTGTCTGAACACCACTGAACAAGAGATGAAACTTGGCTGCGATACTCAGATTCTGAATCGCAGATTTTCCCAGCCACAGTAATATCTGCGTACTTTGACACCAGGCAACTGTCATAGATGGATATTAGGGATGTGATTTTTCCGCAAATTTGTGGAATTCCGCTTTTTTTATCTTCCAAAATAAAAAAAAAAAAATTCCCTTAGTAATCCCCTAACGGCGCGCCTGACTTGATGCTGATCGTCCTTAAAAAAAAAAAAAAAAAAAAAAAAAAAAATTCACGGCGCGCCTGACTTGATGCTGATCGTCCTTAAAAAAAAAAAAAAAAAAAATCCCTTAGTAATCCCCTAACGATGGGCCTGATTGGCTGATGCTGATTGTCTTTGCAGTGACCAATGAACGCGGCTGTTTCTTATCTTAATCCTATTTTATTCTTAATCCTTTGTTTTCCTCGCTCTCCCATAGCGGACTTGCATTGCAGTGATGTCGGTGGTTGAACGTAAAGAGGCTCCGAGAGTCAAAGAAATTGACAAGATCGTGAAAAACAAATTTCGTTGGGATTGGCTAGAAAAGGAGATTGCAACGGATGTTGGTAAGACAACTGTGACAAATTTATTTAGCGATTTCATACAGAAAATTGACCATGCTGGGAAGGCGATATGCACGTGGTGTAACGACACCATTGACTATGGTGGAAGAGGATTTAAGTCTCTCGAGAGTCATGCTAAGAGCAGAAAACATGCACAACAGGTGAAATCGAGGTCCACTAATTATTTAATTGCTGTAACTTTCGGTGTTCAGAAAAAACCATCGAAACCATACGGCCTCCACCCTTTGTTAACGACACGATCAGACCCGGAAATCGAAAGGAAGGATCCACCCCAACAACCAGTGCCAGTTGCGGATAGAGTAGTGAATTTTGAGGTATGTGAAGATATATTTTTGTATACATGTCATCTAGTTAATATTTTCTTCATCTTGCCTGCTGAAGATGTTTTGGACTTTATTTAATAAATATTTTTAACCCCACACGTACTTAGAATTACGTTTATGTTTGTGCTTTTCTGTCTTCCCTAATTAATATCACATATATCAGATATGGATTGATGTTGAGGAGAAAAAAATAGCAAAACAATTTAGTTAGATTACTTTTATGATTCCAAACAGTTTGAAATTGACAGTGCACAGTGGACATTGACTAATAACTTATGAATATTTCTAAGACTTAGATACATCAGTGATTGTGCAAAATCAACTGCTCAAGACTCAATGGAGATTGAAACTGATGATCTGAAATAAATGCTGAAATTATAAAAAGTAATGGTATGTTGGAATTTTATTTCTATTATGGAATAGATAAAATTAACTGATTTTGATTTGATCAAGTGTTAAAGCATGTGATGGATAATGCTTGTTGGAATATTTTAGGAATGCTATCTTCTTGGAAGATAGGTCAATATTATACAGTAATAAGTGGCATTCAGCTGTTTGTTTTATGTCATTTAAGCACAGTTCTGGTACTTAAAAATCATAAAAACCCAAGAGCTGCAAGTCCCCCAGACCCCCTGCAAAGTTTTCAGAAAATTTCACCAACCCTGAATCACATCCCTAGGATATACAGTCATGCGTAAGCAATGAGTACAATAAAGGTGAGCTTACACAGCCCTGTGGTGATCCTGTGTTGGTGACTATGATATTGGAGATATTACCTCCAATCTTCACTCACTGAGAACAGTCCAAGAGAAAGTCCAGGATCTAGTCACACAATGAAGCACTAATGTTCAGTGAACGTAGCTTATCATGCAATCTAATAGGAGATGTAGTGTTAAAATCTGAACCAAAATCTATCAATAAAATTCTAACATAGTTGGGGAATTTCATATCCCAAAACTTGACAGTCTCATGAAGGGTCAACGTAATGGCATCTTCAACTGAAAGGTTTTTCCGATATGCAAACTGAAGGGGATTGAGTGTAGGTGGTAAAACTGACTTCAGGTGTTGTACGATGAGCTTCTGAAAAACTTTCATTACTATGGAAGTGAGCGCCACCAAGCGACAATCATTCAAACACGTAACTGGTCAGCACTTTGGTAATGGAAGAATTGAGGCGTTCTTCAGGCAGCACGGAACTGAGGAAATCCGGGGAGACCAGTTGTACAATACACTCATCACCTCGACCAGCTCATCAGCGCAAGAGCGCAGCAGACATGATGTAATGCCATCGGGACCCAGGGCCTTCCTGATGTTAAGTCTGGAAAGCACACGCTTAGTGTCCTCTACAGACCCTTGTAGTGGCTCATCGCTTGGTTCAGAGCTGGTGAGCCGGTCTCCAACAGGGCGATCAAAGCGTGCGTAGAACTGATTGAGCTGGTTGGGAAATGTGGGGTCATCAGTAGGTGCGGACTTGGGCCTTGGTTTGCAGCCACTGATCTGATTCACCCCCTTCCATACATCCCTAGAGTCGCCACTGGTTATTGCCTCTTCAAGTCGATCACAATGATGCAAGTTGGCATTCTTAGTAGGTCGGCGCAAGTCATACTTTGACTTTTTGATGGCCTCAGCATCACCTGATCTGTAGGCCACCAACTTGGCATCAAGTTGGACACGTATTGATTGGGAAAACCAGGGCTTCTCGTTTGAATATACAGTAGCTGTTTTCCTAGGGATGCAAGTTTCCTCACAAAACTTGATATAATCCAGTGTTACATCAGTAAACTCATTGAGGTCAGCCAAGATCCCCTCAAACAAGTTTCAGTCAGTGCATGCATAACAGCCCTGCAGTCGTTTAACCTGTTGAACTCTGTTCAACTTCCCTAAAAACGGCTAAAAATAACATGCCCAAAGTAAATCAAAAGCTGTTCTTCAACCCTTTGCAGCATCTTCATAGGGTTAGTCTCATTTAAAAGAAAACACTCTGAATTTTTTGGCAAAACAGTCATAATCTCTCTTAAGTGCTCCTGCCACTGAGTAACAAGAAAGTTCGCCTGGGTGTTTTTTTAGATACAAATGCTTGCAAATAACATACAGCTGTCAGATACTGGCTGGAAAACACAACAGAAATGTAGAACCAAGTGTTTTCAAGCTCAGGTCAAAATTTTGTAAAAATACCACAAAAAAATGAATATATTACACAGCTTTTTTGTCAGGTTGTAACAAGGCTGTGTCTGTACTGGAAGACAGGAAATACAGCTTCTTTTTTTTCAGTGCGCACTGAGACGCACTAAGATGCAGAGACGTGACCGCCCGCGGAATTCACAGAGTTCAAGGGGTTAATTGTTCCCTCATTCCACACAGGAATTTCACCTGTCGAGGGCTTGTCATGCTTCAGGTGTTGCTGATATGTGGCCACTAAATGATTTGTGTTCATTGTGTGTTTTGTGTTCTTTTTCTTAAAATTTAACCTTTATTTATACAGGGTAGTTCCATTGAGAGGCAACCGCTCTTTATCTAGGATGCCCTGTTCACACTCAGAGTTATAGATTCACACCTGGAAGCTGCTCAGTACAACCACAGACTGACCTGTGGCCACTGAGCAGCTCCACTGGAGCAGTTGGGGTTAAGGGCCTTGCTCAAGGGCACCACAGTGGGGTTAAGGAGGGTGGGGAAAGCACTACTATGTTATCTGTCCCACCCAGATCTAATCTTGCCGGTCCAGGGATTGAACCCGCGACCCTCCACTCAGCAGTCCACATCCCTAACCAGTAGGCCACCAGTGCCCCATTCATTCTATGTTTTTGTTTATTAAATAGCAATGGACAAAAACAGATTGTGATGGAGTTGGAGTTAATGTTAAAAAAGCAACTTTTCATACGATCACTGCAACAGAGAAAAAAAGACGTTACTGTATGTGATGCCTTTCATTTGACAATCTGTAATGTAATTTCTGGGCTTACGACGAGTCATACAAATGCTCTCTCTGGTAACTTCCTCAATATTCTTTTGAATTCGGACCGCTGTTTATCCGACTCGCTTTGGTAGTGGTACCGTAGTGAGTGAGCAGAGCAGTGACAAGGACCAGGAAATGTGAAGAACCAGAGAAAGTGGACCAATAACAGCTCATGCAGTTTGTGTCGCCGACGTGCACCTCTCCATCTTGAGATAGGTGCAGGTTGGGCGACGCAGGAGGGTATTGCATCACTACTGCGTCATCACTGTTGCTGTAGCGTCGAACCAACACAGGTGCATAAATCCGTCTGTACCTTCACAACTTCTGCAGCCTTTTACCTTCCATGGAAATTCCCCCCCAAAAAACAATCATGTTTGAATTTACAACATTATCCGTAGGGGCACAGTAGTTGGGAAAATGTCACTACCTGCTCCAGAAACTGCATCTTGCTGTTTTCAGCATTAAACAAGCAGTGAACAAAAACTCTCACGGAGCTTCGCCGGTCCATCTGTCTCCGGTAAGTGTCATTTTCAAACTGATTTATTCTCCAAATAATCCCGGAATATCAATGCTGACTGGCTATCCCGACCAAGCATCAAGTGAATTTTTAAACAAAATCCAACTCTCATGGATGCAAATTTCGTGTGCATTCACTCTGTCCGGAGCAAATGTGCATGTTCATGTCTTTCCATTGACTATGTAAGTGCGCCGTGTTTCACACTGAGTAAATAAATTACAAGACAAAATTGTCATTACATATGCTGTAATTGACTACAGCGTATCAAAACATTTTTGGTTGGTAGTGTGCTGTGAGATCTTTTTTTAATGTAAAAAGGGTGCCTTGGCTCAAAAAAGGTTGAAAACACTGCTCTACTACAACTTATTAACCCTTTCTCCACCAGGGGGGATTATGTTTACAATTACAGCCAGTGCCAGCATTTTTCACCAAATGCGTTTATGTATTTTCAAGATGTCCAGAATATTTTAAGGAACACAAACCATGAACACATTTTATTCTAACTTTATTCTGTCTTTAACAATTGAAACTAGGTCATTTTCACCAAAAAGGTGAGAAAATTGCATTTTTGTCACCGTCTCCCCACCTCTGTTACTGACCCATGTGACGGTGCCAGTGTTTTCTACACCACCATTCTTCTTTGACCCACTGACTCATTTCCTTCATTCAGATCAAATTCAGAATGATCAAAAAATAATCATTTTTTCACTGGCTTAGGTTTTGTTTCTTACATTTGACTGTTGGCTCAGCCCCCCCCCCAAATAATATAATGGTGAAAACACTGAAGGGTTAAGCTTTATCACTAAATGTAAAGAAAATTATAATAATCATGCACATTAGAGCCATGTCAAATAAAATAATAATGGTGGTATGACTGAATTAAAATTACTTGGACAACAGGTTTTTTAAGTGCTGTGGAGCTGGAACGATATGTTGACATGTTGTTTTTTTCATCATCAGTGAGCCTCCATGAAGATGGCATGCAGAGTGATTCAGGCCACCCTCCCATCAATGGAAATGATTTTCTCCAGTCAGACACTCAGGCTGTGTCTCTGGATTCTCCACAGATCTTAAGAGCATCTCCACCAGAACAATGTTCTTCCTCCAAATTAGAGGACCCTTCATCTCACGCTAGCCTTAGTAAAGCTGAGTCCCGCCAAGCCTTTGTCATTGAGTTTTTCGATAACTCCAGAAAGAAGTGCTCCCAGTCCTTCACCAATAATGCCACCCCACCCGAGCCCTCAGGGTTTGCCCCTGAGAAGACCAAAAACAATTTGAGCCCAACTGTTGAGAGACAAATTACTCCTTCACCCACCACTAACATACCCGCAACTCAACGATACACTATTCCCCTAAAGGACCCTGCTCCCACAGGCCCCCAAAGAGCCGGGTCATTACGAAGGGAAAAGACAGAAGAGCGACTAAGCACCAGCTTCTCCTCCCGCTCATCCTCATCCATCTCCATGAGGCCCTTTAGCAGTGTGGGGCGGAAATCTAAACTTACTCAGGAATTTACTGCTGAACTACTCAAGCAAGCAAAGCAGGAGAAAAATGCCAAGGCATCCAAAATGGTGACATCACAGTCTGATCAAAGGTCCTCTAGCCCTCCTCAGCTGGACGGTCATTACCAGCCTCAAACATCCTCCCCAGTTCACAAGCCCGTTCCCCTTAAGGCCCCCGTTATGCCTATGACATTTCAGAATGTGGAAGTTAAGAGCCCCCCAGGGGTCCCTAGAAATGATGAGGACGACAGCCTGAGTGACGCAGGGACCTACACCATTGAAACGGATGTTCAGGACAAAGAGCTCGATGAGGCTCGGAATAAAATCGACCAGGTAAGTAAGTCATTTTGCATCCAATTAAAAAAAAAAAAAAAAAAGGCCATCAAAAAGGAAATTTTTGTCAGTCTCCCAATTAGCTGTAGGGTGGCACGATATTAGAAAAACATGCAATATGCAATATTGTTGTTGAATATTGTGATAGACGTATGACTTGCAATATTTAAACAAATACTTCATCATAAATTTGTGATTGTTTTTCCCCCACATAAATGTGAAACATTTTTACATCATATTTGCTACTTTTTCCTCATAATTATGACTTTTATAAAGGAAAAAAGAAAATTAATGTAGAAATTTGTGACTTTCATATAAAATTTCCAACTTTTTCCACATAAATTTGTGTGTTTTTTTTCCCCCCCACTATTATGGCCTTGCTCAGGGACCATGACAAATGAAGGGAAGTATGTGGGGACATGCCAAAAGGAAGCAATTTTATTAACAGAAAATAAATTTAAAGAAATGGCAAAAAAAAATAGGGAGCTGACAGGAAAACATTCTGCCTGGGAAAAGCTATACACAAATGCAACACAATGTCCCAGTTTCAATTTCAACATTAGAGACAACACCAGCAGGCCTGAAGCATGACCCTGGGGTCATGACACCACATCCGTAAGAAGAAGCAGCCATCTCTATTGTCATTCTGTCCATACAGCCAATCATGTACAGAAGAACAAATTTATGTTTCTCCTATCTACAATGTTAATCACATGTAGAATCAGAGGGGCCGCTGCCATGCAAGGCGCTGCCACAAACAACTTCTCCTTCCCCCATTCTATTACACTGAGCACCAAGCTAGAAGACGGGAAGTACCCTTTTTATATGGTCTTTGGTATGACCCGGCCGGGACTTGAACCCCCAACCTCCCGGTTGTGGGGCGAATGCTCTATCAACTAGGCCACCACTCCAATATAATGTGCAATTTTTTCACATAAAATTTATTACTTGTGACTCATAAATTAGTGACTTTTACATAAAGTTGGCTTCTTTTTTGTTCATAAATTTGGGACCTTTTTATACAAATTTGCACCTTTTTCATTGAAATTTTGCAACATTTTGCATCTTTTTCATTATAAATAATTTTATCCATGTAAATATGCAACTTTTTCAGATAAAAGTTGTGGCATTTTCCCTCATAAAATTGTGACTTTTCAGTATAAATGTACAACTTTTTTTTCATAGAAATTTGGAACTTTTTATCCCATGCTGGTGGAAAGCCAAAGGGGGATTATGGTGTGGAGCAGTCCGTCCATCTGTCCCACTTTTGTAAAATCAACTCCTCCTATGGTTTTGTTCCGATTCTTTTGAAACTTGGTACCAGGGTTTGATATACACTGATGATGTGCATATTGCAATTTGGCTCTGATCGGATGATTTTTACAGGTATTATAGACCGTGAGGTCAAGGTCAGAGGCCAGCTTTTCCCTAAATCTTGTAAACACAATAACTATTGAAAGAAATGATGTAGACTTCGAATTCATACCATAGTTGCATCTAAGACAAATCTTGTACTGCTTACGCCCTGACTTGACTATGGGTTTGGGGTCAAAAGGTCAAAGTTAATATTCCATTTGTATTATTCCTATAGAACAAGTAAAGCTAGTGTCGCCAAACTTCGTACACAGGTTCACCTTGGGATCCTGGCTTACAACTATAAGTTGCATAAAATTATTTTTGTTGTATATTCATGGATGATAGGCTTATCATAATTTGGTTCTGCTTCAATAATTATGTGGAAAAAGGTGCAAACTGCTCTCCTTCAGTGACATATTGGGATCTTCTAAGGAAATGAAGGCGGGGGGATATTGCACTCTCCCCAGAGTGCTCTTGTTTAAAAATAAATTTGTGGCGTTGTTCATGTAGATTTGTGATTTTTTTTTTTTTTTTTTTAAATTAATTTTTGTTATCTACTTTGTTGGAGTATAATAACACAAAGGCCACATAAATGCCACTCCCAGATGGTGGTACATGAATCCATAATCACATGAAAAATATACTATTATCTCTGTTCAACCCATCATTTGTGATACTTATTTTGTGTGAGTTATTACAATAATAATAAAAAATTTGTCATATTCTGCAGCCCTAATTAGAACCATTTTGTGCATGTTTGTTCTCATTCACTTACAATGCTATTTTCCTGACAGGTGTTTGGTGTTGTTGAGAAACCAGAGCGATCAAATCTGAGTGAAGCAGAAACATCATCTGCGTTTAGGCCCGTTATTGTTCAGGGCAGCGAGCAGCATAGACAGAGTAGCTGTAGGGAGGTGAGGCCATCTCCAGAGCAGGGACAGGGTCCGATGAAGGTAATCCTTTCTGCTGAGGGTGGGATCTCATGAGTAGATGAAATGGGTTAGAGAGTCATTAATGTCTCATAGCACAAATCAGCATGCAGAGTTGTGTTGATTTACTTGATATCCTGTTTTGGTGTTTCTCTTTTGATTTTTTTAGACGGCCTCCTCTTTCCTCACAAGTTTGGGTTCTTCATTTTGATTTTTTTGGGGTTGGTTTTCCTCTCTAACTAAATTCAAGCCCTTTTCACACATGAGCCTCTTTTCCTTTGACATCTTTTGCTGCTTTGCTCATACTTTCCCATAATATTGACAAAAAGCACTGCAGTATTATGTACTCTGCAGAAATCTGACCACGTAGGAAATGACATATTCTTCACTGGGTTGAAGGACATTAAAACACAGGATAGACAAATTTATTTTGTCTGTCTCGTCTACTGTTTATAATGTTCTTAACATCCACCCATAATGGAAACCTTTATCAACTTTTTTTCAGAAAAGATTAAATAAATTGATGTCTGAAAGGGGCTTTAAAGAACAAAATCCATGATTTTTATTTTTATTCAGATTGATCTTTTGGTGATTGAATTTAACTAAGGCAATCATAAACTTTGCCTTTGCTTTCTTGAAAATGTGCGGGTGTTTATCCTTGAAGAAGATGATGAATAAGCTGTTTTATTTTTTTGTCATACAGGATCAGCCAGCAGGTGCAGCGTTACCAGGAGCTCCTAAGTGGATGTCTTGCTGGGCCAGTTTGGCAGACAGCTACACAGAATCAGGCCCTTCGTCTGGCCGCTATGACATTACTTCCCAGATGGAACTGTCAGAAGGGGGTAAGCCGCCTGATGAGACATGCATCTATTTGAAATGATAATGAGGCACCCTGATTAATATGAATGATACTCAGTTTTAAGTTGTATGGTTAATATGCATTAAAACTGTTTCCCTTCAGCACGAGGTATGATCAGCCGAAACCATGATAGCACACAAGCACAGATGGGGAAGAGAAGTGACACCACTACTCCAAGCATTCATGTTCACTATGACCCGCATTCAACATTTGATGTAGGAGATAATAGCTTACCAGTCTCTCAAGATAGCAGTCACAGGTTAACGGTGCAGGACGATGTAGAGCCGGACAGCCTCAGTGATGCCAGCAAGTCTGATGATGGTTCCATCATAGAGCAGAAGAGGAGACCGCTGTCAGATGGTGAAGAGAAGCACAATGAGGGCAAGCCCAGAATCCCATCCAAAGCCACTTCTTTCTACATTGGGTCTGAGGAGGAATCGGTGTCCAAACCAGATTGTACAGGCCTAAAGCCTGTCACACCTAAGCCTGAAAGAAAACATGTAAGCAAAGCATTCTCAACAGCCACTTTAATCAAACACAGAGGCAATCAGGACTCTGGAAAAGTCAAGCTAGCTGGGTCTGCTCCAGTGCGAATCCAGGGGTCACAGAGGTCAGAGGGTAAAGAGGGAGGAGCTTCGCCTCTAATCAGACAGGAAAGTTTCACCAAGGAACGGCCCAGCAGCTCCAGACTTCCCAACATCTCTAGCCAGCCTGCTCTAAGAGACATAGATGCTGAATTATTACAGGGAGCAAAGAGTCAGGATACTCACTCTTTCCTTAAAGACACTGAAGTTGTTTTGGCTGCTCTGGAGGCCAGACTGCAAGTATTACAGCCGGCAAGCACCCCATCTCCCATAATGGATTCTCTTTCTGGGGAGTCTGATGTGGACACTTCGAGCACATTAAGCCAGCACAGCAATAAAATCAAACCTATCACATTGACAGAAACAAATTCAGCTGGTGGTCTTAATAGAGAGAGATCAGCAGCTGGCTTAGCTAGTCAGGACTCAAACTGCCAGTCCATATGGTCAGAGAAGCGCTGTTCTCAAGAAGCAGAAAGGAGCACCAAGGCTGAGCTTTTTAGGAGGCCAGTTGGATTGAGGCGTAGTGTCAGGAAACGTGGCTCCACAGACCTAAGTGATGACCATCAGAGTTTACCTTACTCTGATCAGGAGTCTAACGGTCAACAAATGCACAAGAAGTACACCATCCCTCTTCAGAAGGAGGATGCAAAAAGCTCCAGAGTGTCTCAGGCGTTAAGTCGAGCCAACAGCTTGTCGGCCCCAAGACCCACTCGGACTTCCATGCTTCGCCGGGCCCGCCTGGGGGAAGCTTCTGACAATGAAGGCACGGAGACTGACAGGCTGTCCCAGGAGGCAGGCAACACCCTGGCTAAACAGCCTCAGGAAGCCAAGAAACTCTCCAGGCTGGATATGCTGGCCATGCCTCGTAAACGCACGAGCTCATTCACCACGCCCAGTGACACTGAGGCCTCCTCCGCCCCGCAGTGGACAGGCAGGGGCACTGGATTTTCCAACCGCAGCACAGAGATGGGTGGCAGCTCCACTCGTAGGGCTTCTGGTCCGGGATCAAAGCCTGTTGAAAGGCCACAGAAAGTAACACTCAACAGAACTCCAGTCACTCGTTTGCGTTCCAGCAGCGCTAAATATGCCAGCAGCACAGCAAGTGAGTATATTACAAGCACATACTACCGTATGCACAGCTGTTCTAATGTTTGTACACTTTGACCTTAAGCACATCCTAGATGGGTCTGCATCTAGGATGTGCTTAAGGTCAAGGTCAGTGATGAGATCTGAACACTCTCAGGATGATTTCATCAGGCCAGAACGAGCTGCTCAGTCTTTGGCAGTCTGGTTCCAAATGTTTTGAAACTTGGTGCCAGGGTTTGCTTTACACTGATGATGCACATGGAAAAGTTGAAAACTGCTCTCGTTCAGTAAGATATTGGGCTCTTCAAAGAAAACAGAGGTTTGGAATATTGCACTTGCCTCAGAGTTTACTGTACTTAAACAGCTTATTAAACTAAAACGTGTGGAAAGGGAACCTGCTGAGTTCTTTTATTAATATAACACTAACATTAATACTTCTTGTTTCTGTAATGTGTTGAGTATTATGTTGTTTTTATGTGTAGTCACACATTGAGTAGCTATTACCATACTGGTACTAAACTTAACATAACCTGCTAATGGGTACATAAAGGTGAAAACACTAAGTAGTTCCTTTTTTTGTACTTGGCTACTGTTCTGTGGAGGTCATCGGGTTCACTTTAAAGGGCAAACACTTGTCCCAAGATGGTCACAAATGTATGATGTACAAGTTAAAACCAAGAAATGTATGTCCCACAGTTGTCATATATTGGTATGGTGAACAATGACTGATTTATTGAATTTATGATTTTAGTGCTGAAAGCATACTGTACATGAGTTGCTGCTCACTCTCATTTCAGAAGATTAACCACCACATGAGGTTCAGTGTGTGCAAAATAATGTGGAAAGTAATGTACAATATGTAGTAATTAAAGAAATTGGTTGTAAAATGTTAAGGGTTATAATTTGACAGCCATAGTAATCCTTCAGAATGTAAATGGTAAATAGCGTTTGTCTATGTAGCGCGTTTTACTTATCTCTGGATGACCAAAGCACTTAACAGATCCAGTGTGTTAGGAAGGAGGAAATAATCAGCTTGATGATTTACTGCTTAGAAAATCATCAGCATCTAATACAATATGAATATATGATGGGCTGTGTTGTTTTCAACCATGTGCTACATTTGTCATCAGGCTGGACTAAGCCTGCTGCTCACCCAGCAAGTGGCTTTGAAAGCTTTTAAGCAAACCAAAAAAAAAAATGGAAAGGAATGAAAATTTTTTTAAGAAAACCATGAGCCAAAGGTTATCATAGTTTTGCTGTAAAATTATAACCCTTAAACTTTTAAAATTTCATTTATTTGTTTATTTTAAGGGACAGTGCTCATGAATAAACAGAACATTTCTGTAAATGAGCCAGAGTTAGCTTAAAAGCTAACTGTCATCTGTTGTCCCTGGTCAGATGTACAAAGGCAACCTAAAAACAAAATGAACAAGTTACAACAAAGAAGAAAAATCCATTATTGCAACTTAAAATACAAACAACATAAAATAATAAATTACAATGGAATGAAAAAAGACAGTATCCAGGTGGCAGTCAAATCTGTGTGCACGTGTTTGATTCCCGATTAGCCATAATTAATCCCACCTTTAATTTCATTGTTGATCATTTTGGGACCATTTTGAGACAAGGTTATTGTTAGATTTTAAGGACTGAAGGACTAACTAATGAGAATATGAAGACTCACTGGTTTACTGTTCTGGGAAATATTTTGGTGACTCAAATAACTGGTGGTGTTTTTCTTGGATTGTATTCTTTCATGGTGTCTCCTTTTTCTCCCCCGTTTTCCCAACTTCTGCATCCACCTCTTCCATAACTCAAACCAATTCACAACACCAAGGCTCTAGGAGGAGACAGAAAGGGTCAGACTATGCCTCTACCTCAGATGAGGAGTACGACCTAATCCAGAGTACTCCTAAACACAAACGTTGCCAAACTTCCTCAGGATCCCACAGCACACGCAGTCAGACTCGGGCCAAACCTATAGTTGCCCTGCATCCAAAGCTACGCCACAGAGATTCTGAAGAGGAGACCCATGAAGGAGAAGCTTTCCAAAACTGGTCCACCCATAGTGCAGAGATTGCACGGTAAGAAATATCACAAACTGTGTGTTTGTATTGGTTCATTAACATAAAAAGGAGGGTTAGTATGCACAGTGTAGTATGGCAATGAAAAGATGGATGGATTAATTGATGGATAGGTAACTAAAGCTCTAATGCCATACTAATTGTGGAAAAAATGACAATTTATTAAAGGTCTGCTATGGAACAGTGCGTTTGTATGTACTTCTCCCCTCCACGTTAGGTCTACGACCAAAACTCCACGGTGCTATAATCATCGATACCACTCGTATAACAACACTGCTTTCATATAACAGTTCTACAAACGTAATTTATAAGTTGACAGTAAAAATTACACTCTTTGCTTATTTAATGATATATTGACTGGCTATCAGCATGAACCCTTAATGAGGGTTCCCACTCATCCTGGAAAACCTGGAAAATGATTGAGCAATTTTCTAGTCATGGAAAACATATGAAAATGGCGGGGGGGGGGGGGAGGTCAAATGTCCTGGAAAAGCTTGTTGTCCTAGAAAATAATTTCTCCTCCCTCTGCTTCTTTCCGGCTTGTGAGTGAATGCAAATGGGTTAAAAGTTATGTGCATGCATGTCTGTTGTTATGGTATCGTCAGTGGGCATCATTGAGGCACAGCGCTTTGGCACATCCATAGATATGAACATTAGATCTCGCTTTGGCTATTGCTCTGTATATATATCACGGACGCACGGATCGCCCCGGGGGTCTCCCGGGTCGGCGGACGGAGCCACGGTTTGCAGCGGGAGACGTTACAGCGGGGAGGAGCTAGTGCTAGCTAGCACTTGGCCGCCGCCCGGTGCTAATGGGAAACTCGACATACCGGGAGCTGTAGCGAAAAGGACGCGGGTGCCGGGCTGGAGTTTAGGCGGCGTGAAAGAAATATAAGACAATAATAAAGAGCGATGGCAAGAACCAAGCAGACCGCCCGTAAAATCTACTGGAGGAAGAAGCCCCCCAGGAGACAGCTAGCCACCAGGGCTGCTCGGAGAGGCGCTCTGGCCACCGGCAGAGTGAAGAGGCCTCGCCGTCACAGGCCCGTGGCTCTGAGAGAGATCCGTCGCTACCAGAAATCCATGGAGCTGCTCATCCGTAAGCTGCCCGCCTAGCGCCTGGTGAGGGAGATCGCTCAGGACTTCAAGACCGTCCTGCGTTTCCTGAGCTTCGTCGTCATGGCTCTGCAGGAGACCAGCGAGGCCCACCTGGTGGGTCTCTTCTTCGCTAAGGGGGTCACCATCATGCCCAAAGACTTCCAGCTGGCCCGCTGCATCCGCGGAGAGAGAGCTTAGACTTTCTGCTGCACATTCACCAGCCATAATGCTCTGCACTGTGTGTCTACATATACTGTATACATTTATAGTAATATGGACATATGTTTACTAGATGTTGTTTTTTCTTGCCTTCTGATTGTTGCTCTGAGTGTTGCTATCCCTATGCTGTTGCAATCCTGGAATTTCCCCATTGTGGGACTAAAAAAGGCTTATCTTATCTTATCTTATCATTGGAGTGACTGCATCACTGGAGCCACAATCTTGGAACAGCGTAGCCACTCCTATTTAGTGCATGAATGTCAACTGGGGGCCATGATCTACCTAGAATTAAATCGCCAAATTTACAAGCGTTGTTTGAGTTGTTTGGGTTTGAGTGCCCGAATGATCCCAGGAGCTACATTGTCAGGGGGAATTTGCCCCTGGTAGCGTCTCCCAAGGGAAACTGGTCCTGGGTGAAGAGCCAGACTCAGAGCGGTCTAGTGGATCTCCATGAAAAATGTTACATCAAGGACCCAGTGTACCCAAAGGAGGCATATGGATCCCCCCCCCCCTCCCCAGTGGGCTCACCACCTGCAGGAGGGATCATGGTGAACATGGTGCTGTGTGAACTGGGCAGAAGTCTGGGCTACTCTGCCTAGACTGATGCCCCCATGACCCTGATTCCTGGATGGGTGGTAGAAGATAGATGGATGGATGGATGTTTTTTTTAATGCCTTGGTTTGTTATAAATGTCAGAGATGTATTTATGATCAAGTCAGGAGTAAAATTAAAGAGAAAGCGAAATATTCCTCTTTAGGGGTGGGTTCAAAAGATCAATATATCGAT
Source organism: Pholidichthys leucotaenia (assembly GCA_020510985.1). Classification (NCBI taxonomy): domain Eukaryota; kingdom Metazoa; phylum Chordata; class Actinopteri; order Cichliformes; family Pholidichthyidae; genus Pholidichthys; species Pholidichthys leucotaenia. Next base: position 168,636,555 of record CM035842.1, read on the forward strand.
ATGGATCGATACATGTTTGACTGAGCCGATATCGATCCACAAAATCCGCGGATCGATCTTTTAATATTAATATGTTTTAATATAATATTTTTACGTTTGTGAACGTCTGCTGAGTATAATCGGGTCGAAACCGGGTCAGTGAGCCAGGAACAACGGCCGAAAACCATAAACAACCGACGCGCTAACGGAGCTAGCAAGCTAACGGATATGCTAGTTCTTCTTCTGTGGTGTTAAAACGGTTCTCATCCGGCAAGAGTTTCCTGCCGCGCGTGCTCTTTCGTGTTTACACGAGCGGAGATAATAACGTGCGTCTCTTAATTTAGCAACAAAAGTCACCGTAAAGATTGTCCTCAACAGCTTCTGAATATTTTTCATAAATAAAACTTCTGTGTTCCCTGCGGCGCGTGCACACGTCTTTTGTGTTTACATGACGCGGAGTTAATAACGTGCGTCTCTTAATTTAGCAGCAAAAGTCACCGTAAAGACTGTCCTCAACAGCTTCTTAATATTTTTCATAAAGCGGGGATAAACGGACTTTTACTCCATGCAGCGCTGTGTTGGAACATAAAGTTGACGACTGATAAACGGAAAATGCGGAGACTGAAACCCGTGAAGCAGAGACTTGGAGCTGCTGAGACTGTAAGTATAATATTGGTTTCTTTTAACGTTTGTGTCGTCAATTAATAATTTATCTGGCATGATGATGGTTTCTTTTACAAACTATGGACACAGAGAGAACTGTTGGTTAAGCGCTGTGAATAAATGCAGAATTAAGGTATATTTTATGAGATTATGGACTTCTGCCACTTAAGCGATGTGAAGAGAATAAATCACAATAAAATTAATAAAGGCTGCAGTACAACAAGCTATTTTTACTCAGTAGAACTAAATTGAAATGGACAAACCTTCTCAGGAAATGAACTGAAACCCTTTTCCAACATTGAAAGTTAATTTGTAGTTAAAATATAAAAAAAAAAACCTAAATTATTAAACCCTACTGTGGTGTGGGGATCTAAAAATATGAATGTTAATTTTACTGTGAAATCTCTTCTTTTTATCTGCCTTCAGATGTGTGAAGACTGGAAGCTTCATCCTCACAGAGACCTTCTGAAGGTCAGAGGTGGTCAGTGGAGGAGCATCCCTGCTTCATGTGGATTTCAGCACAGAAGAAGACCTTCAAATTCAAGATTCAAGGAGGTGCTGCCATCACTTTCTCCACACTAACATGCATTCAATGCAATTTAGTTGTTGTAATAACAAATTCTTTTATTTCTTTTTTAAAGTTCTCAGCAAGAACACAATATTGGTCTTTTTTTTTTTTTTACAATTTTACTGAGCATTTAATTCTAAATAAATCACTGTTTAACAAGAAATTTTTGGCAATCCTGTGCTTTTCTTGTGGTGTTACATAGAATAGCATCACTGTAAACTATGGCAAAAGCAGCTGCTTTAAAATTTGTACTTCCTCACACAACTTTGAGTGCAAAAAAACTCTAAAAGTGCCATAACTTTTTGGAAAAGCTCCCACAAATCCAGGCTTTTTGGGCCACAACAATCACAAAAACAGCTGACAAAATCCTGGAGGGACTGAAATACAGTGAGATTATGTATGCATGGTTCATGCATTGAATTGGTTTACTTACTCTGGGGGGTGAACTTGACACGACACACCCTTTGCACTAAAGAAAGCACCTGTGAGCACTTTATGAAATGATAAGTTAAATAATAAAAAGTGCATTATTGTAACTGATTTTGGGTCAGTTCTATATGTGATAATTTATGTATTAACAAAGTTAGAAGATTCTTGGTACAATTTGCAGCATTAGGTCTCGAAGATTTTTGTTTCATGGGAAGTAAAATGGCTATTAAAATGGTAATTCCCCAGATCAAATCGGGATTGAATCGGAATCGAATCGACTCAGAATCTCAAGAATCGGAATCGAATCGATTCTGGAAATTAGGGATCGTTCCCAGCCCTATTCCTCTTTAAATCCACTGTAATATCATTATTGAAAGTTGCAAGAACACTGCACTCATTCAACTGTGAAATATACTGCAGAATAAGTTAACTGCTTACTAGTACTGTAAATACTATTTTGCCTATTTTATGGTCGGCACTCGCTCCAAACTTCCTCAGTTATTGGTTTAAAAAACATTATGCTATTAAAAATAATGTCTCCTGTCGACGGCAAAATGGAAGGTGATGCTGCTCAAAAGAAAAGGAAAATGGGAGCAGAGAGGGAGTGAATTAAAAGAATAAAAGCCCTTTCCCACAGATGAAGCAAAATGCAGTAAAATCACTGAAATGCTTGAAACTAAAACAGCGGGTCAATCAAGAAAACACTTTTATATAGAGTAAGGAGGGTACTATGTAGTTGTTTTCCACTGTTTATATTTGTGCTGTTATTGAAGTTATTTCTCTTTCTGGCCTTAGTCAGGCCAGCACCTGTGCATGGCGGCCCTGCCACCATCAGTGTGTGAATGGGTGGATAGCAGGATCTGTAAAAAGCTTTGGTCATCCAGAGATGACTATAAAGCGCTTTATAAGTGAAAGCCATTTATCATTTTTTTCCTCTGTGTGACTCATTGAAAAAGGCCTTATACTAGTTCTGGGCATTCAACAAGAATCCAAATAATTTTTATAAAATAAATCCACACACCGAGTGCAAATATAATATTTCCATCCAGATTAAAGTCATATACTGCAGCTTATGCTCTGTCAGCCCATTTTTATCCAGCACTGGTTGAAGAGCTTTAGGTGAAGACTAAAGGGGGGATTATGTTATGGGGCTGTCCTTTTTTCCACTTTTGTGAAATCAGCTCCTCCTACAGTTTTTGTTCTGATTATTTTGAAACTTTGTGGCAGAGTTTGAGATACACTGATGCACACATTTCAATTTGGCTCTGTGGATGATTTTTGCAGGAATTATAGGCCTTGAAGTCAAGGTCAGAGGTCATTTTTCTCCTAAATCTTGTAAACGCAATAACTACTGGAAGAAATGATGTAGGCTTTTGAAATCGATGCTATAGTTGTGTCTGAGCCACTGTCACCCAACTAACACTCCCTTTGCACTATTACTATAGAACAAGTAAAGCTACAGTCACCAAACTTGGTACACATGTTCACCCTGAGACCATGACCTCTGACTATGGGTTTGGGCTCAAAAGAATAGCATTCCCTATACCCTATTATAAAAGAATGAGTTAAGCTAAGATCACCAAATTTGTATGGTTCGCTACGGAATCCTGACCTACAACTATGAGTTGAATACAACTATTTTTGTTATATATTCATTGATGATTGGCTTATCATAATTTGGTTTTGCCTCAGTAATTATGTGGAAATGTTTAAAACTGCTCTCCTTCAGTGACATATCAGGATCCTCAAAGAAAACTGAAGTGGGGATATTGCACTTGCATAGACTGCTTGTTATACAGTGTTTTCAAGTATATGCAAATTTTATTAAGTATATTTCTCTATTTTCTTTCATCACTGCGTTTATTGTTGAGTTCGAATACGTAAATTTTCTGTGTAGGGAATTTTAAGGTGTTTAAATCTTTAAATTGTTTTTACCTAGAAAGTAGCCAACTATTGTGTAATAAGATGGGGACTCACATATGTATGGTAGCACATGTTATACAATATTAGATTATGGCAAGCTTGCTGTCATAATCATAATTATAATCATATACATGTACAGTATGATTATAATTAACAGCCCCTGGCTCTTAATTATTTTTTTTATTTTTTTTACTTCCGGCGCCACACGAGTTGGCTGCCTTTTGCAACAGTGGCTCAATTCTGAGTCTTTTTATCTTCCTTCTTCTTTCTGATCCGGTGATAACTTTCTGATCCGGCACACCTTTCACTCTATATACAGTGGGGTAAAAAAGTATTTAGTCAGCCACCAATTGTGCAAGTTCTCCCACTTAAAAGATGAGAGAGGTCTCCAATTTTCATCATAGGTATACCTCAACTATGAGAGACAAAATGAGAAAAAAAATCCAGAAAATCACATTGTCTGATTTTTAAAGAATTTATTTGCAAATTATGGTGGAAAATAAGTATTTGGTCAATAACAAAAGTTCATCTCAATACTTTGTTATATACCCTTTGTTGGCAATAACAGCGGTCAAACGTTTTCTGTAAGTCTTCACAAGGTTTTCACTCACTGTTGCTGGTATTTTGGTCCATTCCTCCATGCAGATCTCCTCTAGAGCAGTGATGTTTTGGGGCTGTCGCTGGAAAACACGGACTTTCAACTCCCTCCAAAGATTTTCTATGGGGTTGAGATCTGGAGACTGGCTAGGCCACTCCAGGACCTTGAAATGCTTCTTACGAAGCCACTCCTTCGTTGCCCGGGTGGTGTGTTTGGGATCATTGTCATGCTGAAAGACCCAGCCACGTTTCATCTTCAATGCCCTTGCTGATGGAAGGAGGTTTTCACTCAAAATCTCACGATACATGGCCCCATGTAGAGGGTGGAAACATCGTGCTTTGGGGCTGTTTTTCTGCAAAGGGACCAGGAAGACTGATCCGTGTAAAGGAGAGAATGAATGGGGCCATGTATCGTGAGATTTTGAGTGAAAACCTCCTTCCATCAGCATGGGCATTGATGATGAAACGTGGCTGGGTCTTTCAGCATGACAATGATCCCAAACATACTGCCCGGGCAACGAAGGAGTGGCTTCGTAAGAAGCATTTCAAGGTCCTGGAGTGGCCTAGCCAGTCTCCAGATCTCAACCCCATAGAAAGTCTTTGGAGGGAGTTGAAAGTCCGTGTTGCCCAGCGACAGCCCCAAAACATCACTGCTCTAGAGGAGATCTGCATGGAGGAATGGGCCAAAATACCAGCAACAGTGTGTGAAAACCTTGTGAAGACTTACAGAAAACGTTTGACCTCTGTCATTGCCAACAAAGGGTATATAACAAAGTACTGAGATAAACTTTTGTCATTGACCAAATACTTATTTTTCACCATAATTTGCAAATAAATTCTTTAAAAATCAGACAATGTGATTTTCTGGATTTTTTTTCTCATTTTGTCTCTCATAGTTGAGGTATACCTATGATGAAAATTGGAGACCTCTCTCATCTTTTAAGTGGGAGAACTTGCACAATTGGTGGCTGACCAAATACTTTTTTACCCCACTGTGTATATATATATATATATATATATATATATATATATTAATATGTACATATGTATACTAGCTGCTCTTGTTTTTTCTTGCCTTCTGATTGTTGCTCTGAGTGTTGCCATCACCTGTGGTGTTGCAATCCTGGAATTTCCCCATTGTGGGACTAATAAAGGCTTCTCTTATCTTACCAAACAGTACAGTTAAAGGAGCCACATTTTCAGATTTAGGTCCTTGCATATTTATTTAAGAGCATTTTTACAGTAGTAAAATCTCAACTATGAAATGTTGGGCCTTGTTCTTTAGTTTTCTTTGTCCGTTTATTACAACAGCTGTATGCAGCACAAAAGTCCAGAGTCTTTGCTGAATCTGAATGACCAATTTGAGCTTGGAACCCTGTACCAATATGGCAGCGGTATTGACTTCCGGTTATGGCGGCCACGTGAGGGGGACACGTCTCGCTCTGCTTTGCTCCTGGAGACGAAAAAACGGCAAATAACTCTCATTTGGGACAGAACCTATCCCAGCGTTTGGACGAGGATATGTCGGTGAAGCCTAAGGCTGGAAAACCAGGCAGAGGAAAAAGCGAGCCGCCGAAACAGTCTAAATTAACGGACTTTCACATCTGTGACGCAGCAGATAAAGAAGCTCCATATATGGCGGAGGAAGCGAGCAGCGGTGCGGTGAATGTGGGAAACGGCACAGGTGCGGTGCTTAACGCCATTAGTTCAATGAGAGCGGACTTTTCCGCTAAATTTGATGGGATTATGGCAGCGTTGGAAGGAATGAGAAAAGAATTGGGTGACTGTGTAGAACGAATGGCGCAGTTAGAGCTTCGTGTCTCTAGTGCTGAAGATGACGTCACCTGTCTTCAATTAAAGGTGCGCACTTTGGAGAAAAAAAATAAAAGTCTGGAAAATAATGTCTTGGACTTGGAATCCCGGTCGAGACGGAACAACTTGAGGCTGGTGGGTCTACCGGAGGAATCCGAAAGTCGGGACACATGTTCCTTTTTGGAAAAGTGGATTCCGGAGGCGCTGGGTAGCGCGGAGCTGCAATCAGCAGTCGTTCTGGAAAGTGCATATCGTATCGGCCCACGGAGAGATAAGGGACCACCGAGGACGATTATTATGAAGTTTCTCAGCAACAGAGACAGGATGAAGATCTTCAACGCTGCGCGAGCTAAAGGCCAGATTAAACACCAGGACCAGCAGGTGCGGTTCTACCCAGATTTGGCCACAGGAATCCAACAATTGAGGAAGCAGTTTGATCCCGTACGTAAAGAGCTGCGCAACCTTGGGATTCGTCATGGTGTAATTTATCCTGCGAGACTGTTGACCACGTATGAGGGCAGAACCCACATCTTCAAGACCCCAGAGGAGGCGCAGGAGTTCATTAAGAAGATCCAAGAAGAGACTGGTGGGAGCTAAGCATGAACAAAAAATAAGGTAGAATATTTAAGCATTTGCACAGGCATCTGACTGACTTGAAGCAAATAGCAAGTTTACAAAATATAGATTGTATTATATATTAAAAAAACAAAAAACAAAACTATGATGTACAAAGTTGCTAAAAATTTTGGAGTTAAGTTGGAAAACTACAGAAGAGAGTTAATGTTATGTCATTTAAAGCAGCAGAGTTAGGGTGATTGGGAGGATGAAGAAGGAGTGGCTTTGGCTGGTCCTCGTGGGTGTGGAGCGGTCGATGGCTATATCGGGAGACGGAATTTTTTTTTGATTTTGGGGGGGATTACCACAAATGTGGGAAGGGGGAATTTGTTTGTGTGTAGTTTGTAGGATGAATGTTCAACCACTCATGTTTTTGCTTCTCTGTATGAGCATGTTTATACTGCAAGGTAATCCTAAACTCCCTATTGATCATAAACCAAAGCGTTAATCTTAATTTAACTTCATGGAATTGCAGAGGTCTACAAAAATTAAAAAACTTAAACAAGTTATGAATAAAATAAAAGATATGGGTTCAAAAATTGTGTTTTTACAAGAAACTCATCTAATAGAGGAGGATGTAAAAAGAATTAGGAGTAGATGGCAAGGAAGTGTTTTCACCTCATCATTTTCATCCCGAGCCAGGGGAGTTATGACTCTCATACATAAATCAGTCCCATTTCAAGTGAAAAATGTAATTGGAGACAAATTTGGAAGATATTTAATCATTCAAGGATCTTTGTTATTAGAAAATATAAATTTGGTAAACCTACATGGTCCCAGTATAGATGATCAAAAGTTCTTTGCTAATTTATTTATCTTATCACTTACAGGGCAACATATAATAGCAGGGGATTTTAATTGTACATTGAATCCCGGTATAGATAGATCAACAGGACTGGACTGTACGCACAATGGATGTAGGATGACCATTATTCATTTTATGAAAGAATTGAGATTGCTAGATATATGGAGAGAAATGAATCCACAAGTTAAAGCCTACTCTTGTTATTCCAATACCTACAAGACTTTCTCACGTATTGATTATTTTTTGATCTCCGTAGAATTAAGGTCCAAGATTCAAAACTGTTTTTATGATAACATCGTGATCTCTGATCATGCACCCTGCTGTCTAATATATGTAGATAAGAAATTGACAAAGGAACCAGGTAGATGGCAATTTCAGCATAAATGGCTTCAGGATGAGGAATTTGTTAAGTACATAGAAAAACAGATAGATGAGTTCTTTGATATCAATACTACACAAACATCAGCATGTATAAAGTGGGAGGCTTTCAAAGCTTTTATTAGGGGACATATTATTAGTTATACAGGTTCAAAATCTAAGAAGACTCGAGAGGAGAGAGTTCAATTGGAACATAAAATAAAAATTCTTCAAGAAAAAGTATATGCAGGAAGGGATCCAAGGTTGGAGAACGAATTACTGATTTTGAGAGCTGAATATGACAAAAAATCAGCGAATAGAGCTGCCTCGAGTCTTCTAAGATTGAAACAATCTTTTTATGAACAAGGTGAAAAATCAGGAAAATTATTGGCATGGCAGATTAAACAATTAGAATTTAAAACACCAATTACCAGTATTATAAGTAATGGACAGGTAGTTATAGATCCTTTAGAAATTAATAGAGCCTTTAGAGATTACTATGAAAAATTATATGATACCAAAAATGAATCTGACTTAACAAAACAAAATGGGTTTTTGAACGAACTATCTATACCGTGTATTTCAAATGAAAACAGGGAGATACTGGAGTCTAAAATTAGTCAAGAAGAAGTTGGGCAAGCCATTGATAATATGAAATCAGGAAAAAGTGCAGGACCAGATGGTCTTCCAGTTGACCTTTATAAAAAATTTAAGAATAAATTAATAAAACCTTTTTTGGAAATGGTTTTAGAAGCATTTCAAAATAGTAATTTACCATCATACATGAATAATGCCTTAATTATACTGTTGCCAAAACCAGGTAAACCCTCTAATAAATGTGAAAATATGAGACCAATAAGCCTATTAAATGCTGACCTTAAGATAATCTGTAAAATTTTAGCAAGACGAATACAAGAAATTTTACCAAATATTATTAATCGAGATCAGAATGGCTTTATAAAGGGAAGACAAGGCTTCCATAATGTAAGAAGACTATTTAATATTATTTATTCTAATAAAGAAGCACCGGATACAGCTGTCCTATCACTGGACGCCGAAAAGGCCTTTGATAGAGTCGAATGGCCCTTTCTTTTTGAAGTCTTACAAAGGTTCGGACTTGGAAATAATTTCATAAAATGGGTTCAGATAATATATAATAATGCTCCAGCAGAAATCCTAACAAATAACAATATTTCAAAATCAGTAAAAATCAATAGAGGATGTCGACAAGGCTGTCCACTTTCACCTTTACTGTTTACTATGGCAATTGAACCTTTAGCGATGGCAATACGTCTACAGTCACAAATATATGGAATTAAAGTTGGACCAACAGAACATAAAATCTCCCTGTATGCCGATGACATAATTTTGTTTATGTCGAATCTTAAAAAATCAATTCCGACCTTGTTGAATTTAATAAAGAATTTTGGGGAAATATCAGGATATAAAATAAATAAAACTAAATCTTCAATATTAATGCTAAATGAGACCCAGAGAAATTACCCAGCCCCTGAGGTAAATCAATTCAATGTTGTAAATCAGTTTAAATATTTAGGAATCCAAATTGTGCCTAAGCTAGAATCAGTCGCCAGTGTCAATTATGAAGCCTTAATGACAGATATTAATGAGTTACTTCAGAGATGGATGTCACTACCAATGTCGATGATCGGTAATATCTTACCTAAAATACTTTATTTATTTCAATACATTCCCTTACCACCACCTTCAGATTTATTCTCAAGAATTAAAAAAAAGTTAGTGGAATTTATATGGAACAACAGGAGGGCTAGATTACGTTTGTCTTTATTATATTTACCATTTGATCGTGGAGGTCTGAAATGTCCAAATTTTATGTTGTATTATTGGTCGGCACAACTGAGGTCTATGACATATTATTTTTCATCAAATGATCTCCCTCACTGGACTGAAATGGAATCATACAATTTACCTTTACCTCTTCCCATATTCATATATTCAGACTCGGCAAAAAAATTACAGAAACAAGTTAAAAACCCATTTGTAAAACATATGATTAAAATATGGTGTGAAACTAAAAAATATTTAAAAGAACCACACTTACTGTCACAATTTAGTCCAATATGGGGTAATCAATATTTTAAACCAGGGAGAGCGGATGCTGTGTTTAAAGTATGGAGTTTAAAAGGGATCCAAAAAATTCAAGATTTATATTTGTCATGTTCAGATAACATAATGTCTTTTGAAGAGCTGAGGATCAAATTTAATCTTAATAGAACACATTTTTTTTAAATATCTTCAACTTAGGAACTTTATTCGATCAAACCAAAATAATGCTCTCACTCGACCTATTTATTCATCCTTGGAAAAAATGTTGATGAAAGATAGTAAAAGAAAGGGTATTATTTCAGAGTTTTATAACTCATTGACACTATCCTCAAGTGAAAACTCACAGAAAAGATTAAACTACTGGAAAGAAGATCTGCAAACTGAAATTTCAGAGGAACAATGGGAATTGGCTTGTACAGAAGCTCAAACCAAATCAATAAATGTACGTCTTAAATTGATACATTTTAAATGGTTAATGCGGATGTATGTTACACCGGTGGAGTTAAATAGATATAACAAAAACATACCAGATACATGCACAAAATGCATGGAAAGTAAAGGAACCCTATTTCATTGTTTATGGGAATGTAGAATAATTAGAATGTTTTGGGAAGAGGTGAGGGTAACAATTGAAAAAATAATTTCAAAACAAATCATATTGAATCCTAAACGGTTTTTGTTGGGTCTGTACCCAAAAAAGCATAACTTTAATAAAAGTGAAAGAACATTCATAGACCTCAGTTTGCTTAACGCCAAAAAATGTATTGCATTAATGTGGAAAAAGACTCATAGACCAGATGTGACTCAGTGGTTAAGACAGATGTTAACAAACCTTCCATTAGAAAGAATAACATATATACTGAAATCAAAGGAAAGTGTGTTTGAGAATATATGGAGACCTTTTATTGATTATGTAAAAAATTTAAACATAACTCTTGAAGAAGAAGGTGAATGATGTGTGTGAACCTTGTAAATTCCAAACTGGTGAACATAATATGTATACTTATGTAATGGATTGTCTAGACCACAGGTGTCAAACTCATTCCATGGAGGGCCAAGACCCTGCAGGTTTTACTTCCACCCAGTGTCTTCAACAGGTGATTTCTCTGAATTTCTTCCTACTGATTGCTGATCAGTGAAAACACCTGCTGAAGAGACTGGGTGGAAGTAAAACCTGCAGGGTCTTGGCCCTCCATGGAATGAGTTTGACACCCCTGGTCTAGACTAAACAGAGGAGCATTGTTGAAGACTTGATTTTGTTGGTGGTTGTAGGTGTTTTTAGTGCATTTTTTTTTTGTAGTACTTTAGTGTTAGTGTTTGATTGTTTGTGTTATGTTTGTTAAAAAAAAAAAAAGGTTCAATAAAGATATTGTGGAAAAAAAAAATATGGCAGCGGTATTGACACATGCTGAGAACCCAAACATGAGATCTAGTTTTCATATCTATGGTCCTCTTCTAGCCGGCGCAGTGCCCCACGTAACACTATGAGCCAATCAAATTTGCATGTCCCCTCAGAACAGATTATTTGATAGTTAAGTTATAGCTACAGACTGCACATCTTTTATATCAGACCTCTGGGGGCAGAAGAGGAATAAACATAAAAGCAATCTGGGTAAATGTATGAAATGCAAGAAAAAACACCTCTGCAATGCATGGTGGGGTGGGGGAATACATTAGTGTATGACATAAGTTGTCTGTCTGCTGAAAATGTCCTGGAAAATAATTTCAAGAAGAGTGGGAACCCTGCAGAGCACAACACAGTTTCTGTCTCTTTTCAAACTGTGCCTCACTATGGAAATTAAGGTACACAGTACAGCATTACAATCCTCACATGTGAGAATTCACCAACAATTACTATAATTAATAATTATTAGAGCACCACTGAAGCTGGTCAGATGTCTGAGTATGATTATCAGGGAATATAGTAACTCCTATAATACCTGTTGTCCAATCAAGTTACTGAGTTGGAACAAATGATATATTAAGATCATTTAATTTCTGTTAATATAGGCACTTTGTATGCTTACTTTGAGGTATTTTTTAAAATAAAATTATTGCCATGTTTCCCGTTTTTGTTCCTCACTGCTAAGGTTGAGTGAAGATTTGGCCAAAGACTTGGCAATCTTGGCTCGAGAGATTCATGATGTTGCTGGTGACGTTGATCAAAAAAATCCTGAAGGCGAGAGTGGTGCCCCTACTTCTGCTCTGATCGCTCACGAACAGGTACATCACACAGGATTATTTGCACCATTCTTAATTTAATGTGTCCCAGGCTTCATACAGTGCCATGAAAAAATATTTCCCCCCCCTTCTTGATTTCTTATATTTTTGCATATTTATTGCACTTAAATGCTTCAGATCATCAAACAGATGTTATTATTAGACAAAGATAACCTGAGTAAATACAAAATACTGTTTTTTAAATGATGATTTCATATATTAAAGGGGAAAAGCTATCTAAACCTACTTGGCCCTATATGAAAAAGCAGTTGCCCACTTTGTTACATCATGAATTAACTGATTAACCACATTTTTTGAGAAGCTGAGTTCAATTTCACTAGCAACACCCAGGTCTGATTACTGCCGCACCTGCTGAATCAAAAAATCACTTCAATAGAACTTGTCTGACAAAGTGAAGTTGGTAACAAAAATTCAGAACATCTAAAGAACTGCAGGCCTCACTTGCCTCAGTTTGGGCACTGGTCTATTATTCAACAATGAGAAAGAGACTGGTGGTGGGAGGGAGGAAAGAACATAAATTTACTGTAAGTGGATGATGTTCTAACACTAATTTAGAGATCCTTTGAACTCTTTACCACATTTAATGACAACCATTCAGTCTTATTCTAAATTATCAGAATATAAAATCAACTGGAGGAAATCAGAGGCCATGCCTGTTCCTGGTATATGCCATCCCAGCTCAGTGTCTGGTTTTAACTTCAAATGGAATGTCATATTTAGGTATAAAATTAAGCCGGAATATTGAAGATGTCCCCAGTTTGAATCTCGAGCCTATATTACAGAAAACTAAAAGCAAATTAGAGGAAATTAAAACTCTCATTATGGGGCAAGATCAGCGTTGTTAAAATGGTTGTTGCACCCCAGCTCAATTATATAACCATGATGTTGCCAATTGCTATACCATCACGGTTTTTTAAACAATATGACTCCATAATTAAAGAATTTCTATGGGAGGGGAAGAGACCAAGGATCAGAATGAACAAATTGTGTTGGCCAAAAGATAAAGGAGGCCTGGGGTTACCAAACCCGAGGCTATTTCATATTTCATGTGGAATTACCAAATTAAACACTTTAGCAGACACAGTAAACTGGATTGGGTTGCCATTGAAGCTGAAATGTGCTCTCCGTTTACTCCTATAGATAGTTTTTCCCAGTCCCAACATAGACCCCTGAACCCGATCTTATCTCATTCAAAAGAGGTCTGGATCAGAATACATAGGATGTTAAAGATCCCACACCTTAGCCAATCCTACTCATCTTTATTGTATAATACAGCAATTATTACTGGGAAAACACCATTATACTGGAAAAAGTGGCACCTTGGTGGCATACGCCAGGTGAATGACCTGTACCAAGATGGTGTGCTTATGTCTTATACAGACTTGCTCAAGAGATATACCCTTACAGGGAAAGGTCACTTTTGGAAGTATCTCCAAATTAGGAGCTGTCTGACATCAATGAATCAGTGTAAGGACTGTAACCCCATCATAGACTTTTTTAAATTACCATTGAAATGTCTTCATGCATCTGCTTTCTACAGACCAGTTAATAGTCTACTTAGTAACGGATGTGACAGCTTGAGAAGAATAAGGCAGAAAGACCTGGAATGTACAATGAGTGAAGAAGAGTGGTTAACCCCTTGCACTCTGGTCAATTTCTCTAAAAACGCCAAAAAAATAACGTACCCAAAGTAAATCAAAAGCTGTTCTTCAACCCTTTGCAGCATCTTCATGGGGTTGGTCTCATTTAAAAGAAAACACTTTGAATTTTTTGGCAAAACAGTCATAATCTCTCTAAGTGCTCCTGCCACTGAGTAACAGTCATCTAAACATACTGAACTTGAAGAAAATAAATTTCGCCTGGGTGTTTTTTTGGGTACAAATGCTTGCAAATAACACACAGCTGTCAGATACTGGCTGGAAAATGCAACAGAAATGTAGAACCAAGTGTTATCCAGCTGAGGTCAAAATTTTGTAACAATACCACAAAAAATGAATATATTACACAGCATTTTTCTTAGGTTGTTCCCAGGCGTTTTTGAACTGTGCCAAATGGCACAGTTTGGAAAAACGTCTGTAACTTTTGAATGATTCAATATAGAAGCTTCATCTTGGGCTCTAATGAAAGGTGAAGGGCTGTTTGTGTGTGGGTGGGGGGTTTGTTTATTCATTCATGAATGAATGAATGAACAAACAAGCCCCCCCACACAAAGAAGCATACCACGTAAAAACTGTGTGGCTTTGTTTTTTACAAGAAAAAATAACCTACAGTGCACTAAAAATTATACTAGAATATCTGTAATGTAGAAGATAACAACTCCCACCCACCCCCCACTACAGAGGACGGACATCGCCCATCGCTACATGACGGAAAGTGGTGACGGTGCGCCGCGGTCTACTACGCACAGTTGCACTAAAATATCTGCAATATATCTGCAATCCACTACAGAAGAGTAGCGGGGGGGGCGGGGCGTTCACAACATGATGGGGGGGCCGTTCGCAACATGACGGACCCGGACCGGAATTTACCGATCAGTCAAAAGTCATTTGGATTACAATTTTCAGGGATAAAGAATAATTTAGCTTATAACACTTACCTGTCCACAACAGCAATGTCGCTGGCGAACTTCTCTTCCTCATTGTCAGACGAACATGACGCTGGTCCGCTTGTTACGGACTCGTGGTTCTGGTCACACGACCCGGTCAAACCATAATTCCATTATTGTGGTTTTGCGCTTCCATGATTGCGGTTTTGGCGAACGATTTTTCAAAACAAATAAGAACAGTAGTTAGAAAAAAAGACTGGCGAACGCCTGTGTGTCACCCAGCCTTACACAAAACAGCTTTCGAACTTCTGTACTTCAATTGGCTGGCTGTATTTGCAGCCGTTGGTAGGTGGGTCCTTCTTGCTAGGTTTTCAGTCATTGGTTCTTCAAGGTTTCAGAAACCCAATTCAAGGCTCTTATTAGTCGAATGAGAGGTCAATCACATCTAAACCAATCAAAGCACTCCTTTGGCTT
The DNA here is from genome assembly GCA_020510985.1 of Pholidichthys leucotaenia. Classification (NCBI taxonomy): domain Eukaryota; kingdom Metazoa; phylum Chordata; class Actinopteri; order Cichliformes; family Pholidichthyidae; genus Pholidichthys; species Pholidichthys leucotaenia. The sequence continues at coordinate 168,651,648 of CM035842.1, forward strand.
TCTGTTCACGGCTGTGTCTGTAGTGGAAGAATGGAAATGCAGGTGTTTTTTTTTTTTTCCAGTGCCTCCTAGGACGCACAGTGTGCGTCCTGGGATGCAGAGACGTGTCCGCCCGCGGTACACCGAAGTGCAACAGGTTAAACATTTTGTCAGATAGTGGGAAATATGTAAGGGAAGCCAGAAGTAAACTAGCGCAGTATAAAATAATGCACAGGTACTACTGGACACCAACCAGACTGCATAGGATGGGTCTGTTAAATAATAATCTATGTTGGAAATGCAGGAAAGAAAAATGAACTTTTTAACATTGTGTCTGGGATTGCCAACTTGTTCAGCCTTTTTGGACTGAAACTCTCAGACATATGGGTGAGTGGTTGGGCAAGACACTCCCAATGTTGCCAAGAATATGTCTACTTGGAGACAAATCCCAAGTACCTAATTTTTCGAAAAAATTCTCAGTGGTCATGACTGGACTAACGACAGCAGCCAGAACGATACTTTGTCACTGGAAATCAGTCAAACCCCCAAGAATGGAAGAATGGTTTAACTACATGATAAAGACTGCCTCATATGAGTCCATATTAAATAGGAGGACTGATGGAAAACGCACTAAAGGACCAATATGGGGAGACTTCCGGAATTATATCTCTTTGGCTAACAACTCGATCCCTGAATGAAGGCTTGTCTTTCTTTCTTTCCCTGATTGTTCTCTCGGGTTTATTACCTTCCCTCACTGGTATGGTTATCCGTGCTCTGTAATCAGCCATATTTTTTTTCTTTAATTAATTTATTTTTTTTATTTATTTTTTTATTTACCCTTATTGGAGACTGATGTGACACCTGGAAGATCAGTATGTGTTATACCAGCCTGTATAAAGTCAATAAAAACTTAAATTACAAAAAAAAAAAAAAAAAAAACGAGACTGGGCAAAAATGCCATCTGTGGGAAAGTTCCAAGGTGAAAACCGCTGCTGACCAAAAAGAACACAAAGGCTTGTCTCACATTTGCCAAAAAACATCTTGATGATCCCCAAGACTTTTGTGAAAATATTCTGTGGACTGATGAGACAAAAGTTGAACTTTTTAGAAGGCGTACGTCCCATTACATTTAGTGTAAAACTAACACAGCATTTCATAAAAAGAACATCATATCAACAGTCAAACATGGTGGTGGTAGTGTGTTTGTCTGGGGCTGCTTTGCTGCTTCAGGACGTGGATGACTCGCCGTAATTGATGAAACCATGATTTCTGCCCATGATGCCCACCCATCAGTTCGTGACCTCAGGCTCAAGTCATCTCCATTGTGGCTGAATTTAAACAATTCTGCAAAGAACAGTGGGCCAAAATTCTTCAACAGCGATCTAAAAGATTCATTGCCAGTTACTGCAAGTGCTTAATTGCAATTGTTGCTGTCAAGGGTGACAAGTAATTAGGTTTAAGAGGCAATTACTTTTTCACATAGGACCAGGTAGGTTTGGATAATTTTTTTCCATTAATAAATGAAATCATCATTTAAAAACTGCATTTTGTATTTACTCAGGTTGTCTGTGTCAAATAAAATTTGATGATCTAAAACATTTAAGTGTGATAAATATGTAAAAATGTAAGAAATCAGGAAGGGAGCAAATACTTTTTCACAGCACAGTGTATATTCTTACTAAAGACAGAACAGGTTTTTATTCAAGTTATTACAAGTCTAGAAAGATCTAGAATGTGTTTTTAGGGTTGTACCCAAATAATTGTCAGTATTTGTTTTTATTCCTTTTATATACATTTTCTGTTTTTTTTTGTTTGTTTGTTTTTTATCTACCATCTCTTACTTTTAGCAGTTATCATTTCGGGGTTAGCTCATCAGATTGTCAGAAATTAGAGGCTACTGTGTAACGTATTCTAGAGATTTTTTTCCCTCCTTTAGTGAAAATTTTCCTCTGAAAGGTGCTTAGTGGGAGGCATTAGACATGCAGGATTTACATTTTACCTGTAAATTAAGCAGTTATAGTTGGTGTGGAACTATGTCAACTCTCCATTTGACACCCCTCTCACTTCCAGCACTGCCAGTTACAATCATGTTCGGGAAAAAAAAAAAGCAGTGACTTAAAGAAAAAAAAGCTGCACAATATTCAGCATAGGGATGAGCCGATACCACTTTTTCAAGTCAGATGCCGATACTGTGACTTTGAGTATCGGCTGATACCCAGGACTTAGTGTTCCGGTACCATGCCGGATTTCTGGCGGGTGCCATTTTTTTTTTTTTTGTTTGTAGTTTTTTTTTTTTTTTTTGTGGGGAAATTTTCTTCTTATTTCTGTACGCAGAAATACTTTTTGTCCAAGCTATCTGCAATGGTGGATGAATAATGCTCAAAATAAGCAGTCAGTTCTGCATAGTTTGCAGTTTTTTAAGATAATTAGAGCGGTGAATATAGTATTTGGGATGGCGGAACGTATTGAACTTGAGCGCTCCACTGATCTCTATAGAAAACCTGGATAGCTCACGCCCCATTAGCAAGTACAGAGCCGAGTGAAGCCACCTGGCTGGCATATTATGGAGGGAATCAAGTTGACATTATGTTTAGTGGCCGTGCAAGATGATAAGCAGTGTCTCCATACCAAGAAGTTCAAAATTTGTCAATTTTTTGGGAAGTTTTCAAGGTAAAAATGGCACCATTTGCTACTAAACCCATTCATTCTCCTTTGACTCGCTGAGTGTTTTGGTTGTACTAATATGGCGGCCAGGTGGCTTCACTTCTGGCGGCCAATGATCCATCCAGTTTTTCTAAAGAGATCAGTGGCGCGCTCCTAACTGAATAGTGACAGCGAGAGTGACTTGAGTGAGTGACTGGAAACGCAAGTGTTTCTGTTATGAATTGCGCCTCTTCATGGCGCACAAGCAGGATTAACTGGACCCAACTGCTGGAGCTGAGGTTTGCAGTGGTTTATTTTAAGTCAAAAATAAACTAGACGTGACAAAACTTGACTTAACGTGGCATGTCATGACAAAGTAAACAGTAACACAGTAGATCGCTCCACTGAGGGCAAAGTGCGGCTTCGCTGTATAGAGCAGAAAATCAAAAACACCCGTGAGCGATTAGTAATCGGAAAATCAAAAAAGCAGCTGTGAATAACCAACGAAGTAAAAGCCCACAACGTAAACCCAGAAGTAAACAAAATACGCTGTCAAAACAAAAGCCTAAAGTCAAAGCATGACTAGAATAAACGTAACATAATCACGAGAATACAAATCATCAAAATCAAACATAGTCGTAACTGTGACAATAAAACCCAGGCAAAACCAAAAACATGGTGATGTTAATAAAGACAACCTAAACGTGGACTGAAAGCCAGGCCAGGGCCTGATTCATCTCCTGATCCAAGGCAAACAAAAACAAAACATAAACGTGACCTTGAAAACATAATACTAATAAACAGGACTATTATGACTAAATGAAGACTAAGATAACAAGACAGAACGAAGAAGATAAACATAGCAAACAGAAACAAATGGCAAACTCAAGAGAACATAATTAAAGACATGACCATGAACATAAATACAAAAACCAAACTAAGCTGAGGTGGGGAAAATACAGAAAATAACCAAAATAAACTTAAAGCATGAGCATGGTTCTCCAACCATGCTCAGAATACTGACAATTTCATCCGTCATCATACACAAAACCTTTTATACATTCTGTAGGATGGAGAGAAAGTTTTTGAAGCCTGGGGAAGATGTCCTAATTGACAGAGAGCTTAAAAACTAATGGCGCTGGGTGTGGATCGAAGAAATGGGCAGAGATGGCAAGCCTTTTGGTAGCTGGTGTAAAAAAAAAGAAAAAAAAAAAGAGAGAGAACCAGGATCTTGTTTCTACATGTTGTGCTCAAAATAATGCAATTTAAAGTATTGTATACAGTTCACTCTTGCTGTTTACAATTTGTTATTAAAAATACATGGTGCAGATGTTGCACATTCCATTAAAAATAGTAAATCAATGGCCTTTTCCATATACCCTTTACTGAATGGTTGCTAATCAAATCTTATTCCACCAGTTAATTAGCTCGCTTGACTGAATTTCACATACCCTTATTCATAAATTTCATGTTATTGATTGTGGGTCATTCTGTACATAATTTTTATAACTTGATAGCAACAGCATCCTAAATGTTAGATGTTTGCACCATATTAGAGTGGCATGGAGTACTATTGCCACCTACTGACCTTCCTTGGCAATGCTGTTTCAAACAGTCCACCATAATCTAGTCTGAATTTACGGATCAATGGGTATGGCAGATATGTTACTAGCTAGTTTCAAGGAAAATCATTTTCATATGTATGTGAGTGTGTGTGTGTGCAGGTACATCTCAAAAAATTAGAATATCATGAAAAAGTTCAATATTTTTTGTCACTCATTTCAGAAAGTGAAACCCATATATAGATTCATTACACAGAGAGTGATATATTTCAAGTATTTATTTATTTTAATTTTGATGATTATGGCTTACAGCCCATGAAAACCCCAAATTCAGTTTCTCAAAAAATTGGAAAATTACATAAAATTAATTTTAAAAAATAATTTTTTAATAGAAATGTTGGCCGACTGAAAAGTACCGTAGGTCCATGTACACACTCAATACTTGGTTGAGGCAAACTTTGGATTAATAACTGTCTCAATGTGGCGTGGCATGGAGGTGATCAGCCTGTGGCACTGCTGAGGTGTTATGAAGGTCCAGGTTGCTTTGATAGTGACCTTCGGCTCGTCTGCATTGTTGGGTCTGGTGTCTCTCATCTTCCTCTTGACAATACTCCATAGATTCTCTATGGGGTTTAGGTCAGGAGAGTTTGCTGGCCAATCAAACACAGTGATGCCATGGTCATTAAACCAGGTTTTGATACTTTTGGCAGTGTGTGTGTGGGGGGGGGGGGGAGGGTGCCAAGTCCTGCTGGAAAATGAAATCGGCTTCTCCATAAAGCTTGTCAGTAGAGGGAAGCATGAAGTGCTCTAAAATTTCCTGGTAGACGACTGCAGTGACTTTGGTCTTGATAAAACACAGTGGACCAACACCAGCAGATGACATGGTTCCTCAAATTATCACTGACTGTGGAAACTTCACACTAAACCTCAAGCAACTTAGATTCTGTGCCTCTTCACTCTTTCACCAGACTCTGGAACTTTGATTTCCAAATGAAATGCAAAATTAACTTTTATCTGAACAGAGGTCATCTGCTGGTGTTTGTCCACTATGTCTTATCAAGACCAAAGTCACCACAGTCGTCTACCAGGAAATTTTAGAGCACTTCATGCTTCCCTCTGCTGACAAGCTTTATTGAGAAGCTTATTTCATTTTCCAGAAGGACTTGCCCCCCCCCCCCCAACTGCAAAAAGTATCAAAACCTGATTTAATGACCATGGCATCACTGCGTTTGATTGGCCAGCAAACTCTCCTGACTTAAACCCCATAGAGAATCTATGCAGTATTGTCAAGAGGAAAATGAGAGACACCAGACCCAACAATGCAGACGAGCTGAAGGTCGCTATCAAAGCAACCTGGGCTTTCAGCCTGTGGTACTGCTGAGGTGTTATGATCACCTCCACGCCACGCCACCTTGATACAGTAATTAACCCATAATTTGCCCTGACAAAGTACTGAGTGTGTACATGGACATACTTTTCAGTTGGCCAACATTTCTATTAAAAAACTATTTTTTAAAATTAATTTTATGTAATATTCTATTTTTTTTTTGAGAAATTGAATTTGGGGTTTTCATGGGCTGTAAGCCATCATCATCAAAATTAAAATAAATAAAGACTTGAACTATATCACACTGTGTAATGAATGTATATAATATATGGGTTTCACTTTCTGAAATGAGTGACGCAAAATATTGAACTTTTTCATGATATTCTAATTTTTTGAGAAGTGCGCGCGCGCGCGCGTGTGTGTGTGTGTGTGTCATCATCATCATCATAGCAGTCTGTTGTGGGTGACAATGAGTGTTTCATTTAGGTCTGATCAGATTCCTCCACACAGCTCTGTCCTTAGCCTTCCGCTGCCAGGAACTCCTGTGTGTATCCAGTTTCTTCAAGTTTCTTTTTACAGTGTCTTTAAATCTGAGCCTTGGTCTACCCTGATCGCGTTTGCCCTCGCATAACTGTGAGTAGAGTAACTGCCGAGGGAGACGCTGGTGGTCCATCTTCTCAACATGTCCGAGCCATCTCAGGTTCATCTGTATTAGCATGTCCTCCATTGATGGTAGACCAGCTCCTTTCAACACTTCTGTTGGTTATCTTGTCTTTCCATGAGATGTTCATTATGGCTCGAAGGTGTCTCATGTGTGTGTATGTGTGTGTGTGTGTGTGTGTGTGTGTCCCCCCACCCTCTGTGACCCTGCCCCTGGGAAAAAAGTTCAGGCTTGGGGATTTTTAAAAAAAAAATTTTTGTTGCTTTAACCCCTGCGATACCAATCAAAACTTGATATCATCTTTCTTATTTAAAACAACAAAACTACAGAACATACTTTGGTTATGACTGGTTGCATTTTGCACGCATACAGTGGTGTGAAAAAGTGTTTGCCCCCTTCCTGATTTCTCATTTTTTTATGTTTGTCATGCTTAAATGTTTCAGATCATCAAACAAATTTAAATATTAGACAAAGATAACACAAGTAAACACAAAATGCAGTTTTTAAATGAAGGTGTTTATTATTAACGGTAAAAAAGTTGAAATTCCCAGTGAAAGTTGCACTCCGCCAGGGCTGCCCTTTGTCACCAATCCTGTTCATAATTTTTATGGACAGGATTTCTAGGCGCAGCCAGGAAACGGAAGGTGTCATGCTTGGTGACCACAGGATCTCATCTCTGTTGTTTGCAGATGATGTTGTCCTGCTGGCTTCATCCAGCAATGACCTACATTTCTTTCTGGGATGGTTTGCCGCTGAGTGTGAAGCAGCTGGGATGAGAATCAGTACCTCTGAGTCCATGGTCTTCAGCCAGAAAAAAGGTGGATTGTCCTCTCCGGGTTGGGGACGGGCTCCTCCCCCAAGTGGAGGAGTTTAAGTATCTTGGGGTCTTATTCATGAGTGAGGGGAGAATGGAGCGAGAGATTGACAGACGGATCGGAGCAGCATCTGATCAGGATGCCTCTTGGACACCTCCCACTTGAGGCATTTCGGGCACGTCCCTCTGGGGGGAGACCCTGGGGCAGACCCAGGACTTGCTGGAGAGATTGTCTCCCAGCTGGTCTGCGAATGCCTTGGTATCCTTTCTGAAGAGCTGGAGCAGGTGGCTGGGGAGAGGGAAGTCTGGGCTTCTCTGCTTGAACTGCTGCTGCCGTGACCCAGACCTCTGGAAAAGTGGTAGAAGATGGATGGATGGATACATGGCCCTGTGTGGAAAAAGTGACCCCTCCCCCCCCCCCCGCTAAAACATAAATTAACTCTGGTTTATCACATCTTTGGAAAGCTTGAGTTCAATTTCTCTAGCCACACCCAGGCCTGATTACTGCCACACCTGTTCTCAATCAAGAAATCACTTAAATAGGACCTGCCTGACAAAGTGAAGTAGACCAAAAGATCCTCAAAAGCTAGACATTATGCTACGATCCAAAGAAAGAGAAACAAAGTAATTGAGATCTATCAGTCTGGAAAAGGTTGTAAAGTCATTTCTGAAGCTTTGGGACTCCAGCAAACCACAGTAAGAGCCATTATCCACAAATGGCGAAAATACGGACAGTGGTGAACCTTCCCAGGAAAGGCCAGCCGACCAAAATTACCCCAAGAGCACAGTGACAACTCATCCGAGGTCACAAAAGACCCCACAACAACATCCAAAGAACTGTAGGCCTCAGTTGCCTCGGTTAAGGTTCATGACTCCACCATAAGAAAGAGACTGGGCAAAAATGGCCTGCACGGCAGAGTTCCAAGACGAAAACCACTGCTGAGCAAAAAGAACGTAAAGGCTCATCTGACTTTTGCCAGAAAACATCTTGATGATCCCCAAGACTTTTGGGAAAATACACTGTGGACTGATGAGACAAAGTTGAACTTTATGGAAGGTGTGTGTCCCATTACATCTGGCGTAAAAGTAACACAGCATTTCAGAAATGGAACATTATACCAACAGTAAAATATGGTGGTGGTAGTGTGATGGTCTGGGGCTGTTTTGCTGTTTCAGGACCTGGAAGACTTGCTGTGGTAAATGGAACCATGAATTCTGCTGTCAGCAAAAAATCCTGAAGGAGAATGTCCGGCCATCTGTTGATGACCTCAAGCTGAAGAGCACTTGGGTTCTGCAGCAGGACAATGATCCAAAACACACCAGCAAGTCCACCTCTGAATGGCTTAAGAAAAACAAAATGAAGACTTTGGAGTGGCCTAGTCAAAGTCCTGACCTGAATCCGATTAAGATGCTGTGGCATTGTGGTGACCCACCACACTCTGCAAGGACATTCCTCACACTCAGCAGGTCTGGAGGAAGCAGAGGACAATTTGCATACAGAGGAGAATTCACATACAGAGAGCCCCTGGGGGCAATCAGAACAATGGACTGTTGTGCATACATCCCCAGGATGAGGGAGAGGACATCCGAACACCAATTGGTCATGCTAATCATGTGTATTGACTGATATGCTAATGTGCCATGCATTCTCTCCTCCTGTATCACTGTATAAAGGAGCTTGTGTGACATGTCTCAACAGCACAGTAGAGCACAGCAGCGCACAGAACTACGATGTGTGTCTCATTTTGATGGAGGAAATAAAACTTTGCAACCTTCCAGCTTGTCACGTCTTCCATCCATCCATCCATCTTCTACCGCTTTTCCGGAGGTCCGGGTCGCGGAGGCAGCAGTTCAAGCAGAGAAGCCCAGACTTCCCTCTCCCCAGCCACCTGCTCCAGCTCTTCAGAGGGGATACCAAGGCGTTCCCAGACTAGCTGGGAGACATAGTCTCTCCACCGAGTCCTGGGTCTGCCCCGGGGTCTCCTCCCAGTGGGACGTGCCTGAAACACCTCAAGTGGGAGGCGTCCAGGAGGCATCCTAATCAGATGCCCATACCACCTCAACTGACTCCTTTCAATGTGGAGGAGCAGCGGTTCTACTCTGAGCCTCTCCCGGATGACTGAGCTCCTCACCCTAACTCTGAGGGTGAGTCCAGCAATCCTACGGAGAAAGCTCATTTCAGCCGCTTGTATCCGCGATCTCGTTCTTTCGGTCATTACCCAAAGCTCGTGACCATAGGTGAGAGTAGGAACGTAGATTGACTGGTAAATCGACAGCTTTGCCTTAGAACTAAGCTCCCTCTTCACCACAACAGACCGGTACAACGTCCGCATCACTGCAGATGCTGCTCCAATCCGTCTGTCGATCTCTCGCTCCATTTTCCCCTCACTCGTGAACAAGACCCCAAGATACTTAAACTCCTCCACTTGGGGCAGGAGCCTGTCCCCAACCCGGAGAGGACAATCCACCTTTTTCCGGCTGAGGACCATGGACTCGGACTTGGAGGTGCTGATTCTCATCCCAGCCGCTTCACACTCAGCGGCAAACCGTCCCAGCAAGAGCTGTAGGTCATTGCTGGATGAAGCCAACAGGACAACATCATCTGCAAACAACAGAGATGAGATCCTGTGGTCACCAAGCATGACACCCTCCATTCCCTGGCTGCGCCTAGAAATCCTGTCCATAAAAATTATGAACAGGACCGGTGACAAAGGGCAGCCCTGGCGGAGTCCAACTCTCACTGGGAATGACTCCGACCGAGTGTTGGCAATGCGAACTAAACTCTCACAACGGTCGTACAGAGACCGAATAGCTCGTAACAACAAGCCCGATACCCCATACTCCCGAAGCACCCCCCACAAAAATCCACGAGGGACGCGGTCAAATGCCTTCTCCAAGTCCACAAAACACATGTAAACTGGTTGGGCAAACTCCCACGAACCCTCAAGAATTCTCGAGAGGGTAAAGAGCTGGTCCGATGTGCCACGGCCAGGACGAAAACCACATTGCTCCTCCTGAATCCGAGGTTCGACCAACGGCCGGACTCTCCTCTCCAGTACCTTGGCATAGACCTTCCCAGGGAGGCTGAGGAGTGTGATCCCTCTAAAGTTGGAGCACACCCTCCGGTCCCCTTTTTTGAAGAGAGGAACCACCACCCCGGTTTGCCATGCCAAAGGCACTGCCCCCGACCTCCACGCAATGTTGCAGAGGCGTGTCAACCATGACAACCCAACAACATCCAGGGCCTTGAGGTACTCGGGGCGAATCTCGTCCACCCCCGGGGCCCGGCCACCAAGGAGATTTTTAACCACCTTGGCGACCTCAGCCCCTGTGATAGGCGAGTCATCCCCCTCGTCCCCAAACCCTGCTTCCTCTGTGGAAGGCGTATCAGTGGGATTGAGGAGATCCTCGAAGTATTCCTTCCACCGCCCGACGATATCCCCAGTTGAAGTCAACAGTGTCCCATCCGCACCATACACAGTGTGGACGGGGAGCTGCTTTCCCCTCCTGAGCCGCCGAACAGTTTGCCAGAATCTCTTTGAAGCCGACCGAAAGTCTTGTTCCATGGCCTCACCGAACTCCTCCCATACCCGGGTTTTTGCTTCAGCAACCACCCGAGCTGCACTCCGCTTGGCCTGCCGGTACACCTCAGCTGCTTCGGGAGTCCCACAAGCCAACCAAGCTTGATAGGACTCCTTCTTCAGCTTAATGGCCCCCCTCACCACTGGTGTCCACCACTTGGTTCGGGGGTTGCCACCACGAGATGCACCAACCACCTTGCGGCCGCAGCTCTGGGCTACCGCTTCAACAACAGAGGTGGAGAACATGGCCCATTCAGACTCCATGTCTCCAGACTCCCTCGGAATGTGGTTGAAGTTCTTCCGGAGGTGGGAGTTGAAGACCTCCCGGACAGGGGCCTCAGCCAGACGCTCCCAGCACACCCTCACTATACGTTTGGGTCTACCAGGTCTGAATGGCTTCCTCCCCTGCCATCGGATCCAACTCACCACCAGGTGGTGATCAGTTGACAGCTCTGCACCTCTCTTTACTCGGGTGTCCAAGACATACGGTCGCAGGTCTGATGATACGATAACAAAATCGATCATCGACCTGCGGCCTAGGGTGTCCTGGTGCCAGGTGCACATATGGACACCCTTATGCTTGAACATGGTGTTCGTTATAGACAGACTGTGGTTAGCACAGAAGTCCAATAACTGAACACCACTCGGGTTCAGATCGGGCAGGCCGTTCCTCCCAATCACCCCCCTCCAGGTTTCACTGTCGTTGCCCACGTGCGCATTGAAGTCCCCCAGTAGGACAATGGAGTCTCCAGGAGGAGCACCCTCCAGCACCCCAGTCACAGACTCCAAAAAGGGTGGGTACTCTGAAACATCATTTGGTGCATAGGCACAAATGATGGTCAGGACCCGTTTCCCAACCCGAAGGCGCAGGGAAGCAACCCTTTCGTCCACCGGGGAAAACTCCAATATAGAGGCAGCAAGGTGGGGCGATACAAGAATACCTACCCCTGCTCGTCGCCTCTCGCCCGGGGCAACTCCAGAAAAGGCCAAGCTCCAGCCCCTCTCCAGGAGACTGGTTCCGGAACCGGAGCTGTGTGTTGAGGTGAGGCCGACTATATCTAGCCGGTATCGCTCAATCTCGTACACCAGCTCAGGCTCCTTCCCCACCAGAGAGGTGACATTCCACGTACCAAAAGCCAGTTTAGAAAGCTTGGGATCAGTCCGCCAAGGTCTCCGCCTTTGACTGCCACCTAATCCACATAGCACCGGACTTCCATGATCCCTCCTGCAGGTGGTGAACCTACTGGAGGGCGGACCCATGTAACTCCTTCGGGCTGAGCCCGGCCGGGTCCCATGGGTGGAAACCCGGCCACCAGACGCTAGCCTTCGAGCCCCTCCCCCAGGCCTGGCTCCAGGGTGGGGCCCCGGTAACCCCATACCGGGCGGGGTACACTGAATCCTTGATATACAATTTATCATGAGAGTCTGTTGGATCGTTCTTCGTCTGGCCCTTCACCCAGGACCAGTTTGTCTTGGGAGACCCTATCAGAGGCAAATTGCCCCGGACAACATAGCTCCTGGGATCACTGGGGCACGCAAACCCCCCCACCACAATAAGGTGACGATCCATGAGGGGGGCTTGTCACGTCTTGCCTGATCTTATTCCTCCACACTGGTGACCCCGACGTGTCATGGTGCGCCCCTTGCCTGATCCTTTCCCTCCACACTGGTGACCTGACGAGAGAGAATGACCATCTGCTCCCTCTCACCATGCTGTGGACTCCAGAGGACCAGAACGCCTGCAACCTCTTCATCCACACCTGAGCGCGCAGCACTGGGACCAACGCGCATCATGAACGGCGACATGAGTGAGCTGAAGGAAGCAGCCTGAATGGGGAAGAACATCGGCACCGACTGCGTTGATTTCCACCAAGCTCCCTGAATCTGACTCAACTCCCGACAGCAGACGTCCCGCGCACAGAAGCCCCGCTCGCACACCGCAGGATTATGAGGACAGCGCAACTGCCAGCTATGTGGTCACTGCGCCAAGCGTGCGCCACACACAGGGACAAATCAGCTCCACAGACTGATACAGCGTCCTCCGCCGCTGCACATGCCTGAGAAACACGGCCAATCACCATCCTCGGAACCTTCAGGGCTGCTCACGCACCTGAAGCAGACATGCAGCCCGCACACAGGACTTTGTATGGGTTTCTCAGCCACGGCGCACAACGGGAGCCTAGCCGATTGCTGTCCCCGAGGGCTTTAGGGCTGCGTTCACCCCTAAAGCCACACCACCAAGTCCCTCACACAGCTGCAGTGGTTTCACAGCCGCTGCGCATCCTCAGGGAATTTGGCCTTCGCCTTCCCCACATCCTTGCTGGACCAAGCCACGAGAGGAGTCAGAGACTTAATTTTTTTTCACAGCCGCTGCGGATCACTGCCCCTGGTTTACCGGGAAAGTCCCTCACCATCGCGGATCCACACGCAATTTTTGCGTGGCCCAGACACCTTTGACGTCCTGAGCCAGCACTCACTTACTCCCACCCCCCTCCCCCTCCTCCTCCACAGCGCTCTTCCCGCACCTTACTCCCTAAAGCTGGCTGATCACCATCTTGTTCCATTATGCACAACGCGCACCGGTCCCGTGTGCCCACGATCCATGGCCGTTCAACGTGCTGGAACTCGGAGCGGAGCACGCTGTCTTTTCCACCACCACCCCACCCCACGGACTGACATGCCCTCCGACACTCCTCTACAGCAGGACAGTTCTACCGGAGCTGGAGCCCAAACGACGGGGGGGTTCCACAGCCCCTTAATAAAAAACTAAAATAAAATGAAATAAAACTTTGCAGCCTTCCAGCTCGTCGCATCTTGCCTGATCTTATTCCTCCACAGCATGACCTTAAAAAAGCAGTTCATGCTCGAAAACCCTCCAATGTGGCTGAATTACTACAATTCTGCAAAGATGAGTGGGACAAAATTCCTCCACAGCGCTGTAAAAGACTCATTGCCAGTTATCCCAAACGCTTGATTGCAGTTGTTGCTGCTAAGGGTGGGCCAGCCAGTTATTAGGTTTAGGGGACAATCACTTTTTCACACAGGGCCATGTAGGTTTGGATTTTTTTTCCCGTAATAGTAAACACCTTCATTTAAAAACTACATTTTGTGTTTACTTGTGTTATCTTTGTCTAATAGTCAAATTTGTTTGCTCTGAAACATTTAAGTGTGACAAACATAAAAAAAAATTAAGAAATCAGGAAGGGGGTAAACACTTTTTCATACCACTGTATAAAAACATAAATCTAAAAGTCAAAGAATATATTACAAATTTGACTCAGTTCAGCAATGCTGCTGCTATTGTTTTTATTTTAAACTTTCTAACATTGGCAGCATTTCACTGGTCAGCACTACGGGGGGTGGGGGGGTGGCTGATCATGTCAAAGTGATCAAATTTGACCAAATGTGGTTTATTTTTCAACATGGTCTCCAGTGTCCGTATATCTGAAAAGAAACAATGTAGTCATTATCAGAAAAGGTTGACTTTAATACATGACTAGTTTTATTGCTGTAGTATAACTCCTTAATCAGCCTAAGAACTTTTCAGCCCCCCCCCATATGTAAACATGCTTTTTGAAGTTTTAAGTGTAAGTTTATGCAAAACTTTAAAAGCTGAGTATTTAAATAAACATTCAGATGAAATACAAAGTGCCACTTTATGCATGAGGTAAAAATGCTGTAGATCTGAAAATAAAGGAACTAACCCTTTAAGTTGCATTTTGTCGTCCATTATTATTATTATTATTATTATAAGTATTCTCCTGGTCCTCAGTTTATTTAGCAGTGTTTCTGATATTATTCTCTGTCCATTCTTAGTTTTTACTTACTTATCCTCTTAGTCCCAGGTGAGACATAAGGCCGCAACAAGCAATCCCCACTTTGCCCTGTCCTTTGCAACATGTTGAGCTTGTCCCCAGGTGTATCCTATCTCCTGTAGTTTGGCTTGGACTGTTCTTCTCACATGGTACGAACATTCCAAGCCCCCACTTTGAGTTTGCTTTTTGGTCGGAGGAGGCTCTCACTCAGTCTTCTAGCTTCCTTATATGGGCTTTCACTAGGAGATGTCATACTGCTATGCTCTTGATCACAGCTAGAGTCATCCATTGGACCAGTAACAGGGTTAGATTCAACATTGCTTGTTGCAGTTTCTGGTATGATAAACGCTGTTTTCTAGGATGGAGTAGTTGGCCCCACGCCAAACCTCCACTCTGGAGGGCCGGATTTTCTCTCTGGGTTATTCTTCCCGTAGATACTTGCAGTTACCATGCTCATGAGTGTCATCTACCCAGATTTTCTGTCAGGGTTAACTCCCTTAGCCTTTGTCTTTCCACAGACTATCACAAGGCAGTGATACTATTTAACCCATAGCTGGGGACTAGGTTTGCAGGCATCAGGGCATATCCACACACCGGTGGGCCATGCATGCCGTGCATTTAGGGGGCCTAGTCTCCTCCAAGACCCTGTGTTTTAGCTTGGGGCCGCAAGGCACCCAATTACCGTCTGCTACCTCGGTGCGGATCCCATCTCTGGGCCACACAGGTCTAACTGTGGAGAGGCTATACCTGGCAGGGAAGATTTGCATATGCTACTTCCTTTTCACAGCAAAAGTGCTAGCCAGGGGTGGTGCTGGAAGTGAGAGTGACGAGCACAGACACACACACACTGTACGCATCACACAGCCATTTTAGCAGGCATTCTTAGTTTTTAGGTTTGCGCTTATTTTGAAGTCATACCTGTTCCAGTTCTTGCTTCCAGTTCACCGTTATGATTTACTTATTTACATTTCTGTTACCTAACTCTCATCAGCTGTAACTCTTCCCCAAAAGGTAAACCCATGTTATGTCTTTGTTCCTGTCATTTTCCACTCTCCTGTCTGGTTTGTACTTTCAGTTTTGTTCTTTTGTTTACATTTCACTTTTAGCGTCCCCCAGCCTCTAAGCTGGAAAAGTAGCAGCTGCTGATGGGCGACACACTTCCTTCTACTCGGTTCTTGACAGAATTCAGCATACTTCTTTATCGTGATACTTTTGCAAGGGTTTTATCAAGTTGGTGGTGTTAAAATTGTAAACGCTGGTACCACACAGCAAACATACGAGGCGAGTCCCACAGACCGGCTCCAGTGACATGTGACACTCATTGCTTCTATCTACAGAAGCCGTGTGCAGCGTGGCTGAGAACATGATCGCGCCTTCATTTCAACATTACACTGGTCAACACCAAATTTATTGTCTAAGTTTTTTTTAGCTGATTTAGGACAGTTTTGATGTGCTGAATCCAAAAATCACATTGGTTTTGCTCAATCAGGTCAGCTTTTTGAAGTATGGCCACATGTTGTTTTTTACATTTTTGTTTACATGTACGGGTATTTTTGCTTTATATGATGCAAAATTCTTTTTTATTTCTTGAAATTTCTCAAACTCTGAATAGTTTGCATGCGCCAATTTATGACATTGTCATGATGGCTGATTACTGTTGGACTCTGAAGAGAGACATCCCTGCCGCTGAGCATTGTAGAGGTTTGAATAAATGGAAGTTGAAGCTCTGAATTGACCAACAGTGATCTGTGTGGAGTTTGCATGTTCTCCCCATATCTGCGTGGGTTTACTCCGGGATTTCTCCGGTTTCCTCCCACATGCCAAAAACATGCAAGTTGGGTTAATTGGCATCAAACTGGGGATTCTAAATTGTCCTTAGGTATGACTGTGAGAGTGAATGGTTGTCTGTCTCTCCATGTTGGCCCTGCGATGGACTGGCGATCTGTCCAGGGTGTACCCTGCCTCTCGCCCAAAGATGCTGGGATAGGCTCCAGCGCCGCCCCCCCCCCCCCCCCCCCCCGGCGACCCGAAAAGGATTAAGCGGAAGAAGATGAATGAATGAATGAATGAAGCTCTGAATTTTGAACAATGATGACGTAACAGTCAATTTACATGTACTTACCTTTATCAATGTCTACTATTCAATTTACAGTAATCAAAGTTTGTAACATTTAATCAATAAATTGTGTTGGGAAACAATTTTTTCTCAATCTATTTTGGATGAGAAATACTAACAAAAATTAATCGATTTAGTCAGAAGATCAGATATTTTTTTTTTTTTTGACCTGATCGAGAGAAACGGATGTCATTTTCGGATTCAGCGGTGCAAAATTGTCTTAAATCAGTTGAAGAAACACAGACAACTTACAAAAAATTAATAATGATTATTGTATCGGATCGGTAAATTACTTTTATTCCTTACCAATACTGAGCCAGCCATTTTGCCTGGATCGCTGGATCGAACCCGATACCGATACGTCGGATCGGATCGGCTCATCCCTAATTCAGCAGTGGAGTTTTCACACTGTATGCGACTATGAATGATGATGTGTGTTTATAACTGCTTTTCAACATCAAAGTAGTTGTTATACAACTCATTAATATGTCAGCACCTTCAAATATTTTATTACATGTTCCTGTTTTGCGCATGTTGTTTGAACGTCCAGGTCATATTTAAGATTTGCTTTCAGATTGCCTTTTTTAACCATAAAATATTCCAGTGTTTCCCCTACCATTATATTGGGGAGGGGGGGCTTCAACGGACCCCCCGCCTCCCCTAAAATATCAAGTTAATATCTCCCCCCCCCCACCCACCTACCTACCTACCGAGTGAGGACCATTTTTAACCAACAAAGTGAGGACATTTTGGGTGGTCCTCACTTGGTTTCCATCTAAATTGCCTTCTCCCAACACCTTCCCCGAGACCGCATCCCCGTTGGGCCGACATGACGTTGGTTATGGGGGTAATTTCTGTGACCCTCTGATATCACGTAAAAACAATAATTTGCCCTGTGTGTTACTGAACATGAAAAGCACCACACACATCCACCTCTCTCCCTGTGACAGAGTGGTACCCAAACAGATACAGATGATGTTAAAAAGAAAGAACATTGTTGACATTAAAAAACAACTTGGAGGAATTCTGTAGTGTGGAATTATATTTTCTGTCTCTTTTTAGGCTTACAGTTTGAAAAGTTTCTTTTAATTCTATCTCTCGGCGCCACACCAGTCGGCTGCCTTTTGCAACAGCGGCTCGATTCCGAGTTTTTTTTCCCTTCCTCTCTCTTTTGATCACTTTTTTTTTTCACCCCACTTATATCACGGACACACAGATCATCCCAAATGTCTCCTGAGCCGGTGGACGGAGCCACTGTTTATAGCAGGATACGATATAACAGGGAAGAGCTGCTAGCATTTAACCGCCACCCGGTCCCACTGGAAAAACTCGACATACCGAGAGAACTGAGGCGAAAACGCCGCGGCTGCCGGGCTGGAGTAAGGCGGAGGACAAAAAATATAAGGTACAGACCCTCCCTTCCATCTGTTGTCATGGGAAATGTACGGTCGATACTGGGAAAGTTAGATGAGCTAGCGGCTATCTCCCGTTATGATAGCACTTACCGGGAATGCTCTCTCCTTTTGTTTACTGAGACGTGGCTAACTGAACTAGCAGCAGATGCTAACATTGAGCTGGAGGGTTTTCACACGATACGAGCTGACCGAACACCAGAGAGTGGCAAAACTAGGGGCGGTGGAGTGATCATGTATGTTAACAACAACTGGTGCAGACCGGGACATATCACTGTTAAACAACGACACTGCAGCAAAGACATTGAGTTGCTAGCTGTTAGCATGAGGCCTACATATCTCCCGAGAGAACACTCACACGTGATCTGCATTGTTGTTTATGCAAATCCGACGGCGAACGCTGGGACAGCGCGTGACGTCATCCATTCAGTAACCAGCAGGCTGCAGACAGAACACCCAGATGCTCTTCTCCTCATCTCAGGCGATTTCAACCATGTTTCACTGTCTCCCATTCTGCCCACTTTCACCCAGTATGTCACATGCCACACTAGAGACAATAAAACACTGGATTTGTTCTACGCAAACACTAAGGAGGCGTACACCTCATCACAACTCCCCCCACTTGGGAGATCGGATCACAACTTGGTTCATCTCCGACCGGTGTACAAACCCCTAGTGCACAGACAACCTCCGGCCATGCACACTGTGGAGTTATGGTCTGAGGAGACAATGGACACTCTAAAGGACTGTTTTGAAGCCACTGCCTGGAAGCAGCTCTGCGATCCACATGGTGAGGACATCGATGGCCTCATTCACACCTTCACGGGCTACCTCAGCTTCTGTGTGGACAAATCCGTTCCCACCAAGACCATACGGCGTCACTCAAACAACAAACCCTGGATCAACCCTGAGATAAAAACACTTCTGAGAGAGAAGAAGAGGATCTTCAGGTCGGGGAACAGGGAGATGCTGAAGTCCGTACAGAGGGAGCTGAGGAGAAAGATCAGAGAAGGCAAGGACAGCTTCAGGAAGAAGATGGAGGACAAGCTGCAACAGAGCGACATCAGCGGGGTCTGGAGAAACCTCAAAACCATCTCGGGGCTCCAGAATACCTCCCCCCAGGCCACGGGGGGCAGGGAGTGGGCGAACAACCTGAATCTGTTTTTCAATAGATTTGACCAACCGCCCTCCCCCCTGTCTGCACAACAACCACTGCTGCCTCTAAGAAATCAAGTCCTGCTACCCACTCCCCACTCCACCGACACCCCCCCCACTCCCAACACACAGCCCCCCATCCTGACCCTGACCAAGACCCAGGTGAGGACGGAGCTGAGGAAGATCAAGGCGAGGAAGGCGTCGGGACCGGACGGCATCAGCGCAAAGCTCCTCAAGTCCTGTGCAGACCAGCTGTGTGGGATTGTGACGTATATCTTCAACATGAGCCTGAAACTGGGGAGGGTACCACAGCTGTGGAAAACATCTTGTGTGGTACCTGTACCAAAAACTTCCCACCCCAAAGACCTGAACAGCTTCAGACCGGTGGCCTTGACGTCCCACTTGATGAAGACCCTGGAGAGACTGCTCCTTGCTCATCTCCGCCCCCTGGTGGAACCAGCGATGGATCCACTCCAGTTCGCCTACCAGCATGGCATTGGGGTGGAGGATGCGGTGATCTTCCTCCTTCACCGTTCTCTGTCCCACCTGGAGAAGCCCGGGAATATGGTGAGGATCATGTTCTTTGACTTCTCCAGTGCTTTCAACACCATCCAACCGATGATCCTGAAGGACAAGCTGCTGCGCGCAGGGGTGGACCAGCACCTGTCATCATGGATCCTGGACTACCTCACGAACCGGCCTCAGTTTGTGAGAACCCGGGACTGTGTTTCCGACACGATCATCAGTAGCACGGGGGCCCCCCAGGGAACGGTGCTGGCTCCCTTCTTGTTCACTCTTTATACTGCGGACTTCTCACACAACACAACACATTGCCATCTACAGAAGTTCTCTGATGACTCTGCGATCGTTGGTCTCATCTCCAGCGGAGATGAAGCTGAGTACAGAGGGCTTATCCAGGACTTTGTGGACTGGTGCCATCGGAACTGCCTCCAGATCAACGCGAGGAAAACTAAGGAGCTGGTGGTGGACTGCCGCAGGCATGGGCAGCCCCTCACAGCACCAGTAAATATACAGGGAACAGACATCGAGATGGTGACATCCTACAAGTACCTGGGTATTCATCTGAACAATAAACTAGACTGGTCACACAATACTGACGCACTCTACAAGAAGGGACAGCGCAGGCTGTTCCTGCTGAGGAGACTCAGGTCTTTTGGTGTACAAGGGGCGCTGCTGAAGTCATTCTATGACACGGTGGTGGCATCAGCCATCACTTTTGGAGTGGTCTGCTGGGGCAGTGGCATTACTGCAGCCGATAGGAAGAGACTGAACAAACTGATTAAGAAAGCTAGCTCTGTCCTGGGGCAACGCCTTGATCCGATGGAGGAGATAGGAGAGAGAAGGACGGTGGCTAAACTGTCATCTCTGCTGGAGTCCGAGTCCCACCCTATGCAGGACATACTGGATGCACTGAGGAGCTCATTTAGCAGCAGACTACATCATCCCAGGTGCACAACCGAGAGGTTTCGTAGGTCCTTCCTACCAACGGCTGTCAGACTGTACAACCTAAGCAGGGCTGCTCGCAGAGATAGCAAAAAGACGTAACAAACTAATAGTTTTTTTTGAATGCAAAAGATGCAATAGACTTACACAATGGTCCTCTCCGGCATACAACTAGGAACATACCGGTCGCTATGGAGGGTGAGAATATGTATGGGCACATAATCATACCATGTAGGATAACTAAATAGACGGTTATGCTGTTTAATCCCACCTAGCAACAATGCTCTGCACTGTGTGTGTTTATATATTTACATATTTATTCCATCTAGCTACAATGCTCTGCACTGGGTGTGTTTATATTTATATATCTATATATTTATTCCATCTAGCTACAATGCTCCGCACTGTGTTTTTATATATCTACATATTATTCCATCTAGCTACATTGCTCCGCACTGTGTGTGTTTATATACTTGCATATTTATTCCACCTAGCTGCAATGCTCCATACTGTGGGTGTTTATATATTTACATATTTATTCCATCTAGCTACAATGCTCTGCACTGTGTGTTCATATATTCATATATTTATTCCATCCAGCTACAATGCTCTGCACTGTGTGTCTGTGTGTGTGTGTGTGTATATATATATTTTATAGTAATATGTACATATGTATATTAGCTGCTCTTGCTTGCTTGTTTTTTCTTGCCTTCTGATTGTTGCTCTGAGTGTTGCTATCCCTGTGCTGTTGCAATCCTGGAATTTCCCCGTTGTGGGACTAATAAAGGCTTATCTTATCTTATCTTATCTTAATACTGAAAATATAGTATAGAGGCAGACTTTGCCGTTGTCTACACTCCCTGCCCCCCAAGGCTGTAAACCTAGGGGAAACACTGAATTCTGTTCCAAATGCCAGTTTAAGAGTCTAAGGACTAACCTGTAAAGTCTGTGTTCCAGCTGGTCCATCACATTCCTCAGGCTGAACTAAACCACCAGAGAGTCCCACCAAGCTCTGGACCTATGAGGGAACCTGACCAAAACTCCAGCGACCATGAACAGAGCAGCAGGAAACAAGCTCAACACAAAGAGGAGGTCTGACGCTCTGATTTTCTTACTATTATTATTAAAAAACAAACAACACACATCTGTGTCAAATGCAGAACATTTTATTTCATTTTATTTTTTCAGATTGTTGTGGACACTGTGATGCTGAACCCCATGTCTCAGGTTACCATGGCCATCAGAGACAACACAGAGCAACTCGCTGAAAAAATCAAGTAAAATTATTAGAACACAGACACACAACCCTTACTTCAGCATATAAGCTGGCTTTGATGGAAAAACCATATTGATTCTGTCTGACAACCAGTCTGTACACAGCGTCTTATTTAATTACTGTAACTTGGTGAGTCAATTCACACACAGTCTGAAACGGTACAGATGTAATCTTCTCAGTAAATTACATGGATGAAAAATGTTTCCATTGTTAGATGTAGCCACAAAGGGGAAAAATGAGATGCAAGATGATGAAAACAAGATAGAATAGGCTTTATTGTCATTGTACAGTTGTACAATACAACGAAATTGTGGGTGCTCCCCCAGGCTGCTGTGCAATAAAATAAGAGAGAAGGATTAGATAAAACATGGTTACAGAACACACAATTAAATGCATGACTGAAATAAAAGTAGTCCAGGATTATGGAAATATACATGGGTATGGTAGTGGCTTAAGAGTGCGGAGTGCAGAACACACAACTGAACACACAATTGAGTAAAATGGCCCAAGGATTAGAATAGAATAGGCTTTATTGTCATTGTACAGTAGTACAGCACAACTAAATTGTGGGTGCTCCACCAGGCTACTGCGCAATAAAGTAAGAGAGAAGGATTAGTTAAAACATGGTTACAGAACACAAGATTAAACACATGACTGAAATAAAAATAAAATAAAAAAAATGTCCCAGGATTATGGAAATATACACAGGTATGGTAGTGGCTATGTGGGTGGAACTATGTACGTAAGAGTGCAGAGTGCAGACACACAAGTGAATGCACAATTGAGTAAAATGGCCCAAGGATTATGGAACATATGCACAGTAGTGATTTCACGGATGGATCAGTATACATGAAAGTGCGGCATGCAAAGACAGGTGAGTTCTTGTGATAATTAATAGGTCCTTAGTTTTGTGCATGTGAGCGTTTGGAGGAAGGGGGCGGGGCCTCTGACTGTTTGCAGTTCGGATGGCCCAGGGGAAGAAACTGTTTTTCAGTCTGGAGGTGTGGGACCTGATTGATCTGAACCATTGTCCAGAGGGGAGCAGGTGGATGGGATGTGAGGGGTCTCCTGTGATGACCTTGATCTTTCTGAGACAGGAGGATCTGGAGATGTCCTCCAGAGAGGGCAGAGGGCTGCCGATGTTTTTTTTTTTTGTTTTTTTTTGGGGGGGGGGGGGCGTTGTTGATGACCCTCTGCACAGCCTTCCTGTTCTCACCCACACACCCAGACAGTAGGTGAGCATGCACTCCAGTGAACAGCGGCAGAAGGCCAGCAACAGCTTCTGGTCCAGGTTGTTCTTCCTCAAGACACGGAGAAAGTGCAGCCGCTGCTGAGCTTTCTTCACCAAGGCCTTGGTGTTGACAGTCCAGGAGAGGTCAGAGGAGATGTGGGTGCCCAGGAACCTGAAGGTGGTGATGGTTTCCAAGCGGTCGCCATTTATGAGGAGGGGGGGTGGTCCTGTCTGTTCTTTCTGAAGTCGTGTGTGAATTCTTTGTTTTTTTGGGACATTGAGTTTCAGGTTGTTTGCTTGACACCACAGCAGCAGGTTCTCTACCTCCACCCTGTATGCCTTCTCATCATCGTCAGTGTTGAGCCCAACCAATGTGGTATCATCGGCGTATTTCACAATGACAGGGGTTGGGTGGGTTGGAATACAGTCAAAGGTGTACAGGGAGTACTGTAGAGGGCTTAGCATGCAGCCCTGGGTGTAGCCAGTGCCAAGAGACAGTGTGGAGGAGTGGTGGGTGCCGAGTCTGTTTGTGGGTGGTTGGTGAGAAAGTTTTTTTTTAATCCAGGACCAGGGGGTAGGGGGTGGGGTGGGGTGTGATCTGGAGGTGGTGCAGTTTATTGATCAGGGTGTCCGGGATGACAGCGTTGAAAGCTGAGCTGCGCTCCACAAACAGCATCCTTGCATAGCTCCAAACCGAGCAAAGAAGCTGTTAAGCTCCTCTGCCAAACTGAGGTTGCTGTCCAGTGTTGGGGGGGCACTGGCCCCTGTAGTTGGTGAGGGCCTGAATGCCTCTTCACATCTGTCAGGGGTTGTTGTCTGTAAGGAAGAAGCCCTCCACTGTCCTTCTGTAGGCGTTCTCGCCCTGTTTTATGCCTCTTCTCAGGTTGGCTCTGGCAGTGCTGTACAGAGAGCTGTCCGTCTGCATGAAGGCTGAGTTGCAAGCTCTGATCAGAGCCTGGACGTCATTGGTTATCCAGGGTTTCTGGTTTGGAAAGACCCAAATGTGTTTGGTGACTGTCACATTTTCTACACAGCATTTAATGTAGAAGAGGACAGACTCGGTGTAGGAGTCCAGGTGCAAGTTACAACATACGTTGGCTTTCTTTAGTCATCAGTGCCCATTGGTTTAAGAATATCCAGGTAAATGTTTTGGATACAAGTTTCTGATTCTCTGAACACTCTGGCTTTGTGCACACAGGGTTCTGTTCCAGGACAGGATGGATGTCTGGGAGGAAATCGAAGCAAAGGCAAATTCAGACAATGAAGCACCTTTCCTCAATTCTTCAAATAAGGTTTGGAACTTCTTGTCTGCAACTTCAGTTGCCACTTCTCCACCCATGTTAACAAACAGTAATACAGTGGTTATGCATTGCCATCCATGTTCTGCATTACACATATAGGTTTTACATGCATGCAGCCAAAGCCTGCTCAAACATAATTGGTTAGTTGCACTTAGACCACACATGGACAATAAAGAGAATTTACATAGCTTCTGGCACCAACAATCTTGCAGCCAGCATCATGCAGAGTCTTCTAATTTATTGTTGTTGTCCTTGCTAGGGATGTTAGTGCTTAATTGATTTTCAATCAATTGTCGATAAGAATTTAGTCGTCTAAATTAAATTAGTTGTCAATTAATTGATAACTCAGCAGTCCTTTTCCATGGGAGCTTATTCTATAAAATGTAATGGTGTCGCCATCCAGGCGGGGGCGCACGTGGTCATCCACTGCCGCATTTCAACCGAAAAGCCGAAGAAGACGCCAAGCTCCCAGAGCGCATGCGCTGTGGAGAGCGGGAAAAAAAAACAACTCGCCCTTTCAGATTACGTTGGCGCGCCACAAGTTCCAATTGCACACAAGCTTGAAGGTTCACTTGCTTTAAATTAACACAGCGGAGAAACGGACCAGAGCAAAGAAAAGATTATACGAGCACAAAAACCCATCTCCACTGCCCCGTGCCACAAGACGGAAAAGCAGACTGGACTCAAGTCACCACTGGGGTAACAGACAACAGAGGAGCCCAGATCGTTTTGGGTTTGCCTGGATTGCGGGTTACTGTGAGAATGTTTAACATGTAACAGGTGAAGCGGCTCACAGTTTATTTTCCTGTTAAAATAGTCTACTAGTGCAGCTCAGTAAATTAAAACATGAAAGTTATTTTTTTTAATATAACTAAAAAAGATAAATTTATGATATTGGTAATGGTTTTTAAAATAAATTAAAAATCATGACATTTGTAATTTACTGAGATGTACCAGCACATAAGTACACACCATACAGTACAAAATTTATTAAACTACAAAAAATGCCATTGCCTGTATTAAAAAAATGCAAATGGTTCAATAAATCATTGAGGAATAGAATGTTCATGTTTAATTCAGTATATCAAAAATGGTAATTAACTTTGTGTATGTTAAAGATGGACCGTATTGTACCAAGGGAAATTCAGATTGTCAGAATTGCCACTTATCAATTAATCGTTTATCGATTGATAAGATGTATCAATTAACAATTAATGAATTAATTGATAACTTGCATCCCTAGTCCTTGCCCTTGTGAACGGCATCATGTGGCAAAAATAATATTGCTTCTGCTGGTGAGCAATGTATTTTTGTGCCGTTTTGGCTGGTCATGCACCTCTTGGTCTTTTTAGAGGGGTTGCACTGATGTCACACAGGTCATGTGTCTTTTGTTTACTGCACCATTTTGGACGGCAATGAACAGTCAAATCCCCAACAGCAAGCGTGAGGGAGTGTTGTTTGAACTCGTTATCAGTATAAAAGACACCTGTCCACAACCTCAAACAGTCAGACTCCAAACTCCACTATGGCCAAGACCAAAGAGTTGTCAAAGGACACCAGAAACAAAATTGTAGACCTGCACCAGGCTGAGAAGACTGAATCTGCAACAGGTAAGCAGCTTGGTGTGAAGAAATCAACTGTGGGAGCAATTATGAGAAAATGGAAGACATACAAGACCACTGATAATCTCCCTCGATCTGGGGCTCCACACAAGATCTCACCCCGTGGAGTCAAAATGATCACGAGAACGGTGAGCAAAAATCTCAGAACCACACGGGGGGACCTAGTGAATGACCTGCAGAGAGCTGGGACCAAAGTAACAAAGGCTACCATCAGTAACACACTACGCCGCCAGGGACTCAAATCCTGCAGTGCCAGACGTGTCCCCCTGCTTAAGCCAGTACATGTCCAGGCCCATCTGAAGTTTGCTAGAGAGCATTTGGATGATCCAGAAGAGAATTGGGAGAATGTCATATGGTCAGATGAAACCAAAATAGAACTTTTTGGTAAAAACTCAACTTGTCGTGTTTGGAGGAGAAAGAATGCTGAGTTGCATCCAAAGAACACCATACCTACTGTGAAGCATGGGGGTGGAAACATCATGCTTCGGGGCTGTTTTTCCTCAAAGGGACCAGGACGACTGATCCGTGTAAAGGAAAGAATGAATGGGGCCATGTATCGTGAGATTTTGAGTGAAAACCTCCTTCCATCAGCAAGGGCATTGAAGATGAAACGTGGCTGGGTCTTTCAACATGACAATGATCCCAAACACACCGCCCGGGCACCGAAGGAGTGGCTTCGTAAGAAGCATTTCAAGGTCCTGGAGTGGCCTAGCCAGTCTCCAGATTTCAACCCCATAGAAAATCTTTGGAGGGAGTTGAAAGTCCGTGTTGCCCAGCGACAGCCCCAAAACATCACTGCTCTAGAGGAGATCTGCATGGAGGAATGGACCAAAATACCAGCAACAGTGAGTGAAAACCTTGTGAAGACGTACAGAAAACGTTTGACCTCTGTCATTGCCAACAAAGGGTATATAACAAAGTATTGAGATGAACTTTTGTTATTGACCAAATAACTTATTTTCCACCATAATTTGCAAATAAATTCTTTAAAAATCCTTCAATGTGATTTTTTCTGGATTTTTTTTCCTCATTTTGTCTCTCATAGTTGAGGTATACCTATGATGAAAATTGGAGACCTTTCTTATCTTTTAAGTGGGAGAACTTGCACAATTGGTGGCTGACTAAATACTTTTTTGCCCCACTGTGTTTGGATAACTTTAAAACAGAGAATTCAACATGTATCATGGGCATCATAGACTGTTACTGAGTTACTTATGAATCAAGCATTTGTGGAACCAAATGAAGCATAGTTTAATTTGTCAGTATAGGCTACTGGAAACTGGAAAAACATAAAATAACATTGGTTAAGAAAAGTGGATGCAATTTTATGAAGAAAATGATGGTCAACTATTTATAAAAATAGAAAATTGGTGTTACTCTGAAAACGTAAATTAATGAAAAGACAACATGCATTTTGAAATTCTGATGGGGTTTGCATGAAATTAAGTTTAAAGAACTTATACCAGGAATATTCTGAAGAATTAAGGTTTAATTAAACAACAGACCATCAGCCACAGAGTCAGATTACATCCCTGGTGGTAGCCGGGCCCCCACATGCCAACCTTGATTCAGCTGGATGTCCATGGATTCTGTTGATGGAGAGGCTGATGGACAGATTCTCCCACAAGGCCATGCTCCTGAGATCGCAATCGAGCTGTTCTCCAGCAAACTGGGCGAGGTCCTCTTATGCACTGAAGAAGGAATTAGTTTATTGTGCAGTGTGTGGTGTGTGTGCCCTTGTTATCTGGCACAGACAGTGTAGCTGGCCCATTTAACCGGGGGTGTGTGTGGGTTTTTTTTTTATTTTTTTCATTTTTTTTCTAAGCATTTGTATATGTGTAGATTTATTATTATAGGACAATTGTTATGTGATGTTTACAGATTTATTTCTTGTTTTTTCATACATTGAAAATAAATAAATGCTTTTTAAAATTAATCAAGAGTTTTAAAGGGCAAAAACGTACATCTTTGTTCAATGAAAGATTCAATCAAGACGGATGTTCTTGTTTTCAGTTTGGTCACTCAGAATAGATAAAATATTGTTACTTATATTTTATATATTGTATATAATTTTATATAATATTATATATAATATATAATAGTATATAATATTGTCAGTGTGTGAATGTGTGTGTGAATGGGTGGATAGCAGGATCTGTAAAGCGCTTTGGTCATCAAGAGATGAGAATAAAAGCGCTATATAAGTGAACGCCATTTACCATTTACTTACTGTTGAAAACTTGGCGAGTCCAAAGCAGCTCAAGCACAGCTATAATTACTGAGGTGCTTTATAATGTAATTTCATGTCATGGTTCACACACACAATGACCAGTAAGGCGACTATGATAAAGACTTTATTAAAACTGAAATATTTTGTGGGAATGAAATGCTTTCTGGATAACTGTTTCAAGTCATTTTTTGTGTGTGTGTGTTTCAGGAAGTCACATCTATTCTGAAAGAACTAAGGAGAATCCAGAGACAACTTGAGAGTGAGTCTGTTTGTTGTTGTTCTTCCTCTTCTTTTTTTTGGCTTGGTGGCAGTTGGTGGCTTTGCCAAAAAAGAAAACTGTCAAAACAACAAAAAAAAGCCTCAGCTTTGTGTAAAATGTATGGAATGGATGAACAAAAAGTCTTGATAAAATTTTCAAAGTTACATTTTAATGGTTGCAAATTAAGAAGAAAAAAGGCCCAAATTTAATAGAAGAAAAGTTCACAACTTTTCAAGGGAAAAAACCCCCCAGAAACGTACAAGGAAAAAGTAATGAAATTGCAAGAAAAAACTGCAAATTCATGAATGAAACCATTTTACCAAAGTATATCAAAAGAAAGAAAACTAGAAAAGCACTCATAGAGCGCATACCTCCGCCAAGGCTCCTTCCGTTTCTCATGGATCACCTCCAAAATGTAATGGGTTTGTGTGTAGGTCTATAGCCACTTGTGGTGAAAATGGCATCAAAGTCTGTCCATGAGTTTTTGAGTATTGTTGCTAACACACTGTAAGAAGATAAGAGCCTTGGCTGAGGTATGCATTCTCAGATCATCACCAAAATATAATTGGTTCCTCTCTAGCCCAAGAACCACCTCTGGTGAAAATTTCATCCAAATCCATCCAGTAGTTTTTGTGTAATCCAAACAAAGCCCTTGGTGGAGGTATGCACTCTCAGATCATCACCAAAATCTAATCATCTGTTCCCCGTGCCATTACACACCTTTCCTGAAAATTTTGTCAAAATCCGTTCATAACTTTTTGAGTTATGTTGGTAACAGACAGACAAACCCCGGTAAAAACATTACCTCCTTGGCGGAGGTAATAAATATGTAAGGAAAAAACTTGCCTCCTAATAATGATGGGCCATATTTTTGTTTAATTCAAACCTTCATGCACATTTTTGGCTCATAACAGCTCTCTCTATAGTACAGGTTGCTGACCCTTGATCTAACTCATTATATACAATATATAAATGAAAATAACTAAACTACCTAAAAATAAATTTCTCATCTATTCTTTGATTCAGTCATTAACTCCGTCATGGAGCCTAGTTGGCAGCCCGGAGCAGCCAAGGCCACAGTGGGATCCTCTTGGTCTGAGAGTCGAGCTTCCAGAGTTTCTTCCTCACGAGACTGGAGAACCGTTCACTCCATTTCTAAACGTGGTGGAGGCCCGAGGCCCAGCGAGAGCGTCAGGAGGGCAGCTGTGACTCCAGACGATCGCAGAGAGGGACATTTAGTCTGAGATCTGTCAGGAATGTAAAAATAACCAGGTTCTACTGCACTGAATATCTGCTTTGACACCCGCAGGCCCAGGTGTTGCACCATTGTGCACAATATAAAAAAAAAATAAAAAGGAAGTGAGACTGAATTCACAGAAGTGCAGTCTCCTGAACATCCTCATCTACACACTAATGCACACACCTAAATAATGGTGAAATGCATATAGTAGATATACATGCACTAAACATCCTTAAAACACACTGAGTGGGAGGCCTGCAAGTAAGCTCATGATCTTAGTAACTTTTCAATTATTTTAGCAAAGGCCTCAGAGTTGCACTTGATTTGTTCATTTTTTTGTCTAATTATATTTAATAAACCAACCTGAGCATAATCGTCTCAGGGAATCTATAAATTTATGAGACATTTGTGTTTTGTATAGAATCAAAGAATTGAGGAAATGTTTGTGTCGAGTAGAAATGATTGCATTGATTGATTGCACGTTTATTTATACTGCAGATTTCTATTGTTCCTTTTCATTTCTTTATATGTGCAATTTGCTCACCGCCTATTTCTTTGTGTGCTAGATATTAATAATAATGCAAAGTGTTTATTTTGAGGCATTTTGTAACTCACTCAATATGATTTTGGGAGCAAGTTGGTGCCAGACCAATTATTAAATTGTAAGCCAGTTTGTCTATTCTAGTGGTTGAACTATATTTTTCCCTGCTGGGGGCAGAAATGCCAAAAGAATCTGCCATCTTGCTGGCCAAAAGGTTTTATATTATCACATATCAAAAAATTCAAGTGGCAGTAAAACATCTTTTTTTCTTCTTTTGGTTACGTCAGGATTTTTGAGAGCTGTATTTGGTTTGCATTTTGCCATAACAAAACTCTTTGATAATAAAACTTTTAAACTCTGATAAGAGCCACAGCAACGCCGTGGTTGGTTTGGACTTTCCTTGGCAGTGTGAGTCACCAGTTCCCTTTTGTGGAATTGCATCCCTTCACATGATAAAACATGTTATTTGTCATTAAATTGTGTGAAGGGGAACGTCTTGATTTCTTATTTAACGTGTCCAGATTTCTCGATGATTACCTCTGAGTCTTGTCTTTTGCACAAAGAAAATACATTCTGACGTACTGCAGATATTAAGCCTTCACTCTCCTGGGAAACATCGACTTGTCTGATGAGCAGCAGCTTTTGTTTTCCTTCTCCCTCCCTGTCCAGACTTTACATGTGATTGTTGCGTGTTGGGAAGTTCCGACAAGTGCCTTCTAGGCTGTGTGGGATAATGTGTCACACGGTTCACCTCAGCGGTTGTTTACAGTCAAAATCTGAAGGTTTAATTTCTCAGCGTGATGCTGCTATTAGTGCTGTGTGGGGTAGCATTCCCCCTTTGCTTTATTCCAACACAGTTGGTCATTTCTCCACTGTCAAATTTCTGTCCTTTTTTTTTTTTTTTTTTTTAAATTAGTTTTTGTGGTCACACCAATGATTTTGTTGTAATTTGATAGCTGTTATTTGTGGGAGTTTTGTTGTTTGTTTTTTTTTTAAATTTCCAAATAAACGTGATCAGCAAATCAGTTTGGTTGCAGTTATTTTGTTGTGTGTCATCTCACTTTTTATGGAGCAAAAACACTACTCAAACCAGAAACGAAAGTGAAAATGGGAACTGTGCCGTGATATACTCAGCCTGAGAGATCACTTCTCTTTAGTGAGGAGTAAAAGCTGAAGGGGGAAGGAGAGGATAGTGGCCCATGTCTGCTTTCTCTACAGTGAGTATCATCTGTTTTGGTTACTGTGAAAACTTAACAGTCTGGCATGCAAATTTACTCCTCTGCAACACTGACGCCAGTGTTTTTGAAGCTAGAATTTTTTTTTTATTTTTAGAGTAACTTCATTGTTTTGATCTTTATTAGACAAGCTGTGCCTGAATGGTTACAAAAATGACCTATGAAAGACTTGATGACTCTTCTGTTTCAAAGAAAAAGGTAAATCCACCTCTTAACATTTACAAAAACTCTTGAGCTTGTTTTCTGAGATGTTTCTGAGGTTGTGTGTCTGTGTGACTGTTAGACCAGCTGTGTGTCAATCGCTGTGGCTGTGGGCTGCCTCATTGTTTTGGGGATTTTGCTTGCTATTGCCGTGCTGGAGAGACCCCCACCCCCAAAAAAACACGAGATACTGCCAGGGGATGATGGTGGGGGCAATTTTTCGGACCGTTGCAGGTAATGATCCCATTTAATCTTTCACATACACTGGTGTCCAGGGTCATCTTTTGGGGGTTGTGCAAGATTATGTATGGGGTAGAGGTTACCTTAACTGAAAATTGTCATGAACAGATTTGTTTTAGCAATGACAGAAAAATCTGAAGACTGTCTATCATTTTGACATATTACACTGTGGGTGAGCTATTATAGCTTTTGCTGTATCTTGTAGGCCCATGATTATATGTAAATAAGTTGTTCATCACCTTATGATATGAAAAGTAATAGGACTGGTAATAAGAGATTATGACAATTTTTGCAACCCTGTTTGTCTCTATGACAATGATAATGATCAATCATGCAATATCTGGTTTGGGGCCACTATTTGTGTAATGGGGAAGAATTTTAAGCCCTTCAAATGGTCGGGTGGGGGGGTGGATCTCTCCCCTCTCAACTGAACCATTACATAATAACTAGAGTTATATACTGACCCAGATCACCTCCAAAATCTAATGAGTTCATCTATAGCCTAAGGACCCCCTCGGGCTAAAATTTCACTAAAATCTGCCCAGTAGGTATTGCATAATCATGCTGACAAAGCAAACCACCTTGATTACATTACCTCCTTGGCAGAGGGAAAAATGTAACTATAAAATATAATTTACTATGAAAAAAGTCCCAAATTTGCATGACTATGGGGAAACGGTTGTAAATTTACAAAAGTGAACGCAAAAGCTGCAAAATGAAGAGACGGAACAAAAAAGTTGCCAACTTAGAAGGGTGTGAAGTCACTCATTCATCAGTGTGCCTGGCAAAATATACTGGAGGACCAGTATATTAGTATGGGTTACAGACTTCAGGCAGTCATTGCCTGTAAAGGATTCCCACCAAAGTATTGAAAATGAACCTTTTATTTGTGGTATTGGTCACTAGTTCCATTACTTTTGAGCACCTGAAATGAGGAGATGTTGTATAAAAATGGTTGCAATTCCTAAACCATAAGTCCAATTTGGATGTGAATACCCTCAAATTAAAGCTGAGAGTCTGCACTTTAAGCCCATAATGATTACATACTGTAAATGTATCTTGAATATGCTTTGGTAAATGACTAAAGTAACAAAACCTGTCTCACTGTTCCAATACTTTGAGAGGAGTGTATATATTGACAATATCTTTCACAGTTGAATGAGTACAGTGTTATTGTCACCTTCAATAATAATTGTATTAACATTGTGTTGGAAGGTATGATCCCTACTGAGCAAAGTAGTACTGTTATGTGCAATCTCTGAGCAGCACAGATTATAGTCTACAGCAAGAGGTAGGTAGGAAGGAGCTGCGGAACCTCTCCGTTGAGCACTTAGGATGGCGCAGCCTGCCGCTAAACGGGCTCCTCAGTGCACTCGGCGTGTCCTGCAGACTCCACCAGGGATGACAGCGTAGCCATCATCTTCATCTCTCCAATCACCTCCACTGATATGCATGTAGTAACAACTATTAAGATTAAAAAGGAAGACTCAATCTAAATTAAAAAAAAAAAAAAAAAAGTTCAAGCTCAGGAATATGTGCATACTGAACGGATTGTTATATTTTTATGTAATGTGTAGTAGTGATGTCATTAAGGAGTTATTCAAAAAAAAAGGGGGGGGGGTCCTTTAGGTGACCACCTTCTTACAAAAAGAAATCATTCATTTCCATTGCTTTCCAGTATCCAGAAACTAGTTTCAAGTAAAAAGTGGAAAAAGCTGAAAATTTACAAGAAAAAAGCTAATCTACAGGAAAGAAAATTGAAGGTAATTTTAATTCTACCCCAAAAGTGTTAAGGCTGAACTTGTAGCTTGGGCGCTTCCTACTGGTTGAAGGGGCCCTGCACTTGTGCACTCTGCTTTATAGCCAGAAACAGCTCTGATCATATTATGTCATTAAAATATTTCACTACTGTTTTCATGCGATATATTGATAATATCTATCTATAAAATCAAGAGATCTCTGTCAGTTTGTGTGTCTGTGTGTGTGTGTTCCTCAGATATCTCTCAAACCGTTCATCACACTGACCTAAGATTTTAAACGTGCTTTGCTGAAGCTACGAAGGTGTGCATCCTTGAATATGGAGTCACTCAGTCAAAATATGTAAGTTTTATCAAAAGTTTAGCCACCGCTGTGTGACCGCTCTGTCCTCATCCCCCTGGCTTCAAGAAGTGTGGGCGGGGTTTTGGATTGACTCCGTGCTCATTGGAGAATACGCCGCATTACGACCATGCTGATTGGATAACACAGCATCACGACCTGTCAGTCACCACAACGCTTCGCAAGCAAAGATTTTAGAAGCGCTTTGCTGCTGACGTATGCATCCACGAGTATGGAGCCGCTCAGTCAAAATGTATACCATAAAGTTGCTGTGATTGCATAGGTGTAATGGATGTATTCGCCATAGAGAAGACGGGGGGCGGGGGGTGCTGCAAACCTGTCAGTCACCACAGTGTTCCGTGGACAAAAGAAGGAAGTGAAAAATGACAAATTTGACTAGAAAAAGATGATACTAAAGTTGCCGTGATTGCGTAGGTCTAAAGGATAATTTGGCATATGTGGAGAACATGAGGTGCGCGAGCAGACTGGGCGGAGTGTCAGTGGGGACCCGGGTCTGACAAAGAATACTGGTGTATCAACAGAACATTTTGGGAGAAGCAGCAGCCTAACCGGGCAGACCACGGTCCTTTGTGGGGAGGCACGCCCAGCCTGCCCAGTCAGTAGTAGATGGGAGTACCTGCTTCTGCTTCACCTGTGTGGTACCACTGTACTTTGCAGGACTGGGAGTCCCTCCTCCCACGCGAGTATCTAAAAATTAAAAACTTAATACCGCCATGATTGTGGAGTGGAATGGCTGGAATGACTTAACGACCAAATAGAGGATAGAAAAACACCAAAATAATGAAATAAATTATTTTTAGTTAAATATTTACTGACAAATGGACAACACTGCTGCAACGGTTGCAGTCAAACGGGTCCTTCTGCTGTGAATAATAATAGATAGATGTGCTTTATTGATGTTGGGTGTTTTGTAGTTAATTCAGTTGATTAGTTTAAAAAAAAATAACAAAATATTGCTAAAGTATAAACTGATGCACTACAATGGGTCTCAAATATTTGTAACGTGTCCTGTTATAGTACTGCATGAGTTTATTGATGATACACAGAAGAAATTCAATATTCCACTGAACTCCATCACTGAACAGTGATATAAACTGAAATAATTATGGTGGCTGAACAACTCCCATTCCATAAAGTGCAAGATACACTATTATGAATATAAGTGATAAAAGGTCAGACAAATAAGTGACCTGACAAACAAATAAACAAGGGATCTGAAACGGTCGCTAATATTGGATGTCCCATTCATTTTCAGTAATTAGGTATTCTGTAATTAATATTCACACAGTCAAATAAATCTTAGTGCCATTTAATCCCTTTTATATTTGTCAAAGTCTAATATGTGATTGCCTGCATGTAGGCTACACCTCTGTATTCCACTTTCAAACACAGCCTACATTTGGGCCTGGAAAGCCTGATTGGGATACCGGTTTCAGACAGGAATACTTGCGTTCTACGGGCAATGCACTAGTACTGTAATAATTAGGATTTGAAAGGATTTAGTGCATTCAAAAGAAAATGAACCCCCTTAAATCTTCTCCAGTTGTCATTTATTAGCTTGGTTATGTAAAATAGCTTGTTTAAATTTTGTTAATTAGCTTGTTTAAATTTTAATTTTCTGTAATTTCCCAGCACGGTGGCGCAGTGGTTAGCACTGCGGCAGCACAGTTTACCCTTGGCCGGGGGATTGTGGGGATCGTGGGATCGTGGGTTCGATCCCAGCCCCCGACCAACAGTGATCTGTGTGGAGTTTGCATGTTCTCCCCGTGTTGCGTGGGTTTACTCCGGGATTTCTCCGGTTTCCTCCCACATGCCAAAAACATGCATGTTAGGTTAATTGGCTGTTCTAAATTGTCCCTAGATATCTGTTTCCTATAGGCCCTTAGAATAGAGGGTTAGTATTAATGAAAGCGCTTTGAGTGGTCTTTGTGACTAGAAAAGCGCTATATAAGTGCAGGTTAGTTAGTTAGTTAGTTTGGGATCAATAAAGTACGTCCGTCTGATTTTAGCTGTCCTGAGTAGATTTCTTTGTTTTATTCTCCAGTATGGCCCTTGTGGAGAGCATTCCCCTTTATATGAATTACAAACCCAATGCAACGATGGGGATCCCTCTGGAACAGACGTGGAGAGACCTCATCTCTATGGCGACACACCAAGTGGATGTGGTGTCTTTCTACTGGACGTTAACTGGGGAGGACATCAATGTCACCTCGTCCTCTGACATGTCTGTGAGTTACAGCTCTGACAAATGAAAATGGTGCTCGGAAGTGGGAAATCCCACTTGACTGTTTCTTAATATGTGGGGAGAAATTGTTTTTCTGGCTTTAACAGTCGGGGCTGTTTGGATCTTCTTGGGAGGCCCTATGCAAGATCGTTTGTGTGGGGGGGTAATTTTGCAATGCGTACAAATTCAAACCCTTTATACATAATAAAAGTTGCAAATTTATGAGAAAAAAATTCACAATTGTATATGGAAAATGGGATTAAAAAATGTGAAAAATAGCAAATTTATGATAAAGTAGTGAATTTATAATGAGGTGCAAATTTACAAGAAAAACAGATTTATGAGGAAAAAAGTTGCAAATTTACAAGGAAAAAAAAAAAAGTTGACAGTAATCCTTTTTAATTCTCACTCCAAAACATATTGAGGCTGAATTTGTAGCTTAGGGGCTCCCTCATGGCTGACAGGGCCTGTGGCATTTTATACTCTGCTGTATAACCAGAAACGGCTCTGTTGACAGGGAAGGACTATCCTGAGAGAACTTGGCAAACTACCCTCCAGGAACGTGTCTGTCCAAGTGGTGACCAGCATTCCCAACCTCAGCCCAAACACCACTGACCTAAAGATCTTAAAGCAGAAAGGTTTGGAAGTGGTTCTCTTGTTCATGTTAAAAATCAAAGTGGTCACATGACTCCCATCTCCTCTCTTTTCTCTACATGTGCAGGAGTTCAGGTGAGGAAGGTGAACTTCGGTCGTCTAACGAATGGCGTCCTCCACACCAAGCTCTGGATCGTTGATAAAAAACATTTCTTCATAGGGAGTCCCAACATGGACTTTCGAGCTCTGACTCAGGCAAAACCAGACTTTTGACAATTAACAGGAGCTTATACCAACTTGTAAACCCTGCTAAACATTTTGAATAATTGACCTTTCATTGTAGGTAAAAGAACTAGGAGTTGTTGTCTACAACTGTTCCAGTCTAGCAAAGGACCTGCATAAAATCTTTCAGTCCTACTGGGTAATGGGACATTCCAACAGCTCCCTACCACACCCCTGGCCTACACAGTATGACACTGATATCAATAAAGAGAATCCCCTATTGGTAGAGGAGGACAATGTCACCAGCAGCCTGTATATTTCAGTAAGTTTCTGGGTTTCACTTCCTTTTTTTAACAAGAAGTGGTTATTTTTAAAGGGATGTCTGCATTTAAAGAGAAAGTGCAAACTTGGTGTTTATGATTAATAGACCCTGAGTTAACTGGGTTTGGCGGTCTCCCTTGTCAAGTGTCCATTACCTTAAAACTTGTACCTCTGGATGCATTTTTTTGGGATTAAACAGTCAGTCATCGGATCAGAAAGGGTTGAAATTAATGTTTGGCCACAACATCTTTATTATTGGATCTAGGCTTAAAGGAGACATTTTAATGCACTTTTTCCACATGCTGACACCGTTGTCACAGGTCTTAAAAAATGTCTGACATACTTGTATCAAAATGCCTCACAGTTTAATTATTGCAGCACCATTTTGACCCATCTTTTGCAGCCTTCTTCAGAACGGCTCACTTCAGTGCATGTCTCTTTAAATGCCCATGAGCCCCAGTTCACCCTACCCTCCCTCTTTTATCACTATTGAGGCCAGTTGTTGACGACATGTTGCTAATCCTAGCTTTCCAGCTCCTAGTTCAGGTAGCAAAGACGGCTTGAGCGAATGTAAAATCGTCTGAAAGAATAAATGAAAAAGCATCACTAGTGGACAGGCGTGTGGTTTCAGTGGTTGATAGAGTAGGACCAGTCCCTGGAGTATAATAAGCACAGAAACACACCTGAATAAGAGAATGGTCAAATGCTAATGGTCAGTATGTAATAATATGTAGTAAAATGAGCTAAACTAACATCTATGAACAACATATATGGTCATGTGTTAGTCGGTGTACAAGGATGTCAAGTGGGGGTGGATAAAATTGGAGCTCAAAACTGGCCATGATTAGGCAAGCTAACACTAGGTGATCTGGCGTGTCAGCTTCTTCCCGCCAAGGGTAGCATTAATGCTTTTAGACAGACTTTGACCACCTAGCCAAGCTAAAGCTAATGGTCCGGCCATCACAGTGAAAATATAACAAAATAAGCGAGAATGATGCGGGATAGATTGACTGTGGATTAGTGAACTAGGTGGAAACGGATATGTCTAGCGGGGTAACTGAAATTTAAAGAAAATACTCACTACTAGCACTGAAGCTAATGGCTTGGGTTTTGAAACTGCTTAGGGACTGGACCAATATCACGGTGATGGTTGTAACTGAATACCAGATCGTATGTTAGTGACGCAGGGAAATGTAACCTGGAAGAGCTATCCACCTTATTCCTAGCCCCCATGATGCCTTGTGTGAATTATAGGTGCAACTTCAAGATTCAAAGATTCAAAAGATTTTGTCAATACTACTATACGTATAGGACATACAGTGGGGTAAAAAAGTATTTAGTCAGCCACCAATTGTGCAAGTTCTCCCACTTAAAAGATGAGAGAGGTCTCCAGTTTTCATCATAGGTATACCTCAACTATGAGAGACAAAATAAGAAAAAAAAAAATCCAGAAAATCACATTGAAGGATTTTTAATGAATTAATTGGTAAATTCCTCTGTAAAATAAGTATTTGGTCAATAACAAAAGTTCATCTCAATACTTTGTTATATACCCTTTGTTGGCAATGACAGAGGTCAAACGTTTTCTGTAAGTTTTCACAAGGTTTTCACACACTGTTGCTGGTATTTTGGCCCATTCCTCCATTCAGATCTCCTCTAGAGCAGTGATGTTTTGGGGCTGTCGCTGGGCAACACAGACTTTCAACTCCCTCCAAAGATTTTCAATGGGGTTGAGATCTGGAGACTGGCTAGGCCACTCCAGGACCTTGAAATGCTTCTTACGAAGCCATTCCTTTGTTGCCCGGGCGGTGTGTTTGGGATCATTGTCATGCTGAAAGACCCAGCCACGTTTCATCTTCAATGCCCTTGCTGGTGGAAGGAGGTTTTCACTCAAAATCTCACAATACATGGCCCCATTCATTCTTTCCTTTACACAGATCAGTCGTCCTGGTCCCTTTGCAGAAAAACAGCCCCAAAGTATGATGTTTCCACCCCCATGCTTCACAGTAGGTATGGTGTTCTTTCTCCTCCAAACACAACAAGTTGAGTTTTTACCAAAAAGTTCTATTTTGGTTTCATCTGACCATATGACATTCTCCCAATCCTCTTCTGGATCATCCAAATGCTCTCTAGCAAACTTCAGACGGGCCTGGACATGTACTGGCTTAAGCAGGGGGACATGTCTGGCACTGCAGGATTTGAGTCCCTGGCGGCGTAGTGTGTTTCTGATGTAGCCTTTGTTACTTTGGTCCCAGCTCTCTGCAGGTCATTCACTAGGTCCCCCCATGTGGTTCTGGGATTTTTGCTCACTGTTCTCGTGATAATTTTGACCCCACGGGGTGAGATCTTGCGTGGAGCCCCAGATTAAGGGAGATTATCAGTGGTCTTGTATGTCTTCCATTTTCTCATAATTGCTCCCACAGTTGATTTCTTCACACCAAGCTGCTTACCTATTGCAGATTCAGTCTTCCCAGCCTGGTGCAGGTCTACAATTTTGTTTCTGGTGTCCTTTGACAGCTCTTTGGTCTTGGCCATAGTGGAGTTTGGAGTCTGACTGTTTGAGGTTGTGGACCGGTGTCTTTTATACTGATAACGAGTTCAAACAGGTGCCATTAATACAGGTAACGAGTGGAGGACAGAGGAGCCTCTTAAAGAAGAAGCTACAGGTCTGTGAGAGCCAGAAATCTTGCTTGTTTGTAGGTGACCAAATACTTATTTTACTGAGGAATTTACCAATTAATTCATTAAAAATCCTTCAATGTGATTTTCTGGATTTTTTTTTTCTCATTTTGTCTCTTAGTCGAGGTATACCTATGATGAAAATTGGAGACCTCTCTCATCTTTTAAGTGGGAGAACTTGCACAGTTGGTGGCTGACTAAATACTTTCTTGCCCCACTGTACAGGAGAGTTGAAATGGCATTTCTCTCTCTCTTCAGTGGTGTGCATAATATGCAAAAGAAAAAGGAATAAAGCTGGAAAAAAGAAAACGACAACAGCAGTCTATGTACAGTAATGCAACCTGTAGTGCAAATGCCGACAAAAGATAGACCCAGACCTCCCATAGTGCAAATAGAGATAAACGATTAACGACGATAAAACCCAGCAATCGTATATGCAGAAAACTAGAGATGTCATACCCGTAGTTTAACCGGAGTGGTGGCTCAGTTGGTAGAGCATCCGCTCCACACCCGGGAGGCAGGGGTTCAAATCCCGGCCGGGTCATACCAAAGACCATATAAAAATGGTACTTTCTGCCTTCTAGCGTGGTGCTCAGCATAATAGAATGGGGAAAGAAAAGTTAAGCACAGAGCTACCAGAGGACTGACCCCCCACTGTAGCTTTCACTACTTGCAGTAGCTGTGTGGCCTAGGGTCAGTGAAACGGAGATAGGCGCCGCCCCATACACCAATTGGTGTTCCACATGCTGTGGAAGGGAATTAACTAACTTACTTAACATACCCGTAGTTGCAGTTCAATACGGTAATGTAGGTGCAGATAGTAACAGGACTGCATGTGATTAGTATTGCAATGACAGACAGACAGCAGCAGATGTGGCATTTGTGCAAATGGTTGCAGTTAAAGTGTAGAGACATACAACAGCAATTGTATTACTGTTGGTGTGCCAGTCTGTCTGTGCCAACAGCTGAGGTAGTTATTGTGCGGATGATTGCATCACGGTCCGGTGGGGGGGGGGGGACGGAGTTCTGGGTCCTGATGGCCTGATGAACGAAGCTGTTTAGCAGTCTTGTGGAGTGGGCCCAGAGGCTCCGGGACCTTTCCCCAAGGGCAGGGGGCTGAAGAGGGAGTGTGAGGGGTGTGAGGTGTTTCCTGCAATGTTGATGGCTCTGCAGGTGAGGTAGATGTCTGGGGGGGGGGGGGGGGGCACCGATGATCTTGCTGGCTGCTTTCACTGTGTGTTGTAGTGTCTTCCGGCAGGAGGCGGTGCCGCTTCCATACCACACTGTGATGCAGCTGGTGAGGATGCTCTCAATGGTGCCCCGGTAGAAAGAACACATGATGGGGGGTGGGACTCGTGCTGTCTTTAGTCTGCGGAGGAAATGGACATGAGTTTGAGCCTTCTTGGCCAGTGATGTGGTGTTGTTGGACCAGGAGAGGTCCTCAGAAATGTGCACCCCCAGGAACTTGGTGCCGTTCACCCTCTCCACAGCTGCACCATCGATGATCAGAGGGGGAGTGCTGTGTGTGACCCCTCCTGAAGTCGACCACCATCTCCTTGGTTTTTCCCACGTTCAGGAAGAGGTTACTGTCTTTACACCACTGGACCAATTGGCTCACCTCATTTCTGTAGTTGGCCTCCTTGTTGTTGGCGATGAGGCCCACCACCGTTGTCATCCTCAAACTTGATGATGTGGTTGGTGTTGTAGGCTGGTATACAGTCATGGGTCAGCAGGGTGAAGAGCAGCGGGCTGAGCACGCACCCTTGTGGGGCCCCTGTGCTCAGTGTGATGGTCTGGGAGGTGTTGCTGCCAACCCGCACGTTCTGTGGCCTCCCTGTGAGAAAGTCTCTGAACCGTGGTCAGCTCAGCAACAGCGGCACTTAGCCGCAATTTCAGAGTTCATGACCGACATCCAACATGTAGCCAGTAAATTGAACGTTGTGGCAGACTGCTTGTCACGCGCGCTGGTCTCTCCGGTATACATGGGCATCAATTTTTCCACAATGGCCACCTACCAAAAAGCGGGCGGGCGGGCATACTTTATTGATCCCAAACTGGGAAATTACAGTGTAACAGCACCATGACAGTAGACAACCAAACGACAGAAACACACGTATGACAGATAAAGGGATTACCCATGGAAAGTAAAATTAACACTACTATAAAAACCTATATACATCATAGCTTAATATATGATGACCCGTACAGACACATGAATCATACCTGCTGCACAATGCAGGACTATCAGGAGCAGAGTGAAATGTGAGGTGCCAGTTAAACTGTAAGATGCAGTATGGCAGCATAGTTATGACCAGAATACAACATCATAGTGAATTAGTGTACAGTGAAATGGCATGCAGCAGAAAGATTTTCTGTACCTGGCCGTTGCGACAGCGAAGCTGTAGTAGTCTACTGGAGAAAGTGCTCCGCTGTCTGTCCAGTGTGTGGTGGAGGGGCCTGCCTGCCGCGAGGATAATCACAGGCTGCCTTTGTGCCACACCTGTGAATTACTTGCCTGTTTTATCTAGCATCGCTCCTCCTTCCCTTCGCAGAAAACGCCAAATACACATGCTTGTGAAGAAGGCCACTGAAGAAAACAAGCGTCTTTTACATCATTGCATCCAAATTGCCGAAGATCTAGGTGCTCAGCACCTACGCCCTCGCAAACCCTTCAGTAGATATGCTGTCTCCCCTGAAATTTCCAACTTTAATCTTCTGGAAAGCTGGAGACTCGCTTGGCAAGAGACAAGGTGCCCAGCTTGGCCGCAGAGATTGGGTTATACTCAACTGTTTGTGAACAGGAGTCGGCGGTTTCAGTGCAAGCATGTATCGATGGGGCCTCCGCTCGTCACCGCCTTGTATTTGTGGCAACCCAGAGCAGACAGCACATCATGTCCTATTAGAGTGCCCTGACCTTGGACCACCTGAGGGTATCCATGTGGATCTCACCAACACCGCCCCGGAGACAGTGACTTGGCTTCACAGCCTATATGACATTGCTTAGTGACTTTGGGAGTCATACGAAAGAAGATGCTTATTTATCCATATATCAGCCCATAAATTATTCACAGAACCCTCAACTTAATTTCTCCTTTATTCTCCGTTTTTGCTCCCAGTTTTTTCTGGAAATGTGAACTTTCTCTGTGACATGCTGACAACTTAGAAACATAACAGCAAAAGACATCAGGGGAAGTGACCTTGTTATAATGTTCAGTAAAGTTTGTTTAAAAAAAAAGTGACTTTGTTATATCAGAACTACTTAAAGCTCTGCCCATATATCAAATTGATTATCCTCATAAAGCTTCGTTGTCACTGCAATTTAGTATTACTTAAAGTATATTTATTAGGCCTCGGTGAAATGAGGCATACGGTCATTTGTCAATGTGTCTCTGTCCACAGACATACACTGAGGCATCAGCACCCCCTGGTGCTTTTATTTACATTTACTTTTTAAGTGTTTCACTATTCAAATTCAAATTCAAACATTTATTTCAAACTCAGGGTTCATATTAAATGCAGAACTAAAACAAGTAGAAAATAAATAAATAAAAGTATATACAGATCAGCAGTCACTCGGCGCTCTTGTAACAACAATAACATACAATATTGAACTCAGTATAAAATAGAACGCCACCACTTCCAAATGCTGGAGTGAAGTGTGAGTGACGAGTTGACAATTACTGATATAAGATGATTGTTACATGCCAGCAACCTTCTCATAAAACTGTAAACATTCTTTCGTATCAACTCGCCAAAAGACGGAATGTTCAAGGACACAAACATCTTGCTTGCACTCGACCTACAAGGTATATCTAACAACCTTCTTAGGGAGTTATTATATGCAATGCGGATTTTGTTCCTAACAGCAACATTGCTATTAAACCATAAAGGCGAGCAATACATTGAGGTACAGAAGGTCTTGAACAGCATACATTTAACATCAGGAGAACATCTATGGAAATTTCGCAACAGTAAATTTGTTTGAGCATAGAGTTTCCTGAGTTGCCTGTTGCAATCAACATTGGTCTTATCAGATTCAATCCACACACCTAGGTATTTGACTTTTTCAACAAAGTTCAAGCTATTACCACAAAGTGGCATAACAGGATTCGAAGTATTGACACCCTTCGGTTTGAAAGCCATACACATAGATTTCATTTTTTTCACCAAATTTTT
This sequence comes from Pholidichthys leucotaenia, assembly GCA_020510985.1. Lineage (NCBI taxonomy): Eukaryota > Metazoa > Chordata > Actinopteri > Cichliformes > Pholidichthyidae > Pholidichthys > Pholidichthys leucotaenia. Next base: position 168,695,887 of record CM035842.1, read on the forward strand.
CACATTCTGAGAGGAGATGTTGCATCGCTGCAGTAGACAAATTTAACAGAGATCATCAGCATAGAAAATGTGATTTAACAGTGCACCGTTAATGGAGCCGCCCACATTAGTATTGTTCAACAGTACACTGAGATCATCAACATAGACATTAAACAACAAGGGTGACAGTATACCACCTTGTTTAACACCGTTGGTCACATGAAATTTAGATGAGGTAACATTGCCCCACCTAACAACCATAGACTGCCTTCTGTACCAGTATAGCAGGATGCTAACAATGTAAATAGGAATACCTCGATCGATCAGTTTTCTAAACAAACACCAGTGGTTAATCCTATCAAAAGCTTTGCTAGCATCTAAAAACGTAGCATAGACACTAGTGGATTGGCTTCTGAAGTAGTCACCAAATTCATGGAGTAGGTAAACAGCCTTATCAGTTGAATGGGCTGACTTGAAACCAAACTGATTGTCGTTTGTCCACAGATAATCCTCAATTCTGTTCAGAATTAAACCCTCTAACAATTTAGATATAACATTTGCAATAGCTATAGGTCTGTAGTTGTTCATATCAGACTGGCACATTTGTTTTTCACCAAAAAAATAATAACAGAGTCCATCAACATATCTGGCATGTAACCATGACCAAACATACAGTTAAAACACAATGACAACAGAATACACAAATTGAAATCAGCATTGATGAGGCATTCACTGGTGAGACAATCAGGGCCAGCTGATTTGCCTTTCTTGAGAACTTTGATCAGTGAAGCAACTTCAACAGGAGTAACAGCAGAAATATTGGCGGTATCAGACATGTCATTATACAGGCAAACATCATGCATAACAGAATCCTTCAATGAAACATTCTTGACTGAGTTGAAAATAGCTTCATATTGACATTTCCACTTTTCAGCACTATGCATATGAGGAGCTTAGCTGATGCAAGTGTTAGATGGCTACTTTTAATTTTCTCATAAATATTGCAGCCTTCTGGGTGAAAGCAGCCGCTAGCTCCGATGGGAAATATTTGAAAATAAGCATGTTCTCCTTATCTAAACTGTCAATTTAATGTGCGGTAGTGCTGTGCCAATTGCAAAGCTGTTTCTGTTGGGATATTTGTAACTTTTATCTTTGTGACCAGCATTAGTGTGCATGGTGTAACAGAGATGGACCATCCTTCCTTGCTGCTCTGTTTGAGAGGCACAGTCGCCCCCTGGTGAACCATAATAGATGGTCTCAATGTAGAAAATGTGGTTAGTCAGAGAATTAAATTTCCTCATGCTGATACTAAGTATCAAACTATACTAGTTTCCCCCTATGGTTTGGGGACCCTCTCAGCAGCTGGGGGCCTATAGCATTTGCGTACTTTGCCCTGTGGAGAAAACGGCTATGCCTACATTAGACCTGGGTTTGAATTCATTCTAATTCAGAGCTGTTCCTGGCTCTAAAGCAGAGTATGCAAATCCTCTGTAACCCTCAGCCACTATGATAGCTAAAAGTTCACTCTCAACAAATTTTCCCTTCGACTTTTTATCTCCTAAATTTCCAATTTTTTTTTCTCGTAAACTTGCATCTTTTTCTAAATTTCTCATAAATTTTCCACTTTTTTTCCTCAGAAATTTGCTATTTTGTAAATTTTCAATATTTTTCATAAATTTTCAACTTTTTTTCTCATAAATTTGTGACTTTTCTTCTTGTAAATTTGCAGGGTTTTTTTCTTGTAAATTTGTAATGTTGATGGTTTCTGTTTTATATAATGGTTTATTTTTTTTCTATTCATCTGGACAATGACAAGTTTGTGTTTTTTTTTTTTTTAAAGGTTTTTGTTTGGAGGGGAGAAGTTGTTTTTTTTTCCCCCCATTTTAAAGGATTTGAACTTTCCCCATGACAAAAACACAAGCCCCCAAGCACAATCTTACATAGAGCCATCAAAAAACTATAAATGACCCTGTTCTAAAATGTTTTGTGTTTCACTTCAGGCTTCCCCACCATCCTTCTGCCCTCCATCAAGGACTCAGGACCTGGAGGCCATTCTCTTCATCATCTCTGAAGCTCGACACTTCATTGACATTGCTGTCATGGAATACTTCCCCACCACACACTTTGACCACCCTCCAAAGTGAATTTAACCTTTTAAAATAATCGATAATTGTCCACGTGCAAGTAATAAATCACCTTTTGCATTTGTTTTCCTCACTTGGAAATGTCTGATCTGATTGAGCAGATATTGGCCAGCAATTGATGATGCCATCAGGACCGCTGCATTTGAGAGGAACATTAAGATCCGGATGTTGGTCAGCTGTGGACGGGACTCTGATCAGTCCATGCTGCCCTTCCTACACTCTCTGGCCTCAATGAATTCTCCTCATCACCATATCAACATCCAAATAGTGAGATGCCACATGGGAATAAAATTTACTGTTATTTAAATTAACTGTTAAGAATTACATTATCTTTATTTGTTGTTTTTACTTTTCCCTTCTCTCTCTTTTCAGAAAATGTTCATTGTTCCTGTGGGGAACCAGTCAGACATTCCTTACACCAGAGTCAACCATAATAAATATATGGTGACTGATGAAGTAGCATACATTGGTGAGTTAAATTGTCCATGGCATGCCCGTTTTCCACTTGACATACAAGTGCATCTCAGTAAATAAGAATATCATCAAAAAGTTAATTTATTTCAGTAATTCAATTCAAAAAGTGAAACTAGTATGTTGTATAGGTTCATTGCGCACGGTGATATATTTTAAGCTTTTATTTCTTTTAATTTTGATGATTATGGCTTACAGCTGAGAACCCAAAATTCAGTTTCTCAAAAAAATAAAATAAAAATAGAATATTACATAAGATCAATTTAAAAAAAAGTGGATTTTTAATAGAAATAATAATAATAATGCATCAGATTTATATAGCGTTTTATCATAGACACTTTACAAATAGATACAATATTTATTCACTCCAGACAGACAATAGTAGCGACAAGCTACTACTGTAGCCACAGCTGCCCTGGGGCAGGCTGACAGAAATGTGGCTGCCAATCCACACCAATGGCCTCTTCGGCCACCACCGAACATTTACCAGTGTTATGGACACTGGAGGCAAGGCGGGTAAAGTGTCTTGCCCAGGGACACAATGGCAAGATATCTGGGGAGAGCGGGATTCGAACTGCCAACTGTCCAGTTATTGGATGACCTGGTCTCCCTCCTGAGCCACAGCTGCGCCATACTTTTCATGAATGACTGCATCAATGCGGCGTAGCATGGAGGTGATTAGCCTGTGGTACTGCTGAGGTGTTATGGAAGCTTGGGTTGCTTTGATAGCGGCCTTCAGCTCATCTACATTGTCTCGTCTTCCTCTTGACAATACCACATAGATTCTCTATGGAGTTTCGGTCAGGAGAGTTTGCTTGGCCAATCAAGCACAGTGATGCCATGGTCATTATTAAACCAGGTATTGATACTTTTGGCAGTATGGACAGGTGCCAAGTCCTGTTGGAAAATGAAATCAGCATCTCCATAAAGCTTTGTCAGCAGAGAGAAGCATGAAGTGCTCTAAAATTTCTTGGTAGATGGCTACACTGACTTTGGGCTTGATAAAACAGAGTGGACCAACACCAGGAGATGACATGACTCCCCAAATCATCATCGACTGTGGAAACTTCACACTGGACATCAAACAACTTGGATTCTGTGCCTCTCCACTCTTCCTTCAGACTCTGGGACAGCGATTTCCAAATGACAGGACTTGGCAGCTGAGTTGGGGAGCCATGTCATCTCCTGGTGTTGGTCCACTGTGTTTTATCGAGTCCAAAGTCAGTGCAGCCATCTACCAGGAAGTTTTAGAGCACTCATCGGAAAGCATGCCATGGGTCTTTTAATATTTCTCTTTATTCTTTGTGGTTTCAGCTCAGCTGAATTAACCATTAACCAGATAATGCTCTGCTGCTATCCAGGTACCTCCAACTGGTCAGCCGACTACTTCTTGTCTACAGCTGGAGTGGGGCTGGCAATTTCCCAGCATGCTCCTCACCCTGCATTAAAAAACAAGACCCTGCACGGCCAGCTCAAGGCGATCTTTAACAGGGATTGGTACTCAGACTTTGCTGTGCACCTCAGTGACCTTGGCCACCACCCAGACTGTGCTCTGTCAACATGATGCAAACTCTTGAATATGTTTCATTATTAAGGCAGCATTGCAAACCACTGTTGTAATATATTAGGTGCTGCTTTTATATGGATAAGTAGTGAGAATTGTTTTAAGCTTAATCAAACTGTAACAGGAGATATGGCAATTTCATTATACTAGCTGTGCCATCCACAGCTTTGACAGATTTTTTTTAAATGCACTTTTAAAAGTTGATTGAACCAGTAATGTTTGACTGTTGTTGTTGAGAGGCTTTGTGAATGTATTGTAAAATAATTAATTAGTATTATAATGTTTTGTTTTATATATGTTTTTTTAAAAAATAAACTGACAAAAGTAAATGCAAGTAATACAGAGGCAGTATGGGAAAGACTGATTCTCTGTAGTCAGTTATACACATTGACAAGATGGTATTGTGGAAACCAGAAAAAAAAATTGAGGTTACATACAGTATATATTGGCTTAACATTGGTATCTGCTGATATCTATCTGGTTTATTGATCTCAGGATGTCAGCAAATAAGATTCACCAATAGAAATGGTTAATATTCAGCATGTCTCAGTTGGGTGGAATTGATTATGCCCTGAAGCAAACGGCAACCTAGAGATTTAAATTCAGAAGAACATCCAGGACTGGACCATTTTAAAGTATTTCAGTGTAGTTATTTTTTAAGGCATATTTTTTTGTTTTTGTTTTCCTGGCATTATAGATGGAATTGATGATAATAAAATCACAAACACAATAGGTATCAGCTATTGGCCATCAGCCGACTAATTATTTTGAATATTGATATTGGCCCAAAATTTTGCGATCTGTCCATCCCTAAACAAATAGTTTGATTATATTTATTTGATTTTCTAAAATATCTCAAACTCATGAGAGTAAAGATGTTAATTTACAAGAAAAGAAGTTGCAGAGTTACAGAAAAGCGGAGAAATTTATCACAAAAAGTTGCAGATTTATTTAAAAAAAAAGTCATTCTATAGTTACAAGAAAAGCTCACATTTGAGGAAAAAATATTATACCTATCTGAAAATGTCACAAATTTACAGTTTTAATAGGTTGAAAATATTTGCAAAAAAGCTTCAAAAATAAAGGAAAAAAAGTAATAACTTTGAGGAAAAACCTTACACACTGGCCAGGGTAAAGCTACATTACTTACTGCTCAAGTAACTTTCTTTAAGAAAATGGAAATTTACAGTGTCACAGCAGCAAAGGGATATTAGCACTCAGAGCAGGGGCGCCCCCCCAGCGCCCCTCTGGTCCCTGCCACTGGACAATCTAACATAATTTTATAACTTGTTTTTCTAGGTCAGATTTTACATGTAGTAGATGTTTAAGAAAAATCGCTGTGTGCTGTATATTAACACTAGAAAAGCACTCGGAAAGCGCAGACCTCCGCCAAGCGCCGCAGTTCCCCCCATACAGTCTTCAGATTCCTTGATCATGAAAACATATGACAAGCAGTGGTTCAGTAGTTATTGCCGAAAATGGCATTTTCCATGATGTCGGTCACAGTTCCTCCCATACAGTGTTTGTGTGTACGTTTTCAGATTCCTTGAGCATGAAAACATATGACTAGCAATTGGATTGACAATGATAGGATTAGTGGTTCAGTAGTTATTCTGGAAAATGGCATTTTCCATAATGGCGGGCACAGTTCCTCCCATACAGTGTTTGTGTGTACGTTTTCAGATTCCTTGACCATGAAAACATATGACTAGCAATTAGATTGACAATGATAGGATTAGTGGTTCAGTAGTTATTGACGAAAATGGCATTTTGCGTAATGGCGGTTTTCTTGTGGACGGTGATCCGGATCACCACCAAAATCTAATCATCTGTAGGATACCCCATTTCTGACAATGTGTGAAAATTTCATGAAAATCCGTCCATAACTTTTTAAGTTATCTTGCTAACAGACAAACTGAAGAGGATGATAAAATAAAGGCAGCGTTGGATTTTTAAATAGCTTTATTATCACCCGCCTTCATCAGAACTTGGCTACAGCCCATGGTGTGAGCAGGCTGAAGCCGAATTCCTCAGGCTTTCAAAGAGGAGACAGTGTGTGTGTCTTGCAGCAGATGCAGAATCAGAGTGAGAGAATGAGAGGGTTTGCGTTACAGGGTTGCAGCATATATACTCGACTACAACAATACATCAAGGGCATACCCCAGCAGTTGGTATGATCAAAGAGATAACAGAACAGGCATAAGACATTTGCATTTGAGAGACATATTGATCTCAGTCCCTAGGTCACAGTGAGGACAGGACACATCAGCACAATGCATGAAAGGCAACATTAACATCACAGAAGTGAGCCAGACGAAACGAGTCTGCCTGTAGACATTAATACACATTTCACTGTTCTGTTATTTGCTCTAGCCGAGCGCTCTGTTTGACCAGTCTGTTTGTGGGGGTTTACACCAAAGCACATCTACATATCAGTAGTGCAGCAGAAAAAACCAAGAGAAGAGAGCTGAGTGTCCTTAATCTGTTGTGGGGGTTGACCTATTGACAATGATAGGATTAGTGGTTCAGTAGTTATTGACGAAAATGGCATTTTGCGTAATGGCGGTTTTCTTGTGGACGGTGATCCGGATCACCACCAAAATCTAATCATCTGTAGGATACCCCATTTCTGACAATGTGTGAAAATTTCATGAAAATCCGTCCATAACTTTTTAAGTTATCTTGCTAACAGACAAACTGAAGAGGATGATAAAATAAAGGCAGCGTTGGATTTTTAAATAGCTTTATTATCACCCGCCTTCATCAGAACTTGGCTACAGCCCATGGTGTGAGCAGGCTGAAGCCGAATTCCTCAGGCTTTCAAAGAGGAGACAGTGTGTGTGTCTTGCAGCAGATGCAGAATCAGAGTGAGAGAATGAGAGGGTTTGCGTTACAGGGTTGCAGCATATATACTCGACTACAACAATACATCAAGGGCATACCCCAGCAGTTGGTATGATCAAAGAGATAACAGAACAGGCATAAGACATTTGCATTTGAGAGACATATTGATCTCAGTCCCTAGGTCACAGTGAGGACAGGACGCATCAGCACAATGCATGAAAGGCAACATTAACATCACAGAAGTGAGCCAGACGAAACGAGTCTGCCTGTAGACATTAATACACATTTCACTGTTCTGTTATTTGCTCTAGCCGAGCGCTCTGTTTGACCAGTCTGTTTGTGGGGGTTTACACCAAAGCACATCTACATATCAGTAGTGCAGCAGAAAAAACCAAGAGAAGAGAGCTGAGTGTCCTTAATCTGTTGTGGGGGTTGACCTATTGACAATGATAGGATTAGTGGTTCAGTAGTTATTGACGAAAATGGCATTTTGCGTAATGGCGGTTTTCTTGTGGACGGTGATCCGGATCACCACCAAAATCGAATCATCTGTAGGATACCCCATTTCTGACAATGTGTGAAAATTTCATGAAAATCCGTCTATAACTTTTTGAGTTATCTTGCTATCAGACAAACGAACAGACAGACAAACCAACGCCGATGATCACATAACCTCCCCCTTTGGCGGAGGTAAAAATACAGCAAAGTAGGACAGATCACTGTCAAGGTGCGTTCAGACCAAACACAAATCGGCACGTAGCGTGATTACATTTTAAATTGATTTTGATGTGCCACCCCCCATGAAAAAATTATGGAGGCGCCCCTGACTTGCAGCAATGATAATAGAATGGGGCAAAAACAGTATACAGTACAAGAAGTTTAAAAGAGTAAAATAAGTTTAAAAAATATGTAAAATGGTGTTTACAGCACTAGCAAGCAGTAATTGGTACTTTTACTCAAGTATTTTTATTCTTTGTTGTCCATGAGTAATTAATGTAAAGTAACGCAGCTCTTACTTGAGTGCTTGTTTACTTTCTATCCATCTTTGGCATGTAACGGGGTGGGATCTGTAGACAGGATAGTTTGTGTAATTTTCTTCCTAAACATGAGGTGGCGCTGTGACTAGTACAGGCCGTAAATTGACGCCTCAGGGCGGAGCTCCGGCTTCGGTGGTACGTGTGCTTCTTCAGCTGCCAATGAGCTAACGGCTAACGGCGGAACAGGAGTCTGAACCATGGTGCTGCTTGAAAATGATTCGGTAAGACTAGAAACGGCATTAACTATCGGTTTTGTACGTGAATGTATCAATTAGCTGTCTTCGTTGTCGTGTAGCTAGGTTGCAAATACACCCACAAACGTTAGAGAAGCTAGCTATTTGATGGAGGCACACGACAGTATGCTAACGTTTGGTTGTATCAAACACCGACTTTTGTATATTTCTGTTGTCTTCGTATTTAATTTCTCAGCTGAAACCTGTTTAATAACATCAAGGTTATTGGCCTGCTTAGTCTAGAGTATAGACTTGCCGATTGGTTGGCTTATTAGTTTGGTCACGTTTGACTATTAAATCCTCAAATGTGTGCTGCATTGTACCTGCCTTGCCTTTCTGTATTTCTCAGGGGATAAACGTTAATTGGAGACAAAACACTTAAGGTAATTCAATGAAAGCGTAAGATTATTCGGGTCATTCTTGAATATATATCTATATTAAACAATGAAGAGAAAGCTGAACCTTGACGTCAGCTCTCACATCTTTCAGAAAACTTAACATTTCTATAGATGTTGCTAGTCCTTGCAAAATAGGTGTCTGGCATTATCTTTAAGCAGTGGCTATGGATACGGAAGCTGTATCCCTATACGAAATGTCTATTGCTACGGAAGACAATCCGACAAAGCCTTTTCAGATCAACTCCAAGCCAGCTGCCGCTGTGGCTTCGGTACAGCTGGATTCATGGTAGACCGTATGGTGGGCCTGTGACCGGAAGGTTGCAGGTTCGCGTCCTGCTATCAGCACATTACTAGCACCATTTTACTTGATATGAAATGTAGAGTTAAAATTGAGAGGTTAGCCTTAGAATTTGGGAGTGTGTAAGGTTAAAAAGTTTGTAATTGGATATTAATTAAAATTTTGAAACAAATAAATTCCTCAGATTTCCGTACCTGTAGTCTGGTGCCTTACTATGGCTTAGCCTGACTATTCCAGCGCTGAGGAATATTCCTTAGTGCTGCAATAAAGCCTGTCAGGGCAAGTCTATATTGTTGTTTGTAGACACCAGGCTTTTCTTAATTATCAGTCAAGAGATTCAGGCTGTGCTCTACCTCAATGTTTTTCAACCAGGGTGCCCTGGTATGTTCAGATTTTTGTGTGAAATTATCCAATTTCACTTCTCAATTGGTCCCAAAAAATTGAAAACAATTTGTAATTGTTGTGCATGGGTGTCTACAGAACCTATGCACAACAGTGGCAATTAAGACCAATTAACAAGTGAAACTGGATAATTTCCCACAGAAACTTGAAAGTACCAGGGCACCCTGGTTGAAAAACACTGCTCTACCCAACAGCAACCAAGATCTCCTGTCGTTCCCAAAAAAGGGAAGAGACAAGGAACATTAGCTGGACAGATGGAGAAAAGTACCAATTTAATTTTTTACATTTCGGACAGCTTTCTTTATCTATAAGCCTCATCTCACTGCATCTCAGACCACACTAAAACAAAAACCAACACCTTTCTAAAACTGCTGGCTGCCTTGAGGAAAAATGTAATTTTGCTAAATTTGCTGTTGGTGTGTTTAAGGCTCATCAATCCAAGAAGATAAAACAATTTTTTTTCCTCATTTAAATCTTGTTTGTTCAGTGGTTTCTTTTTGTCATCATACATATTTATGCATTTATGATGCAGCTTGTGTGTACCCAACTTCTAGTTGGACTTGTCAAAGCTGTTATACGTAACTTCAGTATTTTTTTTTATTATAGTTTTAAAAAGCATTAGCTATGGTTATTAGAATGGTGCAGGAATCCTGATCACGATAAAATATTTCCCAGGGTTAACTAAAGTTATGTGACCCTCCCCCCATGTGACACTATTTAACTATGTAGGTTTTTTTTTAGGGCTGTCTCCAACAAAAGAGCTTCCAGGGTGACCCATAGGGCCCTATTTTGACTGTCATCTGCACTTTTTTTTTTTTTTTTTTTTACAGACTTTCCACTGTGCACCAGTGTTTTTATTTTCTGTCAGTACATTGTCAATCTTTTATACCTTGTGTCTCGCCATTAAATTACCGTTAGACAGTGAGCCCACCATGCACTTTGAGGAGGTGCCTCATTTCAAAGAGGTGTGGCAGCACACAATGTAATGCACATTACACTATTATAGTGGATTTAATCAGAATCCACTTTTGATCAGGAAAAAGGAGGTCTGCCATCAGAAGCACATTGTTTAATGATTTTTCAGTGGTGTGTTTTGACATCGCTCAGCTCCGGAGCTCAGGAAACGGAATGTGCTGGGACAGTCGTGGGGCCATATTACAACGACGGGGTCAGTTGATCAGTTGTTTGGCGCAGAATGCATTTATGGGCGTTTCCAAGATCATTTCCTTATCACAATGGCGTATAAACAAACTTTCCACCAGCCTATGACACAAAGAGGCCTAATCATTCAGAGGAGTGTTTTGGATAATCCAATCCAAAGTGCTCCTTCCCGTCCCTTTAATGCACAGAGGCGCATTATCTAAAGCAGGGGTCTCCAGCCTGGGGCTCCTGGGACATTCAGGTTTCTGTGGGAAATTTTCTAATTTCACGTAATTGGTCCAGAGATTTGCAAATAATTTGTCATCGTTGTGCATGTGCTCTGTAGGCACCCATATACAACAGCAAATTATTTGCAAATCTTTGGATCAATTAAGAAGTGAAATTAGAAAATTTCCCACAGAAACCTGAACGTTCCAGGAGCCCCAGCTTGAAGACCCCTGATCTAAAGTGAGTTGTGATCATGACGGTTTAAGATGGGTTTTGCGCTGACCAAAGCCCGTGCGTGTGAGCCAAAATGCACCCGATAGCAACGCTGCTTGGTAATAAGGAAGACGTCAATCACAGTTGATGCCCAGTTAGTTATGTTAAAAAGAACAAACGGGTAAGGATGGGCTGAAAAAATCATGTTTAATGTGCAGATGGATGCAACACAGACATGAAGAAAAGAGGATGATGCCTGTGCAAACTAACGATGGCGTGAAAGTCGCTTCCGGCTGTGGGGAGATGGAGTGGTCCCTCTGCTGTTGCTTTCACTGACCAAGGGTCTCCCCCTGTCCGTCTTGGGTAGGAGGGAAGGGGACGATCTGCCGCCTCCAACCCCTGCCACGAAGCGAGCCCGCTCTTGGCAGGCTGATGGGTGGCTGTCAGAGAGCTTTCTGGGCTGGAAACCCGGGGCGCATGGCCAACACAGATGTGGGCGCATCTCCTGTCTCTCTGGGGAGTTAGTGAAAAGTAAAATGCTGCACACTCCTTGTTCATTCATTTATTTCCCTAAAAATAAACACATTAATGCCTTATAAGGCCATGATGAAAACTTGCATCACACAGGAACATACTGGCACACATGCTCCCTGTTCATTCATTCCCCTAAAAAAATAATATATTAATGCCTAATCTATAGACTCCGCAATTAATGAGTGTGGATGGAATAAAAAAAAAAAAAACTGGTGTGTGATCATCATATAATTAACATGACGGGCGATTATGACTGTTACAAGATCCCAGCGCAAGCCGTTTCCTGAGCTGCGCGATGTCAAAACACGCCACTGAAATATCATTAAACAATGCGTTTCTGATGATAGACCTCCTTTTTCCTGATCAAAAGCAGATTCTGATGAAATGCACTATAATAGTAATGCGTATTCGATTATGCACCTCCTCCGAGCGCATAGCAGGTGGACTGTCTACTGGTAATTTGATGGTGTGATGCAAGGTGTAAAAAAAAACAGACAATGCGCTGACAGAAAAACACTGGCGCACAGCGAACGTCTGTCTGAAAAGTGCGCGGATGACCATCTGTGCGCATTCAGCTGATTTTTCAGCCCATTCTTCACTGTTTGTTTTTTTTAACATAAATAACTGGACATCAGCTGTGATTGAGGTCTTCCTTATTACCAAGCAACGTTACTGTCACGTGCATTTTGGCTCACACACATGGGCTTTGGTCAGCGCAAAACCTGTCTTAAACGGTCATGATCACAGGTCGCTTTAGATGATGTGCCTCTTTGCATTAAAGGGATGGGAAGGAGCTCTTTGGATTGGATTATCCAAAACACAGCTCTGAAAGATTAGACCGGCCTCTTTGCATCATGTGCCGGTGGAAGATTCATTTTTACGCCACCGTAATAAGGAAATTAACTTGGACACGTCCATAAATGCGTTCTACATCAATGACAACTGATCATCTGACCCCGTTATTGTAATATGGCCCATAGTTGCAATTTAAATCAAATGGTAGTCTGTCTGTTGTACTTTTATGATAGAGATGTAACTTCAGTTGTTGAAATATAAACAGTTTTGGAACATTGGGAGATAGTTTAGTCCTAGGGTTGAAAAAAATGTCTTAAGTGGCAATGAACACTTGAAATATAATTTAACCTTTGCCCTTAAATAAGTGAGCCATCTGTTAATGGGCTAAATTCAGGTAACAAGATGACTTTGTCTGACAGAGGATTCATCATCACTATTGTCCTCCTTTCTCAGTCTTCTCATGTTGTGCACATGGAACACAAATTTTTCACATTGTTGGGAAGAACAAGAACATACAAAATGCACTCTAGAATAGCTAAGGACACACAAAATCATCAGAATATGTACTTCCCTGTCAATCCTTTATTCTACAGTATCTAAACAAGACTGTAGAATGCAGGGCTTCAAGTTTTCCAGTACTGTGCTGGATTTCCAGCGTGTGCTGTTTGGCTGTGGGGAAAAATGATACTCCTAAAAAAACAAAAGATTTACTTACTATTTCTTTACGAAGAACCGCTTTTTGTCCAAGTGGAGTTGCCGTATCTAGCGATCCAAGATGGTGGACCGTATTGCGCTTAAACTCTCCTAATCGGGTAGTGACGGCATACACAAAACCTTTCATACATTCCGTGGGATGGAGAGTAAGTTTTTGAAACCTGGAGAAGATGTCCTAATTGACAAAGGGTTTAAAAACAAATGGCGCTGGGCGTGGATCGAAGAAATGGGCAGAGACTGTAAGCTTTTTGGTAGCTGGTGTAAAGGAAAAAAGTTAAAGAACCAGGGGCCTCGTGTATAAACGGTGCACACACACAAAAACATGGTGTACACTGATTTTCACGCACACAGTGGGATGTGTGTTTAAAAAAAAAAAAAGGTGAGAATTTGTGGGCTGAGCCACAAAGTTTCCACCTGCTGGGAGAAGTTGTGGCTGTCTGCAAAATTCTGTTTGGCTCTATCAGGTGGGTCTGTTAAGATAAGCTTTTATTAGTCCCACAATGGGGAATGTTAACTACAAAACAGCAGAAGCTCACAGAATGTTAAAATAACATTTCCACTTCAGTTAAAATGCTTTGTCTATGAATTAGTCTGTGAAAAACATAATTATTATTACGTGATTTACCTCCATAGCTCAGCTCATTGAGCATAGTGAAACCCTGATGAATAATAACTAATTAACCTGCCTCACTCATGGACCAACCAGTGCCACTGTCCTGTTTGTGTAAATGTGTCATTTTGACCCGAAGAAAAAAGGAGAGATACTCGGGGTTAATGTTGAGTAAAAGGGAAGACCATGGGGAATTCTGGGCTGCAATTTACCCAGATTTCCAAGGGACCCTTAACGGATTCCCCCTCTGACATTTTGGCCTCCTCAGGAAGTGGGTCGGGGGACACGGACACCTGTTGTCTTGGAGTCATTCTGACCCGAAGACAACAAGGGGATCCCCAGCGCAATACGTGCTGTACCTTGGAAATAAGACTTTTAAGGCCTGGCTGTCGTGTGTAATAGAGCGCCTAAGTCACGCCCTTCTGCTTCTGCATATGGGACTTAAAATCAGAAAAATTCTCCATTGAAATTAATGGAAAAAGTGAAATTATCTTTTGATCTTGATCAAATTTTGCTACGAGTTACACATGTCAATTTAAAAGGTCATTTTCCACATAAATAACGGTGTAGGTTGCTGTAGAACTGTTGAGGTATAAGCTTATGAAAATACGTAAATTAAAAACTGCAAACACAGATGGACGGACGCCCAGGGTGAAGTAACAATCCTCTGGATCAGCTGCAGCTCTCACAATGCAAAACAATACCTTTGTGTTGCTTTGGTCTCTTTGAATTCTTATTTCTTCAGTCAGGAAACAGGAGGTGAGGCTTTAGTAATCTCCTGCCATGCTCGTTTTTAGTGATGTGGGATGATGGGAGTTGTCCGCTAATCGTTGAAACAAAAACTATTACTGTTATTATATGACAGCTGACAACTCTGTGTGTGTGTGTGTGTGTGTGTGTGTGTGTGCGCGCGCGCACAGAGTGATGTGAAAAGTGTTTGCCCCTTCCTGATTTCTCATTTTTTTTGTATGTTTGTCACACTTAAATGTTTCAGATCATCAAACAAATTTAAATATTAGACAAAGATAACACAAGTAAACACAAAATGCAGTTTTTAAATGAAGGTGTTTATTATTAAGGGGGGAAAAAAAAAACAACCCTACATGGCCCTGTGTGAAAAAGTGATTGCCCCCTAAACCTAATAACTGGTTGGGCCACCCTTAGCAGCAACAACTGCAATCAAGCGTTTGCAATAACTGGCAATGACTCTTTTACAACGCTGTGGAGGAATTTTGGCCCACTCATCTTTGCAGAATTGTTGTAATTCAGCCACATGGGAGGGTTTTTGAGCATGAACTGCCTTTTTAAGGTCATGCCACAGCATCTCAATCAGATTCAGCTCAGGACTTTGATTAAGCCACTCCAAAGTCTTCATTTTGTTTTTCTTAAGCCATTCAGAGGTGGACTTGCTGGTGTGTTTTGGATCATTGTCCTGCTGCAGAACCCAAGTGTGCTTCAGCTTGAGGTCACGAACAGATGACGGGACATTCTCCTTCAGGATTTTTTGGTAGACAGCAGAATTCATGGTTCCATTTATCACAGCAAGTCTTCCAGGTCCTGAAGCAGCAAAACAGCCCCGGACCCTCATACTACCAACACCATATTTTACTGCTGGTATGATGTTCCTTTTCTGTAATGCTGTTACTTTTACGCCAGATGTAATGGGACACACACCTTCCAAAAAGTTCAACTTTTGTCTCGTCAGTCCACAAAGTATTTTCCCAAAAGTCTTGGGGATCATCAAGATGTTTTCTGGCAAAACTGAGATGAGCTTTTATGTTCTTTTTGCTCAGCAGTGGTTTTCATCTTGGAACTCTGCCATGCAAGCCATTTTTGCCCAGTCTCTTTCTTATAGTGGAGTCATGAACACTGACCTTAACTGAGGCAAGTAGCGCCTGCAGTCCTTTGGATGTTGTTGTGGGGTCTTATGTGACCTCGGATGAGTCGTCACTGCGCTCTTGGGATAATTTTGGTTGGCCGGCCACTCCTGGGAAGGTTCACCACTATTCCATGTTTTCGCCATTTGTGGATAATGGCTCTCACTGTGGTTCGCTGGAGTCCCAAGGCTTTAGAAATGGCTAGAAAATTGAACTCAGCTTTCCAAACATGTGATAACCACAGTTAATTTATGTTTTAACAAGGGGGCAATCACATTTTCACACAGGGCCATGCAGGTTTGATTTTTTTTTTTTACCCTTAATAATAAACACCTTCAATTAAAAACTGCATTTTGTGTTTACTTGTGTCATCTTTGTCTAATATTTAAATTTTTTTAATCTGAAACATTTAAGTGTGACATACAAAAAATGAGAAATTGGGAAGGGGGTAAACACTTTTTCACACCACTATGTGTGTGTCCACCCCATGACCCTGCCCCTGGGGGAAAAAAAGTTCAGGCTCAGGATTTTTTTTTTTTTTTTGCTTTAACCCCTGAGAATGTAAGGTCGTGCTACATGAATTGCAGAATATACAACATGAAAGACACTGCAACTAAACGGGGAACTAGCACCAACCTGTGGTGTCCATCGCCATAATATAACTTGAAAGTGAACTGTGAGTAAACAGGACCTTCTGTGAGAATCAACTAGTGTCTCCTTGTGTAACTGCCCAGCTAACTGTCTAGTGAATATTTAGATGACCAAAGAATTTTTCACAGGCTAAAGGTAACTGTTAAGGGTCAGCCCTGTAGTGGTGTGTAACCTTGCGCACAGAGATGTACAAATGACTCAGATTTGTGTAGCTTTTTATTACACCCAATTTGTTCACGTTTTACTAGGAAACATCAGTGAAATGTTCTTTGGTTATACAATGTGTTAATCTACTGCAGCACATTTTATTATAGGTGCTAATCATTACATTTAAGACAATTTAAATGTGATAATTTAGGCATTGAGATCACTGATGTTTCTTTGTTGTGCAGTTTCTCACAGAGCTTACGCGGCTCTTCCAGAAGTGCAGAACATCAGGCAGCGTCGTCATCACATTAAAGAAGTGTAAGTCAGCTCTATAGTGTTGTTGCAGTAAGACGGATTATCCCGCATCTAAGCAGATGAATTACAGTCCTATTTGATTTATTCCAGATGATGGTAGAACCAAACCAGTACCGAGGAAAGGACACTCTGACTCGTTTGAACCTGCAGACAACAAATGTCTCCTCAGAGCGACTGATGGCAAGAAGAAAATTAGCACAGTGGTGAGCTGATTATGAAAGTGTTTTTATTTTAGATGCTGTGGTGATGCTGTTAATGCCAACTTCCTATTTTCTTATAATTTCAGGTCAGCAGCAAGGAAGTAATCAAATTTCAGATGGTGGGTTGAGTTTGTTTTCATTTTTAGCTCATTCTGGCAAAGCCGAAAATAGCTAATACAATGACGTGACATTCGTTGTCCATCTGTCCACATTTCACGTGAATCACTACTCCTAGGCATTTGCCTCGATGCTCACCAAAGTCACTCACAGTGACCCTTAAGTGGGTCTGCATCAAAGTTGTACTCAAGGTCAAAGGTCAGGAGATCTGGGCATGTATGATTTCATGAAAAATGGGGCTCTAACTGGACTAACAGGACGTGTTCAGGATCTCACTTGTTGAACCTTGGAGTGAAGGTTTCAGGCCAAAATGATGAAATATGTATTGTCAAGGCCATTGATCTTGACTTTGAGCACATCCTTAGATGTGTCTGCATCTAGGCTGTACTTAGGGTCAAGGTCAATGATCAGGAGATGTGAACACTCCCGGGGTGAATTCGTCAGACCGGAATGAGCTACTCTGTCATTGATGGTCTGGTTGTTTGGAGGCTATTATATTGTTTTTATCAAAAATTTCTCTCTGACACTACTTATCCTTGACTCTACAGGCGTACTCTAACCTCCTTAGAGCTCACATGGATGGACTTAAGAAGAAAGATAAGAAAAGCAAAAGCAAGAAAACTAAAGCCACCCAATGAGGAAGAGACTAAGATAAACACGGGTACCTAAACTGGCCTGTACAATCTGACTGGATGGGGGTGGTGGTGGCGGCTCCATCTGAAATGTAGCCCCACTCTGTTGTATTCCTGTTCATTCCAGGCCTCCAAAAACTGTTCGCCTAGTCAATGATGGCTTTAACCGCCGCTGTTTGCCTGCTAACATCTCATCATTGGGTGTCCAGCGCCATCACTGTTGGATCAGAGAACCTGGAGGATTTCTCATCATTTAAGAATCAAGCCAACCTAATTGAATTTCCACCACATCTGCCTTGGCATCAGGGTCTGGAGCCAGTTCCAGGAATAATGAATATTGATTAACAGCTTTTCATTTAAAGTATTTAACTGCTAGTTCCTTTTTAAGTTGTAGTTACCAAATAAATCTTGGTTGTTTTTTGTAAAATTGGTTTTCAGCATAGGTTATCAGAAATGCCAAGTAAAATCATGTATGGCTTTTTTTTTTTAAATACAGTGAACAGTTTTTTTTACACACCCATGCTACACCATTGACTGGCTTGTTGAAGACCAATAAAATCTACTGCACAGCCTCAATTTGATGTTATTTGGCCAATTGCACATATGACTTTGGTATAAAATGGGTAATGAAATTCTCCAAATGACTGCTGCATAATAGGCCCAGTTAAGATTCACTTTGAATGGTGTCACGATTGAGTTAACCAGCATGTTATGAGTACACAAATATCATTTTATGCCTTTTTTTTACATTTACTAGTTACAGCCAGAATATTTTGTCAACCATGTATTTGTCCTGTCACACCACCTCTAGTTGTCTCATAAGAGCACTGCAGCAGAATTTAAGCTCAGAAAATAAAGTGCTTTGTAAAGTCACTACTTGTTTATCATATGATAAATTGCCAAACAAGGACTAAACATCAGCAACGATGATTTACCAAAAAAACAAACCAAACTGTAATGCACTATATACACTGACACATTTCTGTGCTGTACACGGAAAACAGTCTGTAAAGGTTCTTTCATAGTGCCGTGCTCCTCTTGTCCGGCCTCTCTTTCGGGGAAGGTGTGAGGACTCGTTGTCGGGCGCTCTCTTCCTGGTATCCCTGGTTCATGAGGCTGGTCACATATTGGAACAGGGTCTGGGTCACAAACGGTGCACAGTAATTTCAAAGTCAGATACTTTGCTAAACATGATATGGGTAGAGTAGCTGAAATTGTAAATCAAGTAAAAGCAGCATTGCCTTGTGTTTACTAATTAAGAGTAATCACCCAAAAAATTACTTGAGTAAGAAAGTATCTTAAAACATTTAGTATTAATGATTTTACTGCTTTCATTCAAATTTATTGTCACTTTTCATAAGATTGTGACTTTTTCCAGTAATAAACTTAGTATATTTCTTATAAATTTGATTTTTTTTAGACCGTTTCTTTTCATGCAATTTTCCATAAATTTGACTAACTAGTGAATTTGCAACTTATTGAGAAAAATTTAGATTTTCTTTTTCCCTTGTAGCTTTCTTCTTAAATTTGCACCTTTACTCTCACCATTTTTTTTCTTGGATGTATTTGGCTGAGGAAAATGAAATGCTTCCTCTAATATAATCCAAACATATCAAACAGTAAATGGTAACATTTCCTGTGCCTGAATAGAAAAGCAGTGATTTCAATTCTGATTTAAATTAATGCCATAGGTTCACTAAATGACTTGAGACGCATAATATCTGGTAAGACAAAGTTATTACAGTATAAAGAACATTTTGCACCAGTTTTCTAATGAGTGAAATTGAAAGCAACTCAAAAAGACAACCATATGCACTTGAGTAAAAGTGCATGTTTTTCTTATAATTGTACACAAGCAAGAGTAAAGTGTCCTGGAATTGGACTACTTGGTAAAGCACAAGTTGAAATTGAATACAGGCAGATGAGAAAATTTGTTATATTTTTGCATTTTCTTACAACTATAGTTATTGTTTTTACAGGTTTTCTAAATGAGTAATTTTACTTGTGTGCCACACAAATTCTAACACTAGAGAGCAGCAGAGGCTCATAATTGTGCCTAGTTTGTCAGGGACCATGTACAGAAAAAATTAAATACAGGGTAAAAATGCTCTGTACCAGATTATAGCATTCTCACTAATTTCCATCTGTAGTCCCTGAGGCAAGCAGGAAGATATTAAAAGAAAACTAGCACATATAGAACGCAATGCAGGCTGGGTTTCAGAAACTGTTGACCCTGAAACAAGCAGGGAGTAACGGTAAAAGGAACGGCACACATAAAAACAATTTAAGAGTACAATTTCAAATCCCATTTAAGGGGCAGAGTCAATGCTGGTAGGCTTAATTACTTAAAATCATTTTTTTTGTCTGTGGAAAAGTCTCTAATTTGTTCTGGTCTTCAAAGCAGTGGGGAGCTTGTTCCATTCAGTTATAGCTTTGTATGACAAGGCTGACTGTCCAAAAGCAGTTTTACGAAGGGGATGCAACAATGCCACCTAGAGGAAGTCCTTGTTATTCTGGTATTTTGTTCAGAAGTTGGGTACACAAAAGTCTTAAGAGGCGAGGGTGCAGAACCATGGATAATTTTAAAGACCAACCATATATTTGCATACATGATCATATTTTCAAAGCTTAACATCTTGTGTTTGGCAACTGTCGTGTTTTCTTATCCAGAATTTTGATGGATTGTTCATACAGAGATTCCAAAGGTTTCAGAGTCGTACTGTTGGCTTGTAACCAGCATGAGATGCAATAGGACAAATGTGTCAAAATCGTGGCATTCAGAAAGGTTTTTGATCCTTTTAGAGTGAGTGAGTTTCTGATGCAACGAAAGTTTGCAAGGTTATATTTCAGAGTGCCGGTCATTCGTTTTGTGCGCTTTTTAAAAATGCAGACGGACAGACGAAAATTCAATATCGCTAATTCATATCTGAAATTGTTGTCTGAGACGAGCTAAAACGAACTGCACATGTTTTGGTCTCAACAAATGTCGCATATGGTGACAATGTGCTCTTGAAAGTATGCTGCCCTGGAGAGCCAAGCGATCAGCGGCTAAGATGGCCACTGACTGTGTGACGTCACAACCGGCAAACACACGCACACTGTCGCGGCCACTGCTGTGTTTTGCTTCATGCAACACTTGATGTTTACGTTTTAAAATTGGCGATTATGGATATTGCTCGGAATTACCAAATATTTTCATGATCATAAGAACGGTTAGGGGGGAAAAAAACATGCTGAAGAAAGACAGTTTAACTCACCGGTTACTTATATTGGAAGTCCATCCTCCTGTGTTTTTAGAAGCAAAGTTCTCAATTACAGAGACATACAGTGTTCCCTATTGCTTCAGCTTCTGTATTAAAGCAGACTCCAGTGAAATAGTACCCAGGTTTGTCAGTCTTTCTTGTCCACATATATTTTGCAGGTGTCACGGCTCGCCGCTCTCAGGCATCTGCCTCAGCTGCGTGCACACCTGCACCTCGTCAGCGCCCTACATGTGCAGTAGACATTTCGTTTACAGCGATTTCGAGAATAAGATGCAATTTGAAATGAAATTTGCAAAAAGATTGGTGATAAAGAAAACGGCTATTCCAACTATATATCCCACGATTGCCAAGTCTGACTCTGAGACAAGTGTCAGTGACAGTGGCGTGAAAAGCAAGGGTGATCTACCGAGGCGATCAGCTGTCAGAAAACGAGAAGTAAACAGGGTAAGTTTTGTATTTTTAATATTCACTGCAAATGTTTACTAAACATTTTAAATGAATTCCAAGCAATGGATGATTTTCAAAATCAAATTATTTCTGGGAAATAATGCGGCAGCGGACAGGTGCCCGTGTCAGGTTTTGCAGCGTCGCGCAAACAGAGGCACACTGGCGGGCCCAGGCCACCAGTGTTTTCGGCGTGCTTTTGTGCCTAAAACGTTCAAGAACGCGGAGTTTGTGTTGGTCAGATTTCTGCCAAATAATCCGGCGGCGGACAGGTGCCCGTGTCAGGTTTTGGAGCTGCGTGCAAACAGAGGCGCGCTGGCGGGCCCAGGCCACCAGTGTTTTGCGCGTGCTTTTGTGCCTAAAACGTTGAAGAACGCGGAGTTGACAAACAAACCCCGGCAAAAACATAACCTCCTCCTGGCCTTTTCGGCCTGGCGGAGGTAATTACCAATGACAGTTCAGCTTTCAAGTTTTAGGGAAGCAACATATTTGCTAAGAAAAATAAATATAAGCCTAAGATTGTAAGAGAAATGTGCTTTTAAAAATGGAACTCCAATTTTCTACCATAGAATGGTGCCCATTATAACTGTGAAATGTTATTTATTGGAATATAATAATTGCTATATCTGGAAACTAGTTATTTTCTTAATCTGTAGTGACACTCCATTGATTTTTGTATTTCTTTGTATATTTCTGCTGTGTTTTCAAACATTCATACAAAGGTGGTATAATATGTAATATTTCTTTTCAAATTGAGAAGAATTTAGTGTGTTCAAATTATTCAAATGTATATGACATGCGACTTTGATGAATGCTGAACTATGAGAATTATAACATTGACATGAACATTAATAAACTCAATATATGATTTTACAAAACTTTATTTACATATCATTGTTCACAAATCTAATCTTGGTAGGAAAAATCCCTTGTAGTGATCAGATGGGAACGTTTCTCTGATGAGGCTCACTGCACAGGCAGGCAACATAACCCTCACTTCTTTCCCACAAATAAGGCTGAATACCCCCTCAGCACCACCCAAAACTACTTCATCATCCGATTCCTCATTTTCAATGTCATCATTTATATTGTGGTCGTCAAACTCGACAAAATAATCGCTGTCCGAATCACTTTGTTCTCGTTCTGCCTTTTTCTTTCTATTGCTGCTGTGACGTCACTAATGCCCGCACCTATCGAGAGATGGCAGTACTGCAACCTCACTAAGTGAAGGCTGAGCTATGAGCAAATAAGGTCATTTATGGAGGATGGTGACACATTAAATCGCGGGAATAGACAGAATAGAATATTTTCATACAATCAGTTGATTGGTTCAATAAAAATATGTCACTGTCCGTCTGCTTTAAAGCTGAGCGTGGGATCTAATGTGACACTCAAATACTTAAACTGTGGAGCATGTAAATAATGAGGCTGATTTGGTTCAGGCGGTTTATTACACGACTCACACAAGGAGCATAGACAGAATGGCATACAAGTAGGAACTCTTCCCTTAAATAACCTGACATCCTTCTAGACTCTTCTCACACACAAAAGATAATCCCCGTCTAGACTCTTCTCACACACAAAAGATAATCCCCCGTCCGACTGCAGTCAGTCCATTCATCCTTGACACCTCCCTGTTATCTTACTAGGGCATCTAGAAACTTCTCACACACAAAAGGTTAACTTTGCATCCTTTGTTCCTGTCTAAGGTGGTAAACCATTATGCACTCCCCAGGTTGCCACAAAACTTACATTTTCTATATTTGCTCCATTTACAGTTATACTCGGATAGTGCGTATGATTTTGTTTGTTGGCAAAGTACATGGTAGCTGTTTTCCGTACATTCAGAGTGAGGCATGATTGATTAAGTCATTTTGACACTTTCTTCATTGCTATCATCAACTTGTCAGCCACTTGTTTAGCATCCTTCCCATGTGTGCAGATGACTGTGTCATCTGCATACATCTGAATTTTTATGTCATTTTCATATACTGATGGAAAATCATTAATATACAAAGTAAACAGCAGTGGGCCTAAAACTGAACCTTGTGGTACTCCCATGGTGCATGTGTTTGATTGGGATACAGCATTGTTTATGCACACACACTGGGAGCGACCAGATAGATAAGATTTTAACCAGCTAAGGGTATTTGTGGACAGTTTATAGCCTGATAGTTTGGAAAGAAGGACTGAGTGATTGACTGTATCAAAGACTTAAATGCAAGTCTAAAAAGATGGCTCCTACCACCCCCCTTTGTCCAGATTTTCTTTAATCATTTCAATAAAGTAACAATATGCAGTCTCCACTGAGTGGTTCAGCCTGAAACCAAACTGCATGGGATATAGCAGCTGGGTAGATTCGAGATCTTCTACCAGTTAGTCTACTACCACTTTTTCAATGGCTTTTGACAAAACAGAAAATATACTTATCGGCCTATAATTACTAATTTCCTGTTTGTCTCTGGCTTTGTGTATGGGGGTGACAATGGCAGGTTTCAATGCATGAGGAAAATATTTTCATGTATTGGTTTATTTTTCATGTATTGGTTTATACGAGATGGTGACATCCTATAAGTACCTGGGTATTCATCTGAACAATAAACTAGACTGGTCACACAATACTGACGCACTCTACAAGAAGGGACAGCGCAGACTGTTCCTGCTGAGGAGACTCAGGTCTTTTGGTGTACAAGGGGCGCTGCTGAAGTCATTCTATGACACGGTGGTGGCATCAGCCATCACTTTTGGAGTGGTCTGCTGGGGCAGTGGCATTACTGCAGCCGATAGAAAGAGACTGAACAAACTGATTACGAAAGCTAGCTCTGTCCTGGGGCAGCGCCTTGATCCGATGGAGGAGATAGGAGAGAGAAGGACGGTGGCTAAACTGTCATCTCTGCTGGAGTCCGAGTTCCACCCTATGCAGGACATACTGGATGCACTGAGGAGCTCATTTAGCAGCAGACTACATCATCCCAGGTGCACAACCGAGAGGTTTCGTAGGTCCTTCCTACCAACGGCTGTCAGACTGTACAACCTAAGCAGGGCTGCTCGCAGAGATAGCAAAAAGACGTAACAAACTAATAGTTTTTTTGAATGCAAAAGATGCAATAGACTTACACTATGGTCCTCTCCGGCATACAACTAGGAACATACCGGTCGCTATGGAGGGTGAGAATATGTATGGGCACATAATCATACCATGTAGGATAACTAAATAGACGGTTATGCTGTTTCATCCCACCTAGCAACAATGCTCTGCACTGTGTGTGTTTATATATTTACATATTTATTCCATCTAGCTACAATGCTCAGCACTGGGTGTGTTTATATTTATATATCTATATATTTATTCCATCTAGCTACAATGCTCCGCACTGTGTTTTTATATATCTACATATTATTCCATCTAGCTACATTGCTCCGCACTGTGTGTGTTTATATACTTGCATATTTATTCCACCTAGCTGCAATGCTCCGTACTGTGGGTGTTTATATATTTACATATTTATTCCATCTAGCTACATTGCTCCGCACTGTGTGTGTTTATATACTTGCATATTTATTCCACCTAGCTGCAATGCTCCGTACTGTGGGTGTTTATATATTTACATATTTATTCCATCCAGCTACAATGCTCTGCACTGTGTGTCTGTGTGTGTGTGTGTATATATATATTTTATAGTAATATGTACATATGTATATTAGCTGCTCTTGCTTGCTTGTTTTGTTTTTTTTTTTGTTTTTTTTTTCTTGCCTTCTGATTGTTGCTCTGAGTGTTGCTATCCCTGTGCTGTTGCAATCCTGGAATTTCCCCGTTGTGGGACTAATAAAGGCTTATCTTATCTTATCTTATCTTATTAGTTCTGTAATTGTAATTATTAAAGTATTTTTATGTTTTTTCAGGAATACAGTGTCTAGTCCATGAATATCCTTAGCTCTGGAACTTGATAGAGATGATAAAATTGGAATTTCCCCGTTGTGGGACTAATAAAGGCTTATCTTATCTTATCTTAAAATTTTGTTAATCTTTTTAAGGTTTAGATCAATTTCATCATTTAATTTGGTGTGGATATGTTTGGGTAAAATTCAGGCCCAGTTTTTGTCTTTCGTCGGCCTCCGTCGGTCTATGATGACCATGGAAGAGAATCCTAAACGTCTACTTTGCTGGAACAGCACCAGTTTTTGTACCGATTTGATAAAATAATCATTAAAATTGCTGGTTATAACCAAGCTACAGTATCTGAGTGAAGTTGTAGGACTTCACTTTTTTCATTTTTTTTCCTGTGAGTTTATCAATACATTTCCAGAGTTTTTTGTTGTTCCCTTTTGCATTTTTGATTATATCTAAGAAGAAATTTGCTTTTGCTTTAAGGAGTTGCATGGTGACTTCATTTCTGAGGCTTTTAAAAATCAGTCTCTGTACTTCAATCAGTTTTTAGCCATTTTTAAGAGCCAAATCCCTTTTTTCATGAGATTCCATTTTTCATTTAGCCAAGGTAGGTCCTGTTTTCTCTTGTGCTTAGTGTTATTTTATGTTTTGAGATAATTTCTTTGATTGTTGATATCATATTTTCACATGTCTGTTCACAATTTGTATCACAATTTATTTCAGTTCACTTTACGTGCGCCACTTTACCTATGAAACTATAACATGTACTTAATATCCCAGAAATCTCCACCCTACAATTAAATGATTCATAGAAAATTGTCATTTCTGTATTGTTAAAGAAGATTAAATAATGGTTTCTGGAGGATCGTAATATAGTTATTCTGTATTAGTATGGCGGTGCCCTAGGCTGGGAGGGGTGTTGCCTCGCCTTCAGGGGGTGGCGTCACCTGGGATATATAAGCCTAGTGCAGGAGACATATTGTCTCCTTGCCGTTACTTCTGTACTCGCGGTAGGGTCTCCCCAAGTGTACATTAGTTCTTGTAGTAAACTATATAAAACATCACCTCGCCTCCTTACTTATTTGGACACTACATTTGGCGACGAGGACAATCGGAGATGGAGAGGGCTGCAGCCATGTTACGTCCTTTTTTGGAGGCTCCGGGAGAGCCGTTGGTCCCTTGGGCCAGGTGGTTTGCAGCCTTCCAAAAGTATCTACTCGCGTTGGACCTCGGCGACCTGGACAAATTATGAGCGAGGGCAATTCTGGTCCATAACCTGGGCATGGAGGGCCAGAAAATCCTCAGCACCTTAGGAGGAGGTGATAGCTTCGACGACATCGTGAGGCTCATGGCCAGCTACTTCCAAGCCCCCGAAAATATCATCATGCGGCACATCCAGTTCTGACAACGGCACCAATGACCCAGAGAATCGGTCCAGCAGTTTGTGGCAGACCTCCGGCAGCTGGCGGGTGAGTGCAGGTTTGGGGCCCTGGAGGAGGAGATGGTCTGTGGCCAGTTGGCTGAGCACGTGGCTTACTCCTCAACGAGGGTTCGCCTGGTGACTCATGCTGGAGAGCTAACTTTGCTAGCGGCCATGGAGCTAGCACAACAGCACAAGGCAGCGGAGTGGCTGATGAAACATCTCGGCTGTGACAACGCTCTGCAGAAGAGCGAGGCACACGGAAAGACCCTGGCCTTGGATACGGATGATGGCAGTGACGATGAGTATGCGGCCATTGTCAAGATACGGTCCACCCTGGGGACACCACGATGCTATGGCTGCGGATCCAGTAGGCACTGCTATTGAGCCAGGGAGTGTACGGTGAGGGGCAAGTGTTGTGGACGGTGCGGTATGCTCCATCACTTCGCCAGAGTTTGCCGCAATTTTGACAAGGAGGAACGGAAACCGGTGAAAGGAACTGTTAAGATGAATTAAATCACCCTTTATTGTCATTCAACTATACAACCAATCATGTACAGTAGAATGAAACTGTGTTTTTCCTATCTACAGTGTTAATCACCCCCCCCCCCCCACATATAAAATCAGAGGGCCGCTGCCATGCAAGGCGCCGCCACAGATTTCCCTCCTCCATTCCATTATTGCTGAGCACCAAGCTGGATGGCAGGAAGTTCCACTATTATATGGTTTCGGCATGACCCGGCCGGGATTTGAACCCCTGCCTCCCGGGTGTGGGGTGGATGCTCTACCAACTGAACCACCACTCTGGTGAAGGCCCCTACGGTGGTCCACACAGTCTCCGTCAACGTGGACGGTCACATCGTTTGTGACATTTTGTTGGACGGGACACCAATACTGCTGTTGGTTGACACGGGGTCAGCGGTCTCCGTCCTCAACTTGGCAACTGTAAGTCAGTGTTTTCCCCACTATAGAGTAAGCAACACTAATATCACCTGTTATGGTTATGGTAGCCACCCACTGGATGTTGTGGGCTCGGTGTGGCTGTCGGTGAGGTGCAAAGGGGCCTACATATGCGCCAATGAGTTCATGGTGTCACGGGATGATAATAACCTGTGATTTGTTCTACGGGTTCGGTTTCGCCATTACCTGCGGTGAAGTGGAGGAGTGGTCAAGTGGTGGTTTATGGGACCGGCCTTTCTACGTGGGAAGTGGCGATGAAGTGTGGGACTTAGGGTGGCCCATTCCGGGTGAAGAGGGACACCGCCAGCACCTTTTTACACCAAATAGGCGGGGGTCCCGTGCCAGTGTTTGTTGGACGGTGGACACGAACGGCATGGTTTGATCCCTGCGGTGGCGGAAAGGTCCGAAGAGCGTGAGCTACAGGGTTTCAGCGCCCGACGGGTTCCGGCTACTGAGCCAACAGTGACCGATGCCGCTCCAACGCACCAACATCTGGTATCCAGGGTAACACCAGACGGCACAAACCCTAGCCATGCCGATACCAAAGGCAAGGGACATGACTCAAGTCAACTTGGCGAGCCGCTGGGGAGTCATAAGGGAGCCAGATCGCAGCGCAGACGACGGAGGAAGCCAGTGGGTGCTCCCCTGGGCGAGGGTGATGACGTGCGCCCTAGGGTTGAGCCTTGGCTTGGTCGGGTGCACAGTTCCAGGATAGGGACAGCGGGACAGGATAATCTGCGGGTGGTCCAGTCCAGCGGCGACGGCTACCTGAGTTTGACTGATGGGTTGAAACGGCATCCCAACGAGCTGCGACATTGGAGCACCAAAGGGCGTCTAGGCAATCCATCTCCGGTCATGAAAAAACAGAGACGCTCTGGAAGTGGGCCGCATGACGGACACTCCGGGGGGGGCTTCGAAAGACCTGGGTTGAATGTATGAGGGCTTACGGTGTGTCTGAAACGTGCATTTATTAATATACAGTATGTTCTGGTTACGGTTGTTATGTTTAATATGTTCTGAATCATACACATGTTGAAGTTGTATGGGAATGGGGTTGAAGGGAACCGGGTGAGCGTTGTGTGATGTAAGTAAATTGGTTCCTATGGACATTTACCCTGTTTATGGTACAACTTGTGTGATTATTTAGTTTGTTCTGTAGTTTAAAAAAAAGTGTGTTTATAGAATGGTTTATGACACTTTGACCTGTCGGGGGGGTGTTACCTCTTGGTCGGTATAACTGTTTACAGTATTTTGCATTATTGTATTTTATTTCTATTCCCAGCACAAGATGCTGCGTATATCTCCCTGTCTGAGGTGTGGCCTTTATGGCTGTTTGTGTTTTCATTAGAATAGGGAAACGTTTACCACTGTGACAGGGTGATTAAAATAATGAAGGCACATGACCACCGTTGTTAGGTGAATGTTGTTGAATGTGAGGTGCAGTACGTGGACAAAATTGTTGGTACCCCTCTGTTAATGAAAGAAAAACCCACGATGGTCACAGAAATAACTTGAATCTGACAAAAGTGGTAATTGTGGGGAGACTTGAATAACGAAACCGAATTGCCTTTAATTTCAGTTTATTTCAAGTAACCATTCCACTGTCTGCTCTCATTCCTGAGCAGCGAACAAAGAGGATGAACACACCAAAGTTCTCTCATTTAAACATTCTCACATCAAACCATTTCCCTCGCGGGGGAAATCACACATCTATATCAAAATCTCTTTATTCACATTCATTAGCCTTTTATTTACATAACTCCCCCTTCTCTCCTCTCGAGCCTCAGTGGTCAGGAAGTCTTCTGTCCCCTGTCCTCCGCAGGGGGTCCAGGCTCTGTGGCTCCGCACCGCAGGGGGCTGGCTCTCCTTCATCGTGAGGTTAAATCACATATGCAGTGTCCAACATATACATGTCTCACAACACAGCCATATAACCCCCCCCAAACGATGAAGAACAGACTAATTCCTAAAATTTAATAGCACCTTACTCACTACTGAATAATCAACACCAACATTCAGTCTGTGCGCCGCTTGGGCTTCAGCCGTCTGCCGAATCTGCTGTGAGTTGGCCCCGCCTTGCCTGCGGTGCTTTTCTGCTTCGGCTCTGTTGACTGAGGAAGAGAGTGATTAATTGCCCTTTGCGGGGGCCTGCCTCGTCGAGGCGCCACTGCGATCGGTACAGACACGTCCTTCATGACAAAAGCAGGTTTTAGTCTGTCAATACTGACTGTCTCTTTTCTGTCTCCAAAATCTAGCACAAATTGCTTATCACCTGCCTCCAGCACTCGAAATGGCCCTTCGTAAGGTGGTTTGAGCGTTGCTTTAAGGGCTTCGCGCCTGACAAAAACGAAGTCGGCATTTTTCAAAGCCTTGGGGACGAAAACTCATGGAAAAGCGTGATGAACCGGACCCGGGAGCGTGTCTGCTCCCGTGCCGACTAACGGTCCCAGAGCAGAGAGAGGTGGGGGCTCTGGGTGCTCTGGTAAAAACTCGCCCGGCAGCCTCAGAGTTTGTGCGAATACCAGCTCCGCTGGGGAGGCGTCTAAGTCCTCTTTAGGCGCAGAACGCAACCCTAATAAAACCCATGGCAGTTTATTTACCCAATCTGCATCCGTGAGCGACGCTCTGAGTGCTGCCTTCAAAGACCTATGAAAACACTCGCATAAACCATTGGCCTGAGGGTGGTAAGCCGTAGTGCGGTGAATTTTGGCTCCTAAGCCGTTGGCCATCGCTGACCACAGCTCAGAGATGAATTGCGGTCCTCTATCGGACGTAATGTCCGACGGAACCCCGAAGCGCGCCACCCAAGCCGTTAAAAAAACGCGAGCCACCTCCGCGGCCGTGGTCGTCGCAAGTGGGACCACTTCCGGCCAACGTGTGGTGCGGTCCACCATTGTCAAAAGATACGTGAACCCCTGTGATGCCGGTAGGGGGCCCACAAGGTCGACGTGCACATGGTCGAACCTTCTGGCCGGAATGCGGAACGGTTCTAACGGGGCTCTTGTGTGCCTGTGAATTTTGGCCCGTTGACAGGAAATGCAGGTTTTTGCCCATTCCTTCACGTGCTTGCGCAGGCACGGCCAAACAAACTTTTCCGCCACTAGTTTCACCGACGCGCGCACCCCCGGGTGCGCCAGTGAATGGACCGAGTCAAAAACACGGCGGCGCCACGTGGCCGGAACCACCGGACGCGGGCGCCCCGTCGACATGTCGCAGATCAGGGGGGGCATACCGGTTTGTAAACACTTGCTCTCCAGCCTCAACCCTGTTGGTCCAGACTGGAGCGCGCGCACGTCTGCGTCCGCCCCCTGGTCCGCTGCCATGGCTGCGTAATCTATACCCACGTGCACCGGGGCTGCGCGCGCCACCGTGCCGCTCTCCTGCGGCGCGGTCACGGTGGCCCGTTCTGCCTCTGCGCGTGTTGGGGTCGTGAACGCGCATGAGAGACAATCCGCTACTACATTGAATTTGCCCGCGACGTGCCTAATGTCAGTGGTAAATTCCGAGATTGCGGCCAGCTGCCTCTGCTGCCTGCCGGACCACGGATCTGAAATTTTGGCCATGGCGTATGTGAGCGGCTTGTGGTCCACATAAGCGGTGAAGCACCGTCCTTCCAGCCAGAACTGGAAATGACGAATAGCCAAATGCAGCGCCAACAGTTCTCTGTCAAACGCGCTGTATTTTCGTTCAGCTGCGCTTAAAGATTTGCTAAAGAAAGCCAAAGGCTGCCAAACTCCGGCTACCTGTTGCTCAATAACGGCCCCTATGGCTAAATCTGAAGCGTCTGTCGTCAGCGCGATACATGCTGCAGGGTCTGGGTGGGCCAGGAGCGCAGCGTCAGTCAAGGCTTTTTTAACCTCTGTGAACGCGCGCTCCCGCTCCGGGGACCATTCGACTGCCTGGGTCGGTTTTTGTTTTTTGAGCGCGGCATATAACGGTTGCATGATTTGAGCTGCGTGGGGCAGGAATCGGTTATAAAAATTCACCATCCCCAAGAATTCCTGTAGTGATTTGACCGTTTGTGAACGGGGAAAATCCGCTACCGCGCGTACTTTCTCTGGTAACGGAACCGCTCCCTCCGGGGAGACGCGGTGACCCAAAAAATCGATCCGCTCGACGCTGAACTGGCACTTGGCTGGGTTAACTATTAAGCCGTGCTCTCCCAGCCTCCTAAAAACTGCTGTGAGGTGCGTTTCGTGTTCGTCCTCTGAAGTACTCGCGACCAAAATGTCGTCGAGGTACACAAACACGAAAGGGAGATCGCGTAACACGGCATCCATCATCCGCTGAAATGTTTGCGCCGCCCCTTTGAGACCAAACGGCATGCGTAAAAATTCGAAAAGTCCGAACGGGGTTATTACCGCTGTTTTAGGAATGTCCTCCGGTTGGACCGGGACTTGGTGATAGCCGCGAACTAGATCAATCTTTGAAAAAATGCGCGCCCCCGCCAGGTGCACCGAAAAATCCTGAATGTGCGGGATGGGATAACGATCGTGCGCCGTAGCGTTGTTTAGCCTGCGGTAATCCCCGCACGGTCTCCAGGAGCCATCGGCTTTCGGTACCATGTGCAGCGGCGAAGCCCACGGGCTCTTCGACCTACGAACGATGCCCAGCCTCTCCAGGCTGGCGAACTCCTCGCGCGCAATGGCGAGCTTAACTGCATCCAAGCGCCGAGCTTTTGCAAACACGGGAGGACCAGACGTGGGGATAAAGTGTTTCACCCCGTGCTTCGCGACCGTCGCTGAAAAAGTGGGCACAGTGAGCGCTGGAAATTGGGTGAGGAGTGTGTGAAACTTACCACCTGCTGTAGCGACGTGGGTCTGTACTGGTGGCGGGGACACTCGAGCTGAACAGGGGAGAGAGTAAAAAGAGAGTGCATTTACCAGCCGTCTATTAGCAAGATCAACTAACAGATTGTGTGAACACAAAAAATCCGCGCCCAACATGTTGAAACTCACTGCCGCTATTACAAAAGTCCATTCATATGTGCGGCCATGTAAGCACAAAGGCAAGGTCCTTCTCCCGTAGGTGTTGATGTTCGAGCCATTTGCCGCTGTAGCTCCGCTACCGTGGGGTCCAGCCACCCGGTCCGCGTATGTTGGGGTGATGAAGCTCACTTGTGCTCCGGTGTCGATGAGGAACTCTCGTCCGGAGTGCGCATCTGTGATGTAGAGCAGCTTGCTGCGTTCTCCGAGGGTCGAAGCTGCTAGCGACCCCCGGTCTTGCCGTTTCCCGAACTCCTGAAGATGCAGGGCGGCACACACCTGCGTGCCTTCTCTGCGAACCTCCGATGGTAAAAGCAGATATCTTCTCCTCCGCTGTGTCGTGTCCGCGCCTCTGCCGCCGGGCTATTGGCTCCACCTCGTCGCGGCCGTGCTGCCGCCGTCGTCGGCCAGTCTGGTTCTGCCGCCTCTGGCTCCCCGCTGTCTCGGGTCGCCGCTGTGGTTGCTTGCCCGCCGCAGGCGTCCAGGATCCCATCTGCCTCCTGGGCCAGCTCCCGGAACTCCTCCAGGGTGTGACACCTTTTGCCGGCCAGCGTACTTCTCGCACGCGCCGGGAGGTTGGAGAGGAAGATGAACTGAAAAATGAAATCATCGTTGTCCAACCCTCTCAGCTGTATCATCTCCTCCATCAGGGCGCTCGGCCTGTGTCCACCTTGGTCTAGCAAAGACAGGATCCTCCTCGCCCTCACTTCAGCCGAGGGGGTGAAAAACTTGATGAGGGTGGATTTCAGCTTGCCGTACCTGTCGGTCGCGGGTGGCTGCTCCACCAAGCTCTGCACGCACCGAGCTGTGCTGTTGTCCAGTTTAGCGATGACATGGTGGAACTTAGTGTCATCCACCGTTACTCCTGCGAGCGCGAACTGCGACTCTGCTTGCAGAAACCACGACCGTGGGTTATCCTGCCAGAAATCAGGCAGCTTAACGGCCACTGCGCTCGCCAGCTCTGAGCGCTGTGAGTCCGGGACCCTGAGAATTTCTTCGTTCATTCTCAACGTCGTCAGTCACCAATGTGGGGAGACTTGAATAACGAAACCGAATTGCCTTTAATTTCAGTTTATTTCAAGTAACCATTCCACTGTCTGCTCTCATTCCTGAGCAGCGAACAAAGAGGATGAACACACCAAAGTTCTCTCATTTAAACATTCTCACATCAAACCATTTCCCTCGCGGGGGAAATCACACATCTATATCAAAATCTCTTTATTCACATTCATTAGCCTTTTATTTACATAATTCCCCCTTCTCTCCTCTCAGGAAGTCTTCTGTCCCCTGTCCTCCGCAGGGGGTCCAGGCTCTGTGGCTCCGCACCGCAGGGGGCTGGCTCTCCTTCATCGTGAGGTTAAATCACATATGCAGTGTCCAACATATACATGTCTCACAACACAGCCATAGTAATAAATAAAAAGTCTATGAAAATTAACCAGTGAAAATCAGACAATGCTTTTGAATTGTGGTTCAACAGAATTACTTTAAAAAATAAACTCATGAAACAGGCCTGGACAAAAATGATGGTACCCCTAGAAAAGATTGAAAATAATGTGACCATAGGGACATGTTCAACCAAGACGTGTCCTCTAATTAACATCACAGGTGTCTACAAACTTGTAATCAATCAGTCGGCCTATTTAAAGGGTGACAAGTAGTCGCTGTGCTGTTTGGTGACATGGTGTGTACCACACTAAACATGGACCAGAGGAAGCAAAGGAGATAGTTGTCTCAGGAGATTAGAAAGAAAATTATAGACAAGCATGTTAAAGGTAAAGGCTATAAGACCATCTCCAAGCAGCTTGATGTTCCTGTGACTACAGTTGCACATATTATTCAGAAATTTAAGATCCACGGGACTGTAGCCAACCTCCCTGGACGTGGCTGCAGGAGGAAACTTGATGAAAAATGGAAGCGACGGATAATATGAATGGTAACAAAAGAGCCCAGAACAACCTCTAAACACATCCAAGGTGAACTCCAAGGTCAAGGCACATCAGTGTCAGATCGCACCATCCGTTGTTGTTTGAGCCAAAGTGGACTTCATGAGAGACGACCAAGGAGGACACCACTGTTGAAAACAAATCATAAAAAAGCCAGACTGGAATTTGCCAAACTGCATGTTGACAAGCCACAAAGCTTCTGGGAGAATGTCCCAGAAGCTTTTCTAGGTAAAAATGAAGCATACCAAGAAAAGAACACTGTCCCTACTGTGAAACATGGAGGAGGTTCTGTTATGTTCTGGGGCTGCTTTGCTGCATCTGGCACAGGGTGTCTTGAATCTGTGCAGGGTACAATGAAATCTCAAGACTATCAAGGTATTCTAGAGAGAAATGTGCTGCCCATTGTCAGACAGCTTGGTCTCAGTCGCAGGTCATGGGTCTTGCAACAGGATAATGACCCAAAACACACAGCTAAAAACACCCAAGAATGGCTAAGAGCGAAACATTGGACTATTCGAAAGTGGCCTTCTATGAGCCCTGTATGGTGCATATTTAAGGCACATATGTGGCATGCTTGTATGGTACGCTATCTCCCCCCACATGCTTCCAGTAGGCATGTCGGTGCAGACCCTGCAGATCAAACGTCCATAAGAACAATGCCCCAGCAGGGACCTCGGCTAGGAGGTGGGTGCTGGAGGAAGACGGAGGTGGAAGACAATGTCCCAGCAGGAGCCCCGAGGTGGAGAGGAGAACAGAAGCGCCAGCAAGTCTCGGGGACTGTGGTTCATGTGTTTACCAAACTTAGGTGGGGTGAAGGTGTGAGGTACGTGATGTGGGGGTTTTGTATCTCTGGGATATAAAAGCTGTGAGGAAAGTGGGATCTGTCTCTTTTTCTGCTGAGAACTTTGATGTTAGAAGATGTGACCTTCAATAAAGCTTTCCTGAGAAAATACACTCAGTCTCGTTTGTAAGGCATCTTCTACACCTGATCTAATTCCTATTGAACATCTGTGGAAGGAGCTGAAACATGCCGTCTGGAGAAGGCACCCTTCAAACCTGAGACAACTGGAGCAGTTTGCTCATGAGGAGTGGGTCAGAATACCTGCTGAGAGGTGGAGAAGTCTCACTGACAGTTACAGAAATCGTTTGATTGCCTCAAAAGGTTGTGCAACAAAATATTAAATTAAGGGTACTATCACTTTTGTCCAGGCCTGTTTCATGAGTTTGTTTTTTAAAATAATTCTGTTGAACCACAATTCAAAAGCATTGTCTGATTTTCATTGTGTTTACTGCCCTATGTTGTGTAATTGTTTGGGGAGTTCTCTGTCTATGTACTTCGTGTATGCTGTGAGTTTATGGGATCAGGTACCGCCATTGTCTATGTCTGTATTTGTTATGTGTTTAGCTTAGGAGGGATTAATTTATTTTGGTGTGTGGCTCATTTTTCTTTCACAGACTCTTTGATCACATAGCGGAGAGTTCCGCTGAGCCAGTTTGTGGTGTGACTGGATAGGCCTATTCTCCTCTGTATTAGTGTATGATTCCGGTGTAAATTGTCTGGTTGGGTAATTTGTGTGACTGCATTTTTTTCAAGGGGGTGGGGAGTATGTAGGATCGTAATATAATTATTATATATTAGTATGGTGGTGCCCTAGGCTGGGAGGGGTGATGCCCTGCCTTTGGGGGGTGGCGTCACCTGGAATATATAAGCCTGGTGCAGGAGACATATTGTCTCCTTGCCGTTACTCCTGTACTCGCGGTAGGGTCTCCCCAAGTGTACATTAGTTCTTGTGGGCTATATTAATCATAGATCCCATAACCTACATATGTTTAAGCATGTGAGAGTGTTTAGTGATTACATACGATGGACCATTCAGAGTGCTGGAACCTGGTGATAAACATTTTGTGCTTGATTTTGGGGATAGAAAAGAAACAGTCAGCATTGACAGACTTAAACCTGCCTTCTTGTTGAGAGACGAGCCTGCACAGTTGGCGAGAGCACCTCGGCGGGGTAGACCCCCCCAAGAGAAAAGACTCAGCCCCCCTGCAGGGAACAAATAATCACTCTCCTTCCCAAGCTGCAGATTCCTTACAGGAAGGTCCCACCAGGACGCCCAAGCGGACCCACAGCAGATTCGGGAGAAGATTAAAACCCAGACGGCACAGAGACTGATGCAAACTACTCAACAGTTGTTCACTAATTGTGCTGTAACAGTTTAGGACTGACTTGTGATTTTACTATGCTGTTATGATTACCACTGAACTCTCTTAGGGGCATGGCTGCTGGAAAGTTTCTTCTGTGTCAAGAGGTGTAGCAGTTAGTATGTCATAATAATTATCTTAAACTGTGAATTTTTCTATTGTCCTTTTCTTAGTCGTTTGGGGGGGCTGTGGGCTATATTAAGCATAGATCCCATAACCTACATATGTTTAAGCATGTGAGAGTGTTTAGTGATTACATATGTAAAGCGACTTCACAACTCAGAACAGGACAAAGGGTCTCAACCGCCAGTGAAGATCAAAGAGCATCCCAGGCACTGCGGTGGAGACCGGATGGGTTGCCCTGACCCCCCAGGGCCAGGTGGAGGAGTACGAAGACAAAAGAGGGGATTAAGATAGTGAGGGATGTCAGCTTTTGATATGCATGTCTTTTGTTATGTGCGAGTATAAGTTCGTAGAGCCGAAGGTGTTCGCTATCTTACTTCTTCTGCTGCTGCACCTAGATGAGACTTGTTAGAGGAGCTGATAATAAACTTTGGTTTATGAATCACATCGCCTCGTTATTTCAAGCTCCTCTACAGTTCTTGTAATAAACTATATAAAACGTCACCTCGCCTCCTTAGTTATTTGGACACTACCGTTTCATTCTATGTTTTTAGAGTCTTCTTATTAACACAAGGAGACAGTGGTGTGACAACATGAGGTGACAGAACCATTTTCTGTTTTCTCAGTGTACCCATGTACGGTTCAGTGAGATGTCACATCAGCCAGACTTTAGTTCTGTTTTTTTTTTTTTCTACATGACACGTTGCATGAGGCATTATATTCTGACTCAGAAATG
The DNA here is from genome assembly GCA_020510985.1 of Pholidichthys leucotaenia. Taxonomy (NCBI): domain Eukaryota; kingdom Metazoa; phylum Chordata; class Actinopteri; order Cichliformes; family Pholidichthyidae; genus Pholidichthys; species Pholidichthys leucotaenia. The sequence continues at coordinate 168,733,398 of CM035842.1, forward strand.
AACCAGGCATAAACGATTACTGGTGAGAGGAGACAGGTGGGCTGCAAATGTCTCCAATGTCTACAGAAGGAGATTTTTCTTTTACCTTCCATGCTTTCTCCAGCTCCACTGTCCAGCTGTCCTTCATTATGGGCTGCACAGCACAGATGAATTCTGCTCCAACATACTGCAAAAGAAAAAGGGTAGAAACTGCTTTGCTTAAGGCTTGGTAACTAGTTGGCTGTTACTGTTATTTGGAAAAGCAGGTGGGTTATCTTTTTTTTAATGACATGTTGACGTGTCTCAGCTTGTGCTGCTGGGATCATCAGGCTTACGCTGTAGTACTTAGGCGGGGCGTTGTAATGGTAATGGCTTTTCCCCAGCTCCACAGCCAGAGCCTCCAGTCTCTCAGGCTGGTCCAGTCTAGCCACGCTTTTTTCAATAAAAGACATCACCCTGAAAGAGATGGAAAACATGCTCAGTCTGACTGATCCATTGCCTAACCATGAATTAGCAGTGGGTGACTATCAGCATACACAGATCAATTGTAGATATTACTAGAGTCCTCTGCATGCATGGTCACTGTGTCTATCTGGCAACAAAAAATAACTGTGAATCTCAATCTAGCTCACAGAAAAAAAAATCTCTGCACAAAACAGCACAGAATCAATTTCCTTTGTTGTTTTTATAATAGGTGTGCCATTAGTCTCTGCAGAATATGGTGCGTGACAGTTTTGGAGATGAAACAAAGTGTTAAGAGTTGTTTTTAGTGCCCTCTCCTCTCAGTTACTACTGCCACTGAGGACTTTAGTGCTGATGCACGAGTGCAGCTGAAGGGCCATTTGGCCTTAACACTGAATTCAAGAGTCGCTGGTTCACGCTGGAGCGTGCAACGCATTTTGCATGCTCGTGCCCGCTGCAGTGCCTCACTACTCTCTGTTCCTCCATATCTTCAGGCAGCAAATGGCTACTCTGGCCTCACGTGTAGAGGAACACAAAAAGACACGACGCACCCTGGGAGACAACAGATGACAGATGCTACAAACTCTGTTTGATGTGTCACTGAGCAACAGTGATTATGACCACTTGAGACCTGTCTTATTTTCTCAGTCAGTCATATGTGGAATGTTTTCTCAGCTCAAAATGAAAGAAAAATTCACATCAAGGATTTCAATTTTCATCCTTGAAAAAGCCCAAACCAACAATAAGTCCTTTCCGTTATCATTTTTTAAAGCTCCCTTGTTGCTCTAAAACTACTGTAACAACTGAAAAAGCACAACTGTTGCACTGGCTGACATACTCCTTTGCTTCCAGAAATTGGAATACTTTAGCTTATCAGAGTATTTTGTACGGACCATGTGCAGCAACGACCCCGGTCAAAGGTCAAGCTGTCGCCACCGCCGTTTTGGGTATCAGGCTATAAGCTGTGTGTGATAAACAACGCCAGGCTACACCGATTCCTGATTTTTTGCAACATTTTTACCCCTTAGCCTCAAAAGGTTGAAGGGGTATTGTCGTCACCCCACCGGATGGATGGGTGGAGGCGGCGCTGGCAAGAACACTTACCTTGCGAACACGATAACTAGAGAAAGAAATGACATGGGCTTTTCAAATCAATACTGTTATGTCTAACACAAGTCTCGGAGGGCTTAGACCCTGCCCTCTGACTATGTGTTTGGGGTCAAAAGGTCAAAGGTCACAGTTAGCTTCCAGCATGCTCTATTACTATACAACAAGTACAGCTAGGGTCACCAATTTTTGTACATAGGTTCACCCTGACCTCTGCCTGTGGTTTGGGGATTGCAAGGTCAAAGGTCAAGGTCAGAATGCCATATATACTACATCTCCACAACAAACAAGGAGGCTGAGGGGTATCACTGATATGCTATTATTGTGTCTTCATGTGTTGTTCTAATCATTCTAGCACAGAGGGAATTTCACTTTTTCACTGTCCCAAGGATGTTGAAATGAAAAAGCTCAATCGCTGCAGCTGTTTAATATGAGAACTATGTACTCATTAAGCATTCAAGAATTTGTAGTCATTCCTTTTGTTGTTAGTGCACTCCTTCCTCTGGGGATCAAAGTATACAAAATCAAAAATCAAATCAAATCAAAATTTAAGCTTAAATAATTTCGATGGAAAGTTTGAGTTTGTCCCCTTCACACGGCTGCGTGTCCACTGAGCACATTTTTTCCTACTCTGAGCTTCTATTATCTGTTCATTTTCTAAGTAATCCAGGGTTTAATGTGCTCAGTGTCCTTGGCACAAAAACGCTCTCAGCCGTGCGCGTTTTTTTGTCACTGTGCTCATGGTGCTGACAGTTGGGTTCATCAGCAGCACACCTCTTTAATCAGCTGATCAAAATCAGGCTGAAAGGATACCATGATCAATATTTAACAGCAAAAACTTGGAATGATCCATGTTTTCTTACCCGTTTGATGTGGTTTAGTGCAGCTAGTAGAAAGCTGTGGCATGCCCAAGGCAAGCTTTGAGTGACAGGTCAAGCATTTGCTAGGATACGGGCAGAGACCTTTTAAGAGCACCTGTGAATTGCCTTGGAAAACAGGTTTAGAGTGTTCTTATGCACTCAGCGGGCACACAGCCTAAATGAAGTTGTCAGGCAACTCCTGTAGCATGATACCCAAAATGGCAAAATAAACAAAATCGTGAGTGGTGAATCATGCGAATGGGGTCCATACACACTGGCCTGAATAGCCAATAGAGTAGAGGGAGCTGGGTATCTGAGCGAAGTCTCCAAGGGGTACCTGCAAATATAAGTCAGATGATTCTTTTAATTTTACAAAACCAGAAAAAAGTATGTTAAATATATAAATAAAAAGTAAAAAAAACATTTTCAAATTTGCATGCAGAAAATCCTGACAAATTTGCAAGAACAAACAGCAAATTTAGAAGAAAACAAAGAAATTTATGCAGATAAAGGTGCATGTTAGTCTGAAAAACAGTCAGTGTTGAATGCAACTGCAACTAGATATTTGATGGTATTGTGGTGACCCAGCACACTGCCGACGGACACGTTCTCACACTCAGCAGGGCTGGAGGAAACGGAGGACAATTTACATACGGACAGAGAGCCCCAGGGGGCAATCAGAACAATGGACTGTTATGTATACATGCCCGGATGACGGAGAGGACATCCGGGCGCCAGCTGGTCAGGCTAATGATATGTATTGACTGATATGTATATCACTATGCTAATGTGCCATGCATTCTCTCTGTCTGTATAACGTGTATAAAAGAGCTTGTTATACATGCTTCAAAAAACGCAAAAACTCTCCTACCAGACACATGGCCCCAGCGGGCAATGCTGGGGTCCACCGGCTGTATTTATATTAGAGGGTCAATAAAGAACCTGTGTTGACCTACGCTCGTGCCTCGCCTCCACATCCTTCCCTTACACCCTCTACAGTATCAAAATTAGAGAAAGAGGAAAAAACTTGATTCATGACCTCAGTAAGGCCTTTCCTAATCATTTTATGCACTAATTTACTAAAATGAGTCCTTATCTAATAGCCCAGGGTGATCAACAAATCTCAAATCTCATCAGCTTATCTGATTACAAACGGATGCAATGGCTAATTTTGGGGGCTTCTGGTTTAGATAAGCTAATATTTCAGTCTGACATTGTTTATAGCAAAGCGACTACAAACTGAAACCAAGTAAGCTTCTAGCCCAAAAAAGTCCTTTCCCTACAGTAGGCCATATGTAGAATCTGGTGATTATAACCATTATTTATTATTTAGTTGATGACCACGTTAAAGATGCAATAATCAGACAAGAGGTGGGGATAGTTTAGAGCCAACCAACAGTTTTCTCCCATGTCTTGAGATTCTAATTATGATTAATGTGGAGGACAGATAGGGATGGAAAAATTGTTCGTAGAAGGATTTTAAACAGAACTGACCAGTCAATTTATGATTTAATCCATCATTTATGTACAATCTGTAATTCCTGTGTAGACATTCAGATCTAAGACTTTTAAAGGTCCCATGTTGTGCATTTGCAGGGATTGGCTCAAGCAGGTTCATTTTGTCTTCTTAATTATTTACCTTTTGTTCTTTTTAAAGACAAAAATAGAAAGGAGATGTCTTTACCTTCTTAACATGTTTTGACTGTGCACTGCAGCCTTCGTCAGGCTTTAAACCAGCCAACCAGTCGGACTTTAAAGGGCTAAACGTTTTGGTGGATGTATCTCAAAAGCGTGGCGACCCCCAGTGGAGACAGGACAGGTAGCACAGTACTGGAGGAAACGGGTGATGCTAGTGTACCTGTTGCTAGCAGAGATAGTGATGGGCAGTAATGGTGAATTATATACTCTGGTACACTGTCCTCAGTGTACCAGAGTATATGAGGACATTTTCCCCATGCCAAGATCACATCATCTTCCCTCTACGCTCTCCTCAGTAATATGCATGAGGGTAAGAAGAAATTTGTTATTTTCTGCTGTTTTTTAATTTTGACGGTGGCTATAATATAAATAATGTTGATGACTGCTGATTTTGAGTGAATATAATACTCTGAATGCTTCTTCCTCTTCTTTTGGCTGCTCCCATTAGGGGTTGCCACAGCGGATCATCTGTCTCCATCTCAACCTATCCCTTGCATTTTCCTCTGTAACACCAACCCTCTCCATGTCCTCCTTCATTACGTCCATGAATCTTCTCTGTGGTCTTCCTCTTCTACTCCTGCCTGGCAGCTCCATCTTCAACATCCTTTGTCCAATATATCCACTATCCCTCCTCTGCACATGTCCAAACCATCTCAGCCTTGCCTCTCTTAATTTGTCTCCAAACTGCTCAACCTGAGCTGTCCCTCTGATATACTCATTTCTAATTCTGTCCCTCTTAGTCACTCCCAGTTTGAATCTTAGCATCTTCAACCCCGTCACCTCCAGCTCTGCCTCCTGTCTTTTCATCAGTGCCACCGTCTCCAAACCATACACCACAGCAGGTCTCACTACCATCTTGTAAATCTTCCCTTTCACTCTAGCTATTATCATTCTATCACAAATCACTCAACACTTGTCTCCACCCTGCCTGGACTCTCTTTTTCACCTCTCTTGTGCTCTGTCCATTGCATTGGATTGGTTGACCCCAGGTATTTAAACTCCTCTACCTTCACTATCTCTACTCCTTGCGACTTTACCGTTACACCTGCCTCCCTCTCATTCACACTCACTAGTGCATACCTGTGCATGCCCGTAGAAACCAAGTGTAAGCAAGTATTTCTGCATGCCTGTAGAAAGCAGGTGTAAGCAAGGGTGAAAGCAAGCACATCAGCACTCCTTCAGTGATGCCTGCCTTTGATCTTTGATTGTGTCATAGCGAGTCCTATGATCATGAGTGACGACTGCCTTTGATCTTTGATGATGTCATAGTGAGTCCTATATCTTTGATGATGTCATAGTGAGTCCTATGATGCCTGCATTTGATCTTTGATGATGTCATAGCGAGTCCTATGATCTTTGCTGATGTCATAGCGAGTCCTATGATCGTGAGTGATGCCTGCCTTTGATCTTTGATGTCATAGCGAGTCCTACGATTGTGAGTGATGCAGTCCAAGGACAGATAATTTTTTCACACATGAGTTGTTCAGAACTCCTTAGACATAGGAACATCATAGGACATCATGTAGACATCACAGGCAGTCCTATGAGCTTTTAGCGAGTCCTATGATTGTGACAGTTCAGGGATGGATATTTTTTTCACACATGGGGAGTTGTTCAGAGCTCCTTATGCGGGGATGTGGAGAGATGATAATCAAGTCAGTGGTGGTAATGCACCTGTAAGCTGGTTGCCAACCGCCAATCAAATCTAAAAGAAGAAGAAATGACAGACACACACACAGAGATTTCTTGAATTTATAAAGTGATGATGATGTATTCTATCTTGCTTGTACTGACTTTCATTCTGCTTCTCTCCAGTGCATACCGCTACCTCTCCAGGTTCTCTTCCACCTGCTCCATACTCTCACTACAGATCACAATGTCGTCTGCAAACATCATGGTCCATAGAAAATTCTGCCTGACCTCATCTGTCAGCCTGTCCATCACTATAGCAAACAAGAAGGGGCACGGAACTGATCCCTGATGTAATACCAGCCCCATCTTGAATCCATCTGTCACTCTTACAGCTAGGGCTGCACAATTAATCAAATTTTGATCACAATCACGATTTTGGCTGCCACGATTAAATTAACATGATCGTCGACGATATTAACATTTAAAATGCAGACTCTGCTGCATATCAAATCAAGCATTTTCTCAACCAACAGCCAGCCGACCACCAGGAGGCGAATGCACATTAGGGCAACATTAAGCTGCAGAACTGACAAGCGAATGTACCCTGTAGTGGCAGCCTTAAGTTTTCAATAGCGGACTGGTGTGATGGTGAAACACAAACCAGGCGTCGGGAGCAGAAGGTGACAGTACGGCAACATGTGGAGGCGAAGAACTAGTGCCTCGAAAGGATCATCATATGTTGTTTTGGATTCAGGGCAAGTGATGCTGACTAAAAAGAAATTGTATGCAAAGAGTGCCATAGAGCTGTGTCTGCGCCACAGGGCAACACAACTAACTTATTCAACCACCTGAAAAAACACCATAAACAAGCACGTTAAATGCATGAAGGCTAGCGCGAATGTCACTTCACTAAATCACAGTCTGTATCTGGCGCTGACCCAGGCAACCATAGTATCAACCCTGCACAGAGCTTCACCGTATCCCTCTGCCTCCCAAAGACACGCTAAAGTAACTGATGCAATAGCATTTTTATTTGGCCAAAGACATGTGTCCAATAAATACTATGTGAGCAACGAAGGCTTCAGAAACATGGTCAAAACACTGAACAAGAAATACATGATCCCCACATGATTCTCCAAAGTTGCATTACCAGCGCTGTATGAAAAATACAGATGGATATCACAACTATCAAGTACTTTGCAACTACGACTGACCCATGGTCAAGCAGAATAACGGAGCCCTACCTGTCCCTGACAATTCACTACAATGATGGAGATTTTAAAATGAAGAGTCGATGATTGCAGACATCGTTTTCCCCACAAGACTACACAGGAGAAGCTCTAGCCCATGGACTGAAGGAAGCGCAATCATCTTGGAGTTTGCAGGAGGAGGGACTAATCTGCATAACAACAGACAGTGGATCTAACGTCTTCAAAGCAGCTTCTCTAAATAAATGGATGAGGCTCCAGTGCTTTGGCCACAGGCTTCATCTAGCAATTGGTAAGTAGGATGAATTAAATAAAATAGAATTTTAAGTAATCTGTGTTTTTCCTAAAGTTAATGAATAATCGTGATTAATAATTGTGATTTCAATATTGATCAAAATAACCGTGATCATCATTTTGGCCATAATCATGCAGCCCTACTTACAGCACACTTCACCACCATCTCGCTGTCCTAATACATGTCCTGCACCGCCCTCACATACTTCTCTGCCACTCCTGATTTCCTCATACATTACTGTAGTGTAGTTATTTATAATATAATGTGAAGCACGGGGTGGTGGCTCCTCTTTCCGGTCACACCACCACCCGTGACTATAAAAGGGCTGCAGGCAGGAGGTGTGGTCTCTTTTGGCCATCCTCTGCCTGGTGGCTGTGTGGGTTGCACCTCTGCCCTCCTTTAATAAACGTATGTTCGGTTCGACACCTGGCCTCGTCCTTGGCTGTGACATAACGGATGACATAACATTTTGGCAACGAGGATAAAAAAAGGATTAAGAAGGTATGGAAGTGTATGGGTCTAGGGTTTGGCTGTTTTTTGAGCTCCTGGGCGGGCCATCTGTTCCCTGGCCGAGGCGGTGCACTGTCTTCCTGGCTTACATGGTGGCACTGAACCCGGGGAGAATGGACAGGCTGAGGGTAAACATGTTGTTGGTGCGCAATTTGGGAACTGGAGGCAACCGGATACCGAGTATGCTTGGTGGCTCGGACAGCTTTTGAGGACGTGGCCGAGCTGATGGTGTGCAATTTTCGCACCCTGCATGACGTCACCATCGGGAGGAGTGGGTCTCAACAGCGCTGCCAACAGCTGGAGTTCCCCATTACCACACAAGAAGCGGACCCTGACAGTGATGGGAGTGTGGAAGAAGACGCGGGAGATGCCAACACTGTGGATTTGAGGTCTGCCCCGGGAAAGCCCATGCGTATGGGATGTGGGTCTATGAAGTACCGCTTCAAGGCTAGAGACTGTCCGGCAAGAGTGAGGCGCTGCGGCAAGTGTGGTCACCTGTGCCATTTTGCCATGGTATGCCGCATGTTTGAGTAAGGAAGTCCGCAGTATAACTTGGACCCTCCCGCCCCGACGGTTGTCCACACTGTGTCCCCAAGCACCAGTGGTTACACGTTCTGTGCAGTGGAGTTGGATGGTGTGGAGGTGCCATTGTTGATCGACATGGAAGCGATGGGTTCCCTGCTGAATTGGACTACTGTAGGACAATTTTTCCCACACTACAGGATTGGAGGTGACCCAGCACTGCTTTGTGGATATGGAGGAGGATGGCTTGCCACGGTGGGAACGCTGAGACTGACGGGCCTGGTACAAATCGGCGGAGGTGTCTGACCTGGAGTTCACCGTGACGGCCCAGGGCAACAACATAATGGGCTGCGACCCTTTTTATGGTTTGGGCTTCACCATTAAATGCGGTGCTGGAGAGGAGTGGTTGGGCTGTGGACTGTGGGACCGACCGACTCCGAGAGTGGAAGACAATGCAGTGTGGGATGAAGAATTGCCTGGCACCCCAGAAAGTGAGCAGGACCAGTAGGCCTATCGCTCAGGGCCATCGCAGGAGGGTCCCTGTGCTGGAGCCCAGGTCACCTGGAACGAGGGTACTGGGCGGCACGGTGGGATGCCTGTGACGGCAGGTGACGCCGAGGAGCTGGTTCCATTTGTTCCCGGAGCTCGGCTGAAGTGGGCCGGTGAACAGGGAGCCACGACGGTGATGGCTGCGGCGGGTTCAAAAGAGGTCGGGGCCAGACCGGTAGGCACAGTGAGGCAGCGTGCCATGCAGAGATCCTGCGAGCCAAGCAAAACCCCTCTGGGAGTCACGGACTGGATTCAGGAGGAGGGGCGACCACGGCAGATACGGGCCAGTCGGCAGTTGGAGGAGCACCAGGGACGGTTATGCATCGTGGCCAGACGAGAGGACGCGCATCTCCAGCTGCCAGATGGTTTGTGGGGGCACCCGAGCGAGCTGCAGCGTGCCCGGGAGGGGACTGAGGGACGTGGACCTGAACGAGCGAAGCAGCCGGCGGTGATGAAGAAGAGGCGCACCAGTGCTGAGGCGACCTGCTGCGGCCTGGGAGGCTGGCTGCCTCCAGGGGCGGAGTGATGACAGGGCAGTCCAGGGTGCCCACAGACTTGTTTTCTCCGGCCGTATGTATACAGGTTGATTATCGTGCATGTGTTTGGAATGTTTTATTATGTGTGTATTATAAGTTGATTGTTATGCCTGTGTTCAGAATGATTTGTTGTTTATGTATGGAGTTCTAGGGGATTATTTTGTTATTTTAGTTTAGGAACACGGCGGTCATTTTAATTTGTAGATGGACTTTTGTTTTAGTACAAGTGGCAGAATAATCCGCTTTGCCGTGTGGGGTGGGACAGCAGTGCACCCGTCTCCCCCCTAGTTTAGTTGTTTTAGTATGAATGTGTGAGGCCACTTATGTTGTTTGTCATCTTAGTGCATGATTCGGGTCCTAAATTGGGGTGGGTCTCAATTGTGTGTGTGTTTTGGACTTCTGTGAGGGAAGGGGATGTAGTGTAGTTATTTATAATATAATGCGAGGCACGGGGTGGTGGCGCTGCCTTCCGGTCACGCCACCACCCGTGACTATAAAAGAGCTGCAGGCAGGAGGGGCGGTCTCTTTTGACCATCTTCTGCCTGGCGGCTGTGTGGATTGCACCTGTGCCCTCCCTTAATAAACGTATGTTCGGTTCGACACTTGGCCTCGTCCTTGGTTCCATATACAGACATAACAATTACCACACTTCCTCTCTTGGCACCCCATCATATGCTTTCTATAGAGCCACAAAAACACAGTGCAACTCCTTATGACCTTCTCTATACTTCTCCAGAAACACTCTTAGAGCGAACATTGCATCTGTAGTAGTCTTTCATGGCATGGAACCGTACTGCTGCTCACTAACTGTCACCTCTCCTCTTAACCTGACTTCAGCAACTTTTTCCCATATCTTCATAGTGTGGCTGATCAACTTTATGCCTCTGTAGTTACTACAGCTCTGAGCATCACCACTTTGTCTCCATTCTTCAGGCACAGAAATGGTGTTTTGTGTTAAAAAAAGACAACACCATTTTGTGCGATAGAGGATCACCTTATGAGGTACAGAATATAAGCATTACTTGTTTTGTCCATTTAAAATAATAATACTTTAGTGTAACAACTTCATAATTGTGACAAATCTCTTGACTCTAGACTCTTATACTCATTGTTAGCCAGTCCATTAGTATGCAGTTCTACACTCTGTTTTCATTTGCTGGTTTCAGTCAGCATTCATCCTGCTGATCTTCTGACGTGTCGTGCTGTGCAGCTTTGCGACTAACCTCAGGCCATGTGCCCTGAGCTCCCGACTGGTCCGCAGCCTCTCCAGGTCCTCCACATCTCGGAACAGGAAGAACACGTCCTTGCATTCGGGATGGGTCTCAAACAACCTGTTACCATGACAACAACAACATAAGCAGCCATGCGTGAGCCTCTTTAGAGCCACTTGGGGAGTAGCCTGTCACATTCATTCCCAAACCAAAACAAAGCTCCCCCCACAGAGATTATGATGATGAAAGCCCAAGAGTTTCAGTGTGGACAATCACACATTTGCAAGCCTTTATTCACAGTGTGGATGTGCAGATTTTGTCTCATTAAGACTGTGGTTAAGAGGCTTCAATCCTGTGTTTCAGTCTCCAAGATCTGGTTGTGCATTTCCACTTTTATTTTGTTTGTGCTCATGTTTTATCTACTAGCAGCTTCAGGAGAAGAGCTACAAGTGCCATCTTTGTAGTCCACACATGGATACCTCACTGTAGCCCCATTTGTCATCATAGACCAAAAAAAAAAATGCATTTTTCCTGTCATATTGCAGCCTGATGTTACAATCATTTAAATTCTTTTTCCCCCATTAATCTACATTCTGTACCCCATAATAACAAACTGAAAACAGAATTTTAGGAAAGACACACATCTCTATCTATGGAAGGCCTCATAGCTGACAATGCATAACAGTACAAAAAACAAGCTATGAGATCAAAGGAACTGCCTACAGAGCTCAGAAACAGGGTTGTTGTAGAAGGGCCTTAGTGAGAGAGGTGACCAAGAACCCAAATGGTCACTCTGACTGAGCTCCAGAGATTCTGTGTGGAGAAGGGACTAAGTCCCAGAAGGACAACCATCACTGCAGCCCTCCACAGATCCTGGCTTTGTGGAAGAGTGGTGAGATGGAAGCCTCTCCTCAGTTCAAAACACATGAAAACCAGCTTAAGTCCTTCAGATGCCTTTTTTGCAAACTCCAAACAGGCTTTCATGTGTTTTGAACTGAGGAAGGCTTCCATCTCACCACTCTTCCACAAAGCCAGGATCTGTGGAGGGCTGCAGTGATGGTTGTCCTGCTGGAACTTACTACCAAGTCCACACAGGATCTCTGGAGCTCAGAGTGACCAGAGAGTTCTTGGTCACTTCTCTCACTAAGGCCCTTCTCCCTCATTTGCTCAGTTTGGCCAGGCAACCCCCTCATGGAAGAGTATTGGTTTTGGTTAACTTTTCCATGTAAGTATTATGGAGGCCGCTGTGCTCTTGGGAACCTTCAATGCAGCAGATTGTTTTTGTGCTTTCAACACCATCCAACCGATGATCCTGAAGGACAAGCTGCTGCGCGCAGGGGTGGACCAGCACCTGTCATCATGGATCCTGGACTACCTCACGAACCGGCCTCAGTTTGTGAGAACCCGGGACTGTGTTTCCGACACGATCATCAGTAGCATGGGGGCCCCCCCAGGGAACGGTGCTGGCTCCTTTCCTGTTCACTCTTTATACTGCGGACTTCTCACACAACACAACACATTGCCATCTACAGAAGTTCTCTGATGACTCTGCGATCGTTGGTCTCATCTCCAGCGGAGATGAAGCTGAGTACAGAGGGCTTATCCAGGACTTTGTGGACTGGTGCCATCGGAACTGCCTCCAGATCAACGCGAGGAAAACTAAGGAGCTGGTGGTGGACTGCCGCAGGCATGGGCAGCCCCTCACAGCACCAGTAAATATACAGGGAACAGACATCGAGATGGTGACATCCTACAAGTACCTGGGTATTCATCTGAACAATAAACTAGACTGGTCACACAATACTGACGCACTCTACAAGAAGGGACAGCGCAGGCTGTTCCTGCTGAGGAGACTCAGGTCTTTTGGTGTACAAGGGGCGCTGCTGAAGACATTCTATGACACGGTGGTGGCATCAGCCATCACTTTTCGAGTGGTCTGCTGGGGCAGTGGCATTACTGCAGCCGATAGGAAGAGACTGAACAAACTGATTAAGAAAGCTAGCTCTGTCCTGGGGCAACGCCTTGATCCAATGGAGGAGATAGGAGAGAGAAGGAAGGTGGCTAAACTGTCATCTCTGCTGGAGTCCGAGTTCCACCCTATGCAGGACATACTGGATGCACTGAGGAGCTCATTTAGCAGCAGACTACATCATCCCAGGTGCACAACCGAGAGGTTTCGTAGGTCCTTCCTACCAACGGCTGTCAGACTGTACAACCTAAGCAGGGCTGCTCGCAGAGATAGCAAAAAGACGTAACAAACTAATAGTTTTTTTTTTTTTGAATGCAAAAGATGCAATAGACTTACACAATGGTCCTCTCCGGCATACAACTAGGAACATACCGGTCGCTATGGAGGGTGAGAATATGTATGGGCACATAATCATACCATGTAGGATAACTAAATAGACGGTTATGCTGTTTCATCCCACCTAGCAACAATGCTCTGCACTGTGTGTGTTTATATATTTACATATTTATTCCATCTAGCTACAATGCTCTGCACTGGGTGTGTTTATATTTATATATCTATATATTTATTCCATCTAGCTACAATGCTCAGCACTGGGTGTGTTTATATTTATATATCTATATATTTATTCCATCTAGCTACAATGCTCCGCACTGTGTTTTTTATATATCTACATATTATTCCATCTAGCTACATTGCTCCGCACTGTGTGTGTTTATATACTTGCATATTTATTCCACCTAGCTGCAATGCTCCATACTGTGGGTGTTTATATATTTACATATTTATTCCATCTAGCTACAATGCTCTGCACTGTGTGTTCATATATTCATATATTTATTCCATCCAGCTACAATGCTCTGCACTGTGTGTCTGTGTGTGTGTGTGTGTATATATATATTTTATAGTAATATGTACATATGTATATTAGCTGCTCTTGCTTGCTTGTTTTTTTTCTTGCCTTCTGATTGTTGCTCTGAGTGTTGCTATCCCTGTGCTGTTGCAATCCTGGAATTTCCCAGTTGTGGGACTAATAAAGGCTTATCTTATCTTATCTTATCTTAGTCTTCCCCAGATCTGTGCATTGCAACAACCCTGTCTGTGAGCTCTGTAGGCAGTTCCTTTAACCTCATGGCTTAGTTTTTGCTCTGACATCCATTGTCAGCTCTGAGGCCTTCTATAGAGAGGTGTGCATCTTTCTAAATCGCGTCCAATCAACTTAGTTTACTACAGGTGGACTCCAGTCAATGTGCAGAAACATCTCAGTAATAATGAAGAGAGATGGGAGGCACCTGAGCTAAATTTCAAGTGTTTTTGCAGTGTCTGAATATTTATGTGATATTTCAGGTTTTTTTTAATAAATTTACAAAAAAAAATTCCTAAAATTCTGCTTTCAATTTGTCATTATGGGGTATTGAGTGTCGCTTAATGAGGAAAAGTAATTTAAATAACTTTGCAACTGCAACATAAATAGGAAAAAATGCCGATGGGGTGAATACTTTTGCAAGCCACTGTATATTATGTTACATAACAGAATAAAATGCATTTGAAATACTAAGCATAAATGCATTTATTCCTTGTAAAACCTCAACATTTTTCTCATAAATTTCCTACTTTTTCCTTGTAAATTTGCCACATTCATATGAATGCTGGTTACACTTTTTTTCCCAGTCTAATAGTTTAATTTTATTTCTGTTCATTTAGACAACTGTTATGTATTGACAGATTGAGTTTGTCCCTTCAGGGCTACCATATATTTACATCCTTCTCTTATGTGTATAGAAGCTACATACTGTATATTCCTCTGTCCTAAGCTGAGAAAAAAAACAGAATTCAGTTCAAGCCGACACTCTTTATTCTTAGCTATAACCTGAAGTTGAATGAGTTTTTTCCCTTTGTTTGCCCCCCCTCCCATTTTAGTATTTAAAATCTTCCGCATTCCAAAACCATGGCCCCCAAACACAATCTTGCCTAAGGCCCA